>OZ038466.1:0-2400000 GCA_964036295.1 Plumapathes pennacea
CCTAACCCTAACCCTAACCCTAAACCCTAACCTAACCCTAACCCTAACCCTAACCCTAACCCTAACCCTAACCCTAACCCTAACCCTAACCCTAACCCTAACCCTACCCTAACCCTAACCCTAACCCTAACCCTAACCCTAACCCTAACCCTAACCCTAACCCTAACCCTAACCCTAACCCTAACCCTAACCCTAACCCTAACCCTAACCCTAACCCTAACCCTAACCCTAACCCAACCCTAACCCTAACCCTAACCCTAACCTAACCCTAACCCTAACCCTAACCCTAACCCTAACCCTAACCCTAACCCTAACCCTAACCCTAACCCTAACCCTAACCCTAACCCTAACCCTAACCCTAACCCTAACCCTAACCCTAACCCTAACCCTAACCCTAACCCTAACCCTAACCCTAACCCTAACCCTAACCCTAACCCTAACCCTAACCCTAACCCTAACCCTAACCCTAACCCTAACCCTAACCCTAACCCTAACCCTAACCCTAACCCTAACCCTAACCCTAACCCTAACCCTAACCCTAACCTAACCCTAACCCTAACCCTAACCCTAACCCTAACCCTAACCCTAACCCTAACCCTAACCCTAACCCTAACCCTAACCCTAACCCTAACCCTAACCCTAACCCTAACCTAACCCTAACCCTAACCCTAACCCTAACCCTAACCCTAACCCTAACCCTAACCCTAACCCTAACCCTAACCCTAACCCTAACCCTAACCCTAACCCTAACCCTAACCCTAACCCTAACCCTAACCCTAACCCTAACCCTAACCTAACCCTAACCCTAACCCTAACCCTAACCCTAACCCTAACCCTAACCCTAACCCTAACCCTAACCCTAACCTAACCCTAACCCTAACCCTAACCCTAACCCTAACCCTAACCCTAACCCTAACCCTAACCCTAACCCTAACCCTAACCCTAACCCTAACCCTAACCCTAACCCTAACCCTAACCCTAACCCTAACCTAACCCTAACCCTAACCCTAACCCTAACCCTAACCCTAACCCTAACCCTAACCCTAACCCTAACCCTAACCCTAACCCTAACCTAACCCTAACCCTAACCCTAACCCTAACCCTAACCCTAACCTAACCCTAACCCTAACCCTAACCCTAACCCTAACCCTAACCCTAACCCTAACCCTAACCCTAACCCTAACCCTAACCCTAACCCTAACCCTAACCCTAACCCTAACCCTAACCCTAACCCTAACCCTAACCCTAACCCTAACCCTAACCCTAACCCTAACCCTAACCCTAACCCTAACCCTAACCCTAACCCTAACCCTAACCCTAACCCTAACCCTAACCCTAACCCTAACCCTAACCCTAACCCTAACCCTAACCCTAACCCTAACCCTAACCCTAACCCTAACCCTAACCCTAACCCTAACCCTAACCCTAACCCTAACCCTAACCTAACCCTAACCCTAACCCTAACCTAACCCTAACCCTAACCCTAACCCTAACCCTAACCCTAACCCTAACCCTAACCCTAACCCTAACCCTAACCCTAACCCTAACCCTAACCTAACCCTAACCCTAACCTAACCTAACCCTAACCCTAACCCTAACCCTAACCCTAACCCTAACCTAACCCTAACCCTAACCCTAACCTAACCCTAACCCTAACCCTAACCCTAACCCTAACCCTAACCCTAACCCTAACCCTAACCCTAACCCTAACCCTAACCCTAACCCTAACCCTAACCCTAACCCTAACCCTAACCCTAACCCTAACCCTAACCCTAACCCTAACCCTAACCCTAACCCTAACCTAACCCTAACCCTAACCCTAACCCTAACCCTAACCCTAACCCTAAACCCTAACCCTAACCCTAACCCTAACCCTAACCCTAACCCTAACCCTAACCCTAACCCTAACCCTAACCCTAACCCTAACCCTAACCCTAACCCTAACCCTAACCCTAACCCTAACCCTAACCCTAACCCTAACCCTAACCCTAACCCTAACCCTAACCCTAACCCTAACCCTAACCTAACCCTAACCCTAACCCTAACCCTAACCCTAACCCTAACCCTAACCCTAACCCTAACCCTAACCCTAACCCTAACCCTAACCCTAACCCTAACCTAACCTAACCCTAACCCTAACCCTAACCCTAACCCTAACCCTAACCCTAACCCTAACCCTAACCCTAACCCTAACCCTAACCCTAACCCTAACCAACCCTAACCCTAACCCTAACCCTAACCCTAACCCTAACCCTAACCCTAACCCTAACCCTAACCCTAACCCTAACCCTAACCCTAACCCTAACCCTAACCTAACCCTAACCCTAACCCTAACCCTAACCCTAACCCTAACCCTAACCCTAACCCTAACCCTAACCCTAACCCTAACCCTAACCCTAACCCTAACCCTAACCCTAACCCTAACCCTAACCCTAACCCTAACCCTAACCCTAACCCTAACCCTAACCCTAACCCTAACCCTAACCCTAACCCTAACCCTAACCCTAACCCTAACCCTAACCCTAACCCTAACCCTAACCCTAACCTAACCCTAACCCTAACCCTAACCCTAACCCTAACCCTAACCCTAACCCTAACCCTAACCCTAACCCTAACCCTAACCCTAACCCTAACCCTAACCCTAACCTAACCCTAACCCTAACCCTAACCCTAACCCTAACCCTAACCCTAACCTAACCCTAACCCTAACCCTAACCCTAACCTAACCCTAACCCTAACCCTAACCCTAACCCTAACCCTAACCCTAACCCTAACCCTAACCCTAACCCTAACCCTAACCCTAACCCTAACCCTAACCCTAACCTAACCCTAACCCTAACCCTAACCCTAACCCTAACCCTAACCCTAACCCTAACCCTAACCCTAACCCTAACCCTAACCTAACCCTAACCCTAACCCTAACCCTAACCCTAACCCTAACCCTAACCCTAACCCTAACCCTAACCCTAACCCTAACCCTAACCCTAACCCTAACCCTAACCCTAACCCTAACCCTAACCTAACCCTAACCCTAACCCTAACCCTAACCCTAACCCTAACCCTAACCCTAACCCTAACCCTAACCCTAACCTAACCCTAACCCTAACCCTAACCCTAACCCTAACCCTAACCTAACCCTAACCCTAACCCTAACCCTAACCCTAACCCTAACCCTAACCCTAACCCTAACCCTAACCCTAACCCTAACCCTAACCCTAACCCTAACCCTAACCCTAACCCTAACCCTAACCCTAACCCTAACCCTAACCCTAACCCTAACCCTAACCCTAACCCTAACCCTAACCCTAACCCTAACCCTAACCCTAACCCTAACCCTAACCCTAACCCTAACCCTAACCTAACCCTAACCCTAACCCTAACCCTAACCCTAACCCTAACCTAACCCTAACCCTAACCCTAACCCTAACCCTAACCCTAACCCTAACCCTAACCCTAACCCTAACCCTAACCCTAACCCTAACCCTAACCCTAACCCTAACCTAACCCTAACCCTAACCCTAACCCTAACCCTAACCCTAACCCTAACCCTAACCCTAACCCTAACCCTAACCCTAACCCTAACCTAACCCTAACCCTAACCCTAACCCTAACCCTAACCCTAACCCTAACCCTAACCCTAACCCTAACCCTAACCCTAACCTAACCCTAACCCTAACCCTAACCCTAACCCTAACCCTAACCCTAACCCTAACCTAACCCTAACCCTAACCCTAACCCTAACCCTAACCCTAACCCTAACCTAACCCTAACCTAACCCTAACCCTAACCCTAACCCTAACCCTAACCCTAACCCTAACCCTAACCCTAACCCTAACCCTAACCCTAACCCTAACCCTAACCCTAACCCTAACCCTAACCCTAACCCTAACCCTAACCCTAACCCTAACCCTAACCCTAACCCTAACCCTAACCCTAACCCTAACCCTAACCCTAACCCTAACCCTAACCCTAACCCTAACCCTAACCCTAACCCTAACCCTAACCCTAACCCTAACCCTAACCCTAACCCTAACCCTAACCTAACCCTAACCCTAACCCTAACCCCTAACCCTAACCCTAACCCTAACCCTAACCCTAACCCTAACCCTAACCCTAACCCTAACCCTAACCCTAACCCTAACCCTAACCCTAACCCTAACCCTAACCCTAACCCTAACCCTAACCCTAACCCTAACCCTAACCCTAACCCTAACCCTAACCCTAACCCTAACCCTAACCCTAACCCTAACCCTAACCCTAACCCTAACCCTAACCCTAACCCTAACCCTAACCCTAACCCTAACCCTAACCCTAACCCTAACCCTAACCCTAACCCTAACCCTAACCCTAACCCTAACCCTAACCTAACCCTAACCCTAACCCTAACCCTAACCCTAACCCTAACCCTAACCCTAACCCTAACCCTAACCCTAACCCTAACCTAACCCTAACCCTAACCCTAACCCTAACCCTAACCCTAACCCTAACCCTAACCCTAACCCTAACCCTAACCCTAACCCTAACCCTAACCCTAACCCTAACCCTAACCCTAACCCTAACCCTAACCTAACCTAACCCTAACCCTAACCCTAACCCTAACCCTAACCCTAACCCTAACCCTAACCCTAACCTAACCCTAACCCTAACCCTAACCCTAACCCTAACCCTAACCTAACCCTAACCCTAACCCTAACCCTAACCCTAACCCTAACCCTAACCCTAACCCTAACCCTAACCCTAACCCTAACCCTAACCCTAACCCTAACCCTAACCCTAACCCTAACCCTAACCCTAACCCTAACCCTAACCCTAACCCTAACCCTAACCCTAACCCTAACCCTAACCCTAACCCTAACCCTAACCCTAACCCTAACCCTAACCCTAACCCTAACCCTAACCCTAACCCTAACCCTAACCCTAACCCTAACCCTAACCCTAACCCTAACCCTAACCCTAACCCTAACCCTAACCCTAACCCTAACCCTAACCCCTAACCCTAACCCTAACCCTAACCCTAACCCTAACCCTAACCCTAACCCTAACCCTAACCCTAACCCTAACCCTAACCCTAACCCTAACCCTAACCCTAACCCTAACCCTAACCCTAACCCTAACCCTAACCCTAACCCTAACCCTAACCCTAACCCTAACCCTAACCCTAACCCTAACCCTAACCCTAACCCTAACCCTAACCCTAACCCTAACCCTAACCCTAACCCTAACCCTAACCCTAACCCTAACCCTAACCCTAACCCTAACCCTAACCCTAACCCTAACCCTAACCCTAACCCTAACCCTAACCCTAACCCTAACCCTAACCCTAACCCTAACCCTAACCCTAACCCTAACCCTAACCCTAACCCTAACCCTAACCCTAACCCTAACCCTAACCCTAACCCTAACCCTAACCCTAACCCTAACCCTAACCCTAACCCTAACCCTAACCCTAACCCTAACCCTAACCCTAACCCTAACCCTAACCCTAACCCTAACCCTAACCCTAACCCTAACCCTAACCCTAACCCTAACCCTAACCCTAACCCTAACCCTAACCCTAACCCTAACCCTAACCCTAACCCTAACCCTAACCCTAACCCTAACCCTAACCCTAACCCTAACCCTAACCCTAACCCTAACCCTAACCCTAACCCTAACCCTAACCCTAACCCTAACCCTAACCCTAACCCTAACCCTAACCCTAACCCTAACCCTAACCCTAACCCTAACCCTAACCCTAACCCTAACCCTAACCCTAACCCTAACCCTAACCCTAACCCTAACCCTAACCCTAACCCTAACCCTAACCCTAACCCCAAATGTTACTAAACACACCCCAAGTGTTACCAGAACACCCCCAAGGGTGAAAAGACATAAACACTTCTAGGGTTAGTGTTAAATTCAGGGTTCGGGTTAGGGTTAGTCTTAGGGTTAAAATGCACAAAAATTCACACTCACCCCAAATGTTACTAAACACATCCCAAGTGTTACCAGAACACCCCCAAGGGTGAAATGACTTAAACACTTCTAGGGTTAGTGTTGAATTCAGGGTTCGGGTTAGGGTTAGTCTTAGGGTTAAAATGCACAAAAATTCACCCTCACCCCAAATGTTACTAAAAACACCCCAAGTGTTACCAGAACACCCCCAAGGGTGAAATAACATAAACTCTTCTAGGGTTAGTGTTAAATTCAGGGTTCGGGTTAGGGTTAGTCTTAGGGTTAAAATGCACAAAAATTCACACTCACCCCAAATGTTACTAAACACACCCCAAGTGTTACCAGAACACCCCCAAGGGTGAAATGACTTAAACACTTCTAGGATTAGTGTTAAATTCAGGGTTCGGGTTAGGGTTAGTCTTAGGGTTAAAATGCACAAAAATTCACACTCACCCCAAATGTTAGTAAACACACCCCAAGTGTTACCAGAACACCCCCAAGGGTGAAAAGACATAAACACTTCTAGGGTTAGTGTTAAATTCAGGGTTCGGGTTAGGGTTAGTCTTAGGGTTAAAATGCACAAAAATTCACACTCACCCCAAATGTTACTAAACACATCCCAAGTGTTACCAGAACACCCCCAAGGGTGAAATGACTTAAACACTTCTAGGGTTAGTGTTAAATTCAGGGTTCGGGTTAGGGTTAGTCTTAGGGTTAAAATGCACAAAAATTCACACTCACCCCAAATGTTAGTAAACACACCCCAAGTGTTACCAGAACACCCCAAGGGTGAAAAGACATAAACACTTCTAGGGTTAGTGTTAAATTCAGGGTTTGGGTAAGGGTTAGTCTTAGGGTTGACCTTTACCTCAAATGTTACCGAAAAACACCAAGTCTTACTAAAAGACCCCCAAATGTATCGCAAAATGTCTTCTTATAGTCCCAGGAAGGTTTCCTGAAAGTTTCAAGAGTTTTCAATTTTTGGCCAAAATCGGCCAAAAACCCTGGGCTATAGCCTTACGTTTTTGTCAAAATTCCAAGATTTTTCGACCTTCTCCGAATCGCATGCAACTTTCAGGAAATGTTGCTGGGACTATTCCGACGCGTTTTGCATAGTTTTTGTAAACTTTTAGGGCACGCGTCGTGAGAAATTACAGCAAATCCTCGTCTAATTAAAACGTCGCGCTTTTCAAAGTTTGTAAGATAGTTTTATTGCTATATCTCACCAACGGATGACGATAGATCACGCAAATGTATTGCACAATGTCTTCTTATAGTCCCAGGAAGGTTTCCTGAAAGTTTCAAGAGTTTTCAATTTTTGGCCAAAATCGGCCAAAAACCCTGGGCTATAGCCTTACGTTTTTGTCAAAATTCCAAGATTTTTCCACCTTCTCCGAATCGCATGCAACTTTCAGGAAATGTTGCTGGGACTATTCCGACGCGTTTTGCATAGTTTTTGTAAACTTTTAGGGCACGCGTCGTGAGAAATTACAGCAAATCATCGTCTAATTAAAACGTCGCGCTTTTCAAAGTTTGTAAGATAGTTTTATTGCTATATCTCACCAACGGATGACGATAGATCACGCAAATGTATTGCACAATGTCTTCTTATAGTCCCAGGAAGGTTTCCTGAAAGTTTCAAGAGTTTTCAATTTTTGGCCAAAATCGGCCAAAAACCCTGGGCTATAGCCTTACGTTTTTGTCAAAATTCCAAGATTTTTCGACCTTCTCGGAATCGCATGAAACTTTCAGGAAATGTTGCTGGGACTATTCCGACGCGTTTTGCATAGTTTTTGTAAACTTTTAGGGCACGCGTCGTGAGAAATTACAGCAAATCATCGTCTAATTAAAACGTCGCGCTTTTCAAAGTTTGTAAGATAGTTTTATTGCTATATCTCACCAACGGATGACGATAGATCACGCAAATGTATTGCAGAATGTCTTCTTATAGTCCCAGGAAGGTTTCCTGAAAGTTTCAAGAGTTTTCAATTTTTGGCCAAAATCGGCCAAAAACCCTGGGCTATAGCCTTACGTTTTTGTCAAAATTCCAAGATTTTTCGACCTCCTCCGAATCGCATGCAACTTTCAGGAAATGTTGCTGGGACTATTCCGACGCGTTTTGCATAGTTTTTGTAAACTTTTAGGCCACGCGTCGTGAGAATTTAGAGCAAATCATCGTCTAATTAAAACGTCGCGCTTTTCAAAGTTTTTAAGATAGTTTTATTGCTATATCTCACCAACGGATGACGATAGATCACGCAAATGTATTGCAGAATGTCTTCTTATAGTCCCAGGAAGGTTTCCTGAAAGTTTCAAGAGTTTTCAATTTTTGGCCAAAATCGGCCAAAAACCCTGGGCTATAGCCTTACGTTTTTGTCAAAATTCCAAGATTTTTCGACCTTCTCGGAATCGCATGAAATTTTCAGGAAATGTTGCTGGGACTATTCCGACGCGTTTTGCATAGTTTTTGTAAACTTTTAGGCCACGCGCCCTGAGAAATTAAAGCAAATCATCGTCTAATTAAAACGTCGCGCTTTTCAAAGTTATAAGCCATTTCATTGCTATATCTCACCAACGGATGACGATAGATCACGCAAATGTATTGCAGAATGTCTTCTTATAGTCCCAGGAAGGTTTCCTGAAAGTTTCAAGAGTTTTCAATTTTTTGCCAAAATCGGCCAAAAACCCTGGGCTATAGCCTTACGTTTTTGTCAAAATTCCAAGATTTTTCGACCTTCTCCGAATCGCATGCAACTTTCAGGAAATGTTGCTGGGACTATTCCGACGCGTTTTGCATAGTTTTTGTAAACTTTTAGGGCACGCGTCGTGAGAAATTACAGCAAATCATCGTCTAATTAAAACGTCGCGCTTTTCAAAGTTTGTAAGATAGTTTTATTGCTATATCTCACCAACGGATGACGATAGATCACGCAAATGTATTGCACGATGTCTTCTTATAGTCCCAGGAAGGTTTCCTGAAAGTTTCAAGAGTTTTCAATTTTTGGCCAAAATCGGCCAAAAACCCTGGGCTATAGCCTTACGTTTTTGTCAAAATTCCAAGATTTTTCGACCTTCTCCGAATCGCATGAAACTTTCAGGAAATGTTGCTGGGACTATTCCGACGCGTTTTGCATAGTTTTTGTAAACTTTTAGGGCACGCGTCGTGAGAAATTACAGCAAATCATCGTCTAATTAAAACGTCGCGCTTTTCAAAGTTTGTAAGATAGTTTGATTGCTATATCTCACCAACGGATGACGATAGATCACGCAAATGTATTGCAGAATGTCTTCTTATAGTCCCAGGAAGGTTTCCTGAAAGTTTCAAGAGTTTTCAATTTTTGGCCAAAATCGGCCAAAAACCCTGGGCTATAGCCTTACGTTTTTGTCAAAATTCCAAGATTTTTCGACCTTCTCGGAATCGCATGAAATTTTCAGGAAATGTTGCTGGGACTATTCCGACGCGTTTTGCATAGTTTTTGTAAACTTTTAGGCCACGCGCCCTGAGAAATTAAAGCAAATCATCGTCTAATTAAAACGTCGCGCTTTTCAAAGTTATAAGCCATTTCATTGCTATATCTCACCAACGGATGACGATAGATCACGCAAATGTATTGCAGAATGTCTTCTTATAGTCCCAGGAAGGTTTCCTGAAAGTTTCAAGAGTTTTCAATTTTTTGCCAAAATCGGCCAAAAACCCTGGGCTATAGCCTTACGTTTTTGTCAAAATTCCAAGATTTTTCGACCTTCTCGGAATCGCATGAAACTTTCAGGAAATGTTGCTGGGACTATTCCGACGCGTTTTGCATAGTTTTTGTAAACTTTTAGGGCACGCGTCGTGAGAAATTACAGCAAATCATCGTCTAATTAAAACGTCGCGCTTTTCAAAGTTTGTAAGATAGTTTTATTGCTATATCTCACCAACGGATGACGATAGATCACGCAAATGTATTGCACGATGTCTTCTTATAGTCCCAGGAAGGTTTCCTGAAAGTTTCAAGAGTTTTCAATTTTGGCCAAAATCGGCCAAAAACCCTGGGCTATAGCCTTACGTTTTTGTCAAAATTCCAAGATTTTTCGACCTTCTCCGAATCGCATGAAACTTTCAGGAAATGTTGCTGGGACTATTCCGACGCGTTTTGCATAGTTTTTGTAAACTTTTAGGGCACGCGTCGTGAGAAATTACAGCAAATCATCGTCTAATTAAAACGTCGCGCTTTTCAAAGTTTGTAAGATAGTTTGATTGCTATATCTCACCAACGGATGACGATAGATCACGCAAATGTATTGCAGAATGTCTTCTTATAGTCCCAGGAAGGTTTCCTGAAAGTTTCAAGAGTTTTCAATTTTTGGCCAAAATCGGCCAAAAACCCTGGGCTATAGCCTTACGTTTTTGTCAAAATTCCAAGATTTTTCGACCTTCTCCGAATCGCATGAAACTTTCAGGAAATGTTGCTGGGACTATTCCGACGCGTTTTGCATAGTTTTTGTAAACTTTTAGGGCACGCGTCGTGAGAAATTACAGCAAATCATCGTCTAATTAAAACGTCGCGCTTTTCAAAGTTTGTAAGATAGTTTGATTGCTATATCTCACCAACGGATGACGATAGATCACGCAAATGTATTGCAGAATGTCTTCTTATAGTCCCAGGAAGGTTTCCTGAAAGTTTCAAGAGTTTTCAATTTTTGGCCAAAATCGGCCAAAAACCCTGGGCTATAGCCTTACGTTTTTGTCAAAATTCCAAGATTTTTCGACCTTCTCCGAATCGCATGAAACTTTCAGGAAATGTTGCTGGGACTATTCCGACGCGTTTTGCATAGTTTTTGTAAACTTTTAGGGCACGCGTCGTGAGAAATTACAGCAAATCATCGTCTAATTAAAACGTCGCGCTTTTCAAAGTTTGTAAGATAGTTTTATTGCTATATCTCACCAACGGATGACGATAGATCACGCAAATGTATTGCACAATGTCTTCTTATAGTCCCAGGAAGGTTTCCTGAAAGTTTCAGGAGTTTTCAATTTTTGGCCAAAATCGGCCAAAAACCCTGGGCTATAGCCTTACGTTTTTGTCAAAATTCCAAGATTTTTCGACCTTCTCCGAATCGCATGAAACTTTCAGGAAATGTTGCTGGGACTATTCCGACGCGTTTTGCATAGTTTTTGTAAACTTTTAGGGCACGCGTCGTGAGAAATTACAGCAAATCATCGTCTAATTAAAACGTCGCGCTTTTCAAAGTTTGTAAGATAGTTTGATTGCTATATCTCACCAACGGATGACGATAGATCACGCAAATGTATTGCAGAATGTCTTCTTATAGTCCCAGGAAGGTTTCCTGAAAGTTTCAAGAGTTTTCAATTTTTGGCCAAAATCGGCCAAAAACCCTGGGCTATAGCCTTACGTTTTTGTCAAAATTCCAAGATTTTTCGACCTTCTCCGAATCGCATGAAACTTTCAGGAAATGTTGCTGGGACTATTCCGACGCGTTTTGCATAGTTTTTGTAAACTTTTAGGCCACGGGTCGTGAGAAATTACAGCAAATCATCGTCTAATTAAAACGTCGCGCTTTCCAAAGTTCTAAGCCATTTCATTGCTATATCTCACCAACGGATGACGATAGATCACACAAATGTATTGCAGAATGTCTTCTTATAGTCCCAGGAAGGTTTCCTGAAAGTTTCAAGAGTTTTCAATTTTTGGCCAAAATCGGCCAAAAACCCTGGGCTATAGCCTTACGTTTTTGTCAAAATTCCAAGATTTTTCCACCTTCTCCGAATCGCATGCAACTTTCAGGAAATGTTGCTGGGACTATTCCGACGCGTTTTGCATAGTTTTTGTAAACTTTTAGGCCACGCGTCGTGAGAATTTAGAGCAAATCATCATCTAATTAAAACGTCGCGCTTTTCAAAGTTTTTAAGATAGTTTTATTGCTATATCTCACCAACGGATGACGATATATCACGCAAATGTATTGCAGAATGTCTTCTTATAGTCCCAGGAAGGTTTCCTGAAAGTTTCAAGAGTTTTCAATTTTTGGCCAAAATCGGCCAAAAACCCTGGGCTATAGCCTTACGTTTTTGTCAAAATTCCAAGATTTTTCGACCTTCTCGGAATCGCATGAAATTTTCAGGAAATGTTGCTGGGACTATTCCGACGCGTTTTGCATAGTTTTTGTAAACTTTTAGGGCACGCGCCCTGAGAAATTAAAGCAAATCATCGTCTAATTAAAACGTCGCGCTTTTCAAAGTTATAAGCCATTTCATTGCTATATCTCACCAACGGATGACGATAGATCACGCAAATGTATTGCAGAATGTCTTCTTATAGTCCCAGGAAGGTTTCCTGAAAGTTTCAAGAGTTTTCAATTTTTGGCCAAAATCGGCCAAAAACCCTGGGCTATAGCCTTACGTTTTTGTCAAAATTCCAAGATTTTTCGACCTTCTCCGAATCGCATGCAACTTTCAGGAAATGTTGCTGGGACTATTCCGACGCGTTTTGCATAGTTTTTGTAAACTTTTAGGGCACGCGTCGTGAGAAATTACAGCAAATCATCGTCTAATTAAAACGTCGCGCTTTTCAAAGTTTGTAAGATAGTTTTATTGCTATATCTCACCAACGGATGACGATAGATCACGCAAATGTATTGCACAATGTCTTCTTATAGTCCCAGGAAGGTTTCCTGAAAGTTTCAAGAGTTTTCAATTTTTGGCCAAAATCGGCCAAAAACCCTGGGCTATAGCCTTACGTTTTTGTCAAAATTCCAAGATTTTTCCACCTTCTCCGAATCGCATGCAACTTTCAGGAAATGTTGCTGGGACTATTCCGACGCGTTTTGCATAGTTTTTGTAAACTTTTAGGGCACGCGTCGTGAGAAATTACAGCAAATCCTCGTCTAATTAAAACGTCGCGCTTTTCAAAGTTTGTAAGATAGTTTTATTGCTATATCTCACCAACGGATGACGATAGATCACGCAAATGTATTGCACAATGTCTTCTTATAGTCCCAGGAAGGTTTCCTGAAAGTTTCAAGAGTTTTCAATTTTTGGCCAAAATCGGCCAAAAACCCTGGGCTATAGCCTTACGTTTTTGTCAAAATTCCAAGATTTTTCCACCTTCTCCGAATCGCATGCAACTTTCAGGAAATGTTGCTGGGACTATTCCGACGCGTTTTGCATAGTTTTTGTAAACTTTTAGGGCACGCGTCGTGAGAAATTACAGCAAATCATCGTCTAATTAAAACGTCGCGCTTTTCAAAGTTTGTAAGATAGTTTTATTGCTATATCTCACCAACGGATGACGATAGATCACGCAAATGTATTGCACAATGTCTTCTTATAGTCCCAGGAAGGTTTCCTGAAAGTTTCAAGAGTTTTCAATTTTTGGCCAAAATCGGCCAAAAACCCTGGGCTATAGCCTTACGTTTTTGTCAAAATTCCAAGATTTTTCGACCTTCTCGGAATCGCATGAAACTTTCAGGAAATGTTGCTGGGACTATTCCGACGCGTTTTGCATAGTTTTTGTAAACTTTTAGGGCACGCGTCGTGAGAAATTACAGCAAATCATCGTCTAATTAAAACGTCGCGCTTTTCAAAGTTTGTAAGATAGTTTTATTGCTATATCTCACCAACGGATGACGATAGATCACGCAAATGTATTGCAGAATGTCTTCTTATAGTCCCAGGAAGGTTTCCTGAAAGTTTCAAGAGTTTTCAATTTTTGGCCAAAATCGGCCAAAAACCCTGGGCTATAGCCTTACGTTTTTGTCAAAATTCCAAGATTTTTCGACCTCCTCCGAATCGCATGCAACTTTCAGGAAATGTTGCTGGGACTATTCCGACGCGTTTTGCATAGTTTTTGTAAACTTTTAGGCCACGCGTCGTGAGAATTTAGAGCAAATCATCGTCTAATTAAAACGTCGCGCTTTTCAAAGTTTTTAAGATAGTTTTATTGCTATATCTCACCAACGGATGACGATAGATCACGCAAATGTATTGCAGAATGTCTTCTTATAGTCCCAGGAAGGTTTCCTGAAAGTTTCAAGAGTTTTCAATTTTTGGCCAAAATCGGCCAAAAACCCTGGGCTATAGCCTTACGTTTTTGTCAAAATTCCAAGATTTTTCGACCTTCTCGGAATCGCATGAAATTTTCAGGAAATGTTGCTGGGACTATTCCGACGCGTTTTGCATAGTTTTTGTAAACTTTTAGGCCACGCGCCCTGAGAAATTAAAGCAAATCATCGTCTAATTAAAACGTCGCGCTTTTCAAAGTTATAAGCCATTTCATTGCTATATCTCACCAACGGATGACGATAGATCACGCAAATGTATTGCAGAATGTCTTCTTATAGTCCCAGGAAGGTTTCCTGAAAGTTTCAAGAGTTTTCAATTTTTTGCCAAAATCGGCCAAAAACCCTGGGCTATAGCCTTACGTTTTTGTCAAAATTCCAAGATTTTTCGACCTTCTCCGAATCGCATGCAACTTTCAGGAAATGTTGCTGGGACTATTCCGACGCGTTTTGCATAGTTTTTGTAAACTTTTAGGGCACGCGTCGTGAGAAATTACAGCAAATCATCGTCTAATTAAAACGTCGCGCTTTTCAAAGTTTGTAAGATAGTTTTATTGCTATATCTCACCAACGGATGACGATAGATCACGCAAATGTATTGCACGATGTCTTCTTATAGTCCCAGGAAGGTTTCCTGAAAGTTTCAAGAGTTTTCAATTTTTGGCCAAAATCGGCCAAAAACCCTGGGCTATAGCCTTACGTTTTTGTCAAAATTCCAAGATTTTTCGACCTTCTCCGAATCGCATGAAACTTTCAGGAAATGTTGCTGGGACTATTCCGACGCGTTTTGCATAGTTTTTGTAAACTTTTAGGGCACGCGTCGTGAGAAATTACAGCAAATCATCGTCTAATTAAAACGTCGCGCTTTTCAAAGTTTGTAAGATAGTTTGATTGCTATATCTCACCAACGGATGACGATAGATCACGCAAATGTATTGCAGAATGTCTTCTTATAGTCCCAGGAAGGTTTCCTGAAAGTTTCAAGAGTTTTCAATTTTTGGCCAAAATCGGCCAAAAACCCTGGGCTATAGCCTTACGTTTTTGTCAAAATTCCAAGATTTTTCGACCTTCTCGGAATCGCATGAAATTTTCAGGAAATGTTGCTGGGACTATTCCGACGCGTTTTGCATAGTTTTTGTAAACTTTTAGGCCACGCGCCCTGAGAAATTAAAGCAAATCATCGTCTAATTAAAACGTCGCGCTTTTCAAAGTTATAAGCCATTTCATTGCTATATCTCACCAACGGATGACGATAGATCACGCAAATGTATTGCAGAATGTCTTCTTATAGTCCCAGGAAGGTTTCCTGAAAGTTTCAAGAGTTTTCAATTTTTTGCCAAAATCGGCCAAAAACCCTGGGCTATAGCCTTACGTTTTTGTCAAAATTCCAAGATTTTTCGACCTTCTCGGAATCGCATGAAACTTTCAGGAAATGTTGCTGGGACTATTCCGACGCGTTTTGCATAGTTTTTGTAAACTTTTAGGGCACGCGTCGTGAGAAATTACAGCAAATCATCGTCTAATTAAAACGTCGCGCTTTTCAAAGTTTGTAAGATAGTTTTATTGCTATATCTCACCAACGGATGACGATAGATCACGCAAATGTATTGCACGATGTCTTCTTATAGTCCCAGGAAGGTTTCCTGAAAGTTTCAAGAGTTTTCAATTTTTGGCCAAAATCGGCCAAAAACCCTGGGCTATAGCCTTACGTTTTTGTCAAAATTCCAAGATTTTTCGACCTTCTCCGAATCGCATGAAACTTTCAGGAAATGTTGCTGGGACTATTCCGACGCGTTTTGCATAGTTTTTGTAAACTTTTAGGGCACGCGTCGTGAGAAATTACAGCAAATCATCGTCTAATTAAAACGTCGCGCTTTTCAAAGTTTGTAAGATAGTTTGATTGCTATATCTCACCAACGGATGACGATAGATCACGCAAATGTATTGCAGAATGTCTTCTTATAGTCCCAGGAAGGTTTCCTGAAAGTTTCAAGAGTTTTCAATTTTTGGCCAAAATCGGCCAAAAACCCTGGGCTATAGCCTTACGTTTTTGTCAAAATTCCAAGATTTTTCGACCTTCTCCGAATCGCATGAAACTTTCAGGAAATGTTGCTGGGACTATTCCGACGCGTTTTGCATAGTTTTTGTAAACTTTTAGGGCACGCGTCGTGAGAAATTACAGCAAATCATCGTCTAATTAAAACGTCGCGCTTTTCAAAGTTTGTAAGATAGTTTGATTGCTATATCTCACCAACGGATGACGATAGATCACGCAAATGTATTGCAGAATGTCTTCTTATAGTCCCAGGAAGGTTTCCTGAAAGTTTCAAGAGTTTTCAATTTTTGGCCAAAATCGGCCAAAAACCCTGGGCTATAGCCTTACGTTTTTGTCAAAATTCCAAGATTTTTCGACCTTCTCCGAATCGCATGAAACTTTCAGGAAATGTTGCTGGGACTATTCCGACGCGTTTTGCATAGTTTTTGTAAACTTTTAGGGCACGCGTCGTGAGAAATTACAGCAAATCATCGTCTAATTAAAACGTCGCGCTTTTCAAAGTTTGTAAGATAGTTTTATTGCTATATCTCACCAACGGATGACGATAGATCACGCAAATGTATTGCACAATGTCTTCTTATAGTCCCAGGAAGGTTTCCTGAAAGTTTCAGGAGTTTTCAATTTTTGGCCAAAATCGGCCAAAAACCCTGGGCTATAGCCTTACGTTTTTGTCAAAATTCCAAGATTTTTCGACCTTCTCCGAATCGCATGAAACTTTCAGGAAATGTTGCTGGGACTATTCCGACGCGTTTTGCATAGTTTTTGTAAACTTTTAGGGCACGCGTCGTGAGAAATTACAGCAAATCATCGTCTAATTAAAACGTCGCGCTTTTCAAAGTTTGTAAGATAGTTTGATTGCTATATCTCACCAACGGATGACGATAGATCACGCAAATGTATTGCAGAATGTCTTCTTATAGTCCCAGGAAGGTTTCCTGAAAGTTTCAAGAGTTTTCAATTTTTGGCCAAAATCGGCCAAAAACCCTGGGCTATAGCCTTACGTTTTTGTCAAAATTCCAAGATTTTTCGACCTTCTCCGAATCGCATGAAACTTTCAGGAAATGTTGCTGGGACTATTCCGACGCGTTTTGCATAGTTTTTGTAAACTTTTAGGCCACGGGTCGTGAGAAATTACAGCAAATCATCGTCTAATTAAAACGTCGCGCTTTCCAAAGTTCTAAGCCATTTCATTGCTATATCTCACCAACGGATGACGATAGATCACACAAATGTATTGCAGAATGTCTTCTTATAGTCCCAGGAAGGTTTCCTGAAAGTTTCAAGAGTTTTCAATTTTTGGCCAAAATCGGCCAAAAACCCTGGGCTATAGCCTTACGTTTTTGTCAAAATTCCAAGATTTTTCCACCTTCTCCGAATCGCATGCAACTTTCAGGAAATGTTGCTGGGACTATTCCGACGCGTTTTGCATAGTTTTTGTAAACTTTTAGGCCACGCGTCGTGAGAATTTAGAGCAAATCATCATCTAATTAAAACGTCGCGCTTTTCAAAGTTTTTAAGATAGTTTTATTGCTATATCTCACCAACGGATGACGATATATCACGCAAATGTATTGCAGAATGTCTTCTTATAGTCCCAGGAAGGTTTCCTGAAAGTTTCAAGAGTTTTCAATTTTTGGCCAAAATCGGCCAAAAACCCTGGGCTATAGCCTTACGTTTTTGTCAAAATTCCAAGATTTTTCGACCTTCTCGGAATCGCATGAAATTTTCAGGAAATGTTGCTGGGACTATTCCGACGCGTTTTGCATAGTTTTTGTAAACTTTTAGGGCACGCGCCCTGAGAAATTAAAGCAAATCATCGTCTAATTAAAACGTCGCGCTTTTCAAAGTTATAAGCCATTTCATTGCTATATCTCACCAACGGATGACGATAGATCACGCAAATGTATTGCAGAATGTCTTCTTATAGTCCCAGGAAGGTTTCCTGAAAGTTTCAAGAGTTTTCAATTTTTTGCCAAAATCGGCCAAAAACCCTGGGCTATAGCCTTACGTTTTTGTCAAAATTCCAAGATTTTTCGACCTTCTCCGAATCGCATGCAACTTTCAGGAAATGTTGCTGGGACTATTCCGACGCGTTTTGCATAGTTTTTGTAAACTTTTAGGGCACGCGTCGTGAGAAATTACAGCAAATCATCGTCTAATTAAAACGTCGCGCTTTTCAAAGTTTGTAAGATAGTTTTATTGCTATATCTCACCAACGGATGACGATAGATCACGCAAATGTATTGCACGATGTCTTCTTATAGTCCCAGGAAGGTTTCCTGAAAGTTTCAAGAGTTTTCAATTTTTGGCCAAAATCGGCCAAAAACCCTGGGCTATAGCCTTACGTTTTTGTCAAAATTCCAAGATTTTTCGACCTTCTCCGAATCGCATGAAACTTTCAGGAAATGTTGCTGGGACTATTCCGACGCGTTTTGCATAGTTTTTGTAAACTTTTAGGGCACGCGTCGTGAGAAATTACAGCAAATCATCGTCTAATTAAAACGTCGCGCTTTTCAAAGTTTGTAAGATAGTTTGATTGCTATATCTCACCAACGGATGACGATAGATCACGCAAATGTATTGCAGAATGTCTTCTTATAGTCCCAGGAAGGTTTCCTGAAAGTTTCAAGAGTTTTCAATTTTTGGCCAAAATCGGCCAAAAACCCTGGGCTATAGCCTTACGTTTTTGTCAAAATTCCAAGATTTTTCGACCTTCTCCGAATCGCATGAAACTTTCAGGAAATGTTGCTGGGACTATTCCGACGCGTTTTGCATAGTTTTTGTAAACTTTTAGGGCACGCGTCGTGAGAAATTACAGCAAATCATCGTCTAATTAAAACGTCGCGCTTTTCAAAGTTTGTAAGATAGTTTGATTGCTATATCTCACCAACGGATGACGATAGATCACGCAAATGTATTGCAGAATGTCTTCTTATAGTCCCAGGAAGGTTTCCTGAAAGTTTCAAGAGTTTTCAATTTTTGGCCAAAATCGGCCAAAAACCCTGGGCTATAGCCTTACGTTTTTGTCAAAATTCCAAGATTTTTCGACCTTCTCCGAATCGCATGAAACTTTCAGGAAATGTTGCTGGGACTATTCCGACGCGTTTTGCATAGTTTTTGTAAACTTTTAGGCCACGGGTCGTGAGAAATTACAGCAAATCATCGTCTAATTAAAACGTCGCGCTTTCCAAAGTTCTAAGCCATTTCATAGCTATATCTCACCAACGGATGACGATAGATCACACAAATGTATTGCAGAATGTCTTCTTTTAGATCCCAGGAAGGTTTCCTGAAAGTTTCAAGAGTTTTCAATTTTTGGCCAAAATCGGCCAAAAACCCTGGGCTATAGCCTTACGTTTTTGTCAAAATTCCAAGATTTTTCCACCTTCTCCGAATCGCATGCAACTTTCAGGAAATGTTGCTGGGACTATTCCGACGCGTTTTGCATAGTTTTTGTAAACTTTTAGGCCACGCGTCGTGAGAAATTACAGCAAATCATCGTCTAATTAAAACGTCGCGCTTTTCAAAGTTTTTAAGATAGTTTTATTGCTATATCTCACCAACGGATGACGATAGATCACGCAAATGTATTGCAGAATGTCTTCTTATAGTCCCAGGAAGGTTTCCTGAAAGTTTCAAGAGTTTTCAATTTTTGGCCAAAATCGGCCAAAAACCCTGGGCTATAGCCTTACGTTTTTGTCAAAATTCCAAGATTTTTCGACCTTCTCCGAATCGCATGAAACTTTCAGGAAATGTTGCTGGGACTATTCCGACGCGTTTTGCATAGTTTTTGTAAACTTTTAGGCCACGCGTCGTGAGAAATTAGAGCAAATCATCGTCTAATTAAAACGTCGCGCTTTTCAAAGTTTGTAAGATAGTTTGATTGCTATATCTCACCAACGGATGACGATATATCACGCAAATGTATTGCAGAATGTCTTCTTATAGTCCCAGGAAGGTTTCCTGAAAGTTTCAAGAGTTTTCAATTTTTGGCCAAAATCGGCCAAAAACCCTGGGCTATAGCCTTACGTTTTTGTCAAAATTCCAAGATTTTTCGACCTTCT
Source organism: Plumapathes pennacea (assembly GCA_964036295.1). Lineage (NCBI taxonomy): Eukaryota > Metazoa > Cnidaria > Anthozoa > Antipatharia > Myriopathidae > Plumapathes > Plumapathes pennacea. The sequence continues at coordinate 20,116 of OZ038466.1, forward strand.
CCGAATCGCATGAAACTTTCAGGAAATGTTGCTGGGACTATTCCGACGCGTTTTGCATAGTTTTTGTAAACTTTTAGGGCACGCGTCGTGAGAAATTACAGCAAATCATCGTCTAATTAAAACGTCGCGCTTTTCAAAGTTTGTAAGATAGTTTTATTGCTATATCTCACCAACGGATGACGATAGATCACGCAAATGTATTGCACAATGTCTTCTTATAGTCCCAGGAAGGTTTCCTGAAAGTTTCAGGAGTTTTCAATTTTTGGCCAAAATCGGCCAAAAACCCTGGGCTATAGCCTTACGTTTTTGTCAAAATTCCAAGATTTTTCGACTTTCTCGGAATCGCATGAAACTTTCAGGAAATGTTGCTGGGACTATTCCGACGCGTTTTGCATAGTTTTTGTAAACTTTTAGGGCACGCGTCGTGAGAAATTACAGCAAATCATCGTCTAATTAAAACGTCGCGCTTTTCAAAGTTTGTAAGATAGTTTTATTGCTATATCTCACCAACGGATGACGATAGATCACGCAAATGTATTGCAGAATGTCTTCTTATAGTCCCAGGAAGGTTTCCTGAAAGTTTCAAGAGTTTTCAATTTTTGGCCAAAATCGGCCAAAAACCCTGGGCTATAGCCTTACGTTTTTGTCAAAATTCCAAGATTTTTCGACCTTCTCCGAATCGCATGAAACTTTCAGGAAATGTTGCTGGGACTATTCCGACGCGTTTTGCATAGTTTTTGTAAACTTTTAGGGCACGCGTCGTGAGAAATTACAGCAAATCATCGTCTAATTAAAACGTCGCGCTTTTCAAAGTTTGTAAGATAGTTTGATTGCTATATCTCACCAACGGATGACGATAGATCACGCAAATGTATTGCAGAATGTCTTCTTATAGTCCCAGGAAGGTTTCCTGAAAGTTTCAAGAGTTTTCAATTTTTGGCCAAAATCGGCCAAAAACCCTGGGCTATAGCCTTACGTTTTTGTCAAAATTCCAAGATTTTTCGACCTTCTCCGAATCGCATGAAACTTTCAGGAAATGTTGCTGGGACTATTCCGACGCGTTTTGCATAGTTTTTGTAAACTTTTAGGCCACGGGTCGTGAGAAATTACAGCAAATCATCGTCTAATTAAAACGTCGCGCTTTCCAAAGTTCTAAGCCATTTCATTGCTATATCTCACCAACGGATGACGATAGATCACACAAATGTATTGCAGAATGTCTTCTTATAGTCCCAGGAAGGTTTCCTGAAAGTTTCAAGAGTTTTCAATTTTTGGCCAAAATCGGCCAAAAACCCTGGGCTATAGCCTTACGTTTTTGTCAAAATTCCAAGATTTTTCCACCTTCTCCGAATCGCATGCAACTTTCAGGAAATGTTGCTGGGACTATTCCGACGCGTTTTGCATAGTTTTTGTAAACTTTTAGGCCACGCGTCGTGAGAATTTAGAGCAAATCATCGTCTAATTAAAACGTCGCGCTTTTCAAAGTTTTTAAGATAGTTTTATTGCTATATCTCACCAACGGATGACGATAGATCACGCAAATGTATTGCACAATGTCTTCTTATAGTCCCAGGAAGGTTTCCTGAAAGTTTCAGGAGTTTTCAATTTTTGGCCAAAATCGGCCAAAAACCCTGGGCTATAGCCTTACGTTTTTGTCAAAATTCCAAGATTTTTCGACTTTCTCGGAATCGCATGAAACTTTCAGGAAATGTTGCTGGGACTATTCCGACGCGTTTTGCATAGTTTTTGTAAACTTTTAGGGCACGCGTCGTGAGAAATTACAGCAAATCATCGTCTAATTAAAACGTCGCGCTTTTCAAAGTTTGTAAGATAGTTTTATTGCTATATCTCACCAACGGATGACGATAGATCACGCAAATGTATTGCAGAATGTCTTCTTATAGTCCCAGGAAGGTTTCCTGAAAGTTTCAAGAGTTTTCAATTTTTGGCCAAAATCGGCCAAAAACCCTGGGCTATAGCCTTACGTTTTTGTCAAAATTCCAAGATTTTTCGACCTTCTCCGAATCGCATGAAACTTTCAGGAAATGTTGCTGGGACTATTCCGACGCGTTTTGCATAGTTTTTGTAAACTTTTAGGGCACGCGTCGTGAGAAATTACAGCAAATCATCGTCTAATTAAAACGTCGCGCTTTTCAAAGTTTGTAAGATAGTTTGATTGCTATATCTCACCAACGGATGACGATAGATCACGCAAATGTATTGCAGAATGTCTTCTTATAGTCCCAGGAAGGTTTCCTGAAAGTTTCAAGAGTTTTCAATTTTTGGCCAAAATCGGCCAAAAACCCTGGGCTATAGCCTTACGTTTTTGTCAAAATTCCAAGATTTTTCGACCTTCTCCGAATCGCATGAAACTTTCAGGAAATGTTGCTGGGACTATTCCGACGCGTTTTGCATAGTTTTTGTAAACTTTTAGGCCACGGGTCGTGAGAAATTACAGCAAATCATCGTCTAATTAAAACGTCGCGCTTTCCAAAGTTCTAAGCCATTTCATTGCTATATCTCACCAACGGATGACGATAGATCACACAAATGTATTGCAGAATGTCTTCTTATAGTCCCAGGAAGGTTTCCTGAAAGTTTCAAGAGTTTTCAATTTTTGGCCAAAATCGGCCAAAAACCCTGGGCTATAGCCTTACGTTTTTGTCAAAATTCCAAGATTTTTCGACCTTCTCCGAATCGCATGCAACTTTCAGGAAATGTTGCTGGGACTATTCCGACGCGTTTTGCATAGTTTTTGTAAACTTTTAGGCCACGCGTCGTGAGAATTTAGAGCAAATCATCGTCTAATTAAAACGTCGCGCTTTTCAAAGTTTTTAAGATAGTTTTATTGCTATATCTCACCAACGGATGACGATAGATCACGCAAATGTATTGCAGAATGTCTTCTTATAGTCCCAGGAAGGTTTCCTGAAAGTTTCAAGAGTTTTCAATTTTTGGCCAAAATCGGCCAAAAACCCTGGGCTATAGCCTTACGTTTTTGTCAAAATTCCAAGATTTTTCCACCTTCTCCGAATCGCATGAAACTTTCAGGAAATGTTGCTGGGACTATTCCGACGCGTTTTGCATAGTTTTTGTAAACTTTTAGGCCACGCGTCGTGAGAAATTACAGCAAATCATCGTCTAATTAAAACGTCGCGCTTTTCAAAGTTTGTAAGATAGTTTTATTGCTATATCTCACCAACGGATGACGATAGATCACGCAAATGTATTGCAGAATGTCTTCTTATAGTCCCAGGAAGGTTTCCTGAAAGTTTCAAGAGTTTTCAATTTTTGGCCAAAATCGGCCAAAAACCCTGGGCTATAGCCTTACGTTTTTGTCAAAATTCCAAGATTTTTCGACCTTCTCCGAATCGCATGAAACTTTCAGGAAATGTTGCTGGGACTATTCCGACGCGTTTTGCATAGTTTTTGTAAACTTTTAGGGCACGCGTCGTGAGAAATTACAGCAAATCATCGTCTAATTAAAACGTCGCGCTTTTCAAAGTTTGTAAGATAGTTTGATTGCTATATCTCACCAACGGATGACGATAGATCACGCAAATGTATTGCAGAATGTCTTCTTATAGTCCCAGGAAGGTTTCCTGAAAGTTTCAAGAGTTTTCAATTTTTGGCCAAAATCGGCCAAAAACCCTGGGCTATAGCCTTACGTTTTTGTCAAAATTCCAAGATTTTTCGACCTTCTCCGAATCGCATGAAACTTTCAGGAAATGTTGCTGGGACTATTCCGACGCGTTTTGCATAGTTTTTGTAAACTTTTAGGCCACGGGTCGTGAGAAATTACAGCAAATCATCGTCTAATTAAAACGTCGCGCTTTCCAAAGTTCTAAGCCATTTCATTGCTATATCTCACCAACGGATGACGATAGATCACACAAATGTATTGCAGAATGTCTTCTTATAGTCCCAGGAAGGTTTCCTGAAAGTTTCAAGAGTTTTCAATTTTTGGCCAAAATCGGCCAAAAACCCTGGGCTATAGCCTTACGTTTTTGTCAAAATTCCAAGATTTTTCGACCTTCTCCGAATCGCATGAAACTTTCAGGAAATGTTGCTGGGACTATTCCGACGCGTTTTGCATAGTTTTTGTAAACTTTTAGGCCACGCGTCGTGAGAAATTAGATCAAATCATCGTCTAATTAAAACGTCGCGCTTTTCAAAGTTTGTAAGATAGTTTCATTGCTATATCTCACCAACGGATGACGATATATCACGCAAATGTATTGCAGAATGTCTTCTTATAGTCCCAGGAAGGTTTCCTGAAAGTTTCAAGAGTTTTCAATTTTTGGCCAAAATCGGCCAAAAACCCTGGGCCTTACGTTTTTGTCAAAATTCCAAGATTTTTCGACCTTCTCCGAATCGCATGAAACTTTCAGGAAATGTTGCTGGGACTATTCCGACGCGTTTTGCATAGTTTTTGTAAACTTTTAGGGCACGCGTCGTGAGAAATTACAGCAAATCATCGTCTAATTAAAACGTCGCACTTTTCAAAGTTTGTAAGATAGTTTTATTGCTATATCTCACCAACGGATGACGATAGATCACGCAAATGTATTGCAGAATGTCTTCTTATAGTCCCAGGAAGGTTTCCTGAAAGTTTCAAGAGTTTTCAATTTTTGGCCAAAATCGGCCAAAAACCCTGGGCTATAGCCTTACGTTTTTGTCAAAATTCCAAGATTTTTCGACCTTCTCCGAATCGCATGAAACTTTCAGGAAATGTTGCTGGGACTATTCCGACGCGTTTTGCATAGTTTTTGTAAACTTTTAGGGCACGCGTCGTGAGAAATTACAGCAAATCATCGTCTAATTAAAACGTCGCGCTTTTCAAAGTTTGTAAGATAGTTTTATTGCTATATCTCACCAACGGATGACGATAGATCACGCAAATGTATTGCAGAATGTCTTCTTATAGTCCCAGGAAGGTTTCCTGAAAGTTTCAAGAGTTTTCAATTTTTGGCCAAAATCGGCCAAAAACCCTGGGCTATAGCCTTACGTTTTTGTCAAAATTCCAAGATTTTTCGACCTTCTCCGAATCGCATGAAACTTTCAGGAAATGTTGCTGGGACTATTCCGACGCGTTTTGCATAGTTTTTGTAAACTTTTAGGCCACGCGTCGTGAGAAATTAGATCAAATCATCGTCTAATTAAAACGTCGCGCTTTTCAAAGTTTGTAAGATAGTTTCATTGCTATATCTCACCAACGGATGACGATATATCACGCAAATGTATTGCAGAATGTCTTCTTATAGTCCCAGGAAGGTTTCCTGAAAGTTTCAAGAGTTTTCAATTTTTGGCCAAAATCGGCCAAAAACCCTGGGCCTTACGTTTTTGTCAAAATTCCAAGATTTTTCGACCTTCTCCGAATCGCATGAAACTTTCAGGAAATGTTGCTGGGACTATTCCGACGCGTTTTGCATAGTTTTTGTAAACTTTTAGGGCACGCGTCGTGAGAAATTACAGCAAATCATCGTCTAATTAAAACGTCGCGCTTTCCAAAGTTTGTAAGATAGTTTTATTGCTATATCTCACCAACGGATGACGATAGATCACACAAATGTATTGCAGAATGTCTTCTTATAGTCCCAGGAAGGTTTCCTGAAAGTTTCAAGAGTTTTCAATTTTTGGCCAAAATCGGCCAAAAACCCTGGGCTATAGCCTTACGTTTTTGTCAAAATTCCAAGATTTTTCCACCTTCTCCGAATCGCATGCAACTTTCAGGAAATGTTGCTGGGACTATTCCGACGCGTTTTGCATAGTTTTTGTAAACTTTTAGGCCACGCGTCGTGAGAATTTAGAGCAAATCATCGTCTAATTAAAACGTCGCGCTTTTCAAAGTTTTTAAGATAGTTTTATTGCTATATCTCACCAACGGATGACGATAGATCACGCAAATGTATTGCAGAATGTCTTCTTATAGTCCCAGGAAGGTTTCCTGAAAGTTTCAAGAGTTTTCAATTTTTGGCCAAAATCGGCCAAAAACCCTGGGCTATAGCCTTACGTTTTTGTCAAAATTCCAAGATTTTTCCACCTTCTCCGAATCGCATGAAACTTTCAGGAAATGTTGCTGGGACTATTCCGACGCGTTTTGCATAGTTTTTGTAAACTTTTAGGCCACGCGTCGTGAGAAATTACAGCAAATCATCGTCTAATTAAAACGTCGCGCTTTTCAAAGTTTGTAAGATAGTTTGATTGCTATATCTCACCAACGGATGACGATATATCACGCAAATGTATTGCAGAATGTCTTCTTATAGTCCCAGGAAGGTTTCCTGAAAGTTTCAAGAGTTTTCAATTTTTGGCCAAAATCGGCCAAAAACCCTGGGCTATAGCCTTACGTTTTTGTCAAAATTCCAAGATTTTTCGACCTTCTCCGAATCGCATGAAACTTTCAGGAAATGTTGCTGGGACTATTCCGACGCGTTTTGCATAGTTTTTGTAAACTTTTAGGGCACGCGTCGTGAGAAATTACAGCAAATCATCGTCTAATTAAAACGTCGCGCTTTTCAAAGTTTGTAAGATAGTTTTATTGCTATATCTCACCAACGGATGACGATAGATCACGCAAATGTATTGCACAATGTCTTCTTATAGTCCCAGGAAGGTTTCCTGAAAGTTTCAGGAGTTTTCAATTTTTGGCCAAAATCGGCCAAAAACCCTGGGCTATAGCCTTACGTTTTTGTCAAAATTCCAAGATTTTTCGACTTTCTCGGAATCGCATGAAACTTTCAGGAAATGTTGCTGGGACTATTCCGACGCGTTTTGCATAGTTTTTGTAAACTTTTAGGGCACGCGTCGTGAGAAATTACAGCAAATCATCGTCTAATTAAAACATCGCGCTTTTCAAAGTTTGTAAGATAGTTTGATTGCTATATCTCACCAACGGATGACGATAGATCACGCAAATGTATTGCAGAATGTCTTCTTATAGTCCCAGGAAGGTTTCCTGAAAGTTTCAAGAGTTTTCAATTTTTGGCCAAAATCGGCCAAAAACCCTGGGCTATAGCCTTACGTTTTTGTCAAAATTCCAAGATTTTTCGACCTTCTCCGAATCGCATGAAACTTTCAGGAAATGTTGCTGGGACTATTCCGACGCGTTTTGCATAGTTTTTGTAAACTTTTAGGCCACGGGTCGTGAGAAATTACAGCAAATCATCGTCTAATTAAAACGTCGCGCTTTCCAAAGTTCTAAGCCATTTCATTGCTATATCTCACCAACGGATGACGATAGATCACACAAATGTATTGCAGAATGTCTTCTTATAGTCCCAGGAAGGTTTCCTGAAAGTTTCAAGAGTTTTCAATTTTTGGCCAAAATCGGCCAAAAACCCTGGGCTATAGCCTTACGTTTTTGTCAAAATTCCAAGATTTTTCCACCTTCTCCGAATCGCATGCAACTTTCAGGAAATGTTGCTGGGACTATTCCGACGCGTTTTGCATAGTTTTTGTAAACTTTTAGGCCACGCGTCGTGAGAATTTAGAGCAAATCATCGTCTAATTAAAACGTCGCGCTTTTCAAAGTTTTTAAGATAGTTTTATTGCTATATCTCACCAACGGATGACGATAGATCACGCAAATGTATTGCAGAATGTCTTCTTATAGTCCCAGGAAGGTTTCCTGAAAGTTTCAAGAGTTTTCAATTTTTGGCCAAAATCGGCCAAAAACCCTGGGCTATAGCCTTACGTTTTTGTCAAAATTCCAAGATTTTTCCACCTTCTCCGAATCGCATGAAACTTTCAGGAAATGTTGCTGGGACTATTCCGACGCGTTTTGCATAGTTTTTGTAAACTTTTAGGCCACGCGTCGTGAGAAATTACAGCAAATCATCGTCTAATTAAAACGTCGCGCTTTTCAAAGTTTGTAAGATAGTTTGATTGCTATATCTCACCAACGGATGACGATAGATCACGCAAATGTATTGCAGAATGTCTTCTTATAGTCCCAGGAAGGTTTCCTGAAAGTTTCAAGAGTTTTCAATTTTTGGCCAAAATCGGCCAAAAACCCTGGGCTATAGCCTTACGTTTTTGTCAAAATTCCAAGATTTTTCGACTTTCTCGGAATCGCATGAAACTTTCAGGAAATGTTGCTGGGACTATTCCGACGCGTTTTGCATAGTTTTTGTAAACTTTTAGGGCACGCGTCGTGAGAAATTACAGCAAATCATCGTCTAATTAAAACGTCGCGCTTTTCAAAGTTTGTAAGATAGTTTTATTGCTATATCTCACCAACGGATGACGATAGATCACGCAAATGTATTGCACAATGTCTTCTTATAGTCCCAGGAAGGTTTCCTGAAAGTTTCAGGAGTTTTCAATTTTTGGCCAAAATCGGCCAAAAACCCTGGGCTATAGCCTTACGTTTTTGTCAAAATTCCAAGATTTTTCGACTTTCTCGGAATCGCATGAAACTTTCAGGAAATGTTGCTGGGACTATTCCGACGCGTTTTGCATAGTTTTTGTAAACTTTTAGGGCACGCGTCGTGAGAAATTACAGCAAATCATCGTCTAATTAAAACGTCGCGCTTTTCAAAGTTTGTAAGATAGTTTTATTGCTATATCTCACCAACGGATGACGATAGATCACGCAAATGTATTGCAGAATGTCTTCTTATAGTCCCAGGAAGGTTTCCTGAAAGTTTCAAGAGTTTTCAATTTTTGGCCAAAATCGGCCAAAAACCCTGGGCTATAGCCTTACGTTTTTGTCAAAATTCCAAGATTTTTCGACCTTCTCCGAATCGCATGAAACTTTCAGGAAATGTTGCTGGGACTATTCCGACGCGTTTTGCATAGTTTTTGTAAACTTTTAGGCCACGGGTCGTGAGAAATTACAGCAAATCATCGTCTAATTATAACGTCGCGCTTTCCAAAGTTCTAAGCCATTTCATTGCTATATCTCACCAACGGATGACGATAGATCACACAAATGTATTGCAGAATGTCTTCTTATAGTCCCAGGAAGGTTTCCTGAAGTTTCAAGAGTTTTCAATTTTTGGCCAAAATCGGCCAAAAACCCTGGGCTATAGCCTTACGTTTTTGTCAAAATTCCAAGATTTTTCCACCTTCTCCGAATCGCATGCAACTTTCAGGAAATGTTGCTGGGACTATTCCGACGCGTTTTGCATAGTTTTTGTAAACTTTTAGGCCACGCGTCGTGAGAATTTAGAGCAAATCATCGTCTAATTAAAACGTCGCGCTTTTCAAAGTTTTTAAGATAGTTTTATTGCTATATCTCACCAACGGATGACGATAGATCACGCAAATGTATTGCAGAATGTCTTCTTATAGTCCCAGGAAGGTTTCCTGAAAGTTTCAAGAGTTTTCAATTTTTGGCCAAAATCGGCCAAAAACCCTGGGCTATAGCCTTACGTTTTTGTCAAAATTCCAAGATTTTTCCACCTTCTCCGAATCGCATGAAACTTTCAGGAAATGTTGCTGGGACTATTCCGACGCGTTTTGCATAGTTTTTGTAAACTTTTAGGCCACGCGTCGTGAGAAATTACAGCAAATCATCGTCTAATTAAAACGTCGCGCTTTTCAAAGTTTGTAAGATAGTTTCATTGCTATATCTCACCAACGGATGACGATATATCACGCAAATGTATTGCAGAATGTCTTCTTATAGTCCCAGGAAGGTTTCCTGAAAGTTTCAAGAGTTTTCAATTTTTGGCCAAAATCGGCCAAAAACCCTGGGCTATAGCCTTACGTTTTTGTCAAAATTCCAAGATTTTTCGACCTTCTCCAAATCGCATGAAACTTTCAGGAAATGTTGCTGGGACTATTCCGACGCGTTTTGCATAGTTTTTGTAAACTTTTAGGGCACGCGTCGTGAGAAATTACAGCAAATCATCGTCTAATTAAAACGTCGCGCTTTTCAAAGTTTGTAAGATAGTTTTATTGCTATATCTCACCAACGGATGACGATATATCACGCAAATGTATTGCACAATGTCTTCTTATAGTCCCAGGAAGGTTTCCTGAAAGTTTCAAGAGTTTTCAATTTTTGGCCAAAATCGGCCAAAAACCCTGGGCTATAGCCTTACGTTTTTGTCAAAATTCCAAGATTTTTCGACCTTCTCGGAATCGCATGAAACTTTCAGGAAATGTTGCTGGGACTATTCCGACGCGTTTTGCATAGTTTTTGTAAACTTTTAGGGCACGCGTCGTGAGAAATTACAGCAAATCATCGTCTAATTAAAACGTCGCGCTTTTCAAAGTTTGTAAGATAGTTTTATTGCTATATCTCACCAACGGATGACGATAGATCACGCAAATGTATTGCAGAATGTCTTCTTATAGTCCCAGGAAGGTTTCCTGAAAGTTTCAAGAGTTTTCAATTTTTGGCCAAAATCGGCCAAAAACCCTGGGCTATAGCCTTACGTTTTTGTCAAAATTCCAAGATTTTTCGACCTTCTCCGAATCGCATGAAACTTTCAGGAAATGTTGCTGGGACTATTCCGACGCGTTTTGCATAGTTTTTGTAAACTTTTAGGCCACGCGTCGTGAGAAATTAGATCAAATCATCGTCTAATTAAAACGTCGCGCTTTTCAAAGTTTGTAAGATAGTTTCATTGCTATATCTCACCAACGGATGACGATATATCACGCAAATGTATTGCAGAATGTCTTCTTATAGTCCCAGGAAGGTTTCCTGAAAGTTTCAAGAGTTTTCAATTTTTGGCCAAAATCGGCCAAAAACCCTGGGCCTTACGTTTTTGTCAAAATTCCAAGATTTTTCGACCTTCTCCGAATCGCATGAAACTTTCAGGAAATGTTGCTGGGACTATTCCGACGCGTTTTGCATAGTTTTTGTAAACTTTTAGGGCACGCGTCGTGAGAAATTACAGCAAATCATCGTCTAATTAAAACGTCGCGCTTTTCAAAGTTTGTAAGATAGTTTTATTGCTATATCTCACCAACGGATGACGATAGATCACGCAAATGTATTGCAGAATGTCTTCTTATAGTCCCAGGAAGGTTTCCTGAAAGTTTCAAGAGTTTTCAATTTTTGGCCAAAATCGGCCAAAAACCCTGGGCTATAGCCTTACGTTTTTGTCAAAATTCCAAGATTTTTCGACCTTCTCCGAATCGCATGAAACTTTCAGGAAATGTTGCTGGGACTATTCCGACGCGTTTTGCATAGTTTTTGTAAACTTTTAGGGCACGCGTCGTGAGAAATTACAGCAAATCATCGTCTAATTAAAACGTCGCGCTTTTCAAAGTTTGTAAGATAGTTTGATTGCTATATCTCACCAACGGATGACGATAGATCACGCAAATGTATTGCAGAATGTCTTCTTATAGTCCCAGGAAGGTTTCCTGAAAGTTTCAAGAGTTTTCAATTTTTGGCCAAAATCGGCCAAAAACCCTGGGCTATAGCCTTACGTTTTTGTCAAAATTCCAAGATTTTTCGACCTTCTCCGAATCGCATGAAACTTTCAGGAAATGTTGCTGGGACTATTCCGACGCGTTTTGCATAGTTTTTGTAAACTTTTAGGCCACGGGTCGTGAGAAATTACAGCAAATCATCGTCTAATTAAAACGTCGCGCTTTCCAAAGTTCTAAGCCATTTCATTGCTATATCTCACCAACGGATGACGATAGATCACACAAATGTATTGCAGAATGTCTTCTTATAGTCCCAGGAAGGTTTCCTGAAAGTTTCAAGAGTTTTCAATTTTTGGCCAAAATCGGCCAAAAACCCTGGGCTATAGCCTTACGTTTTTGTCAAAATTCCAAGATTTTTCCACCTTCTCCGAATCGCATGCAACTTTCAGGAAATGTTGCTGGGACTATTCCGACGCGTTTTGCATAGTTTTTGTAAACTTTTAGGCCACGCGTCGTGAGAATTTAGAGCAAATCATCGTCTAATTAAAACGTCGCGCTTTTCAAAGTTTTTAAGATAGTTTTATTGCTATATCTCACCAACGGATGACGATAGATCACGCAAATGTATTGCAGAATGTCTTCTTATAGTCCCAGGAAGGTTTCCTGAAAGTTTCAAGAGTTTTCAATTTTTGGCCAAAATCGGCCAAAAACCCTGGGCTATAGCCTTACGTTTTTGTCAAAATTCCAAGATTTTTCCACCTTCTCCGAATCGCATGAAACTTTCAGGAAATGTTGCTGGGACTATTCCGACGCGTTTTGCATAGTTTTTGTAAACTTTTAGGCCACGCGTCGTGAGAAATTACAGCAAATCATCGTCTAATTAAAACGTCGCGCTTTTCAAAGTTTGTAAGATAGTTTGATTGCTATATCTCACCAACGGATGACGATATATCACGCAAATGTATTGCAGAATGTCTTGTTATAGTCCCAGGAAGGTTTCCTGAAAGTTTCAAGAGTTTTCAATTTTTGGCCAAAATCGGCCAAAAACCCTGGGCTATAGCCTTACGTTTTTGTCAAAATTCCAAGATTTTTCGACCTTCTCCGAATCGCATGAAACTTTCAGGAAATGTTGCTGGGACTATTCCGACGCGTTTTGCATAGTTTTTGTAAACTTTTAGGGCACGCGTCGTGAGAAATTACAGCAAATCATCGTCTAATTAAAACGTCGCGCTTTTCAAAGTTTGTAAGATAGTTTTATTGCTATATCTCACCAACGGATGACGATAGATCACGCAAATGTATTGCACAATGTCTTCTTATAGTCCCAGGAAGGTTTCCTGAAAGTTTCAGGAGTTTTCAATTTTTGGCCAAAATCGGCCAAAAACCCTGGGCTATAGCCTTACGTTTTTGTCAAAATTCCAAGATTTTTCGACTTTCTCGGAATCGCATGAAACTTTCAGGAAATGTTGCTGGGACTATTCCGACGCGTTTTGCATAGTTTTTGTAAACTTTTAGGGCACGCGTCGTGAGAAATTACAGCAAATCATCGTCTAATTAAAACGTCGCGCTTTTCAAAGTTTGTAAGATAGTTTTATTGCTATATCTCACCAACGGATGACGATAGATCACGCAAATGTATTGCAGAATGTCTTCTTATAGTCCCAGGAAGGTTTCCTGAAAGTTTCAAGAGTTTTCAATTTTTGGCCAAAATCGGCCAAAAACCCTGGGCTATAGCCTTACGTTTTTGTCAAAATTCCAAGATTTTTCGACCTTCTCCGAATCGCATGAAACTTTCAGGAAATGTTGCTGGGACTATTCCGACGCGTTTTGCATAGTTTTTGTAAACTTTTAGGCCACGGGTCGTGAGAAATTACAGCAAATCATCGTCTAATTAAAACGTCGCGCTTTCCAAAGTTCTAAGCCATTTCATTGCTATATCTCACCAACGGATGACGATAGATCACACAAATGTATTGCAGAATGTCTTCTTATAGTCCCAGGAAGGTTTCCTGAAAGTTTCAAGAGTTTTCAATTTTTGGCCAAAATCGGCCAAAAACCCTGGGCTATAGCCTTACGTTTTTGTCAAAATTCCAAGATTTTTCCACCTTCTCCGAATCGCATGCAACTTTCAGGAAATGTTGCTGGGACTATTCCGACGCGTTTTGCATAGTTTTTGTAAACTTTTAGGCCACGCGTCGTGAGAATTTAGAGCAAATCATCGTCTAATTAAAACGTCGCGCTTTTCAAAGTTTTTAAGATAGTTTTATTGCTATATCTCACCAACGGATGACGATAGATCACGCAAATGTATTGCAGAATGTCTTCTTATAGTCCCAGGAAGGTTTCCTGAAAGTTTCAAGAGTTTTCAATTTTTGGCCAAAATCGGCCAAAAACCCTGGGCTATAGCCTTACGTTTTTGTCAAAATTCCAAGATTTTTCGACCTTCTCCGAATCGCATGCAACTTTCAGGAAATGTTGCTGGGACTATTCCGACGCGTTTTGCATAGTTTTTGTAAACTTTTAGGCCACGCGTCGTGAGAATTTAGAGCAAATCATCGTCTAATTAAAACGTCGCGCTTTTCAAAGTTTTTAAGATAGTTTTATTGCTATATCTCACCAACGGATGACGATAGATCACGCAAATGTATTGCAGAATGTCTTCTTATAGTCCCAGGAAGGTTTCCTGAAAGTTTCAAGAGTTTTCAATTTTTGGCCAAAATCGGCCAAAAACCCTGGGCTATAGCCTTACGTTTTTGTCAAAATTCCAAGATTTTTCGACCTTCTCCGAATCGCATGAAACTTTCAGGAAATGTTGCTGGGACTATTCCGACGCGTTTTGCATAGTTTTTGTAAACTTTTAGGGCACGCGTCGTGAGAAATTACAGCAAATCATCGTCTAATTAAAACGTCGCGCTTTTCAAAGTTTGTAAGATAGTTTTATTGCTATATCTCACCAACGGATGACGATATATCACGCAAATGTATTGCACAATGTCTTCTTATAGTCCCAGGAAGGTTTCCTGAAAGTTTCAAGAGTTTTCAATTTTTGGCCAAAATCGGCCAAAAACCCTGGGCTATAGCCTTACGTTTTTGTCAAAATTCCAAGATTTTTCGACCTTCTCGGAATCGCATGAAACTTTCAGGAAATGTTGCTGGGACTATTCCGACGCGTTTTGCATAGTTTTTGTAAACTTTTAGGGCACGCGTCGTGAGAAATTACAGCAAATCATCGTCTAATTAAAACGTCGCGCTTTTCAAAGTTTGTAAGATAGTTTTATTGCTATATCTCACCAACGGATGACGATAGATCACGCAAATGTATTGCAGAATGTCTTCTTATAGTCCCAGGAAGGTTTCCTGAAAGTTTCAAGAGTTTTCAATTTTTGGCCAAAATCGGCCAAAAACCCTGGGCTATAGCCTTACGTTTTTGTCAAAATTCCAAGATTTTTCGACCTTCTCCGAATCGCATGAAACTTTCAGGAAATGTTGCTGGGACTATTCCGACGCGTTTTGCATAGTTTTTGTAAACTTTTAGGGCACGCGTCGTGAGAAATTACAGCAAATCATCGTCTAATTAAAACGTCGCGCTTTTCAAAGTTTGTAAGATAGTTTTATTGCTATATCTCACCAACGGATGACGATAGATCACGCAAATGTATTGCAGAATGTCTTCTTATAGTCCCAGGAAGGTTTCCTGAAAGTTTCAAGAGTTTTCAATTTTTGGCCAAAATCGGCCAAAAACCCTGGGCTATAGCCTTACGTTTTTGTCAAAATTCCAAGATTTTTCGACCTTCTCCGAATCGCATGAAACTTTCAGGAAATGTTGCTGGGACTATTCCGACGCGTTTTGCATAGTTTTTGTAAACTTTTAGGCCACGCGTCGTGAGAAATTAGATCAAATCATCGTCTAATTAAAACGTCGCGCTTTTCAAAGTTTGTAAGATAGTTTCATTGCTATATCTCACCAACGGATGACGATATATCACGCAAATGTATTGCAGAATGTCTTCTTATAGTCCCAGGAAGGTTTCCTGAAAGTTTCAAGAGTTTTCAATTTTTGGCCAAAATCGGCCAAAAACCCTGGGCCTTACGTTTTTGTCAAAATTCCAAGATTTTTCGACCTTCTCCGAATCGCATGAAACTTTCAGGAAATGTTGCTGGGACTATTCCGACGCGTTTTGCATAGTTTTTGTAAACTTTTAGGGCACGCGTCGTGAGAAATTACAGCAAATCATCGTCTAATTAAAACGTCGCGCTTTTCAAAGTTTGTAAGATAGTTTTATTGCTATATCTCACCAACGGATGACGATAGATCACGCAAATGTATTGCAGAATGTCTTCTTATAGTCCCAGGAAGGTTTCCTGAAAGTTTCAAGAGTTTTCAATTTTTGGCCAAAATCGGCCAAAAACCCTGGGCTATAGCCTTACGTTTTTGTCAAAATTCCAAGATTTTTCGACCTTCTCCGAATCGCATGAAACTTTCAGGAAATGTTGCTGGGACTATTCCGACGCGTTTTGCATAGTTTTTGTAAACTTTTAGGGCACGCGTCGTGAGAAATTACAGCAAATCATCGTCTAATTAAAACGTCGCGCTTTTCAAAGTTTGTAAGATAGTTTGATTGCTATATCTCACCAACGGATGACGATAGATCACGCAAATGTATTGCAGAATGTCTTCTTATAGTCCCAGGAAGGTTTCCTGAAAGTTTCAAGAGTTTTCAATTTTTGGCCAAAATCGGCCAAAAACCCTGGGCTATAGCCTTACGTTTTTGTCAAAATTCCAAGATTTTTCGACCTTCTCCGAATCGCATGAAACTTTCAGGAAATGTTGCTGGGACTATTCCGACGCGTTTTGCATAGTTTTTGTAAACTTTTAGGCCACGGGTCGTGAGAAATTACAGCAAATCATCGTCTAATTAAAACGTCGCGCTTTTCAAAGTTTGTAAGATAGTTTTATTGCTATATCTCACCAACGGATGACGATATATCACGCAAATGTATTGCACAATGTCTTCTTATAGTCCCAGGAAGGTTTCCTGAAAGTTTCAAGAGTTTTCAATTTTTGGCCAAAATCGGCCAAAAACCCTGGGCTATAGCCTTACGTTTTTGTCAAAATTCCAAGATTTTTCGACCTTCTCGGAATCGCATGAAACTTTCAGGAAATGTTGCTGGGACTATTCCGACGCGTTTTGCATAGTTTTTGTAAACTTTTAGGGCACGCGTCGTGAGAAATTACAGCAAATCATCGTCTAATTAAAACGTCGCGCTTTTCAAAGTTTGTAAGATAGTTTTATTGCTATATCTCACCAACGGATGACGATAGATCACGCAAATGTATTGCAGAATGTCTTCTTATAGTCCCAGGAAGGTTTCCTGAAAGTTTCAAGAGTTTTCAATTTTTGGCCAAAATCGGCCAAAAACCCTGGGCTATAGCCTTACGTTTTTGTCAAAATTCCAAGATTTTTCGACCTTCTCCGAATCGCATGAAACTTTCAGGAAATGTTGCTGGGACTATTCCGACGCGTTTTGCATAGTTTTTGTAAACTTTTAGGGCACGCGTCGTGAGAAATTACAGCAAATCATCGTCTAATTAAAACGTCGCGCTTTTCAAAGTTTGTAAGATAGTTTTATTGCTATATCTCACCAACGGATGACGATAGATCACGCAAATGTATTGCAGAATGTCTTCTTATAGTCCCAGGAAGGTTTCCTGAAAGTTTCAAGAGTTTTCAATTTTTGGCCAAAATCGGCCAAAAACCCTGGGCTATAGCCTTACGTTTTTGTCAAAATTCCAAGATTTTTCGACCTTCTCCGAATCGCATGAAACTTTCAGGAAATGTTGCTGGGACTATTCCGACGCGTTTTGCATAGTTTTTGTAAACTTTTAGGCCACGCGTCGTGAGAAATTAGATCAAATCATCGTCTAATTAAAACGTCGCGCTTTTCAAAGTTTGTAAGATAGTTTCATTGCTATATCTCACCAACGGATGACGATATATCACGCAAATGTATTGCAGAATGTCTTCTTATAGTCCCAGGAAGGTTTCCTGAAAGTTTCAAGAGTTTTCAATTTTTGGCCAAAATCGGCCAAAAACCCTGGGCCTTACGTTTTTGTCAAAATTCCAAGATTTTTCGACCTTCTCCGAATCGCATGAAACTTTCAGGAAATGTTGCTGGGACTATTCCGACGCGTTTTGCATAGTTTTTGTAAACTTTTAGGGCACGCGTCGTGAGAAATTACAGCAAATCATCGTCTAATTAAAACGTCGCGCTTTTCAAAGTTTGTAAGATAGTTTTATTGCTATATCTCACCAACGGATGACGATAGATCACGCAAATGTATTGCAGAATGTCTTCTTATAGTCCCAGGAAGGTTTCCTGAAAGTTTCAAGAGTTTTCAATTTTTGGCCAAAATCGGCCAAAAACCCTGGGCTATAGCCTTACGTTTTTGTCAAAATTCCAAGATTTTTCGACCTTCTCCGAATCGCATGAAACTTTCAGGAAATGTTGCTGGGACTATTCCGACGCGTTTTGCATAGTTTTTGTAAACTTTTAGGGCACGCGTCGTGAGAAATTACAGCAAATCATCGTCTAATTAAAACGTCGCGCTTTTCAAAGTTTGTAAGATAGTTTGATTGCTATATCTCACCAACGGATGACGATAGATCACGCAAATGTATTGCAGAATGTCTTCTTATAGTCCCAGGAAGGTTTCCTGAAAGTTTCAAGAGTTTTCAATTTTTGGCCAAAATCGGCCAAAAACCCTGGGCTATAGCCTTACGTTTTTGTCAAAATTCCAAGATTTTTCGACCTTCTCCGAATCGCATGAAACTTTCAGGAAATGTTGCTGGGACTATTCCGACGCGTTTTGCATAGTTTTTGTAAACTTTTAGGCCACGGGTCGTGAGAAATTACAGCAAATCATCGTCTAATTAAAACGTCGCGCTTTCCAAAGTTCTAAGCCATTTCATTGCTATATCTCACCAACGGATGACGATAGATCACACAAATGTATTGCAGAATGTCTTCTTATAGTCCCAGGAAGGTTTCCTGAAAGTTTCAAGAGTTTTCAATTTTTGGCCAAAATCGGCCAAAAACCCTGGGCTATAGCCTTACGTTTTTGTCAAAATTCCAAGATTTTTCCACCTTCTCCGAATCGCATGCAACTTTCAGGAAATGTTGCTGGGACTATTCCGACGCGTTTTGCATAGTTTTTGTAAACTTTTAGGCCACGCGTCGTGAGAATTTAGAGCAAATCATCGTCTAATTAAAACGTCGCGCTTTTCAAAGTTTTTAAGATAGTTTTATTGCTATATCTCACCAACGGATGACGATAGATCACGCAAATGTATTGCAGAATGTCTTCTTATAGTCCCAGGAAGGTTTCCTGAAAGTTTCAAGAGTTTTCAATTTTTGGCCAAAATCGGCCAAAAACCCTGGGCTATAGCCTTACGTTTTTGTCAAAATTCCAAGATTTTTCCACCTTCTCCGAATCGCATGAAACTTTCAGGAAATGTTGCTGGGACTATTCCGACGCGTTTTGCATAGTTTTTGTAAACTTTTAGGCCACGCGTCGTGAGAAATTACAGCAAATCATCGTCTAATTAAAACGTCGCGCTTTTCAAAGTTTGTAAGATAGTTTGATTGCTATATCTCACCAACGGATGACGATATATCACGCAAATGTATTGCAGAATGTCTTGTTATAGTCCCAGGAAGGTTTCCTGAAAGTTTCAAGAGTTTTCAATTTTTGGCCAAAATCGGCCAAAAACCCTGGGCTATAGCCTTACGTTTTTGTCAAAATTCCAAGATTTTTCGACCTTCTCCGAATCGCATGAAACTTTCAGGAAATGTTGCTGGGACTATTCCGACGCGTTTTGCATAGTTTTTGTAAACTTTTAGGGCACGCGTCGTGAGAAATTACAGCAAATCATCGTCTAATTAAAACGTCGCGCTTTTCAAAGTTTGTAAGATAGTTTTATTGCTATATCTCACCAACGGATGACGATAGATCACGCAAATGTATTGCACAATGTCTTCTTATAGTCCCAGGAAGGTTTCCTGAAAGTTTCAGGAGTTTTCAATTTTTGGCCAAAATCGGCCAAAAACCCTGGGCTATAGCCTTACGTTTTTGTCAAAATTCCAAGATTTTTCGACTTTCTCGGAATCGCATGAAACTTTCAGGAAATGTTGCTGGGACTATTCCGACGCGTTTTGCATAGTTTTTGTAAACTTTTAGGGCACGCGTCGTGAGAAATTACAGCAAATCATCGTCTAATTAAAACGTCGCGCTTTTCAAAGTTTGTAAGATAGTTTTATTGCTATATCTCACCAACGGATGACGATAGATCACGCAAATGTATTGCAGAATGTCTTCTTATAGTCCCAGGAAGGTTTCCTGAAAGTTTCAAGAGTTTTCAATTTTTGGCCAAAATCGGCCAAAAACCCTGGGCTATAGCCTTACGTTTTTGTCAAAATTCCAAGATTTTTCGACCTTCTCCGAATCGCATGAAACTTTCAGGAAATGTTGCTGGGACTATTCCGACGCGTTTTGCATAGTTTTTGTAAACTTTTAGGCCACGGGTCGTGAGAAATTACAGCAAATCATCGTCTAATTAAAACGTCGCGCTTTCCAAAGTTCTAAGCCATTTCATTGCTATATCTCACCAACGGATGACGATAGATCACACAAATGTATTGCAGAATGTCTTCTTATAGTCCCAGGAAGGTTTCCTGAAAGTTTCAAGAGTTTTCAATTTTTGGCCAAAATCGGCCAAAAACCCTGGGCTATAGCCTTACGTTTTTGTCAAAATTCCAAGATTTTTCCACCTTCTCCGAATCGCATGCAACTTTCAGGAAATGTTGCTGGGACTATTCCGACGCGTTTTGCATAGTTTTTGTAAACTTTTAGGCCACGCGTCGTGAGAATTTAGAGCAAATCATCGTCTAATTAAAACGTCGCGCTTTTCAAAGTTTTTAAGATAGTTTTATTGCTATATCTCACCAACGGATGACGATAGATCACGCAAATGTATTGCAGAATGTCTTCTTATAGTCCCAGGAAGGTTTCCTGAAAGTTTCAAGAGTTTTCAATTTTTGGCCAAAATCGGCCAAAAACCCTGGGCTATAGCCTTACGTTTTTGTCAAAATTCCAAGATTTTTCGACCTTCTCCGAATCGCATGCAACTTTCAGGAAATGTTGCTGGGACTATTCCGACGCGTTTTGCATAGTTTTTGTAAACTTTTAGGCCACGCGTCGTGAGAATTTAGAGCAAATCATCGTCTAATTAAAACGTCGCGCTTTTCAAAGTTTTTAAGATAGTTTTATTGCTATATCTCACCAACGGATGACGATAGATCACGCAAATGTATTGCAGAATGTCTTCTTATAGTCCCAGGAAGGTTTCCTGAAAGTTTCAAGAGTTTTCAATTTTTGGCCAAAATCGGCCAAAAACCCTGGGCTATAGCCTTACGTTTTTGTCAAAATTCCAAGATTTTTCGACCTTCTCCGAATCGCATGAAACTTTCAGGAAATGTTGCTGGGACTATTCCGACGCGTTTTGCATAGTTTTTGTAAACTTTTAGGGCACGCGTCGTGAGAAATTACAGCAAATCATCGTCTAATTAAAACGTCGCGCTTTTCAAAGTTTGTAAGATAGTTTTATTGCTATATCTCACCAACGGATGACGATATATCACGCAAATGTATTGCACAATGTCTTCTTATAGTCCCAGGAAGGTTTCCTGAAAGTTTCAAGAGTTTTCAATTTTTGGCCAAAATCGGCCAAAAACCCTGGGCTATAGCCTTACGTTTTTGTCAAAATTCCAAGATTTTTCGACCTTCTCGGAATCGCATGAAACTTTCAGGAAATGTTGCTGGGACTATTCCGACGCGTTTTGCATAGTTTTTGTAAACTTTTAGGGCACGCGTCGTGAGAAATTACAGCAAATCATCGTCTAATTAAAACGTCGCGCTTTTCAAAGTTTGTAAGATAGTTTTATTGCTATATCTCACCAACGGATGACGATAGATCACGCAAATGTATTGCAGAATGTCTTCTTATAGTCCCAGGAAGGTTTCCTGAAAGTTTCAAGAGTTTTCAATTTTTGGCCAAAATCGGCCAAAAACCCTGGGCTATAGCCTTACGTTTTTGTCAAAATTCCAAGATTTTTCGACCTTCTCCGAATCGCATGAAACTTTCAGGAAATGTTGCTGGGACTATTCCGACGCGTTTTGCATAGTTTTTGTAAACTTTTAGGCCACGCGTCGTGAGAAATTACAGCAAATCATCATCTAATTAAAACGTCGCGCTTTTCAAAGTTTGTAAGATAGTTTTATTGCTATATCTCACCAACGGATGACGATAGATCACGCAAATGTATTGCAGAATGTCTTCTTATAGTCCCAGGAAGGTTTCCTGAAAGTTTCAAGAGTTTTCAATTTTTGGCCAAAATCGGCCAAAAACCCTGGGCTATAGCCTTACGTTTTTGTCAAAATTCCAAGATTTTTCGACCTTCTCCGAATCGCATGAAACTTTCAGGAAATGTTGCTGGGACTATTCCGACGCGTTTTGCATAGTTTTTGTAAACTTTTAGGGCACGCGTCGTGAGAAATTACAGCAAATCATCGTCTAATTAAAACGTCGCGCTTTTCAAAGTTTGTAAGATAGTTTGATTGCTATATCTCACCAACGGATGACGATAGATCACGCAAATGTATTGCAGAATGTCTTCTTATAGTCCCAGGAAGGTTTCCTGAAAGTTTCAAGAGTTTTCAATTTTTGGCCAAAATCGGCCAAAAACCCTGGGCTATAGCCTTACGTTTTTGTCAAAATTCCAAGATTTTTCGACCTTCTCCGAATCGCATGAAACTTTCAGGAAATGTTGCTGGGACTATTCCGACGCGTTTTGCATAGTTTTTGTAAACTTTTAGGCCACGGGTCGTGAGAAATTACAGCAAATCATCGTCTAATTAAAACGTCGCGCTTTCCAAAGTTCTAAGCCATTTCATTGCTATATCTCACCAACGGATGACGATAGATCACACAAATGTATTGCAGAATGTCTTCTTATAGTCCCAGGAAGGTTTCCTGAAAGTTTCAAGAGTTTTCAATTTTTGGCCAAAATCGGCCAAAAACCCTGGGCTATAGCCTTACGTTTTTGTCAAAATTCCAAGATTTTTCCACCTTCTCCGAATCGCATGCAACTTTCAGGAAATGTTGCTGGGACTATTCCGACGCGTTTTGCATAGTTTTTGTAAACTTTTAGGCCACGCGTCGTGAGAATTTAGAGCAAATCATCGTCTAATTAAAACGTCGCGCTTTTCAAAGTTTTTAAGATAGTTTTATTGCTATATCTCACCAACGGATGACGATAGATCACGCAAATGTATTGCAGAATGTCTTCTTATAGTCCCAGGAAGGTTTCCTGAAAGTTTCAAGAGTTTTCAATTTTTGGCCAAAATCGGCCAAAAACCCTGGGCTATAGCCTTACGTTTTTGTCAAAATTCCAAGATTTTTCCACCTTCTCCGAATCGCATGAAACTTTCAGGAAATGTTGCTGGGACTATTCCGACGCGTTTTGCATAGTTTTTGTAAACTTTTAGGCCACGCGTCGTGAGAAATTACAGCAAATCATCGTCTAATTAAAACGTCGCGCTTTTCAAAGTTTGTAAGATAGTTTGATTGCTATATCTCACCAACGGATGACGATATATCACGCAAATGTATTGCAGAATGTCTTCTTATAGTCCCAGGAAGGTTTCCTGAAAGTTTCAAGAGTTTTCAATTTTTGGCCAAAATCGGCCAAAAACCCTGGGCTATAGCCTTACGTTTTTGTCAAAATTCCAAGATTTTTCGACCTTCTCCGAATCGCATGAAACTTTCAGGAAATGTTGCTGGGACTATTCCGACGCGTTTTGCATAGTTTTTGTAAACTTTTAGGGCACGCGTCGTGAGAAATTACAGCAAATCATCGTCTAATTAAAACGTCGCGCTTTTCAAAGTTTGTAAGATAGTTTTATTGCTATATCTCACCAACGGATGACGATAGATCACGCAAATGTATTGCACAATGTCTTCTTATAGTCCCAGGAAGGTTTCCTGAAAGTTTCAGGAGTTTTCAATTTTTGGCCAAAATCGGCCAAAAACCCTGGGCTATAGCCTTACGTTTTTGTCAAAATTCCAAGATTTTTCGACTTTCTCGGAATCGCATGAAACTTTCAGGAAATGTTGCTGGGACTATTCCGACGCGTTTTGCATAGTTTTTGTAAACTTTTAGGGCACGCGTCGTGAGAAATTACAGCAAATCATCGTCTAATTAAAACGTCGCGCTTTTCAAAGTTTGTAAGATAGTTTTATTGCTATATCTCACCAACGGATGACGATAGATCACGCAAATGTATTGCAGAATGTCTTCTTATAGTCCCAGGAAGGTTTCCTGAAAGTTTCAAGAGTTTTCAATTTTTGGCCAAAATCGGCCAAAAACCCTGGGCTATAGCCTTACGTTTTTGTCAAAATTCCAAGATTTTTCGACCTTCTCCGAATCGCATGAAACTTTCAGGAAATGTTGCTGGGACTATTCCGACGCGTTTTGCATAGTTTTTGTAAACTTTTAGGCCACGGGTCGTGAGAAATTACAGCAAATCATCGTCTAATTAAAACGTCGCGCTTTCCAAAGTTCTAAGCCATTTCATTGCTATATCTCACCAACGGATGACGATAGATCACACAAATGTATTGCAGAATGTCTTCTTATAGTCCCAGGAAGGTTTCCTGAAAGTTTCAAGAGTTTTCAATTTTTGGCCAAAATCGGCCAAAAACCCTGGGCTATAGCCTTACGTTTTTGTCAAAATTCCAAGATTTTTCCACCTTCTCCGAATCGCATGCAACTTTCAGGAAATGTTGCTGGGACTATTCCGACGCGTTTTGCATAGTTTTTGTAAACTTTTAGGCCACGCGTCGTGAGAATTTAGAGCAAATCATCGTCTAATTAAAACGTCGCGCTTTTCAAAGTTTTTAAGATAGTTTTATTGCTATATCTCACCAACGGATGACGATAGATCACGCAAATGTATTGCAGAATGTCTTCTTATAGTCCCAGGAAGGTTTCCTGAAAGTTTCAAGAGTTTTCAATTTTTGGCCAAAATCGGCCAAAAACCCTGGGCTATAGCCTTACGTTTTTGTCAAAATTCCAAGATTTTTCGACCTTCTCCGAATCGCATGAAACTTTCAGGAAATGTTGCTGGGACTATTCCGACGCGTTTTGCATAGTTTTTGTAAACTTTTAGGGCACGCGTCGTGAGAAATTACAGCAAATCATCGTCTAATTAAAACGTCGCGCTTTTCAAAGTTTGTAAGATAGTTTTATTGCTATATCTCACCAACGGATGACGATATATCACGCAAATGTATTGCACAATGTCTTCTTATAGTCCCAGGAAGGTTTCCTGAAAGTTTCAAGAGTTTTCAATTTTTGGCCAAAATCGGCCAAAAACCCTGGGCTATAGCCTTACGTTTTTGTCAAAATTCCAAGATTTTTCGACCTTCTCGGAATCGCATGAAACTTTCAGGAAATGTTGCTGGGACTATTCCGACGCGTTTTGCATAGTTTTTGTAAACTTTTAGGGCACGCGTCGTGAGAAATTACAGCAAATCATCGTCTAATTAAAACGTCGCGCTTTTCAAAGTTTGTAAGATAGTTTTATTGCTATATCTCACCAACGGATGACGATAGATCACGCAAATGTATTGCAGAATGTCTTCTTATAGTCCCAGGAAGGTTTCCTGAAAGTTTCAAGAGTTTTCAATTTTTGGCCAAAATCGGCCAAAAACCCTGGGCTATAGCCTTACGTTTTTGTCAAAATTCCAAGATTTATCGACCTTCTCCGAATCGCATGAAACTTTCAGGAAATGTTGCTGGGACTATTCCGACGCGTTTTGCATAGTTTTTGTAAACTTTTAGGCCACGCGTCGTGAGAAATTACAGCAAATCATCGTCTAATTAAAACGTCGCGCTTTTCAAAGTTTGTAAGATAGTTTTATTGCTATATCTCACCAACGGATGACGATAGATCACGCAAATGTATTGCAGAATGTCTTCTTATAGTCCCAGGAAGGTTTCCTGAAAGTTTCAAGAGTTTTCAATTTTTGGCCAAAATCGGCCAAAAACCCTGGGCTATAGCCTTACGTTTTTGTCAAAATTCCAAGATTTTTCGACCTTCTCCGAATCGCATGAAACTTTCAGGAAATGTTGCTGGGACTATTCCGACGCGTTTTGCATAGTTTTTGTAAACTTTTAGGGCACGCGTCGTGAGAAATTACAGCAAATCATCGTCTAATTAAAACGTCGCGCTTTTCAAAGTTTGTAAGATAGTTTGATTGCTATATCTCACCAACGGATGACGATAGATCACGCAAATGTATTGCAGAATGTCTTCTTATAGTCCCAGGAAGGTTTCCTGAAAGTTTCAAGAGTTTTCAATTTTTGGCCAAAATCGGCCAAAAACCCTGGGCTATAGCCTTACGTTTTTGTCAAAATTCCAAGATTTTTCGACCTTCTCCGAATCGCATGAAACTTTCAGGAAATGTTGCTGGGACTATTCCGACGCGTTTTGCATAGTTTTTGTAAACTTTTAGGCCACGGGTCGTGAGAAATTACAGCAAATCATCGTCTAATTAAAACGTCGCGCTTTCCAAAGTTCTAAGCCATTTCATTGCTATATCTCACCAACGGATGACGATAGATCACACAAATGTATTGCAGAATGTCTTCTTATAGTCCCAGGAAGGTTTCCTGAAAGTTTCAAGAGTTTTCAATTTTTGGCCAAAATCGGCCAAAAACCCTGGGCTATAGCCTTACGTTTTTGTCAAAATTCCAAGATTTTTCGACCTTCTCCGAATCGCATGAAACTTTCAGGAAATGTTGCTGGGACTATTCCGACGCGTTTTGCATAGTTTTTGTAAACTTTTAGGGCACGCGTCGTGAGAAATTACAGCAAATCATCGTCTAATTAAAACGTCGCGCTTTTCAAAGTTTGTAAGATAGTTTGATTGCTATATCTCACCAACGGATGACGATAGATCACGCAAATGTATTGCAGAATGTCTTCTTATAGTCCCAGGAAGGTTTCCTGAAAGTTTCAAGAGTTTTCAATTTTTGGCCAAAATCGGCCAAAAACCCTGGGCTATAGCCTTACGTTTTTGTCAAAATTCCAAGATTTTTCGACCTTCTCCGAATCGCATGAAACTTTCAGGAAATGTTGCTGGGACTATTCCGACGCGTTTTGCATAGTTTTTGTAAACTTTTAGGCCACGGGTCGTGAGAAATTACAGCAAATCATCGTCTAATTAAAACGTCGCGCTTTCCAAAGTTCTAAGCCATTTCATTGCTATATCTCACCAACGGATGACGATAGATCACACAAATGTATTGCAGAATGTCTTCTTATAGTCCCAGGAAGGTTTCCTGAAAGTTTCAAGAGTTTTCAATTTTTGGCCAAAATCGGCCAAAAACCCTGGGCTATAGCCTTACGTTTTTGTCAAAATTCCAAGATTTTTCCACCTTCTCCGAATCGCATGCAACTTTCAGGAAATGTTGCTGGGACTATTCCGACGCGTTTTGCATAGTTTTTGTAAACTTTTAGGCCACGCGTCGTGAGAATTTAGAGCAAATCATCGTCTAATTAAAACGTCGCGCTTTTCAAAGTTTTTAAGATAGTTTTATTGCTATATCTCACCAACGGATGACGATAGATCACGCAAATGTATTGCAGAATGTCTTCTTATAGTCCCAGGAAGGTTTCCTGAAAGTTTCAAGAGTTTTCAATTTTTGGCCAAAATCGGCCAAAAACCCTGGGCTATAGCCTTACGTTTTTGTCAAAATTCCAAGATTTTTCCACCTTCTCCGAATCGCATGAAACTTTCAGGAAATGTTGCTGGGACTATTCCGACGCGTTTTGCATAGTTTTTGTAAACTTTTAGGCCACGCGTCGTGAGAAATTACAGCAAATCATCGTCTAATTAAAACGTCGCGCTTTTCAAAGTTTGTAAGATAGTTTGATTGCTATATCTCACCAACGGATGACGATATATCACGCAAATGTATTGCAGAATGTCTTCTTATAGTCCCAGGAAGGTTTCCTGAAAGTTTCAAGAGTTTTCAATTTTTGGCCAAAATCGGCCAAAAACCCTGGGCTATAGCCTTACGTTTTTGTCAAAATTCCAAGATTTTTCGACCTTCTCCGAATCGCATGAAACTTTCAGGAAATGTTGCTGGGACTATTCCGACGCGTTTTGCATAGTTTTTGTAAACTTTTAGGGCACGCGTCGTGAGAAATTACAGCAAATCATCGTCTAATTAAAACGTCGCGCTTTTCAAAGTTTGTAAGATAGTTTTATTGCTATATCTCACCAACGGATGACGATAGATCACGCAAATGTATTGCACAATGTCTTCTTATAGTCCCAGGAAGGTTTCCTGAAAGTTTCAGGAGTTTTCAATTTTTGGCCAAAATCGGCCAAAAACCCTGGGCTATAGCCTTACGTTTTTGTCAAAATTCCAAGATTTTTCGACTTTCTCGGAATCGCATGAAACTTTCAGGAAATGTTGCTGGGACTATTCCGACGCGTTTTGCATAGTTTTTGTAAACTTTTAGGGCACGCGTCGTGAGAAATTACAGCAAATCATCGTCTAATTAAAACGTCGCGCTTTTCAAAGTTTGTAAGATAGTTTTATTGCTATATCTCACCAACGGATGACGATAGATCACGCAAATGTATTGCAGAATGTCTTCTTATAGTCCCAGGAAGGTTTCCTGAAAGTTTCAAGAGTTTTCAATTTTTGGCCAAAATCGGCCAAAAACCCTGGGCTATAGCCTTACGTTTTTGTCAAAATTCCAAGATTTTTCGACCTTCTCCGAATCGCATGAAACTTTCAGGAAATGTTGCTGGGACTATTCCGACGCGTTTTGCATAGTTTTTGTAAACTTTTAGGCCACGGGTCGTGAGAAATTACAGCAAATCATCGTCTAATTAAAACGTCGCGCTTTCCAAAGTTCTAAGCCATTTCATTGCTATATCTCACCAACGGATGACGATAGATCACACAAATGTATTGCAGAATGTCTTCTTATAGTCCCAGGAAGGTTTCCTGAAAGTTTCAAGAGTTTTCAATTTTTGGCCAAAATCGGCCAAAAACCCTGGGCTATAGCCTTACGTTTTTGTCAAAATTCCAAGATTTTTCCACCTTCTCCGAATCGCATGCAACTTTCAGGAAATGTTGCTGGGACTATTCCGACGCGTTTTGCATAGTTTTTGTAAACTTTTAGGCCACGCGTCGTGAGAATTTAGAGCAAATCATCGTCTAATTAAAACGTCGCGCTTTTCAAAGTTTTTAAGATAGTTTTATTGCTATATCTCACCAACGGATGACGATAGATCACGCAAATGTATTGCAGAATGTCTTCTTATAGTCCCAGGAAGGTTTCCTGAAAGTTTCAAGAGTTTTCAATTTTTGGCCAAAATCGGCCAAAAACCCTGGGCTATAGCCTTACGTTTTTGTCAAAATTCCAAGATTTTTCGACCTTCTCCGAATCGCATGAAACTTTCAGGAAATGTTGCTGGGACTATTCCGACGCGTTTTGCATAGTTTTTGTAAACTTTTAGGGCACGCGTCGTGAGAAATTACAGCAAATCATCGTCTAATTAAAACGTCGCGCTTTTCAAAGTTTGTAAGATAGTTTTATTGCTATATCTCACCAACGGATGACGATATATCACGCAAATGTATTGCACAATGTCTTCTTATAGTCCCAGGAAGGTTTCCTGAAAGTTTCAAGAGTTTTCAATTTTTGGCCAAAATCGGCCAAAAACCCTGGGCTATAGCCTTACGTTTTTGTCAAAATTCCAAGATTTTTCGACCTTCTCGGAATCGCATGAAACTTTCAGGAAATGTTGCTGGGACTATTCCGACGCGTTTTGCATAGTTTTTGTAAACTTTTAGGGCACGCGTCGTGAGAAATTACAGCAAATCATCGTCTAATTAAAACGTCGCGCTTTTCAAAGTTTGTAAGATAGTTTTATTGCTATATCTCACCAACGGATGACGATAGATCACGCAAATGTATTGCAGAATGTCTTCTTATAGTCCCAGGAAGGTTTCCTGAAAGTTTCAAGAGTTTTCAATTTTTGGCCAAAATCGGCCAAAAACCCTGGGCTATAGCCTTACGTTTTTGTCAAAATTCCAAGATTTATCGACCTTCTCCGAATCGCATGAAACTTTCAGGAAATGTTGCTGGGACTATTCCGACGCGTTTTGCATAGTTTTTGTAAACTTTTAGGCCACGCGTCGTGAGAAATTACAGCAAATCATCGTCTAATTAAAACGTCGCGCTTTTCAAAGTTTGTAAGATAGTTTTATTGCTATATCTCACCAACGGATGACGATAGATCACGCAAATGTATTGCAGAATGTCTTCTTATAGTCCTAGGAAGGTTTCCTGAAAGTTTCAAGAGTTTTCAATTTTTGGCCAAAATCGGCCAAAAACCCTGGGCTATAGCCTTACGTTTTTGTCAAAATTCCAAGATTTTTCGACCTTCTCCGAATCGCATGAAACTTTCAGGAAATGTTGCTGGGACTATTCCGACGCGTTTTGCATAGTTTTTGTAAACTTTTAGGGCACGCGTCGTGAGAAATTACAGCAAATCATCGTCTAATTAAAACGTCGCGCTTTTCAAAGTTTGTAAGATAGTTTGATTGCTATATCTCACCAACGGATGACGATAGATCACGCAAATGTATTGCAGAATGTCTTCTTATAGTCCCAGGAAGGTTTCCTGAAAGTTTCAAGAGTTTTCAATTTTTGGCCAAAATCGGCCAAAAACCCTGGGCTATAGCCTTACGTTTTTGTCAAAATTCCAAGATTTTTCGACCTTCTCCGAATCGCATGAAACTTTCAGGAAATGTTGCTGGGACTATTCCGACGCGTTTTGCATAGTTTTTGTAAACTTTTAGGCCACGGGTCGTGAGAAATTACAGCAAATCATCGTCTAATTAAAACGTCGCGCTTTCCAAAGTTCTAAGCCATTTCATTGCTATATCTCACCAACGGATGACGATAGATCACACAAATGTATTGCAGAATGTCTTCTTATAGTCCCAGGAAGGTTTCCTGAAAGTTTCAAGAGTTTTCAATTTTTGGCCAAAATCGGCCAAAAACCCTGGGCTATAGCCTTACGTTTTTGTCAAAATTCCAAGATTTTTCCACCTTCTCCGAATCGCATGCAACTTTCAGGAAATGTTGCTGGGACTATTCCGACGCGTTTTGCATAGTTTTTGTAAACTTTTAGGCCACGCGTCGTGAGAATTTAGAGCAAATCATCGTCTAATTAAAACGTCGCGCTTTTCAAAGTTTTTAAGATAGTTTTATTGCTATATCTCACCAACGGATGACGATAGATCACGCAAATGTATTGCAGAATGTCTTCTTATAGTCCCAGGAAGGTTTCCTGAAAGTTTCAAGAGTTTTCAATTTTTGGCCAAAATCGGCCAAAAACCCTGGGCTATAGCCTTACGTTTTTGTCAAAATTCCAAGATTTTTCGACCTTCTCCGAATCGCATGAAACTTTCAGGAAATGTTGCTGGGACTATTCCGACGCGTTTTGCATAGTTTTTGTAAACTTTTAGGGCACGCGTCGTGAGAAATTACAGCAAATCATCGTCTAATTAAAACGTCGCGCTTTTCAAAGTTTGTAAGATAGTTTTATTGCTATATCTCACCAACGGATGACGATATATCACGCAAATGTATTGCACAATGTCTTCTTATAGTCCCAGGAAGGTTTCCTGAAAGTTTCAAGAGTTTTCAATTTTTGGCCAAAATCGGCCAAAAACCCTGGGCTATAGCCTTACGTTTTTGTCAAAATTCCAAGATTTTTCGACCTTCTCGGAATCGCATGAAACTTTCAGGAAATGTTGCTGGGACTATTCCGACGCGTTTTGCATAGTTTTTGTAAACTTTTAGGGCACGCGTCGTGAGAAATTACAGCAAATCATCGTCTAATTAAAACGTCGCGCTTTTCAAAGTTTGTAAGATAGTTTTATTGCTATATCTCACCAACGGATGACGATAGATCACGCAAATGTATTGCAGAATGTCTTCTTATAGTCCCAGGAAGGTTTCCTGAAAGTTTCAAGAGTTTTCAATTTTTGGCCAAAATCGGCCAAAAACCCTGGGCTATAGCCTTACGTTTTTGTCAAAATTCCAAGATTTTTCGACCTTCTCCGAATCGCATGAAACTTTCAGGAAATGTTGCTGGGACTATTCCGACGCGTTTTGCATAGTTTTTGTAAACTTTTAGGCCACGCGTCGTGAGAAATTAGATCAAATCATCGTCTAATTAAAACGTCGCGCTTTTCAAAGTTTGTAAGATAGTTTCATTGCTATATCTCACCAACGGATGACGATATATCACGCAAATGTATTGCAGAATGTCTTCTTATAGTCCCAGGAAGGTTTCCTGAAAGTTTCAAGAGTTTTCAATTTTTGGCCAAAATCGGCCAAAAACCCTGGGCCTTACGTTTTTGTCAAAATTCCAAGATTTTTCGACCTTCTCCGAATCGCATGAAACTTTCAGGAAATGTTGCTGGGACTATTCCGACGCGTTTTGCATAGTTTTTGTAAACTTTTAGGGCACGCGTCGTGAGAAATTACAGCAAATCATCGTCTAATTAAAACGTCGCGCTTTTCAAAGTTTGTAAGATAGTTTTATTGCTATATCTCACCAACGGATGACGATAGATCACGCAAATGTATTGCAGAATGTCTTCTTATAGTCCCAGGAAGGTTTCCTGAAAGTTTCAAGAGTTTTCAATTTTTGGCCAAAATCGGCCAAAAACCCTGGGCTATAGCCTTACGTTTTTGTCAAAATTCCAAGATTTTTCGACCTTCTCCGAATCGCATGAAACTTTCAGGAAATGTTGCTGGGACTATTCCGACGCGTTTTGCATAGTTTTTGTAAACTTTTAGGGCACGCGTCGTGAGAAATTACAGCAAATCATCGTCTAATTAAAACGTCGCGCTTTTCAAAGTTTGTAAGATAGTTTGATTGCTATATCTCACCAACGGATGACGATAGATCACGCAAATGTATTGCAGAATGTCTTCTTATAGTCCCAGGAAGGTTTCCTGAAAGTTTCAAGAGTTTTCAATTTTTGGCCAAAATCGGCCAAAAACCCTGGGCTATAGCCTTACGTTTTTGTCAAAATTCCAAGATTTTTCGACCTTCTCCGAATCGCATGAAACTTTCAGGAAATGTTGCTGGGACTATTCCGACGCGTTTTGCATAGTTTTTGTAAACTTTTAGGCCACGGGTCGTGAGAAATTACAGCAAATCATCGTCTAATTAAAACGTCGCGCTTTCCAAAGTTCTAAGCCATTTCATTGCTATATCTCACCAACGGATGACGATAGATCACACAAATGTATTGCAGAATGTCTTCTTATAGTCCCAGGAAGGTTTCCTGAAAGTTTCAAGAGTTTTCAATTTTTGGCCAAAATCGGCCAAAAACCCTGGGCTATAGCCTTACGTTTTTGTCAAAATTCCAAGATTTTTCCACCTTCTCCGAATCGCATGCAACTTTCAGGAAATGTTGCTGGGACTATTCCGACGCGTTTTGCATAGTTTTTGTAAACT
Source organism: Plumapathes pennacea (assembly GCA_964036295.1). NCBI lineage: Eukaryota > Metazoa > Cnidaria > Anthozoa > Antipatharia > Myriopathidae > Plumapathes > Plumapathes pennacea. The sequence goes on from OZ038466.1 coordinate 53,145, forward strand.
TTTAGGCCACGCGTCGTGAGAAATTACAGCAAATCATCGTCTAATTAAAACGTCGCGCTTTTCAAAGTTTTTAAGATAGTTTTATTGCTATATCTCACCAACGGATGACGATAGATCACGCAAATGTATTGCAGAATGTCTTCTTATAGTCCCAGGAAGGTTTCCTGAAAGTTTCAAGAGTTTTCAATTTTTGGCCAAAATCGGCCAAAAACCCTGGGCTATAGCCTTACGTTTTTGTCAAAATTCCAAGATTTTTCCACCTTCTCCGAATCGCATGAAACTTTCAGGAAATGTTGCTGGGACTATTCCGACGCGTTTTGCATAGTTTTTGTAAACTTTTAGGCCACGCGTCGTGAGAAATTACAGCAAATCATCGTCTAATTAAAACGTCGCGCTTTTCAAAGTTTGTAAGATAGTTTGATTGCTATATCTCACCAACGGATGACGATATATCACGCAAATGTATTGCAGAATGTCTTCTTATAGTCCCAGGAAGGTTTCCTGAAAGTTTCAAGAGTTTTCAATTTTTGGCCAAAATCGGCCAAAAACCCTGGGCTATAGCCTTACGTTTTTGTCAAAATTCCAAGATTTTTCGACCTTCTCCGAATCGCATGAAACTTTCAGGAAATGTTGCTGGGACTATTCCGACGCGTTTTGCATAGTTTTTGTAAACTTTTAGGGCACGCGTCGTGAGAAATTACAGCAAATCATCGTCTAATTAAAACGTCGCGCTTTTCAAAGTTTGTAAGATAGTTTTATTGCTATATCTCACCAACGGATGACGATAGATCACGCAAATGTATTGCACAATGTCTTCTTATAGTCCCAGGAAGGTTTCCTGAAAGTTTCAGGAGTTTTCAATTTTTGGCCAAAATCGGCCAAAAACCCTGGGCTATAGCCTTACGTTTTTGTCAAAATTCCAAGATTTTTCGACTTTCTCGGAATCGCATGAAACTTTCAGGAAATGTTGCTGGGACTATTCCGACGCGTTTTGCATAGTTTTTGTAAACTTTTAGGGCACGCGTCGTGAGAAATTACAGCAAATCATCGTCTAATTAAAACGTCGCGCTTTTCAAAGTTTGTAAGATAGTTTTATTGCTATATCTCACCAACGGATGACGATAGATCACGCAAATGTATTGCAGAATGTCTTCTTATAGTCCCAGGAAGGTTTCCTGAAAGTTTCAAGAGTTTTCAATTTTTGGCCAAAATCGGCCAAAAACCCTGGGCTATAGCCTTACGTTTTTGTCAAAATTCCAAGATTTTTCGACCTTCTCCGAATCGCATGAAACTTTCAGGAAATGTTGCTGGGACTATTCCGACGCGTTTTGCATAGTTTTTGTAAACTTTTAGGGCACGCGTCGTGAGAAATTACAGCAAATCATCGTCTAATTAAAACGTCGCGCTTTTCAAAGTTTGTAAGATAGTTTGATTGCTATATCTCACCAACGGATGACGATAGATCACGCAAATGTATTGCAGAATGTCTTCTTATAGTCCCAGGAAGGTTTCCTGAAAGTTTCAAGAGTTTTCAATTTTTGGCCAAAATCGGCCAAAAACCCTGGGCTATAGCCTTACGTTTTTGTCAAAATTCCAAGATTTTTCGACCTTCTCCGAATCGCATGAAACTTTCAGGAAATGTTGCTGGGACTATTCCGACGCGTTTTGCATAGTTTTTGTAAACTTTTAGGGCACGCGTCGTGAGAAATTACAGCAAATCATCGTCTAATTAAAACGTCGCGCTTTTCAAAGTTTGTAAGATAGTTTTATTGCTATATCTCACCAACGGATGACGATAGATCACGCAAATGTATTGCAGAATGTCTTCTTATAGTCCCAGGAAGGTTTCCTGAAAGTTTCAAGAGTTTTCAATTTTTGGCCAAAATCGGCCAAAAACCCTGGGCTATAGCCTTACGTTTTTGTCAAAATTCCAAGATTTTTCGACCTTCTCCGAATCGCATGAAACTTTCAGGAAATGTTGCTGGGACTATTCCGACGCGTTTTGCATAGTTTTTGTAAACTTTTAGGGCACGCGTCGTGAGAAATTACAGCAAATCATCGTCTAATTAAAACGTCGCGCTTTTCAAAGTTTGTAAGATAGTTTGATTGCTATATCTCACCAACGGATGACGATAGATCACGCAAATGTATTGCAGAATGTCTTCTTATAGTCCCAGGAAGGTTTCCTGAAAGTTTCAAGAGTTTTCAATTTTTGGCCAAAATCGGCCAAAAACCCTGGGCTATAGCCTTACGTTTTTGTCAAAATTCCAAGATTTTTCGACCTTCTCCGAATCGCATGAAACTTTCAGGAAATGTTGCTGGGACTATTCCGACGCGTTTTGCATAGTTTTTGTAAACTTTTAGGCCACGGGTCGTGAGAAATTACAGCAAATCATCGTCTAATTAAAACGTCGCGCTTTCCAAAGTTCTAAGCCATTTCATTGCTATATCTCACCAACGGATGACGATAGATCACACAAATGTATTGCAGAATGTCTTCTTATAGTCCCAGGAAGGTTTCCTGAAAGTTTCAAGAGTTTTCAATTTTTGGCCAAAATCGGCCAAAAACCCTGGGCTATAGCCTTACGTTTTTGTCAAAATTCCAAGATTTTTCCACCTTCTCCGAATCGCATGCAACTTTCAGGAAATGTTGCTGGGACTATTCCGACGCGTTTTGCATAGTTTTTGTAAACTTTTAGGCCACGCGTCGTGAGAAATTACAGCAAATCATCGTCTAATTAAAACGTCGCGCTTTTCAAAGTTTTTAAGATAGTTTTATTGCTATATCTCACCAACGGATGACGATAGATCACGCAAATGTATTGCAGAATGTCTTCTTATAGTCCCAGGAAGGTTTCCTGAAAGTTTCAAGAGTTTTCAATTTTTGGCCAAAATCGGCCAAAAACCCTGGGCTATAGCCTTACGTTTTTGTCAAAATTCCAAGATTTTTCCACCTTCTCCGAATCGCATGAAACTTTCAGGAAATGTTGCTGGGACTATTCCGACGCGTTTTGCATAGTTTTTGTAAACTTTTAGGCCACGCGTCGTGAGAAATTACAGCAAATCATCGTCTAATTAAAACGTCGCGCTTTTCAAAGTTTGTAAGATAGTTTGATTGCTATATCTCACCAACGGATGACGATATATCACGCAAATGTATTGCAGAATGTCTTCTTATAGTCCCAGGAAGGTTTCCTGAAAGTTTCAAGAGTTTTCAATTTTTGGCCAAAATCGGCCAAAAACCCTGGGCTATAGCCTTACGTTTTTGTCAAAATTCCAAGATTTTTCGACCTTCTCCGAATCGCATGAAACTTTCAGGAAATGTTGCTGGGACTATTCCGACGCGTTTTGCATAGTTTTTGTAAACTTTTAGGGCACGCGTCGTGAGAAATTACAGCAAATCATCGTCTAATTAAAACGTCGCGCTTTTCAAAGTTTGTAAGATAGTTTTATTGCTATATCTCACCAACGGATGACGATAGATCACGCAAATGTATTGCACAATGTCTTCTTATAGTCCCAGGAAGGTTTCCTGAAAGTTTCAGGAGTTTTCAATTTTTGGCCAAAATCGGCCAAAAACCCTGGGCTATAGCCTTACGTTTTTGTCAAAATTCCAAGATTTTTCGACTTTCTCGGAATCGCATGAAACTTTCAGGAAATGTTGCTGGGACTATTCCGACGCGTTTTGCATAGTTTTTGTAAACTTTTAGGGCACGCGTCGTGAGAAATTACAGCAAATCATCGTCTAATTAAAACGTCGCGCTTTTCAAAGTTTGTAAGATAGTTTGATTGCTATATCTCACCAACGGATGACGATAGATCACGCAAATGTATTGCAGAATGTCTTCTTATAGTCCCAGGAAGGTTTCCTGAAAGTTTCAAGAGTTTTCAATTTTTGGCCAAAATCGGCCAAAAACCCTGGGCTATAGCCTTACGTTTTTGTCAAAATTCCAAGATTTTTCGACCTTCTCCGAATCGCATGAAACTTTCAGGAAATGTTGCTGGGACTATTCCGACGCGTTTTGCATAGTTTTTGTAAACTTTTAGGCCACGGGTCGTGAGAAATTACAGCAAATCATCGTCTAATTAAAACGTCGCGCTTTCCAAAGTTCTAAGCCATTTCATTGCTATATCTCACCAACGGATGACGATAGATCACACAAATGTATTGCAGAATGTCTTCTTATAGTCCCAGGAAGGTTTCCTGAAAGTTTCAAGAGTTTTCAATTTTTGGCCAAAATCGGCCAAAAACCCTGGGCTATAGCCTTACGTTTTTGTCAAAATTCCAAGATTTTTCCACCTTCTCCGAATCGCATGAAACTTTCAGGAAATGTTGCTGGGACTATTCCGACGCGTTTTGCATAGTTTTTGTAAACTTTTAGGCCACGCGTCGTGAGAAATTACAGCAAATCATCGTCTAATTAAAACGTCGCGCTTTTCAAAGTTTGTAAGATAGTTTGATTGCTATATCTCACCAACGGATGACGATATATCACGCAAATGTATTGCAGAATGTCTTCTTATAGTCCCAGGAAGGTTTCCTGAAAGTTTCAAGAGTTTTCAATTTTTGGCCAAAATCGGCCAAAAACCCTGGGCTATAGCCTTACGTTTTTGTCAAAATTCCAAGATTTTTCGACCTTCTCCGAATCGCATGAAACTTTCAGGAAATGTTGCTGGGACTATTCCGACGCGTTTTGCATAGTTTTTGTAAACTTTTAGGGCACGCGTCGTGAGAAATTACAGCAAATCATCGTCTAATTAAAACGTCGCGCTTTTCAAAGTTTGTAAGATAGTTTTATTGCTATATCTCACCAACGGATGACGATATATCACGCAAATGTATTGCACAATGTCTTCTTATAGTCCCAGGAAGGTTTCCTGAAAGTTTCAAGAGTTTTCAATTTTTGGCCAAAATCGGCCAAAAACCCTGGGCTATAGCCTTACGTTTTTGTCAAAATTCCAAGATTTTTCGACCTTCTCGGAATCGCATGAAACTTTCAGGAAATGTTGCTGGGACTATTCCGACGCGTTTTGCATAGTTTTTGTAAACTTTTAGGGCACGCGTCGTGAGAAATTACAGCAAATCATCGTCTAATTAAAACGTCGCGCTTTTCAAAGTTTGTAAGATAGTTTTATTGCTATATCTCACCAACGGATGACGATAGATCACGCAAATGTATTGCAGAATGTCTTCTTATAGTCCCAGGAAGGTTTCCTGAAAGTTTCAAGAGTTTTCAATTTTTGGCCAAAATCGGCCAAAAACCCTGGGCTATAGCCTTACGTTTTTGTCAAAATTCCAAGATTTTTCGACCTTCTCCGAATCGCATGAAACTTTCAGGAAATGTTGCTGGGACTATTCCGACGCGTTTTGCATAGTTTTTGTAAACTTTTAGGCCACGCGTCGTGAGAAATTAGATCAAATCATCGTCTAATTAAAACGTCGCGCTTTTCAAAGTTTGTAAGATAGTTTCATTGCTATATCTCACCAACGGATGACGATATATCACGCAAATGTATTGCAGAATGTCTTCTTATAGTCCCAGGAAGGTTTCCTGAAAGTTTCAAGAGTTTTCAATTTTTGGCCAAAATCGGCCAAAAACCCTGGGCCTTACGTTTTTGTCAAAATTCCAAGATTTTTCGACCTTCTCCGAATCGCATGAAACTTTCAGGAAATGTTGCTGGGACTATTCCGACGCGTTTTGCATAGTTTTTGTAAACTTTTAGGGCACGCGTCGTGAGAAATTACAGCAAATCATCGTCTAATTAAAACGTCGCGCTTTTCAAAGTTTGTAAGATAGTTTTATTGCTATATCTCACCAACGGATGACGATATATCACGCAAATGTATTGCACAATGTCTTCTTATAGTCCCAGGAAGGTTTCCTGAAAGTTTCAAGAGTTTTCAATTTTTGGCCAAAATCGGCCAAAAACCCTGGGCTATAGCCTTACGTTTTTGTCAAAATTCCAAGATTTTTCGACCTTCTCCGAATCGCATGAAACTTTCAGGAAATGTTGCTGGGACTATTCCGACGCGTTTTGCATAGTTTTTGTAAACTTTTAGGGCACGCGTCGTGAGAAATTACAGCAAATCATCGTCTAATTAAAACGTCGCGCTTTTCAAAGTTTGTAAGATAGTTTTATTGCTATATCTCACCAACGGATGACGATATATCACGCAAATGTATTGCACAATGTCTTCTTATAGTCCCAGGAAGGTTTCCTGAAAGTTTCAAGAGTTTTCAATTTTTGGCCAAAATCGGCCAAAAACCCTGGGCTATAGCCTTACGTTTTTGTCAAAATTCCAAGATTTTTCGACCTTCTCGGAATCGCATGAAACTTTCAAGAAATGTTGCTGGGACTATTCCGACGCGTTTTGCATAGTTTTTGTAAACTTTTAGGCCACGCGTCGTGAGAATTTAGAGCAAATCATCGTCTAATTAAAACGTCGCGCTTTTCAAAGTTTTTAAGATAGTTTTATTGCTATATCTCACCAACGGATGACGATAGATCACGCAAATGTATTGCAGAATGTCTTCTTATAGTCCCAGGAAGGTTTCCTGAAAGTCTCAAGAGTTTTCAATTTTTGGCCAAAATCGGCCAAAAACCCTGGGCTATAGCCTTACGTTTTTGTCAAAATTCCAAGATTTTTCGACCTTCTCCGAATCGCATGAAACTTTCAGGAAATGTTGCTGGGACTATTCCGACGCGTTTTGCATAGTTTTTGTAAACTTTTAGGCCACGCGTCGTGAGAAATTAGAGCAAATCATCGTCTAATTAAAACGTCGCGCTTTTCAAAGTTTGTAAGATAGTTTCATTGCTATATCTCACCAACGGATGACGATATATCACGCAAATGTATTGCAGAATGTCTTCTTATAGTCCCAGGAAGGTTTCCTGAAAGTTTCAAGAGTTTTCAATTTTTGGCCAAAATCGGCCAAAAACCCTGGGCTATAGCCTTACGTTTTTGTCAAAATTCCAAGATTTTTCGACCTTCTCCGAATCGCATGAAACTTTCAGGAAATGTTGCTGGGACTATTCCGACGCGTTTTGCATAGTTTTTGTAGACTTTTAGGGCACGCGTCGTGAGAAATTACAGCAAATCATCGTCTAATTAAAACGTCGCGCTTTTCAAAGTTTGTAAGATAGTTTCACTGCTATATCTCACCAACGGATGACGATAGATCACGCAAATGTATTGCAGAATGTCTTCTTATAGTCCCAGGAAGGTTTCCTGAAAGTTTCAAGAGTTTTCAATTTTTGGCCAAAATCGGCCAAAAACCCTGGGCTATAGCCTTACGTTTTTGTCAAAATTCCAAGATTTTTCGACCTCCTCCAAATCGCATGAAACTTTCAGGAAATGTTGCTGTGACTATTCCGACGCGTTTTGCATAGTTTTTGTAAACTTTTAGGCCACGCATCGTGAGACATTAGAGCAAATCATCGTCTAATTAAAACGTCATGCTTTTCAAAGTTCTAAGCCATTTCATTGCTATATCTCACCAACGGATGACGATAGATCACGCAAATGTATTGCAGAATGTCTTCTTATAGTCCCAGGATTGTTTCCTGAAAGTTTCAAGAGTTTTCAATTTTTGGCCAAAATCGGCCAAAAACCCTGGGCTATAGCCTTACGTTTTTGTCAAAATTCCAAGATTTTTCGACCTTCTCCGAATCGCATGAAACTTTCAGGAAATGTTGCTGGGACTATTCCGACGCGTTTTGCATAGTTTTTGTAAACCTTTAGGCCACGCATCGTGAGAAATTAGAGCAAATCATCGTCTAATTAAAACGTCACACTTTTCAAAGTTCTGAGCCATTTCATTGCTATATCTCACCAACGGATGACGATAGATTACGCAAATGTATTGCAGAATGTCTTCTTATAGTCCCAGGAAGGTTTCCTGAAAGTTTCAAGAGTTTTCAATTTTTGGCCAAAATCGGCCAAAAACCCTGGGCTATAGCCTTACGTTTTTGTCAAAATTCCAAGATTTTTCGACCTTCTCCGAATCGCATGAAACTTTCAGGAAATGTTGCTGGGACTATTCCGACGCGTTTTGCATAGTTTTTGTAAACTTTTAGGGCACGCGTCGTGAGAAATTACAGCAAATCATCGTCTAATTAAAACGTCGCGCTTTTCAAAGTTTGTAAGATAGTTTTATTGCTATATCTCACCAACGGATGACGATAGATCACGCAAATGTATTGCACAATGTCTTCTTATAGTCCCAGGAAGGTTTCCCGAAAGTTTCAGGAGTTTTCAATTTTTGGCCAAAATCGGCCAAAAACCCTGGGCTATAGCCTTACGTTTTTGTCAAAATTCCAAGATTTTTCGACCTTCTCCGAATCGCATGAAACTTTCAGGAAATGTTGCTGGGACTATTCCGACGCGTTTTGCATAGTTTTTGTAAACTTTTAGGGCACGCGTCGTGAGAAATTACAGCAAATCATCGTCTAATTAAAACGTCGCGCTTTTCAAAGTTTGTAAGATAGTTTTATTGCTATATCTCACCAACGGATGACGATAGATCACGCAAATGTATTGCAGAATGTCTTCTTATAGTCCCAGGAAGGTTTCCTGAAAGTTTCAAGAGTTTTCAATTTTTGGCCAAAATCGGCCAAAAACCCTGGGCTATAGCCTTACGTTTTTGTCAAAATTCCAAGATTTTTCGACCTTCTCCGAATCGCATGAAACTTTCAGGAAATGTTGCTGGGACTATTCCGACGCGTTTTGCATAGTTTTTGTAAACTTTTAGGCCACGGGTCGTGAGAAATTACAGCAAATCATCGTCTAATTAAAACGTCGCGCTTTCCAAAGTTCTAAGCCATTTCATTGCTATATCTCACCAACGGATGACGATAGATCACACAAATGTATTGCAGAATGTCTTCTTATAGTCCCAGGAAGGTTTCCTGAAAGTTTCAAGAGTTTTCAATTTTTGGCCAAAATCGGCCAAAAACCCTGGGCTATAGCCTTACGTTTTTGTCAAAATTCCAAGATTTTTCGACCTTCTCCGAATCGCATGAAACTTTCAGGAAATGTTGCTGGGACTATTCCGACGCGTTTTGCATAGTTTTTGTAAACTTTTAGGCCACGCGTCGTGAGAAATTACAGCAAATCATCGTCTAATTAAAACGTCGCGCTTTTCAAAGTTTGTAAGATAGTTTCATTGCTATATCTCACCAACGGATGACGATATATCACGCAAATGTATTGCAGAATGTCTTCTTATAGTCCCAGGAAGGTTTCCTGAAAGTTTCAAGAGTTTTCAATTTTTGGCCAAAATCGGCCAAAAACCCTGGGCTATAGCCTTACGTTTTTGTCAAAATTCCAAGATTTTTCGACCTTCTCCGAATCGCATGAAACTTTCAGGAAATGTTGCTGGGACTATTCCGACGCGTTTTGCATAGTTTTTGTAAACTTTTAGGGCACGCGTCGTGAGAAATTACAGCAAATCATCGTCTAATTAAAACGTCGCGCTTTTCAAAGTTTGTAAGATAGTTTTATTGCTATATCTCACCAACGGATGACAATATATCACGCAAATGTATTGCACAATGTCTTCTTATAGTCCCAGGAAGGTTTCCTGAAAGTTTCAAGAGTTTTCAATTTTTGGCCAAAATCGGCCAAAAACCCTGGGCTATAGCCTTACGTTTTTGTCAAAATTCCAAGATTTTTCGACCTTCTCCGAATCGCATGAAACTTTCAGGAAATGTTGCTGGGACTATTCCGACGCGTTTTGCATAGTTTTTGTAAACTTTTAGGGCACGCGTCGTGAGAAATTACAGCAAATCATCGTCTAATTAAAACGTCGCGCTTTTCAAAGTTTGTAAGATAGTTTTATTGCTATATCTCACCAACGGATGACGATATATCACGCAAATGTATTGCACAATGTCTTCTTATAGTCCCAGGAAGGTTTCCTGAAAGTTTCAAGAGTTTTCAATTTTTGGCCAAAATCGGCCAAAAACCCTGGGCTATAGCCTTACGTTTTTGTCAAAATTCCAAGATTTTTCGACCTTCTCGGAATCGCATGAAACTTTCAAGAAATGTTGCTGGGACTATTCCGACGCGTTTTGCATAGTTTTTGTAAACTTTTAGGCCACGCGTCGTGAGAATTTAGAGCAAATCATCGTCTAATTAAAACGTCGCGCTTTTCAAAGTTTTTAAGATAGTTTTATTGCTATATCTCACCAACGGATGACGATAGATCACGCAAATGTATTGCAGAATGTCTTCTTATAGTCCCAGGAAGGTTTCCTGAAAGTCTCAAGAGTTTTCAATTTTTGGCCAAAATCGGCCAAAAACCCTGGGCTATAGCCTTACGTTTTTGTCAAAATTCCAAGATTTTTCGACCTTCTCCGAATCGCATGAAACTTTCAGGAAATGTTGCTGGGACTATTCCGACGCGTTTTGCATAGTTTTTGTAAACTTTTAGGGCACGCGTCGTGAGAAATTACAGCAAATCATCGTCTAATTAAAACGTCGCGCTTTTCAAAGTTTGTAAGATAGTTTTATTGCTATATCTCACCAACGGATGACGATAGATCACGCAAATGTATTGCAGAATGTCTTCTTATAGTCCCAGGAAGGTTTCCTGAAAGTTTCAAGAGTTTTCAATTTTTGGCCAAAATCGGCCAAAAACCCTGGGCTATAGCCTTACGTTTTTGTCAAAATTCCAAGATTTTTCGACCTTCTCCGAATCGCATGAAACTTTCAGGAAATGTTGCTGGGACTATTCCGACGCGTTTTGCATAGTTTTTGTAAACTTTTAGGGCACGCGTCGTGAGAAATTACAGCAAATCATCGTCTAATTAAAACGTCGCGCTTTTCAAAGTTTGTAAGATAGTTTTATTGCTATATCTCACCAACGGATGACGATAGATCACGCAAATGTATTGCACAATGTCTTCTTATAGTCCCAGGAAGGTTTCCTGAAAGTTTCAGGAGTTTTCAATTTTTGGCCAAAATCGGCCAAAAACCCTGGGCTATAGCCTTACGTTTTTGTCAAAATTCCAAGATTTTTCGACTTTCTCGGAATCGCATGAAACTTTCAGGAAATGTTGCTGGGACTATTCCGACGCGTTTTGCATAGTTTTTGTAAACTTTTAGGGCACGCGTCGTGAGAAATTACAGCAAATCATCGTCTAATTAAAACGTCGCGCTTTTCAAAGTTTGTAAGATAGTTTTATTGCTATATCTCACCAACGGATGACGATAGATCACGCAAATGTATTGCAGAATGTCTTCTTATAGTCCCAGGAAGGTTTCCTGAAAGTTTCAAGAGTTTTCAATTTTTGGCCAAAATCGGCCAAAAACCCTGGGCTATAGCCTTACGTTTTTGTCAAAATTCCAAGATTTTTCGACCTTCTCCGAATCGCATGAAACTTTCAGGAAATGTTGCTGGGACTATTCCGACGCGTTTTGCATAGTTTTTGTAAACTTTTAGGGCACGCGTCGTGAGAAATTACAGCAAATCATCGTCTAATTAAAACGTCGCGCTTTTCAAAGTTTGTAAGATAGTTTGATTGCTATATCTCACCAACGGATGACGATAGATCACGCAAATGTATTGCAGAATGTCTTCTTATAGTCCCAGGAAGGTTTCCTGAAAGTTTCAAGAGTTTTCAATTTTTGGCCAAAATCGGCCAAAAACCCTGGGCTATAGCCTTACGTTTTTGTCAAAATTCCAAGATTTTTCGACCTTCTCCGAATCGCATGAAACTTTCAGGAAATGTTGCTGGGACTATTCCGACGCGTTTTGCATAGTTTTTGTAAACTTTTAGGGCACGCGTCGTGAGAAATTACAGCAAATCATCGTCTAATTAAAACGTCGCGCTTTTCAAAGTTTGTAAGATAGTTTTATTGCTATATCTCACCAACGGATGACGATATATCACGCAAATGTATTGCACAATGTCTTCTTATAGTCCCAGGAAGGTTTCCTGAAAGTTTCAAGAGTTTTCAATTTTTGGCCAAAATCGGCCAAAAACCCTGGGCTATAGCCTTACGTTTTTGTCAAAATTCCAAGATTTTTCGACCTTCTCCGAATCGCATGAAACTTTCAGGAAATGTTGCTGGGACTATTCCGACGCGTTTTGCATAGTTTTTGTAAACTTTTAGGGCACGCGTCGTGAGAAATTACAGCAAATCATCGTCTAATTAAAACGTCGCGCTTTTCAAAGTTTGTAAGATAGTTTTATTGCTATATCTCACCAACGGATGACGATATATCACGCAAATGTATTGCAGAATGTCTTCTTATAGTCCCAGGAAGGTTTCCTGAAAGTTTCAAGAGTTTTCAATTTTTGGCCAAAATCGGCCAAAAACCCTGGGCCTTACGTTTTTGTCAAAATTCCAAGATTTTTCGACCTTCTCCGAATCGCATGAAACTTTCAGGAAATGTTGCTGGGACTATTCCGACGCGTTTTGCATAGTTTTTGTAAACTTTTAGGCCACGGGTCGTGAGAAATTACAGCAAATCATCGTCTAATTAAAACGTCGCGCTTTCCAAAGTTCTAAGCCATTTCATTGCTATATCTCACCAACGGATGACGATATATCACGCAAATGTATTGCACAATGTCTTCTTATAGTCCCAGGAAGGTTTCCTGAAAGTTTCAAGAGTTTTCAATTTTTGGCCAAAATCGGCCAAAAACCCTGGGCTATAGCCTTACGTTTTTGTCAAAATTCCAAGATTTTTCGACCTTCTCGGAATCGCATGAAACTTTCAGGAAATGTTGCTGGGACTATTCCGACGCGTTTTGCATAGTTTTTGTAAACTTTTAGGGCACGCGTCGTGAGAAATTACAGCAAATCATCGTCTAATTAAAACGTCGCGCTTTTCAAAGTTTGTAAGATAGTTTTATTGCTATATCTCACCAACGGATGACGATATATCACGCAAATGTATTGCACAATGTCTTCTTATAGTCCCAGGAAGGTTTCCTGAAAGTTTCAAGAGTTTTCAATTTTTGGCCAAAATCGGCCAAAAACCCTGGGCTATAGCCTTACGTTTTTGTCAAAATTCCAAGATTTTTCGACCTTCTCGGAATCGCATGAAACTTTCAGGAAATGTTGCTGGGACTATTCCGACGCGTTTTGCATAGTTTTTGTAAACTTTTAGGCCACGCGTCGTGAGAATTTAGAGCAAATCATCGTCTAATTAAAACGTCGCGCTTTTCAAAGTTTTTAAGATAGTTTTATTGCTATATCTCACCAACGGATGACGATAGATCACGCAAATGTATTGCAGAATGTCTTCTTATAGTCCCAGGAAGGTTTCCTGAAAGTCTCAAGAGTTTTCAATTTTTGGCCAAAATCGGCCAAAAACCCTGGGCTATAGCCTTACGTTTTTGTCAAAATTCCAAGATTTTTCGACCTTCTCCGAATCGCATGAAACTTTCAGGAAATGTTGCTGGGACTATTCCGACGCGTTTTGCATAGTTTTTGTAAACTTTTAGGCCACGCGTCGTGAGAAATTAGAGCAAATCATCGTCTAATTAAAACGTCGCGCTTTTCAAAGTTTGTAAGATAGTTTCATTGCTATATCTCACCAACGGATGACGATATATCACGCAAATGTATTGCAGAATGTCTTCTTATAGTCCCAGGAAGGTTTCCTGAAAGTTTCAAGAGTTTTCAATTTTTGGCCAAAATCGGCCAAAAACCCTGGGCTATAGCCTTACGTTTTTGTCAAAATTCCAAGATTTTTCGACCTTCTCCGAATCGCATGAAACTTTCAGGAAATGTTGCTGGGACTATTCCGACGCGTTTTGCATAGTTTTTGTAGACTTTTAGGGCACGCGTCGTGAGAAATTACAGCAAATCATCGTCTAATTAAAACGTCGCACTTTCCAAAGTTCTAAGCCATTTCATTGCTATATCTCACCAACGGATGACGATAGATCACGCAAATGTATTGCAGAATGTCTTCTTATAGTCCCAGGAAGGTTTCCTGAAAGTCTCAAGAGTTTTCAATTTTTGGCCAAAATCGGCCAAAAACCCTGGGCTATAGCCTTACGTTTTTGTCAAAATTCCAAGATTTTTCGACCTCCTCCGAATCGCATGAAAATTTCAGGAAATGTTGCTGGGACTATTCCGACGCGTTTTGCATAGTTTTTGTAAACTTTTAGACCACGCGTTGTGAGACATAAGAGCAAATCATCGTCTAATTAAAACGTCGCGCTTTTCAAAGTTTGTAAGATAGTTTTATTGCTATATCTCACCAACGGATGACGATAGATCACACAAATGTATTGCAGATTGTCTTCTTATAGTCCCAGGAAGGTTTCCTGAAAGTTTCAAGAGTTTTCAATTTTTGGCCAAAATCGGCCCAAAACCCTGGGCTATAGCCTTACGTTTTTGTCAAAATTCCAAGATTTTTCGACCTCCTCCGAATCGCATGAAACTTTCAGGAAATGTTGCTGTGACTATTCCGACGCGTTTTGCATAGTTTTTGTAAACTTTTAGGCCACGCATCGTGAGACATTAGAGCAAATCATCGTCTAATTAAAACGTCATGCTTTTCAAAGTTCTAAGCCATTTCATTGCTATATCTCACCAACGGATGACGATAGATCACGCAAATGTATTGCAGAATGTCTTCTTATAGTCCCAGGATTGTTTCCTGAAAGTTTCAAGAGTTTTCAATTTTTGGCCAAAATCGGCCAAAAACCCTGGGCTATAGCCTTACGTTTTTGTCAAAATTCCAAGATTTTTCGACCTTCTCCGAATCGCATGAAACTTTCAGGAAATGTTGCTGGGACTATTCCGACGCGTTTTGCATAGTTTTTGTAAACCTTTAGGCCACGCATCGTGAGAAATTAGAGGAAATCATCGTCTAATTAAAACGTCACACTTTTCAAAGTTCTGAGCCATTTCATTGCTATATCTCACCAACGGATGACGATAGATCACGCAAATGTATTGCAGAATGTCTTCTTATAGTCCCAGGAAGGTTTCCTGAAAGTTTCAAGAGTTTTCAATTTTTGGCCAAAATCGGCCAAAAACCCTGGGCTATAGCCTTACGTTTTTGTCAAAATTCCAAGATTTTTCGACCTCCTCCGAATCGCATGAAACTTTCAGGAAATGTTGCTGGGACTATTCCGACGCGTTTTGCATAGTTTTTGTAAACTTTTAGGGCACACGTCGTGAGAAATTACAGCAAATCATCGTCTAATTAAAACGTCGCGCTTTTCAAAGTTTTTAAGATAGTTTTATTGCTATATCTCACCAACGGATGACGATAGATCACGCAAATGTATTGCAGAATGTCTTCTTATAGTCCCAGGAAGGTTTCCTGAAAGTTTCAAGAGTTTTCAATTTTTGGCCAAAATCGGCCAAAAACCCTGGGCTATAGCCTTACGTTTTTGTCAAAATTCCAAGATTCTTCGACCTCCTCCGAATCGCATGAAACTTTCAGGAAATGTTGCTGGGACTATTCCGACGCGTTTTGCATAGTTTTTGTAAACTTTTAGGGCACACGTCGTGAGAAATTACAGCAAATCATCGTCTAATTAAAACGTCGCGCTTTTCAAAGTTTTTAAGATAGTTTTATTGCTATATCTCACCAACGGATGACGATACATCACGCAAATGTATTGCAGAATGTCTTCTTATAGTCCCAGGAAGGTTTCCTGAAAGTTTCAAGAGTTTTCAATTTTTGGCCAAAATCGGCCAAAGACCCTGGGCTATAGCCTTACGTTTTTGTCAAAATTCCAAGGTTTTTCGACCTCCTCCGAATCGCATGAAACTTTCAGGAAATGTTGCTGGGACTATTCCGACGCGTTTTGCATAGTTTTTGTAAACTTTTAGGCCACGCGTCGTGAGAAATTACAGCAAATCATCGTCTAATTAAAACGTCGCGCTTTCCAAAGTTCTAAGCCATTTCATTGCTATATCTCACCAACGGATGACGATAGATCACGCAAATGTATTGCAGAATGTCTTCTTATAGTCCCAGGAAGGTTTCCTGAAAGTCTCAAGAGTTTTCAATTTTTGGCCAAAATCGGCCAAAAACCCTGGGCTATAGCCTTACGTTTTTGTCAAAATTCCAAGATTTTTCGACCTCCTCCGAATCGCATGAAAATTTCAGGAAATGTTGCTGGGACTATTCCGACGCGTTTTGCATAGTTTTTGTAAACTTTTAGACCACGCGTTGTGAGACATAAGAGCAAATCATCGTCTAATTAAAACGTCGCGCTTTTCAAAGTTTGTAAGATAGTTTTATTGCTATATCTCACCAACGGATGACGATAGATCACACAAATGTATTGCAGAATGTCTTCTTATAGTCCCAGGAAGGTTTCCTGAAAGTTTCAAGAGTTTTCAATTTTTGGCCAAAATCGGCCAAAAACCCTGGGCTATAGCCTTACGTTTTTGTCAAAATTCCAAGATTTTTCGACCTCCTCCGAATCGCATGAAACTTTCAGGAAATGTTGCTGGGACTATTCCGACGCGTTTTGCATAGTTTTTGTAAACTTTTAGGGCACACGTCGTGAGAAATTACAGCAAATCATCGTCTAATTAAAACGTCGCGCTTTTCAAAGTTTTTAAGATAGTTTTATTGCTATATCTCACCAACGGATGACGATAGATCACGCAAATGTATTGCAGAATGTCTTCTTATAGTCCCAGGAAGGTTTCCTGAAAGTTTCAAGAGTTTTCAATTTTTGGCCAAAATCGGCCAAAAACCCTGGGCTATAGCCTTACGTTTTTGTCAAAATTCCAAGATTCTTCGACCTCCTCCGAATCGCATGAAACTTTCAGGAAATGTTGCTGGGACTATTCCGACGCGTTTTGCATAGTTTTTGTAAACTTTTAGGGCACGCGTCGTGAGAAATTACAGCAAATCATCGTCTAATTAAAACGTCGCGCTTTTCAAAGTTTGTAAGATAGTTTTATTGCTATATCTCACCAACGGATGACGATACATCACGCAAATGTATTGCAGAATGTCTTCTTATAGTCCCAGGAAGGTTTCCTGAAAGTTTCAAGAGTTTTCAATTTTTGGCCAAAATCGGCCAAAGACCCTGGGCTATAGCCTTACGTTTTTGTCAAAATTCCAAGATTTTTCGACCTCCTCCGAATCGCATGAAACTTTCAGGAAATGTTGCTGGGACTATTCCGACGCGTTTTGCATAGTTTTTGTAAACTTTTAGGCCACGCGTCGTGAGAAATTACAGCAAATCATCGTCTAATTAAAACGTCACGCTTTTCAAAGTTCTGAGCCATTTCATTGCTATATCTCACCAACGGATGACGATAGATCACGCAAATGTATTGCAGAATGTCTTCTTATAGTCCCAGGAAGGTTTCCTGAAAGTTTCAAGAGTTTTCAATTTTTGGCCAAAATCGGCCAAAAACCCTGGGCTATAGCCTTACGTTTTTGTCAAAATTCCAAGATTTTTCGACCTCCTCCGAATCGCATGAAACTTTCAGGAAATGTTGCTGGGACTATTCCGACGCGTTTTGCATAGTTTTTGTAAACTTTTAGACCACGCGTTGTGAGACATAAGAGCAAATCATCGTCTAATTAAAACGTCGCGCTTTTCAAAGTTTGTAAGATAGTTTTATTGCTATATCTCACCAACGGATGACGATAGATCACACAAATGTATTGCAGAATGTCTTCTTATAGTCCCAGGAAGGTTTCCTGAAAGTTTCAAGAGTTTTCAATTTTTGGCCAAAATCGGCCAAAAACCCTGGCCTTACGTTTTTGTCAAAATTCCAAGATTTTTCGACCTTCTCCGAATCGCATGAAACTTTCAGGAAATGTTGCTGGGACTATTCCGACGCGTTTTGCATAGTTTTTGTAAACCTTTAGGCCACGCATCGTGAGAAATTAGAGCAAATCATCGTCTAATTAAAACGTCACGCTTTTCAAAGTTCTGAGCCATTTCATTGCTATATCTCACCAACGGATGACGATAGATCACGCAAATGTATTGCAGAATGTCTTCTTATAGTCCCAGGAAGGTTTCCTGAAAGTTTCAAGAGTTTTCAATTTTTGGCCAAAATCGGCCAAAAACCCTGGGCTATAGCCTTACGTTTTTGTCAAAATTCCAAGATTTTTCGACCTCCTCCGAATCGCATGAAACTTTCAGGAAATGTTGCTGGGACTATTCCGACGCGTTTTGCATAGTTTTTGTAAACTTTTAGGGCACACGTCGTGAGAAATTACAGCAAATCATCGTCTAATTAAAACGTCGCGCTTTTGAAAGTTTTTAAGATAGTTTTATTGCTATATCTCACCAACGGATGACGATAGATCACGCAAATGTATTGCAGAATGTCTTCTTATAGTCCCAGGAAGGTTTCCTGAAAGTTTCAAGAGTTTTCAATTTTTGGCCAAAATCGGCCAAAAACCCTGGGCTATAGCCTTACGTTTTTGTCAAAATTCCAAGATTTTTCGACCTCCTCCGAATCGCATGAAACTTTCAGGAAATGTTGCTGGGACTATTCCGACGCGTTTTGCATAGTTTTTGTAAACTTTTAGGGCACGCGTCGTGTGAAATTACAGCAAATCATCGTCTAATTAAAACGTCGCGCTTTTCAAAGTTTGTAAGATAGTTTTATTGCTATATCTCACCAACGGATGACGATACATCACGCAAATGTATTGCAGAATGTCTTCTTATAGTCCCAGGAAGGTTTCCTGAAAGTTTCAAGAGTTTTCAATTTTTGGCCAAAATCGGCCAAAGACCCTGGGCTATAGCCTTACGTTTTTGTCAAAATTCCAAGATTTTTCGACCTCCTCCGAATCGCATGAAACTTTCAGGAAATGTTGCTGGGACTATTCCGACGCGTTTTGCATAGTTTTTGTAAACTTTTAGGCCACGCGTCGTGAGAAATTACAGCAAATCATCGTCTAATTAAAACGTCGCGCTTTCCAAAGTTCTAAGCCATTTCATTGCTATATCTCACCAACGGATGACGATAGATCACGCAAATGTATTGCAGAATGTCTTCTTATAGTCCCAGGAAGGTTTCCTGAAAGTCTCAAGAGTTTTCAATTTTTGGCCAAAATCGGCCAAAAACCCTGGGCTATAGCCTTACGTTTTTGTCAAAATTCCAAGATTTTTCGACCTCCTCCGAATCGCATGAAACTTTCAGGAAATGTTGCTGGGACTATTCCGACGCGTTTTGCATAGTTTTTGTAAACTTTTAGGGCACGCGTCGTGTGAAATTACAGCAAATCATCGTCTAATTAAAACGTCGCGCTTTTCAAAGTTTGTAAGATAGTTTTATTGCTATATCTCACCAACGGATGACGATACATCACGCAAATGTATTGCAGAATGTCTTCTTATAGTCCCAGGAAGGTTTCCTGAAAGTTTCAAGAGTTTTCAATTTTTGGCCAAAATCGGCCAAAGACCCTGGGCTATAGCCTTACGTTTTTGTCAAAATTCCAAGATTTTTCGACCTCCTCCGAATCGCATGAAACTTTCAGGAAATGTTGCTGGGACTATTCCGACGCGTTTTGCATAGTTTTTGTAAACTTTTAGGCCACGCGTCGTGAGAAATTACAGCAAATCATCGTCTAATTAAAACGTCGCGCTTTCCAAAGTTCTAAGCCATTTCATTGCTATATCTCACCAACGGATGACGATACATCACGCAAATGTATTGCAGAATGTCTTCTTATAGTCCCAGGAAGGTTTCCTGAAAGTTTCAAGAGTTTTCAATTTTTGGCCAAAATCGGCCAAAAACCCTGGGCTATAGCCTTACGTTTTTGTCAAAATTCCAAGATTTTTCGACCTCCTCCGAATCGCATGAAACTTTCAGGAAATGTTGCTGGGACTATTCCGACGCGTTTTGCATAGTTTTTGTAAACTTTTAGGGCACGCGTCGTGAGAAATTACAGCAAATCATCGTCTAATTAAAACGTCGCGCTTTTCAAAGTTTGTAAGATAGTTTTATTGCTATATCTCACCAACGGATGACGATACATCACGCAAATGTATTGCAGAATGTCTTCTTATAGTCCCAGGAAGGTTTCCTGAAAGTTTCAAGAGTTTTCAATTTTTGGCCAAAATCGGCCAAAAACCCTGGGCTATAGCCTTACGTTTTTGTCAAAATTCCAAGATTTTTCGACCTCCTCCGAATCGCATGAAACTTTCAGGAAATGTTGCTGGGACTATTCCGACGCGTTTTGCATAGTTTTTGTAAACTTTTAGGCCACGCGTCGTGAGAAATTACAGCAAATCATCGTCTAATTAAAACGTCGCGCTTTCCAAAGTTCTAAGCCATTTCATTGCTATATCTCACCAACGGATGACGATAGATCACGCAAATGTATTGCAGAATGTCTTCTTATAGTCCCAGGAAGGTTTCCTGAAAGTCTCAAGAGTTTTCAATTTTTGGCCAAAATCGGCCAAAAACCCTGGGCTATAGCCTTACGTTTTTGTCAAAATTCCAAGATTTTTCGACCTCCTCCGAATCGCATGAAACTTTCAGGAAATGTTGCTGGGACTATTCCGACGCGTTTTGCATAGTTTTTGTAAACTTTTAGACCACGCGTTGTGAGACATAAGAGCAAATCATCGTCTAATTAAAACGTCGCGCTTTTCAAAGTTTGTAAGATAGTTTTATTGCTATATCTCACCAACGGATGACGATAGATCACACAAATGTATTGCAGAATGTCTTCTTATAGTCCCAGGAAGGTTTCCTGAAAGTTTCAAGAGTTTTCAATTTTTGGCCAAAATCGGCCAAAAACCCTGGGCTATAGCCTTACGTTTTTGTCAAAATTCCAAGATTTTTCGACCTTCTCCGAATCGCATGCAACTTTCAGGAAATGTTGCTGGGACTATTCCCACGCGTTTTGCATAGTTTTTGTAAACTTTTAGGGCACGCGTCGTGAGAAATTACAGCAAATCATCGTCTAATTAAAACGTCGCGCTTTTCAAAGTTTGTAAGATAGTTTTATTGCTATATCTCACCAACGGATGACGATAGATCATGCAAATGTATTGCACAATGTCTTCTTATAGTCCCAGGAAGGTTTCCTGAAAGTTTCAAGAGTTTTCAATTTTTGGCCAAAATCGGCCAAAGACCCTGGGCTATAGCCTTACGTTTTTGTCAAAATTCCAAGATTTTTCGACCTCCTCCGAATCGCATGAAACTTTCAGGAAATGTTGCTGGGACTATTCCGACGCGTTTTGCATAGTTTTTGTAAACTTTTAGGGCACGCGTCGTGAGAAATTACAGCAAATCATCGTCTAATTAAAACGTTGCGCTTTTCAAAGTTTGTAAGATAGTTTTATTGCTATATCTCACCAACGGATGACGATACATCACGCAAATGTATTGCAGAATGTCTTCTTATAGTCCCAGGAAGGTTTCCTGAAAGTTTCAAGAGTTTTCAATTTTTGGCCAAAATCGGCCAAAGACCCTGGGCTATAGCCTTACGTTTTTGTCAAAATTCCAAGATTTTTCGACCTCCTCCGAATCGCATGAAACTTTCAGGAAATGTTGCTGGGACTATTCCGACGCGTTTTGCATAGTTTTTGTAAACTTTTAGGCCACGCGTCGTGAGAAATTACAGCAAATCATCGTCTAATTAAAACGTCGCGCTTTCCAAAGTTCTAAGCCATTTCATTGCTATATCTCACCAACGGATGACGATACATCACGCAAATGTATTGCAGAATGTCTTCTTATAGTCCCAGGAAGGTTTCCTGAAAGTTTCAAGAGTTTTCAATTTTTGGCCAAAATCGGCCAAAAACCCTGGGCTATAGCCTTACGTTTTTGTCAAAATTCCAAGATTTTTCGACCTCCACCGAATCGCATGAAACTTTCAGGAAATGTTGCTGGGACTATTCCGACGCGTTTTGCATAGTTTTTGTAAACTTTTAGGCCACGCGTCGTGAGAAATTACAGCAAATCATCGTCTAATTAAAACGTCGCGCTTTCCAAAGTTCTAAGCCATTTCATTGCTATATCTCACCAACGGATGACGATAGATCACGCAAATGTATTGCAGAATGTCTTCTTATAGTCCCAGGAAGGTTTCCTGAAAGTCTCAAGAGTTTTCAATTTTTGGCCAAAATCGGCCAAAAACCCTGGGCTATAGCCTTACGTTTTTGTCAAAATTCCAAGATTTTTCGACCTCCTCCGAATCGCATGAAACTTTCAGGAAATGTTGCTGGGACTATTCCGACGCGTTTTGCATAGTTTTTGTAAACTTTTAGACCACGCGTTGTGAGACATAAGAGCAAATCATCGTCTAATTAAAACGTCGCGCTTTTCAAAGTTTGTAAGATAGTTTTATTGCTATATCTCACCAACGGATGACGATAGATCACACAAATGTATTGCAGAATGTCTTCTTATAGTCCCAGGAAGGTTTCCTGAAAGTTTCAAGAGTTTTCAATTTTTGGCCAAAATCGGCCAAAAACCCTGGGCTATAGCCTTACGTTTTTGTCAAAATTCCAAGATTTTTCGACCTCCTCCGAATCGCATGAAACTTTCAGGAAATGTTGCTGGGACTATTCCGACGCGTTTTGCATAGTTTTTGTAAACTTTTAGACCACGCGTTGTGAGACATAAGAGCAAATCATCGTCTAATTAAAACGTCGCGCTTTTCAAAGTTTGTAAGATAGTTTTATTGCTATATCTCACCAACGGATGACGATAGATCACACAAATGTATTGCAGAATGTCTTCTTATAGTCCCAGGAAGGTTTCCTGAAAGTTTCAAGAGTTTTCAATTTTTGGCCAAAATCGGCCAAAAACCCTGGGCTATAGCCTTACGTTTTTGTCAAAATTCCAAGATTTTTCGACCTTCTCCGAATCGCATGAAACTTTCAGGAAATGTTGCTGGGACTATTCCGACGCGTTTTGCATAGTTTTTGTAAACTTTTAGGCCACGCATCGTGAGAAATTAGAGCAAATCATCGTCTAATTAAAATGTCGCGCTTTCCAAAGTTCTAAGCCATTTCATTGCTATATCTCACCAACGGATGACGATAGATCACGCAAATGTATTGCAGAATGTCTTCTTATAGTCCCAGGAAGGTTTCCTGAAAGTCTCAAGAGTTTTCAATTTTTGGCCAAAATCGGCCAAAAACCCTGGGCTATAGCCTTACGTTTTTGTCAAAATTCCAAGATTTTTCGACCTTCTCCGAATCGCATGCAACTTTCAGGAAATGTTGCTGGGACTATTCCCACGCGTTTTGCATAGTTTTTGTAAACTTTTAGGGCACGAGTCGTGAGAAATTACAGCAAATCATCGTCTAATTAAAATGTCGCGCTTTCCCAAGTTCTAAGCCATTTCATTGCTATATCTCACCAACGGATGACGATAGATCATGCAAATGTATTGCAGAATGTCTTCTTATAGTCCCAGGAAGGTTTCCTGAAAGTTTCAAGAGTTTTCAATTTTTGGCCAAAATCGGCCAAAAACCCTGGGCTATAGCGTTACGTTTTTGTCAAAATTCCAAGATTTTTCGACCTTCTCCGAATCGCATGAAACTTTCAGGAAATGTTGCTGGGACTATTCCGACGCGTTTTGCATAGTTTTTGTAAACTTTTAGGCCACGCGTCGTGAGAAATTACAGCAAATCATCGTCTAATTAAAACGTCGCGCTTTCCAAAGTTCTAAGCCATTTCATTGCTATATCTCACCAACGGATGACGATAGATCACGCAAATGTATTGCACAATGTCTTCTTATAGTCCCAGGAAAGTTTCCTGAATATCTCAAGAGTTTTCAATTTTTGGCCAAAATCGGCCAAAAACCCTGGGCTATAGCCTTACGTTTTTGTCAAAATTCCAAGATTTTTCGACCTTCTCCGAATCGCATGAAACTTTCAGGAAATGTTGCTGGGACTATTCCGACGCGTTTTGCATAGTTTTTGTAAACTTTTAGGGCACGCGTCGTGAGAAATTACAGCAAATCATCGTCTAATTAAAACGTCGCGCTTTTCAAAGTTTTTAAGATAGTTTTATTGCTATATCTCACCAACGGATGACGATAGATCACGCAAATGTATTGCAGAATGTCTTCTTATAGTCCCAGGAAGGTTTCCTGAAAGTTTCAAGAGTTTTCAATTTTTGGCCAAAATCGGCCAAAAACCCTGGGCTATAGCCTTACGTTTTTGTCAAAATTCCAAGATTTTTCGACCTCCTCCGAATCGCATGAAACTTTCAGGAAATGTTGCTGGGACTATTCCGACGCGTTTTGCATAGTTTTTGTAAACTTTTAGGGCACGCGTCGTGAGAAATTACAGCAAATCATCGTCTAATTAAAACGTCGCGCTTTTCAAAGTTTGTAAGATAGTTTTATTGCTATATCTCACCAACGGATGACGATACATCACGCAAATGTATTGCAGAATGTCTTCTTATAGTCCCAGGAAGGTTTCCTGAAAGTTTCAAGAGTTTTCAATTTTTGGCCAAAATCGGCCAAAAACCCTGGGCTATAGCCTTACGTTTTTGTCAAAATTCCAAGATTTTTCGA
Source organism: Plumapathes pennacea (assembly GCA_964036295.1). Lineage (NCBI taxonomy): Eukaryota > Metazoa > Cnidaria > Anthozoa > Antipatharia > Myriopathidae > Plumapathes > Plumapathes pennacea. The sequence continues at coordinate 77,609 of OZ038466.1, forward strand.
CCTTCTCCGAATCGCATGAAACTTTCAGGAAATGTTGCTGGGACTATTCCGACGCGTTTTGCATAGTTTTTGTAAACTTTTAGGCCACGCGTCGTGAGAAATTACAGCAAATCATCGTCTAATTAAAACGTCGCGCTTTCCAAAGTTCTAAGCCATTTCATTGCTATATCTCACCAACGGATGACGATAGATCACGCAAATGTATTGCAGAATGTCTTCTTATAGTCCCAGGAAGGTTTCCTGAAAGTCTCAAGAGTTTTCAATTTTTGGCCAAAATCGGCCAAAAACCCTGGGCTATAGCCTTACGTTTTTGTCAAAATTCCAAGATTTTTCGACCTTCTCCGAATCGCATGCAACTTTCAGGAAATGTTGCTGGGACTATTCCGACGCGTTTTGCATAGTTTTTGTAAACTTTTAGGCCACGAGTCGTGAGAAATTAGAGCAAATCATCGTCTAATTAAAACGTCGCGCTTTTCAAAGTTCTAAGCCATTTCATTGCTATATCTCACCAACGGATGACGATAGATCACGCAAATGTATTGCAGAATGTCTTCTTATAGTCCCAGGAAGGTTTCCTGAAAGTCTCAAGAGTTTTCAATTTTTGGCCAAAATCGGCCAAAAACCCTGGGCTATAGCCTTACGTTTTTGTCAAAATTCCAAGATTTTTCGACCTTCTCCGAATCGCATGAAACTTTCAGGAAATGTTGCTGGGACTATTCCGACGCGTTTTGCATAGTTTTTGTAAACTTTTAGGCCACGAGTCGTGAGAAATTAGAGCAAATCATCGTCTAATTAAAACGTCGCGCTTTTCAAAGTTCTAAGCCATTTCATTGCTATATTTCACCAACGGATGACGATACATCACGCAAATGTATTGCAGAATGTCTTCTTATAGTCCCAGGAAGGTTTCCTGAAAGTTTCAAGAGTTTTCAATTTTTGGCCAAAATCAGCCAAAATCCCTGGGCTATAGCCTTACGTTTTTGTCAAAATTCCAAGATTTTTCGACCTCCTCCGAATCGCATGAAACTTTCACGAAATGTTGCTGTACTATTCCGACGCGTTTTGCATAGTATTTGTAAACTTTTAGGCCACGCGTTGTGAGAAATTAGAGCAAATCATCGTCTAATTAAAACGTCGCGCTTTTCAAAGTTCTAAGCCATTTCATTGCTATATCTCACCAACGGATGACGATAGATCACGCAAATGTATTGCAGAATGTCTTCTTATAGTCCCAGGAAGGTTTCCTGAAAGTTTCAAGAGTTTTCAATTTTTGGCCAAAATCGGCCAAAAACCCTGGGCTATAGCCTTACGTTTTTGTCAAAATTCCAAGATTTTTCGACCTCCTCCGAATCGCATGAAACTTTCAGGAAATGTTGCTGGGACTATTCGGACGCGTTTTGCATAGTTTTTGTAAACTTTTAGGCCACGCATCGTGAGAAATTAGAGCAAATCATCGTCTAATTAAAACGTCGCGCTTTTCAAAGTTCTAAGCCATTTCATTGCTATATCTCACCAACGGATGACGATAGATCACGCAAATGTATTGCAGAATGTCTTCTTATAGTCCCAGGAAGGTTTCCTGAAAGTTTCAAGAGTTTTCAATTTTTGGCCAAAATCGGCCAAAAACCCTGGGCTATAGCCTTACGTTTTTGTCAAAATTCCAAGATTTTTCGACCTCCTCCGAATCGCATGAAACTTTCACGAAATGTTGCTGGGATTATTGCGACGCGTTTTGCATAGTTTTTGTAAACTTTTAGGCCACGCGTCGTGAAAAATTAGAGCAAATCATCGTCTAATTAAAACGTCACGCTTTTCAAAGTTCTAAGCCATTTCATTGCTATATCTCACCAACGGATGACGATAGATCACGCAAATGTATTGCAGAATGTCTTCTTATAGTCCCAGGAAGGTTTCCTGAAAGTTTCAAGAGTTTTCAATTTTTGGCCAAAATCGGCCAAAAACCCTAGGCTGTAGCCTTACGTTTTTGTCAAAATTCCAAGATTTTTCGACCTCCTCCGAATCGCATGAAACTTTCAGGAAATGTTGCTGGGACTATTCCGACGCGTTTTGCATAGTTTTGTAAACTTTTAGGCCACGCATCGTGAGAAATTAGAGCAAATCATCGTCTAATTAAAACGTCGCGCTTTTCAAAGTTCTAAGCCATTTCATTGCTATATCTCACCAACGGATCACCATAGATCACTCAAATGTATTGCAGAATGTCTTCTTATAGTCCCAGGAAGGTTTCCTGAAAGTTTCAAGAGTTTTCAATTTTTGGCCAAAATCGGCCAAAAACCCTGTGCTATAGCCTTACGTTTTTGTCAAAATTCCAAGATTTTTCGACCTTCTCCGAATCGCATGAAACTTTCACGAAATGTTGCTGGGACTATTCCCACGCGTTTTGCATAGTTTTTGTAAACTTTTAGGCCACGCGTCGTGAGAAATTAGAGCAAATCATCGTCTAATTAAAACGTCACGCTTTTCAAAGTTCTAAGCCATTTCATTGCTATATCTCACCAACGGATGACGATAGATCACGCAAATGTATTGCAGAATGTCTTCTTATAGTCCCAGGAAGGTTTCCTGAAAGTTTCAAGAGTTTTCAATTTTTGGCCAAAATCGGCCAAAAACCCTAGGCTATAGCCTTACGTTTTTGTCAAAATTCCAAGATTTTTCGACCTCCTTCGAATCGCATGAAACTTTCACGAAATGTTGCTGGGACTATTCCCACGCGTTTTGCATAGTTTTTGTAAACTTTTAGGCCACGCATCGTGAGAAATTAGAGCAAATCATCGTCTAATTAAAACGTCGCGCTTTTCAAAGTTCTAAGCCATTTCATTGCTATATCTCACCAACGGATGACAATAGATCACTCAAATGTATTGCAGAATGTCTTCTTATAGTCCCAGGAAGGTTTCCTGAAAGTCTCAAGAGTTTTCAATTTTTGGCCAAAATCGGCCAAAAACCCTGGGCTATAACCTTACGTTTTTTGTCAAAATTCCAAGATTTTTCGACCTCCTCCGAATCGCATGAAACTTTCAGCAAATGTTGCTGGGACTATTCGGACGCGTTTTGCATAGTTTTTGTAAACTTTTAGGCCACGCGTCGTGAGAAATTAGAGCAAATCATCGTCTAATTAAAACGTCGCGCTTTTCAAAGTTCTAAGCCATTTCATTGCTATATCTCACCAACGGATGACGATAGATCACGCAAATGTATTGCAGAATGTCTTCTTATAGTCCCAGGAAGGTTTCTTGAAAGTCTCAAGAGTTTTCAGTTTTTGGCCAAAATCGGCCAAAAACCCTGGGCTATAGCCTTACGTTTTTGTCAAAATTCCAAGATTTTGCGACCTCCTCCGAATCGCATGCAACTTTCAGCAAATGTTGCTGGGACTATTCGGACGCTGGGACACGACGCGTGGCCTAAAAGTTTACAAGAACTATGCAAAACACGTCCGAATAGTACCAGCAACATTTGCTGAAAGTTTCATGCGATTCGGAGGAGGTCGAAAAATCTTGGAATTTTGACAAAAACGTAAGGCTATAGGCCAGGGTTTTTGGCTGATTTTGGCCAAAAATTGAAAACTCTTGAAACTTTCAGGAAACCTTCCTGGGACTATAAGAAGACATTCTGCAATACATTTGCGTGATCTATCGTCATCCGTTGGTGAGATATAGCAATGAAATGGCTTAGAACTTTGAAAAGCGCGACGTTTTAATTAGACGATGATTTGCTCTAATTTCTCACGACGCGTGGCCTAAAAGTTTACAAAAACTATGCAAAACGCGTCGGAATAGTCCCAGCAACATTTCCTGAAAGTTTCATGCGATTCGGAGGAGGTCGAAAAATCTTGGAATTTTGACAAAAACGTAAGGCTATAGCCCAGGGTTTTTGGCTGATTTTGGCCAAAAATTGAAAACTCTTGAAACTTTCAGGAAACCTTCCTGGGACTATAAGAAGACATTCTGCAATACATTTGCGTGATCTATCGTCATCCGTTGGTGAGATATAGCAATGAAATGGCTTAGAACTTTGAAAAGCGCGACGTTTTAATTAGACGATGATTTGCTCTAATTTCTCACGACGCGTGGCCTAAAAGTTTACAAAAACTATGCAAAACGCGTCGGAATAGTCCCAGCAACATTTCCTGAAAGTTTCATGCGATTCGGAGGAGGTCGAAAAATCTTGGAATTTTGACAAAAACGTAAGGCTATAGCCCAGGGTTTTTGGCTGATTTTGGCCAAAAATTGAAAACTCTTGAAACTTTCAGGAAACCTTCCTGGGACTATAAGAAGACATTCTGCAATACATTTGGGTGATCTATCGTCATCCGTTGGTGAGATATAGCAATGAAATGGCTTAGAACTTTGAAAAGCGCGACGTTTTAATTAGACGATGATTTGCTCTAATTTCTCACGACGCGTGGCCTAAAAGTTTACAAGAACTATGCAAAACGCGTCGGAATAGTCCCAGCAACATTTCGTGAAAGTTTCAAGCGATTCGGAGGAGGTCGAAAAATCTTGGAATTTTGACAAAAACGTAAGGCTATAGCCCAGGGTTTTTGGCCGATTTTGGCCAAAAATTGAAAACTCTTGAGACTTTCAGGAAACCTTCCTGGGACTATAAGAAGACATTCTGCAATACATTTGCGTGATCTATCGTCATCCGTTGGTGAGATATAGCAATGAAATGGCTTAGAACTTTGAAAAGCGCGACGTTTTAATTAGACGATGATTTGCTCTAATTTCTCACGACGCGTGGCCTAAAAGTTTACAAAAACTATGCAAAACACGTCGGAATAGTCCCAGCAACATTTCTTGAAAGTTTCATGCGATTCGGAGGAGGTCGAAAAATCTTGGAATTTTGACAAAAAAGTAAGGCTATAGCCCAGGGTTTTTGGCCGATTTTGGCCAAAAATTGAAAACTCTTGAGACTTTCAGGAAACCTTCCTGGGACTATAAGAAGACATTCTGCAATAGATTTGCGTGATCTATCGTCATCCGTTGGTGAGATATAGCAATGAAATGGCTTAGAACTTTGGAAAGCGCGACGTTTTAATTAGACAATGATTTGCTCTAATTTCTCACGACGCGTGGCCTAAAAGTTTACAAAAACTATGCAAAACGCGTCGGAATAGTCCCAGCAACATTTCCTGAAAGTTTCATGCGATCCGGAGAAGGTCGAAAAATCTTGGAATTTTGACAAAAACGTAAGGCTATAGCCCAGGGTTTTTGGCCGATTTTGGCCAAAAATTGAAAACTCTTGAAACTTTCAGGAAACCTTCCTGGGACTATAAGAAGACATTCTGCAATACATTTGCGTGATCTATCGTCATCCGTTGGTGAGATATAGCAATGAAATGGCTTAGAACTTTGAAAAGCGTGACGTTTTAATTAGACGATTTTTCGAGCTTCTCCGAATCGCATGCAACTTTCAGCAAATGTTGCTGAGATTATTCCGACGCGTTTTGCATAGTTTTTGTAAACTTTTAGGCCACGCGTCGTGAGAAATCAGAGCAAATCATCGTATAATTAAAACGTGGCGCTTTCCAAAGTTCTAAGCCATTTCATTGCTATACCTCACCAACGGATGACGATAGATTGCGCAAATGTATTGCAGAATGTCTTCTTATAGTCCTTCCTGGGATTATAAGAAGACATTCTGCCATACATTTGCGTGATATATCGTGGTCTGTTGGTGAGATATAGCAATAAAATGGCCTAGAACTTTGAAAGGTGTGATGTTTCAATTAGACGATGATTTGCTCTAATTTCTCACGACGCATGGCCTAAAAGTTTACAAAAACTATGCAAAATGCGTCGAATTAGTCCCAGCAACATTTCCGGAAAATTTCATGCGATTCGGAGATGGTGGAATAATCTTGGAATTTTGACAAAAACGTAAGGCTATAACCCAGGGTTTCTGGCGGATTTGACCAAAAATTGAAAACTCTTGAAACTTTTAGGAAACCTTCCTGGGACTATAAGAAGACATTCTGCCATACATTTCCGTGATATATCGTCGTCTGTTGGTGAGATATAGCAATAAAATGGCTTAGAACTTTGAAAGGTGTGATGTTTCAATTAGACAATGATTTGCTCTATTTTCTCACGACGCATGGCCTAAAAGTTTACAAAAACTATGCAAAACGCGTCGGATTAGTCCCAGCAACATTTCCTGAAAGTTTCATGCGATTCGGAGATGGTCGAAAAATCTTGGAATTTTGACAAAAACGTAAGGCTATAGCCTAGGGTTTTTGGCCGATTTTCGCCAGAAATTGAAAACTCTTGAAACTTTTAGGAAACCTTCCTGGGACTATAAGAAGACATTTTGCAATAAATTTGCGTGATATATCGTCGTCTGTTGGTGAGATATAGCAATAAAGTGGCTTAGAACTTTGAAAGGTGTGATGTTTCAATTAGACGATGATTTGCTCTAATTTCTCACGACGCATGGCCTAAAAGTTTACAAAAACTATGCAAAACGCGTCGGATTAGTCCCAGCAACATTTCTTGAAAGTTTCATGCGATTCGGAGATGGTCGAAAAATCTTGGAATTTTGACAAAAACGTAAGGCTATAGCCTAGGGTTTTTGGCCGATTTTCGCCAGAAATTGAAAACTCTTGAAACTTTTAGGAAACCTTCCTGGGACTATAAGAAGACATTCTGCCATACATTTGCGTGATATATCGTCGTCTGTTGGTGAGATATAGCAATAAAATGGCTTAGAACTTTGAAAGGTGTGATGTTTCAATTAGACGATGATTTGCTGTAATTTCTCACGACGCATGGCCTAAAAGTTTACAAAAACTATGCAAAACGCGTCGGATTAGTCCCAGCAACATTTCCTGAAAGTTTCATGCGATTCGGAGATGGTCGAAAAATCTTGGAATTTTGACAAAAACGTAAGGCTATAGCCTAGGGTTTTTGGCCGATTTTCGCCAGAAATTGAAAACTCTTGAAACTTTTAGGAAACCTTCCTGGGACTATAAGAAGACATTCTGCCATACATTTGCGTGATATATCGTCGTCTGTTGGTGAGATATAGCAATAAAATGGCTTAGAACTTTGAAAGGTGTGATGTTTCAATTAGACGATGATTTGCTGTAATTTCTCACGACGCATGGCCTAAAAGTTTACAAAAACTATGCAAAACGCGTCGGATTAGTCCCAGCAACATTTCCTGAAAGTTTCATGCGATTCGGAGATGGTCGAAAAATCTTGGAATTTTGACAAAAACGTAAGGCTATAACCCAGGGTTTTTGGCCGATTTGGCCAAAAATTGAAAACTCTTGAAACTTTTAGGAAACCTTCCTGGGACTATAAGAAGACATTCTGCCATACATTTGCGTGATATATCGTCGTCTGTTGGTGAGATATAGCAATAAAATGGCTTAGAACTTTGAAAGGTGTGATGTTTCAATTAGACGATGATTTGCTGTAATTTCTCACGACGCATGGCCTAAAAGTTTACAAAAACTATGCAAAACGCGTCGGATTAGTCCCAGCAACATTTCCTGAAAGTTTCATGCGATTCGGAGATGGTCGAAAAATCTTGGAATTTTGACAAAAACGTAAGGCTATAGCCTAGGGTTTTTGGCCGATTTTCGCCAGAAATTGAAAACTCTTGAAACTTTTAGGAAACCTTCCTGGGACTATAAGAAGACATTCTGCCATACATTTGCGTGATATATCGTCGTCTGTTGGTGAGATATAGCAAGAAAGTGGCTTAGAACTTTGAAAGGTGTGATGTTTCAATTAGACGATGATTTGCTGTAATTTCTCACGACGCATGGCCTAAAAGTTTACAAAAACTATGCAAAACGCGTCGGATTAGTCCCAGCAACATTTCCTGAAAGTTTCATGCGATTCGGAGATGGTCGAAAAATCTTGGAATTTTGACAAAAACGTAAGGCTATAGCCTAGGGTTTTTGGCCGATTTTCGCCAGAAATTGAAAACTCTTGAAACTTTTAGGAAACCTTCCTGGGACTATAAGAAGACATTCTGCCATACATTTGCGTGATATATCGTCGTCTGTTGGTGAGATATAGCAATAAAGTGGCTTAGAACTTTGAAAGGTGTGATGTTTCAATTAGACAATGATTTGCTCTAATTTCTCACGATGCATGGCCTAAAAGTTTACAAAAACTATGCAAAACGCGTCGGATTAGTCCCAGCAACATTTCCTGAAAGTTTCATGCGATTCGGAGATGGTCGAAAACTCTTGGAATTTTGACAAAAACGTAAGGCTATAGCCTAGGGTTTTTGGCCGATTTTCGCCAAAAATTGAAAACTCTTGAAACTTTTAGGAAACCTTCCTGGGACTATAAGAAGACATTCTGCCATACATTTGCGTGATATATCGTCGTCTGTTGGTGAGATATAGCAATAAAGTGGCTTAGAACTTTGAAAGGTGTGATGTTTCAATTAGACGATGATTTGCTCTATTTTCTCACGACGCATGGCCTAAAAGTTTACAAAAACTATGCAAAACGCGTCGGATTAGTCCCAGCAACATTTCCTGAAAGTTTCATGCGATTCGGAGATGGTCGAAAAATCTTGGAATTTTGACAAAAACGTAAGGCTATAGCCCAGGGTTTTTGGCTGATTTTGGCCAAAAATTGAAAACTCTTGAAACTTTCAGGAAACCTTCCTGGGACTATAAGAAGACATTCTGCAATACATTTGGGTGATCTATCGTCATCCGTTGGTGAGATATAGCAATGAAATGGCTTAGAACTTTGAAAAGCGCGACGTTTTAATTAGACGATGATTTGCTCTAATTTCTCACGACGCGTGGCCTAAAAGTTTACAAGAACTATGCAAAACGCGTCGGAATAGTCCCAGCAACATTTCGTGAAAGTTTCAAGCGATTCGGAGGAGGTCGAAAAATCTTGGAATTTTGACAAAAACGTAAGGCTATAGCCCAGGGTTTTTGGCCGATTTTGGCCAAAAATTGAAAACTCTTGAGACTTTCAGGAAACCTTCCTGGGACTATAAGAAGACATTCTGCAATACATTTGCGTGATCTATCGTCATCCGTTGGTGAGATATAGCAATGAAATGGCTTAGAACTTTGAAAAGCGCGACGTTTTAATTAGACGATGATTTGCTCTAATTTCTCACGACGCGTGGCCTAAAAGTTTACAAAAACTATGCAAAACACGTCGGAATAGTCCCAGCAACATTTCTTGAAAGTTTCATGCGATTCGGAGGAGGTCGAAAAATCTTGGAATTTTGACAAAAAAGTAAGGCTATAGCCCAGGGTTTTTGGCCGATTTTGGCCAAAAATTGAAAACTCTTGAGACTTTCAGGAAACCTTCCTGGGACTATAAGAAGACATTCTGCAATAGATTTGCGTGATCTATCGTCATCCGTTGGTGAGATATAGCAATGAAATGGCTTAGAACTTTGGAAAGCGCGACGTTTTAATTAGACAATGATTTGCTCTAATTTCTCACGACGCGTGGCCTAAAAGTTTACAAAAACTATGCAAAACGCGTCGGAATAGTCCCAGCAACATTTCCTGAAAGTTTCATGCGATCCGGAGAAGGTCGAAAAATCTTGGAATTTTGACAAAAACGTAAGGCTATAGCCCAGGGTTTTTGGCCGATTTTGGCCAAAAATTGAAAACTCTTGAAACTTTCAGGAAACCTTCCTGGGACTATAAGAAGACATTCTGCAATACATTTGCGTGATCTATCGTCATCCGTTGGTGAGATATAGCAATGAAATGGCTTAGAACTTTGAAAAGCGTGACGTTTTAATTAGACGATTTTTCGAGCTTCTCCGAATCGCATGCAACTTTCAGCAAATGTTGCTGAGATTATTCCGACGCGTTTTGCATAGTTTTTGTAAACTTTTAGGCCACGCGTCGTGAGAAATCAGAGCAAATCATCGTATAATTAAAACGTGGCGCTTTCCAAAGTTCTAAGCCATTTCATTGCTATACCTCACCAACGGATGACGATAGATTGCGCAAATGTATTGCAGAATGTCTTCTTATAGTCCTTCCTGGGATTATAAGAAGACATTCTGCCATACATTTGCGTGATATATCGTGGTCTGTTGGTGAGATATAGCAATAAAATGGCCTAGAACTTTGAAAGGTGTGATGTTTCAATTAGACGATGATTTGCTCTAATTTCTCACGACGCATGGCCTAAAAGTTTACAAAAACTATGCAAAATGCGTCGAATTAGTCCCAGCAACATTTCCGGAAAATTTCATGCGATTCGGAGATGGTGGAATAATCTTGGAATTTTGACAAAAACGTAAGGCTATAACCCAGGGTTTCTGGCGGATTTGACCAAAAATTGAAAACTCTTGAAACTTTTAGGAAACCTTCCTGGGACTATAAGAAGACATTCTGCCATACATTTCCGTGATATATCGTCGTCTGTTGGTGAGATATAGCAATAAAATGGCTTAGAACTTTGAAAGGTGTGATGTTTCAATTAGACAATGATTTGCTCTATTTTCTCACGACGCATGGCCTAAAAGTTTACAAAAACTATGCAAAACGCGTCGGATTAGTCCCAGCAACATTTCTTGAAAGTTTCATGCGATTCGGAGATGGTCGAAAAATCTTGGAATTTTGACAAAAACGTAAGGCTATAGCCTAGGGTTTTTGGCCGATTTTCGCCAGAAATTGAAAACTCTTGAAACTTTTAGGAAACCTTCCTGGGACTATAAGAAGACATTTTGCAATAAATTTGCGTGATATATCGTCGTCTGTTGGTGAGATATAGCAATAAAGTGGCTTAGAACTTTGAAAGGTGTGATGTTTCAATTAGACGATGATTTGCTCTAATTTCTCACGACGCATGGCCTAAAAGTTTACAAAAACTATGCAAAACGCGTCGGATTAGTCCCAGCAACATTTCTTGAAAGTTTCATGCGATTCGGAGATGGTCGAAAAATCTTGGAATTTTGACAAAAACGTAAGGCTATAGCCTAGGGTTTTTGGCCGATTTTCGCCAGAAATTGAAAACTCTTGAAACTTTTAGGAAACCTTCCTGGGACTATAAGAAGACATTCTGCCATACATTTGCGTGATATATCGTCGTCTGTTGGTGAGATATAGCAATAAAATGGCTTAGAACTTTGAAAGGTGTGATGTTTCAATTAGACGATGATTTGCTGTAATTTCTCACGACGCATGGCCTAAAAGTTTACAAAAACTATGCAAAACGCGTCGGATTAGTCCCAGCAACATTTCCTGAAAGTTTCATGCGATTCGGAGATGGTCGAAAAATCTTGGAATTTTGACAAAAACGTAAGGCTATAGCCTAGGGTTTTTGGCCGATTTTCGCCAGAAATTGAAAACTCTTGAAACTTTTAGGAAACCTTCCTGGGACTATAAGAAGACATTCTGCCATACATTTGCGTGATATATCGTCGTCTGTTGGTGAGATATAGCAATAAAATGGCTTAGAACTTTGAAAGGTGTGATGTTTCAATTAGACGATGATTTGCTGTAATTTCTCACGACGCATGGCCTAAAAGTTTACAAAAACTATGCAAAACGCGTCGGATTAGTCCCAGCAACATTTCCTGAAAGTTTCATGCGATTCGGAGATGGTCGAAAAATCTTGGAATTTTGACAAAAACGTAAGGCTATAACCCAGGGTTTTTGGCCGATTTGGCCAAAAATTGAAAACTCTTGAAACTTTTAGGAAACCTTCCTGGGACTATAAGAAGACATTCTGCCATACATTTGCGTGATATATCGTCGTCTGTTGGTGAGATATAGCAATAAAATGGCTTAGAACTTTGAAAGGTGTGATGTTTCAATTAGACGATGATTTGCTGTAATTTCTCACGACGCATGGCCTAAAAGTTTACAAAAACTATGCAAAACGCGTCGGATTAGTCCCAGCAACATTTCCTGAAAGTTTCATGCGATTCGGAGATGGTCGAAAAATCTTGGAATTTTGACAAAAACGTAAGGCTATAGCCTAGGGTTTTTGGCCGATTTTCGCCAGAAATTGAAAACTCTTGAAACTTTTAGGAAACCTTCCTGGGACTATAAGAAGACATTCTGCCATACATTTGCGTGATATATCGTCGTCTGTTGGTGAGATATAGCAAGAAAGTGGCTTAGAACTTTGAAAGGTGTGATGTTTCAATTAGACGATGATTTGCTGTAATTTCTCACGACGCATGGCCTAAAAGTTTACAAAAACTATGCAAAACGCGTCGGATTAGTCCCAGCAACATTTCCTGAAAGTTTCATGCGATTCGGAGATGGTCGAAAAATCTTGGAATTTTGACAAAAACGTAAGGCTATAGCCTAGGGTTTTTGGCCGATTTTCGCCAGAAATTGAAAACTCTTGAAACTTTTAGGAAACCTTCCTGGGACTATAAGAAGACATTCTGCCATACATTTGCGTGATATATCGTCGTCTGTTGGTGAGATATAGCAATAAAGTGGCTTAGAACTTTGAAAGGTGTGATGTTTCAATTAGACGATGATTTGCTCTATTTTCTCACGACGCATGGCCTAAAAGTTTACAAAAACTATGCAAAACGCGTCGGATTAGTCCCAGCAACATTTCCTGAAAGTTTCATGCGATTCGGAGATGGTCGAAAAATCTTGGAATTTTGACAAAAACTTAAGGCTATAGCCCAGGGTTTTTGGCCGATTTTTAGCCAAAAATTGAAAACTCTTGAAACTTTTAGGAAACCTTCCTGGGACTATAAGAAGACATTCTGCCATACATTTGCGTGATATATCGTCGTCTGTTGGTGAGATATAGCAATAAAATGGCTTAGAACTTTGAAAGGTGTGATGTTTCAATTAGACGATGATTTGCTCTATTTTCTCACGACGCATGGCCTAAAAGTTTACAAAAACTATGCAAAACGCGTCGGATTAGTCCCAGCAACATTTCCTGAAAGTTTCATGCGATTCGGAGATGGTCGAAAAATCTTGGAATTTTGACAAAAACTTAAGGCTATAGCCTAGGGTTTTTGGCCGATTTTGGCCAGAAATTGAAAACTCTTGAAACTTTTAGGAAACCTTCCTGGGACTATAAGAAGACATTCTGCCATACATTTGCGTGATATATCGTCGTCTGTTGGTGAGATATAGCAATAAAATGGCTTAGAACTTTGAAAGGTGTGATGTTTCAATTAGACGATGATTTGCTCTAATTTCTCACGACGCATGGCCTAAAAGTTTACAAAAACTATGCAAAACGCGTCGGATTAGTCCCAGCAACATTTCCTGAAAGTTTCATGCGATTCGGAGATGGTGGAATAATCTTGGAATTTTGACAAAAACGTAAGCCCAGGGTTTTTGGCCGATTTTGGCCAAAAATTGAAAACTCTTGAAACTTTTAGGAAACCTTCCTGGGACTATAAGTAGACATTCTGCAATACATTTGCGTGATATATCGTCGTCTGTTGGTGAGATATAGCAATAAAATGGCTTAGAACTTTGAAAGGTGTGATGTTTCAATTAGACGATGATTTGCTGTAATTTCTCACGACGCATGGCCTAAAAGTTTACAAAAACGTGTTGAGTTTGTAGTTTGTCCAAAGTGTACCAAAGTCTTTGAATATGAATCTTGCTTTACTGTAATCAGTGGCGTACAATATGCTAAAACATGTACAAATACCTATTATTCCCGTGGAAAGCGAAAATTATGTGGTGCAAAATTAACTTCAAAGGTGTTATTAAAAAATGAAAATGCATGCTTTTACCCAATGAAATATTTTTGCTGCAACAGCATAATAAGTGAGCTAGAAAGGTTGGTTCAAAGAGAAGGCTTTGTAACTAAATGTGAAGAATGAGGGAAAGAAAGATAGGAGAAGATGAAATGGCAGATGTTTATGATGGCAAAATATGGCAGAGTTTTCAGACTGTGGAAGATAATGATTTCCTCAAATGTGCGAGAAACTACGGTCTAATGTTAAATTTTGACTTTTTTCAACCAATGAAGCACAGAAAGGATTACTCTGTGGGTGTCTTTTATCTTGCTATTCTAAATCTACCAAGGAGAGAAAGATTCAAATGGGAAAATATCATTAATGTAGGGATTGTACCGTCACTTGATTCTGAACCTAAAAATCTAAATGAATTTTTTGAGCTTGCCATTAAAGAGCTCAAAAGCTTATGGGTTGGAGTAAAACTAAAGTCTGCATTAAGTACCAGGGTTCCTCTTACGTTTCGTGCGGCAATCATGTGTACTTCGTCCGACATTCCAGCCACACGGAAACTGTGTGGAATTAAAAGCCACTCTGCTCAACTAGGTTGCTCCAAATGCCTTAAAACTTTCCCCGGAGAATTCGGTAAGAAAAGGGATTTTTCTGGATGTGAAAGAAATATGTGGAAGCCCAGGACAAATGCAGACCACAGGCAACAGGCACTTAAAATAAAAAGGTGCAAAACAAAAACTAAGGCAACTTCACTTGGAAAAAGTCTGGCATCACTCATTACAGCATCCTGCTAGAGCTTAATTATTTTGATATAGTTAGATTTAGCACGATCAACCCTATGCATAACCTTTTCCTTGGCACCGCAAAGCGAATGTTCACGTTATGGACGGAAAACAAAATACTAGACAGTACACAACTTCTAGAGATAGAACGAAGGATTGAGTCAGTGGATGTGCCTTCTGACATTGGAAGACTACCCAAACGAATTGTTAGTAATGCTGGTTCTTATACGGCTGAACAATGGAAGAACTGGACAACGATTTATTCTCTGTATTGTCTTAAGGGAATTCTGCCAGATACCAACAAACAAAAGGTCTGTAGAAATTCAAATAATGAGAAGGTTTGTAATTTCAAGATATTTTAAGACTAATTTACCTCAACTTTTTCGGAAGGAATTCCTTGGATTTTGCTCAATCGATACTACTGAAGAAACTGGTGCTTCGCATACGGCTGAAGAATGGTCACAAAAGTGTGCTTTATATAAAATTTCCAGTGTAATACCATTATCAGAGTAAATTGACTGGCAAAGTCTTTCAGTTGTTACATTGTCTACGTACTACAAAATAAATTATTTAGAAAATGATGACTTGCAACTGCTTCTGACTGCCTACAAGGCTATGTCTCATGGACAGGCCACCAGTCTACACAGTCTTTGTGCGTCAATCCAAAAATGTGGGTCCATTACAATTAATTCGATTTGCTATGGATCGAAGATGGAACCAAGGCGCATCCGATCCGGTCACATTCTTGCCTCCTGGGCTGCAGAAGATGGCAGCAAAATACTGATTCATTTATACTATTAGCCGGACTGGTTAGATATTATTTCAATCATTCTCTTAAAGTAGGTGACGTGTACCAAAGCAGTTGTTTTGCTTGTGTTAGATGGTACAAATGTGATGAAGACTGTAATCATTATAGGAATCCTGTCAAACTTTGGAAGCAGGAGTATATACCTGCAGGGCCATCAGCTTTTTTACCTGTTCAAAGAATTCATGCTAGATTTGCTAGTGCAAATGTTGCACAAGATAATGGAAAGTTTAAGCTGATTTCAATCCCTCTCAATCGAAAAGTTTTTGTTTAAATAGTAATTCGTATATAGATAGAATTCCCTATGGGAACCAAATCTGTAATTCAGTCTGATACATATGTAGTATATCATATAACAATAATAATATCAATACTTTCAATGCGGACAAATCACTTAATATCTATATGTACATTGATAGTAGCTAGGCATTATCACTGGAAAAGTTGGACCCTCTTCCTTATTGCACGGACAACAAGAATTCAAAAACTAACTAGATCCGTAATAATTAAAAGAAAACTTCAATGATATTTTCATAGTATTCTAGCCATGCCAAAGAATTTCCACAATATTGAGCTATGAAATTAAAAATATAACTATTTCCCAGCAGATATGGAAGAGGAAAAATTTTTTTTCCAGTGTAATATTTAGGTATTTGCAATCATCTTTTAATTGTCTATCTAGTCTACTTTTATTAGTCTACATTTTAATTAATACTACACTATTGTATATATCACCCACAGTTATAAACTGTTACACAATATGTAGTATTGACTTTAAATTGCTCAGGTGACAACAGTTGTAAAACTTTGAGTTATATAAAATAAAAGCTAGTGACTCTTGCATGACTGAACTAACTTGTTTATGTGTTTAAGTGGGTTTTTATATATTAAGCATTGGTTTCAGCTCAGTTTTTGGTTCCATTTGAGAGTAAAAACATACTGCTGGATATTCATTGTAAGTTCAATACACAATATTACGCCATTGATAATTGTTCACAAACAAGGCCAAGCTTTGGCCTGGTATATGGATTGCTGTGCATACAGTTTGCTGCTACTGATAACAACAGGCCAGAAAAGTTTCTAAATTTGCAAACACTCCATATGAAAAACATCGCTTGCAATGGACTGTGTGCAGGTCCCTCTAATTAGCTCAGGGGCAATGTGCCAGTGATGATTTTGGTACCGTTGTTGCTCTTGTTTTGTTAACTTATACCGCTTTCCATCACACACTTTCCTTGCTTTACCAAAAGCAATTAATACCGGATGAAAACCATGTTTACTAGAGATAATAACATTGTCACCCTTAATATCATTATGCAAAATGTCCTTACTATGCAAGTAGGTAAAAGCTTCAGCAGTCTCCTTGAATATCCGGGCCCATTCCTGCACTCCATCAACTACAAGTTTTCTTTTGGCAGCAGTATTGAGTGTCACGCATTTTCCCTCCACACCATAAAACTGGGTAACTAGCAAAAGGGGGCTTTGAGCAGTACATACTCCAAAAAGAAGTGGCAAGCCTGTAATAAGAAATTGTGTTATCATATATAAATTATAAATGATTACTACTGACAAAAAATTCAAACCGAGCGTTTACGCTATTAAATTATAGTACTAGCTTCTTTATCCATGGCCCTGCTTACATCGTACGTAAACCGTACCAACCATTCTATTTTGAAGTAACTCATTAAACTTATGCTTGTGCGAGTATGATGATTTCAGACATGGCATTTATACTCACCTGGATGGTCCAACTGACTGAGGATTGATGCCTCAAAATTGACATCAGATGCTTTTACATGGTCCTTAAACTGTTTGACAGCTGCCGCAATACCCCTGTAATCCATTTTTAGACATCGTCGAAAACAACCTTCACCCAGTACAATGCTTGAGCTTTGCGTTTCTTGTAAGTTATTTCTGTCTATCTGCTGCACACCCCTGATGACAGGAAACATAACATGGTTTACAACGTATCTGTAACAGTACCAAGGCAAACTACTGTGAGAAAGCAATTGGCTATGCGTTTATAACAACATTGGTGAGATTTCATGATTATTGTTCTAGTATTGGCGCTCTAGTATTCATTAAAGGGCCGGTGTAAGAGTCTTTTTTGCCCCCTGGCAAAAATGCCTCCCCGGGCTTTTACGCCCAGGCAAAAATGCCTCCCCGGGCATTTTTGCCCAGGCAAAAAAGCCCTCTCTGGGTAAAAATGCCCCCCCATTCACAAAATCATCGATTTCGAGCTACAAGTAATTCTGATCAACAAATCCGTGCACAGCTCGTCCGTGCGTAAACAAAGGATACTGAAATAATCAAATTCTAGCCAACATCTGGATGTAATCAGTTCATACTGTCAAGTGCTGCGTGACCTGTGGTGTCTTTCATGAACTGTTTCGGAGGAGTGAGGTGGGCGGACGGATGGACGGAAAGAAATGGGATGGTCGTGGGGGGGTGAGGAATTCCACTCGCCCTCCTCGTTTTATTCGTGCACCCCGCCCTACCTTATTCGTCACAATCCGCGTGGGACTAGAAAATAAAGTAGTTTCTTTTGGGAGAATATCCCCATTTGCCAAACTTAGCGTGCGGCGGAAACAATTATCGCTGCTTTTTTGTGTTAGAATCGTTCTCGGTTTACGGTGAATTTTGATATAACAGAGAACGCATGGCAGAAATTAAACCTGACAAGGTTAGGGTTAACGGCGAACGTCTGAGAGGTCTCTCTCGAAAGACATTTCAGCTCAGCGATCTGGGAACTTTTCAATTAATACTGTATCGAATGATAGCTTATCCACGTTGTGCCTCTAATAGTACACTTTTACCTTTTCAATTGGCTTTTGTAACTTGACAGCCGGATACACTAATTATTCAGTGGTGGACGAGAACCAGGTACTCCAAACGTCAATATTTCACGTTTGATTCAAACTTTACCCTGTACAGAATGTCATTCAAGTCGTTTGTTTCTAAATACAACGGCAAATATTTATTTGGTCTTTGTTGAAATACATTTCCAGTTAACTGGGAAAAACACAAGTTGCGACCCTTAATATGATGTATTGTACTTTGATTAGCAATTGTAACTTGACATATTCGGATACAATTGACTTATCATAGGCAAAAGCCAAATTCTCCAAAACGGCACACATTTGTAACGCTTGCCGAGGGCACGGAGCAGAACGAACTCACAGGTCACTAACATAACACTTTCATTACAAATGGTCTGAACGCTACGAGCAACTCAGCAATCTCCTTCACATATCTAAAGTACACGTACAGTCATACAGTAGAACAAAGGCTATACAAAAAGGCGAAACAATAAAGAAAGGCAAGTTCACAATAATAATCAAGTATTGTACTAAACGGATATTCCAAAGATATCTGAGTTGTAACTCAATAGACTCAGACACGTACTGTACTGTAATCACTAACTAACTAAACGCAACACAATGATCAGTGTTGGTTACAATATGATTAAGCAAAATAAAAGAACGAACTTTTTAAATAATAGCTTGCCCCGAAAGACTATCAAAACAGCAATTTGAATTTGCTGTCGGAGATGACAAAGGTTTTGCCCTCGGAAATGCCAAGACAATCAATGACAGAGAAATCGCAGGCAGCCCACCCTGTAACAATTTATTTTAGAAAAGTTTCAGAGCAAACCGCAAACCTGAATTTCAAAGTTCTCGAAATAGAAGGGAAAGAAAGGGAAAGAATATAAAAAAAGTGAGGAGGGTAGTACCCTCCTTCCCCATCTCCCCTGAGTTCCTTTTTTTTTTTCGTGTGTGTTTTCTTTTGTCTAAATTGGCCCTCCCCTTCCGCTTGAGGATGTGTTAATAGACGCCGTGGTCAACCACCGTGACGCGTCACGGAAGGTGCACGCTGCCTGTGGAGTGAGATAAGAAAGTCCGGAATCGGTGTCACATTTTGGCGCAACTGAATAATTCTCTTTTATGACGCCTTAGAAGAGTCCTGATATTGTGCTAACATTTTTTAATATGCCTTCGTTTGTATTTAAGTATCCTTGTTTGGCTAGAGTTATTTGTAACTATTGAAACGACCTTTCTGAACGCCGGGCATTTTAGCCCAGAGGGGGAAACTTTAGCTAGAACATTTTTGTCTGGGCGGAAATGCCCGGAGGGCATTATCGCCTGGTGTGAAATGCCCGGGGAGGCAAAATATTGGGGGTTCTCAAGTCTGGCAATTTCATTCGCCCATATTTATATATCTTTGATTGTACATGATCTGTAACTACAGCGATGTTACACCACTAGTTATGTACTGAACATGTACCTTTTCGATACTTCATCCATCCTGACATTGGCTTCTTTCCACCTTCTCCAGAAAAAGGCAGAGATTCTTTTTCCTTTCGGTAGTGGTGTTCCAGTTTCTCCAACTTTCGCAGTAAGCTGCTTTGCTCCTCAGCATGTGCTTGAGTTACTTGTTGACGGCCGGCGTCCAAAACTCTGGCTTGTCTCTGTTTCTTTGTCATGGTTCGCATTAATATCTTCTTTTTCTTGTTTCTCCTCAGTCTTTTAATACGTACTGTTGTAATGTCTCTTTGCCGTCTACGGTTTGACATGATTTCAACAGCGTCTTCGATGCGGCTTTGTTGAGTTTCAGCCGGCATATCACAAGACCTATTGTCAGCAAGCCCTTTGCAGTGCTCGCACAATATGCCGCTAAGAACCCAGAATTCTGAGTTCAACGGCTTGATCTTGCAATAGTACAGCGTTGCCCAGTCAAAGCTTCTATACTATCAAAGGATCGGCAAGAAATTGATCACTTCTTCAGTCGTGCACGTGTGGCGTGCATTTATCGAATAGGCGGGAAATTGTGCGCGCAACTTATCATAGTTATCAGATTACGTAAAGTGCAAAGTACATCACGCAAACATATGAATAGGGCAGTGTAAGCAGTGTAAATTACACCACGAAATGCTATTGGTCAAGTAATCTGATTACAAATTTGATTTCAAAACTGCTTGCAGTCATAATTTTTTGCGCTCTTTTCTTTCGCCGGCATAGTGCACAGAACGTGTAGCTTCGTTGTTTGTGAGATTCATAGTTCTCACAATTTGTGCGTAATTCTCTTAATTGTGAGTCTTAAACTATCGAGTATTTTACTGGCCTCATATACATTCACGGTTCCAAATGGCACATGAAAGTCAAGGTTCTGGTGAAGCTCCTCCAATACAGGACGACTACGTTGTCTTACTAGAGGAGGTCATCAGAAGCAACCGCGAGATAATGGAAGAGAACAGGGCACTTCGAGAAGAGGTTAATGCAAGGAACGAGGTCCTTACGCGTTTAGAGAATCGCCTGCGAGAGGAGCCCGAAAGACTGCAACCCAGAACGGCCCGGGGTTGGCGCCAAAGGCGAGATAGGCGACCATGCGGAGTTATCGTTTCCCCGGAATGTCGGGTAAGTGCACATAGACCGTAACTTGTGTAAAGTTAGAAGGAAATTCTCTGTCGTACACAAAATTAGAAGTACAAAATATTTTAGCAGTTGATAAAAAAGGCGGGAAACTGTTATTGGCATGAAATGACCATGCTTTTCTCTATTTTTTAACCGTAGTCAGCGTATTCATTCAAAAATAGAATATTGTTCTTGCTGAAAATTACGCAAATTACTGATAACATGAAGGGACGCAATTCTCATACTATTTGTTTTGCAAATTCTAGTGTGACGGCAAAGAGGTCAGTTCGGATCACGCTATCAGTTAAATTGACATAAGATCACCTCACGCATGAAACAAACTGCCACAGTGTCAACAGGTATTAGCAAAACCATTTCCGTTCAAAAATATTTCATACAGTGGGGGTTGGGGGATCTGTGCTTTGGTTTAGCTGGTTGGTGAGTCAAGTTTAACCAGACTAACTGCAATATATCTTTATTTTCAGAGAGAAGTAAGAAAGAATTACCGAAGCATGGTTAAAATGTCGGACTTCTCTGGATTCAACCTTCAGGAAACGTAAGTTATGGCATAATTTAGCGTTGTTAAACAGTGCTCAGTAATACATATAATTTTC
Organism: Plumapathes pennacea; assembly: GCA_964036295.1. Lineage (NCBI taxonomy): Eukaryota > Metazoa > Cnidaria > Anthozoa > Antipatharia > Myriopathidae > Plumapathes > Plumapathes pennacea. Next base: position 98,886 of record OZ038466.1, read on the forward strand.
CTTTCGAGTGTGCGTAACAATCAAACCGTTTTTCGCCCTCATGTTTGCATTTCCCCAGCGTTTTACCCAGGTCATGATTATATTTTTGTTAAAAACTCGTGCACTTGAGGTAATTTAGTTACTGCTTTCATATATTACTATACTAAAGTTTTTTTCTTTTTTATTTTATCGTAGTCTGCAAGCGGAAGCCAATTCTTCAGTTGTAAAGAAATTGATCAACGAAGTACTCCATCAGCACGGGGGCGAGAAGAAATGTCCCTGGACTAGAGCTTCTATTGAAGGTAAATAGTTTATTTTTGTACACAGACAGAATTATTTGCCCTCTACAGGAAGTAGTCAAGTTTACTCGTTGAAAACAGAAATGTTTCCAATTGGGCATGACTAACAAAACATTTTCCGTTCTGTCTCTGCAGCAGCCAGCAATCGATACTTCTTGTCACTTTATGAGACGCAGCAAAAGAAAACAAAAAATACTTATGAGGAGCACAAGAGGAAATGCAGAAAACAAGGACGACAGCGGGAGGTTAGTATATTAAGCCGCAACAGCCGTGTTAGCTTGCGGATACATCGGCTTCTTATCGGGATGCCGCGACTAAACGCGGCTGATATATACCTTTCCGGCGCTTGCTTCGAGAAGGAGGCATACAATTTATACGCCATTTCCAATTTACATCTGCCAAAAATGTTACGTTTGTGCTTTTAGCTTCAGGACTACTTAAAGATTACCGCAGATTACACTTTTCTTCACGTATGTGTACTGCTTGACTTATATGCCTTCCGTTTTATTTCAGAAACTGAGCAGACAAACTCTTGCTCTTGAAATGATGACCGCCTGGGACGTTCATAGGAAAGGAAAGGTCGCTGAAGTTCTAAGAGAGGATATTATGAGCAGCGATGAGAGCTCATTTGAAGAGGAAGACGACACCAGGAGACTCGTTGGTTATAAGATTAAGCGCCTTCCGTGGGAGAGCGAGAAAATGAAACGTTACAAGAAAAAGCTAGATAACGCCTATATAAGGTCTTTACCAAAGAGGGCAAAAGATCGGATTCTTCCCAGAGAGGAATCTGAAAACTTGTCCGACAGGCAAGTTCCAGAGAACCTGCCAGCCTGGGCCTTTGCCGAACCCTAAGCCTTTTAGTTGTTTAAAAACAACTAGCTATAAGCAAAGTTTGTTCTCTGCATGTATAGTTTTTGCAAGGAAGGTGGCTAATAGGTTGCAAGAAGATTGCTTGGTTATATATATGCCACATTTAGAAGTTTTTTTAATGTTCAAACAGAAAAATAGTGATGCATATTTACAAGTGACAGACTTTATTGTTATATATCCATTTATTGCTTGTGAATAAAGACTTACAGCATCGCAGTTGAGCAGTTGTATTATGCTACCCTTCACGAACGCTGAATAACGCATAATAAAATATTTTGTGCTGGCCAAGAAAACATCCAGGCGATAAACGTTACATGTTTCCTTTACCTATAAGTAAACGTAAAGGTGACTTAAAGTTGTTAGTTATAAGATTTAAGTTTCTTTATATATTACTTAAAGCTAACTTAAAACCAAATATTAAGTAAGTTTTAGTTCACATTAAAGTTAACTGAAAGGTTATATTTCTAGGTCTTTAAGAGAATACATTAAAGCTGCTGAAAAAACGCTTTTCTGAAACTTTAATAAACTCTACGGAAATGGTCCATTACGTAGATTTAAGTATCAGATTAAATAATAAGTAAACGTGGCTTTCACATATTTACTAACAAATTAAAGACAACTTAAACGTCTCATTAGAAATAGTTTAAGTATCCTTTAAGGTCACTTAAATTAGATATTTTGCATCGATTTAGAGCCCACCCCTCAAAAGTGACCAGAGACGGACAGTAGTGTCTCCTGTTTTTGTGTCTACTGTAAACCTTTATCGCCTTTTACTCTTTTTCCGGCCCTGTTCATATCAAAAATATGAGTTAACTATTGGCCAAAAGGGTTTTGATCCTACAGTGTTTTTCACAACAACAAATATCGGCAACGAATGTTTTAGACAAGTGTGACATATGCAAATCTGAGCGTGTTGTTTCCACGACTGCCGGACACCTCGCCCATCCGCCAGAAACAGCGAAGAAATGTGGCCAGTTGGCAATCGCTGTAGGTGTATTGTTTCGTATGTGCCATTTCAGAGAAGTGGAGAATCAAAAAATCGGACTGTCTAGTGAAGCGAATTGTTGTTGACGCGGCCACGCGACAGGAACGTGACTCCTGGGCAGTTTGTCGGCCCCGCTTTACTGCCCTGGAACCCCTTTTTACAGATCTACAGGATAGTTGAAATATTACTAGGGCCTGAGAATTGCATTATAACACGAACTATATCCTACCATCCAGAAAGAAGCACATCTAACGATAAATCTATTTGAAAATAAATTCTCTTGACGTTGCGTGACAGTTGCCAAACATGAAAAATTGCCCATGGATTTACTTCTCTCGGCGTGTGGATTTTAAATTGCCCAAGCTGAATTTTTTATATGTTGCAGTACAATGATAGGGCTTTCCTCTAGTGTAAGTTTCCACTCAAAACTTGATGTACTTCAATGCAATTTTTGCCCCCAAACTTTCTTGACTTTCGAGTGTTTACCAAAGAACGAGAAATTGGAATTTTCGAGCCTCCAAAACAACCAGTAAAATTGCATTCTATTGAAATATTTTTACATTTCTAAGTAGTAAATAGGATGCCCTACGAAGGTATAGAAGATGGTTTTGATCCGTTTAGCCGTCTTTCCTCCTGGACGGTTTGAACATACATCAATTTTCGTTGGAATTTTACTGCAGATGTAACGCAATCACGGCATTTCACATTTGGGCGGATTTTCCGAAAATGAAAACTCCCGGGGAAGTTTGTTTGGGATTTTTGAAAGTAGTTCACCAAAGGAGTTTTTCTGACGAAAGAAGAAGGAATCCGAAATTTCAATTTTGACGGCGAGTTCTCGATATTTACAGTCACCTGGTCTTAAGTACTGCCTGCCACAGCCACCCAAATGTATCCATTTTCAGAATCAAAGCACTCCTTCTCGGCAAAATTAACCACGGCGAACAATTCTTCCATGTGATGAACTCGCAAACAAAACTCGTTCTGAGTGCCTGGGTACTAGTACACCTAGGTACAACAGCGATCATTGCGTGTACATCGCCCCGTTTTTCACAGGATTTGTGCCTTTTATTTGAGGACTGTTCCGTGTTCTTCGCTTCAAATGGCAATTCTTTACCTTGTGTGCTGCTTGGAGGATAACAAAATAGGCATAACGTTCTCAAGAATTATGTTGATTGCTTGGAATTCCAAGTTCATTTACATTGTGTGGAGAGGTGGCTGGGACATCAGATTTGGATGATCAGTTGTTCTCTATACGCATCATGATCCCGAGGACTTGTAGCAAGGTGAGATGAATGACGTGTTATTCTTTGTTTCAATCCGCTGTGATTCACGTGTTGGCCGTCGATTTTGTGTTTCTAAATTAAATTGCCTGAATGTTCTCCCGTGTGCGCTTGAATTGGCCGGTTTGATGCGACTTTTAAAATATATTTAACTGACTCAGTGCAGTTCAATGTAGCAAATATCTTCCCTTCGTACGTATTTAACCCTTTCACTCCAAAGTTTAAAGTGCGGATTCTCCCAATAATTCAAGAAGAAAATGTGAGAGATGTGGAGAGAATTAATACTCCAATCAGCTACCCATACAGCAAGCTATCTAAAGCTACAATCCCCGCCAAAACTGTTGAAACACTTAGGCTTCAGACTCCCCCATCCCCCTTTGCAATGTTGTAAAAATCACGAGAAAACGCGAGAAGATACGGCCGACGCTTGCAACATTGCACGGGGGAGTGGGGGTGTTTCAACGAGTTTTGGCTGAGATTGTCTGTGCAGAAGAGTGTTACATGATGCCTGTCATCACTATTATATAGGGACAACATTCTGGAATGAGTGCGTGACGTACAGGGAGCGTTTCAGAACGTTCGCTGATGACTGTATACGTGCCTGCTTTTTGCGTTATTTTGGGGATTTGTGTAATGTTTTAAAGTATAAATAATGTGTGAGCAGTGCTATAACAGATCTAAACAGAATTCGGGAGAGTAAAATGGTTTTCAAAGGAAGAATTTCAGAGAGTACAAAAGCGTACTGCTTTTACCTCTTAAAGTCCAAGGAGAGATCATTGCGAAGTATTGCAAAGGAATGCGGAATATCACCAGCTTCTGTGCTTAGAATAAAGAAAACTTTCCATTCCAGAAAGGAAGAAGCGAAGCCAACAAAAAGAACAAGCAAAACTGGCAGAAAAGAGCGACTAACTTGCCGTCAAAAGCGCAAACTCATCCAACGTTTGAACTCTCTGCGGCGAGAAGGCGGGAACTTTACAGCCAGCCGCCTTATGCAAGAAGCCGGAATTTGCATTCAGTAGGCATCCTTAAGAACCATTACTCGGTTCTTAAACAAAGAAGGGTACTTTTCATTGCAAACAAGGAAGAAAGGCTTATTAAGCCAGCGCGATATGAGAAGACGTCTGATCTTCGCGAAGAGAGTGAAAGAAAATTTTCCTGAAAGTTTATGGGAGAAGCAAATTGCTTTTTATCTAGACGGAACATCTTTCACTTACAAAAGAAATCCTAAGAACCAAGCTCGCGCACCTAGAGGACGAGTATGGAGGAAGCGATCAGAGGGATTGGCGTACGGATGCACGACGAAGGGAAGGAAAGAAGGAACCGGAGGGAAATTAGTGAAGTTAGTAGTTGCAATTAGCTACGACAGGGGTGTGGTTGCCTGCAAGCCATACGAAAAGATGTGCGGCAAGTATTTTGCCTCTTTTATAAAAAATAATTTTGACCAAATGTTCGAACGTGCTGGCAAAGGCGAAAACAGAATATGGGTACAAGACGGGGACCCATCACAGAACAGTGCACTCGCAAGAACTGCTATGTTACAAACTAATGCTAAATTGTTAAAGATTCCTCCTCGGAGTCCTGATATTAACCCCGTAGAAAACTTCTTTCACACAGTTGGACGTAAATTGCGAGCAGACGCTATTAGACTTCAAATTTCGATAGAATCACATGCAGAGTTCCAAGAAAGAGTCATAAATACAATTTACAACATTCCTGTTGAAATTATTAATAACACAATTGCGTCAATGTCGCGTCGGATTAGAAACATAATTAGGAACAAGGGGAATCGCACTAAGTACTAAACGAGCAGATAAATTGTAATTGTAATTGTAATTGACAGTGTAATTTATTAAAATTCACACATTATACACAGCCATGAAGCATGTTTCGTGAGAATGCTGTGGAAACGCAACGATAGAGGGCAGGAGAGAGGGATGAGGGAACAGGGTAATAGGTGGGAGACTGATGAACAAAAATCTCCTGGATTTAAAGCACTGTCAAAGCAATACCCCAATTCTGGTTAGACAACCCACAGCAAGTTTGCTGTCTATTTTTGGCCCAGTTTGGCCCTCCAGTAAAAGTAGCAAATCATGCCACGGAAGAATTTGAGGGCTCCAGCGAAAGTCATTAAGGAAGATTACCTCCGCCGTCTCGGCGCCAACCCATGCAAACGTAGTTGTCGCGGGATTTGTAATGTGTTGTAAATAGAATTCAGTGGGTTCAGAATGAAGGTCTTTCCACAGTTGGCTGGCCCCTTGATTAGAATGTTTCGGTACTTGCCGCGCCCTTCCTCCAACAGTCTCCTCACTGCACCTGTAAATGAAGCTTGAGGAATTCCATTTCTCTGCAGGATATCTTCGGCCAGCAGAAGCCAGTCGCCATTACACCGTTCCACGCACGCACTGTCAAGAGCCTCCTGCAGTATCTCCAGGCGAGTGAGCTTTGAACGTCGTAGGTTTTCTTCTGCTTGTTTTAACTCCCAGCCAACCTGAAGTGCCTCCTCCACAGCTCTCCTTCCTCTGTTTGCGATGAACTCCACAAGATCTGTTTTTCCGAGTTCTTGCTGGCGGTTAGCAAAGGCTAAGAGCTCCAAACGGGATTTGATTTGATTTCTGACAGCTATTTGCGACACGTCGTATATGCTTAGGCGATTTTTCTTGCTGCGCTTTTGGGGCCTTCCCCTTACCTCTTCTTCATTTCTGTCTTCAGCAGATTCTGCGACTCTTACTCGTAACCATTCTGTGGCTGCAGAAGTCACAGGTGGGTAGCTGTTTCCCAGCTTGGGATGCCTCTCCGATTCAACATACTGGCGGTCTTCTTTCGTTGTATAGCTCCACGCTGTGAAGTAGTTGTCGTGGCGATTAGAAAAATGAACGTTAATGTTTCGTATCCGGGACAAATATTGTCGCACAGCACGCCATCTCCTCGGCTGACTTAACTTTATGGCCATGTGATAGTGTTTTCCGTCAGTCTCACGGTGGCTTTCTTGGCTGCAGACCCAGTGCACAACTGTTGCTGAAGAGTTGCTTGTGTTTTGGAAGCCTTCGAGGACAGCAGCGGCAAACGCATTACGTGTGGGCACGCGTGCAAGATTAGCTTGACCATAGGTTATGAGATATACACTCCGGACCTGCGGAACGCTTAAATTGTCTGCCAAACCAGCTTCCACGGCCTCATCTTCTGAATTACTATCATTATACTGCTGAATGAGATCCATTGACGCACAGTTGACTATAAACGAGGAGGATTTCAATAACGATTGTAAACGAGAGTATAATATTTGAATTCAAATGTAAGACTCTCATTGAGCGCGTAAACTTCTTTTTTTGCAACCTCGAACCAACCAAATTTGTGTGAATAATTCATTAACAAATGCACAATACACGGGAGATGTATTTGGCAACAGGCACGATGTCTTTTGAATTTTTAGAGCCAGACAACGATGAAACAGTTTGCATACAACTCACTCGATTTGACGTCTATTTTACACTCAGTCTCCTTTTACAATAACGCAAACTAACCGCAGACAATCCCCGCCAAAACTGTTGAAACACTTAGGCTTCAGGCTCCCCCATCCCCCTTTGCAATGTTGTAAAAATCACGAGAAAACGCGAGAAGATACGGCCGACGCTTCCAACATTGCACGGGGGAGTGGGGGTGTTTCAACGAGTTTTGGCTGAGATTGTAACTTCTCCATACTGTAATGATAGGGATATTTATGTCTTTAGTGAGAAATTAATTGGAGTGGATCACTCTTGGGAGTGAATGGGGTTAAAATTCACTAGCTCCCACCATATAAATGTTAACCATATTCTGGCTGCTACTGGTTTTCCGTTTTTTTTGTTTTTTTTTTTTGTTTTAGATAGCCTACATTCATTTGCTTGGCAAGTTGTTAAACTTTAGATGAACATATGTGGAAAAGAAGAAATACATTCAGATGGCAAATAAGAAATAACAAAGTCTAAAATATGACAAAGCTATTATATGATGTTCATTCATTTCTCCCTTCACTGCATACTTTGGTTGCCATTGATTTTGTGTAACTGCCACAATGTATAAATTTGCTTTACCTGATCTGTTATTTTCTTGGCTTTCTATAGGGAAAGACACGGACAGGAGAGTGATGTAGGCATACAAGACAGCCATGAAGAACCTGATAACAGCCCTGGACACTACACTATAGCAGCTGAGTCCAGTTTAAATATGTACTGATCATATCTTGCCTATCCTGAGTCGAAAAACACTGCATGTGCAGTATGTTAGGTGCTTACTACTTTAGACCATTTACCAAGTTTCAAATGTGTAGCAAGATAATTTCAGGATGAAAAATATGTGGAAATTAGGGATATCCACAATGGCAAATATAAATACTAATACTGTTAATACTGTTGTTAATACTGTACAGACAATTAGGCTCATAAAACAAATTATATTTCCAAATCAAAATATTGTAGAATATTATCAATAGCAGAATAAATTTATTTCAGTGTACATGTATGTTCATGACAATATTGTATTTTGTTTGATATTTAAGGGCAAGGGATCCTGTACATTTGGGGAGCACAATTATTGGTGCTAAGGTTTCTATGGCAACCTGAATTCTCATCTCAGGGATTCCCAAGGATTCCCAAAAAATTCTCAATAATTCCTAGGAATTCCTGGGAATACTCAGGAATTCCTGAGAATTCTCAGCAGTTCCCAATGATTACCAAGTAAAATGGCCTACTTTGAAGCATTCCTGGGAATTCCTAGGAATTCCATGTCCAAATTACCGTGCAAATTCACACCTTTATTCTTAGGAATTCCTAGGACTAAAATCCTGGGAATTCCAAGCTTTATTTCACAAGGCTAGTTCTGTAGTGCCAGCCTGTGAACAAATCTGCAGCTCTAATCCTTGATTTGAAATATCTGCGAGCTGAAAATCAAAACTCATTTACAAACTTTGTATTCTGTGTCACAACATTCTCGACTCAACACTCGTATATGTATATACAAACCCAGCCATTCAAACCAAACCAGAATCAATGCACAGGAATGCACAAACATAACATAACATTATAGTTGTTAAGGACTTTGAAATTCGGCCTTGGTCTGTATTTTCCACTTGTAAATGTCTTCTGTGTAATATAGAATATTTAGACTTGACACTGACTGTGATCACCTGGGTTTCTTGGCTTGTTTATGAATTCTTGGTCAGTTTCTTAATGGGAAAAGCATTGAAAAAAACCCCATTATCTTTAAAGAAGATTGCTCTGAGGCTATAACACGTCTTCTTTTTGTTGCCATACAAATATCCAATCACACAGGGGAACGTATGTTCATAGACGAGCACCGAACGCTCCGTCTTAGTTTTAGACTGGTGCATTTCTCCCCGACTTTTGGCTGTTTGAATCCACCTCATCACCTTTAAATACATAATAAATAAATAAATAGATAAGTAAATAAATAAATAAATAAATAAATAGGGCTGTATGTGGCTGTATAAGGCCATATAGGGCTGTATATGGCTGCATATGGCTATATGGGGCTGTATAGGAATGTATAGGGATGTATATGGCTGTATAGGGATGTATAGGGACGTATATGGCTGTATAGGAATGTATATGGCTGTATAGGATGTACAGGGCTGCATAGGAATGTGTATTGTTGTATGAGGGTGCATAGGGCTGTATAGGGCTGTATAGGGATATATAGGGATGTATATGACTGAGCTATATTAGGACTGGTAACTATTGCAGTATGCACGCATGCGCTATAGTTGGGAAAGCGTTGTGCAGCCCCACCTATCTTGGCCACCACTTGCCTACACAAGTCTTATGGGATATATTATTCAAGGAAGAAACCGCTGAATTAGATTACTGGTGGCACCAACTGAATAAAACAGGTTCAAACGTTAAGAAAATAAAGCCTAGTTTGCATAAAGACTGAAAAACTATTCTAAATATCTCAAAAAATATCCGGATATTTGTGTCTAGGCCCAACTTAGGGCTACCGTGTTGCAAATTCAATTCAAATTCAATTCCGGGTTGCAAAAATAGTTGAGACACTTTATATCATTTTCGCCCTATTTTTCGATTTTGGACTTGTTTGCTTCTCTTCTCTCCTCCCCCTATTGCAATGTTGTTTGAGCGCCCAAATCTGTTACACAGTATTACAGGATCAACATTGAAAAGGGGAAGGGGAAATGATCAGATTGAGCGCAATTTTACTTAAAGCGAAAGGAACAAACGCGAAATTTATCATTTTTTAAAGAAAGTCTCAACAATTTTGCAACTCATTGTCTGAGAGAGTTAAACTGAGGTATTTTAGCGAAATTTGTTGAATATTTGCAAAACTTTCTGGGAGTACGTTATTTCGAATTAGAAGTCGAAATATGTTACAAGATTCTCGAAAAATCTGCTCATAGAAAAATGGAGATCGATTTTCCTAGAAACTTATGTGTCTTGAAACCCACAGAATATTTAACTTGGGGGTTTGTCACCGCTAAACGCTATGTTTTGTGGTCAGAATAAATGCGACGGTTACGAGGATTATACCGTCTTGCTGTCTGGTTGTAGAACAGACTTTGCCAGGCATCAAGTGTAGTTTAACATGCTTTCTTTTTTTTGGAGACCTTTATTTGGTTGCCAAGTTGCGTGCATTTGAGAAGGCCTGGTACTACGCAGGCGTCATAAATGTTCAACGCCACGCCATTTTACAACAGATGAGATGACCATCAGCTTGTGCGGTCTTTGTACTGTAACACCTTGTCAGTTATACAAAGGAAAGCGTTTTCTTGCTTACAAATTATTTTTCTTGTGGATTTTTGATCGCTAAAGAACGCTGCTTTGCCGTTTTCGCGCTATTTTTCAATACAAATGAGGTGTAAGACGGAATATATTCAGCGCTATTCATTGAACACAGCTAAGCTATGGCGGTTTTTAAGGCAGGAAAGCATAATAAGGTTTTATACAACAACAACGTTATCGAAGAAAACAAAAGGAATCATATTGTGAATATGACAGGCCTGCTATTAATTTTCAACCCGTGGGTATTCGCAGACAAAGAAATCTTCGGCAACGCTTGAAACTGTCCGATTTTTAAGCCCGCGTTCAGCACGAAGTGCTGAAAAGCAAAGCTTCATGCGATCCAGTCAATTGGAATGTGTCCCGGTGCTGTCAACAATGGATTCCAAATATGGAAGTCGTTCTGTTCCCAATTTGGGCAGTATCGATATTACCGACAACGCAACAAAATCTAGAACGCGATCGTCGAAGTAGTTTTTGCGGTGGCATTTTTAAGTATCCCACCTTATTACAGTTAAGACTGCGTCAGTCAGTCAGTCCGTCATGCTGTGTCAACAATTGCCTTTGAAATTTGAGCATCATCGAATACGCATGAAGAAACGAAGAGATGGGAAGACGTTTTCTGGAGGTATTTGATTGTTATCATTGTATTCCTGAATTGCCAGTAGATTTGTTGTACTTCAGAACAATTATCACAGAGGTTTTGGTAATTTCTCGGTTTGACAAGCGTAAGTCAAAGTTGAAAGACCCGTGACCACTGACAACCCTGATCGCGATCGAGCGACTTCAGCTTGTTGAAATATTTCTATCGTTTGATTATATTTGCTTTGCTTCGCATAGCTTTCACCAGCAATGAAAAATGCTGTAGAGAACTGAGAGAAGAATTCGAAAATTAATTTGACCAAAACCGCAAGTAATGTCAACAAGTTATCAGATTTCACTTAAACTTATTCGACTTGAAATTCAGCCAAAAGAAGAAAGGCGTGTTTTCTTTAAGCACGTATTTAGTTTGAATGCAGCCCAGGCTAGAGTATCATGGCCTCTGATGAAGTATGTAGATGTTGGACATAAGCTGTGCATGACATGAGTAATGAAGTCACGGATAAACTTTTTTCAGTGCGACTCCGGAAGGTCTCCTAGGCACTCGGTGAAGGATTTTAAATTCTCCCAATTCGAGCGTCTAAGTTTATAATTTTCACCCTCTGCCGCCTTGTAAATTAGGGTTTTCAAAACTGAGACTAAATCGAATACGCGGTTCACAAAAGTGGAGGCCAGCGGAAACGGATGCGCACTTCCACATACCTAAAATTAAGCAATTTTTACGATGTGGCCTTGAAGCCAGTTCTATTAAATACCCACTCCCGCAAAAGTACTTTCTACAAATTCGCGCGCTTACAGCTGCCGTGCTGCTTTGATCTCACTCTAGGAGTCACGTAGAGTTTATCATTCAGAAAAACAACGGATTGTACGGTAGATTTCATCTTCATGAACATTTCAACGGTCAACCGCAAAAAATGCCATAAGATTTTTGTTTACATTTTCCTTACAGTATCATTGGTTGACCGTGGTTGACTGTAGAAGTCAAAACAGCTTTTATTTCAATGTATCCGCATCGGAACAGTCTCAATTCACCAAACAGAACACAAATGTTCAAAAATAAGGACTTTAAGCTTTTTGATAGAGTTGTATTTTGCCTTGAAAGGAGCATTAATTAATAACAGACCGGAACTACTGTACCAACCTTTACGTATCATATCCGGAAATCTCCTTCGAGTACCAACTTAAATTTTCTACATTAAAAGCCATCAAAAAAATTCTTTTACGCGCTTTTCTGATAAATAAATCATATACAAAGAAATCAGGGCAAAAATCAGCCGGGAAGAAAGAGAGACTAACTTTTAAACTGCGTTTTTCAATCCTCGCTTTTCAGACAACGGGTTGCAAAAATAGTTGAGACACTTTATATAATTTTCGCCGTTTTTCGATTTTGGACTTGTTTGCTTCTCTTCTCCCCTCCTCCTATTGCAATGTTATTTGAGCGCCCAAATCTGTTACACAGTATTACAGGATCAACATTGAAAAGGGGGAAGGGGAAATGATCAGATTGAGCGCAATTTTACTTAAAGCGAAAGGAACAAACGCGAAATTTATCATTTTTTAAAGAAAGTCTCAACAATTTTGCAACTCATTGTAGTGGTCAGAGCGGGACTTGAACCTAAACCACTCGGCCACACTGCCTTCCCCCACCTTTTTTTCATCTTGTGTTGAAAACAGGCTTTTTCCGGGAAACCTTCCTCGCCGGAAGTGATCGCGTTTCACTTTAGCCATTCCGTACACCGCTTTAGCCATTCCGTACGTCAAACTTATTGTAATTGGTTTAGAGTTTTGTAAATTAATGATCTGACGAAGACCATCTGTTCTAAAATTCTAAAATTGCCTGCAGAAATTTAAAATTCGGCACCAGTCCGCCGCGAATTTTGCCGACGGCTGGCACATGCAAATGACATCAAATGTCACTGATTGGTGGAGGACTTTCATTAAAATGAGAATTGGAAGGCAGTCTATTTAGTATCTTGAGAGATGTTTCTTACCCTTTGTCCATTTGTAATAAATATTTACTGTAGTGGTTGTTGAAAATATTACCTGTGCTCAGGCTACTGTTATGATGCCCTAGTAAATATTTATGCCGTTTCCATTTCTAGCACTCAAAGGCCTGTGGTGAATTTTTAGTCAAGTTGTACTGTAAATGTCAGTCATGTTTGTCATGATTTCTGTGGACGAAGTGCCTACTACATAAATAATAGCAGAATAAAATTAGTTATAGTAGCTGCTATGATCATCAACTAAGCAAGAGAGAACAACTAATTATTTGTTATGTGGAGTTAATCTTTGCAGACTTTTATACTGTAGTTGTCTTGACTCCTACTTTCTATAAACAGCCCATCTGCAATTTTCCAGAGTAATTCTAAACCTTTTTCCACAGGTTTTAGAAGGAAAAAACACTTTTTTGGTCTACCAGTAATTTGCAACATGAAAAAGAAGAAATTCTAGACAATTATTTATTTGAATTAGAGATAAGGTACTATAATGATCATTATATCATGTGTATGGTAAAAACATTTCTTGAACACAATTCATAACACATCTAGGTTTACAACCAAATTTGTCAGGTTAGAGGCATTTTCACCATGAAATATCTTTTTCTGAAAATGAATAAATGTATCATCTTCAAGAGCATAAATAATATATGTAATCACTAATGACAACAGGACTCTTCAATCTGTACAAGTAGGTGCAGCTTATAGAACTTTAGTGTGGTCTCTCTTACATATGGTTGTTCTCTTATTGTAGGAGTCTGATTTCACATGACACAGAATCTAATAAAAATCTGAGGAGGTTGAACAAGATGAAGGCCCTGATTACACTGATTTGGATTCTGACTTGGAGGATCTGCTGTGCAGTGATGGATGTGAATTGCCTGAACCAGCTCCAGTCACTAGTGGACATCAGCAGGCCAAAGTCATTTTGACTTGGGTTGTTTATTTTATTTTAGTCTGGCAGTACAAGAACTATATAAGTGATAATTCAATTGAGCAGCTGCTAAAGTTTGTCCAGCACAGAGAATTCGATTTACTCGAAGCGCTCATAAAATTCAAGGCGTCTCGTGAACGGACGGGACAATCCGCAGGTTGCAGGTTAAATCTGCAGGTCAAATCTGCAGGTCAAATTTGTAGGTTAAAATAAGTCCAATTAGTTGAAATACCTTCAATGCAAGCCTTAATAAAAATTAATCGTATTTCGCTCACGTTCGATGAACGTTTTTCGTGCGATTCGAACCAGGTGTGACACATTTTGAATATTACATTCCATAGTTTGTGTGCATGTGGGTGGACTGAGGCCCAATATTGCACGAAAAACTTGCAGTAAATTATCTGCTTTAGTTTAAAGTATGTTAGAAAGCTTTCGTGTCAAAAAGCTAACACACCGAGTGAGTGAGCGACAGATTGTAGACACCAATGACTCCCAGATATGCTATGCATATCCGTGAGTCAAAAACGAAAACAAACAAACTCCGTTTTTAAGCTCGCCGCAGCCGTGAGCAAATACACCGAAATAGTCTTGAACATTGAGTTTGTTAGTCACAAATGACTGAACACGCTGTGAACAAAACCGCAATAATATTGTAAACAAGTCTCATGTAAGTTCCTCGCTTTCAACTTATATTTGTTACAGAGCGCGAATACTCGAAAGCCTCATAGAAGAAACGCATTCAGTAAAAAAAACAACATAAGTATTGAAGTGAAGGCTAGGTTATCGTGGCCTCGGATTACAAATAAGTCTTCAAAGTCAAACTGTCAAAATCGACTGTGCATGAAAAGATAAGTCACGCATTACTCTTTTCTTGCTGGCTAACTTTTCAATCCAAAGATCAAAATGCAGAGTCAGTCAACCTTTAAGAAGCAAGTGTATGAGTGTTGTAATGACAATTTATACGAATAGGTTTAATTTGAGCAAGGTGTGAAAAGTCAAGTTATTTATACTGTGTGATATTTTTCTGGTGAGAAACTGAAAGTCTCTTTTGGGAGCTCCGCTCTTGTCCCTACTTCCCATTTTAGTCTTGTTTGAAAAGTTGGCCTGTCAAAATTTCATCCTGATTTGCATATTTCCCCTCGCGGTGACAGGTGTATTTGTAATATTTTTGAAAAAGACTCTGCTGACCGCCAGAGATCAATTGAGTATTTCTCAGAGTCAACAACACGCACTCAACACGAATTAGGGTTAACCCACGAGGTAAAGGCTAAACCTCGAGCTATTCAACCTGGGACACTTGGATCATCGGTTTATCGTCCGCTCGCACCAGCCCTGCATCAAGCACCATTCCGTAGAAAATTCCTTTTTGCTCCAGAAGATTAGCAGGCGTGTCAAACTCCATAACGAATCCTTTGTCGAGTACAAGTATGCTGAAACAATTAGACAAAAATACAATCAACGATCGACCTGGTCGCTTACGAGAGTCCATTTAGGTGGTCTCCTACGAGAGCTTTGACTGTAGTTTAATTGTTATCAATTACTATGTGCCAATTTTAAAATGTTTCGTGAAGGACCGACTTTAGTCGGCCACGTGCGTGTACACAGCTTTGTTGTCACGGCATTCAAACGTCCATTGCTCCCGATAGATATTTTGTATCGACCAGAATTTTGCTTTAAGTCTTAAGGCATGATAGTCTTGAACATATCAGTGTATTGGACTTATAGGATACGTTACTTTTGAGATGGCTTTTTATGACGTCACATGCAAACCAAGAATTGAAATACCTGACTAATTTGCATACTGTATGAACTTGTAAACATTCACCGGAATGGATATTTTTGGCTTTTTTAAAACCGAGATTCAATATCTTTCAGTCTAGTATCTTCCAAGCCGTATTTACTGTCACTACAGAAATTTTGGCGGATACTAAACCAACGGCTTCAGATTTGTTTGCGATAACACCATCGGTGCCATGATTGTTTGACCTTCATGGCACCGCGACAAAATGTTGCATTAACAACGCAAAACACAACAGAGTGAAACAGCCAAACTCAGAATCAATGGCCAAACAAACTTCAAACGCATGACAAACCTTCAAAATGAGAACACGTTCCAAACAAAAATATGGTCGCAACAACTACGACAACATCTTGCTTTTAAACTGTGTTGTTTGAGACACCTGTTACACGACCTTCATCATGCCCAAATTTGGAAAACCGCAACTGCTTTATTTGGAAATCCATTGTTGACAACAGAGGAATAGGGAGCAGGGAAGTAGGGAAGGGAAAGTGATTACTATACCTCGCAAATCCCACAAAGTGGGATTCGCGAGCTAAAAACTAACCGATTGTAATCCATGATGGTGTTGAGCCGATGAGCAATGGTAAGTACTGTGCGGTCAGCAAACTCTCGTCGAATTGTCTGCTGAATAAGTTCATCAGTTTCCAGGTCTACCGCGGCCGTAGCTTCGTCCAGAACTAAAACTTTACTCTGACGCAACAGAGCACGGGCCAGGCACACAAGCTGACGCTGACCAACACTGCAAAGGAAAATGGCCGAGTCAGCAGACTGGACATTAACCCTTTGCGCACCTCATCCCGCAATTTTTTAATCGCCAGGCAAACCTTTTCGTTCTACCTCAGTTAATATTAACCTTTGCAGAGGCTCTCCCGGGATAGTTAGAAAAGAAAAAGCTGGTGAGGTACCTGATGTTTTCCCCTCCCTCTACGATAGGATGCTGCAGCCCCTCATCGAGTCCAGATACAAAACTCTTGAGGTGACTCACTTCCAGCACATGCCACAGCTCCTCGTCACCATAATCCTCAAAGGGGTCTAGATTATGACGTAAAGTTCCTGAAAAGAGCACTGGATCCTATCAACAAGCAGACAGAAAGATGAAAGTACAAGGTGAATCAGTGCACAAAAGTGGGCTTCTAACAAGAGAAATTTCTATCAAGTTCTTTTCCAAGGTACATCGGATGGAGCTCGAGATAATTGAGTTTAAGATGCAGGTGAAACAAGTGAACATTTACACAGACAGTGTCCGTAAACAAGTGAAGTGAAGCCATTCTTGTGCTGTCATTTTCTCTTGTGCAAACAAGGGCAACAATTTGGATAATATATTGGACCTCAATGCTCAAACATCCACCAATGCAACAAAACTGACGGATGGAACAAGACGGGGACACGAGAAAATTCAATTAATTTTCGTTACCTGAAACCAAATAAAAGTAGTATCAATCAGCTTACCTGTGGTATGATGGTCAGCTTTGAGCGAAGATCGTGCAACCCGGTGGAGGAAATGTCAATCCCATCAATAACAATCTTTCCACCAGCTCTCTCCAGGAGTCGGAACAAGGCCAAAGTTAAGGTGGACTTACCAGCCCCAGTGCGACCAACAATGCCCACCTACAAAAGAACAGTGAAGTTTTAAATTTGTATTATTGCATTTCATATGACAAGTGATCAAGAACAATTATCTAGTAATAATAATAATAATCCCCGAACGAAGTGAGGGAAATAATCATGACACTAATGCAGCAAAAGCGCACTATATGAAGACTCCAAGCGGGTTGCCATCTCGATATTAGTTTATTCATCAGTCAGTCTGTCATAGGGCGACCTTTTAGGCCAGGTGCCTAAGCAACAATGACGTAATAATAATGACGTAACGTCTCCGCCAGTGTTTTTACTGACATTCGGAAAAAAAAAGATTTGAACGAAGCAACAATTGTATGTTACTGTGTTCACGAAAATGAATTTGAAAACTGGAAAACTTGAAACAACAGTCTCGCGAAGCTCATCTTCAAAAGAGAAGGGAACAGGCACTTCAAGAGCAAAAGCGGGCCAAAGAAAAGATCCGCAGAGAAAACAGTGCATGAATGCCGATCGAAAGCAACATGAAGAGAAGCGGGTAACACAGACAACTCCATAAAGAGAACAGCGCTTGAAAGCGAATCGAGACCTTCAGGAGAAAAAGCGGGCCGAAGAGAAGACTCCGCAAAGACAACAGCGCATGAATGCTGACCAAAAGCGACATGAACAGAAGCGGGTAACACAGACAACTCCGCAAAGGGAACAGCGCTTGAAAGCAAATCGGGAGCTTCAGACGCCGTTTTGTGTTAAACTCAGATACTTATTTAGAAAGGACAAGCAACAAAGGTCAGTCAGTGGAAATCGAACAATCACCGTGACAAATATATTCTATCCCGTATAGCTTGTAACTCAATCACTTCTAGCCTGAGAAAACAGACGTCTCTCATCGCGCGCTCGATCCAAACCGAGCGCGCGATGAGAGACATCTGTTTTCTCAGGCTAGATCACTTCAAGAATGTATTAAAATCTGTATGCTGATCATTTTCCCTCGAAGTATTGTTTTACTACGCTTCTGTCGCCAGTTTCGGCTACCGTATTCGCTCAGAGCAATCGGAACTTGGAGTCTTGAATGATTTAGTCAGATATCTTATTTTTCTGTAATCTGACACGCGGTGATTGCAGCGAGAATCGTTCACAAGCCCTTAGAGGTATTACTGGGTCTGAAGCCCGTGTATAATTTGAAGTAAACTGTTCAAGTTTTGCTTTGATTCTGGGAGAAATCTTGCTGTTTTGAGTGGGTTCACATACAAAACAATTCGAGCCTATTAAATATACATGCCTGAGTCTGGTGAATGCAGCCAGAGTAAAAACAAATCGCACAGGAAGCCTATTTAATTGTACTGCCTATGAATACAAAATTGGAAAATCAGTGTTCCTTTTTTCCCGTACTACGACGGCCGACCAACTTCAAACTTTGAGTATTAAATTTTGAGAACGTGCTTGGCAGACTGTATGAATTAATTTGAAGTGCCGACCGTGGGAAATACGTACTTCGTCACGCAATCGATTCTTTTTTCAACGCAAAAGTATAACACACACCATTCTTTTTCTCCTTCCTTTGCGTGTAGCACTTGAGTTCGAAGAAAAGATTGAGTCAACAGTTCGGTAAAACAAAGGCTACTCTTGTTGGGAGTTACCAAAGTAAAAGTCCCATCAATGGCAGGAGTGAGGGAGTATCTGCGATTATCGTATTTCTATTAAAAAAAAAATTGTTTCGGAACGATCGATTTTAGCCATGTTTACGAGCTTTCAGTGACATTTGCTTTTAACCTCGTTTGATTTCTACATTGTCCTTTCTGGTTGTGAAATCTATTACATCCGCGCAGAACTTAGAGTGTTTTACACGGACTTGCCGTTTTGGAACGATCGTTGGACTAATTTTGCCATTTACGAGCGAATTGCCGAAGTCACGTTTTCAGTCATGCTTCTTGTTTGATTCTACCGCTGCCCACCGCGCGGGCTCGGATATGACGTATGTTCGCGCGAAGCTGACGTGTGTGTTACCACGGAGAGTTGAGATTGATTGTTATGTTGCGAAGTTTACATTTTGTTTCACGTTGGAATTAAATCCTCAAGCTGTGTTATTACGACCGTTTCATCGTTTGGGAACAATAATAATCACCAGTTGTCAAGTAGTCAATTAAATGGTATGAAAAACTTGGCATGGGATCGCACACTACCCAAATCAAATCTCTTTCCATGTTACAAAACAGTTTATTTGTACATTGATTAATAATATTAGTAAAGTAAAGATAGAGGCGCTAACATAAGGGTACTGACTATGTCTCCTTCAGTTGGCTCCATTCACTTTGTCAGTACTTCCGACAACCGTAAAACTAGAACCTGATCTGCTAGTTTGGTCAGCGGTTGCTCTCTTATCACTAGCAAAAATGAGTCTCAAACCTTTTCTCCAGGCTTAAACTGGCAGTTAATGTTCTTGAGCACCAGTGGTAAACCTTCCCTGTACTTGAGATCAAAGTCTTCAATGGAGATATTCCCCTCTTGGGGCCAGTCATCCGGAGGACGATTGTCTGGGTTGATCCAGTCAGCCTGTAATGAAACATACCCGCCCCGATAAAATCAGGATGACAAACAACAACTAAGAGTAATACTTTGAGTCTGTATTGACTGATCAATGCTAAAGCTAAATATAGTATGAGTATTAGACCCGTTTTCAAATGACTTTCGAAAATGATTGCTTTGGTTTTGCATTTGGCATGCTTTTTGATTTGTCCAAACAAATTTGTCTGCATTCTCGGTCAATCAGGAACAAAAAAAAAAAAAAAAAAAAACAGTTTGTGATCTTTGCACGCAAGTCAGCATGTGGTGTTTCCTTACACTGCTGATTGGTTTCTTCTTCAAACTAAAATCAAACGCAGATCCCTTTGGCTTCTGAAGTGTTTCTTGCAGCCTCTGTGGTTGGTGGTACACTTTGGTCTTGGTTTCACAAATTTCATCCCGGCCAAAACCGCCTAATCAGCTACCAATACTAGTACCAACATCAACACTTTAAACGTTAAATACAAATAATAACGGCAATACCAACACTAACACAGAGCGACGTTTGGATGAATGTTCAAAACCAAAGTAAGTACACTGACAATCACCGCGGCTGTACAAAACACTTTTAACTAATCAGAAGTCGAAGTAATTTGCGTTTGGTTTTTTACTTTGGAGGAGACACCAATGAACATTGCGAAGAAACGCTATCGCTATTTGCTTGTTTGCGCAATTAGTTCGTAATCAGGTTTTGCTTTTGTTTCTGACTGATTAAAAATGCTGCCAGACTTCTTTGGGCCAATCCGAAAGCGCCAGTGGCAAACGGAAAACTAAAGCAATCACATGATTACTTTCGACAGTCAGCCTTACGGCAATACCGGCACAAGTAAAAATACCATCACCACAACAATACCAGTACCAACACCAATGTTGACATTAACATCAAAAACATTACCAACAACACCAACAGCAATAGTATCCCTCGCCTATACCTCTGTGGGCGTCTCTGAGTATTCCTTCACTCTTTCAACTGCTACGATGTTGGTCTCCAGCTCACTGCTCATGCGCACCATCCAGTTCAAAGTCGAGGTGACCTGAGAACCACAGAACGTTTTCGTTGAATAGTAACTCCGCAAGTGAAGAACAATACTTGTTTATTGGAAAGGCATTAATTATGACTCATAACCAGATAATGGGTTATGTGTGGGTTATTTTCAGTCAGTGGGAAATTTTGTCATTCCCGGAAGGAAATCTAGTGATGTTTTTCCTTCTGAACCCTTATCACACTATATACTGTATAATGTATATATACATTCATCCCGAAAAGGTTTATCCGGTCAAAATATAAATATAGCCGCAATTATATCTATCACGTGTTCACTTATAAACATTGCATTTCTACAAAGGGTATATCTTAATGTTAATATATTCTTACGGTTACCGGTCATCTAAACGGTAAAACCAAGAGCATTTGGAATATTTTTAGTTCACAACACGATAGTTCTATGTGGTCCCGTGACAGATATATTCGTATATCTATACATTTGGACATTAGAACTTTCTCGGAATTGACTGTATACCTGTAAAGCGTACGTAACCGACAAGCCAACCAATCCACTGCTGATCTTGTCCCGACTGATGACGGCAAAGAGGCCCGCAAAGAAAACAATGCAATTACCAATGAACTCCAGTCGGACGGCCAGCCATCTGTGAAGCCGAGCATGCGCATTTAAACGTAACCACAACAGTATTTATCAGCGGTATAACAACCATGGGCTCACAAAGCATTAAAAGTGAGAGGATTATTTTTATGACAAACCTGTTGGACAAAACTGTTGGATAGTAAGCCGCCTGGTTTTCATCGACTTTCTCAAAACTTTCATGGATGAATCTTTTCTGCTGCGAGTACGCTCGAATGGTACTGGTGCCATTGATTGTCTCGAAGAAGTAGTTGTAAATCGGGGAGCGGCTTACGGACTCAATACGTTTCAACTGACGAGATGAGGCAATGTATAGACGCTGTGAACAAGAGGGAAGTTGGGTAAGAGACATTTCCACAAACAGAAGAAGGGCGGGAGGATAAAAAGAACAGGGAAAAATAGCTAGAGGGAAGCAAGAGAAGGGAGGAGGAGCAAGAGATGAATGGAAAAACAAAAATGCTTTGCAGTAATCAACTTTTCTCGATTCAGTTCCTCGTCAGAGAAAAATCCAATGAGTACTCTGCATTTGATTATTTTTTCTTGCCTTGCAGAAGGCTAATCGAACTATCAATTCTCACTACTACACACTCATACATGTTTTTCTCTTGAATGGTTAGGATAAATTATATTATAAGCTCAGGAGAGCTAGGATCGCATAAAGGCTAACACTCAGCTTACCTGAATAAAGAAGTAAATAATACCAAGCGGCAACAGCACCGTCAAAAAGAGAGGCGTAGCAAAGCTGATGGCGACCATTGTACTGAGAACAGACAGGAAGGTCTTGAGAAATTGAGAAAAGCCGCGAGGAACCGTCTCGTCAATTATATAAACATCCTTGGAGAAGCGATTCACTATTCTCCCCAGGGGGGTCGTCTCAAAAAATGCTAAGGGAGAGTGCATGACGTTCTCTAGCATCGTTCGGTGCAAAAATTCAGATGCGGTGATCGAACCGAACGCCACAAGCACCGATGCGATTAACACGCAGAAAGCTTGGGCTAAGCCAAAGCCGCCATAAACGCCAAGATAGGTATCTCGTTGTTCCGTGGTAACCACAGTAGCCATGCTCCATTGTGCCAACCAGATTCGTGAGAAAACCAGGCAGGCATCGGACATCATAAAAAGCACAAGGATCAAGATGGCCACCAAGACTCGCACGGACTTGATGTAAGTCCAAAACACTGACCATCTTACCTACAAGCCACCAGGCCACAGAGAAAACGCATGAAGCACACATGATGGTGATGATGATAATAGTGTAATGATGATGATGGCGAAGAATGAACGAATAAATGATGATGTTGACGGTAGTGCTGGAGACTGGGTGATGGTGATGGTGATGGTGATGGTGACAATGATGATGGAGATGAGGATGGTGATGGTAATGATGAATACGGTAAGAGCTGCTGCTATTTATGGCTTCTACACGACTTACTTTGAATAAAGTGGCAGAGTCCTTAAGCTTACCCGTCCCGTTTCCGCCGTCTCTTCAGTAATCATCTTGTCAACTTCCTTTTCCTCCATTTTAGCCATCAAATTTGCCTCCGCCTCCACGTCTGCAGTGTCCGTCGTTACTACACTTAGTACACTTTGTGTTCGTCCTGGTCTGACAGGCACATCCAAGCTGTCCTCATCTGTTAACTGACTATAAGATCGAAATCGCTTGTCTTGCTTGTCTTTCTGATGATCGACATACAAATGGCCATCGTAACTGAGTGCTCTTTGAATAGATTCTTTCCGGCGTGGTCCTACTGAAACACAACCAACATCAAGCACATAAAAGAAGAGGAAAGGAATTAATATTTATATATATACATATATACAAAGGAAAACGGACGCTGCACTGACCCGCATGATATACCGGTTGCTGTTCAGCGGCATACGTCTTCAGGAACTCTGAAAACGCGCCTTGATTCGCAAGCAGCTCTGAGTAGGTGCCCACCTGCAACAAGAACATTTGCGTGGGAAGTTAGCAATCGGGTTCTACTTTGTTCCTGATTGGCGTCTGGAATAGAATGCTGTCAAACTTGTTTGGACCAAGCCAAAACTGTAGCAAACGCAAAACCAAGCAACCACACGATTCTTCGGTTGACAGTCATGATCCGAAGTCCGCTATAACCAAATTCTTTGTCCCTCTTGACCAGCAAACTGCAAGTTTTGCTTGAGCTCGAAATACTTCAAGGAAGCTGCGCTGCGTGTCCCTTGGCGATCAAGCTGTCGCCAATTCAAATACACTGGTGAATGGTTTACTGCATGGATTGACCCTGAAGTCTGTTTCTCCCCGACACTCACCTCTGATATTCTCCCGTCCTGCAGGACGACAATCTGATCCACTTGGGGCAGAAAACTGATGCTGTGAGTCACGAGTATTCGGGTCTGAAACAAAAATGAACCGTGTACGCTTAGTTTTCCTCAACTCAGAGATACTGATGTTCACTCACAAACAATTACGATTTGATCAGCTACCTGATGTGCATGCAATCTTCATAAACCGGTTTCCTGATAACAGTTTCGTAAAAAATAAATAAAATAATAAGAGATTTTAAAGATCATAACGAGAAGAACTCTCGACAAACCTTTTGTCTTAACATCCCTCTTGGTCCGATCACTTTGTCAAAAATGTGCTTTCCTACGTGAGAATCCACAGCACTGAGAGGATCGTCCAGCAAATACAGATCAGCATTGAAGTACACAGCCCGAGCCAGACTCACACGCTGCTTCTGACCACCACTCAAGTTGATGCCCTGCGACAAATTTATAAAATTGCTCATTCACTACACAGCCCGAGCCAGACTTACACGCTGAATCTGACCACCACTTAAGTTAATGCCCTGCAAAAAATTTATAAAATTGCTCATTCACTACACAGCCCGAGCCAGACTTACACGCTGAATCTGACCACCACTTAAGTTAATACCCTGCGAAAAATTTATAAAATTGCTTATTTACTACACAGCTCGAGCCAGACTCACACGATGAATCTGACCACCACTCAAGTTAATGCCCTGCAAAAAATTTATAAAATTGCTTATTTACTACACAGCTCGAGCCAGACTCACACGCTGCTTCTGACCACCACTCAAGTTAATGCCCTGCAAAAAATTTATAAAATTGCTCATTCACTACACAGCCTGAGCCAGACTCGCACGCTGAATCTGACCAACACTCAAGTTAGTACCCTGCGACAAATTTATAAAATTGTGACACGTGACATGTGACACGATGCAATTTTCGCTGCAACAACAAGCTTCCCATCTTCGGCTTACGCCTCAGCACATAATTTATATCCTCAACCCAACCATTCAGGAAGAAATTGTACGAGCCAGATGCAGCGAGTTTTCATCTAAGCAAGCCTCTATCAACAGCCAAGTTCTCCCACCTGTGTGATGTATCTCTGGTGAGAAACTGAAAGAGAAAATTAAAGCTGATCACTCTACTCACTCACCTTCTCTCCGATCTCAGTGAGATCTCCTCCGGGTAGAATTTCTAAGTCTGGCTGCAGAGCACACCTGTGTATAACCTTATGGTATCTCTTGAGTTCAAAGCGTCTCTTAAACAAAATATTATCCCGCAAAGTTGCGTTCTGTATCCACGCCTGTTGGGGCACATAAGCCACGGAGCCCTGAAGGAAAGAAACAGCGTTGTTCAGTCTATGCAAGTCAAGTCACCTGTGGGATAATAAGACCATCTCCTACCTTCACATAAACTTGTCCTCCAAGTTTTTCTGTTTCTCCCAGCAGAGCAGAGAGTAGCGTGGACTTTCCACATCCGACGTGACCAACCACGGCCACCAGAGAACTGGCACTCACATTCAAGTTAATACTGAAAATAATCAAGGAGTAACTAATAAATGTACTACAGTCAAGTACAAATTAACTGAGTGGACTTTCCACATCAGACTTGACCCACCACAGCCACTAGAGAAACGGCACTCACATTCAAGTTAATACTGAAAATAATCAAGGAGTAACTAATAAATGTACTACAGTCAAGTACAAATTAACTGAGTGGACTTTCCACATCTGACTTGACCCACCACAGCCACTAGAGAAACGGCACTCACATTCAAGTTACTACTGAAAATAATCAAGGAGTAACTAATAAATGTACTACAGTCAAGTACAAATTAACTGAGTGGACTTTCCACATCTGACTTGACCCACCACAGCCACTAGAGAAACGGCACTCACATTCAAGTTAATACTGAAAATAATCAAGGAGTAACTAATAAATGTACTACAGTCAAGTAGTAATTAACTGAGTGGACTTTTCACATTTGACTTGACCCACCACAGCCACTAGAGAAACGGCACTCACATTCAAGTTGATACTGAAAATAATCAAGGAGTAACTAATAAATGTACTACAGTCAAGTAGTAATTAACTGAGTGGACTTTCCACATCTGACTTGACCCACCACAGCCACTAGAGAACCGGCACTCACACTCAGGTTGATACTGAAGAGGGAAAAAACCACTCACATGCAAACGACAGTACTCAATACAATCCAAACGTCAAAGTACTTATTCGACTCTCCTGCTAACCTACACGGCATACACTGATAATCCAAGCTCCAAGTTTTACAATATTCTTGTTCCTTCATGCGGTGCCCATACCGCTCCAGTCCTTATTTGGGATTTAGCGACATGAGGCAACATCACCCAATTCAATGGGAAACGATCATTAAATGCAAAGCTGTTATCGAGGCGTAAATAACTGCTGTATGTTTTGATGCTTCTCCCAAAGAGATACATCGTAGGCACTTTGCCTAGATGTTTGGGGACTCATAACTGCTACAACATATACATGAAAATGCTCCAATATTACAGAAGTTTTCCACGTTTCTTGTTTGTCATAAATAACTTAGGAAAGTTTTCTTCAGGTATTCTCTAGCCAGCCGTGGATCTAAATACTGTACTTACTTTGATAAGGTCGGTTTGTCTGTTTTGTCCCAGCTAAATACACCTTCATCCACATGAACGGCCTGTGAGCTAACTGCAGTCAAATATAGATCACTTCTTCAGCCTGGACTGTATACTGAATACATGGGACCTAACACTGAGTGTTCTTAACATCTTTTTGATCGGCACTCCAATTATACTTTGGTTTTAATTTTACAAATATCATCCGAAAACTGCCCAGAGTGTGTTTTGAACATCGCTGCGCCCAGTTGAATCGCACTGTTTTCACTGAATCGTTCATACAAGAATGTTATGAATCTCTTACCCAACTATACTGCAACAACACACCACCCTTCCCAAACCCAAACAACTCAATTCACAAAAACAAAAACAAAAAAATGCGTGAATGATGTAATAATGCAACAACGGCTTGATCAATTCTCACTGCATCATTCAATTTATACTTTCTTTTTCACGATAAGATAAAAGAACGCACTCAAAGCGTTACAACTGACTGTGATCTGGCATGAACCTGTGCACGTGATCAATTCTTACTACATCACTCAATTTATACTTTCTTGTCCAGGAAAAGATAAAAGAATGTGCTCAAAGCGTTACAACTTACTGTGATCTGGCATGAACCTGTGCACGTTTTCTGGGTCAAGCTCCTCAAGACTGAGAAAAGCTGTCAGACGCTTGATAGACACATGTGCCTAGGAAAAGTGTCGAGGTCAATAAATCACTCAAACAACCAATCAGTCCAACGTACAGGGAACAAAACAACGAATGAAGATTCGATGTGTAAAAACTGGACGCTGGTCGTTGCTTGCTCAGACAACGGGCTCACGCTCAAAACATACGTTCATCCAGTTTTCACACATCAATCCTAAATCGATTCATTGTACGTTTTTCTTCACGCCAAAGCAGTCTAAATTAAACGAGTTCTCCCAAATACTAGCTTTCCATCATAACATACAAAAAGCACATGGAACATGCATACCTGAATAAGGCTCGCAATGATGTTCGGGAACATAACTAGAGGAAATCGTAGAATGTTGAACAGTGAGAGCGCTACAAAGGCTTTACTTGCAGTCAGTTCATTGCCAGTCAGAACATAAATGGAAAAGGTTGCCAAGGAAACCTGCAATGTATAACAGGGAACACAATAAAGGAATACAGCACTTGTCAGCGTGGATTGTTGAGCTGTGGAAGCACGTGGGAATATTAAAAGAACACGAGATGCAAAACCAAAGCACTCACACAATTACTTTTCATAGTCGTTTGAAAACCAAACTAAACGCTCATTGATGCTAGTTTATGGCAGTTTATTGCAAAGAAAATTTTATTTTCCAAAAACTGCATGAAAACACAACATTTATATATACTTGGTTTACTTTCAAGATCACTTGACACTTTATACAAAGCAGATCCAGATACACAAATGGTAAAAATGACATTTTCTTGCTCAAAGAGACAGACCGCTCACCAGGAAAGGCGCACAGGTATACGTGAATGAAAATCCAGCAGTGAAATATGCAGATGCTTTGATAGACTTCAGTTCATTTCTTCGAACACCAGAGATCTTACTTATGAATGACTGTTCCCATGCGTACAGCTTTAGCACCTGAAAATGAAGTTTACCAAAAAACAAACAAAAAAAATTTGAGGCAACTAGACAGTGATACCGATATCATGAGAATTGCAGAGGACAAGACTCTGTTTTCTGTACCTTAATTCCACTAAGAACTTCATTCATCAACTTCATACGAAAATCTTTTGATGTCATTATCTTCACCTGAAAGTACGCACATTTAAGGGGGATAGTCAACTTGTCAACAAAACTCTGTTATTCAATTTTCTTTCAGAAGCAGTGCAAACAAAATGATAGATCCCACATTTCCAGAAATGCATAAATGACAGTGAACAAATTATTGACTAATCATTTCTTCTAACTTCAAAAACACAGTAGATTGGAAGAATTTGAAGATGTAACTCATAAATAGTATAGTGGTCCTACCTGCAGCTTCCTTGTAATCTTTGAAAATAAATAATTTACAGGAATTAGGAACACCATGACTGCAACTCCAGCCAAGATGGAGAGACCCATGGTTGAGTGCAGGAAAATCAAAGCAATAAGAATTTGGAGGGGAGATGACCAGAGTGTGTTGACATATGTCATCAGATCCATCAGACGTTGCGCATCCACTGACATAAGATTCACCATCTCTCCAGCAGTTGATTGTGCGCGTGAGGCACAGTTTAAGGTGATGGCCTGAGAGTACAAAAATAATTCTCATGATGCAATAAAATCCCATATGTTTGCATAAATGTATTTGCTCCTTACACAATCTCACACAGTATTTATAGTCTTGTGCCGCTAATTTTTTTCAGTAGCCGCTCATTGTTCTTAATGGCCAGAACACCTCTTATCTTTGCTAATAGTGAAAGATCATCACAATACAGTGTATCCTCTATTTACAACAAAAACCTAAAGAATGGCCGAGTAATAGTGCAGGGATGAATCCAGATCTGGCTTTTGATCAAATCCATTATCTGAGGGCCACAGGGCCCGGGTGTGAAAGTGGTGGAGTGATAGAGTGCTGCTATATAGGGTTATATAGGGTTGTTGAACTTGAAATATAAAACTAATGCTCATTTACAGTATGCTGACCTTGGAATACACAAGTCCAAGTACTGAGGTCCTAATGTTCATCCCCAAGACCATAGCACACCTAAAGTACTGCTGAATTAAGATTGACTGACAGAGTGCAGTGAGAAACATGCCCAGCACATAAACATATCCTCGCCAGACTTTAACGCTGTTGGATGTGTCTTCAACAAACCCGATAAGGAGCCTTGCACATGCAGAGACAAAAAGAAAAAAAAAAAGAACAAAATTCAGAACAAGGTGTAATACAATCAGAAATATCTATGCTAAAGATTCCTAGAAAGAGCAACAACCATAAATACCATAAATAATAATACTATAAGGCATGCTGCTAGTCAATTATAAAGAACTTCAAATGTAAGCCCTTCATTTCATGGGAATGATCACCTCATTTAGTTTCTCCTTGTTCTCACTAGTGACAGTATATATTGTATGTTTGAATCTAGGTACAAGATTTGATGCCCATAAGTGGTATTAATTATTGAACAAGGAAACAATACTGAATGGATTAATTTGTTTGTTAACATGATGCCTGGCTTCACTCAGACAAGGAGTGAAGGTAGATTCTTGAAATTGCAGATGTTTGTCAAACACGAGACAAGTGGAAATTACACTTTCCCTAGCTACTTATCAGTAGTATTTGTGTTATATACTGTAAAATATCTGCTTGAGATATGAGACATGGTTGTAGAGGTGGGAGATTGGCACGAGTTTACAGGAGAGTAGGGATGAGGTGTACACAGCATGGAGTAAAGACTTGTGCATGGTGCCTGAAAATCTCATGCCCTGCCATGATAACGACTACTCTGTACTGTAAGTATCTTTTTCAGAGAATCACCATTACTCACTCTAATAGATAGGGTTGAGCAAACATGATTATGTCATGGCAGATCTTCAGGATTATTGTAAGCACAATTCTGGGCCAAAACACTTTAAGCATTGCCCTGACCAGTGACACTTTATTAGTTGGCTTTCTGTCTGGTGCATATTTAACTGTTTCATCTTGATCTGCCTTCAGTTTCATAGCTTCCCCATCCACTGGCTGCCCTTTACATTCATTTTCCCTGTGATTAAAAAACAAACCCCATCTGTATGAAAGGCATTAGTACCATACACATCATATATGCAGTTCGATAATCCTTGCTGCCTCATAGTGAATTGTAACCCATAAAGAAAAGTACAGTACATGTATAAGGTACATTAGCTTTCTTAATCATAGTGACACTTCTAAAGATCCTTCAAAAACTAAGGTACATGATCTTTGTTTAAAATATAGATATTTAAAATATAGATATGGTTGATACAATCATGGTTGGTACACACAATCATTATTTACAAAATGTAAAATATGACTACCAGGGAGAGTAAATTAAATAATCAACAACAGCTTACACATGATGTCTGATCTTCTCTTGTGCCCATGTTTTACTTAATTTGGGAAGAACATCACTGCTTTTGTGTTCCTTGCTTAAAGCCCACAAGTCTTTGTCTTCAAGAGGACTTTTGTATCCTTTGTAAACTAGCCTTGACAGAGAGAACAGGAGCAGAGACAAAGCAAACATCAGTACACTATTTTTTATATTGCATCAAACATTTCCACACCAATTTGACACATAAGTTTATGGCAATACAAAATGTCTTGGGTGCATCTGGGTAAGATCTAAGGTCAAGCAATAATATTATTTCAGAAAAGCCTCATGGTTTCCATTGGCTACCCTCATGTTTTCCCAACTTTCTGCATCTTTAGAGAAGCTGTATTACATGGAAACATGTTAATTATAGTGTATTTCTGCTATAAAAAAATTAGTCAATAAACACATCACGTATCACACCAGCATGTAACAAGTTTTGTTAGCCAATCTGAATCATGTTGAGCATACCATCATAATATTATTTTATAATGATCACTAGAAAACACACTAACTGGTTCATCCAAGAAAATGTGAGTCTTGACAAGATGTTGGCTGTGTCTTCAGGACAAGGTTTCTATTACACAAAGCAAAATAAATATGCATGCTGTCAAATATAAGTATTTCTGCACAAACCAGAAGAGGACCAAAAAGGTGAAATTATTTTTCTGAGTACTTTACTATTGCAACTTTAGTTGTTCTTAGCAGCCTCACCCTGTTTTTTTCACTTTTGTCTACAGGAGCTCCTGGAAAAAATTTCAGATCCACTTTCATATTTACTTGACTGGGAAGCAGCTCTCCTCCATTCTCTAGTTCATTTTCTCTGAAAGCAAATCAAACAACAAAAAAATAATACCATGATTATTATTATCAATATTACTATTATTATTATCATAATCATTATTATAATTATTATTATTATTAAACTACTGTGTCATCAAATAAACCATCAATAATTATATTATTTACAATTTGTATTAGAGTGTCAAATGATGATCAAAATGACCATAAAGTATATTTTTGCAAAATGATACATCAACAGTGTTTCAGCAACAAAAAATATGCACTTCAGAAAATTGGGTTGAGCAAGAGTGTATTAATTAATTAATTAATTATACAGTACTCTTGAGGATAAGAAAATCAGTCACTCAATGCAGCCTAATAAATTGATAAAAACTTTCTCTCACCAAATGTTATTGGCCAGTAATCATACATGTCAACTTGTATGCTCCTTCCATATTATTTTGAGTCATGTTATATACCAGCACATAAATAAGAGCATGCAATAATTTAGGAAAGCATGTGCATTTGTGACACTTGTCGACTGTAGGTGGATAAACTTACTCTTGAGGACTTAAGCTCTCTCTCAAAGGTACAACACATGTACTGGGGATGTAACCTTGCTCTCCAGTCTTGTGAGACTTCACATGAAGCCACCAGTCCACATCATGATAATGAATATGAAACATTTCCCCTCTACAGACAGCCAGCTGGACAGAAAAGTCAGGAGCAGAGTTGATGGCTTCTGCTCCCTCAATTTCATCTTCTTCTTGTGAGTTGTGATCACAGACAGCCAAAAGGGTAAGCTCCTTGTCATCTTCCATTCTTCACACCAAGCAAACTTGGTCTCAACTTGGTTGGTACCTGCAGTACAAAAGGAATATTGTTTATTTTGCATGCAGTGGACACATTATGAGTAATTCTTTTAAGGCACTAAAACATATCTGTCTCACACAGTACTCTCCCAGGTTCTGTGCCAGCTATTTGCATAATAATAAAACTCCTTAATTGTATAATATTAAATATTTTATTAGAAAATGAAATATTCAGAGTTGCAGTTTTGTTACAGTGGGTCACAACCTACTGACTCAGATCTTAATCCAGGTTTCCTATCCACCACCAACATTGGCAAGTGATGCAAGTTATAAACTATTACTTTGAACACTACATGTACATACACTACATTGCAATAGATTAAAAGCTATACATTCCAACTGACAGTATAATGATCTGGAACAAAAGACTGTTATACTGTGCAATTTACAATGTTGATGCAATATTTGGGGTCTCACGATCACAGTCTTGAACAGAGTTTTATATATAACTAATGTTAACAGAATTGTAACTGGTTTAAAGGGCCCCCATCCAATCAATTTCTGTTGAGTGGTCACCCTCTTTAGCCACTTGTTCCCTCCTTTTCTTATCCATGCTGTACGTACTTTTATTAAACGTTGTGTAAAACTGCTGATGCATTCTACACGTCACGTGTGTAGGCATAAATACATTCAATATATTGTATCTCACCACAAACAGGAAAAAACGTAAACAATGTATCATTCATAAATGCACACCATATATCAAAAGTGGCAGTTTGTGTCACCTATCTACAGGCATTCGGTGCTTTATAGGACGTGTAACTTGGAACAAATTCAAAGGTCACCGCCTCGCGTATAGCTTCGTACTAGAGGATTTACTAACAGTCCCCACTTTCATTTTCACGGTAAGTCACTTTTCGTACATATGCACTCATTATGTGGCGCAATATAACGCGGATCATACAAAGGTTTCACTCTTGTCCGCAAAATTACACACCTTCAGTCAAAATGAATTGAAATGCTCCGTGTACGGTTGGTTTGGGTAGAATGAATATTAATGTAAAAGCACGAGTTTCGACTGGAATTTGTTCAGCATACCCACCGCTGTTCCAGGGATTCTTTAGGAACAATGACAGCAACTATATATATTCAGACATCATCATATCCCACATGCACAACTTTATAGGCACATGCAAGCAGTATCTTTTTTGTGGCTCGATCGCTCGATAGTTCTTCGGCAGTTCATCGGTAATTGTCGGCTACACTGCTCGGAACCGAAAACATACCGATTGGGCTCACTGCTCCGCCCCCCATCTTATGCATGTGCCGCCGGCTTGAGGTGGAGGGGCGATTTGTGAAGGGTAAGTACCGTCTTTAGTAGCGTCCAAAGGAGAGGATTAGTCGCTGCTCTTCGTATTGCCTGTCTATAAGAAATTCTCTTTGAGCCGCGCGTTCACCCTGAGCTTGTTGTGTTGCATCCGTAGTACTCGCATTGTGCACTGAAGTTTGGTCGATCTTTGTCCGCCCAAACAGGATCCATTTTGCAGCACTGAATCGGAGGTGAGTAACAGTGCCCTATGGTAAGTCCAACTCACCTATTTCGGCATAATAAGCCGACTTGTCGGTGCTTGTTGCAAGAACAATCGCAAAATCAAAATCTGGGATTCACTCCCCCAGATCCCTAATTCATACAATATTTCAACCTTTCGAGCAAACCTATTTTGAAAATCAGTGAAAAGTGAGTAAGGCACGGGCAGTTTTACTCTATTATACGATATTAGTAAAATGAAATTTAGCAGGACGCGTACCGGGCGCATGAATATGCACAAACACCTTTCACTTTGAATTTTGTTATAAATATTCAGATTTTTGCTTCCTCGTAAAGAAAGGTCGTGACACAAACTTGCATACACTTGGTTCTTGTTTTCTCCTCAAATAAGTGGTAAATAAATAGTGAGAAAGCGGGTACGCGAACTTGTAATTCAACCCAAGCGCTCGGGCGCCCTTGCTTGTCGCTTGTTCGCTTTTGTTCTGCATATTTACTCGTTTGGTCGAGGCCTTAAGTTTTATTAATGAGCTACAAGTTTATTGTATCCTGTTAAGTGAAAATTTAACTGTCGAAACCTGGAATTTACCTTACGAGCTCGCTTATGCTGTCTTGCGAAACTCGAAAATGCGCTTGAAAATGTGGAACATTTATTTACGGCGCGAGGTGAGAGGTCATCGCTGCGCGCGACTTTCCACTGTTTACACTTTTTACACTTATGAATAACAAAGAAATTGCTTTGGAACAAACAAAAAGATACCCTTGGGATTCTCTCTGTCTATTACCTCGTGATTGTAATAATCATGGGCGCTGACGAGAGTGGGAAAATCGGCGCACAGTATGGGTCTAAAAATATCTGTGGACGTAAACTATCCCAAACTGAACACGTTTACGCAAACCAAACAACCCACTTCTTAAACGTGAAACTGTTCAGGACATTTCAGTATCACATCCATAGCCAATCTATTTATTGTAATCAAGGTCTCTTGATACAGCTTCATTCTTTTGCTTTCTCACTGGAGCAGAGCAGCTAAACCTACAAAAAATATCCCTGAATCTGTGAAACGACAGGCGTGTTTTTCCTGAATGAAGCTTCGCTAACACATAACCGAAATTTAAGCATAAAAACAGCCTCCTTTTTGACAAACCACCAATCATTTTTCCAGTCCATATAAATAATTGATTAGTTCCCAATTATATATTTCTGCCTTTACCTTGTACAGGTTCATATATTTCTCATTCTCTCCCCTGAATCACATTGCAGTGCAATTCTTTGTCTTTCTCAGTGAAATTGAACAGACCAAATATGTGATATTTTATTTAAATATTAGACCAAATGTTTTTATTTTGGTTCCCCAAGGATATTACCCATAACAAAATGTTTGTATATTTTTTCATAAGCTGTCTTTCTGATCTTGTTTGTGATCTGCAAATTTGGAGTTTTGTGGTGGTCAGAATAAAAATTTGCAAGAGGCCTGGCAACTAATTATTAGCAAACCAGATGTTCTTACAGTGTTGATCATCTGCTTGGAGAGCTTAATAGATTTAAAAATTGCATCTTGTTCACTGCAAAACAGCCATCAGAAGAAGTAAGCAAGAGGGAAGCCTCTGTCCTGTGGAAACTACACACATTTCTTGTTTATTAAATGTAAAAGCAGAGCATAATTCTGCTCAGTGAATACTGCTAAATTTGATTGTACTCACTAAAAGCTTTCCTTATATACTGATTGAGATAAATTTCCTTTGGCAGTAGAGGATTAAGGAATCATTCCTAAGTGACTTGATACTTGCTTTGCTTTTCCAGAAAATGGCAGATAACAAGCAAGACTTGGCAGCTATACATCTTCAGGAGAAGTATGAGGTTAAAGGAGAAGGAGAAGATGTAAGCATGTTTTATCTTTTCCATCTCCTCTTCTTCTTTTCTTTTTAAAGGAAACCCTGAGTGTTGGGACAAACTGGCATTAAATTGTTGGCAATACAGTCTAAATTCAAAATTTGTTTAGAAATAGTAGAAAAACTATATTATTTTCTGAAAAAAATGAATAGACATGCACCATTTTGGGATCTGAATTTTGTGGGCATCGCCATCTTGGATTTTGTGATGTTTCATGGCTGCTCCTATTGTTAGAAAACAATAAGCTCATTTGTCCCAACACCTGGGGTTTCCTGAATGCTGTTTGTATAATTTTCCACCTAATATATATACATATATGCAAGCCAGTGACAAACTGTCTTATTTTACACTGAAATGTGATTGTTTCCACAATCATAGTATGGTCATCGTGAGAGCTACAGAGCAGCCACGGAGCCTCTTTTGGAGCAAGGTCCAAATGCTGGTGCAAAAAAAACACCAGGCAAGGGCAAGAAGAAATCTGGAAAGGATAGCAAGCTAGACGATCTAAAGCAGGAGCTAGATCTGGTAAGCATTTTTGCATTCTTCACTCTGAAATGTAAGCCAGGGATGTAAGAGGAACTTGTTTAGTATTCTCAATATTGTATGTCAGACCTACCATCTTTCTCTTGCTTTACATTGGGCTCCTGTACATATTAATTTAGAGGACCCCTCTGTAAATCACTTTGTTGGTGAAGTTGGCTTCCTCGTTAAAGATTATTATTATTATTATTATTATTATTATTCCTTGTGTCCCATGAAATCATGCCAGTACCCTGCTTTGAAGAGCTACTGTTTATATGCCACAAATTACAATAACCCCCAACCTTAGAAATGTGTCATCC
The DNA here is from genome assembly GCA_964036295.1 of Plumapathes pennacea. Classification (NCBI taxonomy): domain Eukaryota; kingdom Metazoa; phylum Cnidaria; class Anthozoa; order Antipatharia; family Myriopathidae; genus Plumapathes; species Plumapathes pennacea. The sequence continues at coordinate 135,042 of OZ038466.1, forward strand.
TTAGAAATGTGTCATTTCAACTCAATTTTCAGTATGATAATGATGAGAGTATTGACTTTGGTTATGAACTTGATCTTTTGTCCACCCTCATATCCCCATACCAAGTGTTACCCAGCCTAAGTCTCCTACATGAAACATGCTTGAGTTGTATGTCCACATTTAAAAGAATGATATATTCAGCAGCTTTGTGTTTAATATTCTCTTTTCCAACAGGATTACCATAAGATTTCACTTGATGAGCTGAAGCAAAGACTGGAAACAGACTTTGAGCAGGTAATTGCTTGGCCCATTAAACAGTGAAGTTGTTAAAGTTGTGTTGTTTTTTCCTGGTTAACTTTTCAATGAATCTGGCACTTTATGATAATAATGTGTGAATCTGTTATTTGTTTCAGGGCTTGACTTCAGAAAAAGCTGCAGAGAACCTGGCGCGAGATGGCCCTAATGCCTTGACTCCTCCACCAACAACTCCTGAATGGGTGAAATTCTGTAAGCAGATGTTTGGGGGATTTGCTACTCTGCTATGGATTGGAGCTATCCTGTGTTTTATCACATTTGGAATCAAAGTAGCCACTGTAGAAGAACCATTACAGGATGATGTGAGTCTGTGTATGTGTGCATGCTAGAGGGGATGGGTGTTTGTTTTGCTAGATAGTTGTGTCAAATATGTGTAAATTATACATTGATTATTAGAGCTGATAATGGCAACATGCCCTAGGTACCAGTGTTTATCATCAATGCAGTTCAGCTGATGACATGATCGTGTGATCTTTAGCTAATTGTCTGTGGTATATATATATTATTATTTTTCTCTCCCTTTTTTTTTTTTTTTTTTTTCAGTTATATCTGGGGATTGTGCTTGCAGCTGTTGTGATCATTACAGGATGCTTCTCCTATTACCAGGTTAGGCACTATTGGTGGTGCAGTACTTTCCCTTGGTGCTGTGAACAAAGCTTATGGGGCAGTGAGTTTACTGGAGTATTATACAGTCACACTAACCATGTGTTGTACACAGCAACAAGCTTCTCGCACATCACTGACCTACGCAAAATACAAACTGCAACCATAAGAAATCAAACTGTATGAACGATAGGCAGTAATGAGAACCAGTCTTATTTATGCAAGCTGTCTAATGCCATTATGTAAGTATCATACACAGGCAGCATGACATATGAATTATCTTTTTCTATTCATTAGGAAGCAAGGAGTTCCAAGATCATGGAAAGTTTTAAGAAGATGGTGCCTCAAGTGAGTTAGACTGTTTTTCTTTGTGTACTTAAAGATATTTCCTATCGAATTTGCTTCCATTTGAAGGAATTTAGGTTGTTTTGGAGTTTACAGGAGCAATTTAAATCAACCACTATTAAAATTACTGTGAAGCTGAACATAAATATGCATGTTCAGTCATATGTGGATTACTGCGTGCATGATTTACAGCCACGTGTTGGGAACCCTGTGGCAGTGCTGTTATATTTTATACCAAATCTATGGTCTTAATGTATTATTTCCAAGTTAAAACAAAATATTCTCCCAGACTGTTCCAATTTTGTAATTTGCTTGTCTTGTTTTGTAGGAAGCCATAGTTCTGCGTGATGGTAAGAAGGTCACAATGAATGCAGTGGATCTTGTTGTGGGTGATATCATCTTTGTCAAATTTGGAGACAGACTGCCAGCTGACATCAGGGTTTTGGAATCCAAAGGTTTCAAGGTACTGTATGAATCATGACATTACATGCTTGTTTTAACTTCTTTCAGTAGCAATGAAACATTTCTGCCAGCCACATACTCAGTCATTTTAGAGACAAGAACTACTGTATTTTCAAATCCACTGTTCTAAGCCTTTTCACAGTTGCGTCAGTGTAGAAACAGAATGGCTATTTAAATAAATATGTATTTGAACTGTTGTTGCTGTCCAAGATGAAAATATGGAAAAGTTTCCTCTGTATATTTTTAGTCCACTCTCGAAACAAGTTAAAATAAATTGTTTGGAGATTCACATGTATAATAAACTGAGAGTACTGCTGATTGATTTTTGTTTTATTTATTGCCACTTTCATAATTTTGGTTCATTTTCTACCAGGTTGACAATTCCTCATTGACTGGTGAATCAGAACCTCAAAGCAGAAACACAGATTTCACCCATGAAAACCCACTGGAGACAAAGAACTTGGCCTTCTTCTCAACCAATGCAGTGGAAGGCACATGTACAGGTGTTGTCATTCAGATTGGAGACTACACTGTCATGGGGCGTATTGCTGGTCTGGCTAGCGGCTTGGGAAGTGGCAAGACTCCCATTGCTGTTGAGATTGAGCACTTTATCCACATTATCACTGGTGTGGCTGTTGCACTTGGAGTAACATTCTTTATCCTTTCATTTGTCTTGGGCTACCCCTGGCTTTCAGCTGTCATTTTCTTGATTGGTATCATTGTTGCAAATGTGCCTGAAGGATTGCTGGCTACTGTAACAGTAAGTTACTTTGTTCATAAATGTACCTTGACCATAAAATGCACAGCTCACTGTTCTGAGTGGTTTATGCTGAAACTAGTCAAGTTTTTTGCAATACAATTGCTAGCTGGTCACTTTCCCAGTTCCATGTTAAGATAGAAAGCTCTGATTGAACATTACAGGTGTGCTTGACGTTAACTGCCAAGCGAATGGCTGCAAAGAACTGTTTGGTGAAGAACCTCGAAGCTGTGGAGACTCTTGGTAGCACTTCCACCATTTGTTCAGACAAAACTGGAACACTCACACAGAACCGTATGACAGTGGGTAAGGTATAAATTATTGATATGAGAGATAGTTGTTACTTTACCAAAGATTTTTACAATAAAGGCAACAAACATCTGAGGAATGCGACATTTTGGCAAACAACTGCATAGAGTAGGTATACCCCTTAAATATTATAAAGTGCGTTATGCTGTGGGTTTCATATGTAGTGTGTACATGTATACAGTCACCACTGTTCTAGTAGTGAGTAGTAGTCATTGTTTTGAGTTTTGTTGTTGTTGTTGTTGTTGTTGTTGTCCTTTTTTTCCAGCCCATATGTGGTTTGATAACAAGATTTATGAGGCTGACACCACTGAAGACCAGTCTGGTACTGCTATGGAAGAGGTATACAACACATGTACACTACAACACATTTACAGTACAACATATGCAGTCTTGACCTCTTGAAATGTTTGTCTTTTAGAGCAAGACATGGACTGCCCTTTCACGCATTGCTGCTCTGTGTAACCGTGCAGAATTCAAGACAGGAGAGAGTGAAAAACCTGTGCTGAAACGGTGAGAGTCCATGTAGAAACACACACACTACTGCTACTTTATTTGCTAGCACTCAGTGACTTCAACTTCAATCTCTGTTTTTCTTTTGTCATGAAACCAGGGAAACCAATGGAGATGCATCAGAATCTGCTCTACTGAAGTGCATTGAGCTGAGTGTGGGAGATGTTATGAAGATGAGAGAAAGAAACAAAAAGGTGGCAGAGATTCCTTTCAACTCCACAAACAAATATCAAGTGTCTGTCCATGAGACTGAGGACGATGACCCAAGGCACTTGCTGGTGATGAAGGGAGCTCCTGAGAGGATCCTGGACCGCTGTTCCACCATTATGATCAAGGAAAAGGAAGTTCCACTTGATGAGGAAATGAAAGAGGCTTTTGAAAGGGCCTACCTGGAGCTTGGTGGCATGGGTGAACGAGTACTTGGGTTCTGTCACTTCTACCTCCCTGCAGAAGAATTCCCCCCTGGTTTTGAATTTGTGTGTGACGAGGTTTGTACAATAGTAGCCATCTTTTTCAGAATGATATGCTGGTAATAGAGTATGAGAAAGTATAGCCAGTGGTTGATAACATGGTTAGTAGGTTTAGTTGTATTTTGTGTGGTTGGTAACATGATTAGTAAGTTTAGACATACTTATGTTGTTGGTAACGTAATCAATAGGTTTAGTTGTATTTTGTGTGCTTGGTAACATGATTAGTAAGTTTAGACATACTTATGTGGTTGGTAACATAATCAATAGGTTTAGTTGTATTTTGTGTGCTTGGTAACATGATCAGTAGGTTTAGACATACTTATGTGGTTGGTAACGTAATCAATAGGTTTAGTTGTATTTTGTGTGCTTGGTAACATGATCAGTAGGTTTAGACATACTTATGTGGTTGGTAACGTAATCAATAGGTTTAGTTGTATTTTGTGTGCTTGGTAACATGATTAGTAAGTTTAGACATACTTATGTGGTTGGTAACGTAATCAATAGGTTTAGTTGTATTTTGTGTGCTTGGTAACATGATTAGTAAGTTTAGACATACTTATGTGGTTGGTAACGTAATCAATAGGTTTAGTTGTATTTTGTGTGGTTGGTAACATGGTCAGTAGGTTCAGTCATACTCGTGTCGTTGGTAACGTTGTCAGTTGGTTTAGACATACTCTTGTGGTTGGTAAATTCACAGATCACTGTTTTTTTACCAGTAAAATGAAAATACAGTAGTCTTAACTTTTAATACATTTACCTTGCTTTTCAGCCTGTGAACTTTCCCCTTGAAAATCTGTGTTTTGTGGGTCTGATGTCCATGATTGATCCTCCACGTGCCGCCGTCCCTGACGCTGTCAGCAAATGCCGCAGTGCCGGCATCAAAGTCATCATGGTCACTGGTGATCACCCAATCACAGCCAAGGCCATTGCCAGAGGTGTTGGTATTATTTCAGAAGGTAAATACAATAATGTATGTAACAGCATAGCATTTGAGACACTCCAGTGCAGTGATTTTGTCAAACGGTTAATTTTTAACCATATCACTTCCAAAGAGTAATCAAAAGCTTCAATTTTTCCCTTTTTCCCATTTTTTCCTGCAATTTATTTATTTCAACTGTATACATTAATATATTTTAAGTGACAGGTGTATTTGCTGAACATACAAGACACACACACACACACACACACACACACACACACACAGCTAACCAGATAATCATCCTCCAGATGCACACTAATTTGTTTCTACTCACAACTTTTATGTTTATATTAATTATCTTTTTATAGTTGTCAATTTTTCCCTTTGGTTTCTCACCAGAAACTTGGCTTTCAACACCTTGCTTAGATGAAAGCTGATAAACTATTCATTCTCACTATAGATCACCAGTACATTTTTTTTAACATGATGGGAGAATCTGTATTTTGAGCTTAGGGGTAAAGGGCCTAATTATCTGTGAAAGGGCCTGCAATCAGAAAAAGACAAAGAGAAAATATCGTTAAAAATGAGAATTAAACAAACTCTTTCTTCTCAGGCACTGAGACTGTAGAGGACATTGCTGAGAAAAAAGGTATCCCAGTGTCAGAAGTGGACCCAAAAGATGCCAAAGCTATTGTGGTCCATGGCATGCAACTCAAGGTACTGTACTGTACACATCTTATCATTATCATCATCATCATACCATTGGCAGGAGCATCACAGTTGTTGCTGTTTAATTTTGTCATCATGCAGCCCAAGAAAGAGAAACATTCCCTCCCTGTTGCTCATTAGTGATTATGGACCTTTCTCATCAATCAAGTTGTACAGTCACCCTAAATATTTGATCATCATACCTGAATGCCAGAAAACGGAAGAAAGCAAAACAGAAAAGAAGTCTCTAGAAAGACTCTACCTGTAAGACTTTGGCTATCTAAAAGTTTGATGTTACAGTATTGTGGTCTATGCCTTTCTTCAGGACACATCCTCTGAAAAGCTTGATGAAATTCTAAAAGAGCACACAGAAATTGTGTTTGCTCGGACATCGCCCCAGCAGAAGCTGATAATTGTTGAAGGGTGTCAGCGCATGGGTGCCATTGTTGCTGTAACTGGCGATGGTGTCAATGACTCTCCAGCCTTGAAGAAAGCAGACATTGGTAAGTTTGATTGCTGAAAATTAAATATGAAGAAAGTACACATTCGTAAAAACTAGTTACAGACTATTGTTTGACCAAGTTTTTTTGAAGATTGTTTGCCTTGTTGTGTATTGTATTTAAAAGTACTTGGGTTTGTTGTAAATACAGCTCCTTTGTCCTGCAGGTGTTGCTATGGGAATTGCTGGCTCTGATGTTTCCAAACAAGCAGCAGACATGATCTTGTTGGATGACAATTTTGCTTCCATTGTTACTGGAGTTGAAGAAGGTGCATAATGAACTAGGCTGCTGTATTTGAACCTGTAGTTGGTAGTTTGATGCATGCATGTACAGTCCTTGTTGAATTTCATCTTTCTGTGTCACAGGTCGTCTAATCTTTGACAACTTGAAGAAGTCCATTGCCTACACCCTGACCAGTAACATCCCTGAGATCACGCCTTTCCTGATGTTTATCATCTTCGGCATCCCACAGCCTCTTGGAACTGTCACTATTCTCTGCATTGACTTGGGAACTGACATGGTAATAACATAATCATATTAACCCTTTTACCCCAAGCTTAAAATACAACTTCTCTGAACCTTTGAAGAAGAAAATAGATAAGTGATGTACTGAGAATTTACAGCTTAATCTGTTTTTATTTGAGCGAGCTTTCCAAACTGTGTAATATACAGTATTTCTGTTAAAAGACTGAAAGAGAAACTGAAACGTTGATCAGTCTTGGAGGTCAAGCCAGTATACCTTTTTACGAGAGGTAGTCTGTTAATTAGGTAGCAATGTTATTATTGCCTCTTCTGCAAAATAATTCCTAAAGTCTGGCAGGATCTTTTTTTTTTTTTTTTTTTTTTTTTTTGTCAGTCAAGACATTATCTGCTTCTTTGTTTACTTGATATTGCGGTAGCACTAAATGTTAGTCTGTTTATCTTCTACCCGAAGGTGCCTGCAATCTCCCTTGCCTATGAAGAGGCTGAGAGTGACATCATGAAGAGGTTGCCACGAAATCCCCAGCATGACAAGCTAGTGAATGAACGGTGTGTCAAGTGCTATTGTTTTTTAGACTTCCTTTTGTCAAACCTTAGTCGCTCACTTACAAGGTCTTAGAGGAAAGTTGGGATTTTTCACAAACTCTCAAATTGTCGGCGTTCTTTTAATTGAAAATAGATGTATGAAATTCAGCAGATTTGTATTGGCTTATCCCAAACAGCAGATAGTGTAAAATAAGACAAGAATATGTGTGGAACGCTTTAAGATCCATACGTTTTGGGGCGGACTTTCTGATTTTAGGTTGGAAGCAGTTTAAACCCGAACCAGGACCAACTGAACGCTGTCTTTTCTTGCAGGTTAATCGCCATGGCGTATGGACAGATTGGTTTTATTCAGGTGGGGATCAGGAATAGTTCTGCTTCATCTGGAATATATCTCTGAATTCTATGGCTTTTAACATTGACAGTCGAATTTTTGGGCTGGTCAGGTGATCTGGTCATGGTTTCTTAACAGTAAAACTGTCGAATTGTTGAGGCCAGGTGAATAATGCTACGTACGTTGACATGACACGTTTTGAATTGCTAACAAAAAAACTTGTGTCACCCTCCAATTTGTTAATTTATTTCACGTCTTTTCTTTCCAGGCTTTGGGTGGCTTCTTTACCTACTTTGTCATTATGACCGAGAACGGTTTCATGCCCAGTAGACTGTTTGGTATCAGAGCCGAGTGGGAAGACAAAGCCAACAACAATGTTTTGGACAGCTATGGACAGGAGTGGGTAAGTGGCCCGTGCGGTGAGGTTCCTTCTTGATTCACTGACTCGCCTCCGGTCGGTAAGTCGGGAAAATATCTACAGACTAAGTACTGACCACGTTTACCTTCTGCCACGTTCCTTTTGAACTGTTACATGCAAATCACGTTTTTCTTGCTCGCCCTCCGGTCGGTACACTGACCACATATCGACCGCGCTTACGCCAAACATCAACTTGTTTACAGTTGCCGTAGTTTTCGCGCACATTCTACTACACGAGTGTTTTTGGTTAGATTATTGTGATCAGTTGTTCATCTTTTTGTGGGTAATTTCAGACCTACTCCCAGCGGAAGATCCTGGAGTATACTTGTCATACCGCTTTCTTCGTCAGTATTGTCGTGGTACAGTGGGCTGACTTGATCATCTGTAAGACCAGGAAGAACTCCATTGTTACCCAGAAAATGAAGTGAGTAACTCCACCTCTTCTTCCTTTTTTAACCCTGCTTACCTTTACCTCTACATTATCAGTTATCTTTGACTGTTAGCCCTCTCATCTAATTATTGGCTAAACACATGAACAAGTGGTCTAGTTCAATTGTTTTTTTTTTCCACTCTTCTTCCTTTTTTTAACCCTGCTTACCTTTACCTCTACATTATCAGTTATCTTTGACTGTTAGCCCTCTCATCTAATTATTAGCTAAACACATGAACAAGTGGTCTAGTTCAATTTTTTTTCCACTCTTCTTCCTTTTTTTAACCCTGCTTACCTTTACCTCTACATTATCAGTTATCTTTGACTGTTAGCCTTCTCATCTAATTAGCTAAACACATGAACAAGTGGTCTAGTTCAATTGCTTTTTTTTTTTTTTTTTTTTCCACTCTTCTTTCACTCATTCTCTTCCTCGCCTTTCTTTTATACTTACATTTCTCTCTTTCTTTCTTTCTTTCATCGTTGCGTTTCTTGTGCTGCTGTTTTGTTTGCACGTCTGTGTCGTTTTCGTTGTAGGTATTAACATTTTCTCTTTAAACCAGAAACTGGCCGCTTAACTTTGGCTTGGTGTTTGAGACCTGTCTCGCTGTTATGCTGACGTACACCCCTGGCCTGTCTACGGGTCTGCGCATGTATGCCCTCAAGTAAGGACCAAGTTTTGTTTTGTTTTGTTTGTTTGTTTTGTTTTGTTTTGTTTTTTTTTCTCTCTTTCTGTTGTCAAGGGAAGTTAAAGTACTTTCCTTTTGCATGCTTTGATTTATCTCGGAGGCTGTCGTACCAGACAACGCCTCATATATTGAGGAGAAAGAGTCTCTCATGTGCGACTTCTAGTGAAAATTAATAGCCCTTTCAGTTTTCATCTAAAAGTTATCCATGTTGCGTAAGATATATCCATGTTGAAAAAGATAATATTGAAGTTGATCACACCTCAGTGGTATTAAATGAGGTATGGTGCACTAATTGTTGTTTGTTTATCAGTGACTCGTGGTGGTTCTGCGCCGTTCCTTTCTCTATTCTCATCTTCATATATGACGAGTGCCGCCGTTTCATCATCCGGAGGTATCCAGGATGTAAGTATCCCATGATTTACTAGTCTTCTGCTCAAATGACATAATGTAAGATGATGAACGCCGTAATGAATGCATTGGCTGTCTTTAGAGCCTTCTTAATCATCAGAGCTTACGGTTCAACACTATAGTTTATGGCGTTTAGCATAACCGACCGTATGATATATATCTGGCCAGATAAAGCAATGCAGTTGGACAGTGCCAGAATTTAGTAAGTTAATCTTTAACACCTGAGCCCTGGGATACTGAAACAACGTGTGATACTTTGGTAGCAGAGTACCGAGTCACAGAATGGGCTTGCTTTGTTTGTGCTTTGCTTTGTTTGCTTGTTTGTTTGTTAGCAGTTAACGAGCGCTAAACAGTCAAGGCTTCGTTTTACGGTTTACAGTTTTCAAAATTCGTTTTCATTTGAAACGCATCGTTTCGAGAATCTCCACTTTGGAAACAGCTTTGACTTGTCGTTTTGTTATGGACGGGAAGGTGAAAATGCATCGAAAGGCTGATTTTCAAATGAAAACGGATTTTGTGGCCTAAGGTGAATCAAACTTTCTAATTCGTTTTTTCTTCTTCAGGCTGGCTGGAGAGGGAAACTTACTATTAAGTTTCATAGGAAACGAAGATTGACAAGTTATTTGAAGAAATTTGCCGTGGATTTGTTTCATTTTTACCAACATAGGGACCTTAACAATTACCAAAATTTGTGTCGAAGTAGGAGAACTTTCCTATTTTTTCTCTAACCAAACAACACAAAAAAAATAATTAAGCATTTTTATCGAATTTCTCATTGTTGGCTTCGACTAGCTGTCGCTCCAATTTACTGCTAGTTCTGTGTATTTGAATCAAATGGACATTTATAGGCGAGGAAGGTATTGCTGTCTCGGCCTCTACTTCTTCGACGGCCCCATTTTATTTTGATCGGTCGATTAAATGTGTGTTTCAACTATTCCATGTAGCAATTTTGTCAATTTCGCTTTCTTTTCGTCGTGCAATTTTCCTTATATAAACATTTGGCTGTAATGCCTTTGAAACTTTCATTATGACATTCATCGACGTGTTTAAAGGAATTTTATCCTTCTAGCTTGAGATGCAATTAATAAATCACGATGGATTGTTTTAACACGTGTCTTGTCATAAGTTACCCGGCTTCAAAACCCTCAACAGGAACTCAAAAGTGTAAACTTTCCCCTCTCATTCCCCTTCCCTCTCCCAGAAAAATAGAAAGGTGGGGATTATCGGGAAAGGAGGGCCTATCTTGAAACTCTTGTCTCGAAGCACTGATAAACACCGGTGCACTTGTAAATGGCTGTCGCAGACATTTCAACGTGTCCAAATGTTCCCAAAATGGCGGCTTTCTGAGAAATAGTTCTTTTGCGCCGACGCAGAAATAAAACATAGAATTGACTTCAGCCTGTCGGTCGGGGGGGGAACGTGACAAACTTCGACCGAGACAGTGTGACGCGCACACAAATCGCGCTCAGATTACGAGCAATATTGTCGGCAGAGTGGCAAGATTTATTTTACAAGGGTCCAGCTTCATTCAATCTAAAGAAAACTTACTTGGTGCATGCACTTTCGAACACCCCTGAACACAGTTTTTCAAAGTACGATTGAGTTGATCCAAGATTACGTCAAACGCCAATCTCCAGAAGTGAGTGCAACTTCAAGAATTTGCTCCTTGAGTCTCTTACGAGAAACTTGGCTTTTCTAATACCTTGCACGGATAAAATCTGATAGAACCTTCATCGAGGAGCTTGGTGCATTATAATTTATTTTTCCAGCTTGCACATGCAAGCAGCGTTTAGACATAATCACGGTTCAACTAATCGTCTCCTCAAAAATCGTCCATTAAATGTTGATAGTAAAACAGGAGGAGTGAATTATACTAACCTTAACGCTCATGGAAATAAACACCGTTACTTTGACCCTAAGCCTAACCTCAGAACAAGAAATAACCTGCAGAGCTTTAGTAAAAGTGATAAAAACGAGAAGCCAACTACAAACGGTGCTAAAAGTTCGCAATAAATACAGCTGAAATTGTAACGGAGTCGTTACTCGTTCAACTAAATTGATGCGCAGTGCCTTCTTTCGTATCAGAAGCTCCTGAGAACTCGCCAAGTGCCTGCCCTGTTATTAAAAGTTCGTCCTATGGTATGAAAGACGCAGTTTCTTACAAAACTTAACCTCTTTGAGGGATCGCTATTTCCACTTCACCGACGCTCTGAGATTAATACATAATCACAAATCGTTCAGGGAACTTTCAAGGAGACCTCTTTCCACCAAAATATTTCTAAAAGTGCACGTCCAAAGCAAGAAATTCTACCGAGGAAGTATATTTTACTGAAAATGAAAAACGCACTTTAACAAGCTCTCTAACCACGGATTTGGGGATCCTTATTACACGTGCAAATACAAGCGCCAATACACGCGCAAGCCCACCCCACACCACGCATTCACGCATTCACGCACGCACACGAACGCACAGACACACTTCCACATACACCCACACATACATACATTCAAATCGCCACAGAGACGTAACAGGCTTGTAGTCTTATTTCCCCTCAGGACACTACTTGTAAAACAAACATCAACAGTATACTATATAAGTGAGTGCTGGAAATAACCGCGTATCGCTTATCCTTGAAGTATATGTTAGTAGTAGGTCTCTCGATCAAGCCAACCTGCAAATGAACAAGAAAAAAACAAACAAACAAACAAACAAACAAACAAGGCAAAATGGTTGATGTGATGTGTTGGCTTAAAAGCGCCTCATAAAGACCACAATGGTACAAAAACAGTTCCCTTACGCGCATTCACACACGGGATTGTGTCGGTCAAAGTATAAAAACTGTGACAAGAACAAAACCAAAACAAGAGACCAAAGACGAAAGAAAACCGAGGAAAATACTTACATCCCGGGTATCTACGTAAAATGAGACGACGAATTTCATCATAAATCCAAATGACCAAGCTAAACGGCATCGCTGGGAACCACCAGTTCCAACTGCGGAAAAAAAGAAAATGAACGAGTCACAATGACTGCATAATGTATTATCAGGGATCAAAACCTGCTAGCAGGTAACACAACTGAGTGGTCTAGCACGGATTCAGGAAACTTTAAAAATATCTATCTGATCTGGTGAACCACCCCTCCGCATTTATCCGGTTTTGTTTTTTTGTTTTTTCTGTTTTTGTATTTTTTTTCCAAGATGTATTCAACTATTCTTTTCCATTTTTATCCCTTGCAAAGAGGAATAAGGAAATTTGAAGAAACTTTTCTCACTAGCCTGAACCTTCACACGAGGAGAACCAAGATGTTTTGTCTTTATCGACAGCAGCAGCAGAAGATCAGCACGGACGGAAAGTTCCACTTACTTGAGCGGGTACATATGCAGACCATTAGACATGCCGGGCGTGTAACTCAAGAATGCAGCCAAAGCTGTCTCGAAAAACAAGCCGAAGTTCAACATCTTGTTACTGAAAATCAAACAAACAAAGGATCGAGTCAAGAACACAACAAAGCAATCCGCGAATCGATCGAAAACAACACTTTCAGTCAAGTGAATCTTGCCAAACCGAAACTTTTCAGGGCGCAAAGGATTGTGGTTGAGAGCTTACTTCATTCCCTGTGTGAAAAGGGAGTTTCGCCTCGTTTTACAGATGATCAAATCCGCCCACTGCACGACCACGATGCTCACGAAGAAAGCAGTGTGACACGTGTACTCCAGTACCTTGCGCTGGTTGTAAGTCTGCAGGATAAACCCAAAAGTAGCACTTAAGCACACTTTATTTTAGATTAAATAGCGTTGGCCGTATTTATCATTCTTCACTCTTCCTGTCTGTGTACCTGATCTGCCTGCCCGGTCTGTCTTTGCTTGTCCATCAGTCTTTTCACCTGTCCATCTAAACTCATTTTTCCGATGTGCGTGCAAGTTTGAGCTCGAGAAAGACAGCTCAAGTCGACAAGTTGCACTGATTTCTTTCAACTTACTCTGGTCCGTGCGGACAGAGGTGAACAGTCTGTTCTAGCGAATTTTGGACGCTCAACACGAATTGTATCTCATTATTCTCTGACACTTGGTGGATCTGACTTGTGTGTGTCTGTGCGCGTCTAGGATTCTTCTGACACTTACCCATTGCTGTCCATAGCTGTCTTCCACTTCATTGTTACTTCGGTTGTCCCAGTCCTTCCTGATACCGAGTAGTTTAGACGGCCAGAAGCCATTCTCACCCATGATAACCAGGTACGTGAAGAAACCCGCAGAGGCCTACACCGGACCAATCAGCAAATTAAATCAAGTGATAAAGGCAGGGGTTACGCCACACAATTGCTCTTCATCTAACTTTCAGCGTCGTTATCAGATAGTAAAAAATTTCTCTCGAGCAAAGCTCTCTTGAAACGTTTTATGCAAAAGCAAGTTCTTCAGTTGGAATTTTGACCAAAACTTGGCATTTTGAGAGAAAGAATTGAATTATCCTGAATTAACTACACCGCAAAATCCCGCGTGCTGTGTTGATTTTGTTAGCTTACTGCGGAACTAGAAGATGAAGGCTTACGTTCATTCGTCACACAGTACCTGGATCATTCCAATTTGGCCATATGCCATGGCAATCAGCCTTTCATTCACCAACTTGTCATTGATGGGATCGCGGGGCTGTCGCTTCATGATGTCGTTCTCTGCTTTTTCATAAGCCAACGAGATCGCAGGCACCTGCACACAAAAAATCAAACGACAACCAACATCGACAAAAACACATGCATGAGCACTAATACCATTTAGCCTTGACTTCAAAGCACGGCAACTCCTGACGGTTCACATACAAACTCTTTCAAATCACTCAGTAGGAAGTTGTACAAGTATTAATGTAATGAGGATATTAATTCGACAGCTTTCAATGCTATTAAATGTCAACGCTATTACTCAATAAAAGGCTGTTCCTTATCCTATCGTTCAAGATATCACAACCACAGAACCTACATAGTTTTTATCCCCTTGACTGTATGTTTAGGTACATATATTGCCCCTACTTTCACTCTATATAAGATCACAAAACTTTCCCCCGAGACATAAAAACACGCAAAATACACACACGCACGACTCGTGTGTAAAACCCCAGAGCCTTTCAGCAAAACCGCTACAGTCAAACATACCATGTCAGTTCCCAAGTCGATGCACAAGATGGTGACGGTACCAAGAGGTAGGGGGATGTCCAGCATAATAAAGAACAGGAAAGGCGTGATCTCAGGAATGTTACTGGTCAGGGTGTAGGCAATGGACTTCTTCAAGTTGTCAAAGATCAGACGACCTGTGACACAGAAAGATGAAATTCAACAAGGACTGTACATGCATGAATCAAACTACCAACTACCAGGTTCAAATACAGCAGCCTAGTTCCTTGTGCACCTTCTTCAACTCCAGTAACAATGGAAGCAAAATTGTCATCCAACAAGATCATGTCTGCTGCTTGTTTGGAAACATCAGAGCCAGCAATTCCCATAGCAACACCTGCAGGACAACAGAAACACACAATTTTAGGTAACAATAAAATGAAACTGCTTCAATTTTTAAAAACGCAGTAGTTAAAAATTATCAAACACATTCTTAACATATTTTACCAATCAAACTTACCAATGTCTGCTTTCTTCAAGGCTGGAGAGTCATTGACACCATCACCAGTTACAGCAACAATGGCGCCCATGCGCTGACACCCTTCAACAATTATCAACTTCTGCTGGGGCGATGTCCGAGCAAACACAATTTCTGTGTGCTCTCTGAGAACTTCATCAATCTGCTCTCTGTTCATTTCCTATACATAACAAAAACCAGGGCCCGGTTTTTCGAAAGTCGATTAAGCTAATCCAGGATTAATGAAATTATTTCTCTCGACCTCTCTCCTAATAAACAGCAAGGTTTTGTTCAAAGATGGATTAGAAAGCTTGTTCCAGCTTAAAACGTTATCAAGAAAGTCGTTGTGGACGAAACTTTTACGTTTTCTGGCTAAAAAATGACAAGAAAGTTTAGACCTAATCCAGGATTAGCCTAATCTTGCTTTGAGAAACTGGGCCCAGGACTATAAATGTGTAATGCAAAATGTGTTTTAAATGGAAAGCCTATTTCACAAGGCCCGGTGGACATCACAGTATCCTGTAACCTAATATTATACCTTCAGCTCTGAGCCATGCACAATAATGGCCTTTGCTTGTCGCTTATTTACTTCTTCCTTGGGGATGTTTAGGCGAGTAGCAATATCATCAACAGTTTCAGTGCCTACAAGCGACAGAGAATTGGATGCAGTTAATTGCACACCATTCTCCTCCTTACAACAAGAAGGGCTTTGGTGACAATTTTGTAGGGGATATTATCCATCTAATAAAGCTTGCCGATCTAGTTGATAGGTTGTTGCTATGTACCATGATGTATAATTTCTCTCCGTCTTAACCTGCAATCAGGCCCTCCTTTCCCCTCCCAGTGGCGAAAAAAAAAAAAAAAAAAAAAAAAAAAAATATATATATATATATATATATATATATATATATATAAAACATAACTGGCTGTGAAAGCCTGGGGAGGGGATTTCCACTGCAGTAACAACAAAACAAAACAAAAACTTTATCAATCAATCAAACAAAGGCCTCATTTTTATATACAGTAAATGGACCCATTATTAACTTCATATTTTTTTACAGCAGGAGTTCATGACATTATCACACACCTTCAGAAATGATGCCAACTCCTTTGGCAATGGCTTTGGCTGTGATTGGGTGATCACCAGTCACCATGATGACTTTAATGCCAGCACTGCGGCATTTGCTGACAGCATCAGGGACAGCGGCACGTGGAGGATCAATCATGGACATCAGACCCACAAAACACAGATTATCAAGGGGAAAGTTAACCTGAAACACAAAATCATGTGAACTAAGTAAGTTTCACAAAAGTATACAATAACTTAGACTAAACTATAGTCATGAACAATCCCTGGCAAAATGGTTGTAACACTCCATTTCACTGCTCTTATTGCCTTTTTCTCCCCCTTCTCCCCACTCAATGTTGTTCAGATATCATACTCAGTGTATTCTGTCTTACAATGATCCAGTATTGCCATAGGAAAAGTGGAAGGGAGCATCTTAGAAGAAAGATTTTTCCTTGTTTTCAATGTGTTTCAACTACTTTTGGCATAAATGATATAAAATCTCAAACAAACTTACATCATCTGCATCAAATGTAAAACCAGATGGGAATTGCTCCGCAGGAAGGAAGAAATGGCAGAATCCCAGAACTCGTTCACCCATGCCGCCAAGCTCCATGTAAGCAGTATTAAATGCTTCTTTCATTGCTTCCTCCAGGGGCTCTTCTTTACCATTCAGCAGAATGGTAGAGCAGCGGTCCAGGATACGTTCCGGGGCTCCCTTCATGACAAGTAGGTACCTGGGGTCATCAGGATCTGCATTCTCGTGAATAGACACTTGGTACTTGTTTGTAGAGTTAAATGGAATCTCAACTATCTTAGGGTTGGTCTCTCTTATCCCCTTGACATTGCCGACAGTCAGTTCTACATATTTCATCAAGGCTGATTCAGATGCATCTCCTGTACAGTCCCTAATGAAAATAAACCACCATCAAAAGAATGTTATATAATAGCAGCTGCTGTGAAAAACATGAGTATAAACCTCTTCAATGTATACCCTTCTTGTCTTACCGTTTCAGGATCGGCTTATCTTCTTGATCTGTCTTAAACTCTGCCCGGTTACAAAGCGCAGCAATGCGTGAAAGAGCTTCCCAGGTGGCTGACTGTTAACAATAGACAACATAAGTAACAAGGTCACAAACTAACCAAGATAGTAATGTACACAAAATGACGATGATGTCAAGATAATCATATCAAAATAATGTCCAGTATGTTCAATTTTGGCTTATAGTCCATATTGTCTCTTTGTATGCCTTCGTTATAATAACACACAAGTTGAATTTGCAATAAAATGAAAAGCTTTACATCACATGGAAGTTACTGCATAACACAATTTCCTGTGACTCTCCTGTCAGATTATTTGAACGGCAAACATGACCATTTCTTGACTGCCACAATGATAAACAAGTTGCAAATACGTAACTCTATCTATCATAACACACACCAACCTTATCATGTTCATGTTCTCCAGACTGATCTTCACTGGTGTCAGCTTCCACAATAACATTATCAAACCACATGTGAGCTGGATTATAAGACAACTCAATCAGTGGGTTTTGCATCACAGCAGGATGGAGCAGACCATTTCACATCAAAATGAGTACAACTAATTTGCATATCAAAAGCTATGTACTACTAACAGTACATCTCATTTTGAAACAAAAGCAACTTGGAAATGGATTCAACATCTATGCAGTAATAATGTGTGCAAAATGGATGGTTACTGGACAAAGGCATAAATACATGTCTACTTGCAGAGAATCAAGGAATCAATGTCTGAGGACTGTACAACACATAATTCCTGACCTACTGTAAGGTTCTGTCTACAGAATTGGAGTGTTCATTGTGGAAAGTGAACTTCCTTATCAAGAACCCCAACTCAATATTCCTCAGTGACCTAAATGTCAGCTTCATAGAATCAAGGTGTGCATCAGTATAAATCAAACTTACCCACTGTCATACGGTTCTGTGTGAGTGTTCCAGTTTTATCTGAACAAATGGTGGAAGTGCTACCAAGAGTCTCCACAGCTTCGAGGTTCTTCACCAAACAATTCTTTGCAGCCATTCGCTTGGCAGTTAACGTCAAGCACACCTGTAATGTTTCCAAATGTTCAATCTGATGCTGTCATTTTTAGCAGATGCATCTACAATATTTCAGTGAAATAGTTATAGTATACATAATACATGGCTTGTCCAGCAATTTTGCATAGCAATACAGTACTCATCTCACAGTGCTTTGCTGCAAAATGTTATCACAATTTGTTGTAAATAATTACTTTAGTTACTATAGTCCAAAATGCTAAATACCTACACAGGCACTCCAATAAATAGGAGAGGAGGAAGGATAAAACATAGAATTCATACAACAAGGAGGGGAAAGAATGAAGCAAATGAATTATTGTAGGAATAAAACCTACTGTCACCGTTGCCAAGAGACCCTCTGGTACATTAGCCACAATTATGCCAATCAAGAAGATCACAGCTTCAAGCCAATGGTACTTCAGAATAAAAGCAATGACGAAGAAGGTCACACCCAGACCCACGGCAACACCAGTAATGATGTGAATAAAGTGCTCAATCTCAATAGCAATGGGTGTCTTGCCATGCCCAAGTCCACTGGCCAAAATGGCGATCCGTCCCATCACAGTGTTGTCACCAGTTTGAACAGCAACTCCTTTGCATGTTCCCTCTAAGCCATTTGTGGAGAAGAATGCCAAGTTTCGTGTCTCGATGGGATTTTCATGGGTGCACTCTGGGCTACGACTCTGGGGTTCTGATTCTCCTGTCAGTGATGAGTTGTCGACCTGGGAAGTAACGAGGACCATTTAACCTTTACAATGTAAGATCTGGGGTGTAATTATCCCAAGTTCCCTGAACAAAAGGTGCAAGTGGTGTTATGAGAATATTATAGTTTGACAAGCAAAAGAGTACTGCCAGGATAAGGCATGACTGATGCTATTCTTAAAAAATAAATGCTGACCTCAACACATTTGCAGGTCAGAGGTACAGGGATCTGGGCCCCACTCAGATGAGGAACGTGCTCCCTGAGGGAGGGGGTAGGGGAGATTGTTTAAGTCAGAGGTTTCGTTAATGTTCGAAAAAATGCATAATGTATACGCATGCTAATCCCAAAATTGTGTATGGCGAAAATCAACTAAATCATCATGAATGTAAACAATTCAATGTGAAAGCTAGAGCTTCTGCCTTGTTTTACGGAGAGACAACTCCTGACAAGCCGTGTGGAGTAAACTATAATATTGTTCTCACACGCTTTCATGTACTGTACCGACTATAAGTAGCATTTCAACTTTATTCGAAAGTCTACCTGTCACCAGCTGTCACATAGTACAATAGGCGCTGTCGGTTCGCAACCAAAGAGTTATGAAAGTGATTCGTTTCTGTGAATCTGACGACTGTTTTGTTTTGTTCAGCTTGTTTGCGTGGACTAGAGCATGCAAACTTCACCTTAAAACCCATTAAATTGCGTACGAGAAACACATTCTCATCAGCAAACCGCGTACGGAAGAATTTTTATGCGTAAAATAGGCAGGTTTTTTTGCGTAAGCACGACCTCTGTTAAGTTGACATTAGGGCCAAGGCTGACACTGAATCATGCATACAGTAGTGTAGATAACAAGATCCTACAAACCTTAAAGCCATGGGCATCTATTACCCTGATGTCCGCTGGCACCCTGTCACCTCCTTTCAAGAAGATGATATCACCAACCACAACCTTTTCAGCAGGTATAGTATGATGCTCACCATCTCTTATGACATTAGCTTCCTGTGTTGGGTCAAATTTAATGAATAAGAAACTGAATTCATAATACAAATTCTGCTAATTAGTCAAGAAAAAAGAGGAGTGACTAACCCTCTGTTTAAAATTAGGTTTTAATGGAAAGCCATTCAAGATTCACAAGAAACATATGCATATAAAAGAATATTTTAACAACAGTACAACCCCGCTATCTCAAACTCTCATGGGAAATGAAAAATAGTTCAAGATAGTGGGGGATTGAGATAGTGCAGTTCTACCAAGGGAAACTTCTACAAAATTCAATTCAGAGGGAAATCGGATCCTGTTAAAGGCCATGTAAACCCATCAATATTGCTATTTCGAATCTTACGTAGAACAACTTGTTCGACACAAAGGTGGCGATGATTTACTCGAATTCAAATGGTAAAGCAGTAAAAATACACAATTTTGATTCGGCATTGCTCACTTCTGGTAAAACTGAAGACTTTGCGTATGACGTCACAAGTTGAACCCAAAGCCATGCATCAGTGAAACAAACATGGGACAGATGGGATCTGGCGGGCGAGATAGCAATTGTTCTCCAGATTTTAGTTGCTAGAAGAGCAATTCCAACTACAAACCTGCACGACAACAATAAGATGAAGGGAAAGAGAGCCATGCACAACACATACATACACACACGAAGACAACACAGAGCGGACACAGGGATAGCAGTTCAAGTGGACATCGAGGCAAACGGATGTTTGCAAACATCTTATTGTATGATTTAGGACGCAACACGGGTTGGTAATTTGTGATTCGCTCATATTTTTCTGAGTCCTGCTTGGTGACAAACAGAAAACAATCTGTTATCATTTTAACCCGAGGTGAAACTGTACGCACACTCTCGTTTCAATGAAATTTTAAATATTCATTTATACAGCTTTCCAATCCAGCCATCAATTCTTGAATCTTTCTGAAAATATAACCAAATGAAGATCAATTCTAATCAAACATTTCCATGCTAGCCAAAAAGGGTTTGCCTTCAATTGAGAGCCGTATTGACAAATGTGCCTCGATCGAGCTGTTAAATAAAATGTACTTCGCCTGACCTTTTTCTTCTCAAAAAGCAAGCAGCCTTTTGTATTCTAGCAAAAAAAGATGTCTCAACAACAAGCAAAATACTAGACTGCAAACAGTCCCAATCTTTCCTTCCAAGACTGTGAAAGCGATCGCCAAGCTAGCGAGCACTGCAGAGTAAGGAAGATTCCCTCACACGCATTTCTTGTGCCGATATGGCATATATTTCCTGTCTTAGCAAATAAACCATCACAAGAACCACTAGAAAACTAAAATCGCTAGGTCAAAACTAAAATAGTGTTGATACACGGTGAAGCTCAAGTCAAATTTGTAGTCATTTTTACAGTGGACAACTTTATCCGAGGCGGTTGTTTACTTTGGGCGACTCAACTCTGTTTTTCCTTCCCTGACAAAGTATCCAGTACCTTCTCCCTTCGATGACAGAGTTTTGTATCTGCAGAGTTTTATGTGGCTTTCAAATGGCACTGCACAAAACACAGAGAGTTCTGACAGGAGCCACTATGATTTCGCTATTTCCAGTTTTTGTGGGTTCAACTTGTGATGTCATGGATCAAAATCAGTGTTTCACTGGAAGCTCAAATATTTCACTTTTCAATGTCTTTTTTATAATGTACTAAGTGCCTATTTTGCCTCCAATTTACGTTTTGGGGTCATTTGAGACTTAAACTTCATGGAAATGTTAACAGAAAAAGAACTGATCAGGTGGTTTACATGTCCTTTAACCGACTTCAAGATAACGGGGTTCTACTGTAGGGCCACTTCTTCAAACAGAAACCAAAAGCAACTCTGCCAATCAAATAAACATTAAAGTAGTCAAGACAAAAACTGTTTTAGATGCTTTACCTGTGGAACAAGGTTCTTGAAACTTTCCATAATTCTTGAGCTTTTTGCTTCCTGTAAAATATACAAAAGCAATCTAATTAACCATAAGATCTAAAATGTGAAAGATGGCTGCACTCACATTGCACTTTTACATTAGGGACTTTAAGTACCAAGACGGGAACAGCAACAGCAACATCGGTAAAACAAATAATTGCAGAAGACAAAAGGAGCGTGTGAATATGTGAAATTAATCTGATCTCGGGGTCATTGTGCACTCGCATGTGACTTTAAATGCTTCTTTTTTGCGTTGTTGTCAGGAGTTGGACAACACTTAGAGAAATTAGGACAGTCATTCTTCTCAGTAGGAGACAATGAATGCCTTCCTGGTTTGTCGCGTTGCCGTCGCCGTCTTAGTTTGCTTAAAGCCCCTATTGTTTAAACAAGTCCACTGTTTAACTATGTAAATTTTGTGTGTATATATTCTATTACATTTGTAGAAGTTGAGCTCGCTGACCTGATAGTATGAAAACATTCCAGTAACCAGCACTACAGCTGTCAAAACAATACCCAGGTATAACTGAAAAATAAAAAATATCCTGAAGTTACCAGACAGCAATTTCAACTGAGCCATATAAATACCAGAGTGTTTATTTATAGGGAGGGCACATGTTAGAGGTTTGAAAAAATATGGTGTTATATCTTAGTGACTAATGTTTATTGAAAATATGGCATGATGTTTTAGTAAATAATGTTTGTTAAAAATAATTGTCTATGATATTTTAGTAAATACAATTTGTTGAAAATCTGGTGTGATAATATAGTGAATATCTTACATTATCCTGGGGAGGTTCTTCCACAGTGGCAACAAGAATTCCAAAAGCAAGAAAACACAAAATGGCGCCAACCCACAACAAAAGTGCAAAACCTCCAAAGAGTTGTTTCATAAATTTGATCCATTCTGGAGTTGTAGGGGGAGGGGTCAAGGAATTTGGGCCATCGCGCTCCAAGACTTCCTTGGCTTTCTCAGTGGTCAAACCCTGAATGACAATAAATAAAAAATAAATAAATCACTTTATTTAAGTCTCAATGTATTTAGCACTTGCCGTGCTAATTGGGGAGACTTGAAATGCAGAAACCAAATATCATAAACTGAATGCAAATGTGTTAAGAATCCCAACTGGTCGGAGGCTAACCAGTTGGCTATTTACATAGTGTGGCTGAGGATTTGAGCTTGGGGCTACCGTGTTGCAAATTCAGTTAGTGGTCAGAGCGGAAAAGGAAAAACAAAACATCCTGTAGAACTTGGCAATTAAAACAGTATAGATTTACATTACAAGTAACTTGATCTGCTGTATGTACTCTAACACTAGAATGAAAATGGAAAGGGATAGCATAAAGGGTGTCTTGCCCACAACATAACAGCAACTGATTCCCAGTTTTAACACTTCTGAATTCACAACATACTTTATCCTTACCATTTAACAAAAAGATGAGAAGTAGTACATTGATTATTCAATTCTGAGCAAGAATTCAAATGCCAAAATAATATTCACAGTGTGTAGTGAATTATACATAAAGCCAATTGGCTGAAAACTCACATCATGTCACAGATGGACAACTGATCCAAACTGAAAACTGTTTCAAATTTTACTCTCTGAAAAGCCATTTCCTAGTTCTACAGACAGCTTGAATATTATATATTATAAATCAGTTACTAAACAATTACCACCAAAAATCCAGACGCTAAACATGTTTACCCCCCCCACCCCCCTCTCTAAAACCACCGCCCCTTACACCCCGAGTAAGAATAAATACCGCAGAAGTTCACAAAATGAGCACGTGGTTCGAAAATCTTCAAAGCATTACTGCTTTTCTTGGAAAACATAATTCACAGATCAGGTAACACGGGTAAGGAAGCTTGAACACTACAGTTTTAATAATCTCAGATCTACAACAGGCAATCCGTGCCGATCATTCGTCCGCCAATTATGGTACCAAGCACCGGAACTTGTCGTGCTATCGTATTTCATTACAACTTGTTTAATTCGAACTATCGTGATTTGCAACGTTTTTACTTCTCTGTACTTACCGTTTCGGTGTTGGTTTCCAACCGACCAACACACTCTTCGAGCGAAATTCGATGCCAGTCCTAAAACAAAATGCCGGACACAACATTCAGTGAAGCGCAAAAAATAAAAACGAATCAATATATAAGAACCCGCGAAATGCTCACCAAATCGAGCTCCTGCTTTAGTCCTTCGAGCTTTTCTTTTTGCTCTTCTTTCTTTGATTTAGCTTTGGGCTTCTTCCTCGATTTCTTTGCCGTGGCATCATCGCCCATGAGCGGTGTGGTGGCAACGCGGTAGCTCTCGCTCCGCCCGAACTGTTTTAATGTGAAAAAATGAATCTATTAAGCACAAAATCCAGTCCAAGAATGAATGTCTCAGAGTATTCTTCACCTGTTCATCTGCAATAGTTAAATCGGTCGCCATTTTGAACGCGCGCGTGCACTACACACGTGGAACCGATGATCACATGACTGGAAAACCACATCACTATTGTTCCCTCGGGGTAGCCCCTCCCCGCGCTGCGCGCCCCCGCGCGAGTAAGAGAGACGACTGGGGACGAGTGGTTTGTGCACTATGTCGATTTGTTAGCAACAAAACAACAATATCTTCAGTTTTGCAAGCTCTACATCCCTCGCGTCGTTGTATGAAATAATATTTATAAATTAATTCAATTCACGGATTTAATAATTTAGGCACGCATGCAGCATAGCACAAGAATTCCGTCACACAAAAATTCCGTCATTGTAAAAAATCGCCTAAGTGCAGGAAAAAAGTTCCCGCGAAAGAAAAAAAAAAGTAGAAACTGCGATCTTCGTAAAGCCTGTTTTTCATAAATAATGGCTGCGATCGCCGAAAAATATCTGAGCAATACCCCTGGTGATCACGCGCATGTTTTTCGTTAGTCTTTAGATGAAGTGTTGTCTGCTTCTTGACTGACAGACAAAACATTCACATTTCGAGATGGCAACCCGCTTGGCGTCTAAAAATATCGCGATACTACACCATTAGCGTCGTGATTATTACTTTCTCAGAGCAAATATACATGATAATAATAATGTTGGCATTACTGTGAAGTAGCTTTTGAACCTTGGAGTGTATTGTACTATATAATAAAGACTACTGTGTTAGTACCTGAAAGCCCTTATTTCAGTTGATCAGTAAATTTGTTTATCGACATTCGACTCATGCATATTGGCTTGTCGACTGACAGTTATTTTATAACATCCCCTAGTGTTTTGTTTATTTTTGTTGTTTATTTGTTTGCTTGTCAATTATGGCACGGCATAAAATGGGAATAGAAATGGCCGTTTTCGTTTGGCATCATCAGACAGTTGCTCATATTTAAATAACAATTATGGCTGATCGGCAGTCAATTTAAGATTTGTCCATCGTTGCATTTCAACGCACTTCTTCACGGCCGATTGAATCAAGAGTTGCGAAATGTTCATAAACTAAAATGGACCTTGAACTCAAAACAACCATTTAGTACAGAGCGATAATTAATGCGCTTTTGGGTTAGATCAGAAACCCAAAACCTGAAATTGCCCTCACGCGAGTGGCCGCCACTTTACAACAATATTAAGCTGATTGATCGAAGTAAATTATGTTTTGTGTACGCAGATTTCAGTTTAGATCTAAGTAGATTGCATCTATACTCGTTTGTTTAGGAATGATACGCGGTTCGTATAGTTCGGCGACGCTCTGTCCGGTGATAAAACACTTAACTGGAGTATCTTATATGAGAATTTGTACAGTTTCACTTACCGCAGAATCGGTTTCATCTTGGTCTCTGTTCATGGCTGTCTACAGAGTCAGTAGTTGTACTTTGCAACTTAACGGCTTTGCTCACGCTCTAAAGTACTGTAAGTCACTTCGGGCTTAGACAGCTCCAACACACTTGTTCTGGTTGTGTAAATTTACCCTGGCCGTAGCTTGAACACTTCAGTATAGTTAATGGATTTACGCTTTGTATCAGAGAATACTGCAGCAGACCCCCAAGCCGGCGGAATGTCTAAGTAATTTTACAGCTCGTGGCTGTGGGTCACACTTGACCAACCCCTCTACGGATTTAGGAGCGGTCAGGATTTGTAAGCACAGTCAAGCTTGAACTCCTCATCATAAAAAGGTGAACAGAGCCAATTGGACGTTTTCTTGGTGAGGGTCGTGAAAAGCGAACAGAAAAGTAGAGGACAGGTTTTGGCAAGTGAGTCATTGTGACGTCGTTGTGACGTCTCGGGTGGCTCAATCCGGATCAGATTGAAACTTCACTACGAGATTTGAATTTATCTTCCGGTTTAACATGCTTTCCTTTCTCTAAGTGATACTTTCTTTCCTCGAAGTATATTAGAGTCTCAAGAACTATTTTAAATACAGAAACTACATACCACATGCAGAAGAGTATAATTTACTTGCCTTTGACGGGTCTTCATCGGCATCATATTGCTCCTCGGCGCGTGCGGGTTGTAACAGTTTCTTGTTGTCCGTCTCGGAATCCATCTTGCCTGGTAACAAACAGGAGGGGAAATACACTGTACAATGTGATCATTTCACAGTCTTACATGAAGCGCGCGCTGTGATGGTCAGTAGAGAACCACCGCGTGGCCCGAAACAAGTTTACATTTCTACTCCCCACCCCCACCCCCCTCACGTGCTGAACAAACCATACGCAACGGC
Organism: Plumapathes pennacea; assembly: GCA_964036295.1. Lineage (NCBI taxonomy): Eukaryota > Metazoa > Cnidaria > Anthozoa > Antipatharia > Myriopathidae > Plumapathes > Plumapathes pennacea. The sequence continues at coordinate 161,300 of OZ038466.1, forward strand.
AATAAAGCTCGTATACGCAAGTGATCTAACCCACATAAAATCTGTGGAGCATAAGGCAATTAAACATAACTATGTTTAATAAATGATATCCTTTAGTTATCAAACTAATAAAAGCCGTGCTTATAGGGGATGGCATCTTGCAGGACAGTATACTGTTAGTGAGCTACACTTAAAATAAGAAGCTCATCGTGTGCATTTCCCTTTCAATAATGTTTGTATTTTGTATAATTCCATATGAATATTTGCAATGGATGGTTATTCAGATATTCAACAATTGAAAAATGAATACAAGAAATATGCATCCAATCTTGAACGATAATCGCACAGAATCCTCTGCAGGATTTTCGACTATCATTGTCTGTCAATTCATAAAATAAAAATGATTTTGTTTAAGATCAGCCTGAAATGTCTCACAACCGCCAATTCAAATTGTCAGAGATACACCAGTGATTGCGTGACTTCTATTACTGCACACACCACTTTACAACCACAAATTTAGAACCTGCATAAGCATGCAGTTTTGTGGCGAAAATCCTTGGACCGGCTTTATCTTTGTGTAGAGAAGAACATTGGCTTGCGACCTTGAACTATTCGGCGAGTTAATACTGAAAACTATCAATGTAAAGTTACGGACTAAAACTCATAATGCATTAAAAAGAAAATTTAATGTCACCTTCCTATAACTTTCTTCCTGAGAAAAGATAACCCGACGTGCAGTCAGCTACCCATATTTCGTAATTTCCAAGGTGTGTTTCGATTATTTGTGACTATGAAATATTAAAGTATTTCGTCGCAGTTCTGCTGTTGCCCTTAAGAAAGTAAAATATTTAAACTAGCCAGTGCTGACCAGCAATAGCGTCAGTTTAATTGTAATCATCTATTGTCATATACACCTTTCTTCTTGTTAAATTATTGGGCTACATCGGATAAAATGAAACTGCAGGTGGAGACAAACAAGTGCAGCAAGGCAGAACCTACAACTGGGTCTTATATTTAGCGGAGTTGCAAACCATGGTTTGGTATTTGTGAAACTGATTCGTCCGTGCAACTGAGATGTCATGCCGGCGGTAGCTATCTCTAGTTAAACGGAAATATTGAAACTTCCGCCTTCTTGCAACAAAAATTGAAAGGTGTGTTCCTTTTAAGCTACGAATATTAAAAATAACTGAATTTCATTGTATAGGGTACGCTGTATATGAGTCGAAACTAGTTGAAGAGAATATGCAAAACCGCTTTTTAGGCTTACTCAATTAACACTTTCCAGTATTCGAATGATTCGAGAAGTAGGAAGAACGCTTACCTTTCCTTCCTAGTGTGTTTAGAGTTTTATCGCAATATTGTTTCTCTCCCTATATTTCCAGAACAACTAGGAAATCTTTTTGAACAAACTACGGTATCAGTGCAACGTAAAATGCCCGCCGAGCGTTGTGATCGGAAAATCGGCGAGTTACTTAGCATATTCATGTTGATAAAAAAATCGTAATACATTTATACGACTATCTAGACTCAACGCAATTGGCTGTTTCGACATTGCTATTGTCTTATCAACTAGTCCTGTGGTTCACCCGGATTTCACCTGTTTGGTTACATTTCCCGGGTCCGCCGTTTGGACACGGAAAGCGAGTTAGGGTTAGGGTTAGGGTTAGAAATGTGTCAAAAACGAATGCTTTTCAATCAGAAGCCCTTACTTTCAAATGTTTATGGAATGACACGCTCCGAAACTGATAAGCTGGAATAAATCATAAGTGTGGCAACTGAATATTTTGCTTTTTTTTTTATTTGATCATCGACATCTCCCGGCAATATTCCTCTTTTTCACCTAACAGACTTTGATTACGCTTTCTGAAAGGTTGAAAGAGGAAATTGAATTTGATCACAGTTTTCAACTCCCCAATCTGCGTTACATACCATTGTCTTGTGTTTTTTCGCATCAAAATGCATTCTGGGCAGTCCGTTTCCAAAGCAATAACTGCGCAGCACTTGAATTTGCGAATTTAGTGGTACTCCTCTCCCTTATACGTTTAAGCTAGGCAACAGTACTTTTTCAAGTCTGACATATCTTTACTCTTACCGGCGCACACGCACGTAGCCTGACTCGCTGCCCGCCTAGTAAAGAACGCAAGTTTTTCCAAAGTCATAAAACTTGTGTACATGGAGCTTGCAATAGGTGGTCAAATGGACTCGCACTTCGCAAGGAAAGCACTAGCTCTATTTCTACATGGATGCGATCAGAGTTAGGTAGCCAATCAGTGAAAAACACTAAATTTCTACATGGATGCGATTGCCAAACGGTGAAAACTTATGCAGACTATCTTTGCGTGTGAAGTTAACCAAAGTCACTGCCCAAGTTGTAACATGGGAAGGATATGACCAATAGTATAGAGAAGTCCTATCATCGAGTTGTTTGCATAACAGGCGGCTGATGTGAAGTACAAATTCTCCTTATGTCCGTCAGAGTGTTTCTTCACAAATAGTTGGGAGAAGCTGGAGTATGTATATATCGAGTTGCAGACTCCCAAAATTGAAACAAGTTAAAAGTATTTTCTGATCAAAGGTCCATACAACCATAATTGACGCCTTCCCCGATAGCCTCCTGAACACGAACACAACGAAGTCAGAGGGTTAAGAGATCCATTCTTTTATTTCAAATACTCCTGTTCCGATCTTCCAACACCTATGTATCCTGTGAAAATCCTGACAGTGGTTGATAAATATAGTGACCATATTACAACCAAACAAAGTACAATAAATTATCCAAGTGCATTTCTTTTTTCACATATAACGTGCAGTATCACCCAATAGAAAACACTGTTACAAGACCACCTTGATAGCCAATTGCTTGCACCTTTCCAGGCCACGACAGAAATCTCAGTAATCTTTCTGGCCACTCTAGGCTGAATGTTTTGCTTTCAAGAGGTGACAATTTTTCGAGTGCTCATTAATTTCGTTCTCAGTGCTGCATATCAACAGAGTTTTCAGACTAAAACGTGTTGCTTGAAGCCGGCGTAGTTACAATAATTAATACCGACAAAATGGGTTGCTTAAAGCGCGTATACCGAATAATTAGTACCGACCAAATGTGTCGCACGGCCTGATAGAACATGAATGTGCTCCACGCTTAATGTTTTCGATTTATGAAATCTTTTATTTCTTCTAGCGTAGAAAAGTCGTTTATTCATTACAGTCGTCCAGTAAGTAGAAAATTAAAATGGCAGCTCAGCTCAGTGTGCTCCGCATTCATTGCGGAATTTCAAACTTTTGATTTCAGGTCTACGCAATCTGCGTAATCCATGCAGAAATTCAAGCAAAACGCGTCTTTAACAATTTTGTCAAACCAAAGAAATTCCAGATTTCTGTCCAGATTTAGGTTTTCCTTTTCTCCTAAGCAGTTCAGATTTTAAAATAAACTTCTCAGTGTGAAATATGACGCACTTGATGGCGGATGGTCATGCATTGATCCCGATCAATGAACAAGCTGTTGGTCTTCACTTCAATATCATCTTCGAGCCTCTCCTTGTTGCGGTACAACGACTGCAGGGAAGCTTGAGCTTCAGCTAAGCGCATCTTCAGTCGGTCAATGGAGGTGGATATTTCCCCTACTTCACCAACCAGGCGGTACTGCACAGGGTCACGGCACAACTCTACGTTGGGACGCAGGGAACGCTTGTCCAATCGGGTGTGGGCAACCTTCAGTGGTGCCTCCTTGTCGGCAATGGCTTGTTGCAGGTCTCGCATGTTGTTCTCCATGGAAGCAATTTCGTCCATGACCTGGAAAGAGCGAGCAAAGCAAAGTCATCACTAAAGGGACCCTCACAGCAATCCGTTTTCCGTTTGGATTCCGTTGGACAAGTTGTTTGGGTTAGCAAGCAAGTGACGATATCGTACGTTTTCTCGCACTTCTGATTGCTACCTTGTTCAAAAGTAAAGCAATAACAAATTACTTAGTTATTTTCTGGGCGATTAAAAGTGTTTTGGGGTATTGTATTTGCGGCTTTAGTTTTCCAAAGCTAATTAAATCTGCTCTTACCAGCTTTTCTAATCAGTGGAGCGAAACCTAACACTTACCCGGGCCAGCTCTTTCTCCAAGGACTTCTTGGCACCTATGGTCTCATCAATGCGCTTGCTGAACTCGTTGTTCACGGTCTCGAAAATGTTGCGCAGATCGACGTACGTTTGCATGAGGATTCCGTTGATCTCGGAGCGCAGTGCAACAGAAGCTTTCCTCTCCCGCTCCGCTTTAGCAATGTTCTCACAAGAATAGGATTCCCACTCATCTGGAGTAAAGGAACTGCGGAGAAAAATTATTGACACAATATTGTGAGCTGCGATCTTCGCACGGTTACCGGGAACGCCTGCTACGCAGGTTAACCATGCGCCATGCGTCTACGCAATATGATGGAGGAAGAAAAGAGACAAAAAAAAAAAGGAGAATACGAACGTCTATAAAAAAGAGGTACTTTAGAAACAGAGACAAACTGAATGAGCATGAACGTACATGTCAGTCGAAAGAGAGAGCCGCAAAAAAAAAAAAAAAAAAAAAAAAAAAAAAAAAAAAAAAAACGACACTGTTCTTTGGACAAAAAGCACAACGTGAATCAGTTAGAGAGATAGGAGGACGATGAAGTAAGAAACCGTGCGCTCACTGTTGCTGGATGGTGACAGCATGGGGTGCATAGTGGATATCCTTGGCGTGGTTGTTTAGCGTGGCACATTTTCCATCAATTCCCAAAGCACCATACTTGTCACCCAGGTCCTTCTCCAGCAATGTTTTCGCATTGCGCAGCAACCTTTAGTGGAAGAGAGCGAACACACTTGTGAGAAAATGTATGGACCTTAATATGATAATTTTACTAAATGAAATGAAATAGATCGTCTCAACGTTCGCTTGAAATCTTGTTCGCTGCAACCGAGCGAAGCCAGGACAAACTTCGGGCTCATGTAAGTCTGTTTCCTAAGAATTTTTATGATCTGTTTGTATTAGTACTTTGACTGGCTTCAATTTTACACTGAACGTCAACAATAAACGAGGCAAGGCGCACATAACTAAACAAAACGGTCCCACAAGGAGAAACAGTCGTATTTGACGTTTCAAATAACCGTAAAAAGAAAGGTAAAATGTACGTTCGGAGCTTGTGCAGTTTCAGGATGTGTTGAAGTGAAAATTACCATAGAAACCCTCACCCCAGGGATCTGACAGCTGCCGATATTTTTAGTGGTTGAACTTTATGAAGCGGTGTTTAATGTGTTCGTTTCTTCGAAAGCTCTGAATTACGAAATAAAAATATTAAAGAGAAAGAGAAGAATGGAGACGGCCTTCGAGTGCATACCACAACTGTTCGTGAGCCTGGTCAATGGTTTTCTTCAGCAAGGCCCTCACGTTCTCAATCATTTCGACTTCCTGTTAAAAGAAGAAATAGCATACTTAGCGACTGCGACAATATAATAGGAGAGTAGACCGACAGACGGAGAAATAGAGGTACTTTTATACAGTGATGACAGTATAATACAGCAGAGGACCAGGTTGGGGAACACAAATGACTAATTCACGAAACTAAACATCAGTTTGCTTCTCCAATTTCAAACAATTTAATCATAAAATAAAACTCGAGAGCAAAGCCAAGTGCCCTCTCGTTGCCATGGCAACCAGCTGTTTGATTCGCAGTCAGCCGAGTGCGCAAAAATACGCTAGAAAAATTGATTCCACAATTCTAGATATTCATCAATATTCATCCACAAATACATGAAACAACCAAAGAACATCGCTTATGCTTATGTCTATCATTTGAAGTTTCCAGATGTACATTTCAATAAGGTCAGTCTTCCGGAAAAATGAGAAGTGTAAATATTGAAGCAAATTTGTGTCAAAACGCCAAAGGGGGCTGAGATCGCACGCGCATACAATGCCATTAACTCAGACTCGAACGTTCGGTCCTTCCATCGACTATATTCCGCAGCTAATAAATAATTGAAAACCTGTAATCGCAATGGTATTCTTAGCGAAAGTGTTCGCCTGATTCGACTCTTTTGTGAATTTATCCGCTATCGTAATTTGCATATTTCAATGAATTGAATGATAGAAACGCGTGTCTTACGATGCTTGCAAACGCTAACATCTAGTGCGGGAATCTAGAAGCGATAAATTTCACGCATATTTTACAAAAGGCTTGAGTACGGCCTAATTAATTCGGTGAACAATAAATTAGCAAGTTGATAATGACAGATATTTTTAATGGAGTGCTTTGGGAAAGCGTTTGTGTGCCAGCACACAACAGTCAGGAGCCGCAGACATATAAAATTAGATTGCTACAATTCTTCGATTTAGGGGGTGTGTGCGGTAAAATCAAAAGAGCTATCGTTTTACCTTACTGACGTGAGTTTCCACATTATCATGCACAAGATCGATCTTCACTCTCCTTTCTCTGAACTCGAGGCACTGCCTAGCGATGTTCAGAGGCTTTTCAGTAGCGGCGAGAGCTTTCTCAAGCCGTCCAATAAAGGCCTGCAGGGCTTTTATCTCCGCCACTGTTTCCGCGTGCTGTTTCTCCAGTTCGCTCCTCCAGTAACTGATATCTTGAAGACGGTGGTCAAGTTTGTTGTTAACGTCCATCTGAGTGCGATGTGTAAGCAGCGACGTTTCTGTTCGTAGCCTGGCGCATTCGTCTCGCAGCCTCTCGGCCGTAGCACGCTCCGTCTCACCTGATGAGACATTCATCACATTTGAAGTGCGCCACTGTTGCGGTGAATACTTGTGTATGGCCCTCTGTGTCACAGCCGTGTACGGAAGATGCTCCAAGCCGGTGGACGAGCCACCGAGGATTCTAGAGGGAAACTCGTAAGAACGAGACATTGGTCGAAAGCTTCCTGGCGATGTGTACGGTCTGGAAGCTTGGAAGGAAGCCGTGTATGTTGTCTCGTACGGTCCGCCGGCTGGACGTAGATACGGTGGCGGGTCAAACGTTGTCGAGGACAAATACCTCGCTGTTTCCACAAACGACTGAGTCATCTTGATCGAAATTCTGTGCCTCTCTTTCTGCTTGAAATTCCAGGACAGTTCAAACCACGGTGTTGAAGAATTTTTCTGTTTTCTGTAACCAAATCTCTTTATATCCGGCTAGCGTCTGTCGTTACCAAGCAACACCTGCGGTTGACAACCAGTGAAGCGTTATTGGTTGACCCGATAGCCTGTGTATCTGATTGGTTGTTTGTGTCAACCCTGTAGTTACTTTAGAGTGATGTGCTCGAAGCGTAATCCAGAACTGCTGGTCTAAGTGCATATTACTTAGCATTGTTTATGCCATTCATCACAGTTCAAAAAGCATTTCAGTTCACTGTCTGAACTACTATAGTATGTTCCTTACCCGATTAGAACACGCTAAGAAGACAGTGTTTATTTTGCTAATGAGTCTATTTTTAGGTGAAATATTTCATTGCCCAAACACTAAACTCACCAACAGAACTGATAACACCATCAATCAATTTAGAACTCAGGTGAAGCTGCGGAAAGCTGTACCTCTGTAAATAAATTTGGCAGATTTTGCTTGAACAAGAAAGTTCCAACTTTTCCACCCTAATAAAAAATTCATTATATTGTTTGCTTCGTTCACCTGCGCTCAAAATTACAGCGGGGGTCGGTAGAAAGTTGATGTGAAGCCCGTGACAGCTGATTCGCGCCCAACAGGCATCAAAAAATAAATTCTATGTAGTTTTAAAGTTATGAAATTCACTAGCGTCGTATGAGGTGGATATGTTTGTGTTCCACAGTGATGTTACGATCGTCCAGTCTTGAAATCTAAAAGTACCCACAGAGATTATTTATTAATTTCCATCATCTCAAATTAGAAGCTGCGAAAACTTGACATGTTTTGAGTTCAAAGCAAATTTTTGTCATGATTAATATCCGTAGTTCGACTGAAAAGCTTTTGTAACCTTGACAAACTAAGGCAGTGCATACAACTTTATTCCCTTTATTGTGTTTTAAACTCATATCATTTACCTTTCAGAATTTCTGTCTTCAATCACAATGCAACTGTATTGCACGCTCTAAACTTGGCAAGCTTACAGGTTTGCAGTACTCATGGTTATATCATCTGCATTTTGCTCGCCGAAGCTATCTGGTTTACGGTTTTGTTTTAGTGTCGAGCTGAAATGCATCGAATTCACCAAAGTCCTAGTCAGCGTTGGGTTCTTCACTTACACGGACAATGCCTGCCGCGGACTGAAACTCGTGGGAGTTTGCATAGTTTGTGTTTGAGGGCCTAATAACTCTAAGAAGGCTTCTGCTGTAAACAAACACCGCAGGGAAACTGTTGTTTCCATGGAAGCTGGCACCAGACACGCGTTTGCATTTTAAACAGTCTGAACGGGAGTTCTCATTGGCACAGAACCAGCAGGCTATTCAGAGTTAACACCAGCACAAACTGCTGTAATGTCAGGCCTTTTGTTTGAACTGCTAATGTTTTGTTTACGAACTGTTTGACCAACTTCATTTCGTAACGTACGTTACAAATCAAAAGCGCGCACAACTAAACAAACTGCTGTGAAACATAAATTTTCTGTTGGCCATGAAATTCATCTGGTTGCTTGGGCAATGAATAAGCTGGCTATCCGGAAAAGCACTTTTAATCCAGTTAATCACAGTCCTTTGTGTTACATTAGTCTTTCATTGTCGGTTGTTATTGTTTTGCGCTCAGTCTTCTAAACAGGGCTTACGCGGAATCGCAGCGCGAAGTCGGTTGTCATTGGTAACACAAACGTGCCAGATAATATGTTGCGCGCGCATCCGAGATTGATGGGCAATCAAGAAAAAACTAGCTACACTTGTAGTTCTTGTTCAAAAGTTCCCTTTATATATTAATTGTGTTTTTTTCTTACGCTTTCCAAATGTGACTCTGAACTGGTTACGCTAAGGCCGTGTTTTCACTTAGAGTGGCTACCGGTTCGCACGCAAGCTCCAAGACTTCAAACTTGACGTGATAGTGTTCTGAGCCGACGGTGTATACCCCTTTGTTAAGCCTGTTGCTATACAAATATTGATTCTATATCACGTAACACGGATACCACCGTTTGTATGTATAATGACTCCTCGTATGCATACCTGATTGGTGACTGGTTCATAGGCTACTTTTATGTAAAACTCACCCATCGGTTCATGTCTGGCATGTCATGACTCAAAACGCGAATAAGAAAAATGTAAAGACCGTTCTGTTCTGTTAGTATCATAGTTCAAGGATCATAGTTCAACAATTTTGTCTTATGACTATAAGGTGATCCATTGACGGTTTGAAACCTCAATTCAGTTAATTATCGCTTGTTTGATTATAATATATTTAGGTAAATTTCATAAGGTATTGGTTTGAAATTAGACAATCTACAGCGAATCTACCTTCAATTTCCCTTACATACTACGCTTGTAACTTGAAGAAAAACATTGTCGGGCGTAAGGGTTGACTGGAGACTTCAGGATTCAGGGCATTTTCATTTGATCAGTTTCACTCGGCCTTTACGCATAAGTTTTTCCCACCAAGCGAGATGAAGTCTAGACTCAGGTATATTTGCACTGGCCGGCGTTGTGAGGTACGCTGCTTATCTTTCAGTTGGTCACAACTAAATTTATTGTCTTGATCCATTGAACCAGTGAATGAACTACTGAACTTTATAGACACAGTTACAATTTGCCCGTTCATGTGAGCCAAGTTAGACATCAGTCTTATTAGGTTGATGGTCCAACTGATACTTTTCGGTTGACAGCGATTTCAAACGCGTGCCAATTGATAAGATCTCAGTGCCGATCTCAGATCGACCCCGTTTGTTTAGCGAGCTAAGTGTGAATAGGCCTCCAAGTCGTCTCCGCGATCGTTGCTAATAGATCTAACTCGCCGTCTAAAGTTTTATTACAACAAAGAATATTTTGCAGCTCAGTTTCATCATTCGCGAGTATCTTGTGCTGCATGGTTCTCGTACTGATCTCACCAGGACCACATTATTGAGGAGGTTGCCGGGAAAGAATGCTATCCAATAATAGCAGCATTAGTGCGGCTATCCTGACCTGATTAGCTGTTTTCTTTTTTCACAAAATACCTCCACAGACCATGAAATTAAAGCTGTACTTGTTGTGGACAGATCCAATCGATTATGCCGGTATGGTTTCAACCCTCGAAAATTTGTTGTCATTGGTACTGACTTAAAATCAGCGGTTTCATATTTCACAGAATATCCAGACTCACCTGAATGCAGTTTCTATAGTGTGGCAGTTCTACTCAACTTTCGTTGAAGCTAAAGCTTTCGTATCACTTCCGAGATTTCGCAGGAAATTTATCGGGGCATTATTGCGTAAACGCGTTGTGACGTAAGGTCGATCAATTAGCCGTAATTACCTCACAACGTGACGTACGTGCATCATATATTTTTCCTTTCTCTTCTGTTTTTCTCTTTAACTTCTTCAATCTTCTTTCTCTCCCTCGTTTGTTGTTTTTCCATCCTTGTGTTGTTTGGCAGGTTCCCTTTCATTCTTGTCCACACGTTCTCTCAGTTTATCCCCAGAGTCTCAAACGATCTTCTTTTTGATTTTGCGCTCCTTGTTACTGCGATTACCACTTACAACTTATAATGTGAAAGTAGGGTAGCAAAGCAGGTCCTATAAATCAAAGTGCTCAGTGAAAGAAGAAGTATCGTAAATTAAAGTGCTTGTGGTCAAAAGTTAAAAAGAAGAAAAGATTGGTTGATCTTGATGACCAACTGCCTTCGACCAAACTGACGATAAGCGGTATAAGAATCACAATGGCCCAATTTATGCCATCGATTTATCCGTCTGAAACTGATAATTCGTCAGAGACTGATAGACAGTTTAAATGTCACTTCGGCTTTTGGACGATTCTTGGCGCATCCGTCCGAGATGGATAATTCGAGTCTTTAGTATAATTTGGCGGGCCAATCCTAAGGAACAATCTTTGTTTGACTCTGCAGATAAGCGTAACGCTCGGGCACGCTGAGACGTCAGCAGTTTAAACCTGAAGGGTTAAATTTTAATCCAACGAAACTTGTGGAGCGTCCGCAGTTATAATCTGTTTCTTCATGCTCTTTGTCCAGCTCTGGGCTTTCTTTAGATCTTGCTTTTGTTCCGCCATGAGTTTTTCAAGGAATGCATACTCTGCTTCCAGATTTTGATAATTCCATCTCAGGTTTTCCAAACGCAGTAATAGCTCGTAGTACCAACCTTTATCACCCAATTCATCTGCTTTCTGGGATTTTGTAACAGAAATTGCTGATACGTCTTGAGACGTTGTGCTTGACTCGTTGTGGGACGTCGAGCTAATTGACTTGAAGCTAGATTTGTTTGATCTTGAGTCAGACATTATTGAACTGAAACTGGATTCCTTCCTTGACTTTAAGCTGGTTTCCGTCGAGCGGGATCTTTGTTCTGATGTCGAGCTAGATTCTAATGACATTCTATTGGTCATTTTTGACTCTGAGCTGTATTCCTTTGACATTATACTTGTTTTTCTGCTTGACATCAAAGTGGCTTCCCTGCTCCTTGACATCCACCTGGATTCTTTCTGTGACATCGAACTGGTCTCCAATGCCATCAAACTAGAACTTGAACTGGCGGCTTTCTTCTGTATCAAAGAACTGGTTTCCTTTGACATTAAATTGCTTTCCCTCTTTGAACTTAAACTGGCTCCTTTCTGTAGCACTGAAGTGCTTTCCATCGACATTACATTGGTTGCCGTCTTTGAAGTTAAGGTGGTTTCTTTTCGTGATACGAAAGTGCATTCCCTCTTTGAGATGGAGCTGGATTGCCTGGACATTAAGCTGGATTTGCCTACAAACATCCCGTTTCCATCTCTGCGGTAATCTGTTGCCTCACTTGTGTCTCGTTGGACGTGATTGGTAGAGCTTGACAAAGTGGATTCCTGGAAATGCCATAGATCCCAATCAGTATCAATGACTATAGTCGTTGTTTTATAATCGGTTTCAACTAAGCTCAATTTAAATCACGAAATATAATTAAAACAGCAAATAAGCTCTACGTATAGATTGCAGTAATTATCGGCCGTTTACTTTGGTAACCCGAAGTTACGTTCAATGCACGGATGGACGTTCAGTTCGATTTGATGCGTTTTATCTCCCGTCTACACGAAAGCGATCGAGGCTGAATTACTCAGTTATCTTTCCCTCAATGTATGACGTACCAGAGACTTTATACAGTATACAGAACTTGGCACTGATTGTAATGATTGATCCTTACTTTGATTTGCTGATTTAACTGCCAATTCTCAATACAAGTACGAGTCGGACTAATAACATTCCTATAATACATGGACTGGCTTCCTGATGATTTTAGTAATGAGGCTGAAATGTTTTCTTAAATTTGTGTACGTCTGTTAAATATAAACTGAAGGTGCAACCATTCAAATGAAAAATTTTCATTTAGTACATTCTAATAGTCGTGTCAGTCACATTCTTGTGGAGGAGAGTTTAGATTTCTCTCATCGTTAAGTCTATAACTCAGTGAACAGAGAGGTTTATAAGAACGAACGGCTTATAATGTTAGCGGTTGCATTGGCTTAGAATTAATGTATTCAATATATTATGGTTTATATTCCGGTGTTTACACCGACCGTGTATGCGGCGTCTTCCCAAACACTTATAGTGCATGTATTTATGTTCAATTAGAAACTACTGGATTTGAGTCACTTATCAAATAATCTCGCTGATTGAAAAAAGAAACGAGAAATGCTTTGACGAAGTTTGTGTTTGGCTTCACGGCTTCACTTATGACAAACAAATCAATATCTAGTTATGAATTATTTAGGAGCGTGCAGAGGGGATTTCCTTCATAAATATGAAGGATAAAGGTAAATGCATGGCGAACCACATGAAAAAGCTTTCGTTAAGTATTTATTAAGTTCGTCGTTTAGTTTTAGCGTATGCTGCGATGTTTGCACCAGTATATATGCACCAGTGTAATAGTGCCCCATTTTTTTCAGCAAATAGAACGAGATAGTTTAAAACTAATTGTTATTCGTATTTGCTTTGCAGGTGCGCTATCCAGCTAGGAGACTCGTGTGGCGAACAAAATGTATAAATTAGAATACATGGCTGTCACAAAGCCGACCAAGACCCCGGGCTACTTAGCTGTAGCTGATCCGCAACGTTTTGTAATACAGCAAGCAAACACATCGATTATTATCGCTGATACAACCCGTGACATTCTGTTAAACTGAAATAATAGTCTATCGAGAATGCGAATATTGTCGATATCCCTGCGGATTATGTATAGGGGCTCAAAAGTTTTCGTCAATGTTGCAAAATTTGAGCGTTATTTTTTACATTACAATCCTTTATAGAACAGACTATACATTGACGGTCTTCTTGAATAGAATATTACCATCTTCATAGACTAATTTATCTCTTCATAACAAAACAAAACAATTTGTGTGAAGTTGAAGGAACGTGCACCACCTGCGAAGAGAAATAATTAAAAAGCCTGCATCTTACCTCGTTCTTGTCACTATTAAGCTGAACCTGAAAATAGAAGAAGAAAAAAAGAAATTAAGTAAAAAGTCAATAGAAAATACAATAGCGTCTTCTTTGAAAGACTACAAAGTATGCTCAGATGCTTCTTATGTTAATTTTGTGAGGATAGAAGCAAACCTACAGTCACAGCAGATACGTAGGTCCTTGAATCTCTTGGCTTGGTCAGTTGTTTCTCACGGGAGTATGGTACGGCGGTCTCGAGTGGTCCCTTCGCCGTTGTTTTGGACTTGTAAGCAAGAAATAAGGACATTTTGGCAACAACCGTTGTATCGTTCTGCTTTCTCAAGTGGACGGGTGGGCTTTAGTTTCGTTAAATATGCGTAATTATGCAGAGCTCCCCAGCTTTTTGACAGTACTCGCACTCAGCAGGGCCCTGGGACCGAGGCACCATAAAAAGTGACACACAACAAATAAACGCCAAGGACCCAAATAAATCGAGCATTTTTTATTGTTTAAACTTCCATCTGATTGGGGTGTATTTGTTGAATGTCAACATTTCAAGACATGTTTGTCCGAAAATAAAACCGTAGGATGGTGGGACATTATATAGGATTTACATATTGTACTCAAATGCCGCTGTGCACGATGACTATTTTAGCTGGGCTCATAACACGTGTGATTAATTTCCAATATGGCGGCTACTTCAGTGACGGCGAAAAAAGTGCTCATTCACCCAGTGGTTCTCTTTAGCATCGTTGATGGCTTCGAAAGACGATCAGACGACGCCAAAAGAGTCATAGGAACCCTTCTGGGAAGCGTGGATAAAGATACAGTAGAAGTTAAGACGTGTTTCGGAGTTCCACATATCGAATCTGAAGACGAGGTTTGCATGTGTCCTAATATTCAGATGTGTTTTGAAGTGTGTTCCCGTGAAATGGAACTCTTTCTACATCAACAAAGCAGTTAAAGAAAGCACAACTTTAGCTGTGGTATCGGAAAATAGGTAGCCTTTATTTATACACGATAATAGTTCAAGCTGTCGAGCTTGTGGGATCGTGTGCAACGTTAAAAAATGCTAAAAATGGTACTATTTACATTACAATTATGTAATTAACTTATAGCTATACTAGGGTTAAAGAAATACTTAATTATAAACGACTGTCGTGCGAAACGACGGCCCTCTTGATAATTCTTTATCTTCAGCGATCTCACACAGGAGAATGAGTCATAGGAAACTCTAAATTATGGGTTAAGGAATACTGGGGTATTTTAGATTTTTTCTCCAAAACTACTCAATCAATCTAAAAGATAAAAGGAATGACCAGGGACTGTTCACTTTACATGAAATGTAGAAGTCTGGCTTCTCAAAAATGGAAATGGGAATGGAGCCAAATCTCAAAAGCTTTTCAGGGCAACATACTTTGGTTTGGGTTTTTGACAGTTATCTGAAAGCTGCTGTTCATGTACAAATAAGCATGTATCATACTATATTAATGAAAAGTACAAGAGTTTGATGAAATTGCCAAAACTCTCATAAAAAATGAACTTACTCCTACTGTATCTTACTTCTGGCAGGTTGCTATTGAGTTAGAGTATGCCAAAAGTATGTTTGAACTTCACAAGAAGGCACATCCAAATGATGACATTGTGGGATGGTGAGTCTGCCGATCATTCTATATACAATTTTATGTAGATACGGTATAGCTAGCGTGGCTCTAGCGTAGTTCTGATGCGAGTTGTGTCTTTTTGTGTCATTGTTGAAGACTCAGTTGTGTTGAAAGTTACTCCAGTTTGTGAACCTGTTTGACGATTAAATACCAGATTGTACATTGGTGGCAGCAGTGGGATGGAAGATGAACTTTGAGAAGAAATTTATTTATGCATGTATCTTACAAGCTGGACCATTATTCTAACACCACTCGACAGACTTTAATCTGATGAAAGTCTCTAAAACATTACATATATTTGCCTCACGATCCTTAGCATATACTGTATTACTGATGTGGGGAAGTGGTGTCATTTGATTTAAACACCAAGGTTTTCTGTTTGCAGGTATGCCACAGGGTCAGACATCACAGAACATTCCTTGTTGATTCATGAGTACTACTCCCGTGAAACCAATAATCCCATCCATCTCACTGTGGATACGACACTGAAGGGCTCCAAAATGGGTATTAGAGCACATCAGAGGTGGGATCACGTCTTGTTTACTCTCTTTCTCTAAGTAACTTGACACTCGGTTTCATCACTTACCAGTTTTGCTGATATATGTGAATATGGAAAATGGGGCATTTTGAAAACAATTATTATTGATGAAATTGGCTGTGTTTTCAAACTGGTGTGTTTGTATTGCTAAATTCGTTAGTTTTTTAAGTAGATTAGGGATTTGACTGTATTTTAGCCTTTCTTAAAATTTAATGTTTTGCCTCAACATACTCTCCAGAATGCAACTTCTGACTTTACTGTACTTTCTGATTCAGTTCTAAAATGGGTGCTCCTGGTAAAACAGGAGGGACGATTTTCTCTCCCATTCCGTGTGAAATGAAGACTTCTGGGCCTGAACAAGTTGGAGGTGGGTATACCAAAAGTGTGTAAGGGTTTTTTGAGTGTAAGTGATGAGTACCTCAATACATTATGGTTTGAATGAAGATAACATGGACTTTAAACTATATGCAGACATGCAGAACAGCTCAGCTTGCAAAAGCTCACAGTTAGGTCAATAAGGGTTAAAAATCATTGATCAAGTTCTGGAAATCACACATCCCTATCTTGCATTTTGCGGTGCATGTGTGGGAGGTGACCTCAACCACACAACAACATGAACACTTTGCAAATAATAAATGATATGATTGTGAAACAAAATTTGAATCAAGTCAAATTAGAGAACATGACAGAAACATGACAACATGGCAATAAAGCTCCACTTCAAAAATGAACACAAAGGATGAGCAACACTACAGATTTGGTGAACTTTGATTTTTTCTTATATAAATTTTCAGCTATATATGAACCTGGTTTTTGCTCGAAATTTTTCACTTGCCACAAAAAGACAACAGTAATACAACCAGAAGAGTAACAGTTAGAAGACTATAAACACCTGTTACTGCATAGCAATGCTGTGTTGACATGCCAATTGAAAGTCGTCAAGATATGCAAGCAAAAATTATCTTCACATACTTGCAGTGAACTGGTTACAGAGAATTAAGGGTGCAGCGTCAAAGAAAGGAATTCCCCCTTTGACGGACATGCAGCACATTGGCAGGTGAGTCTTGTGGACGAAATGCACTTCAATCAGTAGCACTAATGATACTTAGAATGGCTATGGGGGATACCAACATTGTTTGTGATTGCAATAATTATTGTGATAGTCATGGTGATGATGATGTCCCCGTCTCATATTTTAGTAGATAAGATGGATGCCTTATGGTGTGTCACACTATTTTGGCCTTGTTTCTAACTCTTGTTCCGTTCAATCCAGTGCAACAGATTCCCTTCTCAGCATGCTTGAGAATGTGACAGCATATGTAGACGAAGTACTGGTAAGAAGCTATTCTATGTTATCTTAGTTACATTGGAGAACATTTTATTGGGAGCTACTGTGTGGCAGGATTATCCTACTATGCACTGATTCATGGTTGATTTGTTGACCTCGATTGTGTCAGTTCTATGCATACCTTGATATCTTTGATATACAGTATGAGACATTCAGGACTGTGACATACAGTGATAGAGCGAGAGACAGGCTTGAATATAAGAGACATACAGAACAAAAGTAGACGGGCAGAGACAGTGATACAAAGACAGACAGACAAAGAGGGCTAAGTTAAACAGAGGTATACATTCAAAACCACACTTGTGTAGAGACAGAGAATGGACAGTTGGCCTTCATGTCATGATGCCACAATACTTGTTTTGTTCTGTAGGCTGGAAAGGTTGAAGCAGACAACAGTATGGGTCGTTCTTTACTTGATTTGGTAAATTCTGTACCACACATGTCAAAAGATGAGTTTGAAGCCATGTTGAACAGTAACATGCAGGTAAGGGGCAGGACAGGGACTGGGTGGGATTAATTTACACTAGAGATGAATTACCCATATAGACGGATAACGCATCCAGAGTATATGAAAATCAGAAAATGAATTTTGAAGGATAACCCAATGGATTTCTGTGAATTGTCCATCTTGTAACAGGTCTTCAAGACGTGCTACAAGATGAATTAAGTGCAGACGGATTATGCGCCAAGATTCTTCCACAATCTGAATTGACAATTACATAGATTATCCGTCTCATACAGCCTACCCATCTACAACAAATGGAGAATTTATCCCCAGTATATATTTGGCCAATGATGGTGTAGTATATATTTGGCCAATGATAGTCTAGTATTTGAACACTGATGAGGATCTAACCAGGACACAAATCACTTGACTTGAGGGAGGGGAGGGAGAGGGGCAACATTTTTGGAGGAGGGCTTATTGTGAAGGGCTCATTTAGAAGCCAGGTTTTGGAGGATGGAGGATTTAAAGTAATGATTCTATTGTTTTATTCTGCAGGACCTGCTTATGATTTCATACTTGACCAGCCTCACAAAAACGCAGCTTTCTCTGGGAGAGAAGCTGAGTGCTGTGGTGTAGCATTTAGGAGTCATTCGATGGAACATATAAATAAAGGTATTCTAAAACGAGTCCACCTTGCTTTTATCTTTTCCTTGTACTGTATGTCCGAGGGTTATGACAGCCACTATGTGACGTCACAGGAATCAAGATGACGGCGTACGGGAGTTAACAGTATTAAATCGGTCATTGAATGGCATCCAGTGTTCCATTTACAGGAAATTATTTAGTAGAGCATAAATATGGAGTATTTAAAGAGCACGGTTATTATCCTTTTTATGAGGTGATGGAGAAGATTAAAATCAAGCAAGCGTTTAATGAGATTCCATGCATGGGTCAAAAATACTTGTGTACTAATTTTATTAAGATTATAAAAATTTCAAACTTAAAGAACTTGAAATCCAACAAATAAAACTAGTGAACTCTCTTGATACAATTATTTTTCGATTGAATGTTTTGAAATCTCGAGCAGCGAGATGAGCTATGCATGCTACGAATAATAACATATTTGTACTTTCATTTGCATCTGTTCTAGTTTCCTTGGGACAAAAACCATTATGTTTCATGCAGTAATAAAAACAGAGCAAAAGAAACTTAAATTGGAAAAGTTAACTGATTAGTTTCTGAACCTGAAAGGTGTGCCTCGCTTTCATACGATCGACAATCGTTTCCTCAGTCAATCAGCGCCTCAAAGGACAACGAAGGATAAAAATTATTTGCGTGGAAGCGAGGCACACCTTTTTTAGGTTTCAAGTCGTGTAGGCCATGTTGGAATAGCACGGAGTTCATTATTCGCTATTTGCCTCAAATTTAATGCGAAAATAAAAGTTAAAAAAGCAGGAAGAACATTAAAAGAACTCGTCTTGGTAAGTCTTTGAGAAAAACGGCGCACTACCAGTGTGGTGTCCCCAATTAGTGCACTCAGCGCTACAACGAAACGACACGTTAATAAAGTCATTGATTGATTAGTTAACACCACAATCTGTAAGTGAAACTCGAGTCGTATTGCAAGATACGAGTGCCCGCGGGAGGATCAAAGGATATATTTTTTAAATCTTACAAAAATAGAGCTTTTTCGCTTGCTCAGTTACTAAATATTTTGCTAGTACAACTACCTCAGTGTAACCATTCAAGACACGACATCACTTTGCAGCTCTAGGAGTTCTTTTTCCTGGACAGTGAAGTAGACATTACGCGAACCGCGACATTTGGAGAGGAGGATAAGACACACGATCAGGATCACGGCCATGCACGTCAGAAAACCAATAACTATCAACACCAGGGTTACACGGCTCACACCGCTGATGTCGCTTCTGGGGCTGCTTGGAACAGTAGAGGGCTGAATTTCTAAAAATGCGAAGAATTTGAATTGTAGTGAAAAGGTGCAAATGAACCATTGGTACCGTATCCACCTACATACATACATATATAAACTTTATTCCAACTCGGATTTAAAGGGTAGCTAAAACTTAAGCTAATATCTCCGAGAAATCATAAAACCGCGATCTAATCAATTTAAATGTAATAAAAAATAAATAAAAACAAAATAAATAAAAGTATATGCACATTTCTATCAAAAGTATACTACTACTACTACTACTACTACTACTACTACTACTAGTATCGGCAAAATTGTGTCTTTCGATATTTCCAACGTGTCAAAAACAAGCGGCAACAATGTTGCGCTCTGGACAGACAAAATTTGTGTCCGCAACAAATGTTACGTTCGTGGCACTGACGGGTCAACACTTGGGCACACATGCGCGCTAGCAATGTTGACGCCACAATGTGTCCTCATTTCTTTACTTATTTTAAGTATTTATTCTTACAATTGCTACACGCACCATGAGACTCACCAGCGTTTGTGTTGCGCACTAAGTGAATTGGCCCCACGAATAGTAACACACTGATCTCGTCACTCGTGTCTCCGCGCCTCTTTCTTTGATTTTGTGTGCAGCCCTTCGCACAACGCGACTTTGTGTCCACCGCTCGACAAACTGTAGCCTGACAGTGTATGTATAGGTCATCGAGACTTCCCTTATACTGTAGGGCTGCAACTGAGAATTGCTGAGTGGCGTTCATGCTGTAGTCATAGGCCAAAGTGTTGTCTCTGGAGCACCTGGAAAATATCACTCAATCAATGAATCCATTCAGACATCCATCCATCCATCAATCATTCAACCAAACAATCAATATATACTTCAATCATTTCGTCGATTAATCAACCCAATCGATCGGTAAGTCAATTGCTCAGTGAATCTTCAAATTATTGAACATTTGGCCCTTGAATCGTTTTTAACTCTAACCAAAGTTCGGACTATGTTTAGTGTAATTACATCAAGGCCAACTACCCGTAGTTCTCTTGTAGACGAACAAATGTTATTTCTCACAGAAAATATACATGCAATTGACTGAAAAATGTATAACTGGCGATGACACTCATTAACGATGGGCCAATCAAACCGGTCAAACCGGTCAGGATACATGTACGAACACACAATGTTCGTCTCAACAGTTAACGGGCATCTTACGTGTTTTCCATAATCTGATGAAATGGCCCAATCGCATGTTCTTGATATAGTGAGATCCTACACCAATCAGGGAAGAGAACCAGCCGTGCGTCTCCGGATTCGACTTTCAGCTCCAAGTACATTGGCTGGCCGATCCCTTTGACGACCGGGTAATTTTCCACCTTTTCGTATCGTTTGGACTTGTACATATTCATAAAGAAGGTGAAGTTTCCATAGTCAGCTATATAAGCGGATAAAACAAAATACCGAACTTGTTACTTGTTATGATCATGTGGGGCATGTCAATCGCATATACTGCCGTGTAATGAATGTGATCCACAAGTAAGCTGTTCACCAATTCTAACCCTTTGCAGATTTGGTAGTTATTCTAAGAAATGGTGTAGTGTAGTTTAATTTGGTTTTGTGTAGTAAATGGTGTTCAGTAGACGGGGGTAGAGTTATGCTTGGTGTGGTTTGGTGTTGTGTAACAGTGGTGCATGTAGTGTAGTCTATAAGGTAGAATGAAATTCTAGTACTTGTTATTCTAGTTTTAGACTGCTTCGATGTGAGAAAGAGTAAACACTGTTAAAGAAGTTTAAATTGACATTTCGAGCGTTAGCCTTGTTCCTCAAAGCAACCACTTGCTCCGACACACTGGGCTAACGCTCGAGTTCAGTATTATAGTGTAATCGTCTGTTCATAGTCTAGCCGGGATCCTTGGCTCTGGAAGTGTATTACTAAACGCTCTTCTGGGCTCTGCTTAGACTGAGCATTGCGTCCTGGGGCCAATTCAATAAAGTAGATCACTAGGTGTATTTTACAAGTTGAATTAATTCCTCTGCAGGTTAAAACACACTTCAATCCAATACCATGGCTAAAAGCTGTGTTACTATTATGCATGTGAGACCGTAACATTTTGCAGACGTTTGCTTGTTTAGAGTCCGTTCAGTGATGTTGAATAATAGTCCAACTTTTAATTAAAATACACGTGTAAATGTTTATTGAATTGGCCCCTGGTTTGCTACTGTGTTTGTTTTGATTTTCGTACCTGCACTTGTGATGATTTCTGTGCTTCTTGGATTATAAGAAACACTGGAGGTCACGAGACCTTTTCTATTGTAAACACATTTGAACGGCATCACGACCCTGTGTCTTCGACTGAAGGAAGAATTTTTATCTGGAAAATCATTCAAGGCTCCAACAATCATGTAGACGGCATTGTGGTACTCAATGTACTGATTGTTGTACTTCCGGTCTGTGCCGCACATAGTAAGACCAAACTTGAAGATAACGAGGTTCTCCTCTTCATATGGCTTACAAGAAGAGTGTTTCAGGTGTGCTGTGTTAAGTTCCGCCGTAGGATAGTGCTGCTTCTCAAACGAGACTTTGATAAATTTGGTGTTGCATGCAATAGTCAGTTCTGAAAAGAAAAGAAGGAGCGTCATAAATTTGATGAGTGCACCAGAGTCGTGAAGGAGACCGGGTACTAGTGGTGATAACATAGTTCACTTAATCTTATCTTATTTTAAGTAGTGGTGTTGGTGTTGCTGGTGTGGTGCTGGTGGCTGGTGGCTGGTGGCTGGTGTTGTTGTTATTGTTGCTGTTGTTGTTGAAGCATAAATGCTGAGTCATAAATGGATGAGATTTTGCTGGGTGTCAATAAAACTGGCATTCAGTCAAAGTGACTCTTGTAAAACTACATAATTATCCTGCATTACCACAGAGTGTGGGCAGATTGAGGTGTAGCGCTTGTGCGACATTGAAAGTCACGCTGGGATACACGACAACTATACACGGCACTTGACGAAGTTGTGTACATAAACATTAGCCTTGTGTAGCGCGTAGGGGGTATAATTTTAGCACGATGTCCTCCCAAATTGCATTGTCCAACGTGCTCACGCTAATCCAGGAGGTCTTTGCTCAAATATCTCGTTCTTTGTGAACAATAATCGTTTATGAAGATAATAACCATGCTGAAGGAGCCATTTAAGATGAAATGCATGTTTTGCTTCAGTGAAAGAACTTTTGCGTGTGTGCTCGTCCCTCTTTCTCCCACGCACACAACTCATGCAGAACTGACACGCATGTAGCATGCGACTCTTGAAGGTAAATTGACGTCGATTACTCTCTTTATTACACTCTGTTTGTACATAAAGCCGAGCGCAAGCTTAATATTGTCTGTATTAGACAAATCATTGGCACATATTTTGACCCACGCATGCAAGCGCGCGGGCTTTAGCTGTGAAACACATAACTGGGCAGTTAACTTTGAAATCAGCTTAGACATTCAGACGCCCGAATGCGCCTCACTGATCACAAATGACACATCACACCACAACAAGCCAGCATGTAAAGCATTCGGGTTATTTTGTTTTGTATAGTAAAGGCGTGTTTTGAGTTATTAGTCACACAATATTGAACAGTAATCCAGTCAGGCAGTGTCAAAAAATTGATTTACGATCTCTATAAACTGTCGTGCGAAGTGGTATTCAAATCATTGCTCAAAGTCAACATTATGATATATATCAAAAGTGTATGAAACCGCTCAAATGAAACACAATAATAGTAAAAAAAAAGACAAAAACCCAACCAAGACTCCGGTAGCATTCGTAGCTTTAACGACATTAATATCGACATTTACATCATTTGAAGTGCAAACAGCACTTGTCACCAGAAATGTATGTCAGTAAGTTGCTGTCAAACATTGAAGAAGCCGTCGTATTGCTCTCTCTTTCTCTCTGTCTGAGCTTCAATCGACTAAATTTTCTAGTGCGACCGGGCCCCAACACTCGAAAATGGCCTTTTGTTTCAGTAAATGCTATTCAACTCAGTGCATTCAATTCACTGACATATGTGAGTTGAGAGACGCTCCAGGACTGCAGTCTCACTTGTATAATATCTCTGAACAAACAACCGGCTTTACAAGCTAAATATACTTACTGGCCTTTTCGTTTAGATTCGTGTCAATTTCTCCACCTTGGTTTCCTGGTATAATTGAAAGAAGAAACGATTATACTGTGGCAAAAAGGCAACATATTTTCTGGACACTTAATAATTCACTTATAACCCCTAGAAAGAGAGAGAGTAGCGAGAGAAATAGTTGACATATAAAGCTTTATTAGAAATAGAGAGAGAGAGGAAGAGTGGGGTGGGGGAGTTTGGTTTTCTTATAAATAGGCCCATGCAGGTTGCTATTTGAACCCGGTTACCATTTCGACTATAGCGCAATATTTAGTAATCGCCAAGCAGTTTCGGTGGAATATGCTATGAGTTACCACAGGAGGAGAAGCAAATGGCGGGAAGGAACACGACAGTTTTGTAATCATACCTGGCTGACCTTCTCCATCATCATCTTCGATGTGAAATATGGTTGTTCTTGGCTCCACAGATACTGCATATGCTCCTGCTGGACTTTCGAGGAGCGTCGTAACAGCGATGATTCGAACTGAAAACTCTTTTGCTTCCCCTGAAGTTTCAACCACCTTATTATCGATTAAAGGAAATTCTAAGAATTTCTCCGTTTCTCCTTCGATGAACTTAATGTCTCCTTCAAGTCCATCTCCGAGCGCAACATCTGCGTCCGTTGTTGATACGTGCTTAGCTCTTGTACTGCACAAGAGGAAAAGAAGCCATGAACAGACTGGGTTTGTCATTCAGTACAACACACGTAAAGCGGAAACAGTTCGAGAAGAATGTGGAGAAGATTGATAGCGCTGTGCAGAATGTACTATTCACACCGTCCAAAGACTACTAATACGCAATCAATTATTATAAACATATAAAAACAGCGTATAAATAAGATATTCTTTTAACTATAAAAAACCGGATAATATATTTTTTTACCTCACTATTGCCTGTATTTTGCTGTTTCCTTTCTTCACAATCTTAATTCTGGCAACACCGTCCCTTTCATTTACTATTACTTCCGTGGCATCGAACTTAAAAGTAGCTGGGGATGGAGAGAAGTGTTTCAGTCGGTAATGTACTACATGTAATCAGAAAGAACTGAGAAAGAAAGGACGACACAGATGAGAGAAAGAGATTGTAAGAAGGCAAAATCCAAATAGATAAATACAATTAGATACAAATACATAGATAGAAGATGATTGAAATATTGATAGATAGATAGATAGATAGATAAATAGATAGATAAATAGATAGATAAATAGAAAAAGTTCACTACAATGGAGTAAACTTGGACAGTTTTCAGAGCCACCCCATTGACAAATCCAAGGATTTCTTGTATTCAAAGTTATTGATGCCAAACCTATGATGGAATGTCGCGGCGAAGAGGGCACAAGTACGGCGTCACCTTTAGCTCAATTAAGTTTAAGAAAACTACCATTGCGTGACTGGGTTAAGAAACCCAAGGTTGCAGGTTCCATATATAGCTCAATTAAGTTTAAGAAAACTACTATTGCGTGACTGGGTAAGAAGCCCAAGGTTGCAGGTTACATACATCTGTTTACTCAAATTATCCGCACACTATCTTTTACGAGCCAACCATACACAAGCTGAATAATTCCCTAGAATCATGAGTAATACGTTACTTATTATAGCGACTAGGAGTGGCATGATAACGGACTAATGTGGCGAAAGCAGCGCAAGATGTGACTGAAATGTTCTCAGCTTTAGAAGAAAAGTAAATCGGAATGACTCCGGTCTCAGGATAATTCAGATCAGGCCACAAAATAACAATGTTCAAATAAACAAATAAATGAATAAATAAATAAAAGGAAAGAATAAACTAACGCCACGTATAAGAGATGGACATTAGACTTGAAACGTTACTTCGGCTTCAATGTTAAAAGAACCTGCCCGTCAGTTCTCCAGTAAGTTATAGCATCTTTTTGGGTTTCCACAGTATATTCATTTGAAGCATTGACTGAGCTGAAATGCTAGCGTAAATGCGACCACTGTGGCTCGCCCAGTGTGAATAAACAATCGACCACAACTGGATAAAAATGCCGCACGCACCATAAGGACTGATTAATCACCACACTGTACAAACGCATACTTACCCAGGTCTATGCAATGAACGTTCGAAACCAAAGCTACCAGAACCAAACAAACTACTATCATTTTTGCCGGACAAGCATGGCTTGTGAGAGAACACTCCTTAAATGAAATGCGTTGTGAACCTTGGATTATAAACGCTTCGGTGCGTTACAATAGATGATAACTAGAATGCTTGAGCAATCTAAGTGGCTCTAGCAAGTACTTCGAGCTTTGTTTTGCATCACCGATCTTGCTGTCAGTGGGCTAAATCTGCATATTCTTTTAGTAATAATTTATACCCAATGAGGTCACAGTTGATAGAACTGGAATGTTCTGGGGTTTCTTCTAAACTCCCAGTCGCAATCAACAAGAGAATATCATCGCCTCACACATCACGTACTTTTCAAACAAAAGGACCTAAAATGCGGCTGTATCTCGTCAACGGCTGTAGCAAATTAAGACAAAATAATGAAAAACAAAAAGTCTTGTTAAAGTCCCAGGAAGGTTTCCTAAAAGTTTCAAGAGTTAGAATTTTGCTCAAAATCGGCCATCATTTATCTATTTTTTATGACCAAATATCAGAATCGCATGAAACTTTCAGGAAATGTTTCGGGGAGTATTGCAAAGGTTTTTGATATAATATTTGTAATATTTCATTGAGCGTGTCGCGAGTAATAAGAGCAAAATCATCGCCTCACACATCGTGTACTTTTGGAACAAAAGAACCAAAATCTGCGTAGATTTTTTGCTACATCTCGTCAACGGTTGAGAAAAGATGCTCGATTTATAGTAAAAAGTTTCGTTATAGTCCCAGGAAGGTTTCCTGAAAGTTTCAAGAGTTTCTAAATTTTGCTCAAAATCGGCCATCTTTGGCCAAAAGCACATAGCATATAGCCTTACCCATTTCTTCAAAACTTGGCCATTTTCGACTAAATCTCAGAATCGAGCATGAAACTTTCAGGAAATGTTCCGGGGAGTATTGCGAAGGTTTTGATACAATATTTGTGCTATTTCAATGAACAAGTCGCGAGTAATAAGAGCAAATATTTGCCTCACATATCGCGTACTTTTCGACTAACAAAAGAACCAAAAATTGCGTAGTCTCTTTGCTACATTTCGTCAACGGCTCAAGAAAAATATGACAAATGTATAGCAAATATATCGTTATAGTCCCAGGAAGGTTTCCTGAAAGTTTCAAGAGTTTCTAAATTTTGCTCAAAATCGGCCATTTTTGACCAAAAGCATGGGCTATAGCCTTACCATTTCTTCATAATTTGGCCATTTTCGACCAAATCTCAGAATTGCATGAAACCTTCAGGAGATGTTCCGGGGAGCATTGCAAAAGTAATGTTATAATATTTGTGCTATTTCAGCGAACGAGCCGCGAATAATGAGAGCAAATCATCGCCTCTCATATTGCGTACTTGGAACAAAAAAGCCAAAAATGTATAGTTTCTTTCCTACATCTCGTCAATGGCTGAAGAACAATAGGACAAATGTATAGCAGAAAGTCTCGTTATAGTCCCAGGAAGGTTTCCTGAAAGTTTCAAGAGTTTTAAGATTTTGCTCAAAATTGGCCTTTTTTAACAAAGAGCATGGTCCTTACTATTAAGCAAAAACCGTTGGCATAGTCCCAGAAACACATCCTGAAAGCTTCACGCAATTCTGAGATGGTTGAAAAATGACCGGACTTTCACAAAATACTAATGCTATAGCCCCAGCGTTTTTTGCCGATTTTGGCCAAAAACTGAAAACTCTTGAAACTTTTAAGAAAGATTCCTAGGACTATAACGAGACTTTCTGCAATACATTTGCGTTATGTATCCTCATCCGTTAGCGAGATATAGCAGCAAAACCCCTTAAAACTTTGAAGGGTGTGATGTTTTAATTAGTCGATGATTTGCTCTAATTTCTCGCGACGCGCGGGTTCAAAGTTTACAAAAACTACACAAAAGCTGTCGGCATAGTTCCAGGAACATTTCCTCAACGTTTCATGCGATTCTGAGATGGTCGAAAAATGACCGGATTTTGACAAAATACTAAGGCTATAACCCAGGGGTTTTTTTTGCCGATTTTGGCCAAAAATTGAAAACTCTCGAAACTTTTAGGGAACCTTCCTAGGACAATAAGGAGACTTTCTGCAATAGATTTGAGTTATGTATCTTCATCCGTTGGCGAGATATAGCAGCCAAACGGCTTAAAACTTTGAAAGGTGTGATATTTTAATTAAACAATAATTTCCTCGAATTTCTCGCGACGCGCGGGTTTAAAGTTTACAAAAACTACACAAAAGTTGTCGGCATAGTCCCAGGAACATTTCCTGAAAGTTTCATGCGATTCTGAGATGGTCGAAAAATGACCGGATTTTGACAAAATACTAAGGCTATAGCCCAGGGTTTTTTGCCGATTTTGGCCAAAAATTGAAAACTCTCGAAACTTTTAGGGAACATTCCTACGACTATAAGGAGACTTTCTGCGATAGATTTATGTTATGTATCTTCATCCGTTGGCGAGATATAGCAGCAAAACCGCTTAGAACTTTGAAAGGTGTGATGTTTTAATTAGTCGATGATTTGCTTGAATTCCTCGCGACGCGCGGGTTTAAAGTTTACAAAAACTACACAAAAGTCGTCGGCATAGTCCCAGAAACATTTCCTAAAAGTTTTATTTGATTCTGAGATGGTCGTAAAATCACCGGATTTTGAAAAACTACTAAGGCTATATCCCAGGAAAATCTATTGCAGAAAGTCTCCTTATAGTCCTCAATTTTTGGCCAAAATCGGCAAAAAACCCTGGGCTATAGCCTTAGTATTTTGTCAAAATCCGGTCATTTTTCGACCATCTCAGAATCGCATGAAACTTTCAGGAAATGTTCCTGGGACTATGCCGTCGACTTTTGTGTAATTTTTGTAAACTTTAAACCCGCGCGTCGCGAAAAATTAGAGCAAATCATCGACTAATTAAAACATCACACCTTTCAAAGTTCTAAGCGGTTTTTCTGCTATATCTCGCCAACGGATGAAGATACATAACGCAAATCTATTGCAGAAAGTCTCCTTATAGTCCTAGGAAGGTTTCCTAAAAGTTTCGAGAGTTTTCAATTTTTGGCCAAAATCGACAAAAAACCCTGGGCTATAGCCTAAGTATTTTGTCAAAATCCGGTCATTTATCGACCATCTCAGAATCGCATGAAACTTTCAGGAAATGTTCCTGGGACTATGCCGACGACTTTTGTGTAATTTTTGTAAACTTTAAACCCGCGCGTCGCGAAAAATTAGAGCAAATCATCGACTAATTAAAACATCACACCTTTCAAAGTTCTAAGCGGTTTTTCTGCTATATCTCGCCAACGGATGAAGATACATAACGCAAATCTATTGCAGAAAGTCTCCTTATAGTCCTAGGAAGGTTTCCTAAAAGTTTCGAGAGTTTTCAATTTTTGGCCAAAATCGACAAAAAACCCTGGGCTATAGCCTTAGTATTTTGTCAAAATCCGGTCATTTATCGACCATCTCAGAATCGCATGAAACTTTCAGGAAATGTTCCTGGGACTATGCCGACGACTTTTGTGTAGTTTTTGTAAACTTTAAACCCGCGCGTCGCGAGAAATTCGAGCAAGTCATCGACTAATTAAAACATCACACCTTTCAAAGTTCTAAGCGGTTTTGCTGCTATATCTCGCCAACGGATGAAGATACATAACGCAAATCTATTGCAGAAAGTCTCTTTATAGTCCTAGGAAGGTTTCCTAAAAGTTTCGAGAGTTTTCAATTTTTGGCCAAAATCGGCAAAAAACCCTGGGCTATAGCCTTAGTATTTTGTCAAAATCCGGTCATTTTTCGACCATCTCAGAATCGCATGAAACTTTCAGGAAATGTTCCTGGGACTATGCCGACGACTTTTGTGTAATTTTTGTAAACTTTAAACCCGCGCGTCGCGAAAAATTCGAGCAAATCATCGACTAAATAAAACATCACACCTTTCAAAGTTCTAAGCGGTTTTGCTGCTATATCTTGCCAACGGATGAAGATACATAACGCAAATCTATTGCAGAAAGTCTCCTTATAGTCCTAGGAAGGTTTCCTAAAAGTTTCGAGAGTTTTCAATTTTTGGCCAAAATCGGCAAAAAACCCTTGACTATAGCCTTAGTATTTTGTCAAAATCCGGTCATTTTTCGACCATCTCAGAATCGCATGAAACTTTCAGGAAATGTTCCTGGGACTATGCCGACGACTTTTGTGTAATTTTTGTAAACTTTAAACCCGCGCGTCGCGAAAAATTAGAGCAAATCATCGACTAATTAAAACATCACACCTTTCAAAGTTCTAAGCGGTTTTTCTGCTATATCTCGCCAACGGATGAAGATACATAACGCAAATCTATTGCAGAAAGTCTCCTTATAGTCCTAGGAAGGTTTCCTAAAAGTTTCGAGAGTTTTCAATTTTTGGCCAAAATCGACAAAAAACCCTGGGCTATAGCCTTAGTATTTTGTCAAAATCCGGTCATTTATCGACCATCTCAGAATCGCATGAAACTTTCAGGAAATGTTCCTGGGACTATGTCGACGACTTTTGGGTAATTTTTGTAAACTTTAAACCCGCGCGTCGCGAAAAATTAGAGCAAATCATCGACTAATTAAAACATCACACCTTTCAAAGTTCTAAGCGGTTTTTCTGCTATATCTCGCCAACGGATGAAGATACATAACGCAAATCTATTGCAGAAAGTCTCCTTATAGTCCTAGGAAGGTTTCCTAAAAGTTTCGAGAGTTTTCAATTTTTGGCCAAAATCGACAAAAAACCCTGGGCTATAGCCTTAGTATTTTGTCAAAATCCGGTCATTTATCGACCATCTCAGAATCGCATGAAACTTTCAGGAAATGTTCCTGGGACTATGCCGACGACTTTTGTGTAGTTTTTGTAAACTTTAAACCTGCGCGTCGCGAGAAATTAGAGCAAATCATCGACTAATTAAAACATCACACCTTTCAAAGTTCTAAGCGGTTTTGCTGCTATATCTCGCCAACGGATGAAGATACATAACGCAAATCTATTGCAGAAAGTCTCTTTATAGTCCTAGGAAGGTTTCCTAAAAGTTTCGAGAGTTTTCAATTTTTGGCCAAAATCGGCAAAAAACCCTGGGCTATAGCCTTAGTATTTTGTCAAAATCCGGTCATTTTTCGACCATCTCAGAATCGCATGAAACTTTCAGGAAATGTTCCTGGGACTATGCCGACGACTTTTGTGTAATTTTTGTAAACTTTAAACCCGCGCGTCGCGAAAAATTCGAGCAAATCATCGACTAAATAAAACATCACA
The DNA here is from genome assembly GCA_964036295.1 of Plumapathes pennacea. Classification (NCBI taxonomy): domain Eukaryota; kingdom Metazoa; phylum Cnidaria; class Anthozoa; order Antipatharia; family Myriopathidae; genus Plumapathes; species Plumapathes pennacea. The sequence goes on from OZ038466.1 coordinate 192,215, forward strand.
CCTTTCAAAGTTCTAAGCGGTTTTGCTGCTATATCTTGCCAACGGATGAAGATACATAACGCAAATCTATTGCAGAAAGTCTCCTTATAGTCCTAGGAAGGTTTCCTAAAAGTTTCGAGAGTTTTCAATTTTTGGCCAAAATCGGCAAAAAACCCTTGACTATAGCCTTAGTATTTTGTCAAAATCCGGTCATTTTTCGACCATCTCAGAATCGCATGAAACTTTCAGGAAATGTTCCTGGGACTATACCGACGACTTTTGTGTAATTTTTGTAAACTTTAAACCCGCGCGTCGCGAGAAATTCGAGCAAATCTTTGACTAATTAAAACATCACACCTTTCAAAGTTCTAAGCGGTTTTGCTGCTATATCTCGCCAACGGATGAAGATACATAACGCAAATCTATTGCAGAAAGTCTCCTTATAGTCCCAGGAAGGTTTTCTAAAAGTTTCGAGAGTTTTTAATTTTTGGCCAAAATCGGCAAAAAACTCTGGGCTATAGCCTTAGTATTTTGTCAAAATCCGGTCATTTTTCGACCATCTCAGAATCGCATGAAACTTTCAGGAAATGTTCCTGGGACTATGCCGACGACTTTTGTGTAATTTTTGTAAACTTTAAACCCGCGCGTCGCGAAAAATTCGAGCAAATCATCGACTAAATAAAACATCACACCTTTCAAAGTTCTAAACGGTTTTGCTGCTATATCTTGCCAACGGATGAAGATACATAACGCAAATCTATTGCAGAAAGTCTCCTTATAGTCCTAGGAAGGTTTCCTAAAAGTTTCGAGAGTTTTCAATTTTTGGCCAAAATCGGCAAAAAACCCTTGACTATAGCCTTAGTATTTTGTCAAAATCCGGTCATTTTTCGACCATCTCAGAATCGCATGAAACTTTCAGGAAATGTTCCTGGGACTATACCGACGACTTTTGTGTAATTTTTGTAAACTTTAAACCCGCGCGTCGCGAGAAATTCGAGCAAATCTTTGACTAATTAAAACATCACACCTTTCAAAGTTCTAAGCGGTTTTGCTGCTATATCTCGCCAACGGATGAAGATACATAACGCAAATCTATTGCAGAAAGTCTCCTTATAGTCCCAGGAAGGTTTTCTAAAAGTTTCGAGAGTTTTTAATTTTTGGCCAAAATCGGCAAAAAACTCTGGGCTATAGCCTTAGTATTTTGTCAAAATCCGGTCATTTTTCGACCATCTCAGAATCGCATGAAACTTTCAGGAAATGTTCCTGGGACTATACCGACGACTTTTGTGTAATTTTTGTAAACTTTAAACCCGCGCGTCGCGAAAAATTCGAGCAAATCATCGACTAAATAAAACATCACACCTTTCAAAGTTCTAAGCGGTTTTGCTGCTATATCTTGCCAACGGATGAAGATACATAACGCAAATCTATTGTAGAAAGTCTCCTTATAGTCCTAGGAAGGTTTCCTAAAAGTTTCGAGAGTTTTCAATTTTTGGCCAAAATCGGCAAAAAACCCTTGACTATAGCCTTAGTATTTTGTCAAAATCCGGTCATTTTTCGACCATCTCAGAATCGCATGAAACTTTCAGGAAATGTTCCTGGGACTATACCGACGACTTTTGTGTAATTTTTGTAAACTTTAAACCCGCGCGTCGCGAGAAATTCGAGCAAATCTTTGACTAATTAAAACATCACACCTTTCAAAGTTCTAAGCGGTTTTGCTGCTATATCTCGCCAACGGATGAAGATACATAACGCAAATCTATTGCAGAAAGTCTCCTTATAGTCCTAGGAAGGTTTTCTAAAAGTTTCGAGAGTTTTTAATTTTTGGCCAAAATCGGCAAAAAACTCTGGGCTATAGCCTTAGTATTTTGTCAAAATCCGGTCATTTTTCGACAATCTCAGAATCGCTTGAAACTTTCAGGAAATGTTCCTGGGACTATGCCGACGACTTTTGTGTAGTTTTTGTAAACTTTAAACCCGCGCGTCGCGAGAAATTAGAGCAAATCATCGACTAAATAAAACATCACACCTTTCAAAGTTCTAAGCGGTTTTGCTGCTATATCTTGCCAACGGATGAAGATACATAACGCAAATCTATTGCAGAAAGTCTCCTTATAGTCCTAGGAAGGTTTCCTAAAAGTTTCGAGAGTTTTCAATTTTTGGCCAAAATCGGCAAAAAACCCTTGACTATAGCCTTAGTATTTTGTCAAAATCCGGTCATTTTTCGACCATCTCAGAATCGCATGAAACTTTCAGGAAATGTTCCTGGGACTATACCGACGACTTTTGTGTAATTTTTGTAAACTTTAAACCTGCGCGTCGTGAGAAATTAGAGCAAATCATCGACTAATTAAAACATCACACCTTTCAAAGTTCTAAGCGGTTTTGCTGCTATATCTCGCCAACGGATGAAGATACATAACGCAAATCTATTGCAGAAAGTCTCCTTATAGTCCTAGGAAGGTTTCCTAAAAGTTTCGAGAGTTTTCAATTTTTGGCCAAAATCGGCAAAAAACTCTGGGCTATAGCCTTAGTATTTTGTCAAAATCCGGTCATTTTTCGACCATCTCAGAATCGCATGAAACTTTCAGGAAATGTTCCTGGGACTATACCGACGACTTTTGTGTAATTTTTGTAAACTTTAAACCCGCGCGTCGCGAAAAATTCGAGCAAATCATCCACTAATTAAAACATCACACCTTTCAAAGTTCTAAGCGGTTTTGCTGCTATATCTTGCCAACGGATGAAGATACATAACGCAAATCTATTGTAGAAAGTCTCCTTATAGTCCTAGGAAGGTTTTCTAAAAGTTTCGAGAGTTTTTAATTTTTGGCCAAAATCGGCAAAAAACTCTGGGCTATAGCCTTAGTATTTTGTCAAAATCCGGTCATTTTTCGACCATCTCAGAATCGCTTGAAACTTTCAGGAAATGTTCCTGGGACTATGCCGACGACTTTTGTGTAGTTTTTGTAAACTTTAAACCTGCGCGTCGCGAGAAATTAGAGCAAATCATCGACTAATTAAAACATCACACCTTTCAAAGTTCTAAGCGGTTTTGCTGCTATATCTCGCCAACGGATGAAGATACATAACGCAAATCTATTGCAGAAAGTCTCTTTATAGTCCTAGGAAGGTTTCCTAAAAGTTTCGAGAGTTTTCAATTTTTGGCCAAAATCGGCAAAAAACCCTGGGCTATAGCCTTAGTATTTTGTCAAAATCCGGTCATTTTTCGACCATCTCAGAATCGCATGAAACTTTCAGGAAATGTTCCTGGGACTATGCCGACGACTTTTGTGTAATTTTTGTAAACTTTAAACCCGCGCGTCGCGAAAAATTCGAGCAAATCATCGACTAAATAAAACATCACACCTTTCAAAGTTCTAAGCGGTTTTGCTGCTATATCTTGCCAACGGATGAAGATACATAACGCAAATCTATTGCAGAAAGTCTCCTTATAGTCCTAGGAAGGTTTCCTAAAAGTTTCGAGAGTTTTCAATTTTTGGCCAAAATCGGCAAAAAACCCTTGACTATAGCCTTAGTATTTTGTCAAAATCCGGTCATTTTTCGACCATCTCAGAATCGCATGAAACTTTCAGGAAATGTTCCTGGGACTATACCGACGACTTTTGTGTAATTTTTGTAAACTTTAAACCCGCGCGTCGCGAGAAATTCGAGCAAATCTTTGACTAATTAAAACATCACACCTTTCAAAGTTCTAAGCGGTTTTGCTGCTATATCTCGCCAACGGATGAAGATACATAACGCAAATCTATTGCAGAAAGTCTCCTTATAGTCCTAGGAAGGTTTTCTAAAAGTTTCGAGAGTTTTTAATTTTTGGCCAAAATCGGCAAAAAACTCTGGGCTATAGCCTTAGTATTTTGTCAAAATCCGGTCATTTTTCGACCATCTCAGAATCGCATGAAACTTTCAGGAAATGTTCCTGGGACTATACCGACGACTTTTGTGTAATTTTTGTAAACTTTAAACCCGCGCGTCGCGAAAAATTCGAGCAAATCATCCACTAAATAAAACATCACACCTTTCAAAGTTCTAAGCGGTTTTGCTGCTATATCTTGCCAACGGATGAAGATACATAACGCAAATCTATTGTAGAAAGTCTCCTTATAGTCCTAGGAAGGTTTCCTAAAAGTTTCGAGAGTTTTCAATTTTTGGCCAAAATCGGCAAAAAACCCTTGACTATAGCCTTAGTATTTTGTCAAAATCCGGTCATTTTTCGACCATCTCAGAATCGCATGAAACTTTCAGGAAATGTTCCTGGGACTATACCGACGACTTTTGTGTAATTTTTGTAAACTTTAAACCCGCGCGTCGCGAGAAATTCGAGCAAATCATCGACTAAATAAAACATCACACCTTTCAAAGTTCTAAGCGGTTTTGCTGCTATATCTTGCCAACGGATGAAGATACATAACGCAAATCTATTGTAGAAAGTCTCCTTATAGTCCTAGGAAGGTTTCCTAAAAGTTTCGAGAGTTTTCAATTTTTGGCCAAAATCGGCAAAAAACCCTTGACTATAGCCTTAGTATTTTGTCAAAATCCGGTCATTTTTCGACCATCTCAGAATCGCATGAAACTTTCAGGAAATGTTCCTGGGACTATACCGACGACTTTTGTGTAATTTTTGTAAACTTTAAACCCGCGCGTCGCGAGAAATTCGAGCAAATCTTTGACTAATTAAAACATCACACCTTTCAAAGTTCTAAGCGGTTTTGCTGCTATATCTCGCCAACGGATGAAGATACATAACGCAAATCTATTGCAGAAAGTCTCCTTATAGTCCTAGGAAGGTCTTCTAAAAGTTTCGAGAGTTTTTAATTTTTGGCCAAAATCGGCAAAAAACTCTGGGCTATAGCCTTAGTATTTTGTCAAAATCCGGTCATTTTTCGACCATCTCAGAATCGCATGAAACTTTCAGGAAATGTTCCTGGGACTATGCCGACGACTTTTGTGTAGTTTTTGTAAACTTTAAACCTGCGCGTCGCGAGAAATTAGAGCAAATCATCGACTAATTAAAACATCACACCTTTCAAAGTTCTAAGCGGTTTTGCTGCTATATCTCGCCAACGGATGAAGATACATAACGCAAATCTATTGCAGAAAGTCTCCTTATAGTCCTAGGAAGGTTTCCTAAAAGTTTCGAGAGTTTTCAATTTTTGGCCAAAATCGGCAAAAAACCCTGGGCTATAGCCTTAGTATTTTATCAAAATCCGGTCATTTTTCGACCATCTCAGAATCGCATGAAACTTTCAGGAAATGTTCCTGGGACTATGCCGACGACTTTTGTGTAATTTTTGTAAACTTTAAACCCGCGCGTCGTGAGAAATTAGAGCAAATCATCGACTAATTAAAACATCACACCTTTCAAAGTTCTAAGCGGTTTTTCTGCTATTTCTCGCCAACGGATGAAGATACATAACGCAAATCTATTGCAGAAAGTCTCCTTATAGTCCTAGGAAGGTTTCCTAAAAGTTTCGAGAGTTTTCAATTTTTGGCCAAAATCGGCAAAAAACCCTGGGCTATAGCCTTAGTATTTTGTCAAAATCCGGTCATTTTTCGACCATCTCAGAATCGCATGAAACTTTCAGGAAATGTTCCTGGGACTATGCCGACAACTTTTGTGTAATTTTTGTAAACTTTAAACCCGCGCGTCGCGAAAAATTCGAGCAAATCATCGACTAAATAAAACATCACACCTTTCAAAGTTCTAAGCGGTTTTTCTGCTATATCTCGCCAACGGATGAAGATACATAACGCAAATCTATTGTAGAAAGTCTCTTTATAGTCCTAGGAAGGTTTCCTAAAAGTTTCGAGAGTTTTCAATTTTTGGCCAAAATCGGCAAAAAACCCTGGGCTATAGCCTTAGTATTTTATCAAAATCCGGTCATTTTTCGACCATCTCAGAATCGCATGAAACTTTCAGGAAATGTTCCTGGGACTATGCCGACGACTTTTGTGTAATTTTTGTAAACTTTAAACCCGCGCGTCGTGAGAAATTAGAGCAAATCATCGACTAATTAAAACATCACACCTTTCAAAGTTCCAAGCGGTTTTTCTGCTATTTCTCGCCAACGGATGAAGATACATAACGCAAATCTATTGCAGAAAGTCTCCTTATAGTCCTAGGAAGGTTTCCTAAAAGTTTCGAGAGTTTTCAATTTTTGGCCAAAATCGGCAAAAAACCCTGGGCTATAGCCTTAGTATTTTGTGAAAATCCGGTCATTTTTCGACCATCTCAGAATCGCATGAAACTTTCAGGAAATGTTCCTGGGACTATGCCGACGACTTTTGTGTAGTTTTTGTAAACTTTAAACCCGCGCGTCGCGAGAAATTCGAGCAAGTCATCGACTAATTAAAACATCACACCTTTCAAAGTTCTAAGCGGTTTTGCTGCTATATCTCGCCAACGGATGAAGATACATAACGCAAATCTATTGCAGAAAGTCTCCTTATAGTCCTAGGAAGGTTTTCTAAAAGTTTCGAGAGTTTTTAATTTTTGGCCAAAATCGGCAAAAAACTCTGGGCTATAGCCTTAGTATTTTGTCAAAATCCGGTCATTTTTCGACCATCTCAGAATCGCTTGAAACTTTCAGGAAATGTTCCTGGGACTATGCCGACGACTTTTGTGTAGTTTTTGTAAACTTTAAACCCGCGCGTCGCGAGAAATTAGAGCAAATCATCGACTAATTAAAACATCACACCTTTCAAAGTTCTAAGCGGTTTTGCTGCTATATCTCGCCAACGGATGAAGATACATAACGCAAATCTATTGCAGAAAGTCTCCTTATAGTCCTAGGAAGGTTTCCTAAAAGTTTCGAGAGTTTTCAATTTTTGGCCAAAATCGGCAAAAAACCCTGGGCTATAGCCTTAGTATTTTATCAAAATCCGGTCATTTTTCGACCATCTCAGAATCGCATGAAACTTTCAGGAAATGTTCCTGGGACTATGCCGACGACTTTTGTGTAATTTTTGTAAACTTTAAACCCGCGCGTCGTGAGAAATTAGAGCAAATCATCGACTAATTAAAACATCACACCTTTCAAAGTTCTAAGCGGTTTTTCTGCTATATCTCGCCAACGGATGAAGATACATAACGCAAATCTATTGCAGAAAGTCTCCTTATAGTCCTAGGAAGGTTTCCTAAAAGTTTCGAGAGTTTTCAATTTTTGGCCAAAATCGGCAAAAAACCCTGGGCTATAGCCTTAGTATTTTGTCAAAATCCGGTCATTTTTCGACCATCTCAGAATCGCATGAAACTTTCAGGAAATGTTCCTGGGACTATGCCGACGACTTTTGTGTAGTTTTTGTAAACTTTAAACCCGCGCGTCGCGAGAAATTCGAGCAAGTCATCGACTAATTAAAACATCACACCTTTCAAAGTTCTAAGCGGTTTTGCTGCTATATCTCGCCAACGGATGAAGATACATAACGCAAATCTATTGCAGAAAGTCTCCTTATAGTCCTAGGAAGGTTTCCTAAAAGTTTCGAGAGTTTTCAATTTTTGGCCAAAATCGGCAAAAAACCCTGGGCTATAGCCTTAGTATTTTGTCAAAATCCGGTCATTTTTCGACCATCTCAGAATCGCATGAAACTTTCAGGAAATGTTCCTGGGACTATGCCGACGACTTTTGTGTAATTTTTGTAAACTTTAAACCCGCGCGTCGCGAAAAATTCGAGCAAATCATCGACTAAATAAAACATCACACCTTTCAAAGTTCTAAGCGGTTTTTCTGCTATATCTCGCCAACGGATGAAGATACATAACGCAAATCTATTGTAGAAAGTCTCCTTATAGTCCTAGGAAGGTTTCCTAAAAGTTTCGAGAGTTTTCAATTTTTGGCCAAAATCGGCAAAAAACCCTTGACTATAGCCTTAGTATTTTGTCAAAATCCGGTCATTTTTCGACCATCTCAGAATCGCATGAAACTTTCAGGAAATGTTCCTGGGATTATACCGACGACTTTTGTGTAATTTTTGTAAACTTTAAACCCGCGCGTCGCGAGAAATTCGAGCAAATCATCGACTAAATAAAACATCACACCTTTCAAAGTTCTAAGCGGTTTTGCTGCTATATCTTGCCAACGGATGAAGATACATAACGCAAATCTATTGTAGAAAGTCTCCTTATAGTCCTAGGAAGGTTTCCTAAAAGTTTCGAGAGTTTTCAATTTTTGGCCAAAATCGGCAAAAAACCCTTGACTATAGCCTTAGTATTTTGTCAAAATCCGGTCATTTTTCGACCATCTCAGAATCGCATGAAACTTTCAGGAAATGTTCCTGGGACTATACCGACGACTTTTGTGTAATTTTTGTAAACTTTAAACCCGCGCGTCGCGAGAAATTCGAGCAAATCTTTGACTAATTAAAACATCACACCTTTCAAAGTTCTAAGCGGTTTTGCTGCTATATCTCGCCAACGGATGAAGATACATAACGCAAATCTATTGCAGAAAGTCTCCTTATAGTCCTAGGAAGGTCTTCTAAAAGTTTCGAGAGTTTTTAATTTTTGGCCAAAATCGGCAAAAAACTCTGGGCTATAGCCTTAGTATTTTGTCAAAATCCGGTCATTTTTCGACCATCTCAGAATCGCATGAAACTTTCAGGAAATGTTCCTGGGACTATGCCGACGACTTTTGTGTAGTTTTTGTAAACTTTAAACCTGCGCGTCGCGAGAAATTAGAGCAAATCATCGAGTAATTAAAACATCACACCTTTCAAAGTTCTAAGCGGTTTTGCTGCTATATCTCGCCAACGGATGAAGATACATAACGCAAATCTATTGCAGAAAGTCTCCTTATAGTCCTAGGAAGGTTTCCTAAAAGTTTCGAGAGTTTTCAATTTTTGGCCAAAATCGGCAAAAAACCCTGGGCTATAGCCTTAGTATTTTATCAAAATCCGGTCATTTTTCGACCATCTCAGAATCGCATGAAACTTTCAGGAAATGTTCCTGGGACTATGCCGACGACTTTTGTGTAATTTTTGTAAACTTTAAACCCGCGCGTCGTGAGAAATTAGAGCAAATCATCGACTAATTAAAACATCACACCTTTCAAAGTTCTAAGCGGTTTTTCTGCTATTTCTCGCCAACGGATGAAGATACATAACGCAAATCTATTGCAGAAAGTCTCCTTATAGTCCTAGGAAGGTTTCCTAAAAGTTTCGAGAGTTTTCAATTTTTGGCCAAAATCGGCAAAAAACCCTGGGCTATAGCCTTAGTATTTTGTCAAAATCCGGTCATTTTTCGACCATCTCAGAATCGCATGAAACTTTCAGGAAATGTTCCTGGGACTATGCCGACAACTTTTGTGTAATTTTTGTAAACTTTAAACCCGCGCGTCGCGAAAAATTCGAGCAAATCATCGACTAAATAAAACATCACACCTTTCAAAGTTCTAAGCGGTTTTTCTGCTATATCTCGCCAACGGATGAAGATACATAACGCAAATCTATTGTAGAAAGTCTCTTTATAGTCCTAGGAAGGTTTCCTAAAAGTTTCGAGAGTTTTCAATTTTTGGCCAAAATCGGCAAAAAACCCTGGGCTATAGCCTTAGTATTTTATCAAAATCCGGTCATTTTTCGACCATCTCAGAATCGCATGAAACTTTCAGGAAATGTTCCTGGGACTATGCCGACGACTTTTGTGTAATTTTTGTAAACTTTAAACCCGCGCGTCGTGAGAAATTAGAGCAAATCATCGACTAATTAAAACATCACACCTTTCAAAGTTCCAAGCGGTTTTTCTGCTATTTCTCGCCAACGGATGAAGATACATAACGCAAATCTATTGCAGAAAGTCTCCTTATAGTCCTAGGAAGGTTTCCTAAAAGTTTCGAGAGTTTTCAATTTTTGGCCAAAATCGGCAAAAAACCCTGGGCTATAGCCTTAGTATTTTGTCAAAATCCGGTCATTTTTCGACCATCTCAGAATCGCATGAAACTTTCAGGAAATGTTCCTGGGACTATGCCGACGACTTTTGTGTAGTTTTTGTAAACTTTAAACCCGCGCGTCGCGAGAAATTCGAGCAAGTCATCGACTAATTAAAACATCACACCTTTCAAAGTTCTAAGCGGTTTTGCTGCTATATCTCGCCAACGGATGAAGATACATAACGCAAATCTATTGCAGAAAGTCTCCTTATAGTCCTAGGAAGGTTTTCTAAAAGTTTCGAGAGTTTTTAATTTTTGGCCAAAATCGGCAAAAAACTCTGGGCTATAGCCTTAGTATTTTGTCAAAATCCGGTCATTTTTCGACCATCTCAGAATCGCTTGAAACTTTCAGGAAATGTTCCTGGGACTATGCCGACGACTTTTGTGTAGTTTTTGTAAACTTTAAACCCGCGCGTCGCGAGAAATTAGAGCAAATCATCGACTAATTAAAACATCACACCTTTCAAAGTTCTAAGCGGTTTTGCTGCTATATCTCGCCAACGGATGAAGATACATAACGCAAATCTATTGCAGAAAGTCTCCTTATAGTCCTAGGAAGGTTTCCTAAAAGTTTCGAGAGTTTTCAATTTTTGGCCAAAATCGGCAAAAAACCCTGGGCTATAGCCTTAGTATTTTATCAAAATCCGGTCATTTTTCGACCATCTCAGAATCGCATGAAACTTTCAGGAAATGTTCCTGGGACTATGCCGACGACTTTTGTGTAATTTTTGTAAACTTTAAACCCGCGCGTCGTGAGAAATTAGAGCAAATCATCGACTAATTAAAACATCACACCTTTCAAAGTTCTAAGCGGTTTTTCTGCTATATCTCGCCAACGGATGAAGATACATAACGCAAATCTATTGCAGAAAGTCTCCTTATAGTCCTAGGAAGGTTTCCTAAAAGTTTCGAGAGTTTTCAATTTTTGGCCAAAATCGGCAAAAAACCCTGGGCTATAGCCTTAGTATTTTGTCAAAATCCGGTCATTTTTCGACCATCTCAGAATCGCATGAAACTTTCAGGAAATGTTCCTGGGACTATGCCGACGACTTTTGTGTAGTTTTTGTAAACTTTAAACCCGCGCGTCGCGAGAAATTCGAGCAAGTCATCGACTAATTAAAACATCACACCTTTCAAAGTTCTAAGCGGTTTTGCTGCTATATCTCGCCAACGGATGAAGATACATAACGCAAATCTATTGCAGAAAGTCTCCTTATAGTCCTAGGAAGGTTTCCTAAAAGTTTCGAGAGTTTTCAATTTTTGGCCAAAATCGGCAAAAAACCCTGGGCTATAGCCTTAGTATTTTGTCAAAATCCGGTCATTTTTCGACCATCTCAGAATCGCATGAAACTTTCAGGAAATGTTCCTGGGACTATGCCGACGACTTTTGTGTAATTTTTGTAAACTTTAAACCCGCGCGTCGCGAAAAATTCGAGCAAATCATCGACTAAATAAAACATCACACCTTTCAAAGTTCTAAGCGGTTTTTCTGCTATATCTCGCCAACGGATGAAGATACATAACGCAAATCTATTGTAGAAAGTCTCCTTATAGTCCTAGGAAGGTTTCCTAAAAGTTTCGAGAGTTTTCAATTTTTGGCCAAAATCGGCAAAAAACCCTGGGCTATAGCCTTAGTATTTTATCAAAATCCGGTCATTTTTCGACCATCTCAGAATCGCATGAAACTTTCAGGAAATGTTCCTGGGACTATGCCGACGACTTTTGTGTAATTTTTGTAAACTTTAAACCCGCGCGTCGTGAGAAATTAGAGCAAATCATCGACTAATTAAAACATCACACCTTTCAAAGTTCTAAGCGGTTTTTCTGCTATATCTCGCCAACGGATGAAGATACATAACGCAAATCTATTGCAGAAAGTCTCCTTATAGTCCTAGGAAGGTTTCCTAAAAGTTTCGAGAGTTTTCAATTTTTGGCCAAAATCGGCAAAAAACCCTGGGCTATAGCCTTAGTATTTTGTCAAAATCCGGTCATTTTTCGACCATCTCAGAATCGCATGAAACTTTCAGGAAATGTTCCTGGGACTATACCGACGACTTTTGTGTAGTTTTTGTAAACTTTAAACCCGCGCGTCGCGAGAAATTCGAGCAAGTCATCGACTAATTAAAACATCACACCTTTCAAAGTTCTAAGCGGTTTTGCTGCTATATCTCGCCAACGGATGAAGATACATAACGCAAATCTATTGCAGAAAGTCTCCTTATAGTCCTAGGAAGGTTTCCTAAAAGTTTCGAGAGTTTTCAATTTTTGGCCAAAATCGGCAAAAAACCCTGGGCTATAGCCTTAGTATTTTGTCAAAATCCGGTCATTTTTCGACCATCTCAGAATCGCATGAAACTTTCAGGAAATGTTCCTGGGACTATGCCGACGACTTTTGTGTAATTTTTGTAAACTTTAAACCCGCGCGTCGCGAAAAATTCGAGCAAATCATCGACTAAATAAAACATCACACCTTTCAAAGTTCTAAGCGGTTTTTCTGCTATATCTCGCCAACGGATGAAGATACATAACGCAAATCTATTGTAGAAAGTCTCCTTATAGTCCTAGGAAGGTTTCCTAAAAGTTTCGAGAGTTTTCAATTTTTGGCCAAAATCGGCAAAAAACCCTGGGCTATAGCCTTAGTATTTTGTCAAAATCCGGTCATTTTTCGACCATCTCAGAATCGCATGAAACTTTCAGGAAATGTTCCTGGGACTATGCCGACGACTTTTATGTAATTTTTGTAAACTTTAAACCCGCGCGTCGCGAAAAATTCGAGCAAATCATCGACTAAATAAAACATCACACCTTTCAAAGTTCTAAGCGGTTTTGCTGCTATATCTTGCCAACGGATGAAGATACATAACGCAAATCTATTGCAGAAAGTCTCCTTATAGTCCTAGGAAGGTTTCCTAAAAGTTTCGAGAGTTTTCAATTTTTGGCCAAAATCGGCAAAAAACCCTTGACTATAGCCTTAGTATTTTGTCAAAATCCGGTCATTTTTCGACCATCTCAGAATCGCATGAAACTTTCAGGAAATGTTCCTGGGACTATACCGACGACTTTTGTGTAATTTTTGTAAACTTTAAACCCGCGCGTCGCGAGAAATTCGAGCAAATCTTTGACTAATTAAAACATCACACCTTTCAAAGTTCTAAGCGGTTTTGCTGCTATATCTCGCCAACGGATGAAGATACATAACGCAAATCTATTGCAGAAAGTCTCCTTATAGTCTTAGGAAGGTTTTCTAAAAGTTTCGAGAGTTTTCAATTTTTGGCCAAAATCGGCAAAAAACTCTGGGCTATAGCCTTAGTATTTTGTCAAAATCCGGTCATTTTTCGACCATCTCAGAATCGCTTGAAACTTTCAGGAAATGTTCCTGGGACTATGCCGACGACTTTTGTGTAGTTTTTGTAAACTTTAAACCCGCGCGTCGCGAGAAATTAGAGCAAATCATCGACTAATTAAAACATCACACCTTTCAAAGTTCTAAGCGGTTTTGCTGCTATATCTCGCCAACGGATGAAGATACATAACGCAAATCTATTGCAGAAAGTCTCCTTATAGTCCTAGGAAGGTTTCCTAAAAGTTTCGAGAGTTTTCAATTTTTGGCCAAAATCGGCAAAAAACCCTGGGCTATAGCCTTAGTATTTTATCAAAATCCGGTCATTTTTCGACCATCTCAGAATCGCATGAAACTTTCAGGAAATGTTCCTGGGACTATGCCGACGACTTTTGTGTAATTTTTGTAAACTTTAAACCCGCGCGTCGCGAGAAATTAGAGCAAATCATCGACTAATTAAAACATCACACCTTTCAAAGTTCTAAGCGGTTTTTCTGCTATATCTCGCCAACGGATGAAGATACATAACGCAAATCTATTGTAGAAAGTCTCCTTATAGTCCTAGGAAGGTTTCCTAAAAGTTTCGAGAGTTTTCAATTTTTGGCCAAAATCGGCAAAAAACCCTGGGCTATAGCCTTAGTATTTTGTCAAAATCCGGTCATTTTTCGACCATCTCAGAATCGCATGAAACTTTCAGGAAATGTTCCTGGGACTATGCCGACGACTTTTATGTAATTTTTGTAAACTTTAAACCCGCGCGTCGCGAAAAATTCGAGCAAATCATCGACTAAATAAAACATCACACCTTTCAAAGTTCTAAGCGGTTTTGCTGCTATATCTTGCCAACGGATGAAGATACATAACGCAAATCTATTGCAGAAAGTCTCCTTATAGTCCTAGGAAGGTTTCCTAAAAGTTTCGAGAGTTTTCAATTTTTGGCCAAAATCGGCAAAAAACCCTGGGCTATAGCCTTAGTATTTTGTCAAAATCCGGTCATTTTTCGACCATCTCAGAATCGCATGAAACTTTCAGGAAATGTTCCTGGGACTATACCGACGACTTTTGTGTAATTTTTGTAAACTTTAAACCCGCGCGTCGCGAGAAATTCGAGCAAATCTTTGACTAATTAAAACATCACACCTTTCAAAGTTCTAAGCGGTTTTGCTGCTATATCTCGCCAACGGATGAAGATACATAACGCAAATCTATTGCAGAAAGTCTCCTTATAGTCCTAGGAAGGTTTTCTAAAAGTTTCGAGAGTTTTTAATTTTTGGCCAAAATCGGCAAAAAACTCTGGGCTATAGCCTTAGTATTTTGTCAAAATCCGGTCATTTTTCGACCATCTCAGAATCGCTTGAAACTTTCAGGAAATGTTCCTGGGACTATGCCGACGACTTTTGTGTAGTTTTTGTAAACTTTAAACCTGCGCGTCGCGAGAAATTAGAGCAAATCATCGACTAATTAAAACATCACACCTTTCAAAGTTCTAAGCGGTTTTGCTGCTATATCTCGCCAACGGATGAAGATACATAACGCAAATCTATTGCAGAAAGTCTCCTTATAGTCCTAGGAAGGTTTCCTAAAAGTTTCGAGAGTTTTCAATTTTTGGCCAAAATCGGCAAAAAGCCCTGGGCTATAGCCTTAGTATTTTGTCAAAATCCGGTCATTTTTCGACCATCTCAGAATCGCATGAAACTTTCAGGAAATGTTCCTGGGACTATGCCGACGACTTTTGTGTAGTTTTTGTAAACTGTAAACCCGCGCGTAATGCAAATCTATTGCAGAAAGTCTCCTTATAGTCCTAGGAAGGTTTCCTAAAAGATGGTCGAAAAATGACCTGATTTTTACAAAATACTAAGGCGTAGCCCAGGGTTTTTTGCTGATTTTGGCCAAAAATTGAAAACTCTCGAAACTTTTAGGGAACTTTGCTAGGACTATAAGGAGACTTTCAGCAATGGATTTGCGTGATGTATCTTCATCCGTTGGCGAGATATAGCAGCAAAACCTCTTAGAACTTTGAAAGGTGTGATGTTTTAATTAGTCGATGATTTGCTCGAATTTCTCGCGACGCGCGGGTTTAAAGTTTACAAAAACTACACAAAAGTTGTCGGCATAGTCCCAGGAACATTTCCTGAAAGTTTCATGTGATTCTGAGATGGTCGAAAAATGACCGGATTTTGACAATATAGTGAGGCTATAGCCCAGGGTTTTTTTGCCGGTTTTGGCCAAAAATTGAAAACTCTCGAAACTTTTAGGAAACCTTCCTAGGACTATGAGAAGACTTTCTGCAATAGATTTGCGTTATGTATCTTCATCCGTTGGCGAGATATAGCAGCAAAACCGCTTAGAACTTTGAAAGGTGTGATGTTTGTCGATGATTTGCTCTAATTTCTAGCGACGCACGGCTTTAAAGTTTACAAAACTATGCAAAAACCGTGGGCATGGTCCCAGAAACACATCCTGAAAGTTTCATGTGTTTCTGAGATGGTTGAAAAATGACCGGATTTTGACAAAATACTAAGGCTATAGCCCAGGGTTTTTTGCCGAATTTGGCCAAAAATCGAAAACTCTAGGACGATGTGAAGACTTTCTGCAATACATTTGCTTGATGTATCTTTATCCGTTGGCGAGATATAGCAGCAAAACCGCGTAAAACTTTGAAAGGTGTGATATTTTAATTAGTCGATGATTTGCTCTAATTTCTCGAGACGCGCGGCCTTAAAGTTTACCCAAAAATTCCAGTTTTTGGCTTAATCTTAGAATTGCATGAAGCTTGCAGGAAATGTTCCTGGAGTATAACAGAGGTCTTGAAATTGGTGATATTTTATTTAGCGAATCGCGAGTAATAAAAGAAAATCGTCGCCTTTCACATGACGTAGTTTACGAACAAAAGAACCTAAACTGCAAATGCGGGTGTGGCTGCAGGTATTGGATCCAACTTCACGTAAAAATAGTTAATGTTTTACACCAAACAGTTAGGAAATAGAACAGCACAAAATTAACGAAGTGTTATTTATTGTAACTTCCCGGAATACATTGGGTGACACCTATTTATGAGTTTCTTTCTCAGGCATTTACACTTAAAGCAGATCTTTATTCGAGCAGCTGGTTCCCGCGAGAACCCCATTAATAATTTAAAGCGGTACTGAAGCTGCCCAATGAAGAACACCGTAAGTGAAGAAAACGCCTTCATATTTGACTGAATCCATGGTCGAGGTTTTGGCCCAAGTGAGTGGTAGACTCCCGAAAGCCTTTGCGTCCCTTGGATCGATGGTCAAACGTTCAGTCCAAAAAGATGGTGTTTTGTATGTTACTGCCCCAGTACATAAAAACTAAATCCCTTAATCAACAATAAAACATGAGTAACGTCAATGTTGTCAGTTGTAAAGTAGTAAGTTTGATAGATAACCAGTTGTAGGTGGTCACGAGCAGCGACTAACTCGATAGTTTGCGCGTCAGCAGACCATTTGGATGACATCAGGTTGATCAATTGTAGAGCGCAGCTAGAAATTAGTCAGTAAGTTAGTTTGCCAGTTAATTATTCATTAAACCAGTAAAATTAGTTGATTAATGTTAGTCTGTTAGTCAGTTAATGTTGATAGTCATTCAGTAAGTTAGTTTGCCAGTTAATTATTCATTAGACCGGTAAAATGAATTGAATGTTAGCCAGTCAATTGCTTAATTTCACAGTGGATGTTAGTCCCAGCTGTGAGAACTAGTTTTGATCTATGTCGGCATAGATATATAAAGTATGCTGTATCGAACCTAAGATTGATATGTGGAAAATTTAAACTTGCGTGACACCTTAAGACAAGTTTAAGCTTATGTTTCGAGCACTAGCCCTTCGTTACTTTAGCTAACGTCAACTAACGCTCAACACGTCAGTTTAAACTTCTCTTATAGCGTTAAGCTTAATATCTACATCAACTTTTGGTTGATTCATCTTTTCTTTTCTTGTTAATTTGCTCGCTTGTTAGTAGACTTTCAACTGCTGCTACGTTCAAAGGTGATAAACCAGCAAGTTGGCCGCTATGGTTGTCAGTGCATCAGTTGAATGCCGGTTAGTTAAAGTCAAGAAGGGAATCGATTCATTAGTATTTGTGTTAGTAGGATTAAGAAAACGTAAGTCGATCAAAGTTAGCATTTGTTAGGTTAGATTAGTCTATGTTAGATTCCCCGGAAGTGTTTCGGTTACGTTCTGTCAGTTGTTCCCATTGTTTGTTCTCACGTTTGAAATCTACTTAGCGGCACAAATAGTTGAACTGCTTTAGTCCCATTCTCATCACCCGGCTAAGGAAATTAAAAATAAAAATAAAAATAAAAAAAAAACTGACAGAAACTTGTAGAATCAAGGCTTGATAAAGTAAACGTGATCACAACACGACATTCAGTGATTGATGCTCGAGATGAAAAGTTGAGTTGTCCGAAAAATTCTACCGCGGAATTTCGATAAAAGATCAGAGCTAAGGCATTGTTATCTGAAAACGGTATTTCAGTCTCCAGACAACAATACCAAAAACAAACTTTGTGAGAAGGGTCGCGGTGAGAAATGAAACAGCAGTTCAAAACTAACAAACTATAAAACAACAACAACAACAAAACAGCAACAACAACAACAACAACAACAACAACAACAACGAATAAACCTAAAAACGTGCCGCTCTAAATTCTATGACTTTGCCTTGGTCTTTTTATTCATCCTGGATGAGCAAGACTCCAGCGGACGGGGCGCGGCGGCGATGGATTAAAACAGCAAGACCCACGATCAAGATGAGTGCCATGAAAGCAAGCAGTCCTGCGATCACTGCCACTAGAGTCATGGTACTCACGCCGCTGCTACTGGTCACTGCAGGCGCTTCTGAAGCAGGAAATGTATCAAGAACTAAAACTGCTGTAGGAATTAACATAACCATGGAGAAAGTTCTAGCAATAGAAGTAGTTGTAGTATAGTGCGGTATCGCGGAGGGCATGGGTTCGATTCCTGTTGAAGCCGGATTTTTTTGCATGAAAAAACAAAACCCAAAAAACAGCAGCAATAAAAAAAGCAAAAGTACGCAGAAGCCATTTTGTTTAGTAACTCGATACGAGCCAACTAACACACAAGAGGCACATTTAGAGCTTTGACTTTCCTGATTACTACTTCTTGCACTAATGACTATTCGCTTACCAACTTTGGATTGGCTGCTGGCCAGCGTGATGGGGCCCACGTACAACGTCTCGGCCATCTCATCGGTGACTTCACGACGCTTTCGCTTTGAGCCTCCTT
This sequence comes from Plumapathes pennacea, assembly GCA_964036295.1. Lineage (NCBI taxonomy): Eukaryota > Metazoa > Cnidaria > Anthozoa > Antipatharia > Myriopathidae > Plumapathes > Plumapathes pennacea. Next base: position 210,747 of record OZ038466.1, read on the forward strand.
CTGTACAACCCTTGGCGCATCGCGATTCTGTGTCGGCCGATCGACAGACTGTCACCTGACAGTGGAGGTACACATCGTCATAACTCTCCGTGAAACGGAAGGCAGCCAGAGAAAATTGCTGAACTGCACCAGGGACATAGGTGTAATCAAGGGTGTTGTCTCTTGAGCAACTGGAGAGAAGGAAAAACAAAATTATGCAATATTATGACCCATCAAATATTTCCTCCCGCGCGTGATTGGTGGAATCGTGACACGTGACCGAATAACGTCCGCTCACGAGCGGACGTTATCAGCGAATAACCCCCGCCTGGCGAACTATCGCTGTTTATTGACAATATCCGAACACAATTTTAAATATTAATCACAAAAAACCATTACGAGATGACTACCGAGGAGGACATCAATTCATTTGTTGAAAAAGCAGTTGCAGAAAGCACCAAAGAGCTTCACAGTCCTTGCGCCATTATTTGCACTGCGAGAGGAAATAGTTGAAGGATAATAAAGACAATAAACTACTTTTGGCTTCGGAAATATGCACGAATAATTGTCCTTGGACATTATCTGTTCCTCGAAGCTCACAGTTGCCCTCGAGCTTCGCTCTCGGGCAACTGTTCGCTTCTCGGAACAGATAATATCCTCGGACAATTATCCGTGCATATTTCCGAAGCCAAAAGTAGTTTATTGCTTTTTTTTTTTAGCGGAAATGAATTCACATGTTTAATATTATTTAACAATATGTATCTCTAATAAAATTACGACAGCTAAACGACGACTGCGTTGAAATCTTTAGACAAATACAAAGACAGATGGAAAAAGTAGAGAGGCCAAAATAATCTCTTTCTCTCTCTTTCGGTTGTCATAAACGACCACTCTTTTATAACACCGCAACTTGTTCTAAAATTCCTCTCTCTAGCAATCACACGTACGTGTTTTCCATGATCAAGTGTTTAGGTTCAGATCCAGGGTCTGAGGACAACGTGGCTTTGCACCAATCAGGGAAAAGGGCCAGCTGCGAGTCACCTGATTCCACTTTGAGTTGGAGATAAATGCTTCTACCGATTGCTACCTCAACTGGGTACTCGGCTATAGGTTCCTCGTACTGATCAGACTTATACATGTCCATGTAGTAAGTAAAGTTTCCATAATCAGCTGAAAGATAAAAGAGTGGCTCACTTATTGATACAAAAGACTCGTGATTATTCTTTTCTGCGCTTATTTTCGTATTAGTGTGGTGTGTATCTTTGTGTTGTGTCGTATTGCTGTACTGCCGCTTCCTGTGTGAGTTAAGTGTGGCGTTGCGTTTGGCACTGAGTGTGTTGTGTTGTGTTGTGCTGCGTTGCGTTGTGTTGTATTGTTTGCGTTATTACCCTTGCAGTTGCGTTATGTGTTTCTAGTTCCTTTTTTCTGGGTGCAGATAGTTTACTTTGTGCAGTGTAATGTTACGAAGTATATTTCGTGGTGCTGTGTTATTTTGATAATTGTTTTATTATATACTGTTTGCGCTGTGTTGTCTCAGTAAGTATGTATCTAGTTTTTGGTGTGGCAGTTTATGGAAAGTTTTGCTAAGAGTTAAGAGTGAATACTGCAGAATATATTTGGTAATACAAACCTGCCTGTGTGATGATCTCGGTGCTTCGTGGATTGAAGGATATTTTACCAACAGTTTGTCCGACGACATCCCCATCTTCGGTAATACCCCCGGACACCAAAGCCTTGTTGTCGTACGAGCACTTAAAGGGGAAGACCACGCTATGCGATCTAGAAATAGTCTGGTCACCTGGCATCTCGTATTTCATGTCCATTTTTATCTCATTCTCGTAGACGATGTATTTACCGTCCTCGCTCTTTGATTTCTTGGTGCCACAAGCTTCAAGGCCAAACTTAAAGGTAACAGTTTCATTCATAGTCTCTGGCTTGCAGTCCTGGCCTTCCAGCTGAGCGGTACTGACATCCGCTGCGGGATAATCCTTCAAGCTGAAGGACACCGATATGTAATCCTCATCACACTGAATGGTCAACTCTATAAGTGCAAGGAGAAAAAAAGAGCGATAAAAGTAAGTAAGATCAGATCAGATTCTGAGATTTATTACATTGTTATATGATAATATGAGAGAGGCAAATTAAACATAGATACCAAAGAAGACTAAGTCTTATTACTACTCTGACAACTTGAACTATTACAGACTTCGGTAAACCTTTGACACATCTACCCCAAAGACGAATTTGGAATCCGTGTCTGAGTGAACACGGGAGATAATTAAACTCTTTTATGCCTCGACTAGTATCTTAAAAAGCAGGAAGAAAAACTGTCAAATATCCGCAGCGCTTTCACCTGTAATCCCGTTTCAATAACTCTATTTATGATGATAGTTTTGAAAACTAAAGAGGCGCAACTGGGGTAACAATAATTATAAAGTACTTGTCAAAAAGTGTCCCCGTTTGATGATCAATGGTAGCGTTCATTAGATCGCACAAGTTTTGTTTAATTGTCTTGAATGACTCTTTAGTGAATGATACGTTAAATCTGCGCGGTTTCGCCTCTGGGTGCGGTCATTCCAAACGTAATTACAGATGAATATTCCAGAAAAGTCGCTCTTGATTTGAAGAAAACACGACGTGCAGTACAGATCAGTGTGTTTCGACCAGCGAGGCGAACAATGCAAACATAGTTTTTTAAAGAGAACACAACATGTCAGCTTCCGCTAACAGAAAGGCAGGTGCCTTTGAAAGCCCGTCATTTTGTCTAATTTAGAGTCCATTTCTCATGCAAGCAATGAAGCGTTCCATTCAATTTATTGTACTTCGATGGAATCGAAGCATAAATTATACAGGATCGTTCTGATTCCAACACGCAATACTAAGAAAAACGTCAATTTAACACTCCAGCCACTTCATGTGATGAAGTACAAAAAGTCTGCCAGTGTGTCCTGTACAGCGTCTCAACTATATATTACGCTCTCAAGACTATTGTAAATTATAAGTTAGCTTAGTTTATAGTTTATAAAGCGTTAACAATTCTCAAAAGTATCTCGTAATATTTCCCACGGGGAAAAGAGCTGAATTCAATCAGCTTGTTGCTGTGTGATGTGGGCCAATCACTGTTGAGCTCTAAATGCAATTCAGAGTTTACGGTAATTATTCAAAGTGAGTAGCGCGCGGTTATAGTGAACTGTACTCACAATGACTAAATGCTTGGTCACATCACTACTGAATGAGAAATATCTCTTATTCAACACAAAGGACTTTCGCTCTTATTTCGTAGCTTGTACATCCACGCACAGACGAAACATTTGAACTCGACTTGCCCACTCGGCTACCATATCGCCACTTAGCGTCAACTTTATTAAACTAGTATGTTCCAGTTTGCGGCAATAGAGCTGGTCGCTTCCACTGGCACCGAACTATAATGGACACATGTGCAGATCATTTTCGTGCAGGAAACTCATTCGTCCTCCAGTACAAAATCATATTTTTGTGCAGTTGGCCTAATTTTGTTTTTTGTACAAGTCACACCTCAACAATTGCGTGCTATTCATTTATAACTAGAGACTAATTGAGAAGCAAGATAAAGTTTTACTGCCTGTATACTGGAGAAAATCACACTTCTGAATTTAACGAGAGCCATGGTGAAAACAAAGCTAGCCTGATATTGTTCAATCCGCACTCACCTCGAACAAGGCACTTGCCTATTCAACACAATGGACCATATTGGCCATTGTTTGCTGCAGGCAGATTGGGGTCCTACAAAGCTTTCTAGCTAACATAAAAATTCAATTAAAAATTTTGCGCCAGGTGCTTGGTTTGACTCTTACTGTGAGTATACGGGCACGCATACAACCGAGGAAACTCACTTGCAAACAATTTTGCCGTATAAACCGGTCGCTTGCGTTTGCGCTTGCTCAGTACTCGTGTGAACCAGCCTGAAGGGCGTCAGCACTCAAGAGAAAAAACGCGTTCTAGTCGTCGAGTCACTTGGCTGTCGAGTGAGGTTCATGTTCTCTTTTTTTGCTTTTAAGTTGAAGTGCGTTGGAAAGCTCTGGCGGAAGTGAAAAGTAGATGTGTCAAAAACAAAACTGCGTTACTCACTTGCTTCATCGTCGACCTCTGCTGCGCCCTCTCCATTTCCTGCTGCAAAGAAACTACCACCAATCAGTAAATTGTTTTAAAATTATTATACCAATGGTTCCTAAAAACTCAGCATTCGACCAATAAATCACCTTGTATTATCATTCATCTGCAAAACTAGTCGATGGAAAGTTCGGTACCTGGAATAAGCGCTGTATCACGCTTGGGTGGGCCATGTAATGTGGTTTCATTTATACCGCGTTGTATTTGATCTCTTAAATGAGATCCGGCGTTCTTGGAACACTTGTTTGTGAGATCAGACAGACAAAAACCAGAAATGATAGTGCCGCATTTGGAGAATAAGAAGTAAAAGTGTCGACACACCCTTATTTGAACGGTGTGCTTGTCGAAATCATAATGGCATGATTATTTACCTGCGCTGGAGGCTAGGCTGACCATCAAGACGATCAAATTCCAATACAGCCCCATCTTATGAGCTCGTTTTGCCAATGTACACTTCTGTCAGCAACCACACTCAGATATTACCAAATGATGACTGAATTTGCTAGGAATTCCGCTTAAGAAAAATCCGATTATCTTGTAATTATTCCATTTTTATCATTTATTATTCAGCCTTTTGTTCAGAGAGATTTGGAACAGTCTGGACACATGCATACATTACAATAGCACTGCCAAATTGGCTTCACTGTGAAGGCTTTTGTCTCTTATACACGGACTAAACATGTTTAGTTGTCAAAGCTACTAATAGAAAGACCCCGCTGATAAATCAAAACTGTTAACTACAATGTTAAAAAGCAACTAAACTTTAAAATGATGGGAGAAACAGACGGCATAGTCAGTTCCTAACCCTTTTATTCCCAAGCTCAGAATGCAAATTCTCCCAATCACCCAAGAAAAATAAACACGTGTAATGTAATGAGAAGTTATAGTTTTATCAACTCTCATCTGAGCAAGCTATCAATATAGCCAAGTTTTCCTAACTGCATCATACATATCTGATGAGATTTTGAAGGAGAAACTTGAAGTTGCTCTTGGTGAAAAGGGTGATATATTTGGCGAGTGTCTGAACTTGTTAATGCTTTGATTGAAAGAGCAGGAACAAATTAAGTCGTGAGTTGTTCCAAGAGTAAGGTGGGAGCTCCTTACCTTGTATGTCGGTTGTCGGAGGTTCGTCATTGTCTTCAATCGATATTGTAATTGTGGACGGTTGACCAACAAATACATTTGGTATCGGCACACCAGTCTTAGTTAGGGTTAAGGTGAACTCTTCCGACTCAGGCTCTACCTCGTAGTCATCAGTGATTGTAAATGTGACGATTTTCTCCGTGTCATTTCTGCCGAACGTAACTTTTTGATTCGCCAGAATGACATCTTGATCATCTGTTGTAACATGCGAAGCTTTAACCCTGAGTGACAAAATAAATAAATATATACATAATACTGACAAGTAAGTATTAGACCACACTCCCTTCCTATAATGGGAATAAAACCACACGCTTTTCTCACTAGTTTCATTACCTCTCTAGATTTATTAGTATACACTGCCATTTTCTCCACACGATAGTAGCTGACTACATACAGCATTGTAATAACTCTTTGGGGCATTAAAACAGAACATGCAGAAACTATCACTATATATGTGTTTCAGTCAACTTCTTTACAAGGACCAAGTACATATATAAAAAAGCTTGAAAATTTTCAAAGCCACCCAAATAAATGGGACGGATCATTTTGCAATCAAATAATAAATAAATTCTTTGCTGCTCAAATATGGAATTGCTTTGATAGTAAATTGGCTGAAATCATTTTCGTCCCGTGGGCTTTCCTTTTTGCTGTGAAATTAACCTTTTCACTCCCAAGCTCAAAATACAACTTCTCCCGATCTTTAAAAAGAAAATGTACAAGTGATGCAGTGAAATTGATAGTTTAACCAACTTTCATAACCTCTCCTTACTGCATGATATATTTCTGGTGAAAAACTGAAGGAGAAAATCAATCTCGATCAACCTTGGGAGTGACAGGGTTAACCTATGTAAATACAAATCTTACTATTAAATATGGGCCAAAACTGTTAAATAATCTATATTAATGATACTATAGGAAGGTTGTTGGTGCTCACTCAAAAAATCCTCCCTCTCCTGTTGGTCCAGATCTCACGATTTTGACAGAGACATTGCCGTCTCCCTCGTTCACTGTCATGGAAATCGATTCAAACTGAAAATAGTAAGCTAAAGGGACACAAAAAAAAAGACAAAATTTGTCAGTTAAGCAAACTTTTTTGAAAACAACAACAACAACAACGGTAGTTACTTGGCTAAGAATTGAATTTTATAATCGTTGCACAAACTTCAAAACCTGCACTGCTGTCGTTTGCACAGATTTGTGCAAACGTAGCATAGCAGCATTGGTACGTAAATATGCAAATACGACTGCACATGTACAGATAGGGCAGAATCATCCAGGTCGCGTGTAGGTCATGATGTAAGAACAACCTATGCTCCGACGTAAACAAAGAGTAAAGAGAATATTACTAGTGTTTTGTCGTTGAGTTAGGGCGGCATGATTATTCAATTTGTAACCTTGCAATTGAGACATATACGTTCTATTGGAGATCTAACAAACCCCTATTGTTAGTTGGACAAGAATCTTGCATAATTTACCGTTGTGAATTAAGGTGTGATAGCATTCACCGTCAACACGCAAAGCAGTTTGGTCACAGTACCACTGTTTTATTTATAGTGACTTTCAAACTTTAAACGAATGTCACCGCAACACGACTACACTTAGTACGTAGTCCCTATAACTTGTTTTGTAGATGAAGCGGACAGGAGAATACGAAGGAACGGGGTCTAGTGAATGCTTTCTAAATTGCTTTCTTCGCACTTTGTTCAAACTGATTTCGTTTGACTGAAATATATTTTAGCGAAACTCGCGGATAACAGGTCCCGGAGTGTTTCCGTGCAACAAAAGACTTGTTCCTGGAGCCGACTGCTTGGTTCCCATAAAATGGCGTAAGATGTGCTTTGGGAGTAAAGACGCACATATAAACGCGATTACTCATTTCATACTCACCTACTCCACCTGAAACACTTGGCACCAAAGCCAAGAACAGGAAACTCAACACGGGATTCATGATTATACGTAGCAATCACAGATGAAAATGCTCCGGCCTGGACCGACGCCTAACCAGTGAATGGTCCACTGCTTGTAGTGCAAATCTGTTTAAGTCACTTGCATAATTGTGGAATGTTAGTTCCACATGACCAGGTCGCGGTGTTTTGCGGTTCTATTGTTTATGTTTTATGCCGCTGGGTATCCGGACCGCTTGGCGCCCTTATGAATTGCTCTTTCTAAAAAGTAGAAAGGTCAGGACTTGAAATCACAATTGACTTCATGCCTGAAGCAGAGCGGACTATAACTACAAGTTGCGTTTGTTATATACAACTCTGACAGCCAACTGTCACACACTGATCCTTGCCTGTCAGCCATTCTGTTACTCAACTAGAGAAGGGACCCACCATGTAGTATCTACAGACTTGTAGGTCTTTCAAGAAAAGGCTTTTAATAATTCTTCACATAGACCAAATATTTCATGACTAGTATATGAATGATCATTGTTAAATTAATGAGCCAAGCAATAGAAGTTATTAGCATAATTCCACGTGGTCTAATTAAATTTATAAACGTCGATTTTTTTCTGTCGTTAAATCGTGTTTGTTTGACTTGCGATGATTTGAAATTTGATATTCAAACATTGCGGCTATAAACACCCGTTGTTTCGTATCTGCGCATGTCAAGCGCCGCATAAAAAAACTGACTTAAATTATTGAAGTAAAATCGAAGCCGTGGAACGTTCTGCCGCTGATTTACCCAGGCTGCTTAGAGAGCGGGAGAATATATGGCCACCGGTATAATGCCTGACTTCACCAACCTTACGCGATCAAATACTCAATCGGATTTAAACAACTTTGCTCTACAGGACCACACAAAAGCGCTCAGTGTAGATACTTACATCAAGTAATAATAAATTATTGCAAATAAGCTACCAACAAGTAAAAGAAATTTCAAAGAATCGATGAAAGTCCCCGCAAAATGTGAGCTTAAATTTGATCATGTTGGCCCTTTTAATTCACCTATATAATTTAGACTGTGTGAAAGCAACAAAGAACTCGAAAGTGTATACGAATGGCTCACCGCAAAAACGTAAAGCTTAAATATCAAAAAGTCTAGTTTGTAATTTTTCACCCGTACCAAAAAAGAGTGACCCGTAAACTAAACGTCAAAGTTTTAGATCACAAATCCTGTACGTATATTTCACTTGAACAAAAAATTTGTGTCAAATGTCTTCGTGTTCTATTGGATAGCAATCTATCATGGAATTCCCACATAGACTATATCACCGTAAAAATACTAGAAAACAATTGGCATTATTGCAATACTGAGATATAATTCCCTTTAATACACTGTTAAATGCATTTGAAAATGGCCACTACTCTATGCTACTCTATGGGTGTTTCTATAGATTTATCAAAAGCATTTGACAAGGTGAACCACGATATTTTGATAAGCAAACTTAACTATTATGGTATAACTGGTCAAAGCAACATGCGTTTTCTAAACTATCTAGAAAACTAAAAACAATTTGTTAATATACAAAGCCTTGATTATTTGTTATATTAGTGTTATATTGCTACGTGCAATACTTGTCTATGTACTTCAGTGTGTAAGTATAATTACCCTATCATGTTCACCTTGTAACCTACGCCGTTAGCAGATAAATGTTCCGCGTATCAGGGAGCATAGTAAAGACTTTATTTTATTTAACGAGGGTAATACACATAATAGCGTGACAGTAACACTAATAAACGTGTGGCCCTCAACTTATATGCTAAGAATTAAAAACAACAACAACAACAAAAAAAAAAAAACAAAAAGAAAAAAAAGCTAATGTCATCGTTTGCATAAAACTATACTACAAGAATAATATAATAAAAAAGATACATAGACTAACTGCGATAGGTTAAACACCTAAGGATTAAGAAATGCGCCTTGTAATTCATTATGTCACTTAATAGCAACATTGTAGTAAAATATACCTTAAAATAAGTAGAATAAAAACCTCTGAACCTTTGAGCATCACAATTACACAAAAGCAAAATTATGAAGCCAGATACAAAAGCAAGAAGTCAAATACAAAAGCATGAAGTCAGATCCAAGCTGGCCTATGATACATGCTTTGCGGAGAGATATTTAAAGGATTTCTGAACCGCTGTGACAAATTATCAAACCTATTTACAAAGCACAAACTATTGAAAAATGTATAACCTGATAAGATACTAAAATAGTAAAATAAGTCGGCGTGCCATGCGCTGAACGTATATCTATAATATATCGCTAAATCACGCAACACCAATTGACGCCAATCTAACTATTAATATCATCCCTTGGTTTTTCTTCTTTGTAAATTATACTAAATGAAATGAAATGAAATGAAATGCTATATATGCGCGTGTTCGCGGCCGGACAACTTTTAGAGATTATTTCATGAAATACGATCATAATTGACCTGAGATGCTTGGCCGCTTATCATTATTGTATTAGATTATCACCTCAATTGTAAGCTAGTTACTGAAACAAAATTGTAACTTCCTCCGTGGTGCTCAGGCTCAGTTTCCCCGAATTAGTCGACGCAGCGGCGTTTCGTGTAAAATGGTCCTTCTCTGCTGCCGCTACGAGCTCTGACGCGATCACAAGTAGGAACAAGGGGGAGTAGATGACAATAAGGCAGAATTCTGACGGCAACACGATGACTTCGAACTCTTTGTTGCAACGAGCTAACAACAACAGAACCCAAGACATTATCATTAAAGAAACCACGACTATATCAACTACTTTGTAGAGCAGCCTCCTCTTCAGCTCCCCGGGGGATGGAGTGGCCTTTTGAGTGATGTAACGCTTCAGTCGCGACCACAAAACGAGGGACAAAACGAAACCAGGGATGCCGAACTGAAAGACAGATACAAACTGAAAGTAGAGCTTCCTGTTAATCACATCGTCGGTCTTGAGCTCTACTTTATCCAAGCATTGAATGCTTGTTATTAGCGGCCGAGTGTTGTTAGCAGCAACCCAGAATGCAGGCGACAGAAGCAAAACAGAGGCCAACACAACCAGTGTCAAAATCAAGAAGGCTTGTTTCAGGGAGACTCTCCAACCCTTAGAGTTTATCAAGAAAGCGACAATCACTAAAATCGTCTGACAAAGGTGAGAGAGACACACACACAGCTGTGCCACCAATGGTCCCAAGATGCACGTTGCTGTCCACCTGCTGGAGGTGAACTCTTGGGATGTGAACACAAACAGAAATGTTCCGTAGGTTGTCATGTTCAACAAGAACAAAAACTTCACAAGAGGCCTTAAGTTGCCAAGCGCTTTCCACACTTTTTCCTGAAGGCAATGAAATGCAATGTACGCATTTAAAAAAGCCCCAGTTGTGAAGGCGGCGACCATAAGGGGATGCATGTTCCTCTCGTGGACTTTCAACGCAGAACACAACAAATGCTATGTGGTCTTGTCCGTTTTATCCCAGATGTGTGTGTTCAGGAGTTGCATATAAACTTCAAGTGGCTTAGAAGGCAGTAAGTGCATCAGCTCCTTTGATGTTTTACTTCACCTGAAAGCACGCAGTCAGAGTAAGAAATGTTATGGAAACTCTAGGTGGAGCACGCTTCTAGCGAGTTAAAAGAAAAGAAAAGGCAAAACGAGTAAGGTGATGGTCCTTGGTTTTTGTTGTTTTTTAGATATTGACGACTATGATGTCGGATGGTGAAGGTCTTCGGACCGAAGTAAACGACAAGGAGTCCTGACTGCTAGTCCTGATCTACTCAATATAAAAGATCCCGGACCGTGACAAGGTACCTCTTGCAAGAAGCTAAATCCCCAAAAAGGCCTTGATACAATTCGGCGCGAATATATATAAATGCTAAATTCGACGTTAACTATATCTACAGAGAAAATGCAAAAAATTAGCAATTAAACTGCCTATGTATAAATGATAAAAACTTCGCCGTTAATTAACGGAGAAATATTCCCTCTGTGTATAGTGATGTACCAAAAACTTTGCCGTTAGAGCTTGAATAATTTTTAATTGTTGACTCCCAAGAAAAATCTCATTTAGAAAAGCTGGAGAGGTTTGATAAATGCGAATTTGCATTAGAGGTCCTCTAGGGAATCGACAAATGAAAATTATTCAAGCTCTGTGTAAACAAAAGCTCGAACCGGTCCTATATCTTCACTGTTTCAACACGATTAGCATTGTAGCGGCCAAATATCCTGCTTCATGTTGGTTGGCTTGACACGGAGACTTGGATTGCAACACGTATTTATTGACACTCCAAACAAACGAAGACGACACAAAATATACTGTAGAATTCACTGTAGATAACACGGTTGAATACACAAATACGAATACAAAACTTACGGTCTTACGTTGAACTACGATACGATACGGTTGAAAAATCATAAAGAAATCCAGAGCCAAGCGAACACGTATAAACGAACCAAACTCCAAAGACCAACTAAAAAACGAGTCATATAAATTTAAGAAATATATAACGCGTAACCGCGTAATATAGCCTCATCTAAATACTTGGGAAGTTGGGAGAACACGAGAGTAGTCCAGGAAACCACGAGGCCGCCGAGTAGTTTCCGGCGCTACTCGAGTGTTCTCCCAACTTCCCAAGTGTTTAGATGAGGCTATATATTTCTTTTATAAAATAATTAGTCAAGTAAAATACATCACGTATCGCGTGAGCTTATCTTACACGGTTATTTAGCCAATCAGGGCGCGCGTAGTACAGTATCATAGTTATTTTATAAAATGATTATATATAGCAAAGTTAATGAATCAAAGCGAAACACGCGGACAAAATGCAAAATACTAAAGGCTATCTAATTAGCGACATTTCGGAACTAACACGCATATTTACATATTTTCTCGGCTTCGATTCTCTCGTGCTCTTTCAAATCCAGAACCGAGCGTCGACAAACAGCTCCCAAATGCGCCAAAGACTCCCCACACATCTCACCAAAACAGGGAAGCGGAAGATCTTATTAAGACAACTAAACAAAAAGTCAGAAGCAAGCACGGTTCTAGCACTAGAGTGACGGAAGTCTCGGTGATGATCTGAATTGTATAGCGACACATGGCTCATAAAGTTTAGTAAAATATTTCTAGTAGCCATGTGTCGATATAACTCAAATACCTCTTCCTTTGGGAGCGAACATGGCAGAAGCATTGAGAGGAGAGAGCTGAGCGAGTGGATATACACTCAGTATATTGGAATTATTTTGCTAGGGCCAAAAAGCCAACTCGAGTTAAAATAAAGTTATCATCATATACAGGTTCGTCTGTACCTCGGTGTTGTGTCAGATGAATCCTGTTATGATGTCAGACTTGTAGTCAAACAGCTTCAATCGTCTCGTTGGCAAAGGACCAGACGACCAGAAAGTAAACTCGAGCACTTCAGGAATCAAACAGGCCAGAACAAGCGAACGCCCGCGGTCTGGGACAATAGAGGCCAGCCGCTGACCCGGTGTCCACGTTCGATGGTCGGGCGGATCCAAACCGGTTTATACCAGTTTACGGAAGTGGGTCAAATTTTTTTAAATTTAGTTTTTAGCCTCTGACATTTTTATTTTCAGCGTTTTGTAGGACAGCCCGACCTCAACAACGTTTTGCTCCAGATTTCTCCTGACCCCGCCACTGGTCTCAGTGCTCTCCATTTTTCCCGGCGTTATTTCCTTTCCATTGTTCTTGAAACAGATTTTGGCCGTGAACACACTTCCGCTAGTAGACACACAAGTTGCTCGAACAATGAAATGCTTAGCCCAATATACACGCCACTCGAGCATTCCTGTTCATCAGTTTGTTTGTAGTCTCTACTGTGTGCAGTCGCACTTCGTTTGCTTTCTCCACTCGCTGGTGCCTCAGGTAACAGCTTGGGCCTGGCTATTGCTACAGTTTATATTTAGAAGTTTAGCCTCGTCACGGGTCTTGTTTTTGGCTTGTCCTGCTCTGGTCGACTAGCATTTATGTACTCCTACGACGCTTTTCAATAGATATAACAACCTCGTCACTTGGGGCCTTTGTCCAATGTTGGCGGACGACTGTAATTTGTCACTTACGAACTATCCTTGCAGATGCCTTAAAAGTTTGTACCCAACTCTAGAACCTCCGTTTAACACTTCCGGATCTAGTATACATCTTCCGAGGATAACCTCGCCCGAACGTCCCATTCGCTCAAACGGCGCCCGCGGTTTCATTTTCACGATTGCACTTGTCGCATTTGAAATTTATTTGCCACAGACCTTTGAGGGAGAGAGGGCGCGCTTGGTTGACTAAAGTAATGTTTGCACCATCATTGTAGGAGGATTCGCGGAAAACGAAAGGTTGTTTTTATATATTTTTATTTTGGACGTTTCTCGTATTGGCGCTGCCTTGCAAGGCAAGAAGACTTGCCTCATATAGCAGGACTTTCAGTACAACCAATTGCGATTGAATCACTGTGACATTATTTGGTTTTTTGAAAGAGTTCTCACATACTTTTGTAATTATAGCACTGAAATAACTTTGGTTTTGGTTTTCGATTTAAAAACCGTTCTATACACGGATCATGTTAGTATAACAACGTACAGTGTCCGACACATGACGTAATGTAAATACAAACTCTGGCACTTGTATCAAAGGGCATAAGTGTTAATATATTTTATAAGAAAGTGGATGATTCTTGGACACCCGAAGTTTTCTGGCTTTCGTGTCTCCGACGGGTTGATTGAAGAAACAGATAAACGAGTGACATAAGAGAAAAAATGACAAGGCAAACGATAAATCCAATGAGCAATCCAATCTCCCAGTCAAACCAGAAGTACCCGATCAGATCTGTAGAGGGAAAGAACAAAGTAACACAGTGTACTAAATAATAGTAATAATTAGCAACTCATAGATTTATTAAAGCGTGTAGGGTCCGCATGGGATCACTGTATAACGTTTTACGCGTGTGCCAATACCGCATACCTGGCTTCAAACTTCCCGTGGGCTCATCTGTGTTTTCATTTGACACTATTTTCAGCGGTCCCACGCTCAGATACTGCTGTATTACTTGATCGCTGGCACTGCGGCGCCTTCTATCGAACGGACATCCCTTTGCGCATAGAGAGTTGACACTAGACTGCTGACATACCAGTAGCTTGCAGTGCACATACACAATTTTAGATGGATTCCTATAAAAAGCAAGTGCCTTGATACTGAGACGCTGCACGGCTGCCGGGACATATTTATAGTCCAGTGTTTTGTCTTTTTGGCATCTGTTAACGAGAAACGAGAAAGATTTTCACCATAAGCAATGAAGCAATTATCATAGATCGAGCTGGCACTTCATGGTCTCAGACCAACCTGTACTGTTCCCTAAAGCGAAAGTAAATTACGTTCGAGCAAAAGGCCCGGTGTTTCTGAAATTAGGCCAAAATGAACATTTTCTGAAAAAATGCGAAGGCTTTAGCCCACGTGCTCTTTTCTCGAAAATGGTCAGCGAAAAAATTAAAACTCTTACTACTTTCAGGAAATCTTCCTGGGACTATAACGAGAATTTTTGCAGTACGTTTGTATTACATTTCTTTAGCTGTTGACGATATAACATAGTTAACAACGCATACTTTGCCAGGCATGAGACTGATTACGTACCCTTCTTCGATGAATACGTGATTGTCGGGGTCATCGATATTTTTCGTGGGTGTCAGTTTGCACATTTCAAGAAACACCACGAGACTTGCATTGTTTGTTTTTACCTCAGCCTGCAGGTGGAGCCGGTGATTATTATTGATAGGGACTGGGTACTTGTTATAAGGCGCGCTGTACTGTGCGTCTGTGTAAATGTCCATTTGAAGCGTAAAATTACCAACACCGTCTGTGTGTTTTAAAAATGAAAAACAAAGACAAAAACAATGTCAGTTAAAACATTCACGACAACTTTTCACACTGTCATGTCTCTTTTATACAAAACAAACGACGTGGTGTGTTGATGTCTTGATCAGAAATGCAACCACGTGTTTACAAGGCGGCCATGTGATCAAAAGCAATGACCGGATTGGATGCAAATGTAATTATAATGAATTAATTCTGTTTGGTTTCGTTCAGGGTTTGTTTGTGCGACAGTTGTGTAGCCATCTTTACGGAACTGTGTTCCCCTTCATTTGGTTGATGCTGAAATGATTGAATTTTGGTGTAAGTTTCCAAATCCATTTCGTTTGATGGTGTTTGGCTGTAGTCAGTGCATAGTTTGTTCTGCATGAGCTCTTTACCTGTTCTTGTAAAGACCACAGCCTTGCGAGGTGAAAGTGTCACCACTGATATAACCGCTTCCCTAGAGAACCGACACTCAATCAGAAACAAAAGCACGTGACCACGAACGATGACTGGATTGGACGAAGGAACTTTGACTTTGATGTAAATGTAATTATAATAGATCATTTCTGTTTGGTCTGGGCTCAGCTTAAATTGAGTTCCACAGCCATTGAAGGAAGTTTTGATGAGAGCGTGTGTCTTGTCAATGAGGTGCGGTACACAACTTGAATTTTCCATATGAATAGACTTTATGTCAACAACCGTGTTAATGTTGTTGGTATTGTTCATATCTAAAATGATCTCCATCTCATCATTGCCACAGCGAACATCACTTGCAATATCTCCTGAAACAAACAAACAAACAATAAAACAAACAAAACCAAGGTAATTAGGATGGCCGCAAAATCTCACAGAATACAGTCAGGCTAGAGTCTACAAACTACATGAGTTTTAGTCTACGTTAACGCGGCGGTAAAAATGTAGAATGTATTTTCCTTTCTCCTCCCATGCTCTGGCGAAAGATTACCGCTAGAAACGTCAGCTGACACATTCTTTATGCCGTTTAGCACATCCGTTGCACCGATCTTTGTTGATGCTCGTTTTAGTTGATGCAATCCATAAAAAAGGATGAGCGACGGCAACAGTTTTCTGCGTATTTTATTGCGTATTGCCAAATGATGCAATCACAGTCGGCAACCTACCGTGCCCAATAGCTCCACCTAACGTAGGGGCAATTCTCGGTGTTGCAGTTGCTGCAGTACTCGGTGTTGCTGTTGTGGAGACGGCAGGTGTATCTAAAGAGAACGGGAAAAGAGCATAATATGGTAAGGGTACACTGTAGTTTATACGAGGGCGTACGATCTAGGGAGAGTGGGCGTCAGGTGACCGTTCACCGACCCATTCTCCTCGCTCTCGCCAGACCGCGCGAGTTCGCTTTGAGCTTGTTCAAGTATCTTAGCGCAAAGTGTAGACTGCAGTCTGCACTCAGCGCGCATTTATTTTGCATCAACTTTAGCGATAACGGACCCTAGTTACCTTGTGATCCGTCTCCACAATAGCGAGCGTTGCACACCAGGGTGGGCATGAGCCGGTAGACAAAATAGCGGCTGCAATTTCGAACCAAAATGTGGGTAGACCACTCACACCGACAGTCTCCTGTGGTGTGAAAACAGAGCTTTCTTTTCACTGTCCCCTCTTCAACAGTAGGATGATTGCCATGGAGCCATCCAGGTTTTTCTGTTCCACATCGGAAGAGTGGGATGCACGTGTTGGGCATTTTGAAGCCCGCACGGCCCGTGAAGCGATACCAACCGACCTTAAAGCCCTCTCGGTCACATTTCGCCCTTGTGCTTGTGTTCTGGATATTGTAAAACTGTGATCTGTCGTAGCTATCAAGCGCAATCCATGAGGCACACGGGTTGTCTGGAGGAAAAAAAATACAACACTGTACAGGTGCATTTTGCACCAACAGTCACGTGATAAAAGCTCTGACTCGGGGGAGTCGGATAAAGCAAGTACAAAAGCAAGCAGCGTTCACACGTCTAACGGGAATAAAATGAGATTCGAACTACAGCTCATCAATCATAGTATAGCGTGTTGAACAAGCTGCTTTAGCTCAGAGGCGACTCGTGTACAAAGGATTGATAGACGAATTGATTGGTTGGCACAAGGGTCGCGTAGATTACTTAGATTCGAATACCGCTGAAGCCTGGACTTTTTCCTGGGATAAGGTATCTTTGTAATGGCCTGTGCAAACGAACGCAACATGTTGGCACAACATCGCCCGGGGGTTAGGGTTATATAACCACGAAGAACACTTTTACTTTCAAATATGTTTGTTTTGTCACACTACAAGGATATTGTCACTAATCAATCAATCAATCAATCATACCGACTATGGCATTCTTAGGGAGTCATAGAAATCAGTTGGATTGAGCGGGGGATTCACGGAAGAAGTCTACTTCGGCCATTACAATTGTCCTCGAAAACCGAAACAATTAAATCGGGTCATAAGTGTCAATTAACTAAAATAAATACTGGACCTGATAATGCAAATTGTTTCTTAACAAAAGCAATGCTGAAGAAATGTGTGGACCGATATATAAATTCATAGAAAAAAGATCAAGTGAGTAAAACCGCACCTGCAGCTCAACGAACACACAGAAAAGCAACTGGAAACCAATCGAGGTTAACGATCCGGCATGAGCAGAGAACTTGTAAAGCATTCAGTGTGCTTCACTGAACAAATGTCTTAACGCGAATGTCAACAAATGTCTCAAACCTTATCCTTATCCTTTAGTTATCAAACTCAGCTATTCAGACAAAATCATATTTAGGGAAGAGTGTATGAGCGATTGAGGCACTAAACTTTTACGTTTGTTTAGTTCTGTATATTGCTCATAGTGTTTGGACAAACCCAGTTGGATATTGTGAAGACTTAATGAAAATCTTTATTAACGCTTCGATTCGCTCCATTTCTCGTTCTATTTTACGAGGATGCAAGTCATATTGTTCACAATTAGAGAGAGAGAATGATAAAATGAAGACAACACTTACAGTTGCAGAAATTCACTGCCGCGCGCAATTGTGATCTACAGTATGACCGGACTAAAACCGCGCCTAAAATTCTAAAACTTTTGATTGTTTACATCTAAGGTGACGAGAAATGATATCGATCACTTTCTGCTCGTCTCTTTAAAATTATATATCCTAATAACACTGAAGATTTATCGGATGCACGCCTTGCAAAATACATTATAACTGACTCACTGGCGTACTTCCCAAATGTCGGCAAGTGGCGTTCAGCTATTAATCCAATATAGAAGCCTTACCTAAACTGTTCCCTACTGCTCGTTGGACGCTGAAGGACACCAGCATAAGCAGAAGAATCTCGTTCATCTTACTGAATGTCGCAGGGCACCCGCGTGCTTCGAAGGCGGCAAGTGGAAGCGCGGGTAGATTCACACGTGTAGCAGGTTGTTGGATCAAACGTCAATCTCATGCAAATTTTTATTGCAGGACCTTTGTCTGCAAGCTGGGAGACTCTGCAAACAATGCCTCACGGTGTCCGCACTGCGGGATAGTAATGCCTTACGAATGTTTTATTGGCGACAGTGGAAGGATGAACATCGTACCGTGGGTACCACACTCTACTGATCTTTTCTTGGCCATTCTGTTTGGGCATTATAATAAAAGAATTACAGAACTCAAAAAGTTAGCAGGTTACAAAGGCATTTCAACACGACTCCGTAAGTGACTGACGTTTTCAATCCTGCGATCACCTCATTTTGCATGTCAGCGGTTAGAAACGACAGCAAATTCAAGTTCCGTTTCCGTAGTCACCGTGCAACCGCTGTAAGAGCTCAAGGTTTAGTATCGATACACATAGAATAGTACAATATGCATATTATATGAATATTATGTGCTTAGTAGTACAATATGTTTTTATAATTAACAAGTTGTGCACAAGGTAATATGGGGCCTGTGCACTCATTTCTAGTTACCATGGAAATACGCAATGACCAACGAAAGTGTCGCTAAAAAGGTATTTCTGCGGTGTTGAAGGAATTCATTGTAAACTGATCAAATGTGGCCGATGGTCCCTGTGAGACAGATGGAACCATCAAATGAAGGGTTTGCTGATATCTCCGCGCGTGTCTTTGGAGAGTTTGCGTTAGACCACTGCTTTCTTTCTTATCTAATGGTTCTGCTTCATCTCTGAATATGTGGTTACTGTTGGTAAGTGTTAATTAGAAAATCACACAATGAAAGGTGCTGCTTCAATCACATCATTTCACACATGACCGGATGTCGGATGTTTGGCGCGCTGATTGCAAACCTTACAACTGGTCTGAATGGAGCGAAAATTTTGTAATACAGGTCTGAAATAGGGCAAACAATTTTCGGTTACATGTCTGAAATAAGACATGGAAAATAGTATATTTTGGCCTGAAATATGGTGAGGAGTTTGAGAACCTGGACACAAGTGCGTCACGGTGTTTTTAGACTCTGGCTTAGCCAATGAAATCTTTCAGTTTGTTTTCAAAATCTGATATAAATTATCCCAAAGCAAGAAGAATTTCTTGAGCCAGTAAGAACTTTGTTTCATACTTTTATACGTAAACCGAATGTGTTACTAATAGATGCCCAATTAGCACGATGTACAGATGCGCCTTATTGTGGTGACGTCGCAAGTCTCACCTGATAAAGTGTAGAAAGGAGATGAACAATATTGACAAGACCATACATCAGTATCGATCGATGGGCAATGCCAAAGCGACAGTTACATTCAGCTTTCTTCTCTTTAAAGTTTTCTCCATTTAACGACTGTACACAACTCACCATCTGGTCTGCAGGCGATTCTCTTACCGACTCACAAATATCACAAGAAACTCTGGTTAAAATTCAGGGTCTTTTATAGTGATCTAAAGGGATAAAAAAGCTTTGTTATAAAGAGCACATACAGAAATCTTTCAGTTCGTCGTCGGCATTGTTCAAATTTCTGGCTTGTTGGAACCAAAAACTCAGACTATTCTTCAAATTTTAAAAACTCAAGTGGAAAAGTAAGAATGGACACGGATGAGGAGGTCGACATAGAAGCCGAAATAGCTGAACCGCAGGAACCAGAATCTTCAAACAGTGATAGCGACTGGGACACGGACCTGGAGGAGACGAGCGAAGCAATCACTCCGAGCGAACCGTCCGCAACACAGGTCTACCTGGAGGCCTGCAACAAACTGGGCACACAACCAGTTTCAAAATTTATCCGGCAAATGTCGGGCAAGACCGTCGACCTCAAACATTATGGAATACGAAACAAGGGAGTCAAAGGGATCGCCACAGCGCTCGCAACAAACATCACCGTGGCTACCTTAAATCTCCATGACAACGGCTTGGAGGAACATGGCGCCAAGAGTATCGCGAAAATGCTGCGCGAGAATTTTTTCTTGACGGAAATTGACCTTTCTGGAAACAATATTGGCCGAGCAGGTGCGCGAGCCATAGCAGACGTTCTCGTGCAAAATGTCACACTATCCACGGTAAATCTCTCCAAGAACAAACTGACAGATTGTGATGTGGCGTTTATGGCTGAAGCATTGAAGGATAATTTCCACCTCAAATCTCTGATCCTCAGCCATAACAACTTGGAGGACCAAGGGGGTATTCTGATGGGCTCAGCATTAGCTGTTAACAGCGTCCTTGAGTCACTGGACGTCAGCTGGAACCGAATTGCCAGCAGAGGAGCTGTGGCCCTTTTAGATGGGGCGCGAGAGAGCTACACTTTAAAGTTCCTGAACGTCGCCTGGAATGGTTTGTCTGACCTCGGGGCGCAGGCGCTGAGGAGCATGCTGGAGGCAAGCGAGTCCATTATCACGCTTGACGTCACTAATACCTCCATAACTTTCGAGGGAGCACAACAGCTGGCCAGCGGACTCAAGCGTAACACAACTCTGAGAAAGCTGCACGTGGGGAGGAACCCATTCCTAAGCTCCGGGGCGCATGCTATCCTAAGGGCCATCCTAAGGAACCCTGAGAGCGCACTTCAAGAGGTTCACTTTAACGAGATGGCACTCGATCAGGACTGCGAGAAGGAACTCAGTGCGGTGATGTTAAAGAGACCCGGGTTTCTGTGCACCTGGGCTGTTAGTATCCAGGGGGGAGGACACGGGATGAACAAGAACCCAAACAAAATTTACCCTGTGGAGATGTTCATGAACTTCGCGCGAGGTAAAAAGCTGCGTATGATGGACCTGTTCAGGCGTCTCTCAAAGAAGGACACGATCGGTAAAGCAGAGTTCGTGGCCGGACTTAGGAACATGAGTATTCAGATGAACGAGCAACAACTCCTCAAGTTGTTTGAGATTCTAGACGAGAATCACGACGGCGAGTTGCAGTTCATGGAGTTTGCAAACCTTGTGAACAGGAAAGCTCAAGAGAGGGCAGCTAAACTGGCAAAGAAGAAAGCCAAGAAACACACCAAGCAGTTCCGCCCATAAGTAAACACACAGTCTAGTCGGTGAAGATTCATCACCTCAAGATTTTTAATGTGCTTTACATCATGAGACTGGGAAAGACTCGCTTTCGTCCCAGTTCCCGTGAGCAATGCAACCCAGGATACCTCAGTCAATCCAACGTTTCTGCTTTCATTTGAAAATGTGTGAGAAATGAGCAGCAAACTAAAGCAAACAATTTTTATGTTTAATTAATCACTGTTTTGTTGTCACAGGCGCAAACGTTGAGGTCAGTAAAATGTCCATTCAGTATGCAGAGGGAGTCACGTGTTTGGAAGAAGAAAGTTCTCGTTTAATACGTAATAAGTCTAAAAACAAATTTCTCAATAATTATACATAAGAAACAATGCCGTAAGGATTTCAGTAAAAATTAATTCCTCCAGGTATTTTAGACTAATACTAAAATGCAAGAAATTCTCCAGAAATTTGTTTTGGGCTCAACTTCCATGATTATAAATATGCTCTTCACAAACAGTTTTATCTTTGCCCTTTGTTTAAAGAAATTCTGAAGATGAAATAAAGATAAACTCTTTTCGCATCGCAGTAAGTCATTCACTCATGCCTCTTCAGCTTCAAAATAACGTTCGTTTAGAACTTAAATGGGAAGTTCAAATTTTACTTTCAAATCGACTTCCCTCGCCAACTCGATGATATTCGCAACACGAACGACCTGGAAAACAAAACCGCGTGCGTTAATTCGTGTTTCTAAGAATTCTCAGAACTACAGTTCGTTTTCGTAACTTATTTGATTATACTGTACATATTTGTCGCTGTACGTACCATTTCAGCTGCATCTTCCAAGTCGTCACATGCAATGATACGCAGACCACTGGCAGCAATTAACGCTTTGGCATCCTCCACTCGTGTTCCTGGGAATAATGAGAGCTTTATGAGAAATTACCATAAAAAAGGACAAGAAGAAAAGCAGAAAAAGGAGAAAAAAAAAAAAAAAAAAAAAGGAAAAGAAGAAGAGCAAGGAGTATGAGAAGAAAGGAAACTGGAATTCGGATTCGAAATAATCGACACATTTGCTCCGAACCTTGAAGTCGTACAACGATTGGTATCTGAAGATTGAGCTCTTTGGCCGCGGCAATAATCCCCTCAGCAATAATGTCACAGCGCATAATACCACCAAAGATGTTCACAAGCACAGCATGGACCTGTGGGGAAGGACGCACATTCAAACAGCACTGGAAAACTACATAACAGGTCTTATCAGGCATTACAAAGAGAAGCACTTACATGATTATTAATATGCCGACACATTCTAGTTTTTTTGAATACTTGAATAGAGGGAGCACGGTTTAATTGCTCTGGGCAAATCTCCGTGCAAAAATACTTTGTACGGTCTCAGACTACTGTATTTTTATGTGATCATTTTTTATCAAGTACCTTTTTGTCACCGGTGATAATTTCAAAGGCTGCCTGCACTTGTTTTATGGTAGCTCCACCACCGATGTCCAGGAAGTTAGCAGGTTCACCTCCATGAAGCTTGATGATGTCCATGGTTGCCATAGCAAGACCCGCACCATTTACTGACAAAACAGAAGGCACAGAGGAATGTGTCAGTGAATTACTAAGTCCCTACATCTTTTGACTCCTGAAACTTTATATTCTGTTCCTCCTGGTAAAAAGAATTCACAGTAACTAACTCTTTTACAACATTTTACTTATTCAAATCCTTCAAGCACACTCCAACAGTCTTAGAAACAACAGTCTTAGAAAGGTATTGTAGTCTAAAAGGGGCAATGTCAAGGGACTGTGCATGCAAGACAGAATTAAGAACATAGAAATATACAATAGTTTGGTAAGCAGTTATTCTTTCATGTGGATTAAATGATGTGAAATACAAAACTTTAAGCTTGACACTGTGTCAGATTCACTAGAGTAAAAGTTACCATACAGCACATGAGGATGACTTGTTTTGTCATTTGTCATTTTTGATGACTCCTCTAGAAATGAAATACTGTATTATTGATTCATTGTCCTCTCAGACCTACCTAGACACCCAATACTGCCATCAAGACCGATGTAATTCAGGTTTGACTTTCCAGCCTCTACTTCTCTCTCATCTTCCTGAGACCAGTCCTTCAAGGAGAAGATCTTGGGTTGTCTGAACTCAGAGTTGTCATCAAACAGAAGCTTGGCATCCATGCACACAACTAGAGGAACAGAAGAGTAACCAACTTATTATACAGTTACGACCAAATTTCGCTGCTGATTAATTTCTTCTGCAAAGTAACACCAGTCCCAAATAACTTGATAGGCTCTTGGTTGTTTAAAGGTGTTCGGCCTTGGTGATTAGTGATGTAATTACTATGGTTTAAAAGTGTTCGGCCTTGGTGATTAGTGATGCTGGCTTTTGACAGTCATTCGAAAACTGCTCCATTCATATAGACACCTGTTAACCTAGGCAAGAAGAAGCAAGAGAATATAAGCACAAGAAGACTTCATCAAGTCAATTTTCGTGTTTGAAATATATTGAAAGGTCTAGTGGCCAAGATGATAAAAAATAAGAACAGAAATCTCAAAAAGTAAACTTTGACCTCAAATAGACACATAAGTTCTTCTTCCGCCCACCACCTAAAGAGTCAGCTCAGTATTAATGTAAGACGGTACACTGATTACATATTGAACAACCATAAACAGTAAATTACCTCGTCCCAGAAGATCTTCTGTCATCGGGTTGATTTCAATCAAGGTGGAATCCTTGGTGATAAACAGTTCATACATGCGCATCATGACGTCAGCTGCCTGCTCGACTGTGCTGGGACCAAAACCCATTGTGCTGGCAAATTTAAGAGCTTCTTCACGACTGAGGCCTGCCAAACAAAAAAAAAATGCATGTTCTATTTCACTTGGAAATATTTGCCTTATCCAGAGTGAGAAAGGAAAATAATGAGGTTCAGTAAGTATGACAAATGCATGAACAATACCTTTATAAATGTCAACGGGTTGTTTAACAATAGCATCTGGGTTTTCTTTGGCTACTTGTTCAATGTCGACTCCTCCCTGCTGACTTCCAACCAACACTGGACCCTGAACACAGTGCAAAGATTATGAACCAACCATATTTAATTGTACACAATACTCACTGGACCCTGAACACAGAAAGATTATGAACCAACCATATTTAATTGTACACAATACTCACTGGACCCTGAACACAAAAAGATTGTGAACTAACCATATTTCATTGCACACAAAAATTTGCTGAATAATAAAATTAGTAACTGTTTTTCTCCTTTGTTTGTTTAATGTATTCTCACCTTGAATGCTCTTTCCAGGGCAATGGCAAAATAATATTCTCTCCTGGAGTACATCCTTTCACAAATGAAGACCTATGAATTGAAGCAGCAGTGGAGTTTTATGACACTACTGTAGATGGTGCATTGCAGTTCCAGTTCATGCCTTTACAGTGCAGTTAATCTTGTGCAGAGTTTCCCATTCAGTGCTTGTTTGAATACTTGTTTGCTTTACAGTAATTCAAAGAGCCAGAGTGCAGGCATTTTTATGAATACCTCATTACATATTCTGCCCTGCTCTCCAGTCTGCTTTGTGAACAGCTTTTTCCCTAGCATTCTGGAAGACACCTCTTTGGCTTCTTGAGAGCTGAAAATGGCAACAACAAGAAACACAAAAACAACAAGAACTACAATAAATAACAGAAACAGCGAACATAGTTGTGCATGCTCTGCTTTTTACACTTACAGTGTGCAGTATGTCCATCACTGTACTTACAGTTGTAATACATGTATGTTTGAGAATAGATAAAAAGATTGAACAGCTACAGTATAGTGCATGCAGGTAAGCTATAATTTACATAGTACATTACATAACTAACTGTAAAACATGGTTCTACTGTTCTACCTTTTCAGAACAAATTAGAGCACAGTTGATCAGACAAGTAGCCAACATAAAAGCTGACTTTACATCAAATTTACACTACCTTTTTGCAAGCAATTTGGCTTTCTTTGCCAGCAGAACAGACTCCCATAAAACTGAAACAAAACTTGCAATATTATTAAGTAACTGAGATCCAACTTACGAGAAGACAATCCTGACTCCTCCCTTGAGTCCTCCTTCAAATCTTCCTTTGCCACGTCCACCAGCAAGCACTTGAGCCTTTACTACAATATCTGAATCTGTTTCATTTTCTGTGAGGATAAAAACACCCAATCATATATGCTGCGGTTTAACTAAATGTATTTGGTTTAATTTTTGTTTGAACCAGATAACTTTTTAACTGGTTTATTTCTATTATTTTGTTCAAGGTGGGGTGGAATAACTGTAGCCATGCTATCCCAGGGGACAAAACTGGGGAGAGGCAGGGGAAGAAGGAGGGGGGTGGAATTGGTGAGGAGAAAGGGAGAAGGGAGGGCGTAAGGTTTGTGAGGTGAAGTGGGGAAGGAGGGTAGTGTGATAATATTGGAGTTTACAATGCATTATTACTGACAGTGTTACATTCATTTGATAAAAAGGAAAAGGAAAATAACGACAACTTTTGACTTATAGCCTTAGGTTAAATAATAATTATCATGATTTACTGCATTGCAAGTAATTATGTTTGTCAACTCACCTAAAACAGTAGCTATTTCGTATGCTTCATTGGCTGTCTTTGCTACCTCTCCCTTAGGTGTTAAAATGCCATGATCTTGAAGCATTTTCATGCTGTAGTGCTCATGAAGAGAGAGATTTCGTTTCTGTTGTGCGACATTTACACCTAAAACCTAGAACATGGAGCCATGTCAGCGCCAACAGAGGAGAAATAGAAACTTTATATTCTTAATTTTGCATTTCATACCTTGGGCAGTAAATTTCGCTGCGCTCTCAGGCTGTGCAAAGCGAACCGTCTCACAACCAGACCAGTTGCACGGGTCGCCATCTTTGTTGTTGACTAATCAGGCGTACTGCGCATGAGTGAGCTACGCTGAAGATCTCATGCGAAGGCCCTGGGCACGACTAAAAAGAACTGGGCTGGAGTGCTTATTTTTAAGCTGCTGTTATATCTGTTGTTATGAATTATCTCTTCATAAAGAGATATTGATCGAGTGTAGATTGTAATTCAATTTGCGACAATTTCGCTATGCATTGGGCAGCAGTTGACGTCACTTGCGCGAAACCACTTTGCGCAGATGTTTTTCTGAGACGGAAGACCGCTGTCCAAGGTTGCCAAGATGGCGGCGATAAACTTCCGTCCGCTGAAAAGACCACGTTTGGGACCCCCTGATTACTATCCTCAGGACAGCAAGCAAAGAGAGGTAAGTACTGTAAAGATTAAGGGCTACATTTGATGAAGTATTAACTTTTTTGTGCTTTCAAAGGACGAACTGACGGAAGAAAACGTTCGGAAAGGATTTTCCTACCAGCCCCTTTTGAGCCCAATCGAGGTAAAGCTTTATTTTATAACGTTTATTAGTTCACCCTGGAGCTTCTTGATACTTTAATAATACTAAAAGTAACACTTCTGTTCTCTTACAGTATGGATCGGCCAGAGATATCCTGAATAACTTTCCCCTGTCAAAAGTAAGCATCGTAACCCGTATGATCAATTCATATGGTTATACAATAATGTGGACATATTATAAAAGCAACTTTTTACTTGATACGATCCTTTGTTTTTATCGTCTGTATGCCTTCACGATCACATGTGTTGCATGGTATTTGTGACGCGCTTAAGACTAGACTGCATGTACATAAAATGATTAGAAAACAAACATATCCAGTAACTCCAAGAACTGCTTGGAAATAGTTTATATTGTATTTCAGTGCCTGAGTGTATTGATGTTTGTTGTTATGATCAGTACTGATCGAAGACTTACTTGACAATCTCATTATCAGTTTGCTCAAAGCTTCAAAGCTGTTGTACAGGAAAAGCAGAAGCTCAACACATACCAAGATGGAAACAAAAGGAAATCACAAATCGTCAAGGAAAACTTTTGGCCGGTAAGGACAGCCCACAGTACTGAATAATTTTCTTGTGCATAGTTGATCCCCCATGGGAGGGGGGGGGGGGGGGGGGGGGGGGGGTACTCAGGTATGTTAGTGATGGGAGGTGTGCGAATGAGACCATGCTTTTAGACCCAGAATGAAACACCCCTCCTCCCCCAAAAAATGCTGATTTCAAACCCAAAAAAGGGCACCAACCCCACCCCCTGGGAGTTGATTGACCTGATAATCTATCTGGTATGTAACTGCATTTGATTCTGCTTAATTGATTAAAACATCACCAGTCCCTTGCCAATTTTCTTTTGTGTATTCACCCACTTACACCTAGGAGGCCAGGAATTAATACAGCAATAAAATCACTATTTCTTCCACTGTTAGGTTACTGCTCGTTCTCGCACTCTGTTATCTCAGTGGTTCCAAGAACTTTCTGGCAATAAACCTCTGTCTTTTCTGGCAAAGAAAGTAAGTGCAAAGTACATATTGTACAATAAAATGTATTTTGTGAGTACTGTATGCAGATTCTGTAGAGTCTGTAGATATGTGGACAACTAAATTGAAAACATTGATTTTTTCATGGACCTAAACTGTAATATGAGAAGGTAATAAACATTGGCCAACACAAAGAAGGGTTTTGATTGGTGTAAAATCAACATACAAATTTATGAGACTTGCTGATCTCTTTACATTGTTTGCAAACAACAACAAAGTAATTATTGGGTAATAACCATATTTTGGAATTTTGTCCCATACATTTTGGTAAAAAAACTTTTTGATTAACATCTATGCATTTTACTTACAAAACACTGTTTCAGACAAAAGATAAAAATATTGTTGTCATAGAAAAACATTGACATGCAATTTGCAAAAAATATTAATTATGCATGACTATTACAGGTACACATGGTAATACATTAAAATATCCCCTTATTTACTTGAATGTAGGTTCCAATATTTAACAAGAAGGAAGAAATATTCAGCAGTCTATGTGAAAATACTGTCCCCATGCTGCGGGCGGCGTGGTTTATCAAAATGACTTCAGCATATAACACTGCCATGTCAGAGGCAAAGATCAAGAAGCGCCTAATGGCTGACCCATCTCTTGGTATGGTATACTACATGTATCACGAGGCGAAGTTGATACATTGTACTGACTTTGACTCTTAATCTTTCAAACTTGCAGATTGGACCCATGCTCTAACCAAGTACCTGAAGGAGCAGCTGAACAAGATTTTTGATTTTTATCAAGGACACTTCCCTGCCTCTCAGCACCAGGGAAGAATGACACCAGAGGTCGAGCAAGCACTGAAACAATGGAACTACACCATACGGCTGGCTAACTGGCTATATGAGGTAACTATATGTGTACACAGATTAAATTAATGTATCAAGATCTTTATGATAAGCAGATATGCCATCTCTCTTGCTTTTCAGTCCCCTGCACTCGTGCCTCATCTTCCAATCTCCAAGTAGAACTACTTCCCAAGTACTAGCACTTTTTCTTTTAGATAGGTTAATGGTTTAATATGATATGAAAAGATAGGAAAATGTGTCATATTTTAACTCAAGTTCTTGCAGGCAAAAGTTAGCCTCAGCTATAAAATTTAGGTTACCAATCTACCCTCACCTCTGAGACACCCAGAAAGCTTAACAATCTACATTTATTCTGTTTTAAACTTGCAGGAGAGTCTTCTTGATCGCCAGGAGTTTCTTCAGTGGCTGTTAGACTTGTTAGAGAAGAGTAAGACCAGTGATGATGTGCTGCTAAAATTCTTGATACCGCTTATCTCCAGAGTAAGTCGAGTCACTCAAAGCTTGAGTTAAAGAGCTAATCTGTGACTTTTTACATGTATTTCAACATGTTGGCTAACACTAACAGATTAGAAGCTTTTGATCAAGACTCACTAAATACTTGTTTTACATGTCAGTGAAGTTTTGTTCTGAGCCAAACCTTCCTGTTTTTGGGCTCAAAGTGGCAACAAAGTTTAGACCTACAGTACCTAGACCCAGTTGTCAAAAACCCAATTAGTCTGCATGGAGTCAGATGATCAAAGAAACAATACTTTCAGAGGCAGAGTAAGAGTCCAAAAGAAGCATGTTAAATCAGTTTAGGGGTTGACCAAAGAAACTTGCACTTTATAATTTGTCTGTCTGTATTTTCTAGTATGTGGATCAGATGGTTTTGACACACACCTTGGCCAGAAATCTTGCTCGAGTGTGTACACGGAAGCTGTCGACTTTGTATTCAGCCGCAGAGCAGATGCAGTCTGAACAACAGCAGGGCCAGTCATCAGCAAGCTCCAGATCCAGCAGTGGTCCTGTCGTGAGTCCTTTGACTGCAAATTCAGAAGGGTAAGTTTGTATAATTATGTGAATATTGGGGTGTGCACTGCTGTTTATTGCTTTTACTAGAGACAAATAGTGTTTTTCTTTTTTTTTTTTTTTTGCTGGTACCACAATCAACTTGTTTATATTGCACATGTATGTAAAGTCAAGAGTGGGCCCACATGTGTTTTCCTTCCCTAGCAGTCCTGCAGTTCAAGCCACTACTGGCCAGCAGTCAGTTCTCAGTCAGTACAAGACATGCCCTCAGCACCAGGCCCTGGCCCTGGCTCTCAGTTCTGTCCTACAGACCATCACTATCTGCTGTCCTGGAGCACTGGTCTGGAACTCAGCATCTAATGGCAGCAGCAGTGGTTCTGGCTCTGGGAGCAGTAGCATGGTCGTCGGCTCTGGGGGAGATGCTAAGTCTATTTTGACAGGGTCGCCCTTGGACAGGCTGCCTGTAGCACCATCATCCCTTCCATTGCCATCAGCAATCTACAGTCAGCAACAACAAAACTCAGAGGTTTGTCAGCATGCCTGGCTTGGGAATTTGTGTTTTGGCATTGAACATTGGGGATTTACCATATAGTTTTTAATTTCATCATCAAATTCACCCCGGACACTAACACCAGACCAACATGGAATTTTTTGTCCATTTTACATGTATTTTACCACTACTCTTTTCAGTAAACATCTTGGTTACTACGAGTGAGCATTTTGAGTAAACACTTTGGTCAAAGTTTACAATGATTATTAAATCATTAAATATAGTTTTGTCTGTGCATTAAAGCAGTATGAGTATGTGTATGTGTCAACCTTTCTTGTTGTAGGTGCTGAAAGTTTTGCTGACCAGTGAGGAAGAGATCAAAACTCGTAGCAGGGCAGTGGAGTCTCACTGGTCACCAGACAAGTACCAGGATAAGACATCATGTAAGTTGATTTCTTTTGGTTTTTACATTACACTACTTCTACATCACTTCCTTTCTTCCATAAGTTTCCTATTGCACGTAAATTAATTCTGGGCCATGAGCATAAAATAGCAGTAGTAAAATGAATATGTTTATATCAACATAGTATGGTAGTGCAAATAACTAATAAAATAAAAGATACACATTCGCATATGTGTTAGACTGCTTGCCATTGCATGTTCATCTAAATGAGAAATGTAGCAAGTGCCTTTTATTATATACAGTAAAATAATTACGCTGTAGCTGTGGTAACTGCACTGTACAGTGTGCACTAGTAACACTAACACTAACCTGTAATAACTGAATAATATGTAATTAATTTATAACATAACATTTGAATACCTTCTGCAATCTTCCATCATCATTTCTTCTGTCACATCTCCTCCAACTCCCTTTATTGCAAAGGCCCAAAAGGACTCTTGTAAACTTCAACATTTTTACTAGCTTTGTATATTTCTTGAGCCCTCCCCTAATCACCAATCAAACTGATCGACAAACTTAAAGTGTCTGCTGTCAACACATCTCTGAAATTAAAAAAAAGAAAAGAAAAAACACACACACACACACACACACACATTCACACACAAGATATCTGGTGTGTGTATATCAGGTGTTTGTTCAGTATTTTCATTCAAGTTTTGTACATGTATTGTACAATTTTTATTTGTCCTACACCTATATTCAATCCAGTGCCCCATGCTTTTTAACCCAATAACTGCACTTCAAAAGAAAGATCTTGACCACTCTAACTGTTTTTAAATTGGAGTTGTTGCAGGACACTTGCCACTGAATGATAGTGACCTTGCACAAGTTGACCCTGCACGTGTGAAACTTACTGACCCTACAGGAATGTGTCATACTGACCCTGCACGTGTGAATCGTATTTGACGGAGACTAAACGTTATTAATGTTAAATGTGTCATACTGACCCTGCACGTGTGAATCGTATTTGACGGAGACTAAACGTTATTAATGTTAAAGTGGTTTTCGGATCATTGTCGATAACTAAATTGCGAAGGTCGTAAAGAAAACAGTTTAATCAACCAGGAGCTGTATTGCGTACGAACGAAAATGTTCATAAGTAGTGTATTACATTGTACTGTAAGCATTATTACGAACATTTTTGTTCGTACGCAAGTTCTGTGAGTCCGGCCCCAGAAGCCATTGAAAGTATTGTTCGTTTGGTTTTACTTTTAAACAAAAGATCAATTAGTAGTGCGATAAGATGCCATCACCAACTTGCTTGCTTGAACAAATACACACGCAAAACAGTCACTATTAGTTTCGACAGTCGTCCGAAAACCACTCTATTGCACGTCTTCCCTTCTCAACCTACCTAATCCTGAGTACTGGTATTGCACGAGTGAATGTGTTCACTCTAATGGCTGAAATGCCCAAGCGTCTTTATGTTGGAATCATTCAGTACAAATTGAATCCTGCTGATCCTGTAGACTGGTGTACTTACTCTGCACGAGACATGATTCACGTTGACCGCCACGCTACTGTAACTAATGACTGAAGTAAATGTCAACTTGGAGTATATAAGGACTTTTCCTATATAGTTTACTGACCTTACATATAAGTTACAGTCTAACGACTTTTCCTATATAGTTTACTGACCTTACATATAAGTTACAGTCTAACGTTGATCTTGTCTGTGAGTTAGATTGTTACATGTAGAGTCTGCAAACTTAACACTCGTAAGAGGAGCAGATATAAAGCACAGGCATCTTACACAGTGTCAAATTGGTAGCGTTAGAACAAACTCGAGTTCAAGGATGAGTAATGAAGACGCTATAGATAGCGTTGCTGTGTTTATACTTGAGCTTCTTCTGCTCCTATTCAATCTAAGAATGTTCTTCTTGCGCTTGTATTTTCGTTTTTATAATGTTTCCTTGTTTGTATGCTTAGCGTTTGCACGTGCACAGTGTAAAGGAAACCGTATATCCTAATGTTTTTCCGTGTAATGCAGTACTGAGTAAAATGATTGTGCAAATCACACCATGGTAGGCAATATTAGTAGATTGATTAGTGTTATAGTTAGATACTTGCAGTGCAAGAGTTCATGCATCATAAGTTGACTTGTGGAGTAAGCATATCAAAGTACATTCTTAGTGAGACACATTTGCCGTTTTTGCACGTATCACAGTAGTTCTCTGTTGCTTCCTGTTTTCATGTTAGTGCGAGATCATCCTGAAAGAGCGAGAACTTTAGTATCAAGGACATTTTCCCCTTTTTAATCCCGACCCACTCTGAACACAAGAAAGCTAACTATTTTTCTTAATTTTAGCCCTGTCTATTTCAGTTGTAGCCGTCAAACGAGTGCTGAACACTTTGGAAATATTGGACAAGTACAATTTTAACAGAGCTGACTCGGGAAGCTGTATAGATCCACTTTACTCCAAGATATTCAGCACGGTTGCAAAAGAAGTGACGGAGGTGGGTCACGAATCGATGTACAGATCGTCAGCACCATCCGCACTATCGCCGTCATCACTATCACCATCATCACTTTCACCGTCATCACTATCACCATCGTCACTATCGCCGTCATCACTATCACCGTCATCACTGTCACCATCATCACTATCACCGTCATCACTATCACCATCATCACTGTCACCGTCATCACTATTACCATCATCACTATCACCATCATCACTATCACCATCATCACTATCACCGTCATCACTATCACCATCATCACTATCACCATCATCACTATCACCGTCATCACTATCACTGTCACCATCATCACTATCACCATCATCACTATCATTGTCACTATCTTGGTTATTACCATTATCAGTATCGCCATGATAATCACCCACCACGCTCACATACCTTAATGTTGGGTTGTTTCTACTTATGTATGTTTCCTCCTCCTCTTTAGTTACCAGCAACTGATGGAGCTATAACTCTGTTGCTGTGTGAGTGGGCTGTCAGCAAGCACCGTGTTGGAAAACATCGCGCGTTAATTGTCGCCAAATTGTTGCAGCGGAGACAGCTAGAGCTTCAAGGAGAGGTTTGT
The DNA here is from genome assembly GCA_964036295.1 of Plumapathes pennacea. Classification (NCBI taxonomy): domain Eukaryota; kingdom Metazoa; phylum Cnidaria; class Anthozoa; order Antipatharia; family Myriopathidae; genus Plumapathes; species Plumapathes pennacea. Next base: position 244,512 of record OZ038466.1, read on the forward strand.
GCTTCGCCGTTCAAACAACCATACTACGAAGATATGATATAAACTGTTCTGGTGGCATACTGGAGACTTGAAGTTATTTACCCCACCATCTGTTTTTCCTCTCTCAGGCCGAGGATTCTTCCAGTGACCAGGGCGAAGAGGATGCGGTCCCCATGGTAGTGTCAGGGGTATCGACCCTGCCTCTCTTCCAGAAAGCTCTACTCAATTTTCTGGACAACTATGCTCCTGTGGTTGGTAAGCAGCAGTTTGTCTCAGATTCTCCAGATGTAATTCCTATGTCTATAGATCGAGAGCGTTGCTGAGTTGATAGGGTCTCAGTTTTGCGTAAACGGACAAAGTTGTTGTCAAAACGGATTTGTTTTTCTCCCAGATGGTTATCAACACAGCAAAGGCGACAAGGGTTTCGCCCAGTTAACGCTGCTGTTCGGTGAATTGATCCGCTCTGATGTCTTCTCGCACAACGCGTACATGTGTACACTGATCTCACGTGGCGAGCTACAGCCCACACCAGCCGTCTCCATACCCTCCCCCCCTCGGGCTGAAAAAAGAGCACAGCCCTCAGAGATAGAACCGCTGGACGTGGAAGAATGTGTGCAGGAGGGAGACGCACAGTGCGGGCTCATGTTGCCTCCCATGGTGAGTTAAAGATATCACGTGTCACTTTCTAACGCCTGAGCCGCGTCTTTTCCAAACTTTTGCCCGAGTTTGGAAAAACCTTTCATAAGATTAGGATTGCCGCTTGGTAGTGTTACTGGATATGTATATATATACAGCATTACGGTATTTTAGTTTTGTTAAACTGGAGACATTTATGTAAAATACATGTAACTTTATCAAGGGAAGTAACCTTGCCATTTGCACTTATTTCTGTTCTAGGTGATGCTGGACGATGATCTTTCCAAGAAAGCAGAATTCAGCAGTGACAATGAGCTGAAAATGACCCAAATGGCGTTAGACCAGGAACTGCTCTTACACCAGGAGAGACTACAACAGCTGTTGGACCAGGGAGATAGCGAACCCTTCCTGGACCAGGACCCGCACATTCAGGCCATGCAACCTCTGAGTATAGGTAAATGTAAAATACGCGCTATGGTTCCTACTTACGTAATACGATAGTGATGTTAGTGGATATGGTAGTTAGTATGCGCGGTCTGATTGGTTACGCCGCGAGCATTATTCCTGAAAATATTCTCTTCGTTTCTTTGTAATAGGCGACAACTCTGTCAAGCTCGATCTAGACAATCTGGTCCCAGGAAGTGCGTTGCGTGACCAGAGGGACGACACGGCAATCGACACCGGTCACGCATTCTCCAAGAGATCCCAACACATCCAATACGCCACACACTTCCCCATCCCACAAGAGAACTTCACTTCCCACGAGTGTAACCAGCGCCTGGTGCTGCTCTATGGAGTGGGGAAGGCAAGGAACGATGTGATCGCCAACACCAAGGAAGTGACGAAGGCCTTGTGTTCCATGTTGAACTCGCTGGGTAGCAGCAGTACTGACGCTGAAGTGAGCCCGGAGAACACACAGCGGGAAGAACAGAGGGCTGCTTTGTACAAGTAAATAGAGATTGTTAGTCTAAGGTAGCATGCAACAATCGTAAATCGCGCCGTGTAAATCGGTTTCTTAGTTCCACCGCGCCTCTGTCCGCTCGGCTGATGACGAGTACTGGCTAATCATTGCCATGGTGTGATTGCCCTCGATACTTAAATCAAATGACCTATTTTGCACACTATGTTGTGCTCAGCCAATCACAATTGAACATTTTTGCACTATATTAATAAAGGGTTAATCTACTTTCACCTGCAGCAAATTCTCCAACATCTCCTGCTTCGACCAGTACGTGGCGGGCGGCAAGTGCGTGAACGCCCTAAAGGAGCTAAAAACCGCCAAACCGAGACAGTTTGGTCTCGCCGCCCCCCTGCCCACTGTCGACCAGCTCAACTTCATCTTCGATTTATTTGAGTTGTCTGGAGATGTTTACGGTCTGCTGGACTTCATAGCTGATGTGCTCATGCCCAGTGAGGACGCCCTTTCATCCGTTCAAATTCCCTATAACGCGCCTGTGTTGGGGACTCTGCCCAGCAAGTCTATTATTGTCGTGTCCATGCTGAGGCGGTATCACGCATGCCTGATGGTCATGCCAGAGCACACGGCGCGAGTCTTCAGAGGGTACGTATCTTGACTGGCTGTTTTTGTTTTTGACAGCTTTGTTTGAACCGAGTAACGCCTATCTTTCAGTTTGTTGGCCACAGTGGAGATCATCGAGGACCCAGGGCGTTGCTCGTCTGCGGACAGATGCATCTTAGCGTACTTGTTCGATCTCTATTCCTCATGTTTTCACCTCAAGGTCAGTATTGATGGTTTGAACCAATCCGTGGAGGTTCAGGATACATCTTGTTTATGTTGGAGTCACTTACAGCAGAAGTCAAGGAGTAATATTTATTGAAGTTTTATCCAGCTTGGCCGGTATGACGTTTCAGTAAATTTGTAGGTCTTACTGCTTTGTATTTCTTACTCAGATGAAGTACGCCGAGATATTCAGCACCGCCTACACCAAAATAAAACAGGCCGTTTGTGCGAGTACAGTGCCCTCCGCTTCCACAGAGCAGTACAACTCCAAATTTATGGCGGAATTTTTTCAAAATCCTCGGTTAGTTTTCTTTCTTTCTTTCTTTGTTTTGTTTTGTTTGTTTGTTTTTTGTTTTTGGTTTTATGCGCCTGAAGCTGTGACAACAGCTTATCAGTCTTTACTTCTTTGTAGAAGCAGGAGGCTGGATTCCATCTGGGAGCATCCGTTATTTCAGAAGAAGCCTTCAGACTTTTACAGTTTCGTCTGTAACGCCATGTTGAACGTGTGCAACTGCCAGAACAGCCGAAGGTATTTGCTCTTGATGGAAATTGTCTATTTTGTGTTTGTTTATTTTGCTGTTCTTTTGTCAAACCGGCAGTCCTTTCCTGTCGTTGTTTCATTTTTTTCCATTTTGATGCCGATAGTAACAATGATTGTAATGGCAGCGAGAAATTGGGAGACGATAGTATTGATGTTGGGTGGTGGTGGGTCCCGTATCCGATCGTCTTTTTAAATACATTTATGAATTTCTTGGTCCACATTTTTCTTGTTTGCATGTTCGTTACCTTGTTTACCGTTTCTTACCTACTGCCGTATCCTTTGAATAACACACATTCTTGTTGTTGTCCTGTTTCCGTTACAGACTTTTCGATATTGGCGTGCTGTGTGCTGAGATAACAGCTCACTACACGCGTCTATCGTCAGAATGGTTAGGAGTGCTTCGCGCTCTGTGCTGCTCATCCAACACAGACTCTCTGGGATTCGTTGATCTGCTGTTGGAAGTAGATGTATGTATATAAATAAAATAAAATAAAATAATATTAATGGTTTGTTTGCGTGTTTGGTTGTTAAACTTTACTTATGGCCTACATGTGATCAGTGGTGTATAAAAGTTGAAGAAATACCTGTTCTTCTCCGTTAGGTTGGTGACTTGTCTATCCACGAGTCAATTGCTACGTTTACAGCGCTGCTCATTTCCAGACATTGTTTTTCCTTGGAAGACGTGTTTTATCACGTGGCTGTTCCATCGCTACTGGCTGCACTCCCTCCAGGCAAGTCGTGTTTCAACAAAGTACGACTATCTTAATAAGAAAAAAATTATCCTCTTCATTCATCCATTCAATTGTAAAGAGTTTCAGGATATTCTCCCAAGTTAGGTAATGACTTTGTGATATAGTACCACAATGGCTGTAGGTTCCTGTGAGGCCCTCTCACAGTACAAAATATTAAACAACAAGAACAACTTAACGAATTTAACTCAAAGTTACAACATCATCATCAACAACAATAAGCCGTACACCGTAACATCAAGCCCTACATCGTAACATGTCAGTCAAAGTACTGTAAGTGACCAATTATCGTACATGTTTTAGATAATAAAAACCAGGAGGCCGAGTCTGGGGCGAGGCTGACTTGTCACCTGCTGTTGAGGTTATTGGATGAGTCTACAGACTTAATGTCACATGACCACTCCGTCGCTTCCAAGTTTCCCTTCAAGTCGTCCCCAGACCACCACCTCCTATCGGCAGCTCATGACAGTGTGGGAGTGGGGGCGGTACTAGCCGTACTCAAAGCCATGTTGAAACTGTCCGAAGCAGGTAAGACACAACTTTCACTGTCCCCTATGAAGAAAGATGAAAACTGTTATTTTGCTTTGTAAGATATTTTTCTAATATTTAGTAGGCTTGGCAGTGATTTGTTGTCTTCCACAACACTTATGAAGCGATTTTCGGTGACTAAACTTACAGAGATCTTGCAACATCGACTTGCAGGTCGAAATGGTGAGGGTGGGTCCTCGAGTGGTGGTGAGTCAAATCGAGACGACTTGTTCCGGAGTTTATTTTCCTCAAGGATTGACGACTTCATGGACAGTACGTCAAGTTCAGGGGACATCTTTCCCCTGCCGCTGGCATCTAGTAGATCAGGTACGCATGGGCGCGCTTCACAGAAGCAGAACGCGGGAAAAAGGTTCGGACATAAGTGTTCGTCTTCTGTCAACCTTTATCCAACCCTGCGAGCAGAAATGGAGAAGATTGAAGGAGATTCTGCTGGCAGAGTGCAATAAAGCAAGCTGTCAAACAACGGATTATCCTTACTATATTATATTTCTTTAGCCTTCCTCTCTTGCTTGCATTATGTAGTTGGTACATGTTGTACACTTCACAAATAATTCAACTCACTTCAGCTCACTCTCTCTCATTTGCTTTGTAGCCATGGAGACATCCAACACGAGCGCCTTCGCTGGGTTTGCGTTACAAGTGATTTGTAGACAGGAGTGGGTGCGAGAACGCTGCCTGCAGGATCCACAGAAACTCTGCTCAACAGAACTCCTGCTTGATCCGGCACTCTCCTCAAATCAGGTAACACAAAACAAGATAGAAAACTTGAAATAATGTGTTCTCTTTATCTCTGTCTCATTTAGAAAGGAGAATATTTATCTTGATCACTTGAAGGGGCAATGAATTAACATTCTCCATCTTTTGTTTAGGCGAGGAAGTTGCTGCATTTGATCTGTTATCCAGCTGGCCTGTTGTCATCCTTTGGTGGTCCAGCTTTGTCCATCTCCTCCAGTAATGACATGGAGTCCGTACAGGAAGCCGCCAAGAGAATACTTCAGGTCAGCGGTCTCACGAAACACTGGGACCGAGTGTCTAGAATATTGGATAAGAAAATATATATTGTCGCCGAACATCACTAAAGTTTTTTAACTTTCAAACTTTTCATATGTGCCATAGACCCCTTGACAATAGTAATCGTTACCCACTATCTTGTAACTGCGCTCTTGTTTTGATTAATTTTCAAATTCTGAATCACTAAGAAGAAATAAACAGTCGCAGGGATATTAGCTTTGCTGTTTTTCACTTTCAGAACCTTGACCAGTGGTCACTGAGGAAATCTTGGCTGGAACTCCAGTTGATGATCAAACAGGCGTCGAAAGAAGTAAGTGGACGGAGCCTTCTTCAACGTATCCTTCTTAGCATACTTTGGTAAAATAATATCCTACAGCTCGGAGCCTTCTTCGACGTATCCTTCTTAGCATACTTTGGTAAAATAATATCCTATAACTTACTCTTCCAGGAGACCGGTCCTCTGTTAAGTGCCATAGCAACGGGAGCGATGAGTGTCTTCGTCCAGCGGCATGATATTACTCCCTTAGCAACTGCCCATAACAATCAAAAATCAGTGGTGATTAAGGGTCCAGAGTGGCTGGTAGCACCTTTAATATCCAAACTGTCCAGCCCTGTACAGGGTCGTCTCTTAAAGGCTGCGGGAGAGGTGCTGGGTACACGGCAGTGGTGGAAAGAACACTCGGCCAAGTCCCCCACGTACGTTCTCTCACCTGTTTTTATATCCTCATGTTGGTTTCATTCTGTTGTACAATACAAACTTCGTCTTGCAGACCCACCCTCGTGCACACGCAGCCGTTTCTGTCTTTGGTGATGACTTGCATGAAAGGACAGGAGGATCAGCGAGAAGGGCTGCTTACTTCAATCAACCGTCAGATCACGCAGCTACTTTCTTCACCTCCTGAGGTAGGAAACAAGGCACGCACTAAAGAAACAGGCATGTACAAAGTCTAGTCGACTTATGTCGTTATTTTCGTTGCTATGTTGGCTTGTCGATGACTTCGTTTTGAACGCTACCTTTTCCGTCACTTTCTTCATTTTATTTGAACCTGGTTGTGGTGTTGTTATGTTTCTTGTATCATCATTTGTCTCCTTGTTTTCTCAGGAACGATGCCCAGCTGATAGGAAAAGTAAGGAAGTGTTGCAAGAAGCATTACATCTGCGAATAAGCTTGGTAAGTCGATAAGTTCATAAAACCCTTTACACATTTTTTGTGATGAAGCTCAGTTGCAGTAGTCCTCCAGAGTCCAACTTGTAAAATACATGTTCTTGGATAAAAACAATTAAACAGAATAAGAAGAGAAAAAAGGAACAGAGAAAGTGAACGGTTGCACTTAATTTCTCCCCCAGATCGGCGCCATGTTTGACACGATCCAGCGCAGTTGCCAGATGTCCGCTGAATGGGCCACGCTGTTGTTTCAGCTGGTGAGCTCCGGCACAATCACTCCAGAATCCCTTCCTACTAAAAAGTAAGTCTACACATCCTCCCTGACTCATATGGGAGTATCACTGGAAACATTTGAACTCCTTCCTATGTCTAGTATGGAAGGAAGTTGGAGCTAATTTCAATAATAACATGTCAACATGAGGTTGATCAAAACACATCGATTTTCCTGAGTTCTATGGAGCGTGTGGCTCCACCAGCTTCTACAAGTTTGAAATGTTCGTTTTTATTCATCCTCAGCTTTCTTTCTTTACAGGGAACTTTTCACGACCGTGCTGGACATGGTGTCCGTGTTAATAAGTGTTGTGTCGAGCGTTGAGTCTTCAGGACAATCGGCTGAGGAAAGTCGCAAGGCGACCACGGCTCTCTTCAAAAAACTCAAAGTAATGTGAAAAACCCAACCTCTTCCACTGATGACAAGTTCTTTTTGTCCGTGAAGTATCTTCCACTTGGTGCGTTGTTGTAGAGTGCGTGTGCATGTGCGTGTGTGCATGTGCATGTGCATGTGCATGCGTGCGTGTGAGTGAGTGAGCGCGTGTGTGGTTCTTTGACTTTCTGTTCGTTTGTTTTCTACATGGCTTTTTGACCTATTGATTGGTGTGTGCTTCTGCGTTTCAGAGAGAACTCGCCGGGAAGAGTCCGGGCGACATCCTGACGCAGTGTAAGCAGCTTCTGACGCTGCCTTCCCAAAGTCACAACGTATTTACTGTAGAACAGATTCAGCCGAACGGAGACAAAGCTACGCCCGGACCTGATACTCAGGTAAGACAAAACGTCTCTACTACGTAATAATATGAAAGGTTTCTTACCAGTCCTGGCTTTGAAACAGTCCACTCGGAAATGTGTGCGTAAATATCAAAGAGAGAAACTCGGCGAGACAGGTTAAAATGTCATGCTAACATGTATGATATATTTTTCAGGGCTTGCAGCTAACCGGCAAGCAGAAATTTAGTGCTTGGGAGCTGATGGAGGGGCAAAGGAACCCGGCCCCTTTTGCGTGGGCGTGGTTTGGTGCAGTCCGTAGTGAGCGCAAGCCGCTCAGGTACGAGGAAGAGTTCCGTAAGTTGCTTCACCATACACATCCCAGGCGTAAGCCGATGAGATACTTCCTGACACCAACTTCTGATGATGAAGAAGACGAAGAGGAAGACAAGGCTGACATGGAAGTGACCGCAGGAGACAGACTCAGTCAACCTTCCACCCCTCAGACTCCTGCTGAGAAGGGTACGTCTCTTGGTTTTGAGTGGAAATTTGCTATACTCCATGCTGATTGATTCTGCCATCTTTAGTCTATTGACTTGTCAAGTTAAGCCTCAATAATCATCGGCTTTGAGACTGTTGTTTTGTTTTCCAAAAATGCTTTGCTCTGTATTTTTCAGGGCAGTTCAAACCCGTCCTGGCCCCAGGGACCCCAGGTTCCAATCCCCTGATGACACAGATTAACCCAGCCAACTTGGCGGTTGAAGAAGCTGCACCGATAGAAGAGAAGCAAACCAAAGCCAAGACAGCAAGACGCAAGCGACAGCGGCAACCGAGCACTACACAACCACGAAAGCAGCCCCTACAACAACAACAACAGCAGCAGCAACAGCAGTATCTGCGCCCTCAACAGCATCTCGTGTACAATCAGCAGCCGTTTTATCAACAACCTCAACAAGGGCTGCCCGGCCAGGCGTATCTGTCGCAACAAAGGTATGCTCGTGTTTCTTCCATGTGGACGTGTGTACTGCAATCCGCGCAATAATAGATTTACTCAGCTTCGTTGATGGTTGCGTCGTTTCAAATCATGTTTCGATACCGGTGGCAATTGTCGGACTTTCTGATTTTTATTTTTCTACAGAGTTGGCACGCCGACGGTGCTTCCTACGAATCCAATAGATCCGTTGCAATCAATGTTAGCCAACACTAATCAGCCAACACTCAACACCCAGCCCCAGGCGAGTGGACAGAGAAGAGCACCACACCTGTTTGAGCTGCATAATAAGATTCTACTCCGCCAGCAGAATAAACAACAGCAACAACAATCACAGGCTAACCAACAAACCATCTACGCTTTACAGCAGCAGTTACAGTCACAGCAACAGCAACAGCAACCACAACAGTTGCAGCAAACTCAGCTCCAGCAACAGCAACAGCAACAGCAACAGCAACAGCAACAGCAACAGCAGCAGCAACAACTAAGGCACATGCAGTCACCCAACGTCTCACTCAACGCGGCTCGTAATCAGGTACGATATTTCTTTCCGTAGCAGTTTGGCAGACGCCTTACAGTTAACTTGCTAAATTTGAGACATTCATTTCTCAGATGCTGCCCAGTCAAGTAGTAGCATTGCGTGCAGGTCAGCAGTTTCCTTTCAGTCAAAGTCAGCGACCTCAAGTTCCCTCAAGCCTACCCGTTGCTCGATCCCAGGTTGCTGTTACTCGGACCAACTTGGTTGCGACGCCCTCGACCCCAACCAGTCTTGTTTCTTCAGCCACAGCTTTGACGGCAGAAACTGCCTTTGGTACTCAGGGATACTCAAGTAAGAATACAGTCAAATCATGGTCAACAATCCAAAGAGCAGATTATACTTTACTCGTATAAACCTCTCTCGAAGGGGATGTACGTGAAGAGGGCTGGATTTCTAGATAATTGATCATTTAACCATTTTATTCCTGAGAGTGATAAACTCGAGATTTGTTTTTACGGCAGGATTTGTATCAATGCTTCTCATATTATTCTAGGTACTAGGCCTCCGCAGTCACAACCCCAGCAACAATATGCGATTCAGGGACAGCGCACAATTCAACCCCAGCCACATAGTGCGCCCGGGGGCATCCAGCACCAGGTACCAGCTTCATCTGCGCACACTCAGCTTGGCCAGGCGTCTCAGCAGCTTCAAAACCCGTTCAGCAGAGTGGGGCAACAACAGAACCGCCGTATATTGGTAATGAAACAACAGCAGCAGAAACTTCAACAGAAACAACAACAGCAACAACAGCAACAACAACAGCAGCAACAACAACAACAACAACAGGCTAATCAAATGACCAGTGAACTTATACGACAGTATCAACGCCAGTTGTCAGGTGGGTGTTTGTTAAACTGCATTATTTACGCGTTGGAAATTGTCGCTTCTTTCAACTAACGTGACGACCACAGTCAAACTTTTGTTGAAACCACCGGAAGGGCAGTGCGAAAATCATGTGAGGTGCTTATATTAACTAGAAATATGATACTCACAAATGTTCCCTCGCCTTGCTTTGAAGTATCCATGGCAGCTAGAATTTTGAATAGTTAGCCTTGTGTTATTCTTGAAGAGGGTTTCAGACTATCTTTTGAATCTTACTTTATTTTCAATTTTCAGTTTTCAGAGAGAATCTAAAATTCAATTTCATTCGTGTCCTTTTCCGTCAGGGGGAACGCAAGATATCTCATATTTCCCTCAAGAGACCCCCATCCAGAGGCAGTTGTCAGCTCCTTCTGAAATAGGTCTTCAACGCCAGGCTTCTTCAAGCCAGGAGATGGCTTATCAGAGGCAGTTGTCGAACCCAGGCCCACAGGACCTCGCCCGTCAGGGGCAGCCTCAACAGTTCCCGACAAACACTTCGTACCCGTCGGGACAATTCTGATCTGACCAGTTGATGTACAAGCCAATAGTTGGTTAACCAGGGCTTTTGAAAAGTTCATGGATTTCTACATAATAAATCGACCAGCATAACTTTGAATCAGCCCAGAAATAAAGTGACTGACGTTTTGACACTGCTCACCAAGTGGACAGGTGGAAAAGGAAATGTTTAGGTATCGCTTATTTCAAAACCTGTTTTAGGGCGACGGAACGGATTAGTTACACAGGTCAGTGTTTTGTCAGTGATCCCCTCCGAACATAGAATCAATCGGCTGCACTTTGTCGCTTTTGCAGCTGGTGTATATATTGTTTTTGGATAAGTGCACTCCTGTGCGTTCTACCGACTGAAAGTTTTAAAAGCTTGTGACACGTTTGGATTTAGCTATCCCTTTCGGTGTTTTTTTTTTGTTTGTTTGTTTGTTTTTTGTTTTGTTTTTTTGTTTTTTGTTTTTGTTTTTGTTTTTGTTTTTTGTTGAAATATCGAAAGATTCTTTGAGACAAAGAACCGGCTTCGCAAACTCACATGGTGCATTATTTCACTGACGTTCATTGATATTGTCAAATCTATACATAGATTCAGGTTATACATCCGGGCCTTATTGAAATGTAATTAACGCAATGGAGTCCCGTATGCTGTACCACATAAGTCGGAAAACTAGTTATCTATTAAGCACGAATACCTGTTGTTGACTGGCTGAAAGTCGCGAAATGAAGACACTCTGGTTGAGCGAAAATCTGTAATTTCCTTATTGGTGTTGTATAGAAGGGAGGTTTGTGGGGGGGGGGGGGGGGGGGGGGGGGTGGTTGACAGAGGAGTGGTTCAAGGTGATCACTCCTGGCAATAAATTATAATATCACTAGAGTCGTGTACTATCTCGAGTTGTATGCCATTACTGTCAATTTTTGTCATAGAACAAAATTTTATCTCAAGGAAATAACGACAAACACTAACTTTCCAGTATCAACCCATCATTCCCACCTCAATCGACTCCGCATTATGCAAACGTCGAAAAAGAAGTCTTGCTTACATAAGTTGGTTTGCGGACAGGTTTTTTGAGCATATGTTCAACTTACGCACATTACAGTCTATCGATTATAGTTTGTTATCCACTGATTATTTCTTTAGTGCACTACGGGTGTATTTGTTTGAGTAACACTTTATGTGAGTACGCATGTGTTCCAAAGGGCTAGCGATTCCCCAATGAACAGGATTATATTTCTACTCCTAATGAAATGCCTTCTTCGCCGGTTTGCTTTTCGCCGCACCTCTTCTAACGAGCCGTGCAGTACAAAACTCCTGAAATTCGACCGCTCCATCATCGTTTTCGTCGAGAGATGCGTACAGCTCCCGGATTTCGGAGTCGTTCATCGGAGCGTTCATCTTCTTTAGGCCGGTAATAAATTCGGCTTTGGTGATAGTCCTGGCGGTGGGCTCTGATACAATCATCTTGAATAGGTCGATCAAGCGCAGTCCTTTGCTTCGTACGAAGGTCAGGAAAGTCTCGGCAGCCTGAGCGGCTGAAGTCTTCGCTCCATGTCTGACTCCTCCACTCACACTAACGCCCCAGGAGCAGGTGAAGCCCGGTTTTACCTCCAATAACCGATCTAGTTCACCCTTGCATTCCTGATCAAATACGACGCTGGCGAACGTGATCTCTTTCAAGGGGCTGTCTTTATTGACTCGGGCTGCTGCCAGAAGCTTACACACCCCAGCATTCTGAAATGGGTTCTTGCCAATTTTGAGCACTTTGAGAGTCGTGTTTTGTCCCAAAGATTTCGCTAATTCAATAGCACCCTTGTTCTGTACACCGCAATTGCTGATGTAAAGTTTTTGTATGGATTTGTTGGAGACAAGCGCTTGGCCCAAAGCTGTAGCTCCGGCATCCAGAAAATAATTGCAAGACAGATCCAGCACACGGAGAGACTGGTTGATTTTTATCGCCTCCATCAAGGCTTTAACGCCGACGAGGCCGGTGTTGTTCCAGCTCAGATCCAAGTGTTGGAGTGTACGATTAGATCGCAAGGCTGAAGACAGGAAAACTCCGCCTGTATCTCCGAAATCATTGTAACTACACATAAGAGATTTCAATCGGACATTTCTGCCGAGAGCCTTCGAAAATCTCTCAACATCTCTTCCCTGGATACCACAGCATGTTAGGTTGAGTTCTTGTAGGGAACCATTTTCCCACAGCATTTCACCTATGGCACGCGTCCCATTTCTTCCAATTGCATTTCCAGACAGGTCTAAGTGCGTTATAAAACAGTTCTCCTTTAACATTTTGGACAAGTACTCCATGCCCTGATCTCTGATGCCGTTGTCATGGAGATTTAATTTCTTGACCGTGATATCTTTCTCGAGCGCTGCGGCCATGCTCCGAGCACCTTTGTCACCGATGCCATAATGTTTGAGGTCGACCTGGGGTGTCGTGCACTGGCGAAGAAATTTAGAAGCTGGAGTAACATCCAGTCCATAGCACGCGTCTAGGTATATTTCCTTTGTTGTTCTGCCGTAGTTTGTTTTAAGTTTCATCTGGAAATCTTCTACGGCTTCCTCCAAGTCAGTATCATACTCTTGATTGTCACTGCTTGATGAGTTTGGGCTTGACGTGTTCTGCCTTTCGACCTGAATTTGGGTCTCGGATTGTGCCATGACTGTACCCGGTTTGCAAATCTTCGACAACCTCACCTTCACTGCTTTCTTGCAAACAGAGTTCTTTAAAACGCAGGACCAGTCTTTTAGTATGAACAATTATACGTTGCCGTGGTTTCTTGAGCTGCAGTTATGCTTCATCGTCAAATATAACTAACTGAACAGGAACCTTCGGCTTCAAGTGAACTCACAACAGGTGCACATTGTGTCACGGAAAGTCCCAGGTGTCTATAGCTGCTTTTCAACTATTTAAGTTGTGGTCGCATTAAGCATCCAGGGGTGGTCCAATTATTATGCTGTTCCGCGGCCAATTATGCAACCACGCCTCTCAATGTTGAACGTTATTATGATTAAAAATGTAAGGAATAAAAAATTCAATTCAATACGCGTATACTCATTAGGGGAAAAATAAAATGGAGGACAGAATGGTCAACATGGCACCCTTGCAGTTTTAACTATAATCTCTGAGAAATGAAAAACATCCATTGTAAAGGGTCGTGAGTTGTCGCAGGCCATTAAAACCAGTCTCAAATCTGAAAAAAGAACTATTCTCTGTGAAATTGATGGATGCTTTTTATCACTTGAATCTGAATCAGAGAAGTTTCCACTTTATCATTTTAGAAGCATAATTATGCCGTTTGTTTTTGAATCCTGGGAAAACCGGCTGAAATGTTATGGTAGAATTTCGTGGATTTCAGTTCTTGTTTTTGTAAATTGTCTCGTTTCGTGGCATCATTCTTGACAATTTTTAAATGTGTTTGCCGGAGTTAACGAATACATGGCTGTAATCGATGCCAGGTCAGTGGTAATAAGTGTGGATAAGACTCGCTGGGGTAAGACGAGACTTCTTTCATGAAACCGTAAGTAGACTGTATTTGTCGAAATAACTTAATTTCCTTTTTGAATTACTTCACGAATTCGAGCAGAAATAATTCGAACACATTTTAGCTTTGCTGCATGTTGTTACGGAGCAGATTTTAGGGGACTCGCTTCTGTACTCGATGACTTCTTTATTCGTGAAACTGCTGAGCTCTTGAGCTTCGAGACTAACGGAGAGCTCGGGCTCCAAGTCAACACTAAATTCTACACTACAAACTAGCCGTTAAGTATCCTCAGGGAGCACGTACAGCGATACCAAACTTCCGTTTGGGCAGACAACTAAATTGGATAGCAAATCCACAATGAGACTAGACCGGAAAGGAATGGACGGAATTTCCACGGCATAGGCGACTACAAAGACTCCAAAGGTGTCTGTGCATCACGATGCCGTGCAACCACTTGGCAGCTTAGCTCAAATCGTGCAGGTAAAGCTTACCGACAGGCACATTCGTAGTGAACCTGGCGCCATGCCTTTCCTGCGGTTTGTGCTGCACACGCAAATGCCTCGCTGACCTCATTTATGAACTATGCTCCCAAAGGCTACTGCAAACCTAAGTCCGAAGGTCAAATGTGAGTCCTTCCGTTTGCAAATACAAGTTCGCTCCAGGATAGCCGAAATATTATTCTTTATAATAAACTTCCAAATTGTTCCGAATTGTCCCTTGACATTACCCCCCTGTTTTGTAAAGTCGACTCCGGCGACTAAAAAGAAGAAAAAAAAAAAAAGAAAACAATTTGGCAGAATACATCTGGAGGGAGACCTTGTGGTTGCATACGTAAGTGTTCCTAAGAAGATATAAAAAAAAAAGTACCGGGCAGCGAATGCCGTATCGTACTAACAGTAACAAATGAGAAAACTCGTCTGCACTAAGGACATATAAAGCATGTTGCTCGGGTTACATGCGAGCGACAATTTAAAGCAATGTTTTACCAATTTCCCGTGCACAGCATGTCACTTGTTACATGCTAAATCAACTAATTGTATCAATTTCAGTTATTTCTAAGCGACTAGTATGGGAGTAACATACTGCATGTGAAATTCGTTACACAAAGTTTAAGCAATGGCAATGTTCAGAGTCTCAATAGGTTCAACCGAGCGTGTTCTTTTGTCGTTGTCTGATATGTCGCGTGACATAAGTTCAGGGTCTTGGAAGATCGGGTTCTTGGTTGGACGGTCTTGTTCTTGCGCCAGTAGTAAGGAGTAGGAAGTAGCAAGTCTTGATTGGCTGAGATATCGCTGGATGGAAATGGATTCATACGGTACGTGCAAGTTTGATTAGAATCTTTCTGTTGGACATGTTTTTATGTTTTGTGTTGGATTTGCGGTCACGCAGTATCATGGCGTGCGGTATCGTGGGGCTGCTTGTTGACAGAGCCTGTCGCCTCTTGCGTAGATAGTTCACTGATCTTCTGAAAAGCACGCGTTTGGATGTTTGGTTGTTCTCTCTTTGACGAGTGGGTTTTCTTGACAACGAGTGTACGTTGTCCTGACTTCGGCTGCGTGGTCCAACGTTGTATTAGATAGGAATTGTGTCCCAGTATAAATTCTCATAGCGAGCGAATCAGCCAAGAGTACAACAGGAGTGCCGGTGATTAGAACAGGTGGCGCAGATGTGGCGTCGTTGAGATGTGAGTGGGGTATCAAAGTCATGAGAAAAACCAAGCCAGACTAAAGCTAACACTTAGATACAAAATATGAGTCCTACTTATAAAAAGACGAAGATAAAAACTAAGTGATTACAGCAATAGGTTAATGGCTACGTCATCGTAGAAGAACTATGTGTCAGTCCAAACGGTTGATAAAATATACTGACAGACAAAACGAAAGGTTGAACAAACAACTACTGATCTCACTCTGAAAGTTGAAAATGATATTGCCGGCACAATGTAAAAAGATAACTCGAATTCATATCACCACATAAGTATAGCTAGGTTTGGCTTACGAACGCAGTGCGCAATCAGTCCGTTCAGTGATAATGGTTATAGCTGCAATGTTTTAACAGTTGTTTGGAACCATATGGTTTTTTTTTTTTTACTTCGCATTGTGGACAGACCCTAAAACAATCGAGAGAATTTCTCCCTCTCGTGTTTGCGAAAGAGCCACTGCAATTCTTTGCCTAGAGCTGCTGATGAGGGTCCAAAATGAAGCATGGGTTTGCAGCATTTCCTTGTTCGAAATAGTCGTCTCTCCATCTGCTTGAAAATGACAGACTTCCAAATCACCAAAAACAAAACTGTGAGTAGAACACCTTGGAAAAATACTTCATCGTGACTCTCGTGTTGAAAAGTCAAACCGGGTCCCTTGTGCTTGGATGCTATTTTGAAAGGACCGTCAGGCCGTCGCAAAACCAGAATGTTTTGACCGTTAACTGATCGGATTGTGGTAATTGTCGTCGGTTCCGGAGGGTGTTTAGTGGGCGGAGGTAATTGACGCCACACGTCTGCTTTAATTGCACTCACATTAGCGCCGGTGTCAATGAGGAATTTGAGATTCCTGCCCATTATCGTGCCGTCGATCGTTAAACTTTCACTCGGTGACGTGAAATGAATTGCGTTCTGCTCTGCATCTGAAATTTGTTCTTCGTGACTCATTGGCTGCGTTTCGATTGGAGGGGTATCTGGGACTCTAACTTTACTTTCGATTGACTCTTTTGAAGTTGTTTCAACTTCCACATTAGACCGTGGCTTCTTTATAAGCGCGGTTACATACTCTATTAACCTCATATACGACCGTATTTTATCCACAGTTTCGACGGATTGGTCAATCTCAATTTTACGTTCTTCAGATTCCACTCTAGTTTCGTTGTACGCAGGACGTGACTCTGTGAAGACAATTTGGCTATTGTCCATAACAATTTCGGCGTTTCGCGGCACAATTATTTCAAATAGGACTGGGTTATTCTGAGCTTCCGACACACAGATATTAACTTTAACATGTGCGGCGACAGTTGGGGCAGCAATAGTGTTGATTTCGGGAATTTCGCACTGTTTGTTTTGTTGCGTTTTCTTTTCCTCTTCTCGTCGTTGTTTCATTCTTGCTGCCATCTGCTCGGAGCGAGCAGGGTAGCCTTTAAATTCGGTTCGTTTCTCTACATTTTGTGGTTTCGTTTTTACATCGGTCGGGAAGGGAGTCTCGCGTGACATGAAATCAATTTGGTTCGTCGGCTGTTGCGTGTCTCTGTTTCTCTCTGGTTTATCACAAACTACGGGCGTTTCCGGTTTTTCGTTCACGTTTTGATTTAATCGCTGTCTTACAAAGGCCTTATGTGCTTCCCGTTCACATAAGACCAAATCTAGTTTAAAGGTGGGGAATGACCTGTCGGGTGCTGTTCCGACTGGCCTGCATATCTCTCGGGGTTATAATTTGGGAGCCTGGGGTCCCGTTGTCCCTGCCGTTGACGACAGGCGTAGGCCACATGGCCTGGTTTGTTGCAATAATTACAAATCGGACGGCCGTCAAAAGTACGTCTGTTACGATTTGTGTTTCCCCTGTTGTTGGCGCGGCTGTCGCTCGTGCGACGCAATTCTTGGCGCACAATTTGGGCAATGTCGTCGCGGTTCCGGGGTCGTTCGTTCACACGATTGCTAGATGACTGGCGGCTCTCGTACGCAGCAATTGTGGCTGGCGGAGCCGATTTTAACAATGGCGTTAGTGCTTTTACCAAATCGTCAATTTTGTCGTCCGTTTTAGGCTCGGGCACTGACTCTTTTAATTTTGCATGATTTTCCGCTTCTTCTAGCGTCCCTGGCCGTTGAAGCACTACATAATTCTTGATTTCGGGTTTCAGGCCCTGCACAAAATGGTTTACACATTCAGAGCGCGGTAAATCGATTCGCTGACAAGTTCGTCTTATGTCTGCGGCATATTCCGTTACTGATTCGGTTGACAGTTGTTTCCGATCGTTCAATTTTTGGCGAAGTAGCCATTTATCGGATGCCGAGTGAAATTGATTTCTCATCGCTTCCATCAGTCCCTCATACGACTTGTCGGCTAAATCGGGACTGGTGTTAAACCAAATGCTGGCGTTTTCTTTTAAATGCAGGGGCAGCGCCTGGGCTTTTCGTTCGTTTTGCCACCCATGAAAGGTGGCTGCCCGTTCGAAATTGGTCAAAAATTCATTGACGTCTTCGTTAAAGCTACCGGAAAATGTGGGTAACTTAACGCTATTATACTTGACAGGCCCAGTCGGTTTGCTTGAGTTTTCGACAATTTTCGCCAACGCGATTGTTTGAGCGTTCCATTTCTCGGCAAAACGCTGGTTTTGGTCCTCCAATAGCTGGAGAACATCTTTTGCCGTTAAGGGTACCGTGGCCAGAGCCGTTGGATCTCCGCCGTCTGCCATGAAACTTTCTGTTATTTCAATTGCATCAGTAAATGATTCCGTCGACTCTGATTCTGAATCTGATTCCAATTCTGACAAGACCGATTGAGCTACCGGTTCGTCTAGATCCAAACCCGATTTTGCTTTTGAGGAGTCCGTCAAAGCCTTAGTTTTGCTTCGAGTCAACAGTTTGAAACCTCAAATTAGCCCAAGACGAACTCGCAAACAATATCGTATCAACTCACAGCGAGATCAAAATCAACTTAGCGAAAAATCCTCAGCTTGCTGCATGAACATTAAAATAGACGCCTAGCATTGATTATCAAACATTTGGAACGACACATCAATCAGTTTACTATATAACTACAACATACATAATGTTTTTTCTTTTTTTTTTTTTTTCGAGTTTTTTTCTAGACTTTTTTTTGTTACATATTGTTCTTATTACTTTACACTTTACATGTTGCCTGGCTTGGCAGTACACTCACAACTTCGATACACTCACTACAAAACTGAGAGGTCTTACCGGGAACGGTTGTGCCCGGATTCTCCACCAGAAATCTGTTACGGAGCAGATTTTAGGGGACTCGCTTCTGTACTCGATGACTTCTTTATTCGTGAAACTGCTGAGCTCTTGAGCTTCGAGACTAACGGAGAGCTCGGGCTCCAAGTCAACACTAAATTCTACACTACAAACTAGCCGTTAAGTATCCTCAGGGAGCA
This sequence comes from Plumapathes pennacea, assembly GCA_964036295.1. Lineage (NCBI taxonomy): Eukaryota > Metazoa > Cnidaria > Anthozoa > Antipatharia > Myriopathidae > Plumapathes > Plumapathes pennacea. Next base: position 263,341 of record OZ038466.1, read on the forward strand.
CGTACAGCGATACCAAACTTCCGTTTGGGCAGACAACTAAATTGGATAGCAAATCCACAATGAGACTAGACCGGAAAGGAATGGACGGAATTTCCACGGCATAGGCGACTACAAAGACTCCAAAGGTGTCTGTGCATCACGATGCCGTGCAACCACTTGGCAGCTTAGCTCAAATCGTGCAGGTAAAGCTTACCGACAGGCACATTCGTAGTGAACCTGGCGCCATGCCTTTCCTGCGGTTTGTGCTGCACACGCAAATGCCTCGCTGACCTCATTTATGAACTATGCTCCCAAAGGCTACTGCAAACCTAAGTCCGAAGGTCAAATGTGAGTCCTTCCGTTTGCAAATACAAGTTCGCTCCAGGATAGCCGAAATATTATTCTTTATAATAAACTTCCAAATTGTTCCGAATTGTCCCTTGACAATGTCAAGCCGAGTAGAAGCAATGTAGAATCTCAGCAACAGACCCTCGTCTCAGTCCTTGGGATGTTCCTTGCTTGTGGCGGCATTGTGACGTCTTTGGTACCAGTCACTCTTGCAGGCCTTGAATTCTGGGAATGTAACAGCCCCGTTAGCGTCGTGATCTATACTGTCGAAGATTTCTCTCAGCTGCTTGTCCTTGAGGGGAACGTTCTGCTTCTTTAAGCCAGAGATAAAGTCTTCTTTTGTGAGAAATTTTTCGCTCTGTCCCTTTGTCAACGTCCTAAAGAGATCAATCATGCGCAGCCCTCGATTGTGCACGAACGACAAGAACTGATCAATCAATTCTGGTTTACGTGACTTGGAAATCCGTAGTCCTTGGATGCTCACACCCCAAGAACAACAAAATGACGGTCGCTCCTCCAAGACGCTCGTCAGCTGCTCAACACAGTCCTTATCAAACACGATGTCATCTAAATGGAGCTCCAGAAGAGATGTACTATTGCTTTGTGTAAGAACATCCAACAGCAGGCGCGCTCCGGCGCTCTGGAAAGGATTACGTCCAATTCGCAAGATTTCTAGAACTCTGTTTATTTTCAGTCCACTGGCAAAGCACCGAGCTCCACTGATTGTGAAACCATTACTGCTGACATCCAGGCTCTTCAGAGATGTGTTCGCCGTGAGAGCAGCTTGCATGACTTCAGCTCCTTCGTCCGACAAGCCATTCCATGACACGTTAAGTTCGCTCAAGTGTTTGTTCTTCGCCAGACCATTTGCCAGAGCACCAGATCCTTCTGGTCGGATGCTATTCCAACTCAAGTCCAGAATTTCGAGTTTTCGATTCCAGGAAAGCATCGCACCAATGTGCTTTGCACTTTCATGTCCAAGTTCATTGTAGGACAGGTCGAGCTTTCTCAAACATGAATTGATTTTGAGGGAATGCGACAGTTTTTGTATCCCCTTGTCCTGGAGGGTGCATTCTCTAAGATTCAGTTCCATGAGACTTCCATTTTCTGGCAATGCGTCAGCCAATGCATCGGCCGCTTTGGGTCCAATAAGATTTCCGGACAAGTCAAGTGATGTTAAGCAAGAGTTGTCCTTCAAACATTTTGCGATCCAGATTCCTCCCTTTTCTCTGATGCCGTTGTCATGGAGGTTTAAGGTGGTCACTACCGTGTCATTTCGTATTGCCATAGATACGGTTTTTGTTCCAGTGTCGCCAATGCCATAATGTTGAAGATCAATAGTACCTGTCTCACACTGACGTAGGAACTTGGAAGACGGCGCTAAGCCAACTTTTTGACAAGCCTCGAAATACACATCCTTTGTTGATTGGGGTAGGCTAACTTTCAGATCGTTTTCAAATTCTTCCTCTATGTCAGTGTCGAACTCTTCATCTTCCATGTCAATTAACCTCCTTTGTCTACAACTTCAGGTATCTCGTTGTTGTTGTCCTCTAACGACTCGTGGTATTCTCTCTTTGGGAAAAAGAAGACCGATATGTTTCACAATGAGCAGGAGGCGGGAAAACCTACCACAGCGGTCAGTCTGCGGCGCCAGTTATAACTGTGACTGTATAGATCGTATGCGTACACATAGCTCCGGTGATAAGACTCGTTATGGTGCACTACTCGTACTACAGTTGACCGAACTTGTTCGTGCACTTGACTGTTGTGTCACAAGCGGCTGTTATGGATGTCATGGATTCTTATGAGCGACCTCATGAGGTGTGATGACCACAACTCGCTTGACACGCAGAGCTAGCAGGAATTCATCATTAGTTTAGCTTTCATATTTCATTAATCGCAATATCCCACGATGTCAACATAATCTACACCCCAAACAAACTAGAAGAATTGCGTCGTTACAAGCTTTTTTTTATTTAATACTTTAACGTACTTGCTTGGCTAAGTAAGGTCTTCAATTTTGTTCCTGTTAATTGGAATAAACGACATATGATTTGTCTTGTCAATAACATACCGTTGCTTGTTTGCCAATTAGGTTTTCAAAATTCTTCATAACAAATTAGATTGGTCATTCACATTTAATTATATTTTAATTTACGAAGAGTGAAACATTCCAGGGCCCAATTCAATAAAACATTTACAAGTGTAAATTTCAAGTTAGTCCAATTTCCTTTCACATTAAAACAAACTTAAAGGTGAACACCACTGCAACTATGGATCTGAGACCTGTATCATAACATTTACAGACTTTCATCAGATTAAAGGCCGTTTACTAGCGCGTCAGAATAAAATAAACGTGTTGTAACACTTCTTTAGCTGGCCATTGCGGTAATTTCCACTAATTATCATTTGATACCATTGTCATGGGCGTGAGTATTATTCTTATACACTATTGAAACTTGTGTGCTATACTGAAATCCCGGGGGGGGGAGGGGGGTACTCATTAGGAATTTGGGTAGGGGGGTTCCGCTGACTCTATAAAACCCTGACCCTATTCAAGACACAAAAATGGAAATTTTGCTACCCCGTCTAAGACAAAGTGCTCTAATTTGATACCCTGTTCAAGACTAAGTTTAGATAAGTTAGCCTGCGTTGCACGCGTTTCCACTGGAGCATACGAAGAAATCGCGCGAAAATGGCGAGAGCAAAAATGTGGTTGAAGGGGGAGGGAAAGAGGAGAAAATCTTCAGAAAATAACCCTGTTTAAGACACGAAAATGTAAAATTTGCTACCCTGTTTAAGACAGGAAATATATGGGAGTACCCCCCCCCCCCCCCTCCCCCGGGACTGAAATGTCATTGGCTTGAACGTATTGTTATTGAAGCCGCTGTGTGAGAGCAAGTAGTTTTGAATTCCATCGACCAACACAAGCACAAGATATTTGCACACGCACTACCACAAGAGATGCGCGCCAGTGAAAATGGGCGACACAAGTTCAAGGACAAGAGACGCGCGTGGGTAACCGGCGAGTAGCACAAACACGGGCCCAAGAGTAATACATCAAAAAAAAACAAAAAAAAAAAACAAAAAAAAAAAAAACATCAGTCAAAACAAGACACACAAGAACAAGCCACGACAACGACTATCCGCTGACGCAATATCTGCTTCTTCGAGCGCGCTCGCGTGTTCTAGAAAACATCCCGACCTTGGCCGAACCCGATGTGAAACCTGCTGTCTGTTGTCGTTCCGCCAGATTAACAAATATAGGTATCACGTGATGGGTGACCAAAACTCGATCTACGCTCGCCCCCGTCAAATCAGTGACCGTTAGCAGTGTGAAGCCCGGGCTGATAACTGCAATCTTACATCCGGACCAAACAAAGTCAGTTATTCATAGTTTTACAGGATGTAACAACATATGGGTTGATTGCTGTGGGGCCGCTGAACACTGTACAGGCCTGGGTGCCTTCTTCGACCCGGAACAAGGCCAAATAGGCTACTACGGTAGTCGGTTGATATAGCAAAGCAAAATCACTAAAACGCCTCGACACATTTCAGTTCCCTCATCAACTGATGAAAGTGTTTCAATCCTTGTGAAGAGTAACGAATTACTGACAGCTATCGATTTCCTCCACTTGGCCGGCGGATGAAGCCACTCTCAGCTTGTATAAATAACTGTTGATTATTATGTATTGCCTATCAAAGTGTCTCATAACTTCCCAAACTAATATTGGGCCGTGTAGTTTCAGAGAGGAACTGATCGTCTAGTGCACCTGTTGCTCCCAGCCTTCTCTCAGAGTTTCGCTGGTTTTGGCTGATCCATGTCAGACCACTCGGTCCGCACAAGTTCAGTCAGGAAACACAAAAATGTTGATTACACAAGGACAGTGCTTAGACTTGCTGGTGTCGATCAAGAGCTGCAGACGCCAAGCCTTCCGGCTTCTGCTTAATTTTCATTCTAAGTGGTTCTCTGATCTATAAATTCAAGCGTACAGTTTTTCATGATTACAAGTCTCTACCCTGGAATAATTTCTGCTCTTCTAAACTGGACCATTTGCCTTAGTTCATACGAGAAAGCTTTTTGAGCACCAAAGTCAAGCACCGGATGCTAATAATGGCCATTGCGGGATCTGGGTGTATCATGGTGAATGCAGGATGCTGGAATAAAATACAAAGAGGAAAAGAATATAGAGTCAAATGAACCAGTCCATTTATTTACTTTCATTTAACTATTAGAAATTTATTTTTATGAGATCCTGTTATACGTTAAACGTTTCTTATCAGGAGGAATCGGTCGCTTTTTGCCATCCTCTGAGCCGGAAATATCTCTGTCACGAGGAATTTCGTTCTCCTTTTGGCTACAATACGTCATTTGCCCTTGATGATAAACGATTCACATTAATCTGCTGTCTGGACGTGGCCCCAGCTTATCCTTGTGTAATCCCATCAGGAAATGAAGACATTATCCAATAAAGGTCTGTTTCCCATTTTGCCCAAGCCACATGTGGCAGAAATAGAACTGACTTAGTTTTTGGAAAAGCGTGCAAGACAAACTTACAAAATATCTCCACGTACTCACAGTTTTTGCAATGCCAGAGATTACTGGAAGGTAAGTGTAAACTAGAACTTTGCAGGATAGAGTCCTAGACTCTTGAAGATTGCTGGCATCGGATCCGTAGAGACTTAGTCACGATTTTTTTACTCTGCTTATTTGTCAAAGCTTTCTGCTTTGTTCTGTCGAATTGTTCACCTTTACTGCAAAACGAAGTGGTGAACCATGAGAAACCGGCTTGGATGTCAGACAAGCGAGAGATTAATCAGTTTCTAGGCCGAAAATATGAACACTGTTGCCATTTGTATTACTTTGCTGGGTCGGAATACAGATTAACCTTACATACTATTAAGCAGGCTTATGAAGCTAATAACTAATGATGCTATTTTCTAAGAGCCGTAGAATCACGCTGGAATAGTCTTTCTTCGCAGTGGGTAGAATGATGTCACGCCAAAATTTCACACAAGACCTGACTAGTGTTATAAGTATGGTGCCATTTGTCCTTCTATAACAATTATTATGTCATTGCTGACTTTTCGAAAACCCAAGCTACTTCAGTTCGACTCTTATCGGCAGGTCTTAGTTCATAGTCCTTAGTTTTGCTAAGACTCTGGTGGTTCTCTGTAACAATTTATTAGCAATATCACTGTCCAAAACGACTTGGCTCATGCCTATAGTTCTGCATGAGATTTCCGTTGCATGATACCTAGTAGGGACATGTGGTTTAGAAGGTGTGAAGATTGGAAAGGTAGTCTGTTGAGTGTATTGCTGAATGTCACCGACAGAATTAAACGATTCCTAGGACAAAATGCATCGATATTGGCCTAGTGTCACTAAAACGTGTAATGGACCGGCTGACAAATATTGTTTTGATATAAAGTGGTCAATAGCCAAGGAAATGGGTCTGTTTGTTCACGAGTAACGCAGAAAACAAAACCAAGCGGAAGTTCACTTTGAAAGGCTAGATAAAAAGTTCCCCACTCCGTACAAGGTAATAACTATCGCATGCATTTTGTACTCCGCGCGAGATTACATCAGCTTGAAAGAAATGCTACGGAGGCTGATATATGAGACGTTGAGCAGGTGTCCACTTGACATTCGGACGTGCAGTGTCTTCGTTGTTCTTTGAGGGCAAGCTGCCCTTAATATGACCAAGGTCAGAAGCTGGTTGCCAACTCATATAACCGCCGACGCAACAGCTACTGCACGCGCATGCAAGAGAGACAAATGACGTATGTCTGTTGACCTGTTCAGAAATTTTCAGAAAAACATGTTGATGATTTTTGAGCAAGAGAACTGTCGCATCTGACTAAAGGGATACAAAGGAAAAGCATAAGTTGGAAAATAGCTGATAAAAATATTTATAGAAGTTTTCACACTGGAACTCAAGCTGAAAGACACTCGTTTGTATTGTTTGGTTTGAGACCTACAAGCTATCCCACCAACTCTCGGCTCGCCAGCTTAAAGAACTTCACACTAGTAACCGCCTGATACAGCTTGACTTGACTTTGAGCCAAAATATCAAGTTTCGTTGGGTAAGGATGTAGACTAGATTGGCACTCGTCAGTTGGACGTTTCTCTAGTGCCAATATATTCGCGATAATCCGTAGGAACAGAAACGATCTTACAGTAAAAATGGTGAAAACTAACGGTGGTCGTGCGTTAATAATAGAAAGTCGATACAAAGCTAACCATTGAGATTGGATTTGCCCCACTGGCGATCGACAATAACCTGCTGTATCGTGGTATCTCAGGTGACGACTTCTCACTGAATTTCTAACCTGAATTTCTAACCTGAATTTCTAATCTGAAGACTGGTTGGTAGACATAAGAAATATAACTAAATACTCTGATAAATACGTTCATCAAGTCAAACTTGTTCCTAATTTCTTCGACAGGCGGTTGATTAATTATGCCTTTGCTTTGTTTATCTTTCCAAAGAGATATAACGGTCTCTTCCAAGTACTGCGAGCAGTCTGCACATGACAGTTCCCAAATTTCTGTCCACGTTTCTTTTTAACTCCACCGAATAGCGGACAAAAGCCTCGTGGAAATATTAAGAACAGTGGGAGATGGGATTAACTGAGTAGAGCGATGCTTGTCACTGCTGGACGGTGCAGTACTATTAACAACAAAACAACAGGATTCATCACAGATAAACAAAAAGTTGGCATCTATAGCCACTTGGCAGCGTAGATCGATCTCCGTAGCAACTAATCGACAATAACTACAATATAGACACAATATAGACATGTGGAATTATGCTGGAAACAAATGAATCATTTTGAGAGTTAATCTAAAGTCATAATTCGTTTGAATAATTTGCGTGTTCTGATTTTTACTTGCCCGCACATCAAAATGCGAATTCAATTGGCTCAATCTAGAAAAATTCCAATCTCTGAGCTGCCGGCCACCGATCTATGAAAGCTGCCACGGTGAGCACATTTCAAAACTACAGTTTATAGATTAATGTTACGTCTGCAGTTGAGTTCGGAAAGAGAAACTGTGAAGCGAAAGGCCTAACTCAAATCTGGGCAAACTTAGTGCAGCATCAAATCTAGTGGAGCCTGCTAATCTAAACCATGCAAGAAACGGGTCATTTTGAAACTAACGTTTTGAAAGTAAAAATAAATTCTGCTGCAAATATTTATGGTATTACAATGTTCCCGCAGGGCGGTTTTACTCAGCCATTGAAATTTTAATTTATTATACTGGGCCTGAGTAGCGCGATTCCCTGTGTATAATGTGTGGTCATAGTTTTGGAAGCATTACTATGTTGTTCATATATTAGCTTAGTAAACACCAGCACCAAAATTAGTCGGCCAAGTCTCCACGAGTTCATCAAGTCTGCACGCAGCGCCCCCTGAGGTGCCTAACAAAACCCTGTGCCAGCTCAATTACTTTTTTAATAACTTTCACAGAAGGCGTAGTTGGCTTATATAAAAGTAGCTATTTTCAATTCAAACCAAAGCAACTTTACAAAGGCTGTTAAAAAAAATAAAACAACACAAAGGCTTGCGCGACATTTCTGATACTCAAGCTTCTTTTTCTGTATCAGTTTTGGCGGTCACTGAGTCGTGCTATCGACAGACTAGACAGACGACCCGCGTAATGTGCCGGACATAAAAAGTTGAAAATCAACAGCGGCTTTATCTAGTCTCTGTTGGGGAACAGATTGCGGCAGATGGTTGGGCTAGTGACACAGCCTGAAACTTCGTTTAAATTATTTTCCTCGTGTGTGGTGCAGGAGTAGGGGGTGCAGGTTATTAGTATATTACAATTACAAAACTGATAAGCTGCAGCGCATTTTCTCAGGACCTGTGGGTAAAACGCAGCAAGTCCAATGCTAATTCCACCCAACTTGCTCGTTGACAATCGGAACTTTGTGAACTTCGTGAACTTTTTTGGCTGCATGAACTTTTCCTCCGCGCAGAAAACAGTCGCTGAATTCTAACATGTTTAAAAAGTTGAGTCTGTCGCCCCAAAGGTATGTTTCTCATTTCAGTTTACTACCGTCCTTCATGTACTACACTGATTTATTTACACAGTTATCAAAGCATTGTATTAGCGAAGCCATTTATCCGTACGAAACGAACCGCGACAAAGCTCAGACACGGGAGTTTTTGCAGTAGACCATATATTTCTGGTTTTTGGCACATGAGAAGGATCATACAACTTTGTAACGGTTACAGTTAATACCATTAGTTGTTTCTCGTGCCCTAACCATTTAACTTTAATGGGACTACGATTCTACCAGCCTACGGAATATAGCCAGGTAGATTACTAGTGTCAAGAACGAGTGTTGACCTGCGACGCAATGGAAGATAGAAAAAGACTGAGAATAATAGCGGCAGCTGGCATTTGTGAGCAAATGAAAACAAGGCAGCCACCTAACTAACCCTCGGAACGTCAGCTAAGGGCGGTGTCTCCGTTGAACGTTTCCGGTTATTGTGATATAGTAAAATTTGAAATTTTAACCTTGTGACTCCCATTAATGCCTCAAGGTGTACTGTACGCTATACGCTGTACGATATTTCATTCAGAAGTTTCATTCTCTCCGATTTTTTTTATCACGGCAATGAAAGTTGACGAGAAGTTATTTGATTGCAACCTAAAATCGTCGGTAGCTGAGTTAATCATATCTGAGTAATGGTGTTATTGCTAAAATTGAGCCGCACATTTCAAGTTTGGAGACTGTTAAGAGGTGGTGTAAGGGTTCAGATAAAAAATATAAAGGATTTGGCATTTAGATATTAAACCTACCGAAAATATCGAAGACTCATACTGAAAATTTACAGTCGAGCAAACCCCTATGGTTTAAAGTTGTTTTTACATATATTTTGCGTATGAGTGTGTGTCATCCATCATGAAAAGGAATTTCCGGCGATCCAACACGTGCGTCTGCTGAAGCCCTCGGGCGGTGGTATTCTAAACGAGTTACAACAGCTTTTGAATGACGTTTTCCATTGTTTTCATTACTGTTGAGGTATCTGATAAACAACCCAAAACTAAAGGGAGCAACAATTTAGGCGAAGAGACTTCTTGCCTGTGTGTGAAACTAAACCCCAATAATGCTATAGGATCTCTGTTCTTGTTTTCATTGTGTTCACATCGCTCGTTTTCAGACGCATATATCACTTGTGCTTGCGGCGTCCATTAGTTGCACGCGCTTTGCGTTTGTTCGTGTAAACCCTGAGGCTTTAGTGAACGTAATAATAGATGCGACTCGTGCAAAAATTATCACCTCGTCACATTACAAAATAAGATTAACACCTAACTTCAACACCTAAACCTCAATTATCAACATGAAGTTACTGAATACTTCCTTTTTTCCGCCGCAAAGTGTATCCAATTCGATGTTATGAGTTCAGTAGATTCTAGATCTTTATGTTGGAAGAAAGTTGACTGTGCGGTGACATGGAATTGACTCAACGGAAACAACAAACTGAGCAACCTATACTGCCTTCCTCAAGAGACTGACTAATTAAAGAGAATTCACATATGGGTCAGTTGCAAAGTAGCTCAATGTTAAAAAAAGAGAACATACACTTTTAATTATTTCTGGAAGAGTAAGGCTTTGCGTTGATACAAAAATATACATTTATCTTAAGCGGGCAAAACACAATGATTACTGTACCAAACGACCTAATAGATAACTGTTTTCTTTTCATTGGCATCTCGGGTCAGATTTCAACTCAAATAAAAAGCTATCAGTTTCGTTTGAATCAATCAGAAGTGCTGATTGTTAGTTGAATGCAGAGAAAACGTAACTTTACTGTGTAAAATGCACGTGTCAAACTAGTAAGTATGCAATCTGTTTTAATTCCGCAACGTTTTGATAGACTTTTTATGCCACTGAAAGCATTCTTTCCATTTGTCTACAGTAGCAGTCTGTTCAGTGCCTTGCTGGTTATCTGCTTTTCTTCGGGTTGTCTTGTATCGGCTGACGACGAAGGTAAGTAATAATCTGTAAACATCTTACAAACTATACTATCTTTCTGTCCGTTTTAAAGAGTTTGAAAGGCTTCGTGTTTGCCTGCGCGTTTGGCCGTAGTTGCACATCAGGTGATCCTCTCAGCTCTGTTTCGCTCACCACATGATACGTCCGGAATTTCCTACATCGACTACTAGCCAAAGTTGGATAGACGAAACTTATTCAGTCACACACAGGGAAATATGTCACGGGTACTTTTTACTTTGACGCATATTGAACAAGATTACTGTTCCTAACTGCGCAGCTATAGCTACCTACTTACCCAGTGATCAGTGAGACATGCATGTCTGATACTGAATCAATCAGTGCTTACTTCAAACTGTTCAAGTCGAACTTCAAATCCAGATTTCAAAATTACGATCAATTCTCTCGACAAAAACGTCAGTGCACTGCAGCTATTAGCCGTTGTCATTGAGAGCTACACTTAAGTGGTCACACCTTCAGGTTTACACTTAAGTGGTCACACCTTCAGGTTTTATTTGACAGTACAAGGAGCTGAAAGTGAACACTGCTTCATGTTAGAATGCACTAAGAGCCAGTTTCACTTGAGTGGTTACACTGCCTTTAGATTAGTTGTAGTTCAGGAGTTTGAAGTTTTCTTGGTTCAGTCAAAGGTTTGGGCAGTGAAACTGTTAGAATGAGCAGCGGGAGTTGTAGTACTTGCACAATCTTTGGTTGTCAAACGTCTTCGTCATAGCCAAGCCTGCCAATTGCTACTGTGTAGTTACCATGTATCTGGTTCTCATAATCATAAATCGAGAAGGACTTTGACTTACAAAACTATTATGAAGAGCATTAAAAATTGTTGTGTGCTAAAATAATTCGGAATGTCAAGAACTTGGTTGCATATATCTGCCTTGTACACCAATTCGACAGTCCGAAATTTAACCAGTGGCTCTTGGCTGCCAAAGGTAAATTTGATTCAACTTAAAAAAAAAAACATTCAACTCCTCAACTTTCTAATGAACTTAAAGGTGTGACTACTCATGAAAGCTCTCAACGAGCATATTCCAATATAGCAGTGCTCATTTCCAACGCCTTGACTGTCAAACTAACTTAAAGGTGTGACCATTGAAATGAAAGCTCGCGATGAGAGCTAAGAGGCAACGTACACGTCAGTTCTTTAGTGTTGGTCGTAATTTTTGGTATGTGATTTGAAGTTTGATAAGTGGACAACGAAAAATGTGTAATGAAACCGCAAACTGACAAGAAAAGACTCTGTTCCATTTAAACACGATTGCACAGTAGGATAGAAAACAAGGCCAGGGGTAATGCGAAAATGATGCACCGTTATTCATGAAATGACAGTGGTTCAATGTCCCCTAGGAAAACTGCTGAAGCCGAAATGTTCACAGATTGCTGACGTGATAAATAGTAGCTGCATAAACGAACCAAAGCCGGAAAACTTTTTAGGGCTCTTGAAAATAGAAACCTGTCGGTCACACTAGGGGCTGCTTTTCGTGTCGGAAATAAATAACGATAGTGTAGCGTCTGGGTCATGTTCAGCTAGCATGGAGAAAGCTTGAAAACTGGTGCTATTGTAGCGAGTGTTGCTATCACAAAAGTGAAACAAACCACACTGTAAATCTGCCAATGTCGGGTATGGGAAAGGGTGTTGAGGAAACTCGACTATTTTATTTCAGAGGTTAGCTGCAGCTAGAAGGTGGGAATAAGAGGCGTTTAAGAAAAACACTGAATGAATCACGTCAAAGGACAATCAGCCTGTTGTAGCATTTCGCCCGTGCAATTTGACCTAGCATTAGCACTGAATCGATATTCATCCGATCCAAGGTCGAGTTAACTCTTTATCTAAATTGACCATTAGAAACTTCATAACTATATTGACCAGTGGGTGGCGCGCATGTTCATAAAGAAAATACCAGATGTTTGTTTGAGTCGGCTTGGGCGCTAAGTGGAAATCTTATCACCGTTCTGTATCGTTTGTGACGACAAAATGGTCAAAATATCTAAATCATTTAGAGTGTTGACAGAAAAGCGGATATAGTCACGGAACGAAGTGCGTTTTGAATTTGCAGTAAAGCGAGAGGATATCTCCTGGCAATTTGTTCGCCAACAGAATTTCGACCCTGGATGAATCTACCCCCCGGGGGGGGGGGGGGGTATCAAATTTTACATTTTCGTGTCTTAGACAGGGTTATTTTCTGAAGATTTTCTCCTCTTCCCCTCCCCCTTCAACCACATTTTTGCTCTCGCCATTTTCGCGCGATTTCTTTGTATGCTCCAGTGGAAACGCGTGCAACGCAGGCTAACTTATCTAAACTTAGTCTTGAACAGGGTATCAAATTAGAGCACTTTGTCTTAGACAGGGTAGCAAAATTTCCATTTTTGTGTCTTGAATAAGCTCAGGGTTTTATAGAATCAGCGGAACACCCCTACCCAAATTCCTATTGAGTAGACACGGGCCGACACCTAAACTAATCTTCGATAAATTAACTGAAAATGATAACGATGAGGAACTCAAACGATTGAAAATGAAGAAACTACAATTGAGCTGCATTCCGGTACTTCCAGTGTCAACCATGGAGTTGCTGTCACACTTTGAGCAGGATTTTGAAATATTTACTACCGAATATCCCAGCACTATAAATCAATTCCTGGAATTAATACAGAACACCAAGACGCCGCGGCGGCGGCCATGTTTTTGCATCTACAGTGATTGATATTAAACCAAATCAGAATTATCTTTTCAAAGGCGTTGTAATCAAGGTTACAGTGTGTAATCAATCTTTCAAGAATTGTCTCATGTAGCAATGGTCAGAGTAACGCTCGGTGTTCCGACTGTTATGCGACTTTATTATATAGACACGAGTGTTTTACTGGAAAATATACCGTGCGTAAAATCCATACGAAACTACATCACTCGTGAAGCGCTCTTTCGTAAAATATTGTTAAAATATTACCACGAGAAAATAAAATTCATATCTTCGCGCCGCCGTGTAATATCCTCTATATACGACTGTATACACGACTGTTATACGATAATACTGTTCCGACTGTTATATAATACCGGCCAATCCTTATACGCCGTTTCAAGTGTTATCACTGTAAAGAGAACAGAAGGTTTGTTACACTCACAGTCTCTCATTTTTGCAGATCCACCACTTAACAACATATGTTCCTTTGATAATGCCAACTATACAGTGGGACAGGCTTGGCATCCATTTTTGTTACCGGCTGGTTACATGGCTTGCATAAGATGCGTATGTAAGTGGGTACGTGTAACGGTTTTGCTGCTCATTATCCGAAAATGTTATCAATTACCCCACCTCACCCAGTCCATCAAGTCACCCGGCTGATGAAAAAGTTACTGTTTAAAAAGGATGTTAAGCAACTGTCACCGGCATAAGAAGCAAAGGTTGCTGTTATCACATTAACGAGCAACCACTTATAAAGTATAAAAGGTGATCGTATCAAATGTTTACTTTGTAAAGCCACACGGCTTTCACCATGGCAAAAATCAACACATTTCCTTTTTCTCGTATAGTGATTTTGTTATTTATTCAAGAAAACTTATTTTCTTTTAAAGGGTTTTAAATTTGTGACCACCCAAGATCAAGCTTCCAAAACTCCTATTCAAAAGGTACGGCGTGCATTATATAAATCTATGACAACTATAGACAGTGTAACACACAGTGAAAGTTTGCATCGAAAGTCTTTGAATGTTTCACTCGGCACAACATAGGCCAACAGTGAAGGAACAGAACTTTTTTTGGGGGGGGGGGGGGAGGGGGGGAAGGGGGAGTATTCCATATTTACATCCAGGTCACTATATATCTGATATATTTATCGAACACATCTTCAGAGAGTTCAAGTTCCCTTGGTTTCCTGTAACTCGGAAAAATGCAAAAAGCTCAGCTGCCATGGTTCGTATGTGCCACAGGGAGAATGCTGCAAAAAATGCCCAGGTCAGTTCCTTGTAAACCCCCAGTAAAGACCGGTGCGTGTTGGTCATTATTGTGACATTACTGTACGTTTTCCACTTGCTCAACGAAAATAAGTGCAAATGGCGCTTTGTCGGCGACGAATATGTTGGGAAGTCGCTACCAAACTTCGAAGAAGCCATCGTCTTGCTCTCGATGCTGAGGTAATTATTGACCATACTGTCCAGTGCGACAGGGCCCAACGGGTGGAGACTTTAATAGTTCCATGGTTCGTACACCGAAAGTTGTGACCTGTATGCCAGAACTGGCTAGGTATATTGCTAAATTTGCTTGCTTTCGGCAGGAGACACCTCTTCCTCCGGGCCTGTTCATCCAATAACAGGCAGAGAGTGTTTGTTAAATGGGAAGAGGAGGATTCACGGTGAGGTTTGGACCATGACTCCGTCGACTCCTCAAGATGCTCAGTGTACGGAATGCAGTTGCATGGTAAGTACAGACTTTCAGGTTCGGACTGGAACACATTGATAAACTAACACACGAATTCAAATTAAAATGTCCTGTTGAAATTGTTTTATTCAGTCCCATATTTGTTATTTGTATCAAATACTGCAAAGTTGAAAACGGTTAGATTTTTGCCAATTCGCGGCATATGTTTTGAGGTGCCGTACTAGTTGTAACTTTTATAATATTCTCATGCCGGGAGTGATAGACAAAGGCAAGCAGGGACAAGCAGATACATAAAGACCAACGACAATGTTATGGTACTATCGCCTTTCTTCTATTGCAGGATTCCTTCATATCTTGTGCAGTAAGAACGTGCAGAAAGCTGACGTGCAAAATACCAGTACCTCAAAATGGAACATGCTGCCAGACTTGTGGTACAGTCTTTGCTTATTAGGATTCCCATTGTTATCGTTGTCAAAATAAGGTCACGATGTTGAAATTTGACTGTGGACAGTGCGCGTGCACATTTTCATAAAAAGTTCAGGGCGACGACGCAATGACCACGGAATGTTGCGAAAAGTAGAATACTATTCAACTTTTCCTGCAACTTGTCCCGGAATTGTTGCGTTGCAAGTTACAAAGAGGGGGGTGTTGCACGCACAATTTCTTCTGCAACTTGTCTCGCAACAGCACTGCGTTGCAAGTTGCAAGAAAAATTGTGTGACATGGCCGTTAATGCCGACCGTGTTTACACGATACACAATTAGCAACCAATTCATAAGCTAGCGATTATTTCATTTTTTAGACTTACCTTCTTTCTTGAAATAACCAGTAATTTGAGACATCTTCCGTCTATGCTGCCTCAGCTCTCACTGAGACGACACGTACAACAGCATCAGTTATTCGTTTCAGTTACGCCATATATGGTAAATGCCGAATAGCTCAATATCTTTGCACGTGTTTCCGGTGTTGCTGTGCACGTGCCAACGCCAAATTCAGAACTGTTCTTGTCGGAAATTTTGATAACATCAGATTTGAGTCCAGGTTTGCACGAATGCAACCATTTGTGCGACAACCGTGTCACCAACTCTTCGTACAGGTTAATTCTCAAAATTTATTCAAAAGTTTCACCTCAAGACCGGAGACTGGGAATTAAATTCCAAAAATCTGACCGGTTCCGTTAACCGGTGGAACACCCAAGGGGTGCATGAATGCAACGATAGCGGAGTGATTAACTTCAATGATATCCTCTCTTCACCATTTGACGAATTGTTTGACTCAAAGTTGGAGATTGGACCTTGTGCAGGACAAATCAAACTCACCAACACAGACATGTTCTAATGTTCACAGTTCCGCTGATTGCAGCTCCGAAGAAGCCTGGCCGGGGAAAAAGAACAGGTTCGTGTGAAATATATTTTACATTCTTTACAATCTAAGAGCGAGGAATTCTGAGCGGGGATATTAAGTGGGGTGGGATAATTCAGCATCCACCCACCCACAGTGGAAGTTTGTCAAACTCTTCTCCTCGCCAATTATTTGATTTCCTTTTTAACAGGTTGCTCGGAGATGGGCAGGCATTACAACGAAGGAGACGTTTGGAGTCCGGAACTGCAGGGTTCTACGACTTGTGTAAATTGTGTGTGTATGGTAAGTGACCGGAGACAGCCCAGCTGTGTAGCTTTTCCCATATCCAACTTGTTTGAGAATAAAAGTTAATTTTATTTAACCTAAAAGTGTTACAATCTTACCATCGGTTAGTTATACTGAGTTACTAAAGCCAACACCAATAAATAAGTAATTTTATTTCAGCTGAGTGACGAGTAATCAAGTTTAAAATCGAGTGTTAAGTTCAGTTCAAAGACCACTGATGTCTCGATACGCCGATAGTAAGGTGAACATTTATTCTCTGGAAATATTTGTAGATGAATTCCATTACAAACTGCAAAAGGATTGTATGCCCACCAACTGACTGCGAAAACCCAATTCGTGAACACCCCGGAGATTGCTGTGCAAAGTGTCCAGGTATGCGGACTTTTCAGTTGTCATTCGTGAGGATTTCGTAATCCGCGTCAAGCAACGTTTGTTATCATTATTTTGACCAGAATAAGTGTTGTTGGTTTGTTCTCCCTTTTAATTTGTTTTGGATAAAAAAATTAGGAAAAAAAGGGACTCCTAATCGTGATGCTGTGCTAATATGCTATAGCTACTCTCGGAACACATGCATTGGTTAAATACAAACCGGTTCAAACCGGTTCATAAAATGCATTCTGACTTTTCAGACAAAACAACAACTGTTCAGGCGCCGTTAACAACAACTCCACCCCCACCCCCACCCTACCAGGCGACTAATGCTTCAAGAAACCCGCAAGGTGTGTATCACATGTTTTTTCCTATTAAAGTAAAATTATACACGACTGTGGGACTTTTTTTGATGTCTTCAAATTTCGAGCATCGTGATGATTGAACTTCTCGTCTATTTGAGGCAAGTCATCATCTCTACCGCAATTTCTGTTATTATAACACCATGAACTTTATCCAGTGAAACGCAAAATGCTATACAAGGTTTGTTTTTGTCTTTATTGCGAACACCGAATGTACATTCGGAAAGACCATTCAGGTACAACAAAGGTACAAGCAGCCAGCTAACTCGGATTGATGCGTGGTTTCTTCTCCAGATTGTCTGTGGTACAAGAAGCTGTATTCTGACGGCACATCTTGGAATCCAACTGTTGGAAACAGCGTGGCTCCCTGTGTGGTTTGTTCTTGCATGGTAAGGTTCCATTACGTTGCCCGATCGGATTACATTACCAGTGAAAACAAAGAACACTACCATTAGAATGCACTCACTGGGAGCTTTCATTTGAGTGGTCACACCTTTGGGTTTGCAATTTACCATTGCAGTATGGGGATTAATAAGAATGGCCGAGCAAGAAATACGAATATGAAAAGAAAGAAAATACTCGCTCAGGTCAGAATATTTCCCAGCGTGCGTCTGGGATGATAATCTCTAGCACTATCAGGAAATTTTTGAGGCAAGGATTTCATTAGTTTTCGTTGATATTTTGTTTCACAGAACACAAGTATTGCCTGTACGCCGATCATCTGTCCCAGGCCATCTTGTGCCAACCCAAAGAAAGTCCGCGGCATTTGCTGTGCTGTTTGTCCAGGTGAGTGGCGGACACAGGAAGGCAACAACACGGCTCCGTCCGGGTGAGGTGTATTTCAACTTACATAAACATGACTTTTCGACCACTGTGTTTTGATTCAAATTTGTAGTGTCGTGTCTTTAAATAATCGCCAAGGTCTACTTTCTCTACACAAGAGTTGTCTCAGGAAATTTTTCTTTCGATCTTGCATAGCAGGTTCCAGTCAAAACGGAAACCAAACGGTTGCTCCTTCAAAGAACCTTAACCGACGGTCCACTTGTTCCTTGGTTAAGTATCATTGGCAAGTGTTTGAGTACGTTCCAAACGGAACAAAATACAACTTGTCGTCTATCGAGGACCGCTCCAAAGCACTTTTTGTTTTAGTTGACGCGCGGACAGAAGCGGGAAAAAAGCCAAAGGTGGAGCTTCACCAACTGGAAGCTAACATCACGAACAAGTTCATCACAGTGTGGACAGTTGATGTTACACACTTCAAGAGTTACGAGAAAATACTCATAAAGAAAGGCCTGCAACTTGATGCGCCTGCTCGAGAGAGTAAGTCGTAACTTCAGCCGAGGGAACGGCAGAAATTAAAGGTTTTTACATTTGATCAGGGAATGCAGGAAGTTTCTTACACCCTGGTAATACTACGTTACTTAATAGTAGACAATAGTATTTTAGTAACAGCAGCAACAGCGGCATGAGAAGTAGTGGTAGTTGTATGTATAGTAGTCGTGGCCAGCTTATTGTCATAGTTGTGAAAGAAGAGGATAGTGTGGTAGTAGTTGTAGCAGAAGTGGTTGTTGTTGTATGTATAGTAGTCGTAGCCAGCTTATTGTCGTAAGTTGTCAAAGAAGGGGAAGTGGTTGTTATTGTCGTAGTAATAATAGTATAGTAGTTGTTGTTGTAGTGGTAGTGGTAGTGGTAGTAATATTAATAACAGCAGTAGTGGAAAAAATCAAAAGCAACAGCATATATGATCAAAGGTAATGTGACGGCAAATATCCATAACGAGGATTGCTAACTGCAGTCAAATTTCTGTGCAGAGCCTAAAGTCGTTGAAGTTTACCAGATGAAGATCAACGAAACGCAGTCAGAAGTCAAACTGGAGAAAGAAGACATCAGCAATTTTGCTAAAAACATGAACAACTGGCACAAGAGTGGAAAATTTGAATACATTGGAATTGTTAATGAAGGTATAGCTTTTTCACTAAAATACCTGTATAGTCTGTAAGTGACCCATCGCACAGTTCGTCTTCTTTGCATAGATCCTGTTCGCACCGTCACTGATGTTATCGCTCACTTGATGCCGGCTTACACTCCAACTATTCTAGAGAAAATCCGCTCAAAGGCACACTGCTTGAACACAAAGCAAGTTACGCGCGCTTTTAGTTTCTTACATGCACCTCGAACTAGCCTGGAAACGAAGGACCTTAATTTTTTTATTTTGGTTCCATTTCTTCACGAATGTGCCTCAACTGTAACTTTTACACACTTATACTTTTACATTTTTCCTTTCACTACTAGAATGTTGAACTACGACTTGAAAGAATGCAGTAAACACACTGCTATCAGAATGTACCCATTGAGAGCTATTATATGAGTGGTCACACCTTCATTCGAGGTTTATTTGACAGTTCAGGAGATGGAAGTGATGACTGGGAATCTCAAGTTCATCAGCCCCTAGTTCAATTAATTCACTGGTGACTCTATTGATTTCAGGTCGTCGAAGGAAGATAAGAAAGAAAGAGAGCGAGTTGTGTTTGGGAGATTGTCTGAAGAGTGTGCAGGTTTTAATCCGCATCGTGAAGAATCGCAGTCAGGTGTGTCAGGGCAGCGTATCGATGCCTCCCGATACTCTCCGAATGCTCAACGAGGGATGATCGAGCTGCACGTCAGACTATCGATTGTGTGGATTAAAGCAGAACGGTGTACATTTTTCAGGTCTGAAAGCCGAGAACTTACAGTAGAGGAACTGTGGAGTCGACATGGGGGAATGTTAGTTGCCCTGAAGCTGTGTGATTTCTCGAGACTGCTTTCGAGTCGTGGCAAACCTGTAGAACTCTCAACTTGTGATTTCTTGTAAAAAGTTCGCGAGTTAATTGTACCACTGGTTCACTAGTACAACGATATGAATAGGTGGCAATATCGATGTATTGCATGGATGTTGCCAGTGAGTAAACTATTAAAACGTGCACATATGTTTTCGACTTAAACACGCGGTTGAGAAACTTTGAGCGGTCTGTCCTAAGTGACATTTAACTTGTCTTAAACCTAGTTGGAACAATCTAGCATTAGCGTTTGGGTCCACGTAACTTGATGTGCCAAGTCCAGATTAGAGAGAGACCAGTGCAAAACGGGAGTAAATACATTACTTTTCATAACCTTGTCATACAGCTCTAATAAAGTTGGAACTGAAAACGTTCAGTGGATCCTGAAATGACTTTTACAAGTCAAACACGCACAAAGAGTAATGTGTGGACCAGCAGCCACAACGAAGGCATTCAGAATTAGTAATTACAGCAACAGTGTTCAACGGTCGATATAATATCTCGGGGATTGCAAGATTGAAGAGGCAGACTCAAGAAGGAGGGTTTTTATTTGTAAGTTTTGTTACAGCATAAAATCGGACAATCTTCACTGGAAGTGTTGAAAACACGCTGGGCTCGGCTCGGACGTGGTGAATGCACGACCACAATGATTGCCTTTTACCCCTAAAGCTCACAAGTTCGACTTCTCTTGAAGTTCTTCCTCGTTTAAAGGAGAGCTCACATTCATGAACGAGAACGAGCTCTGAAAGCAAGGATCCCCAGCCGACCGACTGAGTTTACTTTTGCATTCACCGTCTTACGAATGCAAGTTACCAAATACTAAAGTGGGTCTTGTGCTGCATCAATCTTCATCTACATATTCAAACGGTTCTGGAGGCTCTGGCTCTTCTTCCTCGTCTATACCGAGAGGAGTGGACGCTGTTGCAAAGGAAACAAAGTTAGAATGGTACAAGGAACCTAACATTAGCTTCACGAGAAATCAGCGCAATAGGTGAAATTAAACACGCTTGAAGTTCCGTATCGCAAAACGCAAACTACGTAGCATGGAATATGTGCGCATTACGCGCGCTTACTGTGTATGTGCGTGTGACGTGCGCGCGAGTGTGTATACTCACCTGGTAAAGGTTCAATCAGGTCCTCTGGCTCGTCAGCTTTGGAGTCAGTCATCATTATTATACCACCGATGTTACACTGGAAAGAAAGATTTTAGTTAAATAAATCAATCCAGTTTAGCATATCCACTAGGAGGTCGAGCACACGAAGTGTAAAAGGAAGCTACTCACCGGTTTCAGGGGCATATAGCGGCTGTCATCAGGCAAAGAGATCACTTTCAGCTGTCAAATACAAAATAAATCGGTCAGTAATGATGTGGCTTTCTCGTCAAGTCTCGCCATGACCCGCTGAATAGTGGTGTATGGACGCACCTGAGCTGGCATCACGCGAGCGGGGTTATCCAACAACTGCAGGTCCGGCTCAGGCTCGTTCTTCTTGTCTCCACTTTCCTCACTTTTTTCGCTCTTTTCCTTTTCACTTTTTTCCGCTGTTGACTCGTCTTTCTCTTTTTCACCGTTTTGCCCCTACGAACAAAACGCGTGTTATAACAGGACAAATGCTACAAGGACACTAACAGACAACTACGGAAGCGGCAAAGGGGACAACTGTTAGAAGCAACAACAAGAACCGCAGACAGACGTACAACAACAAACAACACAAACAACAACAAATAACACAAACAACAACAGCAATGAGTCAAACAACTAATATCAAGAACTATTAGAGAAGCTGAAAACAGTCAGACGCAATCGTAAAGTAAACTCACCTTCTTGGCCGCTTCGTCCTTGTCCTTTTCTCCATCTTGATCCTGAAAGAGAGTTAACGGTTAAACTTTACAATACCCGGCCACTCTTACTAAAGGTCCGTAAGGTAGTGGCACCGCTGTCGATGAATAAATCAAATATTATAAATAAGGTAGTCATACCGGTGCCATTGAGAGGATTGAATTATAAGCCAAATGACAACAGTGGTGCGTAGTTACCATTAATATTCTATTTAGGATTGCAGTGCTATAATTAGCTAGAACACACACACACACACACACACACACACACACACACAAAAACCCTACCACTTCCATCTTGTCTTCTGAAGCCTCTGCTTTCTTGGCCCGAGCCTTGGCTTTCGCTGTGATGGACAGAACTGCTGTGGTGACCTGGTCAGAAAAGCACGACAGCGTTCAGTATGAGCAAAATCTGCCAATGAATTCGTTGGTCTCTCTGTCTACGCAAGTTCGTACGTTGTTCACAAGAGGAGAAGTTCGTAAGTTTTACTCGTAATTTTCTTCTACCTCCTGACGTTTCTTCATGTTCGATTTGAAGATCAAGAGCCTAATGGCTGCGTATTTAAGGCGGCTTCGTACTTAAGCCTCGTGTAAAACACTTTCGAACTTCGTAACTTTTTATCCATTTGTCAATATGGCCCCAGGAATAAGAACATGAACTGTACCTTTTCCTTCTCTTCTTTCTTCGGCGGCTTCAGAGGTTCAGGATAAGCGTACACAGAAGGCCTTGCATTGGACCGCAGCTGCATCTTAGGCATCTAATGGAACGAGAAACGGGCAGAGGATTAAATAAGTACATGCATGTCCTTTAAGCAATATCCAATCTGGTACGTGTTTGAAGTTTAAAACGAATGCCGACTGACAGAACTAAAAAAAAAAAAACGAAAACCAAATGTCGCACATTCTTGAAGTCGAACTGTGAGCACCACGTGACACTACGCATCACGTAATACTGCGCATCACGTGACAATACGCACCACGTGATACAACGCACCACTGGACACTACGTACCTTGAGGTCGGAGTTGAGACCGATGACGCAGGTAGGAGTGAAGGCCAGCGAGATGAAGTGTGACAGCGGAAACCAGAACCAGTGATGCGTGAATACCAACAAACCCACCACAGTGGACAAGTGCGTGTGTCCCGCGCGTGACTGAAGAGATACGGTCACGTTACGACCACCTGGACAACAAGAGAACGAACACTGAACTAAGTATCACACACACACACAAAAAATGTTAAACCTGCAACGAGAAATGCGTGCGTCCCGCGCGTGACTGAAGAGATACGGTCACGTTACGACCACCTGGACAACAAGAGAACGAATACTAAACTGAAGTATCACAAAAAAATGTCAAACCTGCAACGATTTTCACGAGCGACGCAAGTATAAGCAAGAAAACAGTAAAGAGACGGTGCTGAACTAAAGAGACGGTGCTGAACTAAAGAGACGGTGCTGAACTAAAGAGACGGTGCTGAACTAAAGAGACGGTGCTGAACTAAAGAGACGGTGCTGAACTAAAGAGACGGTGCTGAATTAAAGAGACGGTGCTGAACTAAAGAGACGGTGCTGAACTAAAGAGACGGTGCTGAACTATGATCCGTGCTACTAACCTGCATCTATGATTCCCTGAGACAAGATTGCGCCAAACTTGGCGATGACGTCTTCGTGTTTGTCGGAAATAACCTTGGCGTAGATCTCTCGGAACTTGGTCACTTTCGGAACTGTGTGTTCCGTTTGCTGAATCAGCACTAGAGAGCTGGCAATCAGGGCGCCCTGCAGATTGAACGGCAACGAACTACATCATTCAGCAAGAGACAGGCAATTAGATAAAATGGCTGAATCAGCATCATTGAATTGTGGGGAATGGGAGGGGGGACGGACGGCTTTAGGCAGGGAAAGTGGATATGTCAATTAAATTGGGCGACTGTCCTAAGACTTTGGCCTTTGATTGTAGCATCGTAGTTAATGTAGAGCCGTTTTGATCCTCCTCACTCTCTCACCTGTCGGACGTAGTTCACCGGATCATTCGTCATTGGTTCAAGAAGACTGATCGCTTCCTAAAAGAGACAATCATAAATTAGTATGCTGCTGAGATAACACCAATTCATACTAAGCGTGATGCGTCAGGCAGTAAATAATTGAGGCAAATCCTCCAAAATTACGAAGCGAATCACTGTATTGTCGGCCTCACCTTCATCCCTGTGCCAGCACAAGCGATGCCCAGAGCCATGGCAGCTCCGTACCTCACGTGAGGATTGTAGCTTTCCGAGAGAAGAGACACTATACTTGGACACTGCTCTGGAACCCTGACAACAAGATAGAGAGCGTGAGAGAAGAGACACGATGCTGAGACACTGTTCTGGAACCCTGACAACAAGATAGAGAGCGTGAGAGAAGAGACACGATGCTGAGACACTGTTCTGGAACCCTGACAACAAGATAGAGAGCGTGAGAGAAGAGACACGATGCTGAGACACTGTTCTGGAACCCTGACAACAAGATAGAGAGCGTGAGAGAAGAGACACGATGCTGAGACACTGTTCTGGAACCCTGACAACAAGATAGAGAGCGTGAGAGAAGAGACACGATGCTGAGACACTGTTCTGGAACCCTGACAACAAGATAGAGAGCGTGAGAGAAGAGACACGATGCTAAGACACTGTTCTGGAACCCTGACAACAAGATAGAGAGCGTGAAGGGAGAGCAAGGCTAGTCCTTCGTGTCAGCAGTAACAGCAACAAGAGGCACAGAAAGACGAACAGGAGCAAAGAAAACACAAACTTACGTACTCAAAACGTAAAAAGAAAAGCAATAGCAAAACAAAGGCTGTCAAACCTGAAAAGCAGGAATCCAAGCGCGGTGACGGCGGCTCTTCTGACGTCATTGCTCACGTCACTCACCTTTGAGAGGGAAAAAAGGCGAATATTACGTATAACGTTTCACAAAAGACAGTCAGGATCCACAGACAGGGCACGCATGTACGGCAGAGTTCAAGGAACATCACCGTCAATGACTTGCGACAAGCTCACAATACTGTGGCCGTTTTTTGTTTGTTTTTGTACGCCGTGTGGATACTTACAGCCACATGAAGCAGTCTCTTTACGGCCCTGTTGTTCGCTGTTCCACAGTAAGCCATGGCTAATGTGTACATTCCACTTCGACGCAGATTAGGGTCTTTGTCCCGCATAAGACTCTCGATCAAGGCGTCTGCCTCTTCCATACGTTCATACATCGTCTAGTAAAAACAGACATACTGGTTAACAGTAAGCGGGGGCACTGAACACGAGGTGCAGGGGTTGGACGTTTCTCTTGTTACCATTAGTGTTCCTGACATTCCCGCCCACCCTCCCATGCGTCATAAGCTACTGCCAGTCCAGTGAAAACAAACAAACAAAAACCCAAAAATCAACAGAAAACAAACTTTAATTCAGAAGGATGCTCAGAGGATTAAAACCCTGACATGAAGTCAAGCAACGCCCAAAATGAAAGAGTCCACTTACCAGGGAAATGCCAAGTGCGAGTCCACGGAGAATCTTTTCGTGTTGAGTGTCCTGAGAATACTAACAACACACACAGCACATAATTAACAATTATTCCCCGAAGTTCTCGTAAGATAAGAAGATAACCGATACTTACTCCCACCATGTCTTCAATAGCTGTAGCGGACTTTGATCCCAACATTACAAGTCCCATAGCAAGACCAGAAGCCTCTCCTGGAAAAGAGATTTAGTTTCGTTAAAACAGGTTGCGTCAAATTTCTCTTAACAAGAATCCATAGCTGTTGGTTACATCTGAACTGAACCAGCTCAGGCTACATGTAGAATCCAGCCAGCTACAGAGTTGAGACCAAAATCTTGCCAACGCACCAGCCTAACTAATAAGAACATCGCTGAGAAACAAGGAAGGCCATCATTTACTTCAGCATTAAAACAAACCTGTGACCGCATCGTCCTGGTACAAGTTGAACTTGAGTTGCTCATAAACATCTGAATACAAAAAACCATAAAGACAGACAGTTGAACAACTGAACTCAGATGAAAAGATGTCTGAGTACAGCAATGAGGCTACACATACAAACGATGCAAAAGACAGAGAGGGTTATTTGTAGATCAAGAAATTTACCTTGTCTTGCTGAGCCCATTGCAGCCAAACCAAGACCCAAACAGCCACCGTGACGGACCATCTGCAGAAAATACAAAATGATATTTACAATGGTCTCTTGAAAAGGGTTGTCATAATACACAAAAGCAAATAAAGCTCCTCAGAGGCAACTGATGACTACAGCTAACTGTACCTGTACAATAAATGATGTCCTCAGACAGTTAACAAATTATCTGTTTACTTCAGTAACCACATAGTCGAAACTACCCAACAGTTGGCCGACACTAAACCAACACTTTGCCATCTCTAACAAACTTACGTCAGTGGTGGCTTCTTTGAGCTGTTGAAGAAGATAGTCGATGATCTTTCCACCATGATTTGCATGGATTAGACCTGAAGAAAAAAGGAAAGCCAAATCTCAATCAAACAAAGTACATCTCCAGCACAACTATAAGTACTCAATGAGAAAAGTGGGGTGCAAGTGCTGCAAAGAGGAGCTTTGGACAATAACAAACGACATGAAGCAGTCTGAAAGAAAACAAGGAAAGTCTTATTTATACTAAAACACATTTGTTTGTGTTTGTTCGTGTGCTTACCCAGTGCATATAAGCCACCTCCTTCTTGGTATGCACTTCCTGCACTCCCATCTTTTGGTAAGTAAGTTGACATCAGTTTAAGAGCATCTTGTTCATGACCCTGTGACAAATAAATCACACACACTTAACACACATGAGGGCAGGATTTATTATTAAATACATAAACCTTAACATCTACAATAGGTTCAAATTCTACAATGTGCTGCATCAACCAAAGACTATTATGGATATGCTTTGAACAATCCTTTGACTACTCTTGAGGATTGAAGGGTTAACCATCTAAATACCTTGTGTATCACTCCTAGACTGGCAGTTGCTGTGAACTTGGCCCAGTTAGTTGCCCTGGCCAACCACTCCAAGTTATTACTGTTAAAGAGATAACTACAGTAAGTGACTGAGTACATGATGTACAAAATGGTGAACACAACAGTTTGTTAGAAAGTATCAAATTACCGTAAGAATGTGTCACTCGTCGTTCCACTGTGCATGAAGGCATTAGCAATGACTGTAGCTGTGTGACAAATTGAATTTCTTGCAGCATCCTGTAAGTGACACAGAAAATAAAGAAACTTTCACATGCGGACTTGCTTAATTTTGTTGTGCTAAACATTGACAACAAATGACAATGATCTGGACCAGGGTCATTGGGCTAGTGAGGTACTGTCAGCATTGTAGAAGCTTTGATTTAAAGGACTAACAAACCTTGGTATTTTTTAGTATTAGGAGATCTGCATGGTTGTTACGGATCAGGAACTCCAGATGAAAAGCAATGGTCGTCTCTCCATTCAGAATGCTGACTAGTTTGTTGACTTTGTCAGCAAGGATCTTGTCACTTTCACTCTGAAATGAAGAGAAGCAACTTGTTAAGTAAAACTTAACCTGGGTTAGCAAGGCTGTGCATACATCTCTGTAAGCCTGCATCTTGTCTGCACCAAGTTTTTTTCAAGCCTGCTAGTGGTCTCAGTAGATGCAGGTGTAAAATGTCTTTTGAGCATGGGTGCCACTTTGCATTTTAGCAGATCTACTGGGGAAGAGTGTTGAACTGGTGAAGGGGAGGGGGGTGGGGAGGGGGGTGCAGCCAGGGGATTTTAATAGTACATAGACAGATATGTCAGACATCTCTTTTGTAGCATTGGGTCCAGCTATACATGTGTGTCTTCTGGTACTTGTGAATACTTACTAATGGTGCTTCTGATTTGGGTTTCTTGGCAGGAACCTCTTTGTCTGCTTCATCTGTCTCCATGGGTGTGTCACTATTGATGATAAATACCAAATAAATTAACACCAGCAGACCCACTGTGAAACTAGTGCTGCACTACTCATATATACAGCAGTACCACCACTAACATATCCATCATCGCTCCATGATCTCTCACCATTATCATCACCAACACAACCACTGTCACTATCACCACCACATACTGTTCATCACCATGAAGTCCTATTAACATGACTATGACAACAACTCAATTGTCAATGCTGCTACTGACACCTTCCCATAATTCAAAGTTGATCAGAGTGAAACTAATTTACGTGTACTGGTACCTTGAAGTGCCATTCTTGTCATGCTTTGTTTCTGCTGAACTCTCGCTCCCCACACCATTCATTGCAGAAAAAGGCACTGTTGCCTGAAGTGCGGCTGTCACTTGAGACAGGAACTGTTGTGTGGCTCCTTCATACAAATCAAAAGCTATCTGGAAAGCCATCAATGTCTGATCCATCTGTGAGTAAAAAGAAAACTTTAATTTCATTATCTAACTCTAACTCTGATCATACCAGTAGTACATGAAATTTGTTCCAGAGCTAAAAAGCACCTAAGGTAGTAGTTATACACTTGTACCCTGGGCACCTAATGTAGTAGTTATAAACTTGTACCCTGGTAATATTAAAAAATAAACCTTCCACCTAGAGTACCTTCACTGAAAGTAATACTGGTTGAAAGCAGTGTGGACATGAACAGTTTCATTTTTTTTTAACTTTCAGTATCAATGAAATAACAATTTTCCACACCAAAGGTTAGTCCATTCAGTATACTTTACCTCATTGTCATTGATGAGTTTTTCCAGAATGTCAGCAACTCCTTGGGCATTATCCAAGAAGATGAAGCACTGTCAATGGACAAAAGTTAGACAGTCAAGTACAACGTAAAGGAGTAGTATTGATTGAATCACTCAAGGCAGGCACGTACACAATTTCAGATTTAGTGAGTGAGTGTACAGTATGTAGTCACAGTCACATAATTCAGAACAAACCTGACAAACACTGATGTAATCTGGCGTCTTCAGATTCACATAGAGTTCAACTAGGACCTTTAAAATCTGAAAATTTAAAGACAAAACACAAAGAATTTTCAAATGCAACAATTATTTTATTATCAACACTGTACAACAACAGCTGCATCAGGTACATAAAATTGGCAGATTGTATTATTACTAGGGATTTTGTACAGTTTCTCACCTCATTCCTAAACTGCCGACTCTGAACTAACGACATGCAAACTTTTAAACTGTAGGAAAGCATTCCTCCGGTGTCCTCCTGATGAAAGAATAAAATCTGATGAGAAGATGCAGAACATCACAAAAATATATTCATGTACAAAGTGTACAGTGAAAACTAGTATTTAAAACAACCCAGGATGACCAGGAAAAAAAGCCAGAAAGAAAACAAACCAATCCATGTGCCCTGCCATTGCCATACAAATTATACAGCGCACTAGCAGCTTACATTTACACTTTTTAAAAAACCTCATTCTCAAATATCAGGTATTTCCTAACTAAATGCAGTACACAAGCAATATTGCAATGTATACTGCTGGCCTGACCAGCTTGAACCCAAGCATTAGGATCTTCTGTCACTTTCTCTACACTCAACTACTGTAATACATGTATTACTGAAGAGAAGTTTGCTCCTGATCAGTGGCAAGGATTATGTATCCACAAATAAGGCACAAGTAGTGTTATCACCAGTAGTGGTACTTACAGACTTGAGGATTGCCTGGTTAAATATGTCCAACCGTTTGGTCTCCAGAGCTATACCAACAGCCTGCAGCAACAACATACATGTAACAAATCTGTCATTAAAAACCTAACAGTAACAGTTTATAAGTCTGCAAAGCAACTTTTAACAGTAACTTTAAGGATGGGTCCCACAATGACAACACTGAGTGAGTCAATTACCTGTTTATATTTTCCATCATCAAAGCACCTCTTGAACATTCGGTCCACTATTGCTTCCAGTCTTGGATCAATTTTCACATCAACCTCTGGCTCCTCTACTTTCTTTACTCTCAGGAGAGTGTACTGATCGATGCATTTGGCTGGACACAGAAAGCATACAGAACTATTGGAAAATCTGTTACAGCAACTAGGTTGATGGGCACAGTGGCCATCAAGATAACACTGTACAGTAGATAAAGCATGCCATATGATAAAGCCATATAAAGAAGAATGGAGAACATGTAATGTATATCTTGGAACTTACATATTATTGTTTCCACATATTCCGAATGTCCATTTACGTCAAACAAATCCTCTGCCCCCAAGGCATAAGTTAGTGAATCGTCAAAAGCACCCAGATGGTAGTAAACCTGCAAACAATAGTTATAATATGCTTTTCAAATCTGAGTATAGAAAAGGGTTTTAGTTATTCTCAATCTTATATCCAACCCAATCTAACCTGATGTGGTCATACATTTACACCAGCCTCTTGGACAACATTACTGTAACATATAACATATTTTAGCAAGAAATGTTCTATACCTTTGACGCTACAAGAGCTGATAGTTGTTTGTGTTTAAAACCGTCATCTTCATACAGTACTTCACTACCAGGAAAATAAGTCTTGGTCAGACAAATACATCAGAGAAAATAAACTTTTTGAACCTACAATGATGTGAATTTCAGTAAACAAACCAAACAGGAGCAGAGAGAAATAAACAACAAAATAACAAATAGCAGAATATAAAACAAACAAATCTGTGAAACAAAAAACATTCATAAACAAACCTTCAAATACACTTATACCCATTCAACACTAATTACAGTTGAAATATTGTCAACAGAACTGCATGATACTTACATTTTGTCTACAGATTCTGAAATTTCGGCCCAAAATTCATCCACAATGACATTCAGTTTGCCAAGAGCAAAAACCTGAAAAACATTATGATAGTCATTTACAGACATAGACCAAGAATATAAGCAAATGAACATGTGTGAACAATGTATTAGATGGTTGGTTGTAGCTTTTGCAAGCAATAGCTACAATCATGGATTTCTTGAAAAGTGCTGACTGTCCATAAATTGCATTATGGGTCATTCCGCAGTATTTTGGACAAAAATGTGAGTAGGAAAAAGTAAACAGCAAGAAGACAAAACTGACATATTTGAAAAGTAGAAGAGTTAAATTTGATTCAGGTGGGCCCAAAAATTTAATCATCATGTGACATCATGCATAAATTATCATTAATTATATGCATAACTAAAAAATGCTGTTACGGAGGGGAAATAAGTTTTATATTCTAAAGGAGGCATTGTAAGAGAAATAGAACCCAAGGTGGTAAAGACATAAAGTACTTTATACTAACATTATAAAAAAGTGAATGGAATCCAGAAAAAATTTTTCAGCAAAAATCCAAAATGCAGCTAAAGTACCATTTTCCCCTCCGTAACAAATTTAGTTGGAAAAGTTTATTTTATTCCTAGTGTAGTGTGGCCTGGCATGTTATACTTTGTGAAGTTCCAATTTGAAATGGAAGTGTTCAGATGAGATAACCAGTAAAACTGGACAAAGTTTATTGATCAAAATATTGCAATTTGAAATTTGTTATGGAGGGGAAAATTTTGTTACGGAAGGGAAATTGTTACGGAGGGGAAGGTTATGGGGCATTCATATGGACAATATTACAAACACTTTATATTTCTATTATAAATGATAAATAGATTGTCCATGTTGATAACATAGATTCTAAACTGAAGACATGACTTCTGAACTGACAACATATACCAGTATATATACATTCTAAACTAAAAACATATTCTTAAATAAAAATATATATGCTAACTTGATGTGGACAAAAAGTTCCCCTCCGTAACTTCCCCTCCGTAACGGAACATCCTTACAAAAAAGATGCACTTACTGAATAATGGCAAGCAATTCAATTTTTTTATCGCAATAAATTAATAGCATATGCACTGTCAAATAATCAGAGCATACTCTTGTTTCAATCCATGCTGCAAACTCAGAGAAATTTGAGAGCAAAAACAAACTAGTGAAAAATGCCAATTCTCTGATTCCCCTCTGTAACGGGTAAATTTCACCCCTTAGTGCTGCCAGCATAAAAGCCCTGCAGTTTAAAACATATTCAAGTAGTAGCATCCCCAAATCTCTATGATACCATATGCATTTTATTTGGCTGTTGTGGAATTTGTCAAATTTTGAGGCCTTAAAATGCTCTGATTTTCCCCTCCGTAACATTACCAAATACTGTGGAATGACCCTTATGCAAATATGGACTAAGTTTAAGTTATCAACCATTGAGAAGTTATGGTTCCATTGCTTATTTACATGTTCTGTAAAGTGCAGCCTGTGCAATTAAACTTTTCAGGTTCACAAACCTTTAAATCTGGTTCAGGTTCATCGAGAAGAGCCAGTACTCCAGCTGTTGTGAAGGATTTAAACAGTGCTGATCAGTACCAGACTGAACACAGTACTAACAAACATATACTGTAACAAGACAAGACAACTCTGTAGCAAGAATTTTTGACCTTACTATAATGTCGATAAGATAAAAAGGGAAGACTTTCTTGTTACACAAAGTTATTGACTGAGGCTCAAACTGTTAAAACAAATACATTTCTTAAAGGAAAGACTGTTTGTTACTTCAATTGACAAAGTTGTCACAAACTTTTTTGCAGTTTTGAATTCAGATGAGTCCAGGACTGCCCATACTAATACCAGTTCCATTGAGAAAGACAATAAAAAAAGATAGAACAGAAAAATCCAAACACAAGAAAGTGCAAGAATGTTTAAACTCTTTAAAGTTGAGTTGTTATTCAGGATAACCTGATTATGATCGGCTCCAATTGAAGTCGAAAAAATGTGATTACCAACACAGCAATCTAGACCAACGCCTACTTGTGCATTGAAGGACGAGCGATTTGCTCTCGTTCATGACTTTATTTTACAACTTAAGCAGCAGCATAAAATTCCACCAAATAATACTGTAAAAGAAGGGCAGCATGCAATAAAATTTGACGTTCCTTGTGAATCAAATATGTACCACTTGAATGTGTATTTTGAGTGAGTCGACTGCAGGTTTTGTCCGAACATGATTAACTTAAAGTTTCCTACTAAACTCATGTCAAAGGAGTTAACTTACCAAGCGGAGAACGAAAATATTTTGCTTAGTCATTATTCAGTTCAGAGAAAAGTGTATGGCCCTCTTCGACAGAGTCGTGACCATGCGTTTGATGTGATATGTGAAGCGTTTGTCCCAGATTCAAACACAGAACAAACCTGCTGAAGTGAGATTCATATTCCTTCGGTTGGGTACCGGCCAGAAAAGACACTTCAGTGACAAATCCCTTGCTTTGTATTGTCACATGGAAGCTCGATCTTTCTCTCTGAAATCTTTTACGCTTCCGCTTGGTAGCCGGGCAAAGCCTGGGTACCAACGAGATGGACAGCCGCGCAAGACTAAGCACAAGTCCATAAACTCGTTCTTAGTCTTGCGCGGCTTTCCGACTACTGTGCGCGAACGGCATTCTGGGAGGATGTTTATTGTGAACATGGCAGCCGGAGGGAGATTCGAGAAGTTATAATGCTGTTTTTGGCACTGAGTGACGTGCTCATTTGATGGCTATTTGCAACACGTAAAGTGATAGTGAGTCCGGAAAAGATGCAGGTGAAATTTTCGCGGTCTTAATTCGAAGCGGTTCGTGCCTTCCACGTTTCGACAAAATGGCAACCGACAAGGTTTTCACAGTCAGAGGGTTCGAGGCCGAAAGACGGTCGATTCCTTTACCGATACAAACGTATTTTTGGCGTCAAACAAGGTAGAGCTAAACTAAAGATGGTGAATTATTAAATTATTTTTCCTGGAGAGAAAGTGATTTTGCATCTAAAGAACGCCTTATGATATTGATCATTACACACATAATTCTGTTTTTCTCTTTTTACTGTTTTCTTTTTTTTATATTGGAGAAATTCTGTAACGTGCATCGAGCCTATACAGAACGTTTAATTTACCCGCTTTTTTCATTCTTTCTATTTTGATCATACAGTATGTTAGCAATATCTCAACCTCTTTTTTCACATTTGCCTATTTACTTCTTTTTCCTCTTACAGTCAATTGCTGAAACGAAAACTTGCGAAGAGAACTTATGAGTCAGCTTGTGTGGTAGGTGATTGGAAAACAACACTTATTTCGAGTTTATTGGGAAGATTTCTCTATTTATGAGAAGTGGATGATTGTGTAACTCCCTCATATAGACCCCTTCACGGTACAGAATGCATGATGGGTAATCAGGGCAAATAAACTGCATATACATTCGTTCTTCTGATTGGTGGAACTTCAAAACACTCCATATTGTCATTGCAAGCTTTCAGTGGTTCTGATTGTGAGCGATTTTACTATTAAACCGAGAATTCTCACACACTTTGTCGCCACGTTTTTTTGTTCTTCCCCTGATTACCCATCATGCATTCAATACCGTGAAGGGATCTAATGAGTCTGAGGGTTGAGAGACAATCCCTCGAAACATCAATGTCCCCACCCAATGATGGAGGATAGTTCAGACAGGAGTAAATTAAACCCTTCTCATTTTTGGCATCAGGATTATATCCCTTGTGGAGAATTGAACCTGGCCTAATATGCAAATTAATTGGCTACTCAGCCACCTGATCACCCAGTATTCTTGCCGCTCAAGATACAGTGCGTTACATGACAGTAGTCTAGCGAACATCTTTTGTCCCTAGGAAAGGTAGGGCAGTATGCCCCTCTCCCCTCCCCCAGGTACAAATGATGATTTACAAAATAATAAATGCACAGCACAGTTCTTTAGTCTCTTCTTAGCTGAATGGAAGTTCTCTATTCTGATTACCTTCTAGTCTTTTGAACGAATGATCTGTGACAACAGGATTCAGGACCTTCAAACAAGATTAGCCAGTGCTGTGAACAGCATCCCTCGTTGGCATTTCATCCAGTCATCCGTCCCATACATCCTCCAGTGCAGCTCTGCTTTATTAGGCAGCCGGACCAAATTGGGGAACATCGAGAGGTTGGGTAATGCAGAGAAAAGTCTCTTGTATACACTGCACTGGATCCTGGTGGAGGCGCCGTCAGCTTGCAGTGTTACTGAACAAGAAAGTTTGCTGTTTCCTCTGACGACTATTGAGCAGTTTGTACACTTGCTTGCCCCACATGTTCACACAGTTCGCCAAGATGATTTGACCTTTCGGTTGGAAAATGGCTATTCCCTCTGGCAAGCACTGTGGCACCATGTCACTCCCCCTTTCACTCCTTTTACAACTCCAGTCATTCATAAAGATGACATTAATGATGAGATTAATGAATCACATTCATACAGGAGTTCTAGAAATTCAGCAGTGGTAAATGATGAGTCAGAAGATTTTTCTGCTGCAACATTTTTTGATGTTGCAGTTTTAAAATGTCTGTGCTCGCCTGGATGGTCTGAGGAAGGCGTTGTGTGGGGGTTATTCTATCTTGCTGATTACCTGCAGAGGGAGTTTCAATTGCCAGTGAATGAGAGCCAAAAAGAGGTGGAGAAAATTACTTTCAAAGTAGAATGCCATGATTCCTCCTCTGAAAGCTTAGCAGAAAACAGGCCTGAAGAAGTGCGCCATAAAGTTTCAAAGGAACCATCTGGTAATAGAGAAGAAGCATTTGGTGCTGACAAGGAAAGGAAGAGACAGTTAGAATTACAAGTCGATATGCAAAAGACACCTGGAATGTCTCAAGAAGCAGGAGAGAGTGGTGGCTTGTTATCTCCTTATGCTCTAGAACGAACACCGAGCGGTACCAAGCTGCGCATCAGAGTGCAACCATCGCCTGTTCTCGCTAATAGCGGTTGTGTTTTTGCTGCCGTGGCATCCCGGCCTGACAAGAGTGATGCGACTCAACAGGGACAGAGAGAAGGGAAAGCGCTAAGCGATTCTGCTGTCATCTTCAACACTAATGTTACGATCAGACCCACAACCCCAGAAGATGAAAGCAAACAGAAAACACGATCAGGGGAGTTTAATCAGAGTCCAGAAGCCCCAGACGTTATCACGCCCTCATCTTGCAGATCCCATGTGGCAGCTGCTAACCCGGCTGCTGGGGATGTCAAAGGTCAAGTTTTGAGCGGAGAACTTGAGGGAATCAGCACTGCGTCTTCTCCATTGAGTTCTAAACCCACAAAGACCAAGAATGTGACAATCAAAACAGACCCAGCTTCGCCAAACAGGTCTACAACTAGTGGTATCAGAACTGGCGGGGAGAATGTGTCCTCTGCACAAGTGGTGGCCCAATTTCACGATAACAAAGATGGCAGAGATGTACCCTCTTCAACAAACGCTTCATCACTCAATCAAATAGGTCCAGTGGCGACCAGTGCAGGCTCAAACAGAGGATCATTTGTACGCACAGAAAGATACCGTGTCTACCCCGGTGCGGCAGAGTACATTACAAACGATGGCAGACTCAGCACTTTAGTGATCCTTCAGGCCTTGAACGGCATCGTAACAGAACACCCGACATCGCAGGTCTGTGACGCGGTGTTGAGAGTGTTCCACTGCCTCGTGAAAATCGACGACAAGTACAAGAGCAAGAAGCGGGATAGCGTGTTTGGTGTTGATGACAGAACTGTAGCCGAGACTCAGGCCATTGGATTTCGAAGTCCTCACAGTGATAACGTCCTGGGTCGGTTGAGGGCCAGCTTTTATGGTCGGCCTCCAAGCTTCCTCAGTGTTTCCTTGGGCTGCACTTTCAGTTTAATCAAAGCATTGGGATGCCCACTAGGTAGGTATACTGTACATATAAAAAATCTTCATATTTCACTTGCCAACGAGTTGAGTGATAGGTGGTCATTAAGTCATCCATGAGTTTATTACATTATGAATGATTCTTTGTCAGGTTGTGGTGAGGGCTGCCGGGGTGTTACTGGCGAGAAGCTCCGTAAACAGACGAACCAACTCCTGTCACAGCTTCTCAAGGAGGACGAGGTCATCACGTCATGGCTGCTACAATATGCCAGACTTGAGCCTGTCGAGAACCAAGTGGATTTCCTTCATGCTTTGCTAGGATTCTGTGAAGATGTGCAAGATTTCTCTGATGATGAGGGGGAAAGAGAGAAGCCAAAGGGCACCCTGTTTAATGTCCCGGATGGAGTCGAAGGAAGAATCGTTAGAGGGCTGTTTCACACTCTTGTTACCAGAGTGTCAGAAATTAACTATGAAGACCTGAAAAATCTGGTGAGGCTAATGTTTATATTACAGTGGGTTGGTTGTGAATATTGGAGTGAGAGTTGTCTCCAGGAAGACTCTTATTGTACTAACAGTATGCATAGTAATCCATGTTCCACTTCCACACCGATGCAGATCAGGGCTTGTTTTTGCAGGGAATATTTTCTGACGTTTAAGTTCTTCTTACTCATGCAGACATTCTATGGAGAGATAAGGCAGCTCTTGAAGTACATCAAGGAGAACTTCGGCGGAGTGTTCTGGGAAGTAGCACTGAGGGGCTTGTTAGACTCGATATGTAAAGAACCAATCAAGAGCGACCAACCTCAGTCTTCGGCCAGAAACGTCGAGACGTCACAGTCAGTAACTTCTCTGAGAAGGGTGTCGAGCTCCGCGAAGGACGACAGGACTCTGACTCCCAAGAGCAAGCGGATGTTTCTGTTTCAGAAGATCGGGCGGGGAACTGGTGCCGCCGAGATGGAGCCTGTTACAGCCGCTCTCCCATCGAGTGGTCCTGGTACCGAGAGAACCATGTCCCCGAGAAGCAAGAGGAAGGTTGGTTTAAGGGGCGACTGACGGATGAATTCCTAATTTGGGCTTTTATCCACTTCAATAGTATTGTATCATCCTCCCTGCCCAGCTAGATTTCCTTCCTAATTGTTGCCTTGTTCCTGCACTTTGCCCCGTTTTCCAGCTTTGCATGAGTTTGCTCCTGTCTTCCCTTCGTTCTTTCGTTTGTTTCTTCGTTGGTTCGTTTTGGTTCTGTTATTTCTGGTTCTTCCGCTCATTAATTAGTCGTTTGTTTTTTGATCTTTCGTACGTTCTTTCCTCATCTATTCGTTTGTTCGTCCAGCGTTTACTCGTTTTAGTTGGGTAGTCAGATCGCTTATACTCCTTATCTCCCTTCCAGGCATTACCCTCTAAAGGTTGGTTTTCACAGCGACATAAGTATAAGCGACGATAGCGCCAGTGAAAACGACAGCGACATTTGCATAAGCATAAAGAATAGAAGTTATGTTTATGTCGCTGTCGCTAGTGAAAATCAGCCAAAGGACCATTATTTTAATGATGTGATAATGCCCTTTATACCGACTCTAGATCTTTACCCTGAGCAGTTGGCGCAAACAAAAGACAGTGGGTACACCGTACAACAGCGACGATGAAAATTTAGATTTGGTAGACGTGTCCGCCGACACTACACCAGTGGGCTCACGCCGGAAGTCGCAGAAGCAGAAAACTTCCGGCCGAAAGAAGATTGAGGACGTGTTTCCAATCAAAATACCTCACAATGTTCGTGAACACGATGTTTACCTTGAGCCAGTGGATGTACAGCGAAAGCCTGTAGATGTTGATGGCTTGAGGGCCGGCATGTTTAGGTTCAGCTTTCTGCTTAACGGCTCACAGCCCGGTTCTATCCCAGACCCCAAGATTGTTGCATCCATGTTGGACCTGGTAAGGAGTCTTCTCAACCGCAATGCTTTGCACGCTTCATATTCTTCGCCATGTTGAGGGCCCCGAGAATTCATAGTAGTGTGAAGTATTTTCCCTTCCAACTTATTGTGTTTCTTTCTCGTCTTTTGCGGTGCATTTTATCTGTCTTTTTCCTTTCACGGGAAGCTCCTGTTATATCACGGGCCCATCTCCTTCTGTAGTTACTTTATCTGTTTCTACCATGTTTCTCTCTTACAGGATGCTCCTGTTGTATCGCGGGCTTGTCTTCTACTCGAGTGTGCACATCTGGTGCACAAATGCAACAAGAGAGAGTGGCCGCGCTGGTTACGAGGCAGCCTGCCATATTTACCTGGCAGCAAGAAATCGCAGTCGATAAAAGGCAACAATTTCATGTTCACACACAGGAAAAATCTGGTGGCCATGCACGAAGCGGGAAAGCTCTTCCACGCTTGGGGCGTGGCGCTTGGTTTGAAACTGCAGCAGCTAATGAAGAAGGAGAGTATTTTGCTGCCCGAGGAGGACGACGGGAACTGGAAGAGTCAGCTGAAAGGGTTTGCTGATGAGGAAGCTGTAGAAGATTTTCTGGACGAAGGTAGTGTTTCAGCCCGTGACCTTGTTTATGCTACTCGCTCTTCTTTTATTTATTTTATTTTATTTGGCACAGCAGTTTCATCATTCCATTTATGATTTGCCTTCTAGCAACTCTAAAAGAAAGTTGCCCGTACGCATTAAAAATGGTCGCCTGTCAACTGCTACTGGAGATCACAGCCTTCCTTTGCGAGAGCCACGTGCAAATATCGTTTGGCAAGGAGACAACGCGGGCTTTCCAACCTCGCGTTCTCAACAGAAAACGCCAGAACTCGGGCAGCAGGCGGAGGTCGTTTGCACCGGATCGTAGTTCCCGCTTCAGTGGCTACTTTGGCGGTGGAGCAGAAAGAATACGCAAAGCCAGCATCATGAGTCAGACATCTGCCCTCGTGGATTTTAATAACCCTGGTGCAAGGAGAAGCATCCACGGTCCTCCAGTTATTACTGTGTCCGGTGATAACGCTGAGCGCAAGGGCGACGGCTTGCTGGGGCCCCAGACCCCGTCTGGTCTCTTCGTTAACCGAGTTGGTCTCCATCAGCGCAGGCCAAGCAAGAAACAAAGCGCAGTCGGCGGAGAAGGAGAATCGCTGAGACACAGG
Source organism: Plumapathes pennacea (assembly GCA_964036295.1). NCBI lineage: Eukaryota > Metazoa > Cnidaria > Anthozoa > Antipatharia > Myriopathidae > Plumapathes > Plumapathes pennacea. The sequence goes on from OZ038466.1 coordinate 302,894, forward strand.
TAACGCGGCAGTTAGATGGATGCGAGTTCTATCCAGGCTAGATATGAGCCACGTAAGCAAACTCAATGTTTTGTTTCGGAATATTTGGACAGTGTGAGCGCGTTCCAAGGCAATTTCAGTACTAATTTCGGGTCGATGTCACTTTATAACGACAATTCAGTGCATAAAACGCAATAGACAGGTCGAAAAGGAGGGGAAAGAGGATTGGGGGTGAGGGAAGGGAGAAATAATAGAGACTGGCATTATTCTTATCAACTGTGACTGAAATGCCGTCCTTTGTGCGATGTTTAGGACTAAAAGAGGAGTCCGTGGCAATCGCTTCAGTGCAGTTGACCCAATGAACGACACAGACGAGGACTCAGACGACGAATGGATCAGCAAGTTCCCGTGGCTCCAAGCGGTCGTGCAACTCAATAGTGTCACCAGATTTGTGTGTGATCACCAGGGACGGTGCCCGGCCTCGTGTTACCGACGTCAGAGCTGCGGATGTTCACGCCTGACAAGAGCGCTCAAGGTCGTGTACGCCGATGCGCCGGAGAAACGGGACAAAAGCGAGAGGTCCAAAGGTGATCAGGGAACTGTGAGTGGGGGCAGTCCGCTGATCAGTTCACCTCAGTATGCGGGCTTGCCGTCTGTGGAGCAAAAGTCCCAGAAAGATAAGCCGAACGAGGAGATGCTCAGGTACATCGATACTAAGGTGAGATTTATAGTTTATCTTTTACTTAACCACATACTAAAGTTTCACACAGATTTTATAGGCCTTTGTTTGTTTGTTTGTTTGTTTTACAGGTGTCTGGGCTCACACACTGCCCCTTGTCAGTTATTGCTAAAGCTGGAGTTGTGATTGACACAATGTTGCTGGAGGAGACTCTCCCGATCAGTTGGCAGCTGCTGTTGAATGACGACCAGCAGTTGGTGTCGGCAGCAGGTAAGGAGTTGGAATTCAAGAAAGAAGGGACAGTCAGAGAATGACAGGGAGCAAGAGACAGACGGTAGACGGACAGACAGAAAGACAAACAGAGACAAACAAAGCTTTTTTTTCCTTGCAGCTGCAGTGTTCTTGTTAACAGGAGTGCGGCTGCGCAGCACTGTGGAGAGGATGCTTCACACGGAACTTACCTGTCCTGATGCAGACGATAGAATGATGTCTTTGCTCAGGTGCGTGTGCGTTTGCGTGTGTGAAGGTATTGTGTGTATTCTACGTGTGCGTTTTTCTCTTTGTATGTATAGGTGTTTGAGTTTATGCTCGTCCCCTTCCCTCTGTTTCCTGTATTGATTGCTGCTATGGTTACAGGTATGAAGTACTGTGGCATTCTCGGTATCACGCATGGCCTCGACTCAAAGACGGAGCAAGACAGGATCTCAAGGTTCTTCTTCAGTATTCTCCTTGAAGTTGTGCCGGTCATTTTTCTGCGGCTGTTGTTGTGTTATTGTTTTTTTTTTCTGTTGTACGTTTTTTATTTGCGCTATGCGCAATTTTGATCACGTGTTACATTTTTATCCTACCCAGGTTCCACCTCCAAAAGTTGACTTCACCCTCCCCTCCCCTGCTGTGGGCATTCCCACCGAACAAGCCCCAGACTGCCCCTGGAATCCGTTCCTGATGCTTGAAGAGCAGCAGTCTTTAAAAGAGAAAGAGAGTAAGAAAGTGAAAACAATACGAGACGAGGAGCGCGCGAGGCAGCTTCGCTCTGAATTTCTCTTACGCACTGTACCAGTCTCTCTCGACGCCACGGCTGGAGTTAGTACTGGTGACGAAGAAAACGGTTAGTAGGAGCTGGAGATGAGAGTTTCTGTAGCTCTAATTTTACTTTCCTAATTGTTTTGTCCCCCTGTCTCATTGTTCCTGTTCGTCTATTTCTTCTCACTGTAGGCTTTTCATCTTTCGATCTATATTTTGTAGGTAGGGTTGTTTAGGCAGCGCGAGAGCATTTATTCCTTAACGCGCGCGGTCCAGTCTGTCATGTTTTCTCGCTTATTCACATTCTGTGTGTCCCCTCTCTTCTCTGTCTGTGCGTGTCCAAATAATGTTCCATCAGTTTGTGCGTTTTTCGTCCGTAGCAGGTGAAACACCTCAAGTGGCCCTCCCGTCTCTGTCTGTTTATGTCCAAATAATGTTCAATCAGTTTGTGCGTTTTCCGTCAGTAGCAGGTGAAACTCCTCCAGTGGACGCGGAGCTGTGGCCGCCCGCTGTGTCGTCTGCTGTACCGGACATCATCAGGATGATGGATGATGTGTTGGTGGACAGCAACAGAACTGCAGGTGAGTAGACCTGCAGTGCGACCAAGCTGTAGTTTGTGCAAAATGAGTATTTGAGTCGATCGCTGTGCATGACAAGCCGGAAACAAAAAGACAAAATTACGAGCTCGAAACGTCAGTTTAAATTTCATTTCCCTCTTGGTTTCTATTCATTGCAGTCATGGAAGCTGCCGCCAGGGTGGTGTGGACTTGCCTGGTAAATGATCCAGTCTTGTTTTTCCGGATAATCTTGGAACAGTTGACCAAGAAAGACAAGCAGGTGAGAAAGCTTCCACGAATCCTTGAATTTCTTGTCACTCGTGTAAGATGTGTTTTTTATTTTTATTTTCTGGTGATGATTGAGTAGTGTCTTCTGTTTGTTTTTATTATCCGTGTAGGAGGAACTGATTGCGCTGCTTCGGAAGCTTCTTCTGTTCGTCATTCAGTTGCCACCAACATCATCAAGATTCCTTGTTAACAACTTGGTAAGTGAATTGACTTGTTCTCTGTGTTGGCCGATTAATCGCCTGGTGGGTTATCTCTTTTTCTTCGTAAGAGACAGTCAAAGTTTGGCTGAACGGACCCGAATTATGGCGTTTTGTAGTGTATCTTTTAAAATTGTCTTCAATCTCGGTTATCCGACCGTTTGATAAAGGAATAACAGCTCAACAAACTAATACATGATGATGATTTGTTGTTGTTATGAACGCAGGGTTTGATGCGTTGTACGTTTGTTGTTGGTGTTTGGTAGGTGTCTCTGTTATGCTAAGGTCTGGTGTGCATCTTCTATCTTATAGATAGGGGTTGCCATGTTCTATGCCCGCACGAACAAACCAGGAACTCAGGATTCAGTGGCACTGGTGCTGTCTCTTCTCTGGGAAGTAAGTGCGTCTTGCTTGACCTTGGCGTTATCGTGGAAATATCCGATTAGTTCAGTTGTCTTTTAATGTCACAATCTACCAATCAGGGACAAATATGGATTTAAGATCACGCCAATTGTTGCTGCTTAGTAGGGCGAACGACAGGTTCCTCAAAAGCGCGGAAAATTTTCAGCAGAGGATTTTAAAAAATGTCTCGAAAACCGCCTTTTAGCAAGTTTTGTGGAATTTTTGGGTAACATTCTTGACGAATCACTTTGCCTTTTTTTTCTTTCAATAGTTGGTGCCAAGTGTTCGAGGATTTTACTTTAAGGATCTCAAGCAGTGTCTGAAAAAGGAGTTTATTGATGTGAGTATTAACAAGTGGAATAAATGACTGGCAGGTTTCTTTTAGAATATTAGTTTGAAAAAGCCTCTGTAAAATGATCGCGTTTTTTTAATAGGCTGCCTTCCGAGTCAGTGCCAACGTACCAGGAGCAAAGGTAACCTTATCACATTGTGCTTGTGATCGTGATTTTGCTCATGATCGGTAGGCTCATGTCGTTTAACATCTGTGTTTTCCTACCAACGCCCAGTTAGGCCCATACCAACTTGAAATGGATAACAATTCCCGTATGTTTCTGTATGTTTGTCTCAGTTGTTCCTTCTGCTGTTTATAACTTTACTTAATGAGCGCTGATGGGTTGGTGCATGTTTAAAGGATATAGTGTTACTACTACTACTAGTAGTACAACATGCCACTATTAATGCTCATTTGTCATTTTCCATTTCTTAGCGCTTAGCCGTCACTTCCTCGGGCCAGGAAAATACGCTGGAGAGAGTTCCTGTACACGAGGTTGGCATCCTCTTTCTAGTTCTCAGAAAATGCTCAACACTTAACATCATCACTCGCCTGAAACTTGCTTTCTTTGAGCTCCCCCCTTTCTCCTCAGTGTACATTCAAGCTCCGCAGTGTGTTGGCTCTCTTTAGCTATAATCTCTGTTACTGCTGATGATGATATTTGTTTTGATGAGTTTCTTTTGCCACTTGTGCTGTCCTTCATTATTGTTGTTATTGTTGTTGTTGTTGCTAGGAAATGACGTTCGGGAAAGTACTGAGTTACTACAAGGCTCGTATAAGTCTGCATGACACCGATCTATATCTGATCGACAAGCGGTCAAGTGAGTGGAACGTGTTGTTGATATATGCTTGCTGTTTCAATATGTGAGAGATCTTTGCAGTTTTAAAGCAAGTTAAATATTTCACTGGCAAAGGCAAATGTTGACTTAAACCAGGAAACGACGGACTCTTAAATTGACTTCAAACTTAAAGTTTTGACAACCCACACCCAATGTTCACATTTTAGTTGCGCGTATTTCACAATTTTGGATATTAAGATACATTTGGACAGAAAAACTTTAAGGTGAAAGTGTTAAGCAATTGTAACCTACCATATGTTGTACTCACTAAAAACAATTTCCTCTATAGCGCATGCATGAAGTTGATGATGCTTTCGGCAAATTTCTATAAACCCAGACATGATCGTAAACAAAATACTATGGCTATTCTAACTAACGTCGATGATTGTTTTCGGTCCACAGATCAAATTCTAGAGGAAAGATTGTACGTGCGAGACATGTTTCAGTACCGTAAAGGATTTCCAAGTCCGCAGTTACTTTTGGAACGGCTGGAGTACGACAAAGCGTTTAGCAGGCGACAGGATCAGGTAAGCAAGACGCATGGCTCATTTTGAATTGTTGGATTACTTCAGTATCAATGATACAAGGCATTTCTCAACACAGGCTTTTACTACCAAGTTGTCTGACATCGGGCGCATTCTCCTAACTACTTCCATTCTCAAAGCTCAGCCAAGTCAAGTGAGTTTGTTGAACATTCTCCAGATAATTCATGCTGAGTGCAGCATACACATCTCCTTTTTATTTGCCCCTGTCAATTATTCCTTCCTTTCAGAAACACGTTTCTCTCCTACACGACGAGTTCAGTCGGCAGATTTCATTTCCAAGAAAAGCTTTGGATTGTGATTTTGAGTTATACACTGGAGGAACGAAAGGAAAGGTACAGACCACTGACAGAATTCATGCCTACACTTCATCTAGCTTAGCAGGTCGTGTCTGTGTGTTTCTGTAGCAAAACGTAACTTATAATAGAGTTCTCTTTGCGCAGGAACTTGCAGCCCTTAATGTCATTCACAAGGGATACTGGGTCAAGGTGGGCGACGGATTTCACTCTTGTTATTGTTGTTGTTGTTGCTGTTTGTGCCAATCTGATAGACCGCTAACTGACAGCGCACGCCAGCTTTAGGCCTTTTCCAGTCTCCAAATATGGTTCCTGAAACCAATTGCGATCTACTTTGGCTTCTGGTCGACTGAGCGGAACTGTTATTAATACTTTGAGTTTGCACTTTTTTTGTTCTAACTTCTAGATGATTTGCTTGCTGTTTGACTGCATGCCGTCCGACTTCCCATGGGGCAAGGCGGAATTACATCTGTTCCTGAACGTGCTGAATGGAGCCGTTCTTTTGCACTGTGAGGACACCGCCATGCTGCGCTTATGCTTGGCCTCCTTCATCAACGTCGCCATTCACTTCAGCCACATCTTCTCTACAGACGGGTAAATATCTGAAGCTGACATCAGACATCTTAAAGCTACCTTATTAATTTATAACGATTAAACTTGAGCATTGAACGAATGTACAGCTTTTTACTTTTACTTTTGCCCTTGTTTTTGTGCTGTGTTGGAATAGTGCCTTTTAACACACGATCAAGTGCCCATCACCTTTGTACACACTTGCATCACGCACGTACATACACATATCTCGCGGGCGCCTGCACCTGCACACACACCGTACACATCACGTACACATCACATGCACACATCACACGCACGCATCACGTGCACATCACGTACATCGCACGCACACACTAAAACAAGCACACACGTCCAAGTACAAGTCCTTTTTGTTTTCTAGGTATCAGTGTATATTTCCCTCTCTGCTTCAAGTTTACTCGCATCATCAATCTAACGGAATGGTCACAGCAGCGATAGAGGTCGGTGCACTTCTGTTGACTTCTTGACCTTGGCCATACCTTTGCTTTTGCTCTTGCCGTTGTCAAGTTGCCCTTGCTCTTTCTTAATCTGAGGCAAAAGCATCGTAAACCTCAAGAAACTAAAGTTGACATACAGCTCTTGTACTTTTGTGTTGTTGTTGTTGTTTTTTTTTTCAGTTCACCTTAAGTCAACTCTACACACTTCACCAAAAACCTTGCTTGCTACAGGTAAATTTTCCATTTGGTGTAGAAAATGGCGGCGGTGAGGTGGGGCTGGTGGTTATGAAGGTGGAAAATATGGAATATTTATGTTAACGGCAGCGGTTTTTTTCCTTTTTCACAGCTTTTAGCAAGTGTAGCCCCCAAGCTGCTTTTGGAGAACAAACAGACCAATGAAGAGGAACAGACTGCAAACCAGGACAACAAGGTAGAGATTGTTATTTTATTGTGCATATGCCTATGTGGTATAAACAGTAATTGATTGTTATGTGGTGTTGAATAAAATATTCCAATCGGTACCTTTTTGTGTCTCTTTGTGCCATTTTCTACATTGCAATCGGAATATTTAGCATTTCTCACGTACTTTGTTACTGTCCAAAGAGAGTACATGAACAGAATTGCACATTGCCTGAAGAAATCTTGTCACATTCTCTCTCTCTCTCTCGTCTTTCCATTTCTCTGTGCTGTTGTTGCTGCTTTCCTATAGTTCAACGTGTGACGTTTTGTCTGCCTCTACTTCTTACCAGTTTCCTTTCAGCCTGCAGCTTTGCTCCTTATTTGCCTGTCCCCTTCGTGTCTGTAATACATGACGATCCCTTATCGACAGATTCCACCCAAATGTCTGTTCTCTCTCCTGGTGTCACTCGACAAACCCATGAACGATGTACTGGAGATTCTCGAGCTGGTCAAAGCAGAAAAACCGCTCAAACCAGTGGTAAGACATTCACGTGGATGGCAACTCAGTATATTTAAAACTCCTACCTTTTCTCTTGTAGCCACGGCGCAACGTGTACGCGCATGTGTACCTAGATGGCTTCGGTGTTGCCAAGAAATTCTAACCGGGATTTTACGGTAATTTGCGTACAATTGTCGTTATTGTTGTTGTCCTGGCAGGATTCCTGTTATGAGAACACTGTGGAGACAGGAGGAGACAGTAAGGTGGACGAGGTGATCAGGTTGTGCGTCACGGTCGTGAACTTTGCGCCCGAGTCCAAGCGAGCTGTGCAGATGGTGGTGAGTAAAGTTACCCTTAGAACACTACAACGAATGCAGTGTTGCATGCTCAATCCATACTTCACTTTCTCTTACGTCCAGCTTGTAACTACCTCCTCTGTAGTTTCCCTCGCAAACACTCACACACGCACACGACAAACACGGGGACGCGCGCACACGCATACAAGTCCACGCGTTTACGTGTTTGGTGGTTTGTGGGGACTGTGCTGTTGTTTTGTTGTAGGTCCGAACTCGCTATAATTTCTTAGTGTAGATCCCCGACTTAACAAACAGCAGTAGAAACAAACCAAGTGCATCCATAACTCGATAGATGCACAGTTAAAAGCATGAACCAATTCTTTTATAACATAGACACACGAAATTACGAGCAAAAACAAATTTTCATTTCTGATTGAGTGCAAAATTCTCTTTCGACGCGCAAAAGGCAAAACAAACTCTCCCATTGGATGATTGGAAACACGCCACAACTTACTAACATTTCTGCCAGCTAAAAGTTGATGAGTGTCGATGAAAAAGATGTCGTTTAATCGATGAAAACACTGAAAGTACTGTTAACCTGGCGTGGTGAAAGCCAGCAGCCTTCGGTGACTTTTGGAATTCGTGACGATGTAAATGTTTTGAACGGTACAATTGTTGAAGATGAACGCTTCAAGTCGCCGCTTCAAAACAACGTGAGATTCACCTTGAACTATAGCAGACAGTACGGGTCTGGAGAAGCAAAGTGATCCGTCGAAGAATGTAAACAATCACCATAAGCGAAAGAGATGGAAATGTTTGCAGAGCGGACTTGTTTGTTATTCGAGCTGCCAGCAAACTGTACTATAAACACTGCAAGTATAGCGGCTTTCGGAATGAATGAACGCCGTTTCATTGCAAAGCCACTGAAGGCTTGACGGATATTTATCTTTGCTGTGATGGATTTCACTAGTCCATGAGAATTAAGCCGTTGAGAAATAGGTGAGTTTTGATTCATACAATTTCCTGTGCCGACCGTTGAAATACAGAATTTTTCAGACTTGATTACTGATTCCTTTGGGTGCCGGTTTGACTTCATGTAGTACAAATTTCTTCGGAAAATTTAACAAATTGACGTCAGTTTTTTGTGTCTGTCCTCTTATTGATCATGAAACGCGTCATAACATTGTCAAAAAGTTGTGGATCCACGAGGCGCTTCGCCTTTTTTACAATAACAAAACTCAAGCGACGACGCGGGGAAAACACGCAAGAAAACTGGATTTTGTTCGATTTGACCGAAATGTTGTCAACAACTTTTCCCGCTTTCTAATTGGTCGAGGTCGAAATTCAAGACATTTCATTGGCCAAAAAGTGACAACTTGACGTGAGCATTTCGCGCGTGCAAAATAAAATTTTGTCAAAGAAGTTGGAAAGAAATGAAACTAGACGCTTTTCTGCTGCGGTTTTCTCGACAATTTCAAGACAAAGCTCAAGGAAATTCGCCTCTGAACACTTCTGGTTCTCTACTTCAAATGCCGAATGTCGCTTTTGCAAGAACTGAGGTAAATTTGAAGCTGAATTCACTTTCTTCGTCCAAATCACTGTCGTCAGCACTCGATTTTATGTGTCTGTCCTCTTATTGATAATGAAAATTAGCCAATCACAAAGCAAGAAACTGACGTGTTATTGTAAAAAAACAAATTGACGTCAGTTTTTTATGTGTCTGTCCTCTTATTGATCATGAAACGCGTCATAACATTGTCAAAAACTGACGTCAATTTGTTAAATGGAGCACGCTCTTCGACCAATCAGAATGTGGCTTATATCGCGACTATGTTATAAATAACATTATAAAGGAACAACTAACTTTTGATCTGTTCCCCCTCGCTAGGTCGTTCTGTCCGCCATCTTGCCGCATTACGTTGATTATCTGAAATGTGACAGCAGTGGAGTTGGTTCGTTGTCTGAGGACAAAATGAAGAAGGAACTCGCCGCCCTCACATCTCTCGCCACATCCGTACAGGTGCTCGTTAAAAGCTGCGAAGTGCTCACCAGGTGCGTATGGGTTGAATTTTTTTTTTTTTTTTTATAACGGTAATTCTTTTTCGTACATTTGCCCGAGTGCGAAATCAAATCTTGCCCCGGCGTAAGTTTTATTTTCTCCTTCAAGGTCGTTCGTGCATTTCCAGAGCTACAAATCCATGTCGGACAAGAATGAAATCCTTCCAGACTTGGCATCCACCACGGCATCCATCGGTCCGTATCTTGGGCGGGAAAGTTTTGGCAGTATAGATGGTGGGGACGACACGGATGAAAGTGAGTTCTTTACTTTTACCTCTTCTTAGATCCGGATGATTGTCCAAAACCAAAGACAACGTAATTACAGAGCAAATCACAAAGGCAAAGTTGTTTCTATATTTAAAGCGAATTAAAAGTAATGTAGTTTTATTGTGTCGAAGAAAATGAGTGCTTTTGTTTGAACGAGCGCGTTTCCATTATTGCGGAGCCTCTGTCAAGTGGTACCTGATATCTAAATAACTTGACGGGATAATTGTGTTTAACTCATCCCATCCTATAGGTAAGTGTATGAACGCAAGTAACACCTTCAAGAACCACACAGACATCTTCATAGCCATGTACTCTCGACTACAATTTATTTATTACTGATACATGCAGTAAATATACAGATGAATGCTTCTTCAATCAAGAAAGGCACTATTAGTGCTGATTATATTTAGGGTTATATTCATGTGATTATGATATACAACTTGTATCCCTTTTGAGTCCTGACATAACCTTTCAAAACCAATATGTGTAATCACTTCCAGTCTGACCATTCAAATGGGACTGTACATCAATGATTACATTCTAGTGACACTGTTTACACTGTACTGTACAAACACTTTGAAAAACTAAATTATTGGGGCTCAGAAGGTAAGTTAAATTCTGTTAATGTTATTCCCCATTTCTACACTTGTCATAACTATGCACAGGTAGGTTCTAACTCGTCAGTCTCGTTTCTTGATGCAAACCTCGAATGGCCGAGGCTGGAGAACTATGCCGATGTTCCCCTCAGTGGAGGGCAGGGGGTGGTTTGGCGGCTTTTCAAAGCGGAACTCGTGGAAGAGGCGCGCCATAAAGAGGAACAGCTCCGCCTTGGCAAGAATCTCACCAAGACAGACGCGGCGGCCGGCCGAGAAAGGCAGAAAACTCGTGGAAGAAGAGGTCTTATAGTTGCCATTCTCGTCAAGAAACCTTTCCGGGTTGAACTTCATGGGCTCACTCCACTGGTCTGGATCATGATGCATGGCCCACAAGTTTAAAACCAACGTGGTGTCCTTGGGAATGTAGTATCCCTGTAGTGTAGTGTCCACTGTGGCCTTGTGAGGAACTGCCAGTGGAGCAATGGACGTTATGCGAAGGGTTTCAGCCATAGTTGCCTCCAGGTAGGGCAGGCTTCTTCGGTCTTTAAGACCTGGCATGCGATCTCTCCCGACGACCAGGTCGAGTTCCCTCTGGATGGCATCCTGGACCTCTGGATAGTGCATCATGTAAATCAGAAGCCATCGCATTGATGTCGCAGTGGTTTCAGATCCGGCGATGAAGACATCCGACATGGCCATCAGGACGTGCTCTGTTTTAAGGGATCGTGCACTGGAGTCTTCCTTCTCAGTATCACTCTTGCTCTTGATAAGGGCGTCGGTCAAGTCTCGAATGTTGTCTTCATTGAATGTTTCCGTGTGCTCTTTGTAGATCTTCAGCAAAATGGCGTCGCGTTCAGTGACAGCCGCTCGCAAGCGCTTGATGTTTTTCTCTTCAAAAGGCAAGAAACGAAGGAGAGGAAAAGCATCCACGATGTTTTCAGGTCCAAGACACTTTGCAAAAACATTGTTAAAGTCGACGACTTGGCGAAACTCCGGATCACGTATATCGTATTTCTTGCCGAACACAATTCCACAGATGATATTTATGACTCCCAGACAAAGAATGTCTCTTGGGTCGTTAGGTCGACCTTGTGTCTTCAAAAGGTTTTTGGATACTTCCTCGATGGATGTATTGATGGTTTTTTCGAGTCTTTCCATGCCGGTGCTGTACAGTTTTATCGCCCCGTGTGCTATCTTCCGCTGTAATTTCCACTCGGGCGTAAAATCACCGAATCCGATGCCCTTTCCGCCGTTGGAGAAGATGCTGCCTGAATATACAAACGGACGCCCGGCAAACTCGTTCACCTTTTGCAGCAAAGCTTGCTTGGCGACGCCGACGTCGCTAACCACGACAGTACGCTGCCCACCGAGGTATACCTGGAAGACCTTGCCGTATTCCCGTGCGAGTTTTGTCAAGGTCAAATGCGGCTGCCATCCCAGGTTGTGAATATTGCCGATGATTGGTAGCGGTGTCGGTCCTGGCGGATAATTTCTAATCTTTCCCACAAGTTTCTCGGTCACGCCGAAAAGAAGCACAAGGGCGCAAACAAACAGCACTGCTTCGATCAGCATGTTTCTTGTTCAAAGAAGAAGCTGTTGAAGAATCAGAGGAAATGCAGTGATTCTTGGATCAAGAGAAGAAATGTTAGAGCGCGTACCGATCTGTGTGTTGTATTACTTTCCCAAAGGACTGTTTTTTTCGAATGCAAATGAAACCGAAAGCCAAATATAGAATTGACACCGAAGGTCAAAGCCGTGGTATTGTTCCTACTGGGCCAGCCTATTGTTTGTAACAACTTTAGTGTAAGTACATGTGTTGATACAGCTGTGGCAGAATTGCGCGTTTTGCTACAAGATATTTATGTTCTGACTGCGTCTGTTCAATTAACAAACCTTGTAGAACACCTTATGTCGAGAAAAAGGGAAATTGGGGCACACAAGGTCAATCGGACACTTAATTATTTGAGTATTTGGTGCTTGTCAAACAAAGCAGTTTTTCACGCTCTGAAAAATTTAATCAGTAGATTGGTTTCCATTGAATGTAATCCCTTCTTCGGCAAGATGGCATTACAAGGGAACCAAAAATCTAAAGTTTGTAAACAGCGTGTGTGCAATGATAAAGTGCAGTGCCTCATGTATTAGAAGGTACTCTTCCTGTTCGGTGGCCGCTTAATACTGAAGGGTGGCCACTCATGGGAGGTTTCACAATAGTTTGGCTGGGGAACCACTCATTTGGGGCTTTAATAATTAAGTGGTCATTTAGCCCTTTTTCTAAACTCGAAATAATGCAGATTCTCTCAACATTTTAAGAAGAATATGAATGAGTGATGTAGTGAGAATTGATAATTTAATCAGCTTTAAATGTCTCTGGTGAGAAACTGAAGGAGAAAATTAAAGTTGATCACTTTTAGGAGTGAAAGGGTAAAGGGAGGTCCACTGACTGAGTCGCCCTGAGGAGCCATTTACCGATTATGGAACACACAAATTCTTTTGAGTCCACCGTTAAATACACGAGAAACCCGAAAAGCATAGTCGATCTGGCGAGCGAGCTTTTTCAGTGCGTGCCTATTTTCCTCTTTGGTTAGCTACCGAGTTGCCTTATCAAAGTCTCCATGTATTTAGCACTGTCGGGGGACTTAATAAAGATCTGATTGTCTTTTAAGGATTCCGACCAGATATTGGCGAAAAGCCATCACAGAATAATAATAGAAACGCTCACATGTGGTCACAGATCTAACCATCTGGAAATCGATTACCATGGGTTTGTCAATTGAAACAGTATTTTTCTGCATCTACATTGTTCACTTTGCAACATCCTTATAGAGGACATGCCGTATGTCGGCAGGTTCGGTGAAACGAGCATCGTTTTTATCTTTTAATAACGAGGCTCCACTATGTGGAATTTGATGAAGCAGTTGTCGAGTCTTCAATACGAGACTTTACTTCACAGACGTGTATACTCATCTTGTGTAGCTTTCACACCAAGACGGTCGTTAGTTCTGTTTTCGTGTAAACAGCGAAACGGGCAGGCGACTTCTTTATCTTGTTTGATTTCGAGTGGTCAGTCGGCACAATCAGCACGAACAAAGTGCCACGGGAAGAGAAATCGAGCTACGACGGTATCATCACATCAGGGGTGAACAGGGGTTTAAATATCGTTAAAGTTCAGTAGCCGCTAACACAGATCGAACTTACCAAGGTTCTGCTCAGGTTCTGCTCAGGTTCTGTGCGATATGTGTGGTGCAATTTGACTCCCCTGCTGCATAAGCCGCTAAGCAGGTCAACACGTACGAGTGCCCTTGGTCTTCGAGTGCAGTGACGATAACTGATAATCTATATCAGCTATCAATGCCCAAATTATCCCGCCTTCTGCAAGATGCATCTGTTGAAAGATTTGAATTGAACTTGGTCACTCCTGGAACTCGACATGTTTTTTTGAAATCAGAAACGTTTGTCATACATTTAGGGCTTTCCCTCCAATGTATCACGCGACAAGCTGGTTGATTTGAATAGTGAACGTTTGGATGCCCTCTGGACAGCATTATTTGGTCGATAAGTCTGACAGCTTAATACTGATCTGATTGCGACTCATCGTTAGAGCGCGGTGATGGATGCCACCTAATTTTTGATAATCGACGTGGAGCACGCAATCTAGAGATTCGATCAATATGAGTGGAAGTTATCTAAGCACATATTAAAATCAGCCTAGGACTATACAGGTAGCCCCGCAAACTGATGCAAAAGAAAACGCCGTTGTTGTATAGCTACGCAACACAGCCCATCATAACAGAAGACGAATTTCTTTTACTCTTCAGTGAGAAATCGACCTTTGCTGGAAAGAATCCGAGCGCAAGAGGAGAAGGACGAGGTAATGGAGGCGTTGGAGCAGTTCCGCAACCCTCGTGACGCACTGCTGTTGCTGGTGTCAGAATACGTCCGCTTGTGCAGCCCACGAGTACAGGAACTTAGGCGCATTTTACCACCACGACTCAGCGCTCCGGAACTGTTGGATGGCGTCTGCATTATGGTTAGCTTACTGTGTTGGTGTGACGTGCATGTGTAGGTGTGAGTGAGAAGAATTGTTGTTTGAAGTAGTTTATAGTCCAGTGTGATGTGTAGAAGGTGTAACCCCGTGCCGAGGGAGACGGTAGGAGGGAAGGGGGATAGGCTGCAAAAAAAAAAAAAAAAACTTTCAACCAACCAGAAGCCAAGGTAATTTGCAGTTGGTTTTATTGTTTAAACAATAGATAATGCTTGTGTGAGCAGATCGCAATCGATTTTCGCTGGTCAGCCGAGAATGCTGCCAAACGTTCTTGTACTGAGTATAGCGTAGAGAAACACATGATTGGTTTCTGTAAGTCATCCGAAAACTGTATAAGTGCGTTCTCATTCATTTTATGTTTTCGTTCGTGGGTTTTTATTCATTCTATTTTTTCGTCCTTAGACTGTAGCGGAGATTGCTTACGCTCTTTTGAAGCTCGCTGTGTACGATGCCGTAACCCTGGCCAGTCCTGGAGTGCACAGGTTTGCTCTCAATTCTCTGCTGCGTTAGACATTTGTTAAACTCGGAATGGAAGTCTATGAAGTTCTCTTTTTCGTAAGAAGGAAAGCCGATTGTCATATATTTTTTTTTTGCTCCGTGCAACTACAACTACAACTACAACTACAGCTGCACCTGCATGTTTTGTGTTGCGTGATCCAATGTTACGCTAAAAATTGTTCAGCACGATAAATTCAGTCCACTACAAATATCGCAATCATCATTTGAGATGTGGTGTTATACCTGAACGATTTTTAGCGCCGCATCGTAGCGTTGCAAAACATCGTTAAAAATCACCTGGTGAGTTTTCACTTGCTCTTGCTTCTGTTTACAGATACATCGTTGAAGCGTTGCCCGTGATGGAGGGCCCTTCTGATGCTTTAAATTCCTCGATGCTTTTGATTCTTAAAAGGGCACAGAAAATTTTCCAAAAACTTGTCAGCAAGCCTTCACTCGCAGTGAGTTTTGTCCCTTATATTACCTCATGATAACATTCTGTTTATAGTTGTGGTACCACATTTACTGGCATTCAGAATATTTGAATCACTGTCAAAGGTGAGTTTCTTGTTGGTTCCTTTGTAGAGATTTGTCGACTGGAAGTCCCTGGAGGTGTTTCTGGATGGTAAGTACATAGTTCATTTCACATGCGACTCTTCCTGGGATGTAGGATTTTGCTCTAGCTTTGATTGGCCTGCCAGTTTTCATAGCAACCTATTTTTCTTGCACACCCCCACACATGTTTAGTTATGATTTGCGCAAAAGTTTTTTCGTTGAAAATGACAAGACTGAAGCGTTCTATTTATCCCTCCAGGTCTTCACATGCTCTTGTGCAAGCAAACTTCCATCGCCTTTTCTCAGCACTTAAAGGTGTGGTTCTATTCTTGTTGTATAAAGTTGGCCAAACTGTCATCAATGAACATACGCATTTATGGCGTTATACATTCGACAATCTCGTCTGCAAAGCCCTACAAAACGGCCAGTTAAGAGTTTTCGCTAATTTACGAACTTCTCCTTTCGTTAGTTCCTATATCATTCTTCTTTATACTAGCGTATTGTGAACACGGCCCCAGATTAGTAAAAAAAAACCTTGTTGTAATAGAGTATATTTTGTTTTTCGTGCCAGTCCATTGTGACCGAGTGCATGTGTCTGGTGCTGGAGGAGCGCCCTACCACGGCTACTTCCGTCGTCGCCAGTCTGCCTTTCGCGCCTTTTTTCACTCCGCCCCAGTCCTTTTGTGACATGGTCATCAAGCTGGCGTCCCGCGTGATGTTTGAGTTGAGAGCCGAGTGTTCACTCAAGGAGTTATGTGGAGGAATCGCCAACTTTGGTTCACCTGCGCGCACAGAGAAAGTGTTCACACGCGTGTTGCTGCCAATCCTGATCAGGCTGGGCTCGGGTCGACAAGGTACTGAGGATCCTGTCTATAAACTTTATTTAAAGGAATCCTCCACTTACAATTGATCTGTGGTCTCTCATGCTCCGCGCGGATTCCCAAGTTCGTAAATTGTACTTCATATGCTATTTATGGCCCTATTTTTCTGACAACTGAAAACTCGTTTGAATTTCCCGGGCGCCACCATCTTCGATCTTGAGTGACGTCGAACGGTTGCGCGTAAAAAAATACATGACTTAATAATGACGTCACAATTCAAGATGGAGGCGCCCGGGAAAATTTAATTTCGAATTTGAATCAGATTTAGGCATCCATGGAGAGCACATTCATCGTTTTTCAATGTAGGAGCCCTTTGGGCTTGCAGATTTGAACTTCTTTCTCTTGTCCAGGTGCACCTAAGGCCTCGCCAGATGACATCGCGTTCGCTTTAACCTGCTTCCTCCAGATCGTCACCACAGAGAGCACGTGCTCGTCAACCTCGGGTCCAGTCCGCCTCTCACTGGCGGATGACGACTTGGATTTGACGCGGCTCCTGGCGTTTGTCAGGCCGCACATTGGAGGAACATCTACTGAAGAAATCCCAGAGGTCGTGTACCACTTGGCTTACCTTGGTAAGTAAGGATAGAACAAGGCGACCAGTTATGGGCATAGGAATCCGCCGAGATCCTGGACTCCGGCTTCCATTTCATTGCCCTAACCCTAACCCTAACCCTAACCCTAATCCTAACCCTAACCCTAATCCTAACCCTAACCCTAACCGGGTTTCAGGTCTGAATTGCAGGTTTCAACAAATCCGGATTCTCTTACATGGGACAAGCATAAAACTTTATCTCGCACATCAACGTATTACTTACCAGCATTACTTCTCTTGAAATTTATTTTGATGGCGAACACTATTCTTGCTAAAAAAGAGGAGTAGCTTTCGCTCTGCGCTGAAGTTAATTTAGTTGTACTATTGAAGAAAGCCGAAAAAAAAAAATCGCTTCTTTCGGCTTCGATATCTTTTACCAGCGTTATTACGATATTTACATGTTGTACGTAATGATGGTATCTGTCCAACACTGGCCCGTTAACATGTATAATAGTAACCCAAATGATATACTTTGTAACTGTAACCATTTTGTGAACAAAGCAGAGTTATTGTGCTTTTTAATGTGTGCGATTTCTCCAATAGGAATCAAACTGCTGATGGTGTGTTTTGAAGACTTGTTATCAAATGAATGGTACAGGATCTACCAAGCCTTAGAGATGGTCGCCGAGACAGCAATTTGTGAGTGCATTTGTAGAACTAAGCGTATTTTTTTACGTCTCATCTCTTTTCTCCTTCCTTTCTACTTTTTTCCGCCTTCTGTTTCTTCTGGTTTATTTCCTTCAGTTACTTTATAGCATTTTCTCCTTTAATTTATTCGTCTTCTCCTCCTTTTTGTCCCTGTTCCCTTTTTCTCTCGTGTATGCCCTCTTATCTTCTGCCCGCCCCCCCCCCCCCCCCCCCTCTCTCTCTCTCTCTCTCCTTCTGCTCTTTTTCTCTTTTTCTTCGTTTTGTCGACTTCGTCCTCGTCTGCCCTTTCGTCTCCTCTACGTGAACGCGAATTGTGTACAGACATTTTCTCTTTTGCTGATATGAGTCCTTGCCTTGTTAGGTGGTGTTGCGTTTTGGGACTTCCTTCATTTCACCGTTTCGCATCGTACTCCGCTGTTCCTAATCCTCATGCCCGTGATCAGCACCAAGGTAAGCCCCTTGTACCGCTTTATACTCAAATAATCATCAACATTCCTTATCCACCTAACTTCGTGTCTTTGTAAGCGAGCCATGAAAGAGGGAACAACGGAGGTGGGGTGAAGAAAGAGTGAGTAAAATAATAGAAGAAGGATTCGAGTATTTTCTGCTTCATAAATCCTGTTGGTTGCATTTTTTATGACTTCCTCCAGATAATCCACGTTCCCCACACCAACAACACAGAAAGAGCATTGAAGCAGCGAATCTTGGGCAAGCTCCACCGGCCTCCACCAGTAATCAGCTGCAGGAACGTGCACATTCGACGTTTCCTGGAGGGCATCGCCGCCTTGAAACAGAAGCGCAAGGCAACAGAGGAGGAGGAAGACCTTGAGGGAGAGGAACGCGGGAAGGGCCTGGTGCTGAAATCTCCTCCTCCAGGAAAAAATGTCGCAGACGCGCCAGATAGTGACAGCAAACTGATCTCTAAGCTAAGACGCGTTGGAAGCCACAAACCAAAAAAGGCGGTTTCATTTATTCCGTCGACAGACCTTGCACAAGCTGACAGCAAGCTTTCAGAAAGTTCTGACCACGGGGCAAAGCGACACCCGTTACGCAAACAAGAGTCTTTTGAGACAGTGGATGAGCAAGAACAGCCTCCTGGTGATAACACTGGAGATGCAGACTCAAGTGATTCTCGTTTCAGCTCTCAGCGAGGAGTGACACTCAAGGGAAAGAATCCATTCAGAAAAGGGTCCCACGGGAAAAGGCCTGGATTGAGCCGCTTCAAAGCCGTGGCGGCCCACGTGATGATGAAGGAACGTGAGCGTGAAAGAAGCGGATCAAACGTGGCAAGTGATGCAATAAATTCCGTTGACGCCGAGGATGCCGAAACTAAAGATCTTATTGTCGATTTGACGGACATTGTAGTGGACAAAGTTTCGGCAGTGAATTCGAATTCGACGTCAAAGGATAATGGGCCGACGCAGAAGGCTGGAAATGGGACATCAAAGGATGACGGACGGACGCAGAAGCCTGGAAACGGGACATCAAAGGATAATGGGTCGACGCAGAAGGCTGGAAACGGGACATCACAGGATAATGGGCCGACGCAGCAGGCTGGAAATGGGGC
The DNA here is from genome assembly GCA_964036295.1 of Plumapathes pennacea. Taxonomy (NCBI): domain Eukaryota; kingdom Metazoa; phylum Cnidaria; class Anthozoa; order Antipatharia; family Myriopathidae; genus Plumapathes; species Plumapathes pennacea. Next base: position 321,950 of record OZ038466.1, read on the forward strand.
ATCAAAGGATACTGGGCCGACGCAGAAAGCCTACAAAACTTCAATACACAATGCGCCGATAGCCACACCAGAGTCTTTGTCCCCAGCAAATTCTCTCGAAGGAAGGGTGGACTCTCCCATTGACGTATTAGAAAGCTTGAGACCAGTACCACCCGGCTCACCACTCAAGACTGCGGAGTTTTTTGGCGAAACTAACGGCTCTTTGACATCCAAGCTAACGCCGCCTTGCAGTCAAGAGAGGGCGACTCGACTGAGTAGGACCCGGAAGTGGCATCGAGTCTACACAGACAGTGATCCCAGCACAGAAAACGCCATGCCGTTTGTGTGTTTGGCGCCCGAGCAGGAAATCAAGACCACTTCTTCCGGAGGCTTTCAAACTCAACAAACAGATCCTGCCAGTGAAAACCAGCGCGAGACAAACGTGTGACTATTAGTAAATCCAGTCCCAGAAGACACCGAAGTCGTCGTTTCGACTGGAGACCTGGATCTGGTTGTTCAAAGCACGATTCTTGAACGTTATGAATTACTCTTGGTGAAGTAGTTTTGCTTGTGTCATTTTCTTGACACTGGAATTCTCTTCTTCAGCCATGCAGGTTAACTTATCCATCAAAAGTGCTTATGGCAATCTGATGCATGTATTTCAGTCCAAAAGATTTTGATTGCTAAAACGCAAGACAGACACGTTCTCTCTTGCTAAGAATATGTTATACACACAAAATACGGAACAATAATACAGTAATATAAAATGTTTCTGGCAAACTTCGTCTAATGCACAGCACCTTCCATGACGCTTTGCGGATGCAGTTGCATCACTACTTATAAATTTAACAGAACTGGCAGAAGATAGTTTTCTTAGCTTTCTTTTAATTAAATTGTTCGTCGATTCACCCTGCTCCCGGTGGATGTTAACAGATACTCAAATTCCAATAAGAGCAAAGAATTGGGTCATATGTACGTAGTTACTACGATTATTTCCGTGACTGATGATTTGAGCAAAAAGCAGCAACGACCTCACACCGGAGGCTCGTGCCTTAACAGCGCAACACCCAGGTCACTTGAAAATTAAAACGAAAAAAAAAAAATAGAGAGATAATTGCTCTTTGTTCGCTCGGGACAATGGCCTTAGTCACCAGGCCGCATGCGTGGTTGTCGGGGAAACTGGGGAGAGTAAGCCAACATGGCGTCTAATGGAGGAAGCGATGTGGAGCCCGAAGAAGACAAAACAATGAATGGTCTACCTTTAAACCGATCTGGGCGAGCGGCCGAACATGTTGACTTTGCAATAATTTGGTCATTCCTCGAAAACTTCCGAGGCCTGTTGCACTTCCCAGTGATCTCTTTAGAGGCTCTTGAACATGCTTTCGATAGTCACTCGCACTCAAACGGTAAGTTCACAGTCCGCTCCTTCAAGTTGATCAGTGTATGATGCGGAGTAGTTCTCTTGTTCACAACTGACCGCGTAGCGACTCTCTAAGCTGTGTTGTCTCAGATTTATTATTCTTCACGTTCTTTGCAACATTCTATTCACAACTTTTGTCCGTTTTTTTGATTTCGTGCTTTATTTTTATGTCTGCAGTTCTTTATTTTACGAAACAAAGAAACCTACGAACGACAGCTGCGAAATGTCTAATTAGCTACACCAAAATCTTTAAGTATCCACCTTACAGCTTCGACCTGGTCTTGGGTTATGAGTTCTTTTCTAGCGTTTGCCGTTAATTGTGATTTTAGGAGATCGGAACTCTGGTCGGTCGTTATTAAATTAGTGACCGATACTTATAAAGACTCTCGCGTTCTTCATATAAAGCAAAACAGGATTTGGTATTTTACTGGGTTTCCTTATATCGGTGCATATTTTTGTAGTTGCCGTTTGTTGCACTAATTTTAGAGAGAAAGCATGGTTACGTGTCAAAAGTAATTTGATACACAAATGCACGTTCTGCAAAACCAAACCCTCGGCGGTTTCATTTAGAGCTTCACTTTTATGATAGCGGTTGTGGATTCAACTTATTTTGGGCTCTGTTGACTAGAAATATATCACGAAACCTTGAGAATTTTGGGCATCAACAAAAGTATACCGATTCAGTTGGTCAGCAGACTCACTCAAAAAAGCAAATTCGTTTGTTTACATCATCCCACGCAAGAATCGTGTGAAGTTTCTATTTTTATTTTGTAGCTTTTGCTGCCCAACATTAAATTTGCATTAACATTGCCCAACTTTCTGGTGAACATTTATCAACTGTGTCGGACAGACTACTATTTTTCCAAAGAAAAAAATATCTGAAACTTTGAATAAACTGCATGATCGAGTGATGTAATGAGAACTGTTGATGGCTCAAGCAGGTTTTGTCCGAGGAAATTATTAAATGTCAAATTATCCCGGTTCAGATTCTTGTGAGTTTTTTTATTGAGTCTGTCTCACTGTTGTATTTTTTCCTGATTATAGAAAGTGTGCAGATTTTGGAAGAGCTACAGATGAAGTTGCTCAGACGAATGGGTGTGTCTGTTCAAACAGAGAAATGGGAAAGAGCTTTATTGAAGGTACAATGCACTGGTTGAACTTCAGTAAATATATAATGTTGCTATCAAACCCTTGAGATTAGTTTCACTTATTCTAATCCTATGTATTAAAGTGTTATTTGAAGTCTTAAAAAAATAGACTTTCATCATACAGCAATGCCTACTTAATTTTTTACTGTGAAGAACTAACTTTTTAAATATTTGTCAGGTTGCAAGGGAGCAAAGTTTGACATGTGCATGGGATTTGGAGCAGTTTGGCTATGCAGAGCTGCCAGTTGAATCAAGATTGGAGATTTTCAAGGTACTAAGCGACTGTGTGTGTATATTGTACATGTAGATCATATCATATGCTGCATATATTTACACTTCCTCCCCCACTCAGTGTATTTTCATTTTATCAGACCATGCACAATTTTTCAGGTTTCTGTGGACAACCATGTAAATATGTCTGCAGTCACACCAGCAGTGGAGGATAAAATTGAACTTGAAGAGAAAAGAACATGAGGTTCCTTTGTGCGTAATAAGACTTGCAAAAAGTGTGTCTGCAGATACTATAAGCCATACCTCAAGTATGGAGGTAAAAGTTGCAGCAAGATGGTGTATCGTACCTAGATATATGTGTGTGTATGCTATACTGTACTCTAAGCATGTTGTATTTCTTTTTTCACAAGGTTTTGTTGGAGTGTCAGTTCGATCAAAATAACAAACTAAAGTGTGCAGTGAACAAAAAGTATGAACCTCAAGTGTTGCGTCAGGAACCTATTGGACGAGATCAAGATGGGCTGATTTACTGGTACCATGAGGTGATTAGTTCTAACAGATTTCTCTCCACATTCCTTTAACTTTTAAATTAATTTGCTGGATCATTCTTGTGACATAATTAAATAAAAGTGTCTATGGTCTTCAGGATGATTCAAACGGTATGCGATTATACTCAACGGAGGAGGATGAACTTGATGCAGAGTCATGGAGGCTGTTAGCAGCGTAAGTTTTCTATCACCAAAGACCATTTCCAAGTTTCCTGTTGTCACTGTTTTTCAAATTTTAGTCTCATACACCAAAGAGAAGTCCACAATCAACATAGCTTGCTCATATGAAAGTTGATGGAAATTTATATTCTCACTTTGAGGTGTCAGTCTGTCATTACTGTGACTTGCAGGGCTAGAGTAATGCTTGAAGTGTCAACCAACACATTCTTCGCTGTGTAATATTTGAGGTGGTCAGTGAAATTCAAATAAAATATTTCATAAGTAGCAAGTAATAAGAGCCTTTTCTTTTTGCCAACAGGGACACTGAAACTTTAACTGCAGTGATAGAATATATGGAGGCCAAGTCAGAAGTAAACCCAAAAGAAATAGCCCTTGTCAAGTGGGAAGAACAAAAGAAAGAAAAAGCCAAAGCTAACAAGAAAAAGAAAAGGGGTAAGTGTACAAAAACTGAACATTTCTGATTGTTTTACAGTATAACTAAGGTTGTTTTTGACATTTTGCACTGTGCTGTTAAAAAGTTTTTGAACAGAGTGAAATTGAGAACCCTTGGCAAAGTAACTTACAGCCATCAGTGTTCTATTTGGCAGGTAAAAAGAAGGATGTCACTACAGAAACAGATGATGACAATCCTTGTGCAAGATGCTATTCCAATGTGCAACCAGAGTCTGTAAGTCTGCTCAATGATTTGTCCAAAGTTGAAATTGTTTACTTAAGTGTTTTATATTTGTTTTATTTTTTCTTTGCTTGCTTGTTCTTTACCATTCTCACCCTGTTCATTATTCTGCAGATTCTTCTGTGTGACAAGTGTGATGCTGCTTACCACACAGCCTGCCTTCGTCCTCCTCTGCTCACAGTACCCAAGGGAGACTGGTTTTGCCCTTTTTGCCAGCAGGTTTGCCTCAAAATATTTCCCTGACCATTCATGATTTTCACGGTATACAAAACTGAGCTTCCTAAAATATTTTCATTTTTCAGGTATTCTTGCTTGAAACACTACAACGGAAAAAAGCGCACCATGATTTGCGTAAGAAGTTGCGGCAGAGACAAGCGAAGAGGTACAGTGCACAACTAAGGCGTTTTGTAGCAGAATGGCTGACTATTTCTTTTGGATTTTATATTTGAAAAAACCCAAGCATGAAGAGGTATCAGATGCCCAGTTGTTGATGTTCCTCTAGCTTCAAGTCCCCAGTACAAACGGTGGAGACTGAGCTCAACAAAAGTAAAAACGTCCAAATGTAACGCCTTATAGCTAGGAGGTGGAGTTAAACTCCCGTAAAAAACGGCAATTTGCTTCCGTCTGATAGCAATGCCCTGCTGTCTATCCAAATACATGTGTCTTTCTGTCTCGATGACAACAATATCTGTGAAGGGTGCAAGAATGTTTCCAGCTGTCGGCACAGAATGCCAATTTACAGTGGCACCTGTTTCTTATGCTGGACTCTATCTTAGCCTGTCGCAGGGCGCATTTTCGTGAATTGAATTTCACGTAATGTGTGGCAGAGCGACGGCGTGTTGCTTGAAGTGTGCGTTGAAGGTTTACTGCTTAATTTAATGAGCGACCTCTTTCACTTATGGGATGCGTGATAATCTACCAACTGTAAAGTTTCTTTGAAAATTTTATGTCGTGAAGTTATTTCTTCGAATGCAAGGCTTTTTGGCAAAAGATCTCGGAAAGAAGTTCGGTAATTACGTAAAATTGAGCTGATTTTGTCGCGCATGCGCAATATGTATGAGAGTGTTTCAGTTTTTTTTGTTCCCTTTGCAGGTTGAATTTCAATGGAATCAACTTGTCCAACATCCTACAGGTACATTTCACTAGTTTAATCCACGCACGTTTAATCCTAAAGACGTTGTTTTACCTCCGAAACACTTGGCGCTTTTGTTCTCGTTCTGGAAGGGTTTTCTTTTTTTTTTTTTTTTTTACATTTATTTATCTACTTTTGTTGTTGTTTGTCCTTTTACTTGTTTGCTTGTTCCATCGTCGTGGTTGCCAGATTGCTGTTCGACATCAGCTGTTTTAAATTGTTTTCTTCCTCTCGTGTGCTGCTGACAGGACTTCAGACACTAAAATAAACTTGAATTGTTCCTTGATTTGTCGACAACAGTGCGAATCTTGGATCGATTCCAAGCGGACCTTACTTAGACAGCAGAACCCTTACACAGCCATTCGAGACAGGGCTTAACCAATTTTAATTTTAATTTACTTTATTTATTTATTTATTTATTTATTTATTGTAGAAGGAATCTGACGACGAAGACGACGCAGGAATCAGACGATCAGGACGGGCGAGGAAAACGGTCGATTACACCTTCAAAGACTTCGACGAAGACATAAACGAAGCCGTAGATAAAGACCACAAACGATTCAAGAGTGGCGAAATAGAACTGAACGGCTGTGGGGGCACTAGGTCCCAGGGGTTTCCCGTGGACTTGTTCTATGCCAACGCGGGGCACCGAACCCGTCGTTCGCGGAGACTCCGGGATTTGGACGATCAGAGCGACACTGAATCGAAGACGAGTGAATTCGAATACAAAGGCAGTTCTGAAGACGAGGGCCCACAACATCCACCAAGACACGTGTATTTGAGAAGAAACGTGATTGAAGACGACGATGACGATGAAGAATGCGAAGAAAACGGTGCGTTGCATGAGCGGACGGCCGTGTCGAACGACGAGGAAAAAGGTGCGAAGAAAGACGAAGGAGAAGCCGTGGCAAAGAAGAATTCTAGTGCTAGCAAACTTGACTCTTCGCAAGGAGAAGGGAGTGTTGAAGATGGAGTTGACGAAAGCTCCGTGGAGTCCGGCTATTCTAAACCAAAGAATGAGGCTGCACCAGAAACCAGAACAAGCTTGCAGCCCTCCCCCGCCATTCCTGTCCCACCGGCGGGGCATCGCCCCCAACCCGTGGCCAACGCCCTCCTGGAGAGGACGGGTAGAGACACTTCACCTCTGGACAACGCCCTGTTGAGCAAGAGGGATAAAGCGCCCTCTCCTCTGGCTGACCTGTCTATCTACTTGACGCCGGACATGTGCAACAAGGAAGATATGTTCCCAGAGATCCCGCTAATGACTCACAAAGACGACGCATTTGCTGTTACGTTGTCTCAAACTCCGACCCCACCGAACCAACAACAGGGATTTCCAGGAGCAAACTTTGCTAATCGTGCTGTCAGGTACGGAGTGTCCGATCCCATGGGAATCAAAAGCCCCGGCCATAGCAACGCGCCAGTCTCTACAGGGCCACACTGGTCAGGAAACAACCAATACAACAGCACTTACGGCTTGCCTGGTTACTCAGCTCCGACAGCTCAGCTCCCGAGTAGTCCTGTTGGTCAGCGGAGTTTCACCGCTCCGTTAAGTCCCGCGAGTGGCATGCGCTTCACGCCACCAGTCCCGAACAGTCCCGGAGGATTTTCAACGGCGGTTCCCAACAGTCCAGGCAACAGCAGGAAATTCCCACCTCCGACTTACAGCCAAGCAATGGCTGCGTATTCTGGAGAACGCAGTCAGTACGGCAGTTATAATCGGACGTACACACAACCGCCTGGTGTTGAGCCCGGTTTTTTTCCTCCTCAACAAACTGTGAATCAATTTCGCGACACTGGTTATCATCCACAGCCACAGCCGCCGGCGCAATACGCGGCAAATAGACACAGTTATCCTGTGAATAACTTGAATAAGCAACAGCCGGGTGCCACGCCCAGAAGCGCCCCTTGGACATTTCCTGATGGTGGTATGTTCTACGCTGGTACCGGAGTTGGTACTGATCCAACGGGCCAAACATATGGTTGAGTGTAACACCTTCCTCTCTCTTAGAGCGGGAACCGCTTTTTAAGTCCTGGGGATTGTTTAATTTGTACAGGAAACGAGAATCGTCCCCAGGCTGAAGCCCGTTTGGTTTAGTTTCACTATTTTTGCTGTGGTTTCAAATTTCACCAAATTTTATCATACACTACTCATGACGTATTGATTGAAATAATATTGTGAAAAAGAATAATATACTCCGGTTGATGCAGTTACTTAACAAAAACATTAAACGCCCCAAATTGTGACAATAAAATGGATGTAAATGGGAAGTGTTTGAAATGTACAGATACAGAAAAGAATCCTGTAGCATACCTCTAAAGTTGTCTAGCAGAGCAAAACTACCATCATTTGAGTGTTGCCTAAAGGTATTATTATTCCTGTTCTTTCACTGACTCCCCAAGCGCTTCGGTTCCCAGGTTCTTCTCTACGCCTGAAGTCGAGCGCGCGACATCAATCTGGGGCGACTCTTTGCGGTTTCTCACTGCCTATTCACGAATCATTTTGAGTTTTTCGGGAAGAATAAAGGGCGGGTACATGTCACCTGCATTACGACACAAAAGTCAGCTTGCAACGAGGTTTCTAGAAAGTCAGGAGCCGGAAAACTAAGCCTTGCAGTATCTACACCGAGATCAGATGCGAGTCGATGAATAAACCAGTGCTATGGCAATATACGTTGGTGGTTACCGTGAAAATTTCACCTCAATAACCCTATGCAACACATCGTACATACAGTTTATTTGAATGTACTATAAGTAGCATAATATTGTACAGAACGGAAAGTGAAATGAAACTAATTTGAAGGAACAGTTTATCTGCACTAGTCATAGCCTTGGTCAGAAACTCTCTTTGAAAGTTCGTACGAATAAAAGTTACGAATTGAGTGCGAGGGAATGAAGTAATGATCACGTGGCTTGCAGACTTACTATAACGTGAAGCTCTTGACTTTTTATAAGAATGCGATGAATGCTCGGTCAGCCCAGCACTTTCACAATTTATGAAAATGTAGATTTTCGTCAGAGTATGCTCAAGCAGAAAGGCGACCAGGGACACCCTCCATGTGAACTATTCTTACAATTCTTTACATTAAATCACAGAGGACCGTTCATGTGATGTGAGTACTGCCCGCAAGACAAGTTGTAGTTTCTCGTGGTTCGTTTCGATATGACTAGCTGACGTGCCAAGGGTGACTCGAAGCCTAAGTCGCACTTCATTTTTGCTCGTAAAATGTCAAATTATCTGGAGGACCACGCGGTGTCAGAGTCCTGTTTACAACAGATTGAGTGGTTAGATTGAAGGGGTCGGTAAACCGTTGTGGACGTCGAGGTTTGACCTGCCCGCAAGTCCAGTCCTCCCAAGAGAGCAAAATGTATACTCGAGAAATAAAAAGCACTTGGCACGTTCGGCCACCATTCCCTGGTAAAATGTCTTGTTTGACAGCTTTAAAACTTCCCAAAGTGCCGTTCTTTTGAAGCGTCAACACTTCTGCATGATGCCCTGAACTTGAAATCCCAACTTGCACAGCCTGGGTCCGCGCGGGGCCGGGGCGGGAATTTTTCACTTGCTCTGTTGATCTCAGTAGAAATCGTCTTCATCGTCGTCGTCATCAATTCCTGTCACCATCGCCCATGGTCGCTCAGTCGGCTTGACGTCATCTGTTCCCAGTTCCCCGCTGAGTGCGTCAATGTCTTCATCAGCCAGATCGTCATCTTCGAAATCGTCGTCATACAATCTGTGACAAGAAGTGCAAGATTTACATGAAGGAATAAAGGTCGCTATTTAGACTTGAGTCTCTTTCTTCCAATGTTATTCTCCTAGTTGCAAAATCGACCGTTTATCAGTAAAAATGAAGCCATATCAGTTGGGACACCGAATATCGGCAGCGCCGCGGTACCCACCCGTTGTCTTCATTGCCGTTTCCTTCTTCTGCCACCAGCAGTTCGTATTCTTCCTGTGCATACTTTTCCCAGTCACTCACTATTACTCCGCCGTTCTCTTGTGTTTCCTGTTATGATAACAGACGAATGTTAAACAACAAAAACTTCAGTGAACAAAACCCAGTGTTCACTGATGATTGAGTTTCAGAGATTGGAAGCGGACCTCAGCAAGGACTGAGCAAGCACTTCCAAACTTCTCCTAAGATATCTCTATTACACGTTTATTGATTTGTTTTTCAAAGAATGGTATAGTTTGGTAGATATAGATGTCTTGTGCACGCTGCCGTCCGACTTCAGCATCATGAAGTTGAATATTATGAATCATATATTTAAACGCAGTGCAAATAAACCGTAAATATTCCCGGAACACTCACCCGCGCAGCCGCAAAAGGATCCCGTTGTTCGTATTCCAAATACTTGTCGAGGTTGAAGAAAGTATTGAAGAAAATGTATGCCATTTGACAAGCTTTCAAATCACTCAGAGTAATCTTGCCTGAAAAGAAGATCCGTTGGAGATCGTTAGGTTTTACATCCACTACACAGTGCGGGCACAACCCGATTAGTTTAAAACTGTAAAAAGTGAATTTTAGGCGTTCATTTTTTACCTTGAACCTTGGGTTTGACCATATCCAGCATCTGGAACACACCCAAAAATAAAAAAATCGTTAGATTCTAATTACCAAACCATGATCTAAAAAATAATTGACGTTGGCGGTGTGACTTCAAGACCAGAGGTTTTTGAAAACGAATTAGCGTGGACAGTGGTAACGACAAAAACCGAAGTTTTTTAAAACGTATTAGGCAAGCGTGAACACGGCTGACTGAAAATGTGGAATTAGCGTGGAGTACTGGCTGACCATGCATACTAAAACATTGTCTTGCATGAAGAAACTGATTCCTACAAAGTCTGCTTTGAAACGAAAATTCAAAGAAACGGCTGGTATTCCGTTTATTTTCCCCTGGTTTGTCATTTAAGATAAATCACTCCGATACTTTCCACGTTGAAAGTCTTTCTCTCACCTGACACAAACAGTCGTCAAACGACATGGTTTCTATGCCCAGACTGTCCATTTTGGCAACTTGTTCTTCAAAGAAGTATTCCAGCTCGTACATGGACAGCACGCCATCTCCATCAATGTCCATGCACCGGAACCAGTACTCGATACTAAAAATGATAAAAACCAAGAAATATGTATAAAACATATTAGAGCAGAGAGAGTAAATATTAAGTAGTTTCACAAACAGCGATGTGATTTGATACCTTCTGGGATGCTTTTTATCTTCCTCTGAGAGAAGGAACCACACGAATTCAGGATACGTCATCTTTCCCTCTTCACTTGTCTTGCCCCTGAAGCATCAAGTCACCATAGTTACATGAATGTCATTGTAGGTGAATGCACTGACGGAAGAGAACTTTAAATTACCTTGTTACACAGCCAGAGAAGAGCCTCTTTATCATCCGAGATGAAAGTGCTGAAAAGAAAAAGACGAATGAATGAAAACAGGAGGAAAAAAAAGAAAAAAGAGAAAAGAAAGAAAAACAAGAAAGGTTAGATGGATGGAAAATAATATACAGGGACAAAACTATCGGCAAGCAAAGTGATGTCTAAAATGAAAATAGCTCTGTTCTTACTGCTGCACAACCTACCATGATTGTCATGCTTTGATAAATCCTTCTCGTCCACCAAAAGGTTGTGATCTGTGTCAAGTTCCCAGAATTTACAGTATATGACGTAAAAGTGTTCATAGGAAAAGTAGTCACTAATCTGAAAGCAAAGAGAGCCTTGACTCAGTGCATATTATGACTAAGTCAGTTATAAATCTTGAGTTCCTCAGATGAGAATAATGGTATACTGAACTGATAGAATGTTCTTAAATGCACAGATAATCCTTACGTAGAATACTGATCAGTTACTTAGCTGCATTAATACAAAAATCCTATGACAGTATTAAGTTAGATAAAAGACTTTGCTATATCACATTTTCTTGTTTTATAACACACCTCATTAATGTCATCTTCTTCCTCAAGTAATGCCAAAATCTGTTGACAGATACAAAGGATCACTCATTGTTCCAGTTGTTATTTTTTTCTAATGCAATTTAAAAAATAATATACCTTCTTGAACTCAAATATCACATACTATACCTCAAGAAAGTTGCTGTGTCTGAGTTCAGGTATTGTCAGTCTTCCTGTCCAGGAGTTGTTTGCACAATAAAATACTCTAGCTATAACCTGCATAGAAAAAAGGACACCTTATCAACAATATTCTAAACTTAAATTCCACTTAATCCTCTAAGCCCCAGGACTCTCCTAACCAGAAATCCTGAACAAAATAATAGAGTTATAACTTACATATACTTAGAAAAGACTTTGAAAAAAAATTAGCCCCAGAATTAATCTGCGGTATAAACTTGGGTTGATCCAGGATTCTGTAAAGGGGGTTCCACAGGAGGTTCATACATTCCCTCAACGGTACTTTTGGGCACCAGTAAACATTCAGATCAGTATTTTTCATACTAATGAGGGTTTGACTAAACCCCAAAGCCCCCAACCCCCTAGATCCACCACAGAAACTTGGCTGTCATGTTTCAATACTTTTTTTTTACAGTTTAGGTGACTTATATACAAATAAACCAACACTTACAGTATGAATGTATCTAGAATGAAAATCTAACACCTCTCGGAGGAACTCCAAGCCTGGGTGAGTGTCAATAATGTCCTGCAAAGTAAAGGAAACTCAGTTTTGCTTGTTACATCCAGGAGAAGAAATCAAACAAACATTTATCATGTCATTAATGTGATAAAGAAAACTTTTTGGGCAACCTAAAAAAAAACATAAGTGCAGTGAAAAAAGTCTGTTCCCCAATTTTATAGCTGTAGTAGTGAAGTAGGTAAAGATAATTTATATTCTTTAATCATGGTTTCAAGAAGTTTACTTTATAAGAAATAAGAGGGGATATAAAATTTGTTTTTTTCAGTCCAAACCTGTACAAGGGGCACAAAATCATCTGAAACCAAGTAGTCCCTCTTGTCATGCATTGCTAGTAACTGCACAAATTTTGAAGCATCATCATGGCAAGTTGACATTATTCTGAGAAGACAAATAAACAAATCTTATATGAATTCAGCTAACACCAAAACCAACAGCACACATTGAAGGACATACTGTAAACATAAAATTCCAGAATGCAGAGCCATTAGGAAAAGGGTTCCACTGTCTATACACTGAGTAATAAAATCATGGCTAAATCTAACATTACCTTTTCCACATAGAATTGAACATGGAATAAGTCACATAACCATTCTTGTGTCCACCAGCAGCAGAAAACAATGGTTCACGCCAGTACAGGGGCAGATCACAAGCCTGACAAAGGAATGATCGCAGTCTTGATTTATAATAATGTTTATGTAAACAACTCACAAAGCCAAATGTTGTGAAATATTGACATGTTCAGCCTCCATAGCATTATCTTGCAGCTTGAATAGCTAATGTGCATTTCATGATATAAAGAAGACATAAGTCACATTTACTAAGTTTTTTTATCTAAACAATTATATTTTACATGTATTTGCATTCGCAAACATTTTCTCCCAGGTTTGCCAAATACAGCTTACCCCAATAGAGTGGTGTGTGACTCAAATATTAAGTAAAGCGACCCATTAATGTTTTTTCATATAACTTGAACAAGGCCAAATGCCATACTTAGCATTATGTTCTTTGACAGCCATCACAAATTATGTTGTGGTAATAATTTTCAAGAAAGCCAATATTCATACTAAAGAAAACAACAAGGTTCCTTCATTTATTTTATTTTATAGATTGGGCTAGATTTCAATCTTGTTTTGATCAGCTGTATATTTCATAATATACACGTTCAATCGTTTTGCATGATGTGGCAGAATATTCAAGCATTTTTTTTTTTAATCTAATTTTCAATCATTCCTGCCTCAATGTATTGTTTAAGTCAGTCATAGAGTGACTGTAGGAGCACAAGTTAGATTTTTTCTTTTGTTGAAAAGGAGCCATAAAATATGGTTTGCTATTGCTTGGCTCAAACTAATTTTAATTGTTTCTTTCATATGCAAATATGGCTGCAATTGAGGATTGATTTGCCATTAATGAAACGAAAATTATAATAGTTCTAGAAAGCTGAAGCAGATTCGACATAAAGCTTTGCCCAGCGTTAAACGTTGCGTTTTGGTAACTTTAGAGAACAATAGCTCACATGCGATATTGCGTGGTGCCACTTGGGCAGTCATTGTTAGAATAACAGCAAGCAAGTTCTTGTTCGAAACAAAAAAACTACTGACCCTCGGGGGTGTCTAAACCACAACGATCGAACTTACGCTACAACAGAAAAACAAACACGCCAGTCAAACAAACTTAACCTATACGACTAACACTTCTAATAGGGAATTCAACGGAACTCGCTGACAAACTACGAGCTAAAGGAACGATTATTACGTGGAACAATTGTACAATATTGTACAATAGTTGCAAAAGCCGCGAACGTTCTTACGCAAGGCCGACCTGGCACGAAAGCAAAACATTCTATTCGGTAGGTAAAGCAGACAACAAGAGTTTCAAATGACATGGTGGATATATTTAGAACACCGAAACATGTGCGCAAACACGAACACGCGAACCAAGTGAACATTTATTGTGATTGCACTTGTCGTACGCAAACACTGCACGAACTTCAAATGACATCGAACTTTCCATTTTAATAGTTAAACGTTTTACACTACTGCTTTCCGTCAAAATATAACTTAACGTGACACTTCTGAGAAGACCAGATTAGAGCGAACTGGCGTCCCGAGAATTTAGCGCCAAAAATGTATGCCTTCATGCAACTAGTCCTGAAAAATCCCTCACGGAAAATTAGTGCAATAAACTACTGGGGGTATATAAAGTCACGCAAAATATTTGTTTCAAAAGCAAGAACGTTGTGAAACTGAATTACTTTCGTCCCATCGCGTAGCAGCTCATTTTACTGGACAGGTTTCGTTTTACAACGTGTTTTGAGATCGAGGACTACAAATAGAAATAAATTACCTTTGCGACGGCACCAAAATGTTCCTTCGTAACTCTTCCAGCTTCGAAGACGTCGAAAACCTGCGCTACTTTCTCAGACATAAATTCACCATTCAACTTTGAATGGTTCTTCGGCCTTCCAAATGGAAAATAAAACTGTGGTATCTTCGAAGCGCACCCGGGCGAGATAGCAATGTCGTTGAGAATCAAATGACTTTCCTTCATCGGGGTCTTCGCTTCATTTCTTTCGATATCTGGCGACCTTGGCGGTGTTTTGGAGAGTGGTCTTCGCACGGTTCTTGGGCTGCGAGGTGATCTGCTTGAAAGTGGTGAACTGGATGGTGGAGCTGGAGGAGAAATGGGCCTGTTATGGCCACTCAACGAGCCAGGAGAAAGCGAGGGTGATAATTGCCTCGGGGACAGCGGACGCCCATCTACCAGTTTATTCAAATCATCTCGGAGAATCGTCTGAGTGTCCGTGAGTGAAAGCCAGCGTAAAAAGAGTTCATCAACTTTGGATTTTAAGATGGGAGCTACCGCCATCCGCATGTCTTTGAGTTAATACAACAAAGTGTATACCATTTATGATTTGCTGATCGAATGAATAAACAAGCCACTCACACCGCGTAACCGTTGATGAATTCTTCCGGAACCGTCCCGAGTTCAACGAATTTTCAGAACAACAGAGCATCTATGATATACTGGATGTCTTGCGTTCCAACAACTTCATGGGGTATAAATCGCCAGGAACCCATCATTTCCATTGGACGGTTCATTTCCTTGTCAAATGTTGGAATTCCTGTCTTCTCCGGTAACAAGTCAAATATGGCGCCGGCAGATGAGCCTCCAGGTCATTGCCAGCGGATGTCAAGCTAAACCCAGGCTACTTACCGGAAGTTGACAGTAACCCCCACCCATGCGGGGGCCGTGAACACGTGGGAGTCTCGTTTTACAGCTGTTGGGTTCCCACGTAAATCACTTTTGAAAAAAAAAAAAAAAAAAAAAAAAGAAAAGAAAAAAACAAAACCAACGGGCAGAAAGATTGCTTGTTTAATATTGTCTTATGGCTAAGTGTAAACAAGACACTGCCAAATAGGGTCCCTTTTTGCAATCATGAGGTACACAAAGGGTGGTAGGACCAACAAAAGCACTGGACTGAGAGAAGCTAAATTGATTGAAGAATACAATTTACTATCAAGCTAATATTATGTTAATATTCCTACTGGAGGGACCTGTATTAATTTCATATGCTGCACATTTACAACAAACTTACAAAGAGAAAATCTCTTTTACAGTTTTATGAATACAACCTTGTTATTATGTCTCACGGCAAAATCTTCTGAGCACAAAGTAATGTACTGTATGATGCAATTATTCATTCAAAACTACATGTATATATATGTTACATGTTATATACAACATAAATAAGTAAAATCAAGGTGAATCAAAGACCTTCTGGTTGAAAGGTCATAAAAGGGATCCAGACATGGTATACTCTACATTCAAACACCCTACTGTTTTGTAAAGCTGGTATAAAATAACAGAAGCAACAGCTGACTCAAAGATTACCAAGGGTGATCAGAAGTGAATCCAGTTCAGGGAAGATGGCAGGTGATCTCCTGGTAATGCTCATAGATTTATAAGTTGGGGATCTTCTAACCTTAATTTTGGAGCTTAAATAGGTAATAAAACAAACATGTTCTACCTATAAAGTTGGTGAGCAACTTCACAAGTAAAGAGTTAAAAGTATCTGTTGATCAACCTTTGTCAGTTTCTCTACTTTGCTGGTGATCTGCTAATAGCACAACCTCTTGCTCAAGTTCCTTGCAGAATTAGAGTAAAAAAATGACAGTGGCTTTTGGGAAATAATTTAAAATGTGAGTGTGCTCAGTACAATAAAATGAGAGATATTCAGACTTTTAACTAGCTGAGCATCAAGCATGACACATAATTATCTCATGACATCTGATTCAGTTAATTTCAAAAGCATTTATGTGTGAATAAAAGGTATCAATGATAAATCTGAGAGCACAATGGTATGAAGTTGTTCACTTGTTTTGCCACAGTAGTAAAGTGTGACATCGTGTAAGAATATGTGCAAACTTTCAATCACTAACACTAATAAAAAAGGAAAAAGTTCCAGATAGTCCATTACCAACCTCTTTCTTTAGCATCAGTCCCTAATCAAGGGACTGACATAAAATAAGAGTTTAGTACGAAGCCTTTGAACTTCAAAAGCCCACGTCTCAGCTAAACAGCTGTTTTTCAGAGACGTCACTTCAGACAATATTGAAAAAAGGCCATATTTTGTGATGTCATCACTTTACCACTCTGTTGATATGATACCATCAGTCCTTAGAAACTACAATGTTTTTGTCATCAACAAATTTTAACCTCACATCTTTGCATTTTTCATTATTGTTGTTATTGTTGTTGTTGTTGCTATAGGGATTTGCACAATAGGCACACTGGCAACTCTCACATGTGAATCCTCCACTGTAGCATGGACACCGTGATGAGACACACCTGGAAATTGTTGAGATCTTTGTATTAGTCCCACATCTGCAAGATCGAACTTTTCCCACAACTGAAACTGACTTTGTGGCTGGTGGCAAACTGATTGGCACCTGTGACTTTGTTTGATCTTCAACATCATCATCAACAACAACATGGATTTCTTCAGCCTTATCATCTACAACAACCAGCTCACTTTCTTCCACGACTGTCTCTGGCTTTGCTGAAGATGTATTGGCACTCATTTCTCTGTTTACCTTCCCAGGCAGTGGTTTCTTCTTTTTGTTGTAGTTGTAGTATGTGCCTTTGAAGTGCTTTTTCCTTTTTTTCTTCACTTTCGAATCTTCTGCCGCTGCAGGTTCAGCGACTAACTGGAACAACTTCCGCTTCGACAAGGGCTTCACTTCCGCTGTCAGCTTGAATATCACATCATGTGGTTTTACGGGCGCCATCTTGCTGTTGACCTTTGATTCGATATCTGTGCATGTTTTGATGCCTTTATCCGCTGGTACCGGCTCCTGGCCCTGATTAAGCTCTGCAAGTGATATCGGACTGGTTATGGCTTCCTGAAGAATCGCCAAAGTCTTGTTAAACTCGCCGTTCTGAGTAGTTAAACGACACAAGGCGGACGATTTCACAACACATTCACACAACTTTTGATAGCACGCCAGAACGATTCGAATTTGTTTTTCTTCGACCAACGAATCGAGATTCAGACACCATCGACATCCTGGGTTTAGGGAACGTTTCTTCCGCAAGCAGCCTTTACAAACGTAGTGAAAACAGCTGTGCGATCCGAACGGTTCAACCAATAGCCCGCGGCAAACTCGACATGACAGAGACTGGCGTAGTTTGGGAAGAAGCTGAAACAATCTATCTGCCGTGTTGTTTTCTTGCTCCAAAACCAGCATATACTTGCACGCTTCCACGTAGAGGGTCGTAGCATTCATGTCACTTGTTCTTGGAAGGGATCGCAAAGGTCGGCTTTGAGAATTTTTGGACTTTCAGTGAAGAAACGTTTCACCAAGTGCCGCGCTCAGTTTTGAAAACGTGCCAATCTGCGCGTGCGCAAATAATTAAAACCACGGACCACGTGGGTGACAATTTATGCGCATTCTTATCTCTTTGGGAGGGGTAAGTGGGGATGAAATGCAGAATTTTTGTGAAATTTTCAGTATCAACCAACATTTTCGGTAATGTTTTTTAGAAGTCATTACATTCGTTCTATGTACAACTGAGTATATGTATAGCTGTTGATTTTCGGAGCCCTTGGGGGGGGGGGGGGGAGAGGGGGGAGGGAAACCTCGTTCCCAGGGCCTTTTGTTTAGAACAGCGGGCGCAAAAGATCTCCTCTGGGTACCCGTCAAAGAAAAGATAAGCCATAAAATGGCGGCTGTAGTAAGTCGAGTAGCGCAATACAGCGCCAGAATATTTCACTCTTATCCGAGTACGTTAGCTTTAAAGTGTTCTTCAGTGAAAGGAGCAGGTTTATGGGTAAATACTCCGTTTGTCAGGCGTTATGCCGTGGCTTCAGGGAGCGTGCTTGACAGAATCTCCCAGAAACAGAAAGAAGCAAGAGTAGGAGGAGGAGAAAAAAGAATCGACGCACAGCATCGCAAGGTTGGTACAACACCATTGTACATGACATGTTCACTTCAAGATACTCTTCTCTATTGCTCAGTGTCTATGAAAGAGAGCTACTTCTTATTATCTGACAAAAACAGATTTCTTGTTTTCTAAGATTCTATCTACACGTGTAAGTTCGCCCTTCCTGAGGTCTAGAGCTAGCATACTAGGCAGGCCGTTATATTTTTTATGGTATTGAACAGGAAAATTGTTTAATGTTTGGCTGTCGCAAGCTTCAGCATGAGAGTGTGAATTACGGCACGATCGCGTTCTACACCATCTTGGAATTAATCGAAAAGAAAAAAAAAGACAAGAAAAGAAAGACTTCTTGGCCTGTTAAATAGTCATGGGCAGGTGACAGAATAAGGTTGGTGCCATAAATACGTGGCACAACTGTGCGTATTCGCATATGTTACAAAAAACCCTCCCCTTCCCCCTCCCCACCCCCCCTCCCCCCCCCCCCCCCCCCCCCCGCCCCACACTGCCGACCCTGACCCTGTTCGGGACACAATTTTTTTCAGTTAATGAAAGCCAACCCTAACCCCATGTGGGTGAAATGACCAGGCACCATTTGTATTTTCCCCGAGGAAAATGGTGCCAAGACAATAAACACTGCATCCACATCTACAAAGAGGGGCCAGCTACACAAACTAATTGGCTAAAGTTTTTAATTACTATTTTCTTTTTCTTGTAATAAATTATTTTAGGGTAAATTGACAGCACGGGAAAGGATACACTTACTGTGTGACAAAGACTCATTTGTAGAGTATGACATGTTCATGGAACATAACTGCACTGAGTTTGGAATGGAAAACGAAAAGGTAACATCAAAGAAATAAAGCACCATGTGTCAATATGATATTTTCTACTTCATAAAATTTGCAGGAAGGCATATTATAAAACTTTCCATCTAGTTAGTCTCCTGCTGTTCAAATAACTAACAATATTATTGTATGTTCAACTAAGCTACAGTATAGGGTATTGTGTATGACATGTACTTCATGTACTGATTGATAAACTGTTTTCTTGCACACTGAATGTGTAGATCACAGGTGATAGTGTGGTAACAGGACAAGGAACAATTAATGGCAGAGTCTGCTTTGTTTTTAGTCAGGTTTGTGCTGTTTTAATATGACATGCAGAAATACCAGATGTTATTTTATCCTTTACAGCCTGACTTACTCTGTTTGTTCTGTTCATTTATGCATCCATTCATTCATGTTTATCTTTCTTGACTGATTGTAAATAATGCAAGTGTGGTATCTTTTTAAGGATTTCACAGTATTTGGTGGAAGTCTTTCAAGTGCTCATGCCCGTAAAGTTTGCAAGGTGAGGTCTGGTGTAAAGTAAACAAAAGAATACTGTGGCTGTTAATTACTGGAATGCTAACTTTAATATTATTTGCTGTTTCAGATCATGGACAAGGCCATGCTTGTTGGAGCACCTGTGATCGGACTTAATGACTCTGGTGGTGCTCGTATTCAGGAAGGGGTAGAGTCTCTGGCAGGATATGCTGACATATTCCAGGTAATAGAATACTGTGGCCATCCTAGGGGTTGTCCAGTGCTGCCCCTCTGAGTGCAATAGGAAGTCACATGGTGTCTGATAGACAGACAAGGAAATCCAGGCAGCTTTAACCCTATAATGTCTAAAAGTGACCAACAGAATCTGATTCATTCTGACTTGCTTTATACCAGTGAGGACAGAATACAAATTCTTATTTGGTGATAAGTACAATATTGTACCCTACCTTGCCAGCTGACTTGTTTGTTGTGTTTCAGAGAAATGTGACATCCTCTGGAGTAGTGCCTCAGATCTCTCTGATCATGGGACCTTGTGCTGGTGGTGCTGTGTATTCACCTGCCATGACTGACTTCACATTTATGGTCAAGGTAAAGCCTTCAGCAAAATTGATCAATAGCATCTGAATTCTACAAAGCAGTGTTTGACTGTCCTTTGTCAATATTATTTATTAGGACACATCATATCTCTTCATCACTGGTCCAGAAGTTGTCAAGGTAAATAATTATGAAATTCTTCTTTTTTCTGTATTCTGCTTACAATGTACATGTATTGGCACTTTTATTATTCTATTATCCTACTTGAAGAGGATGTGGATTATGTAGGAGATATTATTTATGTATAGCACTGGAGGCTTTTACTGATGTTTCATTTTCACACAAAATAATCATCTCTCCAGCTTATCCTTTAAGGATGACCACAGTTTCAAACAGAATTTCTGGATTGATCATACCAGCCAAGATTAATATTGCTACATGTAGCTGTTATGCCAGCTAATAATAACCACTTTTTCTCCCTCTATTTTACTCGCATTAGTCTGTCACTCAAGAGGAGGTGACTCAGGAAGAACTGGGCGGAGCAAAGACACACACATCTGTGTCAGGTAAAAATATAGTGTTGTGCAGGCCCTTATTCTGCTCATAAATGATGTGTACAAAAGTGTAATGATTTTGCCTTATCATATCTATGTAGTTTATCCTCCAGTCCGGGTTGCTCAGGATTTGAAGTTCATTTTATCAGTTAGTTAACAAAACGTTTTTAAGCCCATGGCTTGTGTACAATAAGCAGGATTTTGCAGTACCTCAAGTTCCAGCTTGTTATATTTAGTTGTGATAGCCTAACCACATACTTGCATTTCTGTTTGATAGGAGTTGCATCAGGAGCCTTTGAAAATGACGTAGAAGCTCTTGCTTCGTAAGTCACTTTGTGATCTTAACTTTAGAAATTAATTAGATTTTGTGAAGAGGCCATGCAGCTGTCCAGTGTGTTACAAGCTGTATACTGTAGTTTGCTTTGTATAATATTTTTATACATGTTGATGCTGTTGTGTGTTATTGAATCATCAGGATTAGAGAGTTGTTTGATTTCCTTCCCCTGAGTAATGTTGACCCATCTCCCATCAGAGAGAGCGATGATCCATGGTAAGTGCTAATTCAAATAATAATAAATTTATAGCTATAGTAATATTTTATATTATATATAATGTAATTATTATAAATTGTCCTTTGAGCATTTCTCCTGTATAGGATGCTACAATGATTGTTGTTTAACTTGCAATAACGTTGTTTGGTTTCAGTGACAGATTAGTACCCAATCTAGACACACTGGTTCCTTTTGATTCCACCAAGGCCTATGATATCTTGGATGTTATCTATCCGGTAAGCATATTAAATCATTATGTGGTAATTATTTAAAAGATTTTACATTTAATGTGGTTTACATGTCAGTAAGTGTGGATAAAATGCTTGCAGTTCCGAAACTGTCATATTTATGCCAAATTTTGCAAGAAATGTGATGTCTGCTACATGTACCATGCTCCATTTGTCTGTGCTGCAGAGCCATTTCTCTTTTCTATTTTATCAGGGAATTCTCCTTTGAGACTATAGTGTAGAAACTGCAAAATATCCTTTACTGATTTTGCTGAGCAGGTTGTAGACGACGGAGAGTTTTTTGAAATTCAACCCGACTATGCCAAGAATATAGTGGTGGGTTTTGGTCGCATGGGAGGACAGACTGTAGGCATTGTGGGAAACCAGCCCACAGAAGCTGCAGGCAAGTGCTGTAAACCCAACTGTATAATATACTGTAAAACGTATCATAAACCAACTAAAACCTGGCGGGGACAAGCTAAACGCCGCCGGTAAAAGAATTCAATTTCAGATCGACCCTTCATCGGAACAAGTAAGGAATTATGGAATAGGAGAGATTTTACTCATTTAAGGGATACTGCAGTCCATTGTTAGTTTTTACAAGTACTACCATTCCATTGATGTACTGTATACGTGTGAAGTAGTTTTGGCCTCCATCAGCGTAAAATGTATAAACCTAAAAGCTGCTTTAACACCATAATGATAGCGTAAGCTGACGTTTTGAGCGGCCAGCCTTTCGTCAAAGCATTGCAAGTACGGAAATATGGGTAAGGAGTTGTTCATCTTTATTGGAAGATTTGTTTACTGAGTCCATGAATGTTCATCATTTGACTTTGTCAGGTTGCTTGGATATCAACTCTTCGGTTAAGGGAGCAAGGTTTGTCCGCTTTTGTGACGCCTTCAACATTCCCATTATCACGTTTGTGGATGTGCCAGGATTTTTGCCAGGTAATTAAATCCTAGTAGAGAGAAACCGCCTTTTTTTATGTTAAAAGTTCCTATTTGTGATGGAAGCTTCTATCATCCTGGTTAAAGTGAAAGCTGTGTTTGTACAAACGTCTTCACCAGGAACTCATCAAGAACATGGAGGAATAATCCGTCATGGTGCAAAACTCCTGTATGCTTATGCCGAGGCTACAGTACCAAAAATAACAGTCATCACTAGGAAGGTAACCAAGCCTTAAGTTTGCGCCACTCGTTTCCGTTTTCGTTTGGTTTCCGTTTTGAAAAAGTTCTTCGTTCACACTATAGCGTTTTCGAAGCACGTGTTGGAAAACGGTGTTTCGAAAATTTCCACTTTGGAGAGCGTTTTTGAAAAGGTCCGTTTTCGATTACCGTTTTCATCGTTTACGTGTGGACGAAAGCTGAACCGCCAAGAAAAATTGCGTTTTCAATCGAAAACGGATACATGTGTCCTTTCGTCGTGGAAGCTTTTCACCATTCGCAATCAGATAGTTTTATCGAAACAAGGTGATATGGCAAAAATCCCCGTGGAGCTTGCATAACTATTATAATTATGTGGCTAAAACGACACTTACTGCTGTAACGTGTTCCTGCAGGCGTATGGTGGTGCCTATGACGTCATGAGTTCTAAACATCTGAGAGGAGACTTTAATTATGCTTGGCCAACTGCTGAAGTCGCCGTCATGGGTGCCAAGGTAACGTCCTAATCGTCATCTGTGTGGTGGTTCTTGCATTCGAAGTGTATATTTTGCCCTAATTTTTAAACCAACATTGAATGGTAATATTATTTGCTTTCTAATCGTCCGATCTCTTACTAACAGGGTGCAGTATCTATTATATTCAGAGGAAAGGAGGATATTTGTAAGTCAACAATATAGACACTTATTTTACACCAGAATTACCTTCTTACATAACATTTTCGCGCCAAGTTAATTTCGCGATTTTGTGAGGTCCATATTTCGTGACACTTTAGTTTCGATTTTTTTTTTATTATTTTATTTCGAAACTTGTTGCGATTTTTTTTTCACAGTAACGAAATTCGCGAAATTGAGTGTAGCGAAAATTTCACTTAAAAAGGTTACGTAGAGTTGACCATCTAACCTTGTTTCTAATATTCGTTTACTTGCAGCCAAGTATGAGGAGGAGTATGTTGACAGATTTGCCAATCCATTCCCTGCTGCAACACGAGGTACTCAAGTCGTAGTTTACTTGTTACGTTATACTTGACTATTTTCGCTTTCTTAACTGTCGTTTTCTTATGTTTCAGGGTTTGTGGATGACATCATCAAACCTCAAGTGACACGAAGACGGATCTGTCGAGATCTGGGAGTTTTATCGACCAAGAAGTTGACGAACCCGTGGAAGAAACATGGAAATATCCCACTGTAATTACGGTCAGCAGGCGATTGAATACATACACGTGACTAACGTTATTTCTCATGTCACTCATGTTAACTTTGGCCGAGTTCAAAGTCGACGCAATTTTTTCACCGTGTGGACACCTATCGCAGGTCTGTACGCAACTGTCAATCGTGCACGCCGGACCTGCTTTGGCTTGACAGTCCGTTTGGCTACGTGACGGTTTAATGTCACCTTCTACTGGGGAGTAATTATCAAGGGTTCCATGGTATTTTCGAGTGCAAAGCAGGTCATCAATTTGCTCAGTCTGCACACAGTGTCGTACCTGCCAGAATTGCGCGGTTGTTTGTAAACGGATTTAATACTAAAAGCGTGCACATAAACTCTAAGTGCATCAATATTTCCACGCTGACAATTCGTATAAATTCTTGGCAAAAGGTTCTTTTTTGGTAGTTCGTTTCGAAGCTGTCCGTTAGACATGTGGAATTCTGATGATGGCATGTATCGTGTACGATTTAACGGCTACTGCTGTAGTATCCGTTATATTTTCTTTTCTATTTGCCAAAATGATCATTAAAGGTGTACAGCACCTGGCTTGTAATTTTGCGTTCTTCTTTGCGGCTTGTCACGCACGGCAACCGCCTCAGTTTGGAGGACAGTTTTTTTTTTTTTGCGGACCTGCTTCCCACACCAACAGTATCGAGTAAAGCTCATGTACCCAGAGATTGCTGAGGACGTCAAGAACTCTTTGCAAATTCTCCAACTTCTGCAATTATTTTTTCTTGTGTTATTCGCTGTTAATTTATTCTAGTGTTCAGAGCGAGTGCTTGGTTTTGAGTTGGAAGTGAGTTCATCATGAACCCGCCGCCGTTCATCATGAACTCTCCGTGAAGGAGACGAGTTTGTCAAGCAAGCACCAATACTGCAAGGTTTACTTACGCTTCACAATATTCTGAAAGTCATTTAAAAAATAGATGCAATATGTACAAAAAAATCTAAACATATTTGGTTGTACAGTATGTTGTTGAGGTACAGGACATCTTTCAAATTGCTAACCTATATCAGTTGTGATGAATTACGTGATGTAAATAAGCGTCGAGTGTTGACCAGGTCGTTGAGAGAACACATTAACTACAGTGTCCTGAACAAATACGTATCTGCCCTCTTTCGTAAAATGCTGAGAAATTGTGTAAGGGCCTCGCGATAATTAGTGTATGCTTGTGTGGGGAGCTTGTCAGGAATGTGATTGTACTAAAGTATATATAGATAGCAGTTATGTCGCCAGTAAGAAGGAACTATACCGAGTGACAATTACGTCCAAAAAAATATGCAAAAACTCTTCGCTTGAAAGTCAGTATCAGCGGCGGGTCCGACTGCATTGACTGCATGCCTGGCCGTTGGGTTCAACATAGTCGCACACTCAGCTTTGCTGAAAGTTTTTGATGAGCCGCTTCAGCTCAGCGGCATTGCTGCCGTATCGAGCGCTGGCTTCCGTCTGAGATAACGGCACAATGTGGCGAATAAACTCCGCTTTCAAACAATACTCACAGCAACTTCCAGTACATGTGGTCTTACCACATCTCCACTTGCACATGTAGCACTTCTGTAAGGTGGTGTTGTCAACTTCCAACGGCCACTTGGAGGAATAAGTTCTCTTTAAGCTTCGTTGAAGGCGTTCTCGGCTGAACTTCTTTCGTTGGCTCCTTGGTAGAAGTTCTCCGTCTTCGTCCTCGTCTTGGTGGTCTTCGCTCCGTGGTCCGTATTTTCCTTCGATGCATACGGGATACTTCGTTCCCTCGCTCGAAGCTACGCTGCCTTCGAACTGACTCACGTGCTCCCAGCTGGCGCCAAAATCGTACTCGTACACCAACTGGAGCTTGTCCTTGCTGAAGACGTCACGAAGTCGGTAAAATCGCTCTTCTCGGATTTGGAGCGGTCCGTGACAATATTTCTCGTGCACGTGACCATGCTCGGCATAAACGCCACTCATCTCGTGTCCAACCTCGGTAAGATAGTGGTACGGTGGGCGGCCCAAAATAGTTTTGTACTCGAGCCATTCATCGTCTTCTTCTTCTTCTTGTCGTTTCTCCTCCTCGTCTTCTGTGTCATTTAGTAGGTCGAATGGTTCGTCTCTAAAGCAATGCATGTGGCAGGCTTTCCTGTCCTAAATAACAACGTGTAGCTGTAACAGTGAAAAGTTCACAGGAACAATCACCCTTCGCCATATGCCCTCCTCGCCCCACGAGTCATCGAGTAAGGTTATTTTGAACTGATAGAGCGAAGGCGGGCTTTCTACTGGAGTGGAAGTTTGAGCAGCAACCATGTTCCCGCGTCAGAGTTTGAATGATGAATGATCACACGTGTCCGCCCTGCAGGCCTTACAAACAGTACTGGTCAGCGGTTGCTCTCCCCAGGGGGTAGGTTTTCATCAAAAAAAGATGTTCTTATAAGTTTGGAAGTTACGATTAGTTAGCAGCTCTAATTTTCGAAAACAAAAGCAAACAGATACCCATGTTATGAGGCCAGTGTGTAAAATACATAACATTCAGAGCCAAGAATGCAAATAATAATTTTTGGGGCGCTAATTAAAATGTGGGTTCATTGATTTATGTTTTGGCTGTTCTGAGGGGAAAATGGCGATATAACAAAACAAAAAGTCAAAGAAGTTTGAAAATTCCCAATACTAACCCTGTTACATGTGTTCTTTGCCGGGCTGCTTGTGTTTTTCTATGCAGGTGCAAGGTTAAAATGCAGAGGATTGGCTCAGTCGTTTTTCAAATTTATTCTATATAAATATATTGCGACGTAGTCGTTTATACAACTGAATTTGTCAAATTTATCTGCACC
This sequence comes from Plumapathes pennacea, assembly GCA_964036295.1. Classification (NCBI taxonomy): domain Eukaryota; kingdom Metazoa; phylum Cnidaria; class Anthozoa; order Antipatharia; family Myriopathidae; genus Plumapathes; species Plumapathes pennacea. The sequence continues at coordinate 348,712 of OZ038466.1, forward strand.
AACAACAAGATGATAGCTAAATGGTGAGATCATACTAGATGCTGATTGGTCAGATGATGCTAGATGTTTATAAGGGTTGTGTCACCTGTGTTGTAAACTAAAGAGAAACGGCGGCGTAGCAAACCAATAACCACACCTTCTAGTTAATAACAGCAAATCTGAGACCTCGCCGCCGTTTTCCCAGCTTTCTCTGAAAAAAACTGAGACCGGTTCTCGGTAGCTGAGGGCACTGAGTCTTTAACGTAGACTTACGCGGGCAGTGCAATATAAACCAACAAACAGCAGCGGAGTTTGTTATAGCTCAGAGCCGGCATAGCAAGGAAGTCGTTTTTTGAGCAAAAGTTTCTTATTTTCAGGCTTAAAAATGACAGTAAAGTTTAGACTAATCTGATAAACATTGCACACACGGAATGGACACTACCCTAACTCTAACCTTCACTGGAGATAGTTTTCGAATATACTACACATTTAAAAACGATGCGTTAACACCCACAGAGATACAAATTTCGACTTTTCACTTCTCAGTCGTGGAGATCATAAAGAAATATAAGAACTGGCATTACATTTGAAACCGAAGCCCGGTTTTACAGTAAATCGACCATATAGAAGTTCTATCTCGTTTCATATTCTTTTCACTTTACAGCACAAACACAGAGTTAAACAGCTGCCACTATTAAGATGTTATACTTTCTTCGATTCGTTTTGCATAAAACTGTTCCGTAAAGTTTATGCATCGGTTGGTTTCTTACAAAACATTTGCGAAATATTGCGCGCGGTATCATATACAACCAGGCGAATTTCCTTGAGGCGCCAGCAATACACTACAGGGTTTAGCGAGGAGTTCGATAAATACAACGTAAATACGAATTCTCGGAGAAGTTCCATGGTGGGATTCAAACCAATGCTCTTAATTACGACTTCAAGGGAAATGTACGGTATATAACACACTAGCAAGAAACAGTAGATTACCAGCATAGTGGTTGTAGATCTCTTGGGCGGGCCGCAATTTTCCGCATTGGGTTGTGGTTCGATATCTTCGCGTGCTTGTATCCTCGCTTGGAGACGAAGCTGGGCTTGGATCTGAGTCTGATGGTGACGAACAATTTGATAAACTTTAAAGTAAGCCGTCGATGTTACTAAGGTAATTAGTACGACACCAGAAAACACCGCATAAGGATCGAAAAGCTTGTAATTCCACAGCCATACTGTTCCCACCAAAATACCCGAGGACCATATGACACAGAGAAGAAGAAGAACTCTTCTGTTTGTCACCAGTTCATTATATCGTAGATGGAGATAGAGTGCAATATACCTGTCCAAACTTATCGCAGCGACCGTCATCAAAGAGACCATGCTAGTACAACTTGAAACAACAATGAAGGTCATCGAACAGACACACAGAGCGGTGTTGCGTACGCTTTGTATCTTAAGTACGAGCGCTGTGACGAAAAGAGGTTGAACTATCAGACCGATTGCAAAATCCGTGATGGAAAGATTGAAGATTAAAATCTTGGCGGGCATGCTTAGACCGGACACCTTCCAGATAGCTCGTAAAGCTACAGAATTTCCCAGGACAGCTACGATGGAAAATATTATGTTCAAACCACAGTTGACGATATACGGAATAGAAGAGCCAGAAAGTTCAAAATAGACACTGTTCAAATGATAGCATGTGTATGAAGCGGAAAGCGAGACAAATGAGAAAGGCTCGCTTGTCTTCGTTGCGTTGATCGCCGATGAAGAACCACTTTCACTATCCATTAGACTCGTAATGCGGGTCAGCACTTAACTTGGTAAACAGTACTTGTCGGGTGATCTATATTCACTGAATTCTGTTCACAAGCACTGTGCCGGGCTACCATAACACGCCAGCACGACACCCTTTAAACGCAAGATGGAGAAGAAAGACATCAACCAAGATAGAAAACGCAATTAGATAGACTTGTGGCGTTTTTTGTTTTAATTGACAGGTCGTTGCTGTGCAAGCAATTATCAAATGAAAAACCGATGACCCACAGATTACAAAGAACTGCAGCTGCTGGCTCAATTTCATTGTCTGCCTAAAGCCTGGTCCTCACTAGCGCATAAGCATAAGCATAAGCATAAGAATAAGAGAGCGACAGTGGCGACATAAGCATAAGCATAAGCATAAGGATCAAACATGTTCGTTCCTTATGCTTATGCTTATGTCGCCACTGTCGCTCTCTTATTCTTATGCTTATGCTTATGCTTATGCGCTAGTGAGGACAAGGCTTAAGACGTGGAGGCTCCTGTGTGAGGTTTGACCCGTACCCCGGCATTTCACAACAATAAAACGTTAAGCATGGTCGTCATAAGTCACTTCAGGTAGTTCATCCGATGTATGAAATATCATGACGACAACTTTGTATTTGCCAACAAACCTATATTCTGGAATCCTTACTCTTAATTATCAATACATAAACGAAAAACGAAACAAATCCGAAAACTCTAACTTGAATTTGTTTTGATGCCTTACTTTAAACTTGACGTTGAGATGAGCCGGTTCCGTTTACAAGAACCAGTGGCACAGTGATCTTTCTAGTTTCGAGCTGATAGCTTTATGCACAACAAGTGATCAGTAAGTCGTCCCAGCGGTTCCTGATGGTTTTCGCACGAGCCGAGTTAGAACTACAAAGGGATAGGAAATGGCTTTTCGTTATCAAAGTCAAAGTCACATTCGGAAGTCATATCTTCGAATGGACTCTTCCGCAAGGATGTCGTTAACACTCGAGTGGTTTCCCTACATGATAAATACACTTATTCTAAAATAACACTAAGCCATTCCTATGGATATGATTGGCTGTAGTTAAGATCTGAAGGAAGAGAAGGTGCTTTGCACGCCTACGGCAGTCTGCACACTTACTATTGCTATTGTAGTTTCCTAAAACAGGATCTTCAATTAGTAACAAGATCACTTAGGTTTCCTGAGGAAGGCCTCAGTGTTAATCACTGTAAACCACAACGTAACATTTGATTAAACATCTATATACTAACTTTTCCAATTGTCAACAAAAGAACTCAAATTCACAAATTTATTTGCTTCCAAAACTTTGGGACTTTTTATAATTAAGTGGTCGGAGTAAACACATGCTGAATTTGTTTTCAATCACTACTAATTTGCAGCTTACAGGTCAGTTGTAAGTCCGCGCACGTAATGCTACCAAGAACAGCTTGCGGACCTGGATATGGACCGGGGGATCTAAATCTAGGACGCCGGGTCTAAATTACTTCCCTAAATACCCAAAACTTGCTGATTTTACTGAACTATTGCGCGCGAGCTATTTATTGAAGTGTCGTTCTACTGTTAGAATGTTTCTAGTTGAATTGATCCTTCTTCCTTGAAGTCAGAACAATTTATCCGTTTTGCTTCCGCGCGTTTAACCGCTTAATTGCTATCAGCTCACATTTCGAAAAATATACAGAATTTCCTCCTGAAATATTAGAGTTGCTCTTTTAACAGAAAGTCAATCGAAAACCAAATAGTGGAAAATCCCCCCCCCCCCCTCCTCTCTCTGATCAACTCCCTATGTGCACACAACAACAACAAAAAAATATGACCAGATCTTTCATTAATTTTTTTTATTGAAAACAGTAAAAACATTTGTCCATCCTAGTTTTCAACTTTCATGTGCTATTGATAAACATTGAGACTTGTTTTGAACATACTTCACTACTCCAGAGAGAAATGCTCTGTTCAAATACCTGATATTACAAATAATAATAAATACTGTGGCATGCTAATTGATGCAACAGTATTATTGCGATAGGTTTATTATTTGGTCTAATTCTGAAGATAATAAATGGTTTTAGTATTTAAAGCTTTAATTGAAGCAACCCTCAACACAAATTTAAACTGAATGGTACATGCATCTTGTACCATGGTACACCCTGTGCAAACACTTCAACCTAAACTACAACTGCAAAGCTTCAGTCACCCTGAGTTAGTATACAGCTCTTTGAATGAAAACGGTAACTACAACTGACATATTGACATTTGTAGTAACATTAAACTACAATACGCTGATAATTCATTATGAACACAACTTGAAGTAGAAATCTTTTTACTTCTCAAGCACTGCACTTTTCAAAGTGTACACCTGCATGCATTTGACTGCTTTGATCTCTTCAAAAGGCACAGCAGTTCCAGCAGTTAGAGAACACTGCTAGTTGCGACATGCCCAGCAAGCTTCGCCGTTTGGTTCCACGAAGCCATTGCACACACCATTTTGCAGAAATTCTTCTCTCTGCCTTCTGAGACGGGCAGCAACCTGTTCAAAGCGAGTGTTAGCGTCTTCTTCAGATAAAGCCACAAAGTTACGGATATAGTTCGCCTTCAAACAGAACTCACAACAAGTGCCGGTGCATCTGGTCTTGCCGCATCCCTTGACTTTGGAATTCAACCATTTGCACATGTAACATTTCAATACGGAGGCGTTGTCGACTTTTTGCGACCACAGGCCAGCATAGGTTTTCTCCATGTTACGCCGAATCCGCTGCAGGTTGAACTGACACCGGCGCACAAGCTTGCCGAAGGGATCTTCGTCGTTACGATCTTCACTCCTCGGCCCACCTCGACCGTCAACGCAAAGAGGATACCTGGTTTCCTCGCTCGGGGCTACGCTTCCCTCGAACTCAATTTCGTGCTCCCAGCTTGCGCCAAAATCGTACTCGTAATCTAGCTTCAGAGTGCCGTTGCTGAAGACTTGATCAAGTCGGTAAAGTCTCTCCTCACGGACTTGGGTCGGCTCTGAGAAAAATGGAAACGGGCTGTTTGTCAGACCTGGTGTCGACCAGGCAGGACCGTGGACATGCGAATGTTCGACGAAAATGCCGTGGTTTTCTCCCACTGGGTTGAAGAAGTTGTTTTGCTCTACACCAATTACGGATTTATATTCAACTTGTTGCGATTGTTGCTCCGCATCGGCAGATTGCCTCCAAAACATTCCCTGTCCTCCCTTCGTGAAATTATGCAGGTGATAACCTTTCCACTCAAACACGTCTTGTATTACAACGTGAAACTGCAGCAGCGAAAAGTTGGCGGGAACAATCACCCTTCTCCATATTGCTCCATCACCGTGCGACTGGTTCCTGAGGGTTATCTTAAACTGATAAACGGGTGCAGTGTTTCCTTCTGGGGAGTACGTTTGCTGAGCAGCCATGGCCAACGATCTGGAAAATTGACAACCTCGTGGAGCGAATAAACAATACCAGTCAGCGGTTAGTTAATTGATTTGAGAATTCTTCAAGTGGCAGTTTCCCACGGTCCATTAACATGGAGTTTGTTGTTGTTGTCTGGCACCTCATGACAACACAGGCCCAGGCTCCGGGGGTCTGTCTGTCTGTCTGTCACAGCTCTGAGTGCGATTTTTGCTGATATATACGATAAAATAAAATTACGAAAAATATCATGCTTTTACGCCTAGTAATTGTGTCCTGGATCTCTTTCGAACGCTTGGAGCCGTTTTAGAGCTAATGTAAAGAAGTTTAAACTATGCTCCCTCGCCCCTAAAACAAGCTCTAAAACGGCTCCAATGCGTTTGAAAGAGATCCAGGACACAATTACTAGACGTAAAAGCATGATATTTTGATATTTTGATATTTTTCGTAATTTTATCATATCGTATGTATCAGCAAAATCGCACTCAGAGCTGTGACAGACAGACAGACCCCCGGAGCCTGGGCTGCCTGTGATGACAAAGGGTGCGTTTCTTTGAGAAAATCCGAGATCGGATTTTAATCTCAGATCACACGGATTTTCCGCGACGAAAGAAACAAAAAATCCGAAAATGGATTATTTGGGTCGGTCTCGGGCTGAAAATATAATCAATGAAGCCTGTAGTTTCCACTGCCTCGTCCGTTCACAATCAAACAGCCCTACAGGTGCTATTTAAAAAGGGAAAGACTTGTGAGAATGTAGTGAACTGGAGATGACCTCGATCGAACTCGAAGATGCGTTAAATGAAGGTAATGAAACTTCCTGAAGATTAAATTTAACGCGAACTTAACAGATGCTTCTCTTTTCCTGATGATGTTGCTGCCGTGGTGGCGGTCACGATGATGAGATACAGAAAATCAAGTAAGCATTTTTTATTGTTTTAAAGAATGATTTGAAACAAAGATGGACTGCAGTGGCTCACGTGTAAGGCCCTGCATCGTATTAAACAGAACTAGGGCACTAAGCAACAGATAATTTGAGATAAGAAGGGCACTGGTGATACAATTTAAGTTAGCGACCAGTCTTAGTGGTCAATAAAAGCACGTGCTTGTTTGGTGTGTGCTGTTGTGCATTTTTAAGATAACTCTGAAAGTACGCGTGCTCTGATTGGTTGAACACCATGTTTATAACAGCGAATAAAGACATTGATATTGTTAATATGAAATCATTGTAAAACGCGCTGTACTATATGTTTTTTTTTTTTTTTGTTTTTTTTTTCCTATACTCGGAGTGTTAGAAAAACAAAATAATGAAAAAGTCACAGATTACTCGCTTATGGCTCATGATTTTTTATTTCTTCGCGTCATTCTAACAATCCGGGCCGGCGAATTTGTTTCATCCGCAGTCAACAAAGCATGTCAGCGGTTTTCTCAGATGAATTTCGGTGGAAAGTAATTTCGTCATCGCTGTGTCGGTTTCATGTTTACTACGGTTTTACGTTGGTCCATGCAGTTTGTCAGGAGCTATCGCCCACTAAAGAACAAAAGCCAAACATGCCGATTTCAAACGCAAACTGGTGGCGATGGCGTTTTACTCACACCCTTTAACTGATCTCTTCTAACTGGACTGAAGTAAAACCGACCGCAAATCACTGTTGCTTCAGTGCCGTGCGGTTAAAAAGATTTTCTCACTTTTAAAAATTATGTCTACAAGCCGATTATAATCGTTTAATGGTTCTGGCAGGTCATTCTGGCGGCCTTCCAGTCTTTCATTAATCGAGATGCGGCGTTACTTTTCCTTTTCCTTGAGTTTTTTTCGCCCGGCTGTTCGCATCCTCAGTGTTATTTTTCTTGCGCTTTTGATGGACTTTCGGAAAGTAGGAAAACGTGAAAGGTCTTGTAATGTCCCATTCTGAAAATAACAAGAAACATAGCAGTGAAATGGTGCCAATTGTAACACTATAATCTTGTTCCTATTCTCAAGTATAATCACACTGTCTATTAGCAATATTTCCATTGCATTCAACGGTTTCTGTGCGTTCTCATTGCTCTTTTCTGGTTGCAGTGAGATGGTGAACAACAGTAGTCAGGATTACACCATACAACATTGAGCTGGGGAAGGGGGGGGGGGGGGGGGGGGGGGGTTTGGTGGGAAGATGAAGCTTACCCAGTCTTCGTTTCCACTCCTCCTCGTACTTCCACTGACTGAAGCTATCCGATCGTAGTTCAGATTCCTTCCCTGTAACAATGGTAGGGATCGTCGTGTCGTCTCGCCTACTCCATGTGCTATTTCCATCGGCTTTCTTCTTTCCTTGCTTCGTTTGCCCTTTTCTTTTCCTCGTTGAGTGGTCAGTGGATTTTCCCTTTGGTTTTAAAATCTGGGGAAGCTTGTTCGTCTCCTGGAGGGTGTACAGCCTGTGCTCTGCCATACTTTTGTTCGGTAAATGTTCAATTTCAAGATAACCAATTTCTTCGTGAACGTCAAAGTTTGGCATCTTTGTTTCTTCAGATATTTTACTATTTTTCTGTTTCACTAAACCATCCTGATCTTTTGTCGATGACGAGGAGTAAGAGGAGGCTGACAACTTCCGTGGTGTTATAGGAGGCATGAGCGACGATTCCTTTCTTCTTGACTGAGACTGTCGGGGAGAAAAAAGCCAGAAAACTGAAAAAATGGCAATGCTAGCCGCTAATGAGGCCGACAGAGCCTTGGGAGCAGACGGTGTCAAAGATAGTCACAGAACAAGACACAGACGGTACAATAGGGACAAATATTGAGTAATAACGACAAAGGTAATAAAACAAAAACAAGGCAAAACAAAAAGAACGAATAAGAAATCCAGAGTCAGAAACAAGAACAACAAATGACTTTTCTGGCACAAGCAAGTGAAGATCTAACTGAATTAATATGATAGAACTATTGTAAGTAACAAGTAGTTGAAGTAAAACGTTACCAATTAAAATTCCTGTACTTTGAAACCAATATATATATATTCTTGAAAAGAGGGATTTATTTTATGACGCACGTTGTCGAATTTCTCGACAGGTGATCATGGTGAGTTGACAGAAAATCAAATTTCTGAGATCACGTTTGACCATGAAGGTTTTGTGGACTGAGTTGATAACTATCACCTGAAGTGTAGTCCCTTCTAACAGCAACCCAAGAGTCGAGGTAGCTGGACTCAGCCTGTCTGCCATAGTGCGTTTAAGTCCGGCAACAAGCCGACTCCCAAGCGGCGATTAATAGATACTGATACACATTACTATGCATATTTTATCAGTGCGACTTCGATTATCAAAATGCGGTCGACAAGCTCAAGAAACTTGAAAAGGAGCTTTTGTTATATTCTAAGAAAAGACATTTTCACTTGTAATCAATTGAGATGATTGTAATAATGGTATGAAATCAGTGAATTAAGTGTTAATTGGTAGTTTCTGTAATTAACATGTCAGTTCAAGGTGATAATGATCAGTCTCTGAAGGTATCTGCCATCTGTGGCCAGGCTTCTTTGCACTTCAGATTACTTTTAAGGGTTGATTCAGTACAACCGGTGTTTTTAGTAGTCGTGACATAAGAGTGTGAAGAGGGACAGTTTCAGTAGGATCACGGCACACACCACAGCACGTGATAACGCCACCATACGAAACACAAGCCAACAGCGCTCTGCTGAAACTTTTTAGTCATCTATTAATATTAATGAAGTTTATTCCAACAGCAGAGAAGAGAAAATACACAAGACAAATAGCCGAACAGAACAGAACAGAACAGAACAGAACAGAGAAAAACATAACAAAACAATCACGTCACGTTGTGCAACATAGCAAAGGCACTGCAAAGTAAAGTACAATACAGCACAACTCAGCACAGTATAGCCACACAGCACGTCATACACGTCTCCAGATCTGAGCGGACTGATCAGATAAAATAACTATCGCAAAGTCACAGTACATTAATCGATTTACTCCTTCCTAGTGCCGGGATCATTTCCCTGATCAAAAGCAAACTCGTCATAACCATAACAACAAAAAGCCTGCCCAAGAACCACTAACTTATTATGCGGGCAATTTATGTCAAGTGTGGGTTTGCAATGTAGTCTGTGATGAGTTACGTCATGCTATGAAGTCAAATCATGCATACAGGGTAAACCTTAAGGCAAGATGTTGGTAACACCTGTTCTCGTGTAGTTAGTTACATAACGTTCAATGAGTCAGTGTTTTGCTTACTCGTCCGTCGTCTCCTCTAATGAACTTCTGGTGCATCCGTGCTGTAAGACCCTTGCAGGCCATGTCATCCGTGGAAATTCCATCCCTTTGCCATTCAAACGCAGGAAAAGTTACAGAAGTCTTGTGCATCGTTTCGTCTTAGAGAGGAACTAGACCATAGACTTCAATACTTGACTCTTACGACAGCTTTCTTTTGAAATCGGTAAACACTAATTTGACCGAGTTTTTTGCATCTCGTTGGCTCTCATATTGTCGTGAGATACTTTCACTATTGCATTTTGGTGCGTATTCTTTGTTTCAACTAAGGTCTTTCATCGTCAAAAAAGCTTGCTTTTACTTGTATGGTAATTTACTGACCGAAATCAATTGTTAAAGAAAATATGTGAAGCCGCCTTCGCTATTGTTCAGGCTAAACTTCAATTGAGACCAATACAATCGCAAAGGACAATTACCATGAAAGCGTGAAAAAGCACGAGAAATTAAATACCCACGTCACTGCAAAGAGTCGGGTTTCTGCAAAGATAAGTTCGTAAGGTTTGTTTTGGCATGATTTGTCATTCGATCGCGAGGAAAATTTTCAGGCAGCTGAAGGGTTAATTTTGTTTGATGTTTTATTTTTGCTGGCCCCGCGGCGTATTCTATGAGACTGAATCCAATATACTGTCTCCACAGGTATTATAGACATGTAAAGTATGTTGATTCACTCAAAGTCTCATAACCTTGCCTCCCAGCGTTTAATTTACTAACATATTGGCTTTTCTATTGCTTCACGACTAAATCAAATTATGAATCGGATGAAATAGTTCGTTTCTGACGCACTATTTCTCGGTGGTTTGAATGAACGGCCCACTCGGTCATGAAGTACGCGTTCATTTTTAGGCAATTAGGGGGACAGAAATAAAAAAACTGTAGAAACCCTAATGAGAGTGCTTCGCTTAATAGCGACTTGGATCATTTCTTTGACGCAAGTTATAATTTTTCAAACCGTTACTTAGTAACAAACACAAAATATTTTGGTCCGCAGTGATGTCATTAACCTTTTGATCATCATCCTGTTCATTGTAGATTAATATATGCTTTATTTTGCTCAGGAAAGAACTTTAATTTGTTAGGTAGGGGTTCGTACAGATGATAAAAAGACACAGTGAAACTGAATTGTATACAGTAAAGCTCATGTCACTCATGCGCAGATCTTAAGCCAGATATATTTTAGCGGGCCATTTGACAATCAATGACAGTACTATTACCTTTTTTGGATGAGTGTAAGAGTGACTTATGGACAGAACTGAATTAACGTGTTTAATTAACATCCAACTTCTCCTTACGACTTTTAATACTGTGGTGAGAGAAGTTTGAGTTGTGCCCAGTCCCTAGCGGTCGAGCGACATTACATACATCCTACACGAAGTACACAAATGAGTATTTTGCAAACGGCTTGTAAAATGAACCCGAGCTTGGTTCGCGCAATGGCACAGCTGCAGCAGTATAGACCACCAGAATGGGCTAGCAAGCTGAAGGACATTCCGAAATATTTCATCAAAGTGAGTGTGTGGGACTTGGAAATATCCAGTGTGTATTTATTCAATTTACTTGTAGAATCGATCCATGAAGCAGGCCGAGTTTAAATCAGTCAGTTGTTCCAAATTAGCCTAAAAAATCGATCAAAACGTAAATTTTCATTCAGAGATTTGAACACCCCGTGAATCTGAGCTTACGGTCTGCAGATCGAATTAATAGGAATGTCGTTCACTTAGTCATAAATAGTAGCAATATTAAAATCCTGTTCCTGGTCCTGTCGTGTTGTATCTGTCTCTTTCTGATGCCTGTTGTTTCTACAGCTCGGCCGTCATAATACACCTATTCAAGAATGGGCAATCCCTGGAATTCCAGATAGGTTTAAGCTGTCAATCAAACGTGATGACATGACCGGGAGTACACTTTCTGGCAACAAGGTAATTATTAACAGCTAGTATTACTCCGTGAATCCTGAGAGTGATAGTGAGATATCTTATCATACAGTAAGTCATTGGTATAGACCTGTCAATTCTTGTGAACTACATCACTCATGCAGTTTCTTGTGGGAGAAAACTTGTGTTGGTTTTAAAAGCTTGGGCATGAAAGGGTTTATATTTTAGCGAGTGTTTGCTTTCATTCTGAACAAGTCACTATTTCATTTCTTGTTGTCCATAAAGGTTCGTAAATTGGAGTTCCTTTTAGCTGATGCACTAAAAATGAAGTGTGATGTCATTCTGACATGTGGTGGCATCCAGTCCAACCACTGCCGAGTTACTTCTGTTGCTGCACGTGAACTTGGATTCGACTCTTACTTATTTCTGAGGCATCGAGAGCAGGCAAGGTCTAGTAGAAAAATAAAGCAATTTGTTCTAGAAATTATGTATAAAATTTAATTTATCCTTATAAGAATAACAAGCAATCAAATGATAGCGGTGGCCATTGAAAGAATTGAAACATCCAGAAATGGGGTAATGACGTTACTTAGTATATTACTTTATAAAATAATGAGAAAATGATATGAGATAGCATAGAATACTGTGTTGAATATAAAATCAATGCAACCATTTTTTTGAGCTTTATTATTTAATAATAAACTGAACATATCTGTTTGAAAATGATTTTGTTTGCATATACAGGTAGAAAGGGAGTTTCATGGTATTTATATTTAATTGTCTGCCCAAGAACAGTATTATTAATTCCTGAGTTCTTGTTGCCCGTATTCCTTTTTGTATTATAATTGACCGCTTGGCAGGCTGACAGTTTCTGATGTGCCTTTTTATTGCAGCATGTAAATATTGGCAGCAGTGGAAACTTACTCTTGAACCGACTAGTTGGTAGTCATATTGTTCTGGTCCCTTATGGCTCTTATAAAAATATTCTCATGCCACACATGGAAAAGCTTGCAGAGGCTCTGTAAGTACTTGCCTTGTCCTTAACTAATAATAATTATTCTAGTTCAACCCAATTAAATTCTAGTTCAACCCTTACTCTGGAAAAAATTACATACAACAAAGCGGCACCTATGGCAGTATTCCCTACTCCCTATGGTCGGCTATACTGGGAGGCTCCACCCAAAATTGGTCCTTTCTTAGCCTCAAGTATAAGAAAGGGTATAAAGAAACAATGGTTTTTGGTATTTTAGAGGGCCAGAAAAAAATGGGATGTAAAGGGATAATTGTATTGGCATCTAAATTGGAGTTCTAAAACTTGTGCTTCAGTGAGGTCTTCACAAGAATCGTTTTGTTGAGTTGCCAGATGTGTTCTCTATAAAAGGGGGCAAATTTTCATTGGAGATATAAAAAGCTCACCATTTCTACCCCAGGATGGTATATTAAAGGTTAAGATGGACAAAGACTCCCCAAACAAAAATTTATCATGTACCCTCCCCCCCCCCCCCCCCCCCCCTCTCTCTCTCTCTCTCTCTCTACCGCTAGAGCAAGTTGTAGTTTCACTGAAAGGTACAGTAACCTTTTTTTTTTTTTAATTTAGGAAGGAAAAGGGAAGGTCCCCATACATTGTTCCACTTGGTGGATCTTCTTATTTGGGGGCATTTGGTTACATCACAGCTTTTCAGGAAATGATGCAACAGGTAGATGACTTTAGTAATGCTGCTTTAGAGCAAATAACTTACTGTAAGAGAATACACAAGTCAAAAACATATAGCGTACCGCATGTATTTGAATTGCATACTTTATCATGTACATAATCTTTATGCTAATTAATATAAATTACTTTCCTCATAACTCCCCCACCCCCCCCCCCCCCTTTTTCCCCATCTCTGTCCACTCCAACTTATGTTTTGATGGGAGTCATGATTTTTGCTATTGCCAATATCTAGAATGAGTATAAACGTGATTGCTACTAAATCTCTTCCAGAACATCCTTGAAGAGTTTGATGATATCGTAATGGCGACAGGAAGTGGCGGGACAGCATCAGGGATAGTGATTGCTAATTATTTAACAGGATCAAGAGTCAAGTAAGTGATGAGATTTTTTTTTGTACATGTCTTACAGTCATGCATTCACGTCGAACGTTTAGTTTAGTATGATTACGATCTTCTAATAACTCTCCCAGTGGGGTTTTATAGATTACCGCGGTGGTAGGTGAACATTACGTTTGGTCTTGGTTGTTCATAGTGTACCAGGTCTATCGTTTTCGTATACTTCGGGTTTGGTTATTCCTCAAGATTGTTTCGCTGACAGTAATTCTCTGTTGTATTCTTGAAGTTCCGGCATTGATCAGCAGTCATGCATTTTTTGTTGCTGTGACCTTCAGATCGGGTTAAACTGATTATTGGCCTTTCCTCAAAAACGGTTTCGAGCTAAATACGCTGCATTGTTCTTGTTCTGGTGAATAACCTTGAAGCTTCTGAAGTGTGCCACAAAGGTTATTTGTCATGGTCCGCCTGCATGGAATATGCATACAATAATGATTGATCCGCGACGTTCTTACAGTCTAGGAGGCCTGTAAGTAGCTATTCGATTGAGTTTCGGAAAAATTCGTCGTGCTGTCTTTATTCCAGACAGTAGGCGCGTGTATAGTGTTGTTCCAGCGCCGTGAGTGCTGAAGGTGATTATTTAGCGACTTCCTCGTGCTTAATCTCATTGGTGATATCCTGGAGAGAACAGTAACGTGCCAATGAGATGTTTCGCTGAACAGCTCAGATGACGTCATTTGTGGTGCGTTAAAGGCTGGTTCACACGGTAAAGCAAGCGCAAACGCAAGCGCAAGAGAATGAAAACTTTTCCATTCTCTTGCGCTTGCGTTTGCGCTTGCGTTTGCGCTTGCTTCACAAATTTTACCGTGTGAACCGGTCGCTTGCGCTTGCGTTTGCGTTTGCGCTTGCGCTTGCTTTACTCGTGTGAACCAGGCTTAAGGCTGTGTACAGTGAACACGTGATTAGCGTCACGCATGTTGATAGAGTCCTTGCCTTGACATCCTGGACAGGAAAATTTTACAACAGCCATTCGAAAACGGCCCTGTTACAGCGTTAATAATGCTACATTACAGCTGCAGCCATTACCATAAGTGGTTCATCTTTCCCATTCTTCGGGCTCTGATATGATTTGCATTTCAGGTGTCATGCAGTGAATGTATGTGATGATGCAAAGTACTTTTATGATCAAATAAATGAGGACCTACAGGCAGCAGGTCTTGATGTGAAAGCTGAATATTTACTGGACATAATTGAGGGTTACAAAGGAAGAGGTTACGCAGTCAGCACAAACGAGGAGTTAGGTGAGGATATTTAATCGACGTTATAGCTAATAGCATCCCGTATTGACGATTGTACTATTGGCAACTGTGCTGTAAAGGTGTAACTGCTTTAGCTAGATAGGAAAGCTACATTTACAAATGGGAGGGCCATATGTTTACAGTCTTCCGACTCTGTTTTATATTTGATTTTTTTTTTCAAGAGGAAATTGTACACATCGCCAGCAACACTGGGATTTTTCTTGATCGTGTCTACACCATCAAAGCAGTAAGGGGCATGTTGGGTGAAATGAGAAGAAATCCCGCAAGATTCAAGGGAAACAGAGTCCTCTATATACACACAGGTCAGTAGAAAGACTACTATAGCTTACTATGGATACTCATTCTTTCACGTGTATGTGATTGAATGTATGTGTAACCGATTGTATGATTGTTTGATTGAGTGAGTGCGAGTGAGTAGGTGACTGGAATGAATGATTAAGTGGTGAATGGGCGGGTGGTTGAGTTGATCGAACGGGTGTTTTTCAGGTAGTAAAAATCATACAGATCATGAGGCGAGTGAATAAGTGAGATCAGGGTCGTCTGTTACAGGAAGGCAGCTGAGAGAGACGAGTACTGACTAGGAAACTTCCGTGGCTTAGTCTTTAAGTCAAAGTGATATTGTTTTTAATGTCATGGTTTTTATTACACAGGAGGAGTATTTGGGTTATTTGATGGACAAATTGACCAAGTGTCTCTCAACACAAGCTCCACTAAAGTCACCTATTGGGGAAATGTGCAAGATCCTCCGCCATGCTGACGTGTCCGACTCGACGCGTGGTGCACTGTAACTTCTTCAGTAGTCAACTCTCGACTGCGACAGTCTATCGACGATTCATCGATTATGAATCGAATAACGATCGAGTGATGTCGAGAGTCAAATGAATGTTGATTGACTGCTGGTCAGAAGGCAGTCAACTGTCCACCGATCCTTGATTTCAATCACTATCAAACATTGATTGAAATAATGAACCCCATCTTGAGTTAGAGCATCACAGAACGGCAAATACTCGAAAAACGGGAAAAATAAGAGATTGATTTATTCAAAATCTGTCAAAATTACTGATTAATGTTGCTCCTCGCAGCTTCTACCTAACCCCTTGTATTTAAGCAACGAAACGGTGCACACATTTGTGGCATATAATTGGGGGAATGAGCCCAACAGATAGCGGCGAAGCCCGGCGTGACGACTCCCATTTGTGCAAAACTTAGCAGCAATAACAACATGACCTTTTAAAGCCTCACTCATCTCCCCAGCACTCCGCGTGCTGGATCGGACAAGGGTATTGGCAGGTCGAACGCAAAGACATAGCTGTGACATTAGCAGCATGCTAACCAGCCAAATACGCTTGGAAAAGTTGCCAGACAGACTAAACCGCCAACCGAAGGGAAATCCCCATTTTATTAGAATGATAACAACTCTAATTACAATCCACTAAATCCAACAACAACCCAAAGACTAGGGAGGGTGGGAGGGAGAAAGTTCGTACTACAATAATCTATTCAGCAGCAAGGCTTGCACAATATGAACATGATTACTGGCTTTTATATCTAGACAGGTGCTCAATAGGTAGCTTGAAATAGCCAATGCTTGTGGCTGTACTAAAGTAGACCTAGACAACACGTGCACGATTGAAGCGACATGAATGCCAAGCTACTGACCATTGTAAGGCACGAAAGCCAGACAAGAATAGGATAAAGGAATAGCGATAGGAACGACCTTTGGACACGCACGCAAACTTGACCCGTGTCATGCTGGCTCGGGCCCGTGGGGGAAAGTAAAATTGGCAGTAAAGAACATGAACTCCATTCGACAGCAGCGTGAACACTACTTTTAGAACGCGCCTATTGAGAGCTTTCAATCGAGTGGTCACACCTTTAGGATTTATTAAACGGACTAGAATGTACTCACTGAGACTTAATTTGATTAGTCACACCTTTAGGTTTTATTTGACACGGTTCGGTCCGTACCGTACTAAGCGTTTTTATAGTCTCACACGCTGAGGTCCGTACCGTACTAAGCGTTTTTAAAACAATGAGTACACTCTAGTGGCAGTGCTAACTTCCAACTCCTGAAATGTCCTAAAGTTAAAAAACTCTTTTTCTAAAAATGTACACATATTATGAATTTTTTTAGTTACAATCGAACCCCTATTAATTTGGCCACTCGCCATTTCCACCGAGGATCCGCCGCTTATTAGGGGGTTCCTCAGAAATCAGCATAAGACGTGGTAGAAACGTCAAAGAAAAACAAAAGTTATCACTTAGCTTAGTTATAGCCTTACCTTTTTTTCGAAAAATCGGCCCTTTTTGACGAAAAATATATAACTCTTCAAACTTTCCAGACAAAACTTTTTGCAATACTAGCATTTGTCTTATTTTCTTCAGCGGTTGGCGAGATGTAGCAAAAAATAAATAAATAAATAAATAAAATTAAGTTTTAGGTGGACCTTACATCCTGTTATCCTCGCCCCGCTCTATATATCATCATAAATTGCATATCAAAAATTAACCCTAACCATCAGTGACAGTCGACCGACCGTCGATTGACTTTCAACCGACTTTCGACTGACTTTCTATCAAAGGTCGCTCGACTACTGACCGACATTTCTTGGCAGCGACAGTACGTCTGCAAAATTGCCTTTTTGTGTCTACTGTAGACACTATGTCGTCGGGCGTGCAAGTAATGTAATGTAACGTAAGAATCGATAAATGGTCGCGCGTTAATATTCGGAACCAATGAAAGGATCCGCTGGATTGCCGATTGTACACGAAATTCGCTATTGATCGAAGAAACAATGAAGGAGTTTGCCTTTTGGTCGAGGGTCGAGGGTAACATGTCGAGGGTTGAAAAAATAATCCTTTTTTTTCCCGACAAAAGAAGAAAAGTGAAATGAAGCGAAACTCTGAGCCGCTGTTATAAGTGAAAACAGGAAACAGATTGATCTAATTAGCTATTGATGCTAATATGCATGTATCGATTACAAGCGTGTTGACGGGTACGCTCTGAAAATGCTCATACTAGAAGGCTATTTCTTTGGAATTACCCCGACCTCTTTATATGTCAATCCCAACTGTTCCAATTTGTGAAAACTTTTCCGAATGACAGGGTATTTAACCTATTCACCCCAAGAGTGATCAACTTCAATTTTCCCCTTCCGTTTTTCACCAAATATATATCATACAGTATGTAGAACTTGGCTCAACCGACATCTGATTCAAGTATCATTTCTCTCTACATCTCTCAAACATTTTCTTCTTAAATGGTTGGGAGAATATGAGAGCTCTACCCAGCTGACTCGGCGCCAGATCCCGTCGGTTGGATCGCCCGACAGGAACCTCTCGTGGGAAAGCGAATACGTTCTCCTTTAACTTTCCCCCGGAAGGTCAGGCTGACACAACTAAAAACGGTAGATTATTTAGAAATTGTATCTCGATAATTATTATTATTATTATTATTATTATTATTTATTTATTTATTTATTTATTTTTTTCATTTACTACATTTCAGTAATTAGATGTAACTCGCATACAGTCCTTCAAAGCCTTACTTGACGCTCAATGGTTGCTGTAATCTCGTTCCCAGGTTCTTTCATGGGTTGGGGGCCGGGAGATGAAAGAGCCTGGGGACAAGGTTGCAGTACCCCTCCCCTCTGGGGACCGAGTCAGTGCTTAGCGAAAACCATGAAACGGCCGGCCGATTTGATTTAAACATAAACAACCCAGCTCTATTGCAGATTGCCGCTAACTTATGTTTTTTCATTACGACTTAAGACCATAAAAAACTGTCAAAAACTCGGTTGCAGTAGTTTTACTTGCACGTGAGTTTTACAAATGTCAGAACCAATCAGCGCAGTCGTATGATTTCCGGTTTTGCAATTCACTAGTTTCTGGCTGTTGCCTGTGGTGGACGTTAGAGGAGAGCGTGTCGTCTCATATCTTAATAATCTTCACAAGTAATGTCTTCGCCAAAACTTATTCCATATGAACCACCCGAGTGGGCCGCTCGACTTCGGGACATCCCAAGATATTACGTAAAAGTAAGTGATGACGATTGCACGTGTTTTACCGGTAATCAATTTAAATACACTCCACGTGCGTTATTTGTGTCTGTGCACTGGAAAATTGTTGTAAAGTGAACAGTTGTCATCTTGTATAAAGATTTGTACAAAATCTAATTCCACTGTGTGGTACTTGTGATTGTAGTGTGATTGTCGGGTAAATACGTTGGTATGCTGGTGGGGAATGTCCCATATGTTCCCATTATTTCTCACAGGAGCAGAGACTGGGTGCACCAGGGATACTCGATCGATACTTGAATAGAGTTAATAAAATAGGTGGATAAAATTAGAACGGAGGGCTACCTGTAAAACCTGAAAAGGTTTCCTTAGCCCCCATCTACAGGAAAACTTATTAAATAATTGAAATGACAATCAAAAAACCCTCCCAACCAATTTTTCAAATCTTCAAATCAATTTGCAGTGTAAGTCAGTGTCCCGTGAACTTGTTCTAATTGGGCACAATTATTTGCCTTTTGTAAGCTGTGTTTATATTTTAGTACAGTGAACCCCCTCGTAATGAACACCTGCTCCCCTAAGACGCACACCTGGCAGGAGTGGTTTCTGCCATTTTTTATCAGTCATTTACCTTTACTGAACTCTCCTTGAGACGGACAGTTGGAGCTGGTCCTGAGGACTGTAGATAAAGGTTTGGGCACATGGCTTGGCTATACTAGCTGTGTGTGAGAAACATGTAGGTTGATCCAAAGGGCATGATTTTTATAAAGCCATATGGGTAATAGATTTTTCAGTTCAGTTTGGGTATTATCAAAATATGATTTGGTCTGAAATTCACATAATTTGATTGTTTCATACGATAAATTTTCAGTTGGGCCACCTAAATACCCCCATCAGCAAGTGGGACCTTCCTGGTCTGCCAGAGAATTTTACGGTGTCAATCAAGAGAGATGACATGACAGGGAGTGTGCTGTCTGGGAACAAGGTATCTGGCCATTTTTGTATCACAGGATTCTAACATTGCTGTATGTGCATAATTGTGTCTTTGATTTGGAGCATTTACACAATAAAATCAGACGTTGGAGAACAAAATAAATGAGTGATGGTTCATTCTCAGCTAGGGTTTTGGTGTGGAACAGTGCTGCTATTCCTTTACTGCCAGCATTTAGTACAGAACACTGAAAATATTTGCAATCTTGCATTCAGGTTCGCAAACTAGAGTTTCTTCTTGCTGAAGCATTGGAGCAGAAATGCGACACAGTATTCACTGTTGGTGGCAAACACTCCAACCATTGTCGCACTACAGCTATTGCTGCAAGGCAGTTAGGACTGGAGAGCTACCTGTTTCTCCGGCATACTCCAGAGGTAATGCATTCTTGGTTCCACTGGTCTGGACATCAACACGGTCTAACATGATTTGTTATTTTTGAATTTGTACCATTGTTTCACACACTTCCACTTGAATTGTACATACAAGTAAACTAATTTGTGCCTGCATTGTATCTTCCTTTAATTCAACTGATTCAGCCCCACACAGATATTGGTTGTGCTGGTAATCTACTCCTGGACAGGTTAACAGGAACAAACATCATATTGTTTCCTACGGGCTCTGAAGAAGATCTCAGGATGGAACTAGCAGCTAAGAAATTGTAAGTGTGGAAAATTATATCAAACATATTCTCAATTGAGAAGGTGGAGTGGTGGCTTAAGAAAGAGTGGGGTAGGGGAATGGAAGGAAAGGTGCACGAGAGGGCTGGGACCAAGGGTTATACAGTTAGGTACTTGGCAAACAAAATACAACCGTTTTTTTATTGACGACAATCAATGATATGTTTTATCTGTTGTCTTTGTATTAATTGTTATTTTGTGTACATTTTGCAGGAGAGAGAAAGGACAGTCTGCTTATGTTATTACAGCTGGAGGATCCACATATACAGGAATGTTTGGTTATCTTAATGCCTTCCAGGAGATGATAAACCAGGTTGGTTTTTTTATATTCATGTAAGTTCCCAGTGCTGATGCAGTAGAGTGGGGTCATTTTCTCGGCCAGCTGGTGTACAAATGTACTTGGAAGGAATTCTTGCGCTGCATGGAATATTTTGCATTAGAATGAATACAACCATACATTGCCTGTGAGGCAAATTACATGTAGCGTGATTTATTGATTATAGAGAAACTCCAACAGAATGCTTTGTACATGGTTTCCTTTCCAAACTACAAAAACATTTTGGTCAGAGCACTCAAGCTTCACCCTTTCATTATACAAGGATATGTTTGTGGCATACAAATTATATTGTTGAGCAATAATTAACACATACAAATTCCATAAAAGTGGAAATAAAAAGCCATGACTGATTTCTTGATTTTTTTTGCAGAATTTGCTGGAAGACTTTGATGACATCTTCTTTGCATCAGGCAGTGGTGGAACAGCATGTGGCTTGGCCATCGCCAATTACCTTACTGGCTCAAAAGTCAAGTAGGTTCTGGGTGCATGTTTGTGTTTTTAGTCCAAGAGATTAAGCAAAATAATTTATAAGTGCATTTTTGGCATGGCCTGTTGCAGGTTACATGCAGTGTCTGTTCGACTAGATGCCCCATATCTGTACAGGACGCTAAACAAGGACTTAGTTAGAGCTGGGATTACAGGAGTGGATGCAACTGAACTGATAGATGTTATTGATGGTTACATTGGCAAGGGCTACACTATGTCACTGGATGAAGAAATGCGTAAGGATTTAAAAACAATGCCATAATATTACTGCTGTTTGGAAGAAAAATCATGCATGCTCCACTGAATCAAGAACGTTTGCAATAATGAGAAATAATATGTCTTGACTACACTTTAATTGCATGAAATAAAGAAAAAGGAGGTAATCACACTGAGTAAACTAGCCATCTTTAAGATAATTTGACTGTAATCTCTACTGCTATCAGCACAGGCACTTTATTACTTTAACTTTGTCTCGTTCCTTACCTCGGTTTTCTTTTGGTACAGAGGACGTCATGGACATCGCCAGCAGCACCGGCATCCTCCTTGATCGTGTTTACACCATCAAAGCAGTGAGAGGCATGCTGGGAGAAATGAAGAAAAACCCATCGAGATTTAAAGGACGCAGAGTGCTCTATATACACACCGGTGAGTGCGGATTAAACTCTTTAACTGCTCATCTTTGTCCTAAAAAATAGAATTATACAAAATATATTTAGTTCCGTAAATTTTTCCCCCCACCCCCCTTACAAAATAACCCCTCCCAACCAATGGCCCATACCGTATAAGCCAAATAGAAGTTATTGTTTTTAGTCTTTACGGTTTAATCCCCTACTCCTTCCGACACTCCTACCATATGATATTGACTTCATAAAGAGTAAAATTAAACGTTAATTCTTAACAGGAGGGATGTTTGGATTATTTGACGGCCAAATTGACAACCTGCTTACAACCACAAGCAAGACAAACAAAGTTGTGTACTGGGGTAACCTTGAGGATTCACCTCCGTGCTGAAGCAAGAAGGGTTAGGGACGCTACCAGTGTCCAGTCCGTGCTACTTCTCAACACTCTGGACCTTTGAAACACAACTCTCATGGAAGCACTATGAACAAATAGATCATAATTATAATCAATACGGATTGCCACGGCCACAGTAACCGATATCATCATAGAGTTATTGAGTGCAGTATCAGGTTTATATAAACACACATGGTGAAAATGACCGACATGTTTTGGTCGCTCTTGAGAAGGTACCGTCAGCGTTTTTTTCTCTAAACACATGAATCACAATAATTATAGTTCTAACATTAGCATAAATCCGGTTATAGGAACCAGTTCTAGAGAGTTCTTGATAACTGCGGTCTAAAATGTTTTTATGATCACAGCAAGTATCAATTTCAAAGTAAGGAGCAGCGGTTGTCGATCGTTGATGATCAGACGACCTTGCGAGATGTGATCAGGAAGAAAATCTCCGTACTTCTATTACTGCCATAGTACTACACTACTACTACTACTACTACTACTACTACTACTACTACTACTACTACTACTACTACTACTACTACTATTACTGGCACAGTTTAGAATAAAGAAAGTCCTGACAGTGCAGCTGAGCAATGTGTGTAATGTTTCAAGCTACAGCAGGGGCCAAGCCAGGCCAATACACAATTGGCGAACTTTTGATTACACATACACTGTACGCCGCACAGACATTTCTTGTGCAAGGAAGCAGTAACTGTGCAAAAGTTAATAAAGGGCCAAACAAAGTCAAACATATTCAGCTAAGTAGCACGAAAAGTGCGCATGCATTAGCATTTTGCAATAGGTTTTGCCAATCATCTTGATTGGTCAAGAATGAGCTGCAAACCCGATTAAAGTCGTAACAAAAAGAAATCAGGAAAAATCACAATTTCTTTCGGAAAACGGCTCCAAATGGGTTTCATTTTCAGTTAGAAACTATTTTGGAGATACTGTATACCCTGAGCTTCCATACTAGACCGTACACGTTGATAGCAGTTGTTGTTAGGCTGCTGAAAAACAAATTATACATAACACTGAGAAAGAAGCTGTTTAGACTAAAGAAGCAGAGCGTATTCTCCGTATTTCGTTCCAGGGAAACCTAGCAGAATCCTGATGCGATGGTCTGAATATATCCGTGTATATATCGAGTGTTTTACATAAATGTTGGAGCTAGAGGAAGCATACAGGTGCAAAAAAAAAAAAAAAAAAAAAAATGAAAAAGAAAAAAATGCACAAGGACAATCGTTGGGATTTGGGAGGAGTGGGGCGAGTAAAAAGGTCAAAGGTAGGATTGATGACGTCACTCTGACGACTCTTTCCCGGGACTTCTCTACTTTCACTTTGGACGGGCGGAAGTTGAGTAATGGCGACATCGGAAGAGCAAGAGCTTTATTTCGCCTATGGATCTAATATGAACCCGGCACGCATGAATTTACGCAAAGCATTCTTTACGTCCCGTGTTCCAGCGAAGCTCAAAGGTTATAAACTGAGCTTTACCTTCAAGAGACCGGACGGTTTTGGCTCGGCAAACGTGACTCGAGAAAGCGGTTGTACTGTTCATGGTGCGTTGTACACTTTACAGAAGGGAGGACTCGATAAACTCGACGAGTTTGAAGGGGTTGCTGTTGGATATTATGCACGGCAGAAAATCCTGGTGGAAGTCAGTGAGAAGGAATCGCTTGAGGTCACGACTTACATGGTAACGGGCAAGTTTTATCAGGAAGGTTTAAAACCAACTCAAGAGTACTTGGGCCATTTATTGGAGGGAAAAGATATTTTGCCCAGAGACTACTTCAAATGGATCAAGAGTTTCGGGGAAGCCAACTTGTAAATAATTAAACAGCAAAACAATATGACCAGAGTGTACGTTACTTCATGTTTGACTTTAACAAGGTATTAATTACAGTATAAAGTAGATGACATGCAAGTGAAAAGCGATGCACCCATGACTTCATCGACAATCACTCGTCAAATACTGTTTCTTCTGTTCTTTTCACCAAACTGGCTTGTAAGGGAGATTTGATGGGGAATATGATTCAAACTCTAGCACTATTGACAACCGGTATTGGGATGACGTAAACCACTGGAGGGCAAAGTAGGGGACAAAGTTTATAGCTACCATGTGCTGATTGCATAACTCGAGTTGTCCCTTCCCCAGAGCCGAAGTGTATGGAACTCTTTCGCTTATCCTGGGTTGGAGGGTTTATGCAGTCTTGCAAACCGAGTGACCAGGGTGAATTGGGGCCCGCAGGTGTCCCAACTCGGAGTACACCATGATATAAATAGGCCTCTAGAAACTTTTTAATTTACTGAATAACTCTCATGCTTTTATCCAGAAACGTCCTTTTCATTCAATACAACTTCAAGTTCTTGGAATGGTTGTAGCCGTGTCACGTCCTTGTCTTTCCTGAGTGTGGTATTGGGTAATTTTCTGATCTTCTTCATGTGGTCCGCTTTGATGTCCAACTCTTCACAGCAGACATTGATCAGATTCTGGTAAGTCAACCGAGACGTCGGTAACTCCACCTCAATAAAATCAGGATCTTCAGAATCTGCGACACGCAATTTCAAAACGAGTTCCTGATCGTCACGTGAGCCAGAACTGTAAATCGATTCACTTCCGATCCTCTGAGGCAATTCAGATTTCTGAGCGTAAAAAAATTCCGGATTTCTCAGGTAATTTGGGACAAAATTCAAAGCGTTATCGGCTGGTTTAATTTCCTCTCTCAATCCGCCTAACATTTCTCTTATCTCGGCATCACTTGTTAGGCTTGACGCAAGTTCCCCCTTCAAGGTGCGCACTGTAGAATCCGCTCCTTCTCGAATTAGAAACTCCACGATGTTCCTGTGTGCTCGTTTTGCGGCCCAGTGCAGTGCGGTCCAGCCATTCATTTGATTTGCTGAGTTGACGTTGACTCCTCTCTCAACGAGTACTCGAGCTTTATCGATGTTTCCAATGCAACACATCTCGCGAAAATTTTCTTCCAGTTGGTGATCCATGTTGTTTCTCTTCAGAAGAGTATGGGTACAAGTTTGCTGGAAAATATAATGATGGAATTGATTGGCTGAAATAAGTTTGAGCCAATCACGGAGGCCTTTATGTTTGCATTTGTTCGCTGACCAGCATGTGGCCGTTCGTAAACAAAATGGCAACCAACCGGAGAGGGAGAAGGGGTAGATGGGCGCAAAGTGCACCGCCAAGCGGCACTACAGCACCCGCTTTTGATCTGTAAGTCAGATACATTTAAAAACGGAACGCCTGACCAACGACGGTATCGATTCATTAGAACGTTGATCATATAAAAGATGATTTATTTGAACAAATTCATTTTGGTGGCCCTGTGGATATAATATTGTACCCTTGTGATCAATAGGCGTGAATTCGACATCCAAATCTACTGATTACCTGGAAAAAGGAGGGAGGGAGTATTCAGAATATTGTGGCTGGACCCTGTCAGACCAAAACTTTCGATTTCCACCATGCTCAAAATCAGACCCTACCCCAGATTAAAAAGTTAAATTCTATACCCAGCCTATCCCTACATGCAGATGAAAAACACAAGTCTATACCCTCCCTCTAATTAAACAATAGTTATTGCAATGATTGGTGTATCAATCAAATAATGTCTAGCTGTTGACTATGATGAACTCTCTATATCATTTTTCAATCTAGAAGTACAGAAGAAAATCCTGACAGTGAATGTTGGTGTCCCAAACCATATACATTATTCCAACTTCTGTTTTCTGCAAGATTGTGTTCTGCTTTGTACAGCAACATTTCTGATTGTGATGAGACATTCAACTACTGGGAGCCAGTAAGTAAAAGGTGGGAGAGGGGAGGGATAGAGCTGGGGGTAGGGGCACTCCCTATGATGGGCTATATAAGAAGGCTCCACCCAAAAGGGATCCTTTTTATGGAAGGGCATAGAAATTATTTTTAGTACACCCCCCACCCCCTTCCACCCTGATCCCCAGGACTCTGAGGTTGAATATGTTCTGACTTTATGAAATTTGTTGTGTTTGCTTTGAATACCAAGTCACTATATTACCAAGATGGTAATGTGGACCTGCCTCCTGGTCTCACATAGCAGGCCACATACATGCCTTGTCTCCTGCAAAATCACACCAATCTCTCACTCTAGGTAGAAGTTTTCAAATAATAAAAATAATATGACATAAAACAGTTTGGAAAAGTTTGATTTTGACTCATATTTTTTGGTAAGAGTTGGTTTCAGTTTACCACATTTCCAGTATACCCCCAAGAGCCTCGCCTCTCCACTGAGTGGGGCCCAGACCAACAGCTTGAATCCCCAAGCCTGAAAATTGATCAAGGGTGGCCTCTCTGCAAAAGACATTTAGTTGCTTATTTATTTGTTTGTTTTCTTGTGAACTACAGACCCACTTTTTGATGTATGGCTCAGGATTTCAGACTTGGGAATACTCACCTGAATTTGCCATCAGGTCCTATGCCTACCTCTTCCTTCACACTCTCCCAGGGAAACTACAAATTCATTTCTTCCAGGCAAATAAGGTGAGGTTTGTTTATTTGTTATATTTTCCAGTGTACATGAAGTAGCCTTAGTTGAGTGAAGCAAGAAATGCAATCAAGTAAAGACACAATGCTATAAAAGTGAGCAGTACTGTCTTGTAAATAATATAGACACTGTGTATAGATCCACATGATCCATGGATCCACTTGGTAGAAAACTATAATCCCTTGAGTGATGAATTTCACTTTCATCTCAACATACTTATACATTTTCATTTTGTTCAGGGCCCAGCAGGTTAAATTATAATGACCCAATGTCTTTTGCACACAGCTGTTGGTTTTCTACTTCCTGCGATTCATCCTTGCAATTTTTTGTACAATATGCGAGGTATACTTTTACAGGTAAACACTCCTAAGTTGTGTATGTTTGACTTTTATGCAGAGGTTCATGGAGATGGTCACTTTTACAATGTGATACAACAGTCCTTTCCTTTTCCTCTCTCTTTCTTTTGTTTGTCCACATGTATGTGTCTTTCTCTCCCGTTTCCCATTTTTTGATTTTTTTTCTGCTACATGATTGTATATACAGTAAATTTCTTTATTTCTCCACCTAATTTACTTTCTTGAGTATCTGTTTTTTTTTTTGCTGTATGTCCAGTAGTGTTTGTGCTGATTGTTTTCTCAATTTAACTATCAGCGGAATTGTCAGACAATTTGGAAATCATAGAGCAAGATTAGCAGCGGTGTTTATGTTGTTTAGCACAGGAATGTTCATCTCAGCTTCAGGTATGTTGAATCATATTTTCTGAAAAGGAAGCAGAACTGGTAAAGAAAGTAAGGGAAGGAATTGAAGAGAGTGGAAATGAAAAAATATGGAGAGAATTAAACAAGGGAAGGGGAAGGAAAGAGACAAGAAAGGCAGAGAAGTCTATAAGGGATTGACCACTTTTCATACTGTAGAAAGAAGGAATATTAATTTTATTTGCTATATTTTATGTAGAAGCTGAGGCAGATTGTGTTGTACATTTTAATATATATTTTAAGGATGAAGAGTTTAACATGATACTATGTTTGTTTGTTGTTGTTTTTTTTTTCAGCATTTCTTCCT
This sequence comes from Plumapathes pennacea, assembly GCA_964036295.1. Lineage (NCBI taxonomy): Eukaryota > Metazoa > Cnidaria > Anthozoa > Antipatharia > Myriopathidae > Plumapathes > Plumapathes pennacea. The sequence goes on from OZ038466.1 coordinate 376,501, forward strand.
AGTACATTTGCTATGTATATGACTCTGCTGGCTTATGGAGGGTGGTTTTTTGGAAATTATCCTGTAAGTCTCCAAACAAAATTTAAGTCATGGAAAATGACAATGTTTGTTTATTGTTGGGAGGGCAAAAGGCACCCAGTGATGATTTATTTGGTTCTTTTATTTAATGCATTACAAATCACCAGGTACAATGAAATTTGAACATCAAAGTGTAATATTGCTCAACTAATGATTAATGTGGAAAATCAACTTCTTTCAGCTAATTAGGGTCTCCAATAATATATCATATGATTATATTTTTTTAACTGTTTTTGAAGAATTACATCCATTATTGAAACACATGTAATGTCTTGTTATATTATTGCTAAACTGTGTGTTTGATGTACATGTAATAATTATTGTTTTCAGGTTGCAATATTTTCTACTGCAGCTGGGGCTCTTCTTGGCTGGCCATTTAGTGCTGTTCTAGGGTAAGCATGCATACTACAGTATTTTTTTTTTAGTAAATTTTATTTTGGGATGTTTAAAGAAAGAGTGGTTTTCAGTCAATCTCTGGAGATTCAGACACACCAAGACATCATGTTGGGACCAAGTGCAGATTGATTGAAGCTAATGAACAATCCTTTGTTGAAGTTCCATTTACATGTTATACTGACTCATACAAAACTCCCACAATACATAATATATTGTACTAGCTAACTTGAATGCCGAAAGTGTGAAGGAATCTGCAAGAACTGACTATCAATAAGACTGAGCTTACCAACTTACTGGTGCTTACCAACATTGCTGTGTACCTATAGAACCACTGCTCATCTCATTTCAGTGCCCCTATTGCTTGGGACTTGGTCATAAGGCAAAGAAGATTGGTGTATTTCATAGAATGGTCACTGATATCACTTATAGTTGTCCTGGTGAGTATTGAAACATGATGAAGGTCCCCTTTCCCTCTGGGCTAGCTAGGTACATACACTTTTTCAGCAAGTTTCTAGGTTGAAATTTTAATTATCAGTGAGCTTAAACCTTGTGTGACATAACTATTTTCTTCTGATGTTCTACATGTGTGCAGGGCCCATTGGTTTACACAGACAGCCACTATTATGGAAAATTTGTGATCACCCCTCTTAACATTGTGGTGTATAATGTTCTTGGCAAGAGAGGTCCAGAGCTCTATGGTAAAGGGGCAGCACGTACATGTGAACAGCATTATCTTATAGACAGCTTTGTATGATGTTCTGGAATCCTGAAGACCATTTGTGAGACAAGGCTGAGAAAGAGTACAGGGAGCTAATAAATAATTATTATAAGTTCATAATAAGTTCATAACACCATGCTATAAATGTTGATTATATTGAAATTTTCTTCAAGCTACTGACTGTAGTGATAAATGTTTAAATTGTTCTGTATCATGTAGCAGCTCAATAGATTGAATCTCACATGCTTATTGTAATTTGTGTACTGTCTACAGGTATAGAGCCATGGTCATTCTATTTCATGAATGGCTTTTTGAATTTCAACATTGTGTTTCTGATGGCAATTTTTGCTCTACCAATCCATGTAAGTTAACACAACCAAGTACTTCTGTGATTTTGTGTGAGCTCTGAATTACTTTGTAACCATGATCACTGTGTACATGTTTGTGTTCGCATTCATGTCTTCATGTCTTCATGTTTTCTTCTTAAATTAAACCTTCAGATGTGTGCAGCATTCCTGACGAGAAAAAGAACCCCAAAAAAATGTAAGATTTCTAAAATTAATTCGTGACAACAGTTATACGTTCGGGTTTCATTCTATACGAGACATCGCGGCATTTCATGCAAAATTCTGCTTTGGTATGGCATTTTTGAGACGTCTAGCACTCGTTCAAAATACAGTAGCATTGCGGCTAAGCAGGGGGGGGGGGGGGGGGGACTTGCAGAACTCGGGCAGTGATGAACTCTGAACCGCTTTCCTAACTCAGCCTTTACACAGACTTACCCAAAATTACGCGTGAACAATTGTCCAGAATGCTACGTTGATATCATCACACCCGTGAACTACATATAGTTTCATTCAATGTAAATGGTGTGCGACACACTGAACGTGGACGCTGACTGATTTTGAGCGCTTTTTCTAACGCAGCTTTTACAAGTTTAGCGGACACTGATTTTTAAATACAACTTGCAAAAAATCGTCCAGAACGTACTCTGGACTCTAGTTTAAGGTATTCACTATGCACATTTTCGTTCCTTGTACGCTCTTTTGGAAACTCCCTGTGTGGGCCTACGGAAATCCACAGTGATCACTGAACTCATTTACTAGGTTGTCTCTTTATTTTGAAGTTCCCTCATCAGTTTTACCTCTGTGGCTCTCATTATCTGGAATGTACATCTGGATTGCAGTTTTCTTTACCAGGCCTCACAAAGTAAGTATTGCACAGGAAATTCTCACGTCAAACCACTGTCACGACAAATTGAATACACACATAAGGTTCATACCCACGTAATTACAGACTTACATTTAGTTGGTCTTTGACCACGAAACATGAAGTTTTTTGAGCAAGTACATCGGGACATTGAATATATAGATTTTCCATTTATTGGACTAAACTCTTGTTTTGTGGTCTCTCTCAATTAACAGTTGTACGTGTATGAACGTTAGCTTAGTCATTGTTGGTATCACCGTTGTTCTTTGTCAGGAGGAGAGGTTTCTGTTCCCTATTTATCCTCTCTTGTGTCTGTGTGGGGCTGTCACTCTGACAGAAGTACAGGTGAGTGGCTTACTTTCGTCAGCAGATCGTAATCATTTAGTTTTATGGGATGCAAGGGAGAAAATCCTTTGGGTCTCTTCACTGAAGTCAAACAAGACGCAGGTTTTGAAAACTATTTACTGAAACGTTATGGAGTTTGTGCTTGTGCTTACAGTTTTATCCGAATCTTAAGGATAAGGATAACTTTATTTAAACACGTTACATTGTTGTGTAGGGTAGCTAGATTGACAGCGATCTGGCTCACTCGCTATATTAATGTGTCGTGTTTGCAGACATTTCTGTCGTAGAAAGAAGTTATTCGGTTCATACTGTACTGTTTATAGTTGAACAGTACCCAAACCAAACAACTAAATTTTCTATTATGGTTGATGAAAGAGGCTTCGTGTGTTCTGTCCACTGCAGAAAGTGTACCATTATTTGATGAGTAGGAGCATCAAGCAGCACTACAGTGGTTCATTGGCCTGGTTTGCTGTGGTCGTAGCTGTTGTCTTCTCACTGCTGAGTCTGTCAAGATCTACTGCCCTGTACTTTGGTCGGTCTTCCTGCAAAATAATATGTAAACTTACACTCAGTTAGTTGTGTAGCTACCGCTGCCGAGGAGAGGACCTAAGAAGCTTCTTGAAAAATTTTAAAGGACTTTTTGTTTTCAACTGGAAGAGGGGGGATATGCGAGCGAATTGCTTCTCATCTGATACCCGGCTCTCCACCCTCACACACACATACACGGGAAAAAAGTTACTCACCCTTCCAGCAGTCAGTGCTCTTTTGCTTTGCTTCAAATTCTTTCAATCGTAAATAGTAGCCGCTCTCGCGAAGTACACGGTCGAAAAATCGCCAACTTAATAACAAGGATAGCGTAAATTTTAGTGGCGTGACACTCAATGGTTTGTCACGCAATCTCGCCAGGTTACCACGCTCCGTTGGACCTGTACTGGGAACTGAGTGACAAGGTGACAGATCTGGAGCAAGGTATTCCTCAAGATCAAGACATCAACTTGTGCGTGGGGCGTGAGTGGCACAGGTTTCCCAGCAGTTTCTTCCTCCCGTCTGAGAGGTGAGAATTAGTGTTTGTTTGTCTCAGTTTAGTATTCAGAAAAGAGACCAGAGCTTTGATCCGCGTGATTAACCTCATAGCTACCAAAGGCAAGCTTGACTGGACCTTTAAACCCCATCTATCGTGCTCTAAGAACCTGGTACGTCACCCCCAAAAGTTCGTACCGTGCCAACAATATTTTGGCGCCGCACTCCTCTAATTCGTCTCGTGTAAACGGGCATCCAAACTTTATTGACGTATTGGTGCCTGAAATTTTAAGGGTGCTGAGACTAATTACGAGAGGTAGTCACTGCACAGGGAAACAAGGTACCGTGCTAACATTTGGGGGAGCACGTTTTTGGGGGGCGTGTAAATTGATTTAAAACTCGTAACTCCAGAGAATGGTATAGGAGTAGCTCTGTGTATAATGTGATTGTAGAATAACTGTTATAGGAGTAGCTCTGTGTACAATATGTGTGAGTCAATGTGAATATTCGTTCATTGTCTTGATTCTTGGCATCTTTTCCCTCTGTTTAGGTGGCGGCTGAAGTTCATCCAGTCCGAGTTTAAGGCGCAGCTTCCCAAACCGTACAGCGAAACAGAAAACGCGACTAGAATCATTCCCACCCACATGAACGACTTGAACAAAGAGGAAGCGACGAGATACGTGAGTCATAAACTTGCTACTTGTTTTGTTTCTGTTTTAAAATGTGTATGCGTGATAAAAATTGGATAGCGGTCTGGGGCGAAAACGTCAGATATTGAGGAAGAGTGAAAAGGTGAGGAAGAGAGTTAATGAGGAAGTACATGGGTGTTTTGGTATGCCTTATCACTCAGTACTATGCAACGAATGAATATTGTATGCTTATCGTTTTTGTCACCAACAGACCCCGATCTCCAAGTGCGACTTCCTCGTGGACCTTGAGACCCAAAAGGAAACCCCGAACGAACCGAACTACGCCAAGAAGACTGATGAGTGGAAAGTCCTGTCGTCAAGACCATTCTTGGACGCCGAGAGGTAAGTAGGATAACCTTTCGTTACACGCGAACTGCATGACGGCCTGACAGGAGACGATAACAATAGGGGTTCAGCTGCGATAAGCATGCGTGACGTCACGATTAAGGTCTTCCCAGCATGCACTTGCGCCCAGTTGTCAACCGTTGCAAGGGGTTGAAAGAGCGTGTGAAATCCCTGGTGCTACTTGTATCTGCTCAGAAATAGCGTGCCTCTGTGTCTTTCTTTGACATGTTTTGGAAAAAGGGCATGATTGAAATGTTTGCGCTGCTTCGTGGCACCTGATGTTGCATGCAGAAGTTCTCCCTTGATCCTAAAATTAATCTTCGTCAAAAAGCGTGTACTCGTGTGAATTACGAGTACTTGAGCTTGTGTGTTTGACTGCGGGTGCTTTACTAGACCGTTTTAATCAGTCGAGGTTTCTTTCTCGTTACAGATCGGATCGGATCTTTAGGGCGTTTTACGTTCCGTTCCTTTCCGAGCGTCACACGACCTATAACAACTACAACTTGTTGAAAGCCCTGTACAAAGACAAACAAAGTCGGAAGAAAGAGCAAAGCCGAGGGAATAAGGGGAAAACGCGACAGACTCACCAATGAAATTTTCTTAGGTTTTAATAAATATATGTTCTCCTTTGTACAATCATGTAGAGACGTTCTGCAATTTGCAGTATTAAATTAATATACACTCAATGCGAGCACTTCTTTTTTAGAGCTAATATATCTTCTGTTATTTTAACGAGGGTAGTGTCCCGTACCGTTATCTCAATGCGTTGTGTCTTGAACGGGACACGGAACGTCGTGTTTCTGGCGACGAACAGTCGGGTTAAATTTGTCACACTATCCCGTCCTTGTACTTCACTGGTTCAAACGTCCAAAATCAAAACTTGCGTACGGGGAGTCACAATAAAAACATTTTATATTTCTATAACCGGCGATTGCAGGCGATTTGTGTGCAAATTTGAGCTTGACTAAATTCAATGCAGTCGACCGGCCGCAAAACGACACGCAAGTAGACTGGACTGTATCTGTTTGGCCAGCGCATCAATTTCTCTTCACTGCAAAGATTTTGAGGCTTTGTTAAACATTTTAACACGCACTCTACGTCGGCTGTGGCCACTCAAACTCCACTACGTTCTCCGTCACACAGAAACGACACTCTTCCTTGCCAATACCGTAGTGCATCTTGATGTTGTTACAGCGTATGACCTCCTGCCATAAGCGACAACGGTAACCTTCACTCGTCAGTTCCCGCTTTGTGATCTTGATGAACAGCTTCATGTCTTCATCAGTGACGTCACTCATGATCAAGTCTGGCTCTCTGAGCCTCTTTTGCATGTACTCGAAACATTCGTGGTGAGACGAGGGGCCTGGTGTGTATACGACCAGGTGGTGATCATGTCGTCCAATGCACTCGTTTTCCTTGATCAGTCTCGCCTGGTCTTCGCTCGTCAACAGACTCAGCTTCACTGTCGATGAGAGGTTCTCCATGCTCTTCGTCTGCGCACACGTGATTATTGTCTCCTTCCATTCATCGAAGTGGTCGCCAAACCTCGCTTTCTTGGCTTTCTCCAGCTTCATCGCAAATACATTGGAGTATTTCTCCAGCTTATTAATTAAGCCTTGTATCTGGTAGAACTGCGCCTCTTTGTACACCTGCATGTAGAAAATGAAGAGGTAGTTATTTTACCGACCAATTTATTTGCTGTATTTTGCAGTTTAAATCTGGGGGCATCTAACTTTCATTGAAGCCCAAATATGACTGTCTTCGCATTTTCTCGCTTACAGAAACTATGTACGTGTTTTTGTGCAATGCAAGAGAATTTCTGTTGAACTGTCGCGACTGGCATTGTGAACGTCATGCCGCGTAAATGTACCAGCAAGCAAAACCTGGCATCTCCCTTCCGTGTCTGGTCTTCATTATAAAACAGATTTGCGATTGGATTTGCCCGACCTTTTCTCACCTGAATAGCAATTGAAGGCAATGGTAACTCGATACCATCTCGGAGGAAGTTTAAAATGTGCTTGAAAAAAGTGCCGTCCCTGTCGATGAAATATCTTCCTTCTCCGTCTTTCTCCACTTGGTGGCGACTGTTGAACATGGCGGCCAACATGGATTCCTTGTCTTTGGTGAGTGTGGAGAGCTTTGTAACAAAATGGTGTCCACCAACGTTGAGTTGAACCACGGCTGGCAAATGCTGGCAAATGTGAAGGAAACCAAGTTCATAACAACAACGGCACAACTGTACTCTTGGTATTATCCCCTAATTATTAGCGGGACTCCCGTGAAATACGGGTGACACATCAACTTTCTATTTTCCGCCTGTCTTTCAACTTCCCTTCAATTATTATTTTGGCTGTTTTTGAAAGTGATTTCTGTTGCGGCATTTACATTTACGGTCCCAGTTTTTACCACAACACACTAGTTTCTCGCTCTCTGATTGGTCGATTTACCGTTGTAAATAAGAGTCCAGACAACGATGCTGACGCCAGCATGTCACGTTTTGCAGCGAAATACAATGAAAGTTTCCACTATATTTCTAAATGTTGTGGTAAAAAACAAATTTCCACTGGTTTGCCGTGGTGTGGACTCCTATTTACCACGATTTACGTCATCACATGGCCAAAATTAGTTGCGGACTCACTCGGCGAAGCGCCTCGTGAGTCCACAACATTTTGACCATGTGATGACGTAAATCGTGGTAAATAAGAGTCCACACCACGGCAAACCAGTGGAAATTTATTAATTCTCTCGCAATATTGGTGATACTTACGTCTTCAGCAGGCTCGTTTCCAACCATAATGATGTCCAGGGTATTTTCTAATTCATCCCAGATTCCTAAATAAACAACATGGAATAAGTTGAAGCCGTTCACAGGTAGCCGCCTAAGCCTCGGGTTCACCTGATACCTCGTTTCGTTGCGCAACAACACGCGGCCAGGTTTTCAAGTTTTCTTGGGAAAATCGAAATGTATCGTGGATTAGTCGATCGCAAAACTCGAACTTTACAGGAACAATAAAGAAGTAACTTGTATACCCTGTTTCCTTATGTATTTTTCTGCCACTGTTGTGATTTCACAAGCTCACTTCGTTGGGTGTTACTAAAACGCGAAACAACGAAACAGCGAAACAGCGAAACAACGAAACAACGAAACAGCTAATTATTAACTAAAATTAACGGTAATAACTAATACCGAGATTATTACCGGGAAACAACTAAAATTTACTGCAATAGCTAATACCTATATATGAAGGATGATTATTGAACCTACTGCTCAAATAAACAAGCCCGTTGTCATTTTGCGTCAAGTTGGCATCAATCTGTCTTTGAGCACCGGTATTTCCGGAGTGTTGTAACGCACAATTTTTTTTAAAAGTAACAGCATCAAAGAACAGATTTCTAATCACACACACTGAATACTCTAATGGTAAAATAGCTTAAACTTTTGACGAACACTAGAATGAATTTTTATAATCTCCTATCACTCTGTCACAAATAGGAAATTGTTACAGCCGTTTCCGTTTCAAGTTTGGTATGTAGTCTCCTGTCGAGTTTTTGACCGTTTCGGACATTTTTGTTTCGTTATGCATTGCCTTACTGAAGAGATGGACAAGCAATAAAACCACTAAGCAAAAAACAGCATACAGGGTTGCATTGTGTGTGTGTGTTAGGGTGTGTAGTCCAGGCATCCTTCGCGCTTGACTCAAGTTCAATAATATTCCAAGGGATATTTTTGAGGTCTGAAGTAAATATATCGCTGACGTAACTTTTGTAATTCCTGGCTTTGACAGTTTTTGGCGGTGGAAAAAATTAACAGCGAAATGTTGTGTTCCTCTATACAGAAAGAAAATCGGAATGTTTTGTCGGTATAAGGATCATTCCGACAAGATGTTTTAGCGAAATTTTTTTGCGTATGTATATAAAGTTTATCACGAAATTTGCCATAATCATAACACCCTCGTATTTCTAGTAATAAAGCTGTACCTGGGAATCCGAACTTCAGCGACCTCCCCGCTAAGAGATTTCAAGAGTGCATCTTACCTTTAACTCTTGGAACTGCACCGCACCCACTACAGAGAAACACAGAATGTACTTAATTTAAATGCACTGGAATCTGTAAACAGGAATAACAAGTCAATCTTGATAGCCTGAATAGCAGGAATGTGTAACTGGACCGGCTGGCGCTATTTCGGTCATGATGTGTTTCGGCGTGTCTATAATCAGTTCTTTGCTTTTACTAGGAATACGATAATCGCAGATACCCCCTACTCGCTCTGGCATTGGACTATTACTTTGGTACTGCTCAACAAGAGCAACCTTTGTTTTACCGAAGTTTTGACGCAATCATTTCTTCGAAGTCACTGAATGCTGCTCCACACAACGAATAGAGAAAAATATGGTGTGTATTTGCTCTTCATGCTGTCTACCAGGCACATAAGGCGCCCATTATAAATATATTATTTAACAAACAAAAGGTGTCCTTTGTCATTATTTAGCTGTTTATATCAAACTAGACTGGCCTTGGGGTGTTACTAAAACGCGAAACAACGAAACAGCGAAACAGCGAAACAACGAAACAACGAAACAGCTAATTATTAACTAAAATTAACGATGATAACTAATACCGAGATTATTACAGGGAAACAACTAAAATTTACTGCAATAGCTAATACCTATATATGAAGGATGGTTATTGAACCTATTGCTCAAATAAACAAGCCCGTTGTCATGGTATTTCCGGAGTGTTGTAACGCATTCATTCTTTTTAGTTAAAACAGCATAAAAGAACAGAATACTCTAATGATAAAATGGCTCCAGAGAAACTCAATCCAGCCCCCCTCACACACACAATGCAACCCTGTTTGCTGTTTTTTGCTTAGTGGTTTTATTGCTTGTCACCTCTTCAGCAAGGCAATGCATAACGAAAAAAAAAAAAAAAAAAAAAAATGCCTGAAAAAGATGCTCTACAGGAGACTACATACCAAACTTGAAACCTGGCAATGTTTATTTTCATTTCCGAGTTCAATGCGTCCGTCAAAAACAACCTCTATTAATTTCAATTTTAGTTTTCATTCCACCATTTGTGCTAGGAACCCTGAATGAGTCACACATAAATCTGATACAAAATGAATTAGGTATTGTTGTATGACGAGTCAAATCCATCTGGGATCTTGTCGTGAAACTAAAAAAGGGATTTAAACATTCTTCACGGCGTACGGAAACCACTAGCCCACGGAACCGTGTCACTGTGGGGCGTGATGGTATGATCCCACTTGGAAATGACTCAATTAAATATAGTCCCTTCATTCTAGTGTTCGTCAAAAGTTTAAGCTATTTTACCATTAGAGTATTCAGTGTGTGTGATTAGAAATCTGTTCTTTGATGCTGTTACTTTTAAAACAATAGTGCGTTACAACACTCAGGAAATACCGGAAATACCGGTGCTCAAAGACAGATTGGCTGAGGTCACACTAGAAAGTTAAAGCGCGCTTTAGCGCTGCTTAATCACGCTTTAGCCTAAATGTGTGTGTGACCGTAAAAAACGCGCTTTAGGAGACCGCATGGGGGAGGATGTAAAGCGATACCAATAGCGGCAAAGTTCAAACAAGTAACTCTCGTTCTAAAGCGCTTCAAAAAGTACGTCTTAGTACGAGCTTTAGTGAAAGCTCGATTTGCTGACCAATCACATGCACGCTCGGAAAAGCCGCTGTCAATTCCGGAAGTTGATCATCACCATGCGTTGGAAATAGAATCACGTTCTTTCCGGACTTTTGAGCAAGTTTCGTCCGTCTTAATACTTCGATGGCGTTTCGCATTTTGGTGTCTTCCTTGGCGATCTCTGGTCCGACTTGTTGACAAATGTTAGCAAATGTTTCTCTCGATATCCGAAAATGCCTCCTCCATTCCACTTCTAGGGCAGGGGAATTGATGAAAACCAATGTTGCGGTCTTGGAAAAACCCACATTAACAGGGCGGCCGTGCTCTCGGTTGTGGACAATCCTTCTCCTCCGTTGTCTCAGAAGTAAGATAGTCCTAATTCTTTTGAATCTCCTACACCGCACTTTCCAAACAAGTTTTCTAATCAACAGTAAAAAATAGCAAAGAGAGCTATGATAACATTTGCGACGGGCAATGTGCTCAGAAAAAACTGATCCACGGGTTTTCGGGTGAAACCTATAATGGGATTCGGATGTTGGCTGTCATATTTGACAGCCAAAGGAAACCTGAACATTACGTCTCCTAAAGCGTGATTAAATCGTACGGTTTCGTAAAGCACGATTTCGACCCCTAAAGCGCGCTTTAAGTTTCTAGTGTGACCTCAGCCATTGATGCCAACTTGACGCAACATGACAACGGGCTTGTTTATTTGAGCAATAGGTTCAATAATCATCCTTCATATATAGCCTATATATAGCCTATAATAGGTATTAGCTATTGCAGTAAATTTTAGTTGTTTCCCTGTAATAATCTCGGTATTAGTTATTACCGTTAATTTTAGTTAATAATTAGCTGTTTTGCTGTTTCGTTGTTTCGTGGTTTCGTTGTTTCGTTGTTTCGCTGTTTCGTTGTTTCGCTGTTTCGCGTTTTAGTAACACCCCACTTCGTTTAATATTTCGCTTTTAATGAAAGCGAATTGTACGCCCCTAACTCGCGGGACGAGTTGAAATCACTAAAGTGACAGGAAAATACACGAAGCAACAAGGAGTGTAAATTTCAGCTCTTTACTGTTCCGTTCAATGCGAGTTTAGCGATTGATTATCTATCCATGTTGCAAACTATGTTATCGACAAGCAAATCCGAAACCAGCAGCATCTAATATCCTCTAAAAAGTTCAGTGCTATTTGATGGAATGAAGATTCAGATTATTTTAAACTTGGATTGCGCGGAAGGGAAAGAAAGGCTTTGTAGATTCCTTGGTACATATAGCCATATGTGACACATCGCCAGAAATTTCAGACATCCGGTTGCGCCATCTCGGAAGAGGCATCAGGTTTCACGCTGACAGCCGCTCAAGAAATAACAAAGAAATGTATGGAATCTGATAATAAATTGCGCTTTTCGCTTAACTGAAGCACGTTCGTAAAAATGTCTGGGCAGCATTCGGAAGAGGGAAGCTTCCTAAACACAACAGTACAAAAAATATTTATCTCCGGTAAAATTCGATGTGTACTTTTTTGAATTTAAAATTTCGGCCGACGTAAGAAGGGATTGATAGCAGAATACGCTCAAAACCGGCTACTGTCACTTTTTAAGCTGCATTTAATACAAGAACCTTGGGTAAAACGCAAAATGTCTACCCCGTACCTGATTGTCGAAGGATTGAACATCTCCTGTGAAGCCTCAGTCAGTCCCCTGGAGCAAATTCGATGTGTACTTTTTGTGTTTGAATTTGCAGTTCACAGCCAGCCATGGCGAATACCTCCCGTGAAATAAGCTGACTTCGGATGTTGATATTTTGGGCTGGGAAGCTCCAAATCGCATGAAAATTGCACCAAACGAAAGCTAATTTCAACTAGGTCGTTCAGCGGCACGTCTCCTAAACGTAGCAGTCTCTTTTTGAACCGGAGAAACCCATCCCTCCCCCACCCCACTGAGGCAAAGTACGTAACAATGTTGAATGTGTGAATGGCGCATGCTCATACCGCACGCCGCTGGGAAAGACCGGAAGCAATCGTGGACGCAAAATGTCTGGAATTTCTGGCGATGACCCCGTTGCTGAACAACTGATATGGCAACAACATGGATAGATAATCAATCGCTAAACTCGCATTTAACGGAACAGTAAAGAGCTGAAATTTACACTCCTTGTTGAAGTTCCATTAACATGTTATACTGACTCATACAAAACTCCCACAATACATAATATATTGTACTAGCTAACTGTAGTAAATGCCGAAAGTGTGAAGGAATCTGCAAGAACTGACTATCAATAAGACTGAGCTTACCAACTTACTGGTGCTTACCAACATTGCTGTGTACCTATAGAACCACTGCTCATCTCATTTCAGTGCCCCTATTGCTTGGGACTTGGTCATAAGGCAAAGAAGATTGGTGTATTTCATAGAATGGTCACTGATATCACTTATAGTTGTCCTGGTGAGTATTGAAACATGATGAAGGTCCCCTTTCCCTCTGGGCTAGCTAGGTACATACATTTTTTCAGCAACTTTCTTGGTTGAAATTTTAATTATCAGTGAGCTTAAACCTTGTGTGACATAACTCTTTTCTTCTGATGTTCTACATGTGTGCAGGGCCCATTGGTTTACACAGACAGCCACTATTATGGAAAATTTGTAGTCACCCCTCTTAACATTGTGGTGTATAATGTTCTTGGCAAGAGAGTCCAGAGCTCTATGGTAAAGGGGCGGCACGTACATGTGAACAGCATTATCTTATAGACAGCTTTGTATGATGTTCTGGAATCCTGAAGACCATTTGTGAGACAAGGCTGAGAAAGAGTACAGGGAGCTAATAAATAATTATTATAAGTTCATAACAGCATACTATAAATGTTGATTATATTGCAATTTTCTTCAAGCTACTGACTGTAGTGATAAATGTTTAAATTGTTCTGTATCATGTAGCAGCTCAATAGATTGAATCTCACATGCTTATTGTAATTTGTGTACTATCTACAGGTATAGAGCCATGGTCATTCTATTTCATGAATGGCTTTTTGAATTTCAACATTGTGTTTCTGATGGCAATTTTTGCTCTACCAATCCATGTAAGTTAACACAACCAAGTACTTCTGTGATTTTGTGTGAGCTCAGAATTACATTGTAACCATGATCACTGTGTACATGTTTGTGTTCGCATTCATGTCTTCATGTTTTCTTCTTAAATTAAACCTTCAGATGTGTGCAGCATTCCTGACGAGAAAAGGAACTCAAAAAAAATGTAAGATTTCTAAAATTAATTCGTGACAACAGTTATACGTTCGGGTTTCATTCTATACGAGACATCGCGACATTTCATGCAAAATTCTGCTCTGATATGGCATTTTTGAGACGTCTAGCACTCGTTCAAAATACAGTAGCATTGCGGCTAAGCAGGGGTGGGACTTGCAGAACTCGGGCAGTGATGAACTCTGAACCGCTTTCCTAACTCAGCCTTTACACAGACTTACCCAAAATTACGCGTGAACAATATTGTCCAGAATGCTACGTTGATATCATCACACCCGTGAACTACATATAGTTTCATTCAATGTAAATGGTGTGCGACTTGCTGAACGTGGACGCTGACTGATTTTGAGCGCTTTTTCTAACGCAGCTTTTACAAGTTTAGCGGACACTGATTTTTAAATACAACTTGCAAAAAATCGTCCAGAACGTACTCTGGACTCTAGTTTAAGGTATTCACTATGCACATTTTCGTTCCTTTTACGCTCTTTTGGAAACTCCCTGTGTGGGCCTACGGAAATCCACAGTGATCACTGAACTCATTTACTAGGTTGTCTCTTTATTTTGAAGTTCCCTCATCAGTTTTACCTCTGTGGCTCTCATTATCTGGAATGTACATCTGGATTGCAGTTTTCTTTACCAGGCCTCACAAAGTAAGTATTGCACAGGAAATTCTCACGTCAAACCACTGTCACGACAAAATGAATACACACATAAGGTTCATACCCACGTAATTACAGACTTACATTTAGTTGGTCTTTGACCACGAAACATGAAGTTTTTTGAGCAAGTACATCGGGACATTGAATATATAGATTTTCCATTTATTGGACTAAACTCTTGTTTTGTGGTCACTCTCAATTAACAGTTGTACGTGTATGAACGTTAGCTTAGTCATTGTTGGTATCACCGTTGTTCTTTGTCAGGAGGAGAGGTTTCTGTTCCCTATTTATCCTCTCTTGTGTCTGTGTGGGGCTGTCACTCTGACAGAAGTACAGGTGAGTGGCTTACTTTCGTCAGCAGATCGTAATCATTTAGTTTTATGGGATGCAAGGGAGAAAATCCTTTGGGTCTCTTCACTGAAGTCAAACAAGACGCAGGTTTTGAAAACTATTTACTGAAACGTTATGGAGTTTGTGCTTGTGCTTACAGTTTTATCCGAATCTTAAGGATAAGGATAACTTTATTTAAACACGTTACATTGTTGTGTAGGGTAGCTAGATTGACAGCGATCTGGCTCACTCGCTATATTAATGTGTCGTGTTTGCAGACATTTCTGTCGTAGAAAGAAGTTATTCGGTTCATACTGTACTGTTTATAGTTGAACAGTATCCAAACCAAACAACTAAATTTTCTATTATGGTTGATGAAAGAGGCTTCGTGTGTTCTGTCCATTGCAGAAACTGTACCATTATTTGATGAGTAGGAGCATCAAGCAGCACTACAGTGGTTCATTGGCCTGGTTTGCTGTGGTCGTAGCTGTTGTCTTCTCACTGCTGAGTCTGTCAAGATCTACTGCCCTGTACTTTGGTCGGTCTTCCTGCAAAATAATATGTAAACTTACACTCAGTTAGTTGTGTAGCTACCGCTGCCGAGGAGAGGACCTAAGAACCTTCTTGAAAAATTTTAAAGGACTTTTTGTTTTCAACTGGAAGAGGGGGGATATGCGAGCGAATTGCTTCTCATCTGATACCCGGCTCTCCACCCTCACACACACATACACGGGAAAAAAGTTACTCACCCTTCCAGCAGTCAGTGCTCTTTTGCTTTGCTTCAAATTCTTTTAATCGTAAATAGTAGCCGCTCTCGCGAAGTACACGGTCGAAAAATCGCCAACTTAATAACAAGGATAGCGTAAATTTTAGTGGCGTGACACTCAATGGTTTGTCACGCAATCTCGCCAGGTTACCACGCTCCGTTGGACCTGTACTGGGAACTGAGTGACAAGGTGACAGATCTGGAGCAAGGTATTCCTCAAGATCAAGACATCAACTTGTGCGTGGGGCGTGAGTGGCACAGGTTCCCCAGCAGTTTCTTCCTCCCGTCTGAGAGGTGAGAATTAGTGTTTGTTTGTCTCAGTTTGGTATTCAGAAAAGAGACCAGAGCTTTGGTCCGCGTGATTAACCTCATAACTACCAAAGGCAAGCTTGACTGGACCTTTAAACCCCATCTATCGTGCTCTATAAGAACCTGGTACGTCACCCCCAAATGTTCGCACCGTGCCAACAATATTTTGGCGCCGCACTCCTCTAATTCGTCTCGTGTAAACGGGCATCCAAACTTTATTGACGTATTGGTGCCTGAAATTTTAAGGGTGCTGAGACTAATTACCAGAGGTAGTCACAGGGAAACAAGGTACCGTGCTAACATTTGGGGGGAGCACGTTTTTGGGGGCGTGTAAATTGGTTTAAAACTCGTAACTCCAGAGAATGGTATAGGAGTAGCTCTGTGTATAGTGTGATTGTAGAATAACTGTTATAGGAGTAGCTCTGTGTACAATATGTGTGAGTCAATGTGAATATTCGTTTTGTCTTGATTCTTGGCATCTTTTCCCTGTTTAGGTGGCGGCTGAAGTTCATCCAGTCCGAGTTTAAGGCGCAGCTTCCCAAACCGTACAGCGAAACAGAAAACGCGACTAGAATCATTCCCACCCACATGAACGACTTGAACAAAGAGGAAGCGACGAGATACGTGAGTCATAAACTTGCTTCTTGTTTTGTTTCTGTTTTAAAATATGTATGCATCAGATATTGAGGAAGAGTGAAAAGGTGAGGAAGAGAGTTAATGAGGAAGTACATGGGTGTTTTGGTATGCCTTATCACTCAGTACTATGCAACGAATGAATATTGTATGCTTATCGTTTTTGTCGCCAACAGACCCCGATCTCCAAGTGCGACTTCCTCGTGGACCTTGAGACCCAAAAAGAAACCCCGAACGAACCGAACTACGCCAAGAAGACTGACGAGTGGAAAGTCCTGTCGTCAAGACCATTCTTGGACGCCGAGAGGTAAGTAGGATAACCTTTCGTTACACGCGAACTGCATGACGGCCTGACAGGAGACGATAGCAATAGGGGTTCAGCTGCGATAAGCATGCGTGACGTCACGATTAAGGTCTTCCCAGCATGCACTTTCGCCCAGTTGTCAACCGTTGCAAGGGGTTGAAAGAGCGTGCGAAATCCCTGGTGCTACTTGTATCTGCTCAGAAATAGCGTGCCTCTGTGTCTTTCTTCGACATGTTTTGGAGAAAGGGCATGATTGAAATGTTTGCGCTGCTTCGTGGCACCTGATGTTGCATGCGGAAGTTCTCCCTTGATCCTAAAGTTAATCTTCGTCAAAAAGCGTGTACTCGTGTGAATTACGAGTACTTGAGCTTGTGTGTTTGACTGCGGGTGCTTTACTAGACCGTTTTAATCAGTCGAGGTTTCTTTCTCGTTACAGATCGGATCGGATCTTTAGGGCGTTTTACGTTCCGTTCCTTTCCGAGCGTCACACGACCTACAACAACTACAACTTGTTGAAAGCCCTGTACAAAGACAAACAAAGTCGGAAGAAAGAGCAAAGCCGAGGGAATAAGGGGAAAACGCGACAGACTCACCAATGAAATTTTCTTAGGTTTTAATAAATATATGTTCTCCTTTGTACAATCATGTAGAGACGTTCTGCAATTTGCAGTATTAAATTAATATACACTCAATGCGAGCACTTCTTTTTTAGAGCTAATATATCTTCTGTTATTTTAACGAGGATAGTGTCCCGTACCGTTATCTCAATGCGTTGTGTCTTGAACGGGACACGGAACGTCGTGTTTCTGGCGGCGAACATTCGGGTTAAATTTGTCACACTATCCCGTCCTTGTACTTCACTGATTCAAACGTCCAAAATCAAAACTTGCGTACGGGGGGTCACAATAAAAACATTTTATATTTCTATAACCGGCGACTGCAGGCGATTTGTGTGCAAATTTGAGCTTGACTAAATTCAATGCAGTCGACCGGCCGCAAAACGACACGCAAGTGGACTGGACTGTATCTGTTTGGCCAGCGCACAATTTCTCTTCACTGCAAAGATTTTGAGGCTTTGTTAAACATTTTAACACGCACTCTACGTCGGCTGTGGCCACTCAAACTCCACTACGTTCTCCGTCACACAGAAACGACACTCTTCCTTGCCAATACCGTAGTGCATCTTGATGTTCTTACAGCGTATGACCTCCTGCCATAAGCGACAACGGTAACCTTCACTCGTCAGTTCCCGCTCTGTGATCTTGATGAACAGCTTCATGTCGTCATCAGTGACGTCACTCATGATCAAGTCTGGCTCTCTGAGCCTCTTTTGCATGTACTCGAAACATTCGTGGTGAGACGAGGGGCCTGGTGTGTATACGACCAGGTGGTGATCATGTCGTCCTATGCACTCGTTTTCCTTGATCAGTCTCGCCTGGTCTTCGCTTGTCAACAGACTCAGCTTCACTGTCGATGAGAGGTTCTCCATGCTCTTCGTCTGCGCGCACGTGATTATTGTCTCCTTCCATTCATCGAAGTGGTCGCCAAACCTCGCTTTCTTGGCTTTCTCCAGCTTCATCGCAAATACATTGGAGTATTTCTCCAGCTTATTAATTAAGCCTTGTATCTGGTAGAACTGCGCCTCTTTGTACACCTGCATGTAGAAAATGAAGAGGTAGTTATTTTACCGACCAATTTATTTGCTGTATTTTGCAGTTTAAATCTGGAGGCATTTAACTTTCATTGAAGCCCAAATATGACTGTTTTCGCATTTTCTCGCTTACAGAAACTATGCACGTGTTTTTGTGCAATGCAAGAGAATTTCTGTTGAACTGTCGCGACTGGCATTGTGAACGTCATGCCGCGTAAATGTACCAGCAAGCAAAACCTGGCATCTCGGACGTCATCGAGACGAACACTGATACACGAGTCAATTTGAAATCTCCCTTCCGTGTCTGGTCTTCATTATAAAACAGATTTGTGATTGGATTTGCCCGACCTTTTCTCACCTGAATAGCAATTGAAGGCAATGGTAACTCGATACCATCTCGGAGGAAGTTTAAAATGTGCTTGAAAAAAGTGCCGTCCCTGTCGATGAAATATCTTCCTTCTCCGTCTTTCTCCACTTGGTGGCGACCGCTGAACATGGCGGCCAACATGGATTCCTTGTCTTTGGTGAGTGTGGAGAGCTTTGTAACAAAATGGTGTCCACCAACGTTGAGTTGAACCACGGCTGGCAAATGCTGGCAAATGTGAAGGAAACCAAGTTCATAACAACAACAACGGCACAACTGTACTCTTGTTATTATCCCCTAATTATTAGCGGGACTCCCGTGAAATGCGGGTGACACATCAACTTTCTATTTTCCGCCTGTCTTTCAACTTCCCTTCAATTATTATTTTGGCTGTTTTTGAAAGTGATTTCTGTTGCGGCATTTACATTTACGGTCCCAGTTTTTACCACAACATACTAGTTTCTCGCTCTCTGATTGGTCGATTTACCGTTGTAAATAAGAGTCCAGACAACGATGCTGACGCCAGCACGTCACGTTTTGCAGCGAAATACAATGAAAGTTTCCTGTATATTTCTAAATGTTGTGGTTAAAAACAAATTTCCACTGGTTTGCCGTGGTGTGGACTCCTATTTACCACGATTTACGTCATCACATAGTCAAAATTAGTTGCGGACTCACTCGGCGAAGCGCCTCGTGAGTCCACAACATTTTGACCATGTGATGACGTAAATCGTGGTAAATAAGAGTCCACACCACGGCAAACCAGTGGAAATTTATTAATTCTCTCGCAATATTGGCGATACTTACGTCTTCAGCAGGCTCGTTTCCAACCATAATGATGTCCAGGGTATTTTCTAATTCATCCCAGATTCCTAAATAAACAACATGGAATAAGTTGAAGCCGTTCACAGGTAGCCGCCTAAGCCTCGGGTTCACCTGATACCTCGTTTCGTTGCGCAACAACACGCGGCCAGGTTTTCAAGTTTTCTTGGGAAAATCGAAATGTATCGTGGATTAGTCGATCGCAAAACTCGAACTTTACAGGAACAATAAAGAAGTAACTTGTATACCCTGTTTCCTTATGTATTTTTCTGCCACTGTTGTGATTTCACAAGCTCACTTCGTTTAATATTTCGCTTTTAATGAAAGCGAATTGTACGCCCTAACTCGCGGGACGAGTTGAAATCACTAAAGTGACAGGAAAATACACGAAGCAACAAGGAGTGTAAATTTCAGCTCTTTACTGTTCCGTTAAATGCGAGTTTAGCGATTGATTATCTATCCATGTTGTTGCCATATCAGTTGTTCAGCAACGGGGTGTCACATATGGCTATATGTACCAAGGAATCTACAAAGCTTTTCTTTCCCTTCCGCGCAATCCAAGTTTAAAATAATCTGAATTTTCATTCCATCAAATAGCACTGAACTTTTTAGAGGATATTAGATGCTGCTGGTTTTGGATTTGCTTGTCGATAACATAGTTTGCAAGCTCAAAAACATGATACCCGTACTTCGGCTTGTTCTGTACACACCTTTGAAGCCTTTCATCTTCTTCGACTTGTTTGTCAGCATTATTGTTCGATTGCGACCACTCTCGGAGCTTTCAGGCATGCTCGAAACAGATCAGCTCTTGCTATGTATAATGTGATTATTGATCAATACTGGAGTGAAGCCAACGGCAATTTCACAACAAATGCTTTGTGAAGCCCGCAGGTGTGAACAGAGCCACAGGCGACCCGAGAGGGGTGGGGTCTCAAGGCGTCATGCATTGTTCAAGTTGACCGCAAAACTGCGTTCTTTGGTGATTGTAAACCGTCCTCAATTTACTCTAAATACAATTTAAAAAAATCCACGGAATTTAAACAAACACTGATGAACCTGAAATTTTGCTAGCCTACGTAACAGTATCTTTCGATGTTCAAAGAGTTAATTTGAGGTCACATGATAAATTGTTGAAAAGAAGGCCTATTCACAGAACTAAATAATCGGTGACAAAGTGATTGTGCTTTAGACGAAAGACTGGACACGCAAACTACAGTCAGTCTACATAATAAATTTGAGCATTAAGCAATTAAAGTGCAGAGGAAAAAGTAAGTCACTGTGGATTTTATTCGCAAAATTTATCACTGAAAAAAGTTTAAATAAGCACTCCAAAATACGCTCTCTCGCAACACTCCAGTCAAGCAAAGTTCGATAATTTGAAGCGCCTGTATCAGCATTTTTAAGAGTGACTTTCTGTAAAAATCGAGAACTCAGTGACAGGACCGAAAAATCCGACCCCCTCATGTTTTGTCACAAAGAACCTTAAGGTGAACTATTATGAAAAACGGCATTTAAACTTTCAGCTGGATTTTAATTTATTTGTTACAGAGGAAAAACGGAAAATTGACTCAAAGTCCCTCCTGACCGCTAGAAATTGCTCATTTTCAACGAGCTCGCGAGAAAACACTAAGGTGTCTAGCTAAATATAATTTTGCTAGCAGCTAAAGCATTCTTTCATCTAACGTGACAGGGAAAAAACTCAAGAAAACAATATTTTTCAACTGAATTGGAGACCTTCGATTATGGTATACTTCGACCATTTTGCAGAAGAGCGAATTTTGGCCATTTTCAGGGGAGTGAAATGGCTCTTGGTACATAAAGTTCTGACCAAAAATTATATCTCGGAGCAAGTCGAATACAATTATTTTAAGTTTCAGAAATAAAATTTAGGGGCCCGCCAAACGCTTTTCAGTTACGTTCTAAATTGTTGGGGGTACTTGCATAAATTAACGTTAGTAACGCAAATCAATCAGCAGTTTCAGGTGATAACGACACGCTAAAAATAAAAGAATAGAGCAAGCAGAACGCACAAAATCAATCTACATTTCACTGAATTTTACTTTCGATGGTGCTTTATTTTGTTCTGGCTATAGGATTTACGTTTATGAATTAATGTAATCAAAATGCAAAAAGCGCACCTGAAACCCGTGCAGCTAACCTGCCATTAAAAACCAACTATAAGAGGTATGCTGTGTTTCAGGCTCCTGAAGGGTCTTTGAAATGCTCATTTCACTTAGTTACTCTCTCACTAGCCAAAATATTTAGTAGAGGCAGCAGAGTACGTGTACAACACATGTCACGCAACACTTCTGTCACTGCGGTAAAATATTCAACATAGATGGTAAACTCGCATTTTTGTGTTTTGTGTTTTTGTTTTTTTATCTTTTGTTTTAATGTTCTAAATATATTTTAGCAAGATTTAAAACATTGTCTACACGCTTGGTACGTTTACCGATTTACACTTTGCTTTTACAGCGGTAAATGTGCCTCGTATAAACACGACTTGCGTGACTCTTCAAGTGATGATTAATTGTGTTGGCATGCAGTGGAAACTCTTTTTACGGTAGAGTTTGGCGTGTCGCATTTTTTATCTTGGCAAACAAATTAGACCCTGTTTAAATGGAAGAAGGGTGACCCTCCTTGGAGGGACACTCTCCTAAAAGGGTCACCCTTCTCTATTGAAGTTCCTTGTTCCGTTTACATGATAAATAGGGTCATCCTAGGAGGAGGGTTACCTATCTCCTTGCTAGGGCAACCCTCCCAACAGTGACAACTTTTGGCCATGTAAAGACTCGAGGTAGGGTTACCCTCCCAGCGAGGCCTTTCAGACTGTTAGCGAGTTAGCCGCAGGGATAGCGCTTGGCATTTAAAGGGGGGCTATCTTCTGGCCCTTCTAGCCGAGGGTGTCCTATGGCAAGTGCGTCTTTAAAACGGAGAAGGTCAACTTAATTTATCAGGCAAAACGTTCATATGCGAAGATTCTCCACAAGAGTTCCAGTGAGGTACCAGCTCTCACTTCTGAATGCCGTTTTGAAATAACGTGCGATGCAATGTATGAGGCCGGTGTGGGCACTGAGGCCAAGCAGGAAAAGATACAGGTTCAATGTCAAGCAGAAAGATTACTTGGAGTTCAAGTTCAACATTGGCCAGGAATATGGGCTAAAGGCGCGGCTGCTGAAGTTGTGGCGAAACACAGGAGACGAGCACGGGACGTGGATGGAAAAAGGCTGCTTTCACTTTTAGAGTTTCTGACAGAGCAGCAGGTAACATCCTTCTTCCCAAGGTTGGCTGCAAAGGTGTGCCAACATTCAGTGCCACTGACAGTAGATGAAGATACACTGGCTATGGAGGAGGAGCGCGATTTCAGGGTAGGAAGGCAGGCAGTGTTGGCTTCCTTGAGCGTTCATCACCCAATTTGCCATAACTAGTACAACATTTGTGCACTGTCTGGTAAAATCCAAGTCCCTCCAGAAGTTACATCTTCCATTGCTGAGTATTTTGTGCTAGAAATTCAACCTCCCTAATTTCAACGTGTACAAGATCGCACTTTCTTTGCTACGATCTCTTGCAAATACTTGTTAAAGAGTGCTCTTGTAGCCCAAAGTTGTAAGTATTTGTATCTCTACGCTTCTGTAAATTCGAACTCGGAGGGCTCTCTTTACACAAGAGGAAGAACACCTTAGTAATAACTGCTGAGTAAACTGTAAACTAATACTAAAACTTTTGTCCGGGTGGTCGTCCTAAAATGTCTGACAATTTCCTGGATTATTAATCCAGTGTCCACTGATCAGATCCGACAACCTAAAGCCGTACATCATTTCTCCCAGCTCATGATCAGCACTGTAGACCTTGACCAGGAAATAAGTCACAACAAATCATGCAGATTTGTGCCAAAACTAATTTGCTGCTCGCCCGAATAATAATGGTTTTGTGTCAAATAGACACTTACCGCAACACAATTAGTCACAAGATCCGCTAGGTGACAGTGGTTCTGATTGCTTCAAAATTTTTGCTTTTCGTTAACTGTGAAATATGAAATAGAACTAAAGGCTACGTCAGTGTTTCTTCCGGTCGTTTTTCTCCGTAAGTTGTATTTGGGAGTCGGATACATCACCTGATTAGTGACGTATAGCTGTGCATTCACTGCTGTAAAAGCATAGTGTAAAGCAGTGAAAGTACCAAGCGTGTAGACAATGTTTTAAATCTTACTAAAATATATTTAGTACATTTTAAACAAAAGACAAAAAAAAACAAAAAACAAAACAGAACAAAACAAAAAAAAAAAAATGCAAGTTTACCATCTATGTTGAATATTTTACCGCAGTGACAGAAGTGTTGCGTGACATGTGTTATGCGCGTACTCTTCTGCCTCCACTAAATGTTTTGGCTAGTGAGAGAGTAACTAAGTGCATTGAGCGTTTCAAAGACTCGTCAGCAGCCTGAAACAACGGCATACCTCTTATAGTTGGTCTTTAATGGCAGGTTAGCTGCACGGGTTTCAGGTGCGCTTTTTGCATTTTGATTACATTAATTCATAAACGTAAATCCTACAGCCAGTACAAAATAAAGCACCATCGAAAGTAAAATTCAGTGAAATGTAGATTGATTTTGTGTGTTCTGCTTGCTCTATTATTTTATTTTTAGCGTGTCGTTATCACCTGAAACTGCTAATTGGTATTTGCGTTACTAACGTTAATTTATGCAAGTACACCCAACAATTTAGAACGTAACTGAAAAGCGTTTGGCGGGCCCCTAAATTTTATTTCTGAAACTTAAAATAATTGTATTCGACTTGCTCCGAGATATAATTTTTGGTCAGAACTTTATGTACCAAGAGCCATTTCACTCCCCTGAAAATGGCCAAAATTCGCTCTTCTGCAAAATGGTCGAAGTATACCATGATCGAAGGTCTCCAATTGAGTTGGAAAATATTGTTTTCTTGAGTTTTTTTCCCTGTCATGTTAGATGAAAGAATGCTTTAGCTGCTAGCAAACTTATATTTAGCTAGACACCTTAGTGTTTTCTCGCGAACTCGTTGAAAATGAGCAATTTCTAGCGGTCAGGAGGGACTTTGAGTCAATTTTCCGTTTTTCCTCTGTAATAAAAAAATTAAAATCCAGCTGAAAGTTTAAATGCTTTTTTTGGTAACAGTTCACCTCAAGGTTTTTTGTGAAAAAATATGAGGGGGTCGGATTTTTCGGTCCTGTCACTGAGTTCTCGATTTTTACAGAAAGTCACTCTTAATATGTAAAGATACTATTTGATGAACCAGTAACGACACAACCAAACAAGAAAAGCTCACTAATTGCACATTTCCAAGCAACCAAATTTTTCATGAATTTTTAGACGGGTATAAATTAGAGCCGAACTTTTGCCGAGATTGCTGGATTTTCCCACTATTTTACCCTAATTTTATAAGATCAAAAGGCTGAAATCCTTAAAATAATTATAATTTGTTTTCTTTTTTACGTTGCGTAGCATTATTTTTTCCATGAGTGCTGCAAAGATGACCAGAAAATTTGCGTTGCAAATGAAGTTATCCGACTGTCGGCTGCATTTTACAGTTCCATCATTGCAGGGCTCAAATTCGCTAGTGGTAAAATACCCCATTATGCCGGCAAGCAAGGCTGAACAAATAAACTCAAACACGTCCCGAAGTACGTCGAGTATGAAGCGGAATATGACATGGGTCTGAATTGATTAAATATAATATCGGCAATATGTTATAAAAGAGCGAAGTTTTCTTGAGTTTCCTGCTTTCCTTTCTCATATTTGCTGGCTCCAATTTAATAACCCAAAGGCGATAAAAGAAAGGAATTATATGTATTCCCTTCCCCGCCTCTGATCTGCCGAGCCGGTCTGATCAGGTGCTAAACTAACGAGTAAACAATCCCGCTTGGCAGCTTCAATACTGAATTTAAAACTTTTATGCAATCATCATCTTCCGTTCCTCGCAGCTTCATAAACGTGAAAGTTTACCAATAAGAACACAGCTTACCTGGTGAACGGGAAGCGTTTTACTGTCGAGTTGGTTGACGCCAATGGAGATTCCCACTCGCCTCTGAAATTTATATTTTCGTCTCTTTGGCGACAAATTCAATCGACTTTGCTCTTTAAAGTTTTTAGCTCAAGTCAGTTTTCTAGTACAAGCCGGTTAATTTAATCGCTTCTTCGTTACAACCAGCCAGTATTTTGGATCTCGAACATGTTCTTGGCAATCGCACCAATGTTTTGATGGACAGCGTCAATACTATTGTTAAGATAGACAAAGGACACCGCCATGCACCTGCTAAGGTGCACGAGTGGGCCTGGAAACCGAGTTACCGGTATATAGGTCTAATATAGCAATGCAGCTGAATGCCGAGTTTGTTTATGGGTCATTATTATTGAGCCTAACAAGGCGAGAAAAAATAAATTTCTCTCGAGTAGAACTACACAGCCAAACCTGGGGTGGCATTTTTTTTTAGATTAAAAAAAAATTAAAATTTCTCTCTCAAGTCCAGGCTTCACTGTTAGTGCTATTTTTTTTTTGAACCTATAATTGCCGCAAGCAATTTAGACCATGTCCTTTTCCGAGCACGTAAAAGTCTTCCAGTACTATAACCGACGCATGTTGTTCGTGTTGCTGGGGATGGATGGAGTAGGAACTTCTCAATTTCCCGAAAGAACTCTTCAATAGGGATAGCTACAGAATGAAATATGGGAAGGGACTCCAAAACTTGGGACTTTATTACACAGTTTACATTATTCCTTAGATCTACAGACTTCTGAGCAAAAACTAGAGCTAAACATTACAGCGGAGACGTGAAGGTGGTCGTACTGAGCAGCCACACAAGGCTTGGCGCGCAAGACACGGACTAGACAATGTGGGTCACGTGACATGTCATATATGGTATGCGCAGTTTTACAAAGTGGACTGAATGCAAAGTTTGCTATAAAAAAAAACGTAGATACATCATGATAAATGCATGGCTGTAAAATCGGCAGGTGTGAGTTTCTTGGAAGCCGCCTTGTCGAACGGATATCGTAAAAGCTGTCTCACAGACGAGGTGAAGGGGTGCTTGAGTAAGACTAGCTACAAACTGAACAACTATTAGAGCAATCTCCAGCAATTATCATCGTGGAGTGCGAACCGTCACTCACTTTCCCTCTTACGATCGCCTGACGCGAGCCCTCAGTACAGTGATCGCGGATACACAGTGGAGTTAGACCATCTCTCCCCTAAGTGTTTAGTAGAACGAGAAATACATTCGAAAAGTTAAGGGGAGGAGCGGTCTAGCTCCACTACATGTCCGCGTATCCACTATGTCCTAAGTTTCAAGTGCGGGGTGCCAGCCGTCGATCCCGCTTTCCTTATTTTCTCTTTTTGTTTTGTTTTTCTTAAAAATGATGCGGGTATATGCAACAGGATATGTGTTTTGACCACCTTTTGCAAGGCCACTGGTTACTTTACACTGAGATTCCAACTGTTACTGCACTTCATAGTATGTGGACATCTGTGAAAAGAGAAGACCAAACAGAGTTTTTCCATGTAGTGCCACTGCAGATGACAGGGACCAAAATCTACGGCGCACGTGATCCAGTCAAAGCCTCGCAATCGCTTGTCCGTTTGGCGTCTGGGAACTAGTTTCTATTTTCTCTCGGTTCATGATGCAAAATCGTGCGCCGTTTGAAAAGGTGAGTGAACCCGCTTAGTTTTTGTTTACTCTTAGTGTTATTTTGCACAGTGTAGGAAGCCGAAAATAAGCATGCAGAAATGCGATTCTAAAATGTATTGCTCGACGTTTTATAAACATACAGCCATGAATGAAGCTCTAGCTTGACAAATTACAATACGACTACGTTGACCAACCAGACAGTATAAAATATGTTGTGTGGTATTAATGTTAGGGGAGTATCAATGGCAACTAATATTGTGACTACAGTAAAGCTATTATACAGCTAAAAATGGGGTGCTGAAGTTCTAAGAGTATAACAAAATGCGATGGTTAGCTTTTTTTTGTTTTGTTTATCTGAAAATAGATGCCAAAAGAGTATGTGCCAAACAATATTGATCAAACCACACACATCTGTCCTATGTGAACCATATTAACGTACACAGAATATCTAGTTGTACCACCTATAGTGTTCCAAATGAGCTGCAATCTTCATTACCCTGTCACTGTGAAGACTTTTGAGTGTGTGTTTGTTTAATATAAACTTACCACCAGCAGAAGCAAACCAAGAAACAATGCCTTGTCTTCACAAGAAGCAGTTTCTAGAACTGAATAGAAAAAGAAACATAAAATTGATTATTGCCACGTTGGGTGACCCTCGCACAGATTTCTGTGCAGGAATTCAGAAAGAGAAGAAGTCAAAACCAGAAGGTGTGAGATGGGGGTGAATGAAGATTTGTAAGAATGAATGTAGCAACTTACATGAAACTGTTACACGGTCTGGGTCTCCTGTGATACAGCAGCTGCATATCCCACCACAGCAGCCCCTCCAGATGTGACTCACTTCTCCAACATACCTCTCATTTTCATCTTCAGTCTTTTCTGTATATATCTGATTAAAAACGAAAACTTTCTTTATGACCCCATGTTGCTGCTGAGCTCATAACAAATTCTCTCTCAACTATTCAAAAAGAAGCGTATGAATGATGCAGTGAGAATTTTCCGTAACCAAAATAATAATGTTCAACACAATAAAAGTGAGCTAATATTGAAACAGATTTTATAAGATCAGGTTTTCAACATCTAAAAAGAGCAAGAAAGAAGTAAAGCTGATTAAGGTTAATTTGTTCAATCCTACACATATGCTTGCTTGTATGAACAGTAATAACAAAATAGTGAAGCAGCTTGCATTTCTTTTAACAAATTGCTATCAATAAACTCTTCCCTGTATTTTACAGGGATCCCACTAGTTTCTTATATTATTTTATCACTTTCTAAATGGTTAAGCCTCAACATACCTTGAAAGTGGCAACATCATCCTTGGTGCACTCACAAGGATAGCCAGAAGGCCCAAGCACACGGTATTTGCGGTTCCCCTGATAGTCATAGATCTCAAAGTAATAGGCAGGCGGAAGCCAGCTACCACAGGTCTCTCTTTGTCTGCAAGGAATAAAATAAGTTCGAAACAAATAAAGACATCTTTTTACCATATGCCTTTCAAAAACTTATGTACAATCTGCTCCTTCACATGTTTACAGAAAAAATTGCTATTTTTCTCAAAGGTAATGTTGACTTAATATATATTCAGCTTTTGTCTCATTTATGTTGGTTGCAATAATTATTAATAACTAATAATAAGTAATTATTACCCTGCTCTTTCAGCACAACTTACGAATGTCTTATATGCCCCAGAACTTCACCCGTTGGCATGCGGACAGTCATAGAAGGTGCCCCCCATGGGCAAATCACAGGGGCGGAACAGTTGCCAGGTCGTTCAAGTTCCATGATAAAGTTGTTGTTGAACCTGTTGATGACTTTCAAGTAGGCTGGTCTCATTGAACCCAGCAAAGCTTGGAGGCATCCATTGAGAGATTTGACTGCAGGGAAATGGAGGTAATTGTATATACAAGTTAGATTTTTTATTACTGTGTAGTATTATATGTTCAAGGTGAGCAATGAAGGTTACTATTATTATATACACTATTCGCATGCTGATGCATATTGCACACATGTTGATTGGAAAGCATTTTAAAATTGTGCAGCAGGAATAAAGTTTACTCCTACCTACCATCTACACAAAAACAATACAATTTGATTATGAAAATGCTAATGCATATTGCAAACACATGTCAATTGGAAAGAATTTTAAAATTGTGCAGCAGGAATAAAATTCACCCCTACCTCCTGTCTACACAAAAACAATACAATTTGATTATGAAAATGCATCAACTCGAAAATGCTGTCAAAAAAAGTGGCTATAGCTTTTAAGCCACCCAGGTTTTCATTTCTGGCAGGTATAAAAATAGTAAAACCCACTCAACTGCATTTAAAAAACACACTATGTACATCAAATAGTTTTTCTGCATAAAGAATGCAGGTTTCTCTGTAAGTGTAAACCTCTGTTTAAAAACACCTACTTTCTTTGACTGTTAGGATTGAGTTCCCACGTCCATCATCAATAGCAAACTGTATTTGCTGGTACCATGCTGAAATAGTGAATGTTAAGCAGTACAAATGAGTGGTAATGTTGAACAACAAGTGTCATTTACTTGCGTGCATGCAGAATATTTCACATACGAATGATCATTTGATTTAGTATACAATAAAAGTATAGTAAGTCAACATATAAGCTTGTAAGACAACGATTGACATCAAGTACATAATATTGTACCAATATCTAAGACACTAGTATTATTAGTATAGGTGATTGCATGATTTCGAGTGCAATTTAGAATAAATTAGCACGAGTAAATTTTTCAAAGACCACAAAATTGCATGAGCGCCGCGCGAGTGCAATTTGTGGTCTTTGAAAAATTTACGAGTGCTTATTTATTCCAAAATTGCATGAGAAATCATGTGATTACTTGTTAATAACATGCATACAATAATTTACTTTGCACAATTTTTTTCAATTTTGTTACAATTCACAAGTGTCTCTCAAGAACTTTGTTTTCTTCCAAACAGAATCGGAATCGTCCTGGGGAATGAAAACATGCCCTTTTGTTTTGTTTGGCTTTGCAAATATGTGCGCCACCTGTTGGCAATTTTTAATTTCAAATTTCTGCACTGTTAATTTCACATTTTTGCACTGTTTGGGATAAATTGAAGTGCGCTCAGCCAATCAGAATGCAGAAATTATTGTATGCATGTTATTAAACCTTTATAATGCTTCAGGGAAGGCATCTGTGTAAACCACATTACTTAGTCTTTATCCCTATGTTCCATATTAATAATTATATAATTACAATAATTAATACATTTTAATGTTAAAATGTTTAATATATTATAATATATTATATTATTAACATTAATATTATTAAATAAATTATATTATAATAAAATAGTCTGCAGGATTTTGTTTCACTATCGTTTTAAATTAAACGTTGCATGTTTTTAATAATTCGGATGATATTGAAGCAACGGAAATAAAAATCAACAACAACACACACACAATCACGGATTCAAGAAACTAGAGCAAAAACGGGTTATGCGTTAAACAAATATCGAAAAGCATACAAAACTCATGTTTACTAAAGAAGCTTTGAAAATTCGAAACAGAATAGTTATGAAAAGAGCAGTTCATTTTTACATATGACACAAAATTTCAAATAGCTTAGTTTCCGGAAACCATATGGATGGCGGGGGAAGGATCGTCACGAATTCTTTGTTGTGTGTGATGTCGGTTCACTTGATCAAGATTAGTCATCACTTCGGATTGTGAATCTTACATGCATCTGTAAAACCTCAGATGAATCAGTAGTAAACACGAGATTTTCGAACAGGATTTCCTCGACTCACATAACTTGTTTATTGCATATTTCGAGGCGACAGTTTATTAACTCAAAGCTTTTCTAAAGTGAATGTACCGTTTACGGTTGTTTGAACAAACGTTCTTACTCGAATTCTGCTTCTGTTGAGCGGGGAGTAGTTCACACGCTTTGGCAGGCGTTGAAACATAATGCTGCTTTTGCTGATTTCTGCGAAAGAATGCCAACCAATAGGTGTGTGCATTGACTTTTGATCGATGATCGAGTTAGACGAGTAAAATTTGCAGCGGCGCGCTGGTGCGCTGCTTGGAGGCCTGTTAACAGCTTTACCTTCGTCGGAGTCCACTATTTGGGTGGCAACGAGCTTGTTTACACGTTGTAAAACTTCCAAGCCCATCGGAATCATGGGCTGTGAAGGATCTTCATTTTCGAGCTCCTTTTCGTCCATCGGGCCGATGTATCCGCCGATGTACTGCACTGAGCCCGAGGTGTTCAAACCAGGTTCTCGATCTATGGGACGCGACATGTTTGCTTTCCAAGTGAATACTTCCTGTAACGTGATGGACTGCAAACTCGTAATCTGACACCTGAATGAACGGTTTATAAACCCTCGCCAGAGACGCGAAGAGGGCAGAAATTTCAGTTATTTCGCTACGCTTCGCCAGGCTTTTAGAATGTTGCATTTATAATATTGTGGACAATCTTTTGTTTTTGGAAGAGTTCAGCTTAATTTGTAATTCAAATTACACGCCTTCATAGTCCAAACACCATTGCGAAATTCGAATTAGTGAAAAAGGTTTTGTCACGCTTGTTGTGCAAGCGGCTGATGAATGGATGTTTGAAACACTCTGTTCCAATAGAGATTCGATTAACAAGTCCACATCTGCGTTACCGGAGGCGGGTTCAGTATTGTTTTTCCCTTCCTAGCCCCACCCCACCCCACCCAACGCCAGTGGACGCGCCGATGAGCCTTGGTTGTTGCTATTAACTACCACTAAGAGTTTGATTTAGATACGACGATTTGCGGTGTCCCATTTCAGACTTTAATCTTTAATATGATACTTCTAAAAACAGCTTACACTATACTAGGAGATAATACATATTAAAAAATTAAAGCAGAGAAATAGGGTGTATGGCATTCCCAAGAAAACTGCGAAGTCCCGGTGTGTACCAACTCGACGCAAAATCACTTTCTAATTCAGCTTAATGTGTGAGTTTATTGTCAGGTGTACATATACGAGATGTTTGTTATGAGCTTTTCTGAATCACTAACCTTCAATAGAACATGCTTGCACTGGTTACCACTGTTGTCGGGTCACTTTGGATGGAAAGAGCACAAAGGCTTTGATGACCACAATGTTTTGAATGAATTACGGAATGATTGATAAAGCGATTCAGTGCCTTTGATCACGTTTTTAAGAAAAATATCAGGTATTATTTTCACATTATTTTTCTTAAATAATTATCATTACGATCTTGCGTGTCACTCGCAACACGGGTGGTAACTGCGATTATTTTCTCTTGCTATCAGCTCAAACCGGTCTGGAATAGTTTTACGATACCACATTTTTACAGTTTTGTGAGACCATTTTTTTTTATCTGAAGGAACTAGTCAATTTTTACGATTTCAAAAATTGGTCTTTTCAATGAAGTAAATTTATCAAAGAGCCATAGTTTTCGAATAATTCCCCACGGCATAGTTTTCGAATAATTCCCCACGGCATATCGTTCAAGAGTTTTACCGTTGACCTTATCGTTTAAAAAGTTGCACTCTCAGATAAGCATCAGGAC
Source organism: Plumapathes pennacea (assembly GCA_964036295.1). NCBI lineage: Eukaryota > Metazoa > Cnidaria > Anthozoa > Antipatharia > Myriopathidae > Plumapathes > Plumapathes pennacea. Next base: position 409,255 of record OZ038466.1, read on the forward strand.
ACTGCTGATTCCTCAGCATTATCCTCAGTGTCTTAAGGAATGTATGTTTTCAAGTTTGCTCATTAGCATAAATAAAATTTCAAGCTACAGCAGTGTGCAACTCTTGCCCCCTCCAGCCGGCTATACATTCTTCCTAATTTTTGCAGTTTTAAAAAGCTCGTTTCTCAAAAGGTATTCAACTTTCGATTTATGGAGTCCGTCACGTAAACAAAGATCCGCCTATAAGTTAACGCTATCTCGGCTAGGCAAAACAGCGCACCCTTTGTCAAGATTAGATTAGCCCCTTGGTGTATTTGGTGTGTTTTTTATTTTATTTTATGATTTGATGTAGAATTTCGGCATGATAGATAAAGTTCTTACTTGTTCTGCATTTTAAGATTCGCGTGATGCTTGATTCGTTTTGATTTAAGCACAGGTTGGCCTACCATCCCACTCCAGAGTGAATAGGAATTCTAGTTAGTTTCGGCCCAGGGTGAACGTCGAACTTCACACGAGTCAAAGTCATCGTTTGAGCTAATTTATTAAGTTCGACGTTTAACCTGGAGCGTTATCAAATGAACTGTGCCAAAACTGTGTGAAAATTCGTGCGTGGCTGGTAATGCTACAAAGGTATTTTTCAAAAGAGCAACTCGACACAAAATCACAGTTCTTTAATGTAACAAGTTTATTGTCAACTATACATTTATCGTTTGTAAAATGTCGATTAATATATACTTGGGTTGTTCTAAATTATTGAGTAATGAGAAGCTTAAAATTAAAATTGAAACCATCGAAAGGTTAGAAAGGAACCGTCGACAACTTCATTCTTTGCAAAGAGAAAAGGAAAAAAAAAAAAAAAAAAAAAAAGGCCTTGTTCTCACCTTTGGCCTAACAACAGAAAGGTTCTTCATGATTACGTTTTGAGATAAAGAAAGCTTTAGAATTCTATACCTTTAAAATGCTACAGTTGTTTTAGCCAACATGTTAGGATGAGGAATTTGATTAATCCTGGGTTAGCTGGTCGAACTGTGCCCATTATTGTGCAATTTATAAAGCAATGAAATACTGCTCTCAAGTTGTTTCAAATCATGCTTGTTGCTTACAAGGTGGTCGCCCTTACTGCTAAATATTAAGTTCTGAAGCAAATCTGAAATTGTCGATGGTCCCAGACTCTAACTGCACACGCAGAAATATCAAACACCAGTGGCCAATTCAAGAAAACATTTTACACATATTAATGCACAAGTCAGACATCATTCAATACCATATGCCCAAATACCAATCTCAATATACATAGACTCTGTATAAATTGGAACTTGCACACTTCTAATGAACTAATAATCAAAGTGTTAAAAAAGGTACTAACTGCTGCATAATGAGTGTAAATGTTATTCTATCGATGGTGCATCCTTTTAGGACTCTTCCAGAATCGGGATGGCTGGAATTTGCCTAAACATTCATTCATCTGGGGACAGGTGTATCCCAGAATATTTTTAATAAATTCGTGAAAACACTGCAACTCCATGCCAATACATCTTTAGAAAATGCCAGAAAATGAAGCATTTTACCAATCAGGCCAGCTATTCCCATTCTGTAAATTCCCAAGAAGAATGCACCTTGCCTTGACCAGAAAGACCAATCAATTGCAGTACAAAAAGGATTTGTTCGTTTCCTCTCGTACCTCTTTAAATCAAGTTCCTCCACCAATACTAACCAAACTACTGGACGGCCTCTCTTTCCTGGTTTTCCCTTTACCATATAATAGTATACAGTCCTAAAATAAACGGATTATTAATGGGAAGGGCCCACTACTTTGGTCGCACACGCAACCACCACAGAGGATTCACTGAATATACATATTACTGGTAAAACAGCATTTAGTATGTTAGTAATGTTAATTGGCTCCAATATGGAATAATGTGCTTTCCACGAAAAAGTATAGAATAACGTTAAGCCAAACAAAAATTTAATAAACACTTTGCTATGCAAAGTAAGCGAAAATACCACTTGCAATAAGCAAAATCTCAGCTCAAAGGGGTCAATAATTCCTTTTACAGTAATAAAAGTAGAAACGGAAAAACTGGCGCTTTAAAATCTTCAAAATGCGCCACGAATGCAAGATTAGTTCCAAGGGCTTCAACTGAAAATGTAGTTTAAAAAGTATAATAAATGCATTTGATATAAATGCCGATTACAAAAATAAAGGACTCTTCGTAGCCTTCCAAAATAGGTGCAGGTTAAAAAAAACCTCAAACCTGTTTAAAACATGCCTTGTAAAATAGCCTTGGAAAAAAAAATGTTGGATCACTGTACATTACAGCTATGATACAAAACATAATACTAAAAAAAAACCCATATTTGAAGAGACTGGCTAAAACGCATGACAGTTGCTGTTAATTGTTATCTGATTAGATTTGCGAGAATACGATACGACGTTAAAGAACGAACAACATTCCTTATGATTTGGTTAAGATGGCACGAAGCAAATTTATTACAATCAGGTGGCCGCGTCAATTGATCTTGACCACATATTGGCTTAAGCCTGTCAAAGTTTAAAGGTCAGCGAATGGTGCACAATCAGATGAATACATTGGCTGGCGAAATGCAGAGCATAGCTAAGCATTGGTATAAAAATAAAAATAAAAAAATACATGCACGATGTTAATTGCTGTAAACGTATCTGCTCTTTAGGTTTTTAGAGTGAATGAAACTCCTTAAACCACGTTCCTTTACTAATACGACAAATTGAAAAACATCTTCACAAACTTACTCGTAACTATTAACCTGTACATATAGACAAACCATTACCAACTCCCCTTTTTCATAAATTCAAATTTTTAAAACATTTTGTGACAATGAGCACATAATACTGCCGTTGTTGTAATGTACACTATGTTCAGAACACGAAGCCATTTGCACTACCCGAGCGTTGCATAACATTTTGGTAGTTTTCATCCCCGGACACTTAATGCGAGGATCCTTGGCGAATGAACCTGAAATTGTTCAGGGAAAAACTACGAAGGCCAAATTTTCAATATTACATGAAGTATAAGAATATTTGTGTTAGAACAAGTTTCTGGAAGGCACTCTTGCTCTCCAGGCATACCAATCTAATTTGGTAATTTGAAAATTTGTTTAGGCCAGATGCAAACGTCCATTAAAGCCCAAACAACAAAGACCTACTGCTTCCAAGTGGCTCGTCTGGGACACCTACCTACTTTTTTTTCTTAACATGGAATAAAATGCTCAGCTATACGTCGCGTATGGATCACTAAGGTATCTAAATTAGTTTTTAACCAAGACTTCATGCAAGATTCATTCACCCTGAAGCCCTTTGGCTTTGGCAAAGGGATCTCCGTTGCGAGTGACAGTTCTACAATATGCAATAGGGGGTTTGCACAGTGGCCATGTTGGATGGCAGGAACAATAGAAGTCAATTCCTCAGGGAAAGGAATTGTTATGGAAAATATTTCATTATTCCTGCCATTCAACACGACTGCCGTGCAAACCCTATATTCACTCAGTTATCCATACTTTTCAATTATGTACAGTTGTGATACTTTTATGCGAATTACTGCACGTAACAAGTGTGGAATGAAGATGTTTATATAAAATACCCAGCATAAAATTTTAGTTGTAGAAATTATACACTTTCCTGCTATACTATTTTTTTATATAAAAATATTGGAAATATTGAGCTAATTTACTAACCTGCCCATGGTTTTCACAACTGTGAATATCAGGTGTCTAGTTTCCATACAGTACTCATTATCAATGGTCAAAATTGGATGCGGAATCTTCCCCTTGGCCATTTGTACACACACGTGCACGTATGTATGACAAAGTCCATCCACGATATTTATACAGCCTAGTCAATGTGACCAGCAATGCAATGCCACTCCGTCGTTTGGTCCTCCGGCCAAGATCAAATACAAAATGCAATTAAATCAAAAATGCTCCGAAGAAACTGGCAGAGTCCCACATGTTGACTTCCTTGTGGTGAACTTTGGAGACACCCACGAGAATTTGATTTCCTGTTCGAAGTTCAAAGGTGCCTCCCTGGTAGCTACTGTAGAAGTGCATAGGATCTATCCCTCCGGATCCTGGGGCACGACATTTGGTCGCTATGTTTCTCATGATCACCGTCATTTTTCCACCTTCGTTCAAATGAACATAGTGAATCAAAGGTTTATTTATCGAGGCTTGGAAGTACAGTTGGCTATAAACGTAGTAGCGGCCATCAGACGGAACTGTCAAAGTGCCGTTATCGTACACCATGCCTCCAGTAGTGTGGGCCCTCCCCAAGGTGTCTTCATAACGTCTAATGATGCCTGAAAGGTAAGTATTGTCAGACTAGCGATCCACTTAGCATTATTTCTCCTGGAGGTTGGCCATCAGTCCTGTGAATATTAACTACCACTTCTTCAGGTATTTTGTCATGGGCGCAAACTGAGAAAAAGTAAGCTCTACTGCATTCCTCATCAAATAAGAGAAACTACCCCTTGTCACTAATAAAACAGATAAAATAACCCTTTAAACCACCTTATTGCCGTTTTGAAACAATAATCGGCATCGATATTTAAGCAATCAAGTTTCAAAAATCTCTGTTTGAGGTCTTTAGGCTGTGAAATTCACTGATTACCTCAGGAAATGGGGCTGGAGACTTCACAGTTAACACACAAGTCCCAGCCCTCTGAGAAACGAGGGCTGAGGGCTTGAGATGTGCAGGTTCTCTCCTTGCACCACTGTTTTTGTCATACCGATACTGATTAGTGTTTCTTATTCCTTGCAGGTGCACTTAGTGAAGGGTCTTCTCATAGCAACAAATAAAGCAAAAAACTATCAACTGGACATGGTGAACAATCTGATGGTAAACTTGTTTAATGCAAGTAGATGAGTCAGTAAAGACCAGTCCAGTAACAGCACTCGGCTCTGATTGTCTAACTTCCTAATCTTGTTTATATTTATAACCCTCGTCTCCAAACTCAACATGAGACGGCTAGGTTAACAACGAGGCAAGTAAGAAAAAGAAAATGTTGATGCTGAGATAAGGCTGGTGGACTAAATGGATTACACAGTAACTAGCAGCACAACCATGGAGACATCGATGGACCCTGTATCAATTTTAAGAGCTCCTGTGTCTTTCTAAGGTGATAACTGCACGAAAGTGGACCCTGTAGCTACAACTACTTTATTCTTTGCACCAAACTTTCAAAAAGTCCGTTGCTACTAAGTTTACACATATGTATACACATGTATATTTAGGCTTGGCCTTCTAGTCACTTAATATTGTACTGTATACGTAGCCCCTTTACCGGCCCACCATGACATCAACCTAACATAGCTTATCAAACTAAGAAGGCTCCAAAGAAGCTGCCTACGAGCAGGACTCTAGAACGTGACTCCCCAAGACGAATAGTTATCTCATCATTTGGATTCAAAAACACCAAGCGGCCATGAAACCCCGTACTAACCGAATGTACACTACTCTTCACAGTCTTGGCTACAGGAAGGTCATTTACACTAGTGATATGAACAAATAATGGAACTGGAGCACTGACGTAGTAGATCTGACTATATACAAAATACACTCCAGCTTTGGGGACAAGAAGCTTGCCAGCACTGTTGTATCTCATTCCCCCTCTGAGAAATGTGGCATTCCAGCAAGTTAAGAAGCCTGGAATAGATGGAAACCAAAGGGGTCAGCCACCCTTGGCAGTGGCCGACTTTGGTGGACAGGGGTTATTTTTAGAGAATGTTTGTGTTTTTAGTCATTCTGACTCATTTGAAACAACCGTAAAACATTGTCTTTCTTTCTCCAACAGAGACCAACACAATTATAGTTTATATGAAGAGCTTTGCCAAAGCTACATGTCATACAGTGGAATTGAAGAGTGAAGGTTTGGCAAGATTTGTTTATGCACATTCTTTTGAAACCTTAGAAATCATTATTAACAGTGAAATCTTGATGTGTCGGTGTTTTTTCCCCTTCCCTTTCTGATAGCAAGCATTAGCTTATGCAACTTCATATAGAACAAACAACACAACTGCAGGTGATGCACATGGTGGAACCAAAGAATAAAGATTTGACGAGATCAAAACTTTCTGCAATGTAAACCCAATGAAACTAGAAATATATTATTATTTGTGAAATTTATTATTAAATATGAGGTGCAAGTACTATAGAGACATACCTTTTGTCCATAAGAATGATCAGTTTTTTTTAATGATGTCATGTACGATGAATGAAAGATATGTCACAGACACCAAGACTGCCATCTTCGTATGAGATTACTGATGGTATATCATTGGTGGATTAGCTTTTACTTAAGAATGTGACAGGGAACTCACTGTTAACAAAAACTCCATGTAAGAAAGCAGCTTACTTTTACAGCGGCAAACACTTTACAACAGTCTTAATACAACAATTTCTTATTTTTTACACATTGCCGACTCTATCATTGCACCTTGTTTTGAGTTTCACCAGATGACAAAAAGAAATTGAGTCTGACTTTGGTTAAGCCAATAAAAATAAAAGTAAAAAGTAAAACACCCACAATGATCAAGATGCACATTCACAGTTGTTGGTCTACAAGAGAATGATAAGGACTCTTGTGGGAGTGAAATGTCACTCTAATCAATGCTTCCTCACTTATGATTAATCACAATTCTGAAATCTATTGCATTTACATACTATAAAGTCAAATATTCTTTTTTTCCCCTGCAGCCACAAATATTCCTTCTATCCATTCATCCTAATAATTCTTAACCACTAACTACGAGGGCCATTATTTATTTAGAAAAAACACACAAGTGTCCTGTTCTTGCACTACTTATGTAAGATGAGAGACTGCAGGTATAAGGAAGGCAAATACAAATTCACTGTCAATCACTAAGAGCTGAGCAGCTGCTAGATAAATAACAGCCAGTCACAGCTGCTTACAGCAGTTACCCACTTTGTGTTCATATGAACAATATTGTTTGTACATGACTACACTATTTCATGGAACAAGAAAGGTAAAGCTCAGTACTGTCACAACTGTTTATCCTCCCCAAAATAACACAAGCAAACAAACAAACAAACAAACAAATACATTAAACATAAAGATTTAGACACTGAAAGTGTGGCGTACTTACAGAGAGAAATGTACATTCTTATAGATGAGTAGTGAACCAAATACTCATGTAGAAACAACATTCATACCTGTTTCAGGTGAGTTTGCAGCAGATCTGGAGTTTACTGTACTTCCTGTAAGATGAGCTGAGGGTCGGGGCTGTGACTGCAATACACAATAAACAAGAGTGTCACAAAAACCACTGACTTGTCCTGGTACTAAAGTAAACCATTGTAATACCCAAGAGTACCTCTTAACTGTAATATTATCTGGTATAGAACTGGATACCAAGGAGAACTTACAGCTCATAACTCATTAAAAAATCCTCACTTTATCCTTCAGTGGATGCCTACCTCAAGAGAACCCGTCTCTCCCTTTGGTCCTTGAGGACCTTGTTCTCCCTTTTCTCCTGGAGCTCCTTTCATTCCTGTTGGTCCTGTAGGGCCACGTTTACCTGGAAGTCCCTGCAAACCTGACACGAGAAACAGATATAAGATAAATTTAAGGGTTCAATTGTTTCAGGGTGCATTGGACTAACCCAGGGTTCACTAAACTTCGAGCATTGCACATGTAGGGCTCTCTTCCTACCTGGCTGCCCTGGATCCCCTTTTACTGGGTCTCCCTTTGGACCTGGAGGGCCCCTTGGACCTAAAATAAAAACCATTTTCAGTGATGTGGTATCACAACACAGTAACTACATTGCTCTGTCCTTTCATATGCATTTCATTGTTTGCCATTCTCTGAGCATATACTGTACGTATATCACATAGTGTGAATAACTATGGGAGCTTGCTCACATGAAAGTTTAGTATGGTTACATGTAAAAGTATGATTTATATACAAGAGTAGATAACTGAGCTTTGCAGTCATAGCTTTAGACTTATTAATTTGGAATAGGTTCAGATGGTTTAAAAGTCAGAAAACAGGAAGATTTTGCTTAAAACTTGGCATCCTTGAATATGTTTTAAACTACAAAAGGAAACTTTTTGGTTTGTCCCTGGACAAAACCATGGAGTTAGTTGGCAAAAAGGCCAGGAACAGGATCCAGCGGTCTAAATCTCCGTTTTTTCCCCCCTGTAAACTCTAAATGCCTCCTCTTCTCTTGTTCCTTAACAGGATAAAAGAATTTACAGATTGATGCTGCCAAATTGTGTGTACAGAGGGATGCCTACAACTCAAGGCTCCAAAGAGGTATGGATCTAACAACAACAGAATTTGATTTCTATTCTCTTCGGTCCCTAATGTGTCATTGATTTCAAATTCTAGATTCTTGATTCAAGACACTACATACTTCGCAAACAACAAAGAAAGTTTAATCTTGCTTCCAAAGCATTTTTTCCACAACATATCCTGTATCTAATTATATCACAGACTTCACATTCTCCTTCTAGAATGTTCAGACCTTTTCTACAATCAAGAAGGTTTACAATGTAAGTGTTAAAATTTTGTTCTTCTACCGTATATGATCATGTCATGATAAAATAACATTGTACAAGCAGCAGAAAATCACATGACCAAAAATAGCAACATTTTCTCAAGGGAACAGGTCATGCTTGACTAAATGAATGTGAAAAGAACTAGCCTGTTACCTACTAATCTTTGGGTAAATCATAATAATCGTAAAATTTGGACAGATTGATAAACTACTTGAGTAAAGTGCTGGAATTAATCTAGTGTTGCCCTAATTTTTGGCAAACACATTTCAAACAGTCATTAGCAAAGTATTAAAGAGTCTAAAATGACGAACCACAATATGTATTCAGGAGAAATGTTTTATTTATCAAGCTGTCAAATTCAGACCCAAGTAAATATTAAATATAATTGTTAAAATAATCATAACCATGGGAAATGTAAATGACATAAGGTTCTAGTAAACTCAAGATGACGTTCTTGCTGTTAAAAAAGTGTAATTTGCATTTAAAGAGCAGAACCCTGCTGACTTCTTTGGTTCAGGTTAAACTCATGATTGATACCTCTAATAAACAATCACATGAGATCACATGGAACTACCATATCAATTTTTGTTTTAAGTTTTCTATATGTTAGATTATTTCCATTCTCCAAATACTTGTTTAAAAGAAAACAACACTTTATGTCTATAGACCATACAGCAATTTCAGTTATTTTATAACATTTATAATCACTTTATTAGTAATACAAAAGGAAAAATCAAGGAGTACCAGTAATTATCTGATGCTTTATCGATGAGCTTTAGGGAGTGCATTAGTAACTGACCAGAGAAGCCAGAGAGGAAAGAAAGAAAGAAAGAAAAAAAAAGTTTTCTAACCTTGCGGTCCCTGTTGTCCCATGATGCCAGGCATGCCTACAGCACATGGACAACAAAGTTAAGAAAGACCTTGACTACTCTAAACAGAACATGATCTCTGAAATTCTCCAACACATAACAGAGAAACATGCAATAATTGAAAATCAATGACAGCCTTTGCCAGCATTCTGGTAAATACCTGGCGTTCCTGGTGTTCCTGTCCCTCCTTGTGGTCCAGGATCACCTTTACGTCCTTTTTTACCCTGCTCTCCTGCAATTGAAAAACACACTGTTAAATACAGAAAAATATTTCATTACAAAGCAAAACGGATTAAAGATATATATAAAACTAATAACTTTGTTTTAATGGACCAAAGACCTAACTTATAGTGTATAACATACCTAACTAATCCCAACCAAACTTTTGACTTGGGCTGAAAAGCCATTAGCATTGGATTATTTTCAGAACACGTGACAATATGAGCAGAGCATGGGAACCACTACTTTTAATTGGTCAGAAATTTTGATGGCTTTTATCAGATGACTCCACTGATTAATCTTTCAGAAAGCAAACCTGTAACAATAAAGCCACTCAAGAAGAGTGCAAATGAAAAAAGTGTCCCAACCCTTTCTCCCCAATCCTGAACAAAACGGTTGAGTATTGTCAGGAGAGCTGACAGTATAACAGTTTAGACCTGATTGAGCAACTCAGATTTTCTTCCCAGTAAACTGTATGTTATCATTACTACCTCTGATCACACACTTGAGATAGTAAGAAAGCTTATAACTCAACATCATTTGGGAGGTTCACATGCATTCTTACATCCCTGGAGGTAATACTTCAAGTGTTTATAAAAGATTATTGGATCCAGTGCTACTCAGTATGTGACTCACCTTTCTCACCTTGAGGTCCAGCTAAGGGAAGAAGAGAAATGTGTTGGTGAGACAAAGTTACTACTGCCTACTGTCATGTCAAGTATTATTCAGATCTGCTGAAGAACATACAGAGAGAAGACTACAAGCTCACAAATTGTATAAAGGGGACATTATTTTGTGGGTATCAGGGATGTGGAATGTGATATGTGATATGAGCTGTTTGAATGTTGAAAACCGATTTTTTGACATTAACCATAACTATAAATGACAATAATGGCTGATAACTTGATAAAAATCTGTAAATCTAATTCCTATATAAGCTGGAAAGCAGTTTGGCTTATTTCCAGATGTTGGTTTTTGTGGCATCAGTGCAATATGATTGCCATCCTAGCTAATGGCTGTAGATATCCTTTTTTGGCTCCACCAATAAATAGTGGGCCCTTGAGATTTTTTGTGGGGGAGGGTAGGGGTAAAATATATACTTCATCACAAACATATGTTATGTTGACTTAAACTACATGCAGTATATAGTTATGCACCCAAAAAGTGCTCCACTGTAGGAAAAGAATTGTTACTGATGTTCATCTTGAAAAGTATACATACTGTATGCATAGTCAAAATATTATTAATGCTTTCTTAACCATTATACTTCATACTATTGTGAACTTCTACTATATTGAAATAAAGAAACTCCAGCTATGAATCAGCAAGTTTAGTTTAAATTATGCAGGTCAAATTGTACAAAATGTTACAATTAAAATGGATTGAATCAAACATAGAGTGAAGTTGAATATGCTAAACATTAAAGAATGACTACTGATTACATCAGGGAATCTCACAGGCGATCCACAGCTGAGTTTTCAAAGGGATGATATGCTCAGAACACAGCAGAAAATAATAAATCTTCCTAAATTTGATGAGCATATCCACAACCTTCATTAGTAAAACCCATTGAACATTCTCTTCATATTCTCACAGAATCCAGCTGTTCACCATGACAATCTGCATGCACATTGGAATACCATAGTCAAGTATTATAATAATTTCTTTGGCTTTTTGATCTTATTTGCTAAATGCAACATTTCTTGAGTATTAGAATGGAAACCTCAAATAGCAGTTCTCAAATGTCGCACTTGTGCATTCTTTGTGATTAACTCTATTCTTAGATTATAGTCATAATTTTTTTCCCATCAAACAAAACTTAATATTTAAGAGGATTGTACTTTTTGTGGCTAAATGACCCTGGGGAGCTGAACAATAAAATGTCCAGGGGGTACATAACATGGGCAATATGCAAAACCACAAAAAAAAACAAGCATGGCAGGTAACCTAATTAGAGAAATAGCTCCAAGGGATGTCCAGGCTATATAGAAATGGTTATGTAAGATATTCATAGGATCAAATAAATATGATATTACTGATCAATAACTATCACAACTAGACATCATTCCAATTTAATTCTATAGTTCACTACTTGTCTGGCAATGTTAGCTAAAATAGCTGGGATGAAAAGTCCTGGTGAGTTTGTTGTTACACATCTCATTTTTCAAGCTTGGAAATATGTTTAAATTACAAGCTACATTGCACATCTTGGGGTAAATAGACAGAGTTTGGTTAAACACCTTACAAAGCAGTACATTCTTCACAAGGGAATTTAAAAATTTACCACAAAGGTCAAGTGGAAGTAACACACTTCAAGAGCACAATTTTAACAGCTTGATTTTGATTACAGTTTATCTATGTCCTTGTTCTTTTCAAGTTAAAAATATAATTCCACCTTCTTCAAAAAATGTCCACAGCCGCTATGACATATTGCAACTAAAACATTCCAGAGAAAACAGCTTCATCTAAGCAGCAATACAATCACTAGCTGTCTATTCATTTATTACAAATGCCCTCCAAACCTCCAATACCTCAATTTAGGCAAATGATCATTCAATCAAAGCAGGACTCCACAAGGAATAAATAGCTGGCATTTTTCAAAGAACATACTTGGTAACTGCAAGGATTGTGACAACAATCCAATTTACTTGCAGCTCTGACAAAAGGATAATGCATGCTTAAAATGTCATCTTTTTAGTTTATCATACTTTTATTTCTATGCCAACTAAAACTAGTTCTCACAAATTCTAACATCCATTGTAAACTTGGGTACTAAGAGTCTAGAAACATTAGAAGCAGACAGCACAGTTATGCTGTTGATCAAAAGTCAACACTTGACTTTGTTGTGAATATGTAAATTTCCTTTTGACTGGTTCCAGAAAGGAAAAATAATGACTCAAATCTCATAATCTTGCCCCTTGCCATACTGCTCACATTGATTTGCACAAGAAATGATCAATATCCCATTGATATTGCACCAACTTCAAGTGCAATGTACAATCAACAGAAGCTCATTCATGCACTAGTCCAAGTGGTGATTGGGTGCTTTTGCTGAGTGCTAAATATGCCAGTAAAGCCTCTGCACCTGCACCAACAGAAATGGTCCCAATCCACTTTGTTGACCATTTTTTTTCCAACCACTGTACATAACTGACACTTGCACTGATCTATGTGGCATGTATATATTAGATTCCATAAGTAAAAAGGTACACTGAAAAATACCAAAAACCAACAAAGAAACTTATGTAGACCAAACAGAAACTAAAAATATGAGGTGCAACAACTGAATATCTTCACTGTCATACTGCTATGGTAATGTAAAATATGTTTCCGTGAGTACGTTCGTTAGTTTTAAGTTATAAAGACCCAGCTAATATTTGACATTAATGTATTCAACCAGCAGTGCTTGCTAAAAGTACAAAGCCCTCTGTGTTTCCCCAGTTTTATAATCACTTCACTTATTTATGTATACCATTTCACCCTCAAAAAAAAAATATTTGTTCACCAAACAAAATATCTAATGAATATTTTAAGCCTGGTCAAATTTGGGGTATTTGTAAGTTATCTGATTACTATATTCCAGTCTAACTAGAAGCTGTGGGATTCTTTGCCCATTTAATGGTTGGATCAGCCAGTGAAAGCTTCGACGTTCCTTCTCCAGACAGACAGACAGTAAACAGGGCCTGAGGATTAGAGATATGAATTGCACCTTGGTGCAAGCTAGAGTGATTAACGCACCGTCTGGCACAAAGGATCTTGCTTTTGGAAGTATATTCCCAAAAACGAAAGACAAAACAGTTCCTCTGAGTACTACAAACACAGGATATCGACTGCAAAAACAATATCGCAGTGAACAGAAACATTTACATACACTCCTCGAAGTAAAAGGTTGAGGTTGCAACCGACGACCCAGCGTTACTCTTGAAAATAATGTTTCTCCAAACCAATTTGAATGTCTGTTGATTATTGTGAAGCAGCGATACGGGACCGAGCTTTTCATTCTCTTTTGTAACAATTTCATGCTTGGTACGGCGTTAAAGTTACAGGTCGCATCAACAATACATTTGGAGAAGAATATAGTTCAAAAGAGAGATGTCGCTCGCGCATGTTCCAACTCTATTTATCGCCACGAGCTGTCCGATTACTTTATCTTCTTCATCTTAATGAACTGCAATTTATTTTCTATCACATGCCCAAAATAGGGGATCACAATCAACTGAATCGCATTTCCTGAGGCGAAACAAAGACAACTGTGAGACACAAAACATCACAGAGTTATTAGATCACTCACAACTCTAAACTAATCATAGCGGTTGGTCTTGAGAATGCAAAAGAAAATATTTCTCTGCGAATGAATGGCAACGCAGTTCCGTTCTGAGCTGTCAAAATGTCAAAAAACAGGAAGTTCGAACAAGCAATTGCCTCCTTTCTCAATGAACTATAAAATGACAATGAATTTGTCCTGAATTGTCTATCGCACAGACCTATTGTTGACTTTGTGGCAGTAAAAAGACGCGAGGAGCACTCGCAGATATTTAGTTACGAGAGACGCTAACTGCCCTGCAACAAATGCTTATACACGCACTAGAATTAAATGGGAAAAATACTTCGAACACACATACAAACACAACACAGCCGTTTGACTTCTGCTCCCACGCTTCAGAAGCAACCAGCCGGGACTTTCTAAATCTCCAACGTGTTTAATGCTCGGCCAATGAGTCCATCAGTCAAATTTCACGACTGACTTGTTCCGAAAAGCATCCAGTCTAAAGTGACCTCTATCTTTTGTCCTGGTACTTGAAGCGGCGCGCTCATGAACATGTACATGGGAGAAAGTCATATTACTGAAGTTGTGCGTGCCAGAACAACACAATACTGTCCATTCATGCGTTCTGCTCCAATAATCGCCAACTCAATAGTAAATAAAGCTGGGAAGATTTCGAAAAAAACGACGCTAGAACTCTATTTGACTCATTCAAAGCCGCAAACTCGACAGAACGAAGTTTATATAAAATCGAATCAAAACATCGTACATTTTCAACTGGCGAATATGGCACGATGCGGATGACGCTAAAACGTACTCCATTCACGATTTAACACACTGGCATCAATCCCACAGCAACATGAATGACTTGTAAAATCGTTCCTGTGTGTAACAATAAATATACGAGGAACAGAATTTGTCAATTTCGAAATAGACAAACATGGAGAGAGTAATGAGCGAACGCGCGTGTGAAACTCACTTACCTTCACATGAACATTTCGAGCTCTTTACTCTCTTTATTACTCTCCTTACGCAACGCTCTACAAGGTTCTTCGTCTTCGACTTGGTAGGACGGACACCGGGATGATTGCTTGCGGGCTGCGTTGGTTTTTCGATTTCGTCCGTTTCACGCCGTGAACGTTCACTAGACGAGGACGGCATGCCCTGCACAGAAGACAAAATCCTGCGTTATTTTCGCTTTACCGGAATTAATTGAAAGTAAGTGAGTCCATGATTTGCGCAAATATTTTCTGTTATCAAGCCGACGTACCTTTAGCAGAGTACTAGTGGGAGATGTCGTGGAATTTGGCTCAGCACTTCCATTTCCCGTATCCAAACTACCCCGTGTTCCCGGTCCGATGGAAAACACGGGCTTCGAGTTCGTTTCGACAGTTGACTCCATTCTCGATATCTGCGTTTGGACGCTATCGAGTCTAATAAAAACCACAACAAAGAGGGCAAGAAATACAACGTTCATAACCAACGACAAGTACAGTGTTCTCACATTAGGCCACGATCGTCCACAACAACATGTGCTGTTTGAGTAAGCTATCGGTCTATCCTGTTTCTCCGCTTCACTCGGGTAATCTTTTTCCATGCTTGAACTCCCCACCACGTGCAGTTTTTATAGTAAAACCTTCGGTCAAAACATAACATGAGTCACTCCAGCTTTCCATGCGATTTTCACTTCCCTCGGGCGCTCAACAGACGACGTTCCGTACACGCGACATACACAAGCGCTCGTCCTTCGGCAAGTTTTTTTATGACACCCGTAACTGACCCGTGTTGCCCAGTAGTCTCAGTCCGCGCCAAAACGCAGCACAAAACAATGGTTTGTGTCGCACGTCAGTCTTCGCGGAAACTGCACGTGTCTCATCAGACCAAAACAACGAGAGGTGACAAGCGATAGGAAGCTGACCAATCAGATGAGATGTAGAGCGGTAAGCAATCTGATATAAATAATACCTGATTGGTCGAAGACAATGACCTGATACACTTGACACCTCAGAACCAATAGTATTGTTCTTCTTTTAGCGTTAGAAAACACTTAAAACGGTTTATTTAATTGTTCGTTTGTCATTCAAATTCGCTCTGTCCTCGGGTGTTCTTTTTCAGTCAAGATCCAGCTGCGAAGCCGAGGCCATGCGTCACTGTGTGAAGGAATGCATCGCATTCAAGCTTAGCTTTTGCGCTTGGCTTAAAATCTCGAAGCGAGCTCGAACACAGTGTGTCTTACGCGTCGGATCACTGCTAGTCAACCCTATTGAATAAGGGCAGATTGGATGTTTGCCAGAAAAGCACATGGAATTGATTACAGTCTCTCAAGAGACTAGCGTGACCATTTGTCCAGGGGCGGAGCCAAGAGCCAGCGCGTTTCAGCCTTCATCGGGCTTCGTTCAGTTTGTGCTCGCATCCAGCTTGCTGCACATTGCAAAGTAAACACACGAAAGAACAGGAGACAAACAGGAAATTGTTAATCAAGTGTTTTTGAGAAAATGCTAAAACACCTTGTAAGCCTATCGCTTCGCGTACCTTGCTCAATATTTGCTGTAAACATTCCTCTGGATCGTTGCATCTTCGATGTTTTCCTGCAATCTCACCTCCGTACTTGAAAGACAGTGGAGATTCGTAGAGTCGTTCGGGCAGAAAGACTTGGTCCGAAAAAAACGGTCTTCTGTCACACTTGCAAACTTTTCTTTTTCGAAAAAGACCGGGTGGGGGGGTATCGTAGCGATGCAACATTTTCCCAGGTCAACTTGCAGCATCCGGCGCAAAAACACACAGTTTTAAGTTAGAATTCTCGATAAACTTCAACAAGAAAGAAGATCACAACAACACGATGACAACTGCAAAGTTGAGAGAGAGCGCGAACGAGCAAAACAGATAGAAAACGAAAAAAGAGAATGTAAGTGATACTAGACTTGTTTGCATAGTTTATTTGGATCTGTTTATGTTGGCAACGAATGGAGATCCAGCTTTGGAAGCAAATCTCTTGAAAAACACCACCGTATTACAGTCAAACTTTAATGCTGGGATGTTTTTAAAGCTTATAAAACATTGAAGTACCCCAAGCTAATATACACACAAGCGTCTTTGTGTTGTGAGCTAAGTGAATAATAAGTTGATAATGTCAACACAGGCCACCGTCTCCTCGCGTGCGTACGCGAAGCCTCTAACAAAACAAAACACAAATACATACAAGGCCAGAGGAGCGACTTCTCATGACTAACATCCGTACTTCACAGAAGAACTGTGATACGCGGAAGTGCTCTGTCATGCTGCGCCAAAGTCACAGCCGGGACGACCCGGGGAACGACCACAAAACGTTCCGTTTTTATTACACGGAATTAGTGTATGCCAGCCTTCGCAATTACCTATATATTACTTGAAGGGAAAAACTTTTCCGTTTGGCAGTAAGCTGCTTTTGAGAAAAGCCATAAAAAGGTGTGAACAGGCTTTTGTTTCATAACCTAATCCAACTTCCTTCCAACGTGACTTCACTCAAGCTCCGGACATGTCTAAGCTAGTGCGTGTGCCAGGGGACCAAACCCTAAAAACATGACCGCAGTGTGCACTGTGAGAAAGACAATGCATTATTCGCCCATTTCCTGTTCCACGAGACACACACATTGCCAAGACTAAGACGCGACAGTATAACGGCTTCCTTTCTCCCGCTGTTGTCGCACTTGATAATGAATCACAACCGAAAAACATGAAACGAAACTTGCACATGTACCACACCTCTCTCCACTCCCCACATATTTCCCAGTGGATCGCGCACACGCCCATATGACAAAACCGGTCAAGAATCTCAACACATGCTAGTCGATGACAGTAAAGGTTTATTATTACTAATTTATACAAAATTATAGATTGCTTCCCAAAGCCGCTTGCGGAGAATATTGTACAAGTTTCTACAGCAATATGCGTCGCTCTGCCGTGCTCAGGCAACGCATCATTTCCGCCGCTCCACTACTTGTATGCTGCGACTCTTCCTAACACAGACGAATTTTCATCTAAGAGCATAAAAGATGAATGGTATACGATAACCTGATGGTATCTCAATCGATTAGAACACAAGGGCAATATTTACACTGTCTGTAACGGAGACACGGCCGAACCGCTCAGTAGTAAAACACACCAAACGCAGCAGCCACGCAGAAAAACGAATCCTGCAAGAGAAAAGAGAAATAGCGAAAAGTATTACGTACAACACTATGCACAGCTGGTAACGGTCGTCACGAGTGTACAGGAACACTTCTTAAAATCAACTGATACTACAAATAAAGACACAAGCTGTGCGATGCCTTACAGGATAAAGCTGTATGTGAATAGGTCAATGCCATGTGAACACTTGGTCTAAATGTTCATGGAACCGATGCATCCTGACAAACCTCAAGGGCAGCCCGAGATATATCGCCCAATATAGTACAGGGGCGAGATAGCTGGACACTTGGTGTTACGAGGGTGATAAGTAGCATAGCGTGTCACTTTCAAGTCACGAATTACTCATAGTGGTGAGGTGCACAAGACAATCCAGTCACAGATGCAGGACACACTGTTTTTGCAGGAACTGAAGGGGACGTGGAGTCGCTTCTTTGGCTCTGTTCGAAAGCTTCGGCTGATACGAGCTATCAGACATTGTAAGCGCCACTTCAACTAGGGCATGAAATATTCTGTTTCTGGGCAGCAAAATGGCACTGCTAAGTTGCGGTGCCACAGAATTAAAAATATTTGCCGAGGACTACTGTCGGTTTCCAACATCGACACGCGCTTTTTGTACTAAAGGAGCCAGGCGTAGTGAAACGTGCCGTCTCGTATAGCCCTTCCGCTGTCTTTTCTATCAAATTCTATTATACTCCATCCTGTCGAGGCTAATGGAGACCGGCATTTCCCTTTTAGAACACGTACATAAATGAATGCTCTTAATCTCGTTACGCCGCAACCACTGTACATAGTGGCCTGCCTACAAGTTCTTTTATATTGCTTCAGTGTATGTTGCGTACGTTCGTAAGGCTCTGGAGATTGTAAGAGCTTCGAAACAGATACGAGGGACAACCGCATGTCGCATGTAAAGAAACGCGGCAAACATTCGAACGTTGTAATACTACAAAGCCGCGAAAACCAGAGCTTGGATAGTGTTTTACAATATTTTAGGATACTTTAAATTTAGAATCTGCGGTACAAAGCCCGCCGGAAATAAAGCAAAATCTATGATAGAGACATGTTCCCCTGGAATGAGAAACAAAAAGGCTTCCTGCTTCGTTGAGAGCCTGATGAACAGCTAGTGGTTATACACGTTTAAGAGACCTAATGTTTAACCTCAGTCCGCCAGGAGAAGCTTAAACTCACACTGCTTAGTGAAGGTCGAGTGTCGGCCAGTTGTCTTTGTATTGTAAACGTCTGGAATTTTTAGCGCAGCAGGTTCTCAAAAACTAGAGATTCTTCGCATGCAAGTTAGGGAAGAGTCGTGGCATTCTACGCAGCGGGGCGGTTGTAATCTCATCTTCATAAAACCCAGAATCCGACTGCCGAAGTTCCTCAAGAATCCTCCGACGAGTTTCCCATTTCGGGTACGAGAGCGCATCGCGACTCTTTCGTTAATGAATAACGCCGTCTACCACATATTCATTGAGCATTATGCCTGAATACACAAGCGAAACTAAAACTCTGGTAACACGCTGAAGAAAACAACCAACATTCTGTTCTTATATTTCAATCAGTTGTGAGTAAGGACCATTATTGTGTGGGCCATAGAAAAAAAGACCGATACATGTATAGATCGCTGTTCTATGAACAGGAAGGCACGTTTCTTTGTTGGCTTCGTTTTATCAGGAGACTCCAATATCAGAGTTTGTTCTCACGCCCTTTGGTGACCGCTCCAGACAGCAAGCCAACTGTTTCTCCCAAAGAGCGTGTTTACTAAACTTCCTTTTCTCGGGTGCAGGTGCGACCCTGTGGCGTTAAACAAGTGAACACGTGCATTGGGCAAATGTACCATTCCACTGTAATGGCAACTGCATGGGAACCGAGCAAACAAACTAACACAAGACAACAACTTCAAATTGACAACAGTTTCACAAGTACCAGCTAGGCACGTGTTTGGATTGGTTCACAAATGGCAGATGATTTCTCAATTCCGAGACGAGTAAATTGTGCGAGCCACGCCTATAGTTGTATGCTAACTTGATAAATCGGCATAAACAAGAACCTTGCTCTCTCGCTTGTCTTACGAGCCTTTTGTGTTTAGAAGGCCCAAAAGCAAACTTCCGCATCCCACTGAAAAAAACCTTGAAAACGTTGACTCTCCCACTATGCTTGGGTCAGTTTCCCACGCGCTTAAACTGCCTATTAAATATATTTTTAGAGTTTCATTTAGTATCGCAATTATAGCTCCCATTAATCACTGAGTGGATGAAACAAGCGAAAGGATGTCAGACAACTTTCAATAACCTCGGGTTATTGTCCGCTTTCAGTTCCGTATGAGTTTCAGAAGCCGCTCATCATAATATCCAACAAAGCCACGAGATTAATCAGGACAAAGTCATGGAACTTTAGCGACCGGCTTTCTCCCGAACGGATGAAAACCCGACTGTGGTCAGCTTACTGACGCCAGCTCAATGTTGACTGATAACGGATCAGTGGACAGATTGTTCCTGCAACTTCGCTCTGTGACTTTTTTGGGCGTTCAAATGGCCAACGGCTAGTCAGGCGCTAATGGAAAATATCTAAACAAAACATTGCAAAAGAAGTGCGAACTTTCTGGAAAGTGTCACACCCCTAAAAAAGAACTCAAATACACAAAACTATATCTTTGCGCTTTCTGGTCCTCTTTTTTTTCTCTGTATTTGATCTTAAAACGCCGCCCGAAACATATTGGTACAACATGGATATTCTGGACATACAAGGGTACTCATGATAACACAACCTGATATGATGTTAACGATAAAAGTAGGAAGAGGAAGAAGCATTGATCAGAATGACAAGATGGTTTGGAAAGTCTTTCTGTACTGGTGAAATGTGATCAGTAAAACCGTTCGCTTTGGGGCTTATGAGCACTGCCAAATGATATCTAACTAAACAGTCACTGTACCTTTATTCCACTAGCCAATCATGAACGACTTGACGTCGGTATTGACAACCAAAAAACGCAACCCAAAAAAAGAAAACAGTTTTCAGGTTCACAATTCTCAACATAACATATTGATTTTTACATTAGTCTAGAATGGAGAATTACGCATTGTATCAAAACTTGGGAAGTCGGTTACCGGTATACTTCTACACATATACTTTTATCATCACTCGCGTGACAGGCAGCACGTATCTGTGATTATAAAAACCAAATTAACGTAAAGTGGAACTCGTCTGACATGCCAAAAATAAAAGGGGTTTGACTTCACACGCGGACAAGTACCTATAATGTTTGTACCTCATGGGTTGAGAGTTTATCTTTATTTTAAGAACCCATTAGCTGCTTACGATGAATAACGCAAGGCACGTTTTGCTACAAAGTTAGAGTTTGAAAACAATATGTTATGGCCGCGTGCGAAAGCGTTACAGGTGGTATTAGAAAGCGTCGTAAACAATTTCGAGAAAAATAAAAAAGACAGGCTTAACCGGTGTCTCATATGTGATTACTATGACGTAAAATAGAACGGGGCGAAACAAAAGTGTTGACTGCATATTGCCACGAACTAGGCGATAAATACAAGCAAGGCAATTGAGAAAAAAACGGAGTTCGTAATGGAGCGACAACCAGAACAAGAAACGGAAAATTGCCAATCAACTTATTCTCATCTCAAACACGTTATTGATCGACAGAACTACAAGAGATTATCGTTAGACAGAGCGGCGGAAAGATGAGACAAAACGAAACAGACAAATAGATACAAGCAGACATTACAAAGAGAAGCGAAAGCTGGGCGGGCAGACTCGCGAAACATCGGCACTATTGACACAAAAACTGTTGGCATGATTGTCTTGACTATGGAATGGTCGCAAAATTCATTCAAAAGACGGATTCTCGTCAATTGTTCAACTTTCGACAGACAGCGTGTGAAAAGCGGGTACCAAAGCAAACAAGCATTTCAGTCATTTTCTCGTTTCACCTTGAAAGTTCGAAAAACACCGCGTGATCATCCACAT
The DNA here is from genome assembly GCA_964036295.1 of Plumapathes pennacea. Classification (NCBI taxonomy): domain Eukaryota; kingdom Metazoa; phylum Cnidaria; class Anthozoa; order Antipatharia; family Myriopathidae; genus Plumapathes; species Plumapathes pennacea. Next base: position 431,282 of record OZ038466.1, read on the forward strand.
CAACAACTCAAACACTGTGCACACAATATCATTACCCTTCCACCTGCCGAATAAAAGTAGCCCCTCCCTCGGCGTTTAAGAGAGGGTAATCATTTTCTTTATGTTCTGGTTTTTACTGAAAATTAACGACGCGACGCTCAACAAAGGGCAAAACATAGTTCTTTTCCAACAATCTTTGGCTTGTCAGCGGGGAGAAATCACGACCCTACTTTTCCAATGAGTCGGTTTCTCAAGCTTTTCTCGCACCAGTGAATTAGTTATCAAATAATTGTCATTAATTCCGTTCCAACCACGACAGCCAGCTGGTCCAAATCCAGTCTATTTTTTGTTTCATTAGCACTGTTCAAACAGCAGTCCCGGTAGTATTGGACAGGTTAAGAAAGCTACACTGTTGCCAAGAAGGAATGATACAATATGAAAACAAATACACAAACCAAACTGCAGGCCCAGCAGGGGGGTGCGTTCCTTTTCAATAAAACACCCGAAACTCGTTTTTATCGCAACACAGGACTTTCAAGAGACGCTGGATCAAGTATCATTTAAAAAAAAGAAGAACTATGCAGGAGTTTCACCTAAACCGCGACTCGCTAACAGTTAAAAGCCTTTGCGCGTGCCTAGTGTTAATGGCGGCTGAATCGCCCAAAGATTACCCAAAATCTCAATTATTTTTCCTAATAAAAGCATTATTGCCCTCAAATGTTTCATGAATACTTCCTTTACTAAACCATGCGGTTCCGTCAAAAGGGGCTTATTACGTTTGGGTCAATATAGCTGAACAATTGGCCCCCTTCCATTGTGAGACAGTTAAGAGCTTGAATATAATCCGGGGGAATAAAAGGGTCCCGACGCGCTGATTTAGGGTCGGTCGTTACACCCCACGCAAGGTTAGCAGCCTCTCAAAACACTCCATCAATCAACGTGAGAACTGATCGACCGTGTTCAAATGCAGGTGGCAAATTGAACGTCTTTTTTCTGTTAGTTGAAAACTTGGGATTCCTGACATTCAAACACGTTCGTCCACGTGATTTTAGACCAAGGGCAAGCTGGCATTGAGACAGTCGCTTGTTTGGGGTAATTTGTGTGGGAATCAGCACACCTGCTGTTGGTAATTTCGCTTATTGTTCTTTTACACCCAGCCCTGTTTATACAACGTTGACACAACACTGCCCGAGTCTGTGGGTTACTCAACTGTAAACCAAAAAAAAAAAAAAAAAAAACTGCATCCACTCTCGAGTTCGCGAGCAAATCTTCGAGCCCAAAAGCAAATCAATATAAGAACAGCGGAAAGCCCAACAGGGCGTGAAGCTAGCTGTGCAAGGTTTCTGGAGCTGAAATCTTTAGCTCAGATTTTGGGTCCGGAAACGCTTCAGTGATGTTCTCACGTTCTCTTTGACCCTGGACTCATACATATCATACATTAACAACTTTTGTATTCAACAACGTGGTTGTTCATTGAGGCATTAAGAATGATTAAGTCACCTCTCCAGCTACTCACGAACAGAGCACAAACGGAAAATTAAGCATTTGTTGCTTTTCATAAGCTTCCAGCAAAACTATGCCCTTTAAATTGGATCACAGTTCGACTAAAAATTCGTTGGTTTCGCTTTCTTATTGATACACTAACGACTACACGGGTGACAGCTTGATGGAGTACCCTAATCAATTTTAAGGTTAATGTGTTTCTCACACGGAAATAAAAAGAATAGTTGCTACTGCTCGCTCTAAAGTTACACCTTAAGTACACAAAAATGGTTGCTACTGTATTCGCGCTTGTTTTCGCTGTTCAACGGTCAAGGCCGCCTCTCTAGTCGCTTGCATCAGAGCACAGGAAAATTGCATGAAAGAATAGAAATTCTTTTATAAGCGAAGAACCCGTGGGATAATTCTGGAGAACACAGGATAACAACTGCCACTGTGGTTTAAAATTGAAGTAGCCCTCAAACAAAGGTCAAATCCATTTCAGTTTTCCGCCGAGTCTGTCACTACTTTCCTTTTCCCTTCCTACTTTCGCTGTTCGTTCAAGTTACCGATGCTGACAGTATTCATTTCTAATACACAACTGTAAATTTGATCTTCAAATAAACAAAATGAATGTTTGGGACAACATACCAAAATTTGCCGACAAACTAAAAGAGCCATTGTTCTTGCACCGATAATGGGCTATAACACTCGAAACATCGGCTTAAAATATATTTAACGCCATTTAGCTTCACCACAGCGACTTTTATTTGAAAATTGATCACACATTCCAATCTCCACGCCAACGCACTCTAAAACTACAATGGTTTCTCACAAGTCCACTGTAGCATTCCATTGTAAACTAAAAGAGACCCTCATTGCATTTAAATCCAAAAATTACAAACGCTTCTTGTAAGTTAAAGTATCCCGAGTTTGGTTTCCATGACAATCACATTTTTAAAGTGCACGACTTAACATTTTGGAGTGAAGGCGAAAACGAGTGCAAATATGGGAGCGTATTGCATTCGTCAGGAACCAGATCAACTGGTTTATTAGTTTACGTGATCAATTTTCGCAAGCAAAGTTTACGAACGCGTCATCTTTTTGCGCGCGGCTACAGCGTTTGGTCCTGCTTCGTTTGTCGTATAATAAACAATTTATTACACGAAAAGTCGTGCAATACGGCTGTACTTTTACTCGTCAGCTCTATTTTTTCTCGCCTGAAGCAGGCTCGGAAAAATAAAACCGACTCGTAAAAATAATCCGCCGTATTACACTCCTTCCCGTGTAATAACCCCTTTTTATAGTGAGATTTTTAATCCTCCCATCCTGTGCACCATTCAGTGTTACAACTGGTGAGTGAATCCTTGCACTAGAGTAATAAGAACTGGATTACATTACAAGAACTGAACAAGGCCGAGATATACAATATTTTACCAACGCTCTTGACAAGACTTGTGTGTAAATGCTGCTTATATACAGTAGAGTGTAACCCTGTCCGTCTGCATGACGGTTAGTGTCTGTTAATCTATAAAGTCCACACTACAGCGGTCATACTGTACGATATTTGGGGATGTCTTAAGGAATCAATGAAAACCAGAAGGCAAGGAAGAAGGAAAGAAATTAGAACAGAAAAGAGGAAGCAAATGAAGAACAGAAGAGTGGGAGGGAGGAGAGAAGGATAGAAGGAAAGGAAAGTACAAGAGAAAAAAGGAGTCAATGAAAAACAGAATGTAAAGGAGGGAGAAGAGAAGATTCCACTGTAGGACAGAGCAAAGTATTAAGCAATGAAGAACAAAAGAATGGGAGGGAGGAGAGAAGATTCCACTGTAGGACAGAGCAAAGTATTAAGCAATGAAGAACAAAAGAATGGGAGGGAGAAGAGAAGATTCCACTGTAGGACAGAGCAAAGTATTAAGCAATGAAGAACAAAAGAATGGGAGGGAGGAGAGAAGATTCCACTGTAGGACAGAGCAAAGTATTAAGTAATGAAGAACAAAAGAATGGGAGGGAGGAGAGAAGATTCCACTGTAGGACAGAGCAAAGTATTAAGCAATGAAGAACAAAAGAATGGGAGGGAGGAGAGAAGATTCCACTGTAGGACAGAGCAAAGTATTAAGCAATGAAGAACAAAAGAATGGGAGGGAGGAGAGAAGATTCCACTGTAGGAGCAGAGCAAAGTATTAAGCAATGAAGAATAAAAGAATGGGAGGGAGGAGAGAAGATTCCACTGTAGGAGCAGAGCAAAGTATTAAGCAATGAAGAACAAAAGAATGGGAGAGAGGAGAGAAGATTCCACTGTAGGAGCAGAGCAAAGTATTAAGTAATGAAGAACAAAAGAATGGGAGGGAGGAGAGATGATTCCACTGTGGGACAGAGCAACGTATTAAGTAATGAAGAACAAAAGAATGGGAGGGAGGAGAGAAGATTCCACTGTAGGACAGAGCAAAGTATTAAAGTGCACATAAGCCCAAAAATGATATCTTTACAATAGAATCTACATGACGGAAATATGTTGACTATTAGAATAAGTCTGCGTTTTAACGCTGTGCCTTTTAGTTATAAAGGTTTATATTTTGAATATGGTAATGACGTGACGTCAAAGAAGGAACAAATTATTATACAAAATCTTGTTGGCAGAGATAATTGACATTTTATCAACGTCCATTTTATATTTGAATTCTGTGTAAATGATTTTACCAAATATTTCGTATGAATATGGAAACAGTTCCAATCACGAAGAGAAAGAAATAACATTGAATTACTCCTTTGACGTCACGTCATTACCATATTCGAAATATAAACCTTTATAACTAAGAGGCGCAATGTTGAAACACAGAAATAATCTAATAGTCAACAATTTACTTTATGTAGAATCGATTGTGAAGATATCATTTTTGGGCTTATGTGCACTTTAAGCAATGAAGAATAAAAGAATGGGAGGGAGGAGAGAAGATTCCACTGTAGGACAGAGCAAAGTATTAAGCAATGAAGAACAAAAGAATGGGAGGGAGGAGAGAAGGAAGAATAGTGGCCACTGCCAACATGGGCATGTATACATGTACAGTTATGGAGACTTACATTCATAAATATGTCCTGTGCATAGTTATCTGTGTCAGAGTCCCAAAGACTGCGACAAGCAATCCTGCAAAGTCAAAAGTAGAGCTCTTTGACACACAGGTTTCTAAGTTAACCTGCAGGGAAGGCACAGGAAGCAAACAAGCAAAGAAAAGAAAAGAAAAAAAATGGAAGGGAGAAGGAGATTAGGAAGGGAGGATTATGTGTCTGATGAGAAGACAAACTATGTATAATGCTTGGAAATATATATGTTCTAACTAATTTTAAGTTACACTTACTTAACTCCTTCACCTCTCTGTTCTCCAATTACCACTTGAACTATGAATTTGTACCGGTCAAGTTCAAGCTCTGAGAAAAAATAAATTAATAAATTAATAATAATAATAATAATAATAATAATAATAATAATAAATAATAATAATAATAATAATAATAATAATAATAATAATAATAATAATAATAATAATAATAATAAAAACAGAACATCTGAAAAGTCAAAACAACCAAAAAAACTTGCAATATTACAATACTGACAATACTTCCCAATTTGGAATCAAACCATTTTTCTGCTCAACAGCCTGGGCAAGAACTTTAAGTTTCAACACCTCAGTGGGTACTGATGAACAGGAGTGACCACAAATTCCACTCATGCACAAGAAGATTAAATAAAAAAACTTATTCTCAAGAGGAAGCCACTGAGTAAAACATTTTTATCAGAACTGGGAGAAATTCCTGTCCAGCATCTGCTGGGGTTCAAATTTGAAATTCTTGCCTAGGCTATTGAGCAGAAAAATAGTTGGATTCCAAATTGGGAAGTCTTGTCAATCGAAAATAAAAAATAGTTGGTTGAACTTCCAACTACTGCCGATCAAGATTGTTTTTGTCTATAAAATTGCACTTTGTTGTCTTCTACAACAGTAGAAAGCTCAGGAAGAGGAGCAGTCAATGTTTGTAAAAACAGTCATCTCCCAATCAAATGACCATACAGTTTAACCTTGTTAATATGGCAACCATTTGGCCAGTGGCTATATTAACAGGTTTTCCGATAAAAAAATATGATGCACGTGGCCATAATAAAGAGATGGCCGTAAGTCAGGTTCCACTGTACTGGAACATTTTGGAGCCAAAAATCAGATGTAATGAGAGTCATGCTTAGATCTCTGTTTCCTACTATTCCAATCTGTTTATATCTATAGACTAATGTGTGTTCCGTCTGTGGGTGTTTGTCTGTAACATTCTTTCCAAGATCCTTCTATGACATCTTAGAAAATGAATATAAAATAGCAGCTTCACTCAATCAAAGTTTGACTTAATTATGAGCACAGTTCTTCCCAAAATCAGCAATGAGTTTGAAAAGAGAAGGTGAGTTGTTGGGTTACTGGATATGGGACTACTGGAGCTGGATGCATGAAAAAAAAAGACTTTTAATGCCGATTCATCACTGAGTTGTGAAATTGTATGGAGACAGCATGATGCATGCAATACTTTATCACAATTAACTTCTATGTCAAAGTTGGCATACTTGATTTGAAGCAATTTTTTACGAGGATCCTACTAGTCTACATAATAAAAAGAGGTTATTACATGGGAAGGAGTGCAATACAGCAAAGTATTTTTACGAGTCGGTTTTATTTTTTCGAGCCTGCTTCAGGTGAGAAAAAAATAAGACTGACGAGTAAAAATACAGCCATATTGCATGGCTTTTCGTGTAATAAATTGTTTATTACACGACAAACGAAGCAGGGCAAACATTCCCGCAACGCGCAAAATGGAACAAAAAATGACACGTTCGTAAACTTTGCTTGCAAAAACTGTTCACGTAAGCTAATAAACCAGTTGATCTGGTTCCTGACAAGTGCAATACGCTCCCATCTTTGCACTCGTTTTGGCCCGTATTTGCACTCGAAAATGTGAAGTCGTGTAATAATATGCATTATGTCTGTCTATCTGTAACACTCTTTCCCAGGCTCTTTCCCTTTTGCCATTTTAATATTACTGTAGCAGAGAAGTTTGCACTTTGACAATATTGTAAACTGCATCCAAGATGATCAAAATGGAAGGAAGGAAGGAAGCAAAGGAGGAAAGAAAATTGGATGTCACTGTATTTTATACAGGGGTCCAGCTAGTATTACTATGCTAAACATTTTATACAATGACCAGAGCTAAAAACCACCGAAACGGGATAATTGCAAAACACGCACAAGGAAAGTTTGGTTCGTTTTACTTCAGTATCTGATGCATTACTTGCTGTCAAAAACATTTCCCACTCAAATTCATATCAGATCAAACACTCCGGCCTAGACCCCCATCGCTTGGGGAATAAAAATAGTTGTCTTGATGTGTAAAATGTATGCAATCGTACTGCCTGATCGCAGGGTATAGTTTATATTTGACAGTGTTTTCTAACTTGTAAATTCATATGTAATAAAACAACTCTGCGCGCATAACAGCACCTTTCAACTTCTCTTTTATAGTGTCCGAGATCTGCTTGCTCCACGACGTTGCTTCATCTGCATCATACTGCTTTCCAGAGAGCTCTTCGCTCAACACATCGCGTATCACGGTTTTTACGGCAGCGGGACGAAACCTTAAGTCGAGCAAATCGTTAGAGAAAGGACAAGTTGCATATGCAGTCTCCAGGCTCAGAGAGGCGTTTGGGAGGCGTACTGTGACTTACTTGTGCTTAAAGTTCGGTCGTATGTTGTAGGTATTAGCTGCAACTTCTGGCATCTTCGAAACACAGACATAAACCCCAAAACCTTAGGCAGATCGTCAAATAACAAGAAAAGAAAATACAGTCCGCGTTTCAAATATGGCGGCTCGTCTCCACGACGACAACACCAAATAGCAAGGAATTCTGGGAAGGTAAGAGAGGAGGGACTGGTTCTGACGGAATAATCGGGATTTTGCCGCGAGCAAGTGAACTCCCCACAAACGCAAAAACAGTTCTCTCAGACAATTGCAATTGCTTTATTTGTATACCAAGTTAGTTGCAATATCACTGAAAAATTGCAAAAGCAGCTGCGGCAAAATTTCTGGAGCTTGAGGTGCTCTACACTGCTAGTTCTAAAGAAGTCCTATCACTATCTTTCAAGTATGAAATCTATGTGAAATAATGTACTTTTAACAGATAAAGACAGTTTTCTCAGAGTTAGACAAGTCAGAGAAAAACATTGCATTACCATGAAAATTAGACGTGGAGAAACTAGTCTAAATATCTCACTTCTACTTCTACATTTTCTACTCGTGGCAGTGATAATTGGGTATTTTATATTTTCTAATGAAATGTTTCAATTGCGATGTTAAGATTTAACTATTCATTTTTGCGTTGCGAGTAACAACTGCTGTTACCACGGAGATTGTCATTTCCCACCTTAACTGAACTATATTTGAAAATTTAGAAAATTAAGAATATTGGCCGACATAGTACTCATCTTAAAAATAATTTTGGCCAAGTTGTAACAACTTGAATTTAAAAAGCAGTGTCAAGTTATTGATGTTCAAACAAGCAAAACTGAATCCATTTAACCACTGTTGTTACGGTAACAATGAAAGTAGTAAAATTTTATTTAACATATTAACCTCTATATTTATGTAAAAGTTTGTTTTAATCAATTGATCAAAACCCTAACCCTAACCCAGAAATATTATATTTAACATCTCAGGGCCCCTAAAGGATTAACCGGCGCCATGACTGAGAAATGGCTAAATTTTATTTTGTTTTTACTGTAAGACAACAGGAAAAGCATTTACGACGTTATTTTATATCATGCATGGACTTAGTGATATTATCTGCTGCAGTGATACTATCTAGCTAGTCTGCATTGGTGTAAAGACAAAACGTGTAGTGTTATAAAAAATAAAAAACAGCAATCTGCCTTGACCTCAAAGTGGAATAGATGTTGTCAATAGCCGCAGTTGTCGCGTTATAAGTAAACGCTTTAGTGATTTTGTTTTTCTGTAAACTGATTCCATAATACGCAGTACACAGCGGGGGACACGTTGCAGCAGTTGTCTCAGTCAGACTAGCCACTGCAAGCCCAGCTGAAAACTGAAATAGTAAAATTGATGCTTTGGGCGAATTCACTCATGCTGTAAAATGTTAACTGTCAGGCTGAGCTCATGAACTAAAAATGCTTGGAACATCCACATCAAGTTGTCGGGGTTAAATGATACGGCCCACAGTTATATCCGCCAACGCATGCATATAAAACACTAATTAAATTCTTAGGCAAAGATACGCATTCATAAAGACCCTCTGCAACCACGTAAAAATAATTCTTTGTTTCAAGTTTTATAGTAGGACCTTTGATGAACACGTGCAGTCAAAAATAAGAGGTGACAAACGACCATGTACAATTCAAAACCATAATCTTCTACGGCGCGCTTTCTACGGTTTCCATGGCAATGTTAATTCGCACAGAGGGCAGTCACAAACAGATTACCCCGAAAACGTCAATATAGATGAAATTTAGATTCTAGAAAGAACTTTGTATAATCACACATAGTTCATCGCCAAGAATATCGATTACATATTACTGGAAGGAGCAGGCAAAATAGAATACGCGACATCTTTTGCGACTAGTGATACTTTGTCAAAGCTAGCTGTTTCGTTTGAGGCCATCAAGAGAGAGAGAGAGAGAGAGAGGAAGAAGAGGGATAATGACTCCCAAATTTAGTTGAGAAACTAGAGGGTGAAAAAATCACGAACTTTACACTTGTCTATTAAAACTTTCCATGACTTTTTAACTTGGTCATCTTTCACTGCACTAGAAAGTTCGAATTTGTGAGCTTTGATGGAAATCAAGTGATGGTATGTGATAAATAAACGTCAAAAGATTAGTGAAATTTAAATTCTAAATATAATTTTGTAGAATCAGTTATACACACAAAATTTGTCGTCGGAATATCGATCAAACATTGCTGAGGCAACATCAAGTCAAAAGCTCATTAGCATATTGTTTGAGGACCATCAAGAAAGGGAGGGGAAGTACAGTTGAGGACTTGTCGACCAAAATTTTTCAGAATGCTAAGCGAGTGACGTAGGTCAACTTTCGCTGTACTAGAAAGTTCGTGGACACTGATTCAAATCAAGTGGTGGTATTGTGATAAATTCCCACGCAAACGGAATAAATTATAAACTAGCTGATATGTACGTCATAAGTTCCTGTTGCTTGAACAGAACAATGCTTTTTCGCGCCTCAGGGGGAAATCATTAATCAGCCAAACGCACTGAAAGTCCACTAACTGAATCAGTTCAAGGTCGACAGAACGAGTGTGCGACTGAACGGCAACCCGGCCCATGGAAACTATGTCGTTGGAAAAGATAATAATCGTTCTCAAGTTAAACTTGTTGGTGTCTATCATCACAGTACAAGGAGGTAAGTAAAGCGTTGTCTTATCTACCACATTCAATAACTAATCACTACATCTGCATTGTAATATTGTCTTCCACTTAGGAACCTTTCTTCTTTTTTTTTTTTTTTTGGTTTTAGCGCCTACAAACAGTACCGAATGTTAGATCGTTTCATTGTTAAATGTACAGAACACTGACAGCTGAAGAGTTGAGTTCTTTAGCATTAGTGAAATATGGTGTTGTTCATGTGAGTTGCCTATACAGATCAGTCGCTGTTGAAGTAATTATTCTTCTTGTCGTTATCTAGACCAATTCAGCTCTAAATTCAGTGATACTGAGATACTGAGTCATTGTCGACACGGCAGTCCACAAGTGACGGAGTAACAATAACAACATGCAATATCAGTTTGATGTGTAGTTTTGTTTTTCAACTTTATTCAGTTAAAATAATATCAGCCCAATCTGGAGCCAGTTTCAGTAACTATAAAATGCACCGATATACAAGCGTCAAGTCAAGCATGAACATTTGAGACAGTGCTGGAAGTAAACAGCAGCATCAGTCGGTAGATATTTCTGTGAAAAGAAGCGGAACAGTTTTGATGATTATTCAATGCCTACACTCAAGTATTCTAACTTAAACATATAATATATGCATGCTTGCACTTTCGCCTGTTCAAAAGTTCGATTCAGGTAAACAGTAATTAAAGTTACTTCGACAATATCATGTTACTATGGAAATGAAAGGGACAGCAATCGTAATTGTGGTGTTTCACAACTTGACTATATAGAGTCGATTAGTAAACTAATAAAAATAACTAATACTTGTAGACAATATCTCAATCTAAATTAGCTCTAAAAGGCATAGTTACATATAATTTAGGCTTTTTCTTTATTGTCGATCACTATAATTTCTCACTCGCAGAGGGACTGGCGGTTCTGGATGGTCAGGTTTGACCGCGGCAAATTAAACAAAAAGCAAGCTGCCAAAGTGTAAATACCAAGTAGTTTGATGAGCACTCTTGTACAAAAGTACCGTGAAATGCCCAAAGGTGCAAATGTTATAAAGTTTGGTGACAGCAAACGCTTATCGATCGATTCAATGACCCATAAAAAAATATATCTATATATATCTATATATATATATGATTGGTTCACTTATCGGTAAAAGTGTGTTTCTCTTTCCAGTGGTTATTTATGTGATCCCCATCCTTTTCCTTTTCACAGCAGAATCTAATGACACATGTGGATTTTTCGGGACTACGGAAGAAAACGAAATCTGTACGTATTGAAACACCTTAGTGCATAGTTAGACAAGATAAAACAATTAAATTGAGTAGCTCGTCGTCTCTTAGAACTTAGATAGGCTAGTAGCGAGAGTGTAAGTCAGAGTCAGGGCGCGCGAAGATTGGGCTCCTGTGTCACCCCTGGCTCTTCCCGCACGCCACTAACTCGGGTGTCCGCTACACACGATCTTGTAGCCCTGGGAACGAGGTTGGATCCTGTAGGGAACAGGGGAGACTGCTCGCAGCCTATTAGAACATAAGAATGATGGCGATAGTAGTCTATTGTATAATATACTTGGCTGTATCAACTGACGGATACTAAATAGGACAATACAAGAACACACGAATCGAACATACTATACAAACTACAATCTCGGACAAAAGTGTTGACACATTCTCCCCTCCCCCCCATTCAATGTTGATATGGGGATGGGGGTGATTCAAGCAGTTTTCTTTGGAACTGAATGACTCACAGCATGGTAGTTTTGACAAAAGTACGACATTTAAAGCATGTGTCAACACATTTTGTCCGGGATTGTAGATTAAGGACAACTGCATTCATATATAAATAGATTATACTTATGTAGTTGCACAAGTTTATAAACACATGGATACAGAATATATATTCAGTATTTGAACTAATAAACTCTGACTGACCAGTGGCCAGTGTTCTTTGCAAACTTCATTTCACTGGCTACTTGACTGAATCCTTATTGTTTTTGTTTTCCTTTCACTTCAAGTGTTTCTTGTCCTGCTGTCTGTGGTGGCTTTGTTGATTCTTGTCCAAGCAATCGCTTTTATGATAGTCGCAGTAAAAGTTCTAAGAGAACTCCGCAGGTAACTATGCAAGACATGACATGATTATCTGATTCACGGTTTTGTAAATTCTAAACCGTCTTGCATCGTGTTCACATGCTCTCTTGATTCACTGTCTTATAGTCGTGAGTTCCTTTTCCAAGTACAACAAATAACCAAAGACTTTGTTTTATTTTTCGTTTTGCTTTCTTTGTCTGTTTCTTTTATTTACTGTGTCCAATCTCTCACCAGAGACACAACCACTTAGCATTTGATACATTTCAGATTGGAACAATTTAACATTGTCAATGATGTATTCCTTGTACATACTTATAGTTTTCTTGGAGGAGAGTTGAGTTCAGAGAATTTACATTTTGAACTCAGGAGCGAAAGTTGAATAACGTTTTACTGCAATAAGTGGTTTCCCACCGAAAAGTGAGTAATTCCATTACTGATCAATGATTAAAATGGTTACTCTGGTTGTTTCTCCCCATTATTCACAGTTACAGAGACGTAATTGACAGAGAAAGAAGTCGAACTCCAGACAGTCTCACCCGCTATTACGGTCAACCAGCTCAAGCGGAACGCGGTTTTGAAATGCTCGAGACAAATGGGAGAGACTCACCAAAACGAAACAGCACTTTTCAGTCCAAACCAGATTCGACTTACGAGGAACTAAACCGAGGAAACAGCCGGGGGAACAGTTCACCTTATGAGGGTCACAAGGACACTGAGGCGGCAGAGAGTACATACGAGGTACAGAATGAAACGTCCCTAGGCCGCTTGAATTGGAGATGGTCTTAACAGAGTGGTTTTATGCGGAGTCTGTTTGAGAATTTCATAACGTTAATGTATGAACAAGTTGACAAGGGTTGACGGGGAGACAGTGGGTTTCGGATAATGCTGTGATCTCAGCTCATATAAACAAGAGCTTGGTGCGTAGCGGCGTTGTATTTCACTGTTTATAGTGCATGCCGCTCTACAACTGAGCCGTAACTGAACCAGTTGTAAATTACTTTGGCCCCTCATTGGTCGATTGAAGGTGTTTTACTACCCGGTATTACTTTGGTTTTGGTTTTACAAAATTCATCCGAAGCCGGGCCCGCTCTAACGCCTTAGATTGACATTTTGTGCGTTGGCCGGTCTTTTGTCTCTCAGAGCAAAACTATATATATGGACAAAGAACAGTAAAAAGCCAGTTATTACTGATGTCATTCTGTCGCAGAGACCAATGAGTTTTTACATCATCATAACTTGATTTGTGTGCTCCATCGTTGAAGTGGTTTGCTTCTTTTTCTCAACAGCCTATAAACCAGAAGAGCCGAAAAATGAGTCGGTTCTCAAAAATGCCCGACAACAAGAGAAATGGAACTCAAGCCGCCTATGATAATCCACATGGAAACTGGTAAGACTTGATTACATAACCTGCAGTTGGAAGGAAAACAGACATATTGTACTTAATCTATGGTACTTTGTGTTCAGTCACAGAACTGACTATTTCACGAGACGGTGATGGTACAATTTTTAGAAGGGATTAAGTTGGGCACTTGCATTTTTAGTGGACTAACAGGATATACATTTCTGTTCACTTTACAGGGCACTTTACTAACAAGAGCAAGAGCTAGTGCTGATCTGTGCAAACAACAATCCGAAATCCATTTTGCAGCGTACTTGATTGTATATAGTATAAAACAGACAAAAGCCCCATTCATTATTGTTCAATACCGTGATAGTGCTCGCGGCGTAAAATCATTTTAGTGTACGTTGTGATTTGGATTGAACGTAAGCATAGCTGTATAGCGCGCGTTTGTGTCATTATTTTTTAAACGCGTCACCTACATCGTTTGAAGCTTCATGCACAAGCTGTTGAGTGACAGCGGCGCATGCTCAGCTCAAGTATCGCTAACGAGACAATTCCAATCAATTTCGATTTGATAAATATATTTTGCATAGCTTTTTCTACGAGCAAAAGTGGCTCAAAAGTTCACTGGGACGCGCCAGTGACCAGTGTTGATACTCACAGCCGAAACAAATATTTTACCAAAATATACACACACGCACACTGCACACAAACGCACGTGCGCACACTCGGCCCAATTCACTGTAAATCCTCAAGCGCATGAATATTTGCTGGATTGGCTCACCACACGTGATCTAGGGAGATAACTGCAGTCCTCTTCTAAACTTATCCTGTTCGGCCGACCGGTACACGGTTCAGGTTCAGTGTTTGACTTGTAAACTCTTGAATAAAAGACTACATTTTGGTAAAAAGATAGTCATAGCGGTGAGGTCAGGGAAAACCAAACAGAAATAACACGAGAGTATTGACGCTACAACGCGTTGTCCAAGGAAATCAATGTCCCTACCCCTCTCCCCAGAAATTAATGGCAAGACGAGCTGTGCAAACAATAACTCATTACCAGTCTGTCAAGAGCGAGATAAGCCACAGCACAGGACGACGCGGCATTGCATCAAACTAGGCCTTGAATTTGGTAAGTAAGTGAAGTCAAGACTTACAAAATAATATTGAATTGTTTTGAATCACCAAGTAAAACAGCTAGAAGCATTTATTCCGGCAAGAAATGACAATTTAACGTCACTCCTGAACCGGATAGCTGTCGTGATTTGCACATGTCCCGTGAAGTGATCTCGATTTTCACAGGTTCTTACAGTTTTGTTTTGGCTTTTTCTCAAGCGAAGTTTCGGTACAAAGACTTGGTAACAAGAAAAAGAACATACATCCGTAGCCGTCTCAATGGCTCCGCACATACAGTATTTCAGTTCCGCAGCTACGGAGCTATTTCATATATTGCCAGATAATATTTGCTCAGGCAGAACGTCGGCCAAGTCATATTGCACGCGGATCGAGGAAGAGTTTGCACGAAATGAGTCTCACAACGGTGGAACGTGAAAACACGGACGAACTTTCATTGGTCATGCCGTGAATAAGTCAAATCAGTCAGAGATTATAATATACTTATTTCAGAAATATGTTTAGGCACATTAATGCATGTAACTAATTAAAAAGGTGCTTCCTGAGTAGTGGAAAGACTTTATTAATTACTTACTGATTCATGGTCGCTTAATAGCCGTTCTTTTTTACGGTCGCAGCCGGTTTCCCTGGCTTTCAGTTTTGAATTTCTCGAACACGAACCCCAGGGGGCACTCCCTATGATCGCGGGCTATACGAGGGGGCTCCTCCCGAAAGGGGTCCATTCTTGGTCGTTTTTTTTTTTTTTTTTTTTTTTTTTTTTGTCCATGGGAATGGGAATGGGAATGGGAATGGGGTAGGGAAGACTGTAAGCACACAGAAGTGTATGTTTGTTGTGACTGGAAACTAAAAGGTTTCATGGAGGTGTCCGACCTGTTGAACGCGCGATTCTTTAACTTTTATGCACACGACAGAAATGGCACAAATAGAGCAGAAAACACCACATACACAAAACAACTCGGAGATGGCGGACATGACCGTTTAACTGCTATCGTTCGTTTTTTTTTTTGTTTGTTTGTTTTTTTTCCCTCAGTGAATTAAGTTTTGTACAACAGTGAAGGTCAAGATGAACAGGTTAGTTAAGTTCAACATGATCCGTTGTCCCACAGTTCGTTATCTTTGCATTTCTTTCTGCGAATTTCTTTAGCCGGGTCATTCCCAATCACTAAGAATGCTCGCCGCTTAGCTACCGTTCAATTTGGGCGGAGAAGCAAACTAAGTTTCAAAGACTTCAGTTTTTAAAGTCACCCGTCAACACTAAATAATGCACAGTTTTCAAAAAAACTCCACTTTAGGACCCCGTACCAGAAATCTCCATTTTCAAGTCATCAGTTAGTGTGAACGGAAGGCGTATAAAACGGCGCTGGAAGGGGAACTAATTTAAACTCTGTAAATTTTACTTAGGCTCTTTCACCGCGGAGGAACTTACGACATCGGATGCCATGAAGGCGGAGGAGATGTCAAAGTTCTCCCCCAGGAGAAACTGCCCTCTAAAGTTGATGCGTCAATGACAAGGGCAACAGTAGAAGAGAAGATCCCAGGCACCGAGGAAGCTTCCACACGAGATGTGCCAACAGAAACAGGCGCTAGAAAATCAGCTAGGAACACGAATGAGGTACGCGACTCATAATGAACAATAACTAAGCACAGTTAATTGATCTTTTGTTTTGAAGATTAGTAGCGATTTACAAAATATTCGTTGGCGGTTGTTGTAAGTTGTAAATCTTGACATTTTTGTCTAATTTTTCACAAGTGCGAACGGGTCTTTGCCGAACTTTAGACAGCTATATTGTCTCTGCTGTTGCATGTTCATGTCTTAAGTTATAAACTGCTGGGGGCGATTATATTAATCCTCAATTTATTTGAAGCCTAGTTCTCTTATTATAACCTGCCTAATGAAAATTTACATATCTTTTTTTCAGTCGTCACGACAACAGGGCAAACCACATTTCAAGTTTGACTTCACCAAGTTCCCAGTCAGGCGAGATCAAAACGAGGCTGGTGCGCTTGGCAACGCGACGTGAAGTCTGCTACAAATACACAGATAGAGACAAGGACGTTTGTACAAGAGAACAAGTACAGAGAACTATGTTCAACATAACACGAGATTTCCACTGACTTAAGAGCGAATTTTCCTAAACAACGGGTGAAATGAGAAAAATGTGGCACATCAGTCAAAAATCGGGGTTCTTCATATTTTGTCCAGAGATAGCCTATGGTGTGCCAATTACTCTCGTATATTTATTTTGTTCAAACATTTTTGGAATTTCAAGAAAAAAAGTTAAAACCGCTGGTTCTCAAAATGACTAAAATGAAAGGAATTAATAGGACCACAAAAGCCTTCGCACGCGACCGCGCAACGAAATTCTGTTCTTAAATGTGTTCATCTATTGATTAAGAAGACATCCACGAGCAATTTGAGCCTATAAATAGAATTATAGGTCAAATATTGAATATCTGGTGTTGGGGCAAAGACAGCCCAAATTTCAATGCTCGCAAATCTCAGTTTAGAGCACTTTTTCAAAAAATCATTTCTATGTCCGGTATTACTCAGATTTGCACAAACATTCGGTTGTTATATCTAGAAGTGTTGTTTTTATCAAGAATATAAAAATTAGTTTGGTACTTTTCATTGCTTGAAAGAAATAACGCGGCTAATTTTACCAAAATCACAACATCGACTTGTAAACAACGCGCAACGATCAATTCACACTTTCGAATAAACTCGAATAAATCTTCGCCTACTACCTCAAACTTGACACAAAACTCTGTAGGAGACCTTATAATAAGTTTAACTTTCAATACCACCGGTTAACGATTGATTTATGTGGTTTTTTCCTATCAAAATGCCTATTCAACTCAGTGGTCGACAAGCGCTAACTGATCGCTTCACTTTCTTTGCCAATTTACGCCTCATTTCGCTTTATTCTGCTACAATATAGCACAAATATGTCTCCAAGGATGTCCCTGTCGCTTTAAGAGCTCTTTCTTGTAAAAAATAAAAGAGTCATGCAGTCAAAACATACGTGCCGACGTCGCCGTGCGTTCGTTATTGGTGTCACGCAATCTTAAAACTCAGCGAGATATGTTTATTATATTTAGTTTAATATACTGATATCCCTTGTTTGACCCAAAAATATATTAACTTTGTTTTGCCATTATCGCTAACGGGAATGAAAATGCGGCATGAAACTTTATTATTTGGGTATCAAAGTGGCCAAATAATGAAAACAACAGGAACCATAAACTAGAATGGTTATGGCCTGAGTAATCAAAACAGCACGAAGGCAAAAGTAACTCTTCTGACTTGACATTGTACCGTACACGTCATTAGGAGCTGCAAGACAACGTTATAGAAAATATCCCCAAAATATCCCCCCCCCCCCCCCCTCCCTCCCCCCATACCCAGAAACGGATTATTATATATTTTGGTCTCCCCCCTCCCCCCTCTCTCTCTGTCTCTCTCTCTCGCAATTTCAATTTTCTCCAATACATTATTTATACTTTACACCTTTGAGACTCCACTCCGTCCCAACATAACCCACCGTCCCATAGAATTGTGTCATAAACTGTCTTGGGGAGAAGAGTGCCCTTCCATTAAATCAAAAATTCCAAAAGCGGCAACTTTTAAGTTAAAAGCCCTGTATATATGAAAAAAGGTTGGCCCGGGGACCCTAGCCTGGGCGCGCCAACTATTCACACATTTTTTTATTATAAATCGAAGCGAGCGTGTACAAAGTGATACAAAGTTACAGTAGTCTACTTGAAATAGTTTTAGTATGTACCGTAAGCACACCCATGCACTGCAGATAATCTTAAAGTTATATTTTCCGTTGTTCTTTCTTTTTTAATTGTACCAAAGAGAAGATATGAAGCCAGATTTGGAAACGAATTTCCTATCAGAGCAGATAACAAATTATAAAAAAAGACTTGACGCACGTACCCGAACCAGCCGCAACAAATATACCAGTGCGGTGAAGGATTGCCCTAGAGAGCGCTTTGTTGATCCCGCGATCAGCCTTGCGCGATTTCCCCTTCTCACCATGTCTGCATAGGCCCGCTGGAACTCGGCAACGCTGCGATCTTTTGCGCCAACCAATTCGCAAAGAATAGCGGTGTGAAGCGCAAATCGTCAATTTTGATCTATCAGACGGCGGAGTAAATATCGACGCCCGTGCTAATATCAATTCAACTTCGGTCTCAACATCGCTTATCCCATCGCCTTTTTGTGCCCCAAAATATCCTTATTACAGGAAAAAAGAACTTTACCATTACAGACTCGCCTCCGCTTCTCATTTTGCCAAATCTCTTTTGAAAAACTAAAACCTTTATGTCACCGTTGCTATCTTTTCCTAACACCTAACGGCAGCTGCTTCTACAACCACTATAGGTATTCATTTTGGTGTGTTGGGAAAAAGTAAAACAGAAATTGCCCCGCCCGACCCCGCCTTTACGAGTCCTTTCATTTTCTTTTTTTCCCCTCGGCACTGAGTAACAAGACAAGACGGCCACTGAATAGAAAGAAAAATACGGTAAATAAACTAAAATGTGAATCTCTGTTAGTGATGTAAATTTGAGAAGAGGTCTTATTAGAGCCGAGAAAAACAAAACAAAACAAAAAAAAAAGAAACACAACAACAACAACAACAACAACATGAGGGTGTCTGAATGGGTGAATAAATGCAATATTTGTATAAGTCATGCGCTTCACGAACAGATAAAACTCTCGAGAGACGGTCACATAAATAAAGATTTCTTGCCAGTTAGGTCAGTAATAAAATGTACATATCACTTCCTTGTCAGTTTCGCATTAGATCTGTGTGCAGTTCATTAAGCCGGATCCGGTAAAATAACTCGTTTTGGTAAATAAAGTCAGCTCAGTTTAAAATCCTGGAGCCACTAAAAGCTACTGATCTTATCATGTTTTATTTGTGTATAAAAAATATATATATTTCTTGGCTAGATATGTATTCATGTATCATTTCAAGTACAAATTCTATTGTTGTTGTTGTTTTCATTATTTGGCCACTTTGATACCCAAATAATAAAGTTTCATGTCGCATTTTCATTCCCGGTAGCGATAATGACAAAACAAAGTTAACATATTTTTGGGTCAAACAAGGGATATCAATGTAACTAAAATATAATAAACATCTCGCTGAGTTTTAAGATTGCGTGACACCAATAACGAACGCACGGCGACGTCGGCACGTATGTTTTGACTGCATGACTCTTTCATTTTTACAAGAAAGAGCTCTTAAAGCAACAGGGACATCCTTGGAAACATATTTGTGCTATATTGTAACAGAATAAAGCGAAATGAGGCGTAAATTGGCAAAGAAAGTGAAGCGATCAGTTAGCGCTTGTCGACCACTGAGTTGAAGAGGCATTTTGATAGGAAAAAACCACATAAATCAATCGTTAACCGGTGGTATTGAAAGTTAAACTTATTATAAGGTCTCCTACAGAGTTTTGTGCCAAGTTTGAGGTAGTAGGCGAAGATTTATTCGAGTTTATTCGAAAGTGTGAATTGATCGCTGCGCGTTGTTTACAAGTCGATGTTGTGATTTTGGTAAAATTAGCCGCGTTATTTCTTTCAAGCAATGAAAAGTACCAAACTAATTTTTATATTCTTGATAAAAACAACACTTCTAGATATAACAACCGAATGTTTGTGCAAATCTGAGTAATACCGGACATAGAAATGATTTTTTGAAAAAGTGCTCTGAACTGAGATTTGCGAGCATTGAAATTTGGGCTGTCTTTGCCCCGACACCAGATATTCAATATTTGACCTACAATTCTATTTAAAGGCTCACATTGCTCGTGGATATCTTCTTAATCAATAGATGAGGACATTTATGTGTAGAGTTTTGTTGCGCGGTCGCGTGCAAAGGTTTTTGTGGTCCTCCAAATCCTTCAATTTTAGCCATTTCGAGGGGTATGGCGATTTTTCAAAAATTTCACGAAATGAAAAAGTTTCCAGAAAAACTAAATATACCAGAGTAATTGGCAAACCATAGGTTATCTATTGACAAAATAAAAAGAACCCCGAATTTTGACTGATGTGCCACTCCTCACCCGGTCAGAAAAAAAAGTCGCTCTTAAAATTGTAGATTTCAGGTGATACAAGCCAAGTATAAACTACCCAAAGCAAGTGACCAACAGATCCCAGATCCATTAATTCTCTGTTCTCGAATTTTGCCTGGTTGTATTTCAAACGTAAAAAGTCTAACATCTAGAAGGATTCCAATTTGTTGATGACACATGAGCCCTGGGGCCCATAAACCCTTAGTTACTGGAATTATTTTTAGTGCAGGGAAATGCTTGGGACACGTCAACCCCACTACAACTCATGATTTTTCCGCCGTCCACTTTAATAGTAAAGTCGGCGCAGTGTTTGATTGTTTCGTTTTTGAGTTTGTCCTAGAGGCTGTGTCATGTCTTCACTGCCAGTCATTAATCACAATTAAAATGACGCATTAACAGTATTTGGCTAAGAAACGCAAGCATGAGAACAGCTAATAGTAAAATGACTAGTTAGTTGTGTGGTGTGACTTCAGAGGCCAACGAAAGTACGAGAAGCCACAATAATTTGAATCAAAAGTGTATGTGCGGTCAAGCATTTCTGACCAGAAAGAAATTTGCTTTGCCTGACTGAGCTGAGTGAATATACAGTGTACGTCAGTGGGCTTTCAATAATATTGCACGTCCGTTTAGGATTCTTCAATCCCAAAATTAGTCCACTGAAAACTGAGTCGCGAACTACGGGCGACAACTTTACCAGTATGGGTTTGACCAGCAAGCTTCAACCTTTGTGCCTCTGTATTCTTCTAATATTCACAGGTAAGCGATGTAGATGAGCACGTAGATACAGCAGAATAAAATAACATATACAGACTGTAATGATTTCTCATGCCTTAACTTACAAATTGTGATACAACTATACAACGGGGTGATAAATTCAGTTTGCTCAACTGACACTGTGTACAATGCTCAGTGAAGTTAGTATTCTTAATATAAAGTGCACCCAAAGGTTCGATCGGCGAAACACAGCACAGTACGTGGTAGTCAACTGCACTCTTCTTCGTCATCAAGTGTTCAGCCTGAAGTGCAATATTTTGGCAAGGTGCTAGTCCAAAATCGACCGAATACCACTGTGTTATAGACCAAGCCACTGGAGCCCATCAAACTTACAGCATTTTATCAGTTCCGTCGGTTACTCATGCGGACTCTAGAGACCGCTCGAAGTTTCCGCGCCATGAAACAAACAATACAAATACCACGATCACAAGTTTCGTGTACTACACGGAAGAATGGCAGCTGCTACTTAGGGTTAGAAGAGTAGCTTTATACCACAATATTTGCATAGTACTATGGGTTCGTCTGATACTGCAGTAAATATGATTTTACGTCCACGTGCATGTTTATAACATTATATATGTGTCTTGTGTGTCTGTTACGCTTGTGTCTGTCCGTGTTGTTTGTGCATCGTGAGACATGGTAAACATTCAAAATCCGCGTAGACCCGCGCTAGCTGCGAGTAACTGCTGTGACTTAGATACGCTGACAAGAAGTTGTAAACAAGGAGTAAGTGTGTACTGAAGCGAGTGAGTACTCGAGTGAGTGAGTGCGTGATTGAGTGAGTTTGTGAGTGAGTGAGTGCGTGATTGAGTGAGTGAGTGCAACTATGTGACCAACTCGTTGATTAAATGAGTGTAGTGTTGGTCAAACGAGTGAGCTTGTGTCGTTCGTGGGTGAAATGAGTGAGTAAAGTGAGTTAGTACCAAGTAAGTTAGCGAGATGTGCACGCCTGTAAACAAGCTACAAGTACTGTAAGAGGAGAGTGTTGACACTTAAACGAATGATTGAGTTAGTATCTGCGCCGGTGAGTGACAGCCAAGGGACACAGTATTACTAATCATAACACTGTATATTTCAGTGAATCAAGGATATTGATTTTTAAAATCTAAAAATAACTGCCCGTTGGGGGCAAGGAAAGCAAGGCAATTAATCCAACATCTAAATATTGCTGACTTTTTTTTGCTCAACCGTCTTGTTTTGTTGCTATAGGAACAGCGGAGGCCGCTGCGTATTTTCGGGATGAAGTCTGTAAGTTGTAACATGGCCAAATAACGGGCAAATGATTGATTTCAAACCATTTTAGAAATATTGTTGGAATTGGATCACCAGACATGTGATCAGTCATTTGATAGTTTTCATTTTTAAAACACAATTTACTGCTTTACAGTTGTCCTTGCCACTCTAATTTGTTCTCTGTAATGTTCTACAGGCCACTTGATGTACACGCTGACTAGCGAACAGAGCAAGTTGCTTCGTAGCCTTTACTTACAATTATCAAATTAATAAAAGCTGGAGTCCCGAAATTGTGACGTTGGGGAATTAATGCTGTGTATTAATGCCTGTCGTGATTCACCTAAAACAAGTAGCTTTAAACTAAGGTGATATGTTTCAATATCAATACCCAGCTCTGCTGTATTTAAAGTTTCAACTTGTCAAAACAAAATTTAAACACTTTAACGTGGCATTATCCTTTGTTTAACAGCGATCTACCTTGTGGTGGCCTTCCTGTGCGCGGCAGTGATTCTTAGCACTTCTTTCATCGTGGGTTTGGGTATATTGCTGTCGAAACTCCAGAAAGCATCTGCCAGGTGAGGAATTTATACCTCCATAGATTTAATCCGGACAGAAAGGATAATATTGTAACGCACAACGTTTCCCATCAAAACATTTCTATTTGTATTATTCCTTTCTCTTGACAGAATTCACAAACAGAAATATTTGGCGGCGGGACAGCCAAAAGGTTCAGAAAATGGAGGTTTTACTTGGGATCGATATCTGCCTGACGAGGAAAGACAACGGGCTTCGCGGATGGACTGGATGATCGATCAGGCAGCTGGAATCTACCTTCCTAGAGCAAACATGCCAGGAAAAGCGGTAGAAATGTTTCCCATCGTGTCACCTGGCAATGAATCATACAACACAAACATAACGCGACTGTGAAACATTGCTCGCTGGATTTGTATAATTTTTAAAGTAAATGCGAACCTGTGTAGGTGCATAAAAAGCCTGCACTAAAGACAATGCTGATCACGTGTTTTAGACTCTCGGATATTTAACACCAGTTTGCAAAACAATTGGGAAGTCAGTAAAAGTTCGATAAATTCCAAACATGTAAATAGACGAAATATACCAGAATTAAAATATTCTCAGGTGCCCTTACCTTAGGGACCAGCTCTCGGACTGTCCGCCTTAGAGAGGTGTCCGCCTTATAGAAAGTTGATGTGACGGACACCAAGAATCCATAAATTCACGTCAACTGAACAAAAGCAGCTGTAATAAAGTAAAATGAAACACTTATAGCCTCGACAGTCTCATCATGCTAAAAAGTGGTTCAATTATTTCTACTGTACAGTCCCTGCAAAAATCTTTGCTGATCTGTCTGTTTTTGGATAAAATTAATTCATAGTATTCATTTCGAGAAAGTTTGCATTCCTACTGTACCCATACTTTTGGCTAAAAATGTATCCGCTGTCCGCCTTAGAGAGGTGTTCGCTTTAGAGAGAGTTTAGGTATAGAAAACATAATGAAATTCAGCCGGGACCCACAACCATGTCCGCCTTACGGTGATGCGCGCTTTGAGAGAGTTCCACTGTCAAGATCAACTCGATTGCTGATCCCGTATTTTGCTCTAAGGGATTCCTGATCCCAAACAGTAGGTTCCAGATTTCTGATTGCCTGAGAAGAGTGAATGGCGCATTTCTTGTTTCAGTTGTCATGCCGCACGACCATACTCACGCGCACGGAACCATGGGATGTCACGTTGAGCCTCGGTTTAATGATTTCATGGCACAGCGGCGCTTTGAGTTGCGACTCGGATTATATAGAGTAAGCTTCTTTTATGGAAATATGGCGTGGAGTTCGCAGTTTACTTTTTTTGCTGAAAGCAAGTTTCAAATTCGCGATATCGTGTGCCTGACGCAAGGTGTTCGCAATCTGCGGCTTGGTCCTAATGTTACTTTTTAAACGCCACAAGGAAGATACATGCTCATGAATTCTGCACTGGAAATCAGTAATGTCCAAGACAACTACAACATCAACGTCTGGTATGTACATTTTATTGTAATATGCTCAGCCTTTTGTCAACGTTTTGCCGTAATTATTAGCATTTGGAGATTCAGAGGACGTCTTCTCAGTCTAATTTTCGACAAGTAAAGGCAAGAATATCGTAAAAATTACTGCACTTCACTTTGGTACCCATATGTTGGTGTACTGCACGGATAGGAAAGTTTTGGGTTTATGAGTGTGCTAAAGCTACCGTGTATCGGACGCGCCGGGCCAACACTGAACTTCGCCGATCTGATTATGCGTAAAAATATTGGTATTATTCAGCATATACACGGACTAATGCCAAAACAGATTTCATGAAATTTTGTGCCGACTGAATAATGGCCCGGTCGAACTAGGAAAGAAGTTTAGTCCATAATAACTCAGCATCAAGAGCAATATGACGGCTTCTTTAATGTTTGGTAGCAACTTGCTGACATATATATCTGGTGACAAGCGCTGTTTACACTTCAAATAATACAAATGCCGGTCGATATTAATGTCGTTAAAGTTAAGAGTGCGACCGGAGCCTAATTCTGCTCACAGGAAGAAAATGAAACAAAGACGGTAATCATGTACAAAGTTTCGATAGTCCAGCGCACAGCAAGAAAAACTTGGTAAATCTTGTGAGTCGTATCTTTGCACAGGGCTAACGCTCGAAACGTTAATTTATCATACTACTGACTCATAATGTTACTTGCACGCAGTGTCGCACTATCGCGTTCATGGAAGTAACACGAAATATTTTACACAAGGCATTTTCCGCCAGAGTTGTCTGTATGTTTTATAATCATCAGGCCAAGTGGAAAGCTCTTCACATTATAATTATAATTTACATAAATATATATAAACAGGTGAATGAAACTAATTCTCATGTGAAAGACTTGGCACTAAAATCAGGCATGAAGAACGCACCACATTCGAAAATGGTTCAACGAAACTTAGATCGATCAACAGTAACTCGTTCAGATTCTGCTTTTGTCTGGCTTTGGTCACAATTTGTAAGTCGTTGCAAATGTCGGACCAGTCCATTCCCACCAAATCCACCGTATCTCTCCCAAGTCCTCCACCGTTTGTAGGATTTACATTACGTATTCGCTTCCTCTACCTCCAAAACTAGTGCTGCTGCTGATAACGATAGAGGACGCTGCAAATCCGCTGTTGATAATGACAGAGGGCGCAGCAAATCCGGGGCTGGAGGAGGTGTGACGTTAGGTGTAGATTCACGGATGCTCTCATCGTAGGATGGAAGTCGGTAAACTACACTTGGGCCAGCAGAAATATAAGGAGGAGGCTCCGGCCTGCGAGAAAATTAGTGGTTAAATGATATAGCGAAAACAATAGGGCCTGGATCCTGTGGATGTTTTATATTGCATTGAAAAGTATCATAATAAGGATTAAAACAATAACGTTGGATCAGCTATTTCTCACACCAATGTGCAACGCATTCCTCACCTGAAGATGGGTTTCCAACCAGCGTACGAACAAAGAAGACAGATAACAAACTGAATGGCAAAAACCATGCTGGCCACAATGACAAAAATAAAGAGGACTTGACCTAATGTACGAGGCAAACAGATTGAACTTGTCAGTCCACTAATATTTCTACGCACTATACCACACCATATCATGCCATTCCATATCACACTATACTATACCATATCATATACCACACCACTGACACCACAAGCCGATACTAACCATACCATACCACACCATCACAAAACCATAATACCATACCGTATCGTATTTATACATATACATGTTCCCACATTTATTCCCGAGCCGTTGCGAGGATTATACACACATCTCATCATAAAAATTTTATGTATCTAAAGTTCCTGCAAGGCAAGGGAGATATGCGAATATCATACTTCTAGTATATTTCTGGTAACCAGGTGATGAGAAACAAACCTTCAGTGCTATTTGAGAGATCGGATGAAGATCCTATGGAAAAGGCAAAAATAGAAAAGAAAATCCATGTTAAGCAGCCGCACAATGACTGTTCAGAGACACAAACTAAAGGAGGGAGACGTTTTGAAGATTGATGGTCTGACCAACCAGAGAACCCAACTATAGATACTTACCTGCCATTTTATCTACACCGAGCGACACATATATAGATGACTAGCTATTATCCAGCTGGCATGCTGCCTTTGTTTCAAAACGAGGCCTAGTATGAAACCTCTCTAATAATTAAACACGAGTTTGATTTTTGCATCAATTTGGGAACATGCACGAGGTAAAACTAATCTCAACAAAATATGGATTCGCACTCAGAACCAGCGTTTAAAACAGAGGGCACGGGCATCTACCGAAAGGACACAGTTTTCCGTCCGATGGAGCATAAAGGTGTCACATTTTATATTGAGAACAGAAGGCCAGTTAACAGAAGCTGTGGGGTCCAGTTAGTGAAACAAAAGCAACATCTTTATGGTGCATTTCATTTCCAAGCCTTGTTAGCAACTACATAAAATTAATCTTAAAAACCTGACCGGTGACGTTTTGATACATTTCTATGATTGTTACACCGACGCCGATGCAAAGTAGGTCTCACAGAAATCAGTATTCCATTCTACTGTCCCTCTGTTAATCCTGCCGGCCGCGTTAATCCAATTGCATAAAGAAAGACCGACAAAATGTTTCAAGGATAGAAGAGTCTCAATGAGCGCATTTATAAAAGGGCATACTGTGCCTTTTTAGTATATATATATATATATATATATAATGACCACAACGCTGTTTGACTTTGTACTCTGGACCCAAAAACAAAGGGCATGCAAATGAGCACAATGCCAATAATTGTTTTGGCTTTACAGGATCACGAAACCGGAGAGAAGAGGTAAAAAGTGAGCTTATGAACCTGAAGCCAAGCAGTGTGGTGTCTGAGTATATTACACGAAAAACCATGAAATTTCTTACAGTACTGCGCCCCTCTTATTTCATTTTAATGGACAGGAAGGAAAGGGCAGGAAGGGAATTAGCATTTAATCGTTCCTTCACTCCAGGCGGAAAACAAAAACGCAATAGTTATCACGAACGTTCACAAGGACATATAGGTTTGCGGCGGTGTTAGTTTTACGACAAAGTTCCACTTTTCTAAGTATATATAAATTCCTAAGAGAGTACCACTTTTCATAGAAATATATAAAAGTTACTAAGAGAGTGCCACTTTTCATAGAGACATAAATATATAAATTGCTAAGAGAACAAAAAGAGAGAATCTACCTGCCACAGGTGAAGACTGTTGAATTCAACTCACCCGCTTGTGCCACTTGTCCCAGCAAGAAGAAAAGCAGAACTTTCAAGAAAGACATTCCAATAGAAAATTGTCACATCACAAAGCAATTGTCGTTAATATCAACTGATTGCCTGAGCCGCCGAAACAATGAAGTGGCCACCGCTACTTCATGCAGCACAACAATAGGGTCGCTTGTCATAATCAGGGAGACAATAGTTGACGCATGAAAACCACGTGATAAGTCTGATAAAATGGACCTGGCTTTGTTTCGACTGCACGTATTTTGCACTTAAATGATGAACCTTGAACCTTAGTGCATTAAGACTAATGGAAAAGTGAAGTGAACAGATTGATTTTGTCTTGCACTTCCAAGCCGCCCCAAGCTGTGTGACACAAAAGTACGATTGCTGGCCATGATTAACTTCCGCTTCCTCTTTGAATTTCTCACCAGAAATATATCATACAGTATCAAGATTTGATAGTTGTACAAACTATCAGCTCTCACCACATCACTCGTACATTTCTTTCTTAGAAAGTTAGGAGAATCTGAATTGCTTAAGTTTGGGAGCCGTTAAGCTAATACCTAAATTCTTTGCTCTTCCTGTTTTTTTCTTTAATTCTTTCTACCTTTCTTTTTAGACAGCGGACATGACAAACTTACAAAGATATCTAAAGTGAAGAGAGGAAGATAGTTCAGTGGAATATCTAGATAATGGAGGATATTTTACTCGTGCTCACTTTGCAAATACGTCGAGATGGAACTAGAAAGAACTACAGGTGAGGTATTGAGATATTTAATGTTATCAACGAAACAATTACTGCGATTCTTTTTTTTTTTTTTCATGCGTGTAACACATAAAAATTGCATTTAGTCCGCTTACAATTAGCCAGTTAGATGCTTGTTTTGCGTATACCGAACGCACCCTTATCAAATACAAAACTATATTAGACCAAGTGTTAGCAAATCGCAGGATCAACAGGCAATAACAGCAATCCATTTTGCCAAACTATTTACAAGCCGAACTCAGTGCAAATCAAATCAAACAATGGCGTTTGTTGACTAAAGCGAGTTCGGCGTCTCAACTGGGCCTCACTGCAACATCCAGCAAATCAGCAGTCACATGCAAATCGTTGGCTTTGCTGATTTGTCTTACGAGTCCTGTGTTTATAAACTTGAACATCTATGCGCACTTTTGATTGGTCTGCATTTTACAAAGCGGTGTCTCCCTTAGTAGTTGGCCTCCTGCCTAACCCACTTACAGGGCCGTTGTTAGGCTTGTCGGCACCTCTGGCGGAATCAGCCGGAATTTCCTCATAATTGTTTGCGTTGTCATCTTCATTTGTTACCGTTGGGTTGTCATATTCTACACCATTGATCTACATACAAAGCATAAAGATATAATATTAATACAAGGAAATACCCGCGTCAGTGTTAGGCTCAAACTAGTTTTTACAGCTACGGAAACATGACATTCTCTCCGGGGACGCATTCCAATAGTTATCAACCAAGCTGAGTGACCTGGCCTTCTTAAAGTTTTGACGTCCCATGTGCACCAGGGATCTTTGATTATGACTTCGTTTAAACATTAAGGGCCTGGCAATGTGTTGCTCCCTCACACGGTTATAATTTGGATGCTGCAGCGTTTACGGAATTTCGAATGACGTGCAAACAATTAAGTGGCGTACATGACGTCACAGTTCCAGTGCAGGAGAGACTACAAGTGCACACTAAATCAAGAGTTCTGCCCCTTTAGGCAGGAACTTGTTTCTCGCCTATTTATACAGTTAGTTAATAATAGCAATGTTATAATTACAAAAATGTTATTGGCCTTAGCGTTTCAGGGGGGGGGGGGGGGGGTGTGTGGCGTGGTGCACTCCATTGCCCAGGCCGAGGCCCTTTAGTTCATAATTTGACAGGTTTGTCCTGTGCACAGCTCTGTTAGATTACGCAGCATAAGGTAAGACTCACTTTAAGCGTCTCATAACCAGCGTTGACAGTTCCCTCTTCAAGGTTCCCCTTGTTTGTCTCGCCGTAGTATGAACTTGAATAGCGAGACAAGCTAGTGCGGGCTGGCGGCTCCATGTGGTAGATTTCCTCTGATCTACAAGAAGAAACACATTGATGGAAATCATCGCCACCTTGTGCGTTTAGTAAATAATCTGTGAACATAAAATAGGAGCTACTAAGCTGGGCCATCACCCACACCGTATACATCTACACAGCGCATTCCTGATCCGGTAACATGCTCAGGTCGAGCTTTCGTTAAAATATCGAAATCGGGCGAAAGGTTGACAATCAACCGCGCCAGGTGATAGGCTCCTGGTATGAGGTAAATAAATGCGTATCTAGGTGTTTGTGTCAATAATGTATAATAAGTGAATATCAAACTATTAAAGGTAATTATAATAACGTATTTCCGTGCGGTAGTGGCAAAATTTGCCGGGTAAACTTACTTCCGCGAATACTTCTTCATAACAAGGCATGGAACCACAATGGCCACGATGAGAAGCAGAACGGCGAAAACGATCAGCAGAATAACGAAAGGTAACAGCAATTCTAAAGTTAAAGTGTTGTAACAAGTGTTAGAAGTCTTACAAGAACAAGAACAAAATCAAGAACAAGAAAAAGAACAAGATCAAGATCAAGAACAAGAACAAGAACAAGAACAAGAACAAGAACAAGAACAAGAACAAGATTAACAGCACAAAGAGCAAGAGCAGCCTGACAAGGACAATCTGAAAGACATGTTTAAACACCGAGTGTGAAATACAACATTTTAACTATTACTCACTATCTTCTTCCTTGCCAAAAATGTATTCCTCGCTATCTGAAAATAGTAAGTTACAATTACTGAGAAACTGGAAAAAGTTCAGATATTTTATACAGTCCTGCGGGAATTTGAGAGAAGTCACTTAAAACTGTCGCAGGGCAGTAACAGGTTACACAGGTTTCTCCTGTGTAAAACCCCAGGCTTTGTTTTCCCCTGGGCACCACGAGATAATAGTAACATTCTCCTTTTAAAACCAATGCAAAAATCAATGCAAAAATTAATTAATTATAATAACAATTATGTATTTCTACTTTATGTGTCAACTGAAACTTACAGGCATATCTGAGGGTAAAACCTCCCTAACAATGGGGAACCTAAATCTACACCAAGAAATTAACTGTTGAAAATATTATCTAGCGCTTTACATCAATGTTTTGAGGAAAACAAGAATGAACCGTCGGTTGTAAGAATACAATGGACCTAAGAATGCAAACAATGTGTGAATTAGCAGAGAGGGATTGGGAGCTAAATTAAAAGGACACCCAAGTAATTATCATTTTTTAAATTTCGCCTGTGCGCAACTATAACGCAGTGGAAAAGCAATTTAATGCAATATCCTGCTATCTTGGCTTCTGTTCTTAAACTTTTTGCTGAGAAAATCATAAAACAAATCTCAGTAAATGAGGAGTAAAGCAAATGGGCGTTTCGGGAGAAGAAGCCCACAGTATGTATTCAAACGTCAAAGTCTGATGTGTGGGTTTAAAATACCGACTCATTCATAAACTGTCCGCCTTGCCAAGACCACAAGGAAATCATAAAATATAAACAGATTGAATATCGAAACAAAGCAGACGAAAATGACACTGTCAGATAGAATTCATTTGACCTTCAATGTGCTGATCGAGACACTCAGCACTCGCCTTTCAGATTTGGATGAGTTTATATACACAAACATCGTTCACGCTCGCAATGTATGAAAAATCGTGAGTGACAAGACGAAGGTCTTGCAACGGCGAACAGATAATACTGAGAAATTGCCGATTGGCCAAAAAGTCTCTCTCGCCGACCTATTCCAATGGGATTGCGACACGATAAAATCTCTTCGTATGTGGTTTTCCTATCTTCGGTATAGATTTAGAGGGAACACATACCTTCAGCCGAAACACTGGTAACTTGTGCCATAACCATCAGTAGAAATAACGGCCACAAGTTTTCTGTCGACGCCATTGCCAGTGCCGATTGTGCTCGGACACTTTTTCCTGTTACTGTTTATGGAATCCCATAAAGCACTGGTTAAAAACTTATGACTCGTGACAAAGCAGCATTTTGACAGTACATTCTACAACATTCTGACCTGAGATCCTACCTTCGTCAAATCGATAACACGACCGCAAGATTGAGGCACACAGTACTAAAGGATCGAATTCAATCTGTCCTCAATTTGAGAGTAATGGCCACTTGTATGCAAAATGAGAACATGTGGAGACTCATTAAAGTCACTGTGTCTTATGCATACATTTAACGCAAGAAAGATCACTGACAATGGCAAAACAATAGTAAGGCCCTGGGGAGAACTCGCTTTCCTTTCTTATCTTCTCTCCTCGGCGGTTATCAGTTATCAGTTTATGATATTTGGTTTCTGCATTTCAAAGTGCTAAATACATTGAGACTTAAATAAAGTGATTTATTTATTTATTTATTTATTTATTTATTTATTTATTATCTTTCTGGCTCTATTTTTAAGATAGTAGATATAACCAGCATAAGGGCAAAACTAAAAATAGTATTTGGGTCTATAATGAAGAGCTCAAGAGAGCAATAAAAAGGGGCACAGTCTGAATGGAGATATATAAAAGGGTCACCATTTCGACCTCAGAATGGTATTTTACAGGGAAAGGGTTGGAAGCCTGGGCGGAGCCTCCCTGTGTAAAATTCTTCAAGTGCCCCCCCCCCCCACCCCCCAACAGGAGTTTAATGGCGTGTCCTGTACATTGTGGAGTTGTGTACGTGTACAGTGGGACGAAATAAAAACAATGAAACAGGCGGACTGAAATCGAAGGGAAATAACAGATATTAATGACGAAGAAATATGTTAGATGCTGCAGAGATTAAAAATAAAAATGAACTGAAAGTAGTGTCAAGTAAGGGTCAAGAGCCGGCGGCCTATCTAAAGTGATAAGATAAGAAAAGAAAAACAACTGAAGAAATTTTAATTTAAAAATTCCGACAAGAGGAAGAAAAGGAGAAGCAAAACGGAAAGGCAGAACGGGAGTTTAGTTTCTTTTACGCCAAAACGAAACATTTTTCTACTCAGTTGCAGCATGATTAATATATTCATATTTGTCCTAAAATTTTTTACTGAATTTAGCACAGTCAAAACTAGCAACAACTTCGTACCTATTAGTCATTTAGATACAACAAATAACACCACAATGCGTAATCAAACTTATTATAATACAAATGAATATACGTGGCCATCACAACACAGTATTTATACGGCGAATAGCATGATAAGGCTAATCCGGCTTGCTTCAGTAAAGACAGTCTCAAATGCACGGTTCGGAATAGCCAGTTTCTTTCACCGTCAGATAATGTTAAGCAAGCTGCATGATAAGATAATACAAGGCTACAACAAACAATAAATTGATGGTCGCTAAACCTTGGCTACCATAGTATTAGCTGTGCCATTAATTATTTGTAGACACATGGTGTATATATTTATCATGGCAAATATCAATTTATCCTGCGTTAAAACGATGACAGTTTGTTAGTCTACTGACAGACGCGTTGGATGTTAGTAGCGAGTGCTAGAATGATATTGGATTACTAAGCAGAATGAGTTTACTTAGCATAGCAGTTTGTTAGTCTATTGACAGTTGCATTGGATGTTAATAATGAGTGTTAAAATGAGGAGTAGACTGTTACTAAATGGAGATAAGTTAGTATGGTAGTTTGTTAGTCTATGACAGGGACTAGGTTGGATGTGAGCATCAGAATGATCTGAATGAGCCGTTAGATGGCAGTTCAGTTGCTAATCTATTAACACTTTATTAAGCGAATTAAGTTAGTATGGCAGTTTGTCAGTTTATTATCAGTTTTCGTTGGATGTTAGTAGCGGGAATAATGTTGGATTACTATAAGGGTATTAAGTTAGTATGGCAGTTTGTTAGTTTGTTGACAGTTTCGTTGGTTGTTAGTAGCGAGTGTTAGAATGATATTAGATTAATACTAAGCGAAATGAGTTAGTATGGCAGTTTGTTAGTTTGTTGACAGTTTCGTTGGTTGTTAGTAGCGAGTGTTAGAATGATATTAGATTAATACTAAGCGAAATGAGTTAGTATGGCAGTTTGTTAGTTTGTTGACAGTTTCGTTGGTTGTTAGTAGCGAGTGTTAGAATGATATTAGATTAATACTAAGCGGCAAAATGAGTTAGTATGGCAGTTTGTTAGTTTGTTGACAGTTTCGTTGGTTGTTAGTAGCGAGTGTTAGAATGATATTAGATTAATACTAAGCGGCAAAATGAGTTAGTATGGCAGTTTGTTAGTTTGTTGACAGTTTCGTTGGTTGTTAGTAGCGAGTGTTAGAATGATATTAGATTAATACTAAGCGGCAAAATGAGTTAGTATGGCAGTTTGCTAGTTTGTTGACAGTTTCGTTGGTTGTTAGTAGCGAGTGTTAGAATGATATTAGATTAATACTAAGCGAAATGAGTTAGTATGGCAGTTTGTCAGTCTATTGACAGCTTCGTTGGATGTTAGTAGCGAGTCGTTACAATGATGTTATACTAAGCGGAATAAATTAGTATGGCAGTTTGTTAGTCTTTTGATGGTTCTGTTGTTTGTTAGTAGCGAGTGTTAGAATTATATATTAAGCCGAATGAGTTAGTATGGTAGTTTGTCTGTCTATTGACAGTTTTGTTGGATGTTACTTTAGTGAGAATGATATTAGATTACTAAGCAGAATGGGTTAGTATGACAGTTTGTCAGTCTATTGACTCACAGTTTCGTTGGATGTTAATAAAGTGAGTGTATTAGAAGGATATTAGAAATACCAAGCGGAATGACTTAGTATGGCAGCTTGTTAGTCTATTGACAATTTCGTTGGTTGGTTAGTAGCGAGTGTTAGAATGATATTAGATTACTAAGCGAATTGAGTTAGTACGGCAGTCGGTTAGTCTATTGACAGTTTCGTTGGTTGTTAGTAGCGAGTCGTTACAATGATATTAGATTACTAAGCGGAATAAGTTAGTATGGCAGTTTGTTAGTCTGTTGACAGTTTCGTTGGATGTTAGTGGCGAGAATGATAATAGATTACTAAGCGGAGATGAGTTAGTATGCCGGGTAGTTTTTTAGTCTTTCACAGTTGTACATGTTGGTTGTTTAAGTAGCGAGTGTTAGAATGATATTAGATTACTACTAAGCAGAATGAGTTTACTTAGATAAGTGGAGGTTGGATGTGAGATCAGAATGATCTGTGAGTGAGTTAGATGGCAGTTTTCTAATCTATTAACAGTTGGGTTGGATGTTATTAGAAATGTAGAATGAAATAGGCTATACGAGTGCGTGTTTAGTATCACTGATAACATAAGGTTAGTCGTCTACTGACAGTTGTTCAGTATAATGAGAATGTTAGGTATAGATTAATTGATTGACTGACGGTATGACAGAATGATAGTTTGGGGTTAGTTTGTTGACCCCCCCTGCAGTTGGTTTGGATAGCCAGTGCAAGTTGTGAGAGTGTTAGAATAATACATAGAATGTGTAAATGAGTTGTCAAAAATATAGTGTGCATGCTAGTCTATATTAATAGTTGGTCTGAACGTGGTCGTCAGTATGTGAAAGTGTTAGGTATAGATGTTGTGAGTTAGTATCATGACAGTTGGTGTTTGACAGTTGGCCTGGAATCAGTATTATACAATAAAACAGATCAAGTGAATGAATTAACCTGGATGTTGTCAGTATAGTGAGAGCATTACTGGGATACAGATAAAGTAAGTTAGTATGACAATGTTTGAGACGAGTATATTAACAGTGGTCTATTGATAGTTGGTCTGCATCATTTGTCAGCATAGTGAGAGTGTTAAATATAGATTAAGTGAGTTCGTTAGTATGTCTGTGTGGTTAGCATACTGATATGAATGGTCTTGATGTTGTTAGTAGTGAGAGCGTTAGATATATGTTAAGTGAGTTCTTTAGTATACCTGTGTGGTTAGCCTAATGATATGAATGGTGTCAGGATGTTGTTAGTAGTACAGCATTAGATATAGATTAAGTGGGTTCGTTAGTATACCTGTGTGGTTAGCCTACTGTTTAGTGAGTGCGTGAGCTGAGTATGTCTGTGTGGTTAGCCTACTGATTAAATGGTCTGAATGTTGTTGAGAGAGAGCGTTAGATATAAATTAAGTGAGTTTGTTAGTATGTCTGTGTGGTTAGTATACTGAACATAATGTCTGGATTAATGTTGTTAGTAGTGAGAACGTTAGATATAGATTAAGTTGGTTCGTTATTATACCTGTATAGGTAGCCTACTGATTAGTGAATGCATGCGTTAGTATGTCTGCGTGGTTAGCCTACTGATATGAATGGTCTCAGGATGTTGTCAGTAGTGAAAGCGTTAGACATGGATTATTTGAGTGTGTGAATTAATTCGACATTATGAAAGTATACTCCGTAAAACTCTACTTGTTATCACACTAGGAAAACATAAAGCGTAATTTGGGCAGCTACGTAAAAGCTTAGTAAACATGGAACCATCTAATATCTATAAAAGGTTAACTTTTGAGAGTGGAATAAATCGAGTTAAAATTCAATTAGTGAGGATTTAAAATCGATGTTAGCATTCAGTTTCATCACTCATTGTCGTAGGCACTGTTTTCATGAGCGACTTCGCTGGTTATAACAGTTGTCATGGCGATGGTCTGGTCCTTTTCGCTCGTTTGTGCGTCAGTTTGACCTTTTTCCACTTCGAGGGCCGGGCCTCCGTTCTCCTTCCTTGAGTTCGCAGTAGTGTCCACATATTCATAGTCATGGTCGTCCTCGCCATCTAATGGAGTACTGGAGGAAAATGTGGTCGTTGTAGAAAGATACAGGTTGTCTTCCCTCTAAAAGAAGCGCGAGATAGAAAACAAGTTAGATTAATTGAGATTAAATGATAAAGTGAGATTAGATGATAAACAGCTTAATTTTAATTACAGTCAGACCCCACTATTTCGAACTCTTTTATTTCGGAGTCCCCGTTATTTCAAAGTCAAGCCGAATCCCCTTGGATTATCTTGGCTAGCTTGACCAGCTTGGTTGTTTCGAGGCCCCGCTATTTCGAACCTTCTTTTATTTGTCGTGGGACTTTGACTGTAATAAGCCGGCTGTGGCTCACTGCTGGTACACAAATGTGTGTACATTAGCTTTCGGACTGGTTATGACGTCCCTTGGGACTCCTGATAATCAAGACTCTACAAGATAAACTGTAGATCCCGGCAGCCAGAAAAGAGTTGCTTCAATATTCAGTGAGGTTACTATGTCCATGTTGTCACATAACTGCACTGGGTTGTTCAAAATCCGATTAAGATAATCCACACAACCACCCAAATTGTTTGGCTTCATATTTATTAACTAAGGAAGCTGGTTATTAGCAACAAATGAGTTATTAGCAAGAAATGTTCCGTTTTTAGGCTTATAGATGACAAAAACCTTTGTATCTAATCCAGGATTAGCCTGAATATGTTTTTAATGTCCAGGGCCTGTGAGCTCTCACCTTTGGGGTTCCGGTGTTTGAAGCCAAGACTGTCTCGTAGCCTGGTAGGTAGATATTGTCGTAGATGTTTGACTTCTGGGAGTATTTACCGTATTTTCGGAAGGGATCTTCGTTCTGCGCTTGATCACCATGTTTCTTGTTTATTGACACTTTATACAGGTTCTTCCTCCACGGAACCTTCCTGAGTAAAAAGAGAAACGGCATAGGTCAATAAACCTGAACTTTTGATACGAGTAACATGCCGCAAGATCACCCTTCTGGAATTAGAACGGGAGTCAACGAGAAGGTCGTGAATATGTTCAAGGATGAAACTGCGGGTGTAGAAATCGTAGAGTATGCAGGGGAACACTGATTATGATTAGGATGATTTACTTGTTGTGGGTTTCAAGATGGAGAAGTAGATCATTAGACGGATGGAAATAGGACTACATAAAGCCGAAGGTATGAGCTAGGTGAAATTAGTTATAAGAGAAGTCATACAAGTACAAGAAACAGTAGAAACGACATTTTATGGTAATGTTAGCTAGATAGTTTGCATTCAGAAATTCTTAAATAATATGTACTAGTAGTATCGCGTTACGTTTTACTGTATAATTATTCTATTTTATCTTTCTTCTTTGTAATATTGGCGAAGTAAATAAGTTAAAGAAATAAATAAAACTATTAAGTTGTATATTCATAGAGCCCAAACTGATGTGATAATACATGGAATGGAATTTTCATCACTTTACTCACTTTACATCACTTTCTTCATCACCGTCTTCACCAAAACTTGAAACTTATAATAGCACTTCTTACCTTCCAGTGCCGGACGACTCGCCTAACCAGCCATGCTGCTTGAGTTTCCAAACAAAATATATAGAAAGCACAAGGAGGACTACAGCCAGAGCAAAAAAGAACCCTGTCGCAATCGCCAACATTTCTGAAACATAGACAAAAGTAATTACTTTTAAAAACGGTTTGCACGGGCAATCAATCAGTTATCAAAGTGACTGAGTGTCTTAGTAACAGAGTATATACAGCATAGCATGCTTATAGATTGTAACTGATCCAATACGTTGAAAAGTTCAGAATAGCCGTTTTGATATGATATATATGGATTGTACCAGAATGCGGCTTTTGTGTCCATACATTTCAAAGATTCATCTCATTCTGACCTCAAATGTTTTCTATTAATAGATATTATAACAAAGCCTTTAATCAAGGAAGAATGAATTGCTTTTCATGGTTAAACTAATTGTCATGTCCAGTTCGATTAGCTTACCATCTGTTTCTTTATCCACAATGTAAGAATCTGAAAAAAAAAAATGTCCAAGATTCAGAACTATTTCCAATTATCATAATCCCCAGAGACCCAGAGATAGAAGAATTTATCACATTACGAAAGAAAACTGTGTGAAAATAATGGACCTTTTCTACTGACTGAAATTGTTTTGAAGATTTTAACACTCTCATGTTGCTCTAAGCACATTGTGAAACGTTAATTCACGTGGCTCCGGATAATTTTTACACTAACTAAACTAAACGCTTGTTATAAGGTCCTGATATCTCGTTTGGATGCATCTTCAAGCTGGCAGTTTCTGTGATAGAATGTTGTATCAGCAAAAATTAACATACTGCAATTGGCTGTCATAAATGTTGAAGGCAACGACACAGCTTATCAGGTCGCAGTAAAAAATGAAGACCTCTTCACTGATAAGGTATTAGTTTAACCCAAATACAAACGAAACAATCCCTTTAAAGTCAAAACTGATGTAAAGCTTCAAGAGCTTGATTGCATGTTTAAAATTGTTTGGTGAACGCCCTGGGGGTTCAAATACAAACTGCCCCATTTAGTTTGGGCCTACCATTTAATATGTGGCGTAGTACTAGGGAAAACATACACAAAAGTACACAAAAGTTTGAACCAAGTGAAGTGATCAACTACGCATTGGTTTGCAATAGTTAAGCACCGGTTGCATACACAGGCAGAAGCCAAGATACATATAGCGACATCGCCGCTGATCACAAAATAAATGTAATTACCTGCCTGTGCCGTGGCTGAGATGCATGTGAATGCAAGTACCAAATAGAGGTCATTTGGCGATACAAATGCCATTATTGGTTGGAGGATGCTTTCGTTCTACCTGCGATCGAAGTTGATATGCAATCACGAATTCGCCATATACCTAAGTATCACAATGTTTACAAACAAATCGGCAAAAAAATACTTGCACATTACTCTTACCAGCCGTCTCGGTTATTTCCAACTATAGATTCTTAAAGTTTGCGGTATTCCTTATCGATCACAGTCCGAAACAGCTTGACAGCTTTGAGGTTCGAGATCATGTCGTGCCGGTGACTAAACTGATCGAGCAGCAAACTATGGCTTTGCATATATTTTATGGCCGAGTTGTTGGAATTGTATGAGACTGACATTAAAGGATTGTTGTTTTGAATTCCATCGCTCCTGTCAAGCAAAACCCACGGAATCTTGTCACACTGACCAATTAGACTGTACTTGGCCTTTGCACGCAAACAAACAGCTCAGTTTATTGATGACATTTGTTACCATCGTTAAATAATGATTTAATAATGATGATAGTATCTTACAATTAAAATAACCTATCAATACATACAACCTTTAAGATATTAATATTAATATATAATAATCTAACAAATGCATGGTCCCTTTGGAAAGTATCTCGGTACTTGTAAATGATGTATACGCAGGACAAGGGTGAGGGAAATCATAACAAAGGCGCGTCAGTCAATCCAAAATAAGATTTTTTATCATGTATTTGGAAGTAATTGGATAAAAAATATTCTGAACAGAAAGCCGTCGAACTTGTGCACAGTTAGCACAAATTTCAATGAATCAAAAACTTGAAAACCAGTCATTGATTGTATTTAGTATTACAGCCGTTTTCGGACAATTTAGTCAAAAGTAATCGTGATTCATTGGTTCTGCGCTTCCTACGCTTTCGGATTGCTCCAAACAAGTTTGGCTGCTTATTCGGCCAATCAGGAACCAAAGCACGACCGGATTGCATTCTGCTTACGCAAGCAAGGAAGCAAGAGGCGACGGCGTTCCTTCACGCTGCTGATTAGCTTATTCTTCAAACGAAAACCAAACGCAGCCAACTTTGGCTCACAAATGTTTGTTACAGACTCAGTGATTGACCGTGTGTTACTTTTAATTATTATTGCTCTATATTTTGGAACCTCGGGCGTCAATACAATTTTCTGTCGTGCATAATATACAACAGCAACCTTTTCTCGTCAATTTTATCCAGCCTCCTCAACTCACCATGAACGGTGAAACCGGTTTCTCGAGTCACGTTTGCCGAGCCAAACCCGTCCGGTCTCTTGAAGGTAAAGCTAAGATTATAACATTTAAGCTTCGCTGGAACACGGGACGTAAAGAACGCTTTGCGTAAGTTCATGCGTGCCGGGTTCATATTAGATCCATAGGCGAAAAAAAGTTCATACTCTTCCAAAGTCGTCATTACTCAACTTCCGCCCGTCAAAAGAAAGTGGCGGAGCCATGGGGTTGAATGGGACGTTATTATTTCTACCTGTGACACTCGTTACTCACCTCACTCTTAAATCGAAAACAAACTCGATATTCCACCACTGATTTTTATTTCAAACATTGTATTCCCACGATTGTCTAAGTACTATTTTGTGCACCTGTTAGCTCCCTCCCAAGCCCCAACATCCCTGT
The DNA here is from genome assembly GCA_964036295.1 of Plumapathes pennacea. Lineage (NCBI taxonomy): Eukaryota > Metazoa > Cnidaria > Anthozoa > Antipatharia > Myriopathidae > Plumapathes > Plumapathes pennacea. Next base: position 472,339 of record OZ038466.1, read on the forward strand.
AAAAACTGAACTTCCCATATATCCTTTTTATCCCAAAACTTTCTTATTATTACTCACTTATTATTTTGGTGACCCCAAATTTTTATTGCATCATAAGACTGATCTGGTATTGGTGAGCAAACAGACAGAATATATATGTTATACATATGACTGAATGGAGTGCATATGTTTTGAAACTTCCATATGTTCCCAAGCCATGGATCACGTCATTAGGCTTCTTGCTTGAAGGTTTCCCTGGAATGGAAAAAGTACTGTTTAACTGAATAGCGCCTTTCTCGGTGTTAGTGTATGAACCTTGCTTTAGTCTAACAACTGCTATCAACTTGTACTTTTATCGGAAGCTGAGGGTATACAGTACAACTCCAAATAATCTTATATGGCACCCATGTTAGCACCTTATATGGCACCCATTTTAGCACCTTATATGGCACCTGGTTTCCTTTTGCAGCATTCTTGACCAGTCAGGATCAAAAGCAAACGCCTGACGCTTTCGTTATTGCTATAACTGGTTTCTTTTCGTTATTGCTATAACTGGTTTCTTATTCAAAGTGAAAATCTAAAATTACACTGGCTTCTGCTTAGTAGTTGAAATGTTTAGTTTGTTTGACAGTTTAATAACTTTTGCACAGTTACATCTTTCTTGCACAAGAAATGTCTGTGCGATGTACAGTGTATGTGTAATCATATACATGTACTAGCAAAAAGTTCGCCAATTGTGTATTGGCCTGGCTTGGGCCCTGCAGTAGCTTGAAACATAATACGCACTGTTGCAATGCATTTTATTCATTCTAAATGTTGCCAGGTCTGTTTTGAGCTGCATATAAGAGGCACGGAATAAAACTTTATCTGAAAGATATCTCACCAGTGACTCTCCCTTATGAAATGGTACAGTACAGTTTTTGGGAAGCCATTAAAGTTAGTAGTCAAACAAAATGTGTAGTCGCCTTTCTCTTTCACAATAACCCAGTCACCATTTTCCATCTGAAAAACGTGCACAGTAAAATCTATTTATTAGCTGTAGTAGTAGTAGTAGTAGTAATTATTATTATTAGTAGTAGTAGTGGTAGTAGTAGTAGTAGAGTAATTTCAATAAATCTGTGAGACATCCAGATACTGGGCTATTCTGTGAGACTATTAGAGACACGGACATACTTTAAGTAGCTGTCACACCATACTGCAATGGTCGTGCGGGTGTATTTATTACGGAAAATTCTTTTCGAAAACTCCACCACAAAAGTTACAATAAGAGTCTTGCCCATCTGATGTTAAGAAGCAATGTGGGCACTCGATCGGCGTGTTGAGCTGTGCAAGAGGAGCCTAGAATTTTCATTTCCGGTAATTTGCAAAACTAATGAGCCTGCAGGCACTATTTGCATTTGCTCAGTGAAAGAACAGAAAATTGCCTTAAGTTGACGTCGACTCGCATGTTTCTAAGTTACGTTTCGTAGAATTGCCTTCAACATAATATTTGTTCGGTCACCCAGACATCAATGCTTGCCAGCTGTCGGATCGCGGCCACTTCGTATGGTTAATTTCCCAATGTCACGACGTTTGTGTCGAATCATATATATACATATATACTCAAATACTCTCTACTAGACACTAGTGCACCTTCACTGATAAAAGCTGTTCCACGGGTCTACTGAAATCATTCTAGTATTGTAAGCCGGCAACCGTAACACCTTTAAGGTTGACCGTTTGAGATTTTTATTGTTTATTGTGTATTAGCCTGAGTTGGACCCAACAGTTTACAATACCCACCTCTGGCAACGGATACTTCTCTATCCAGTCATATGTGTCACAAGTTCGCCCCCAGATCACACTCGGGTGAATAGACGTCATGGGATTGGGTTCTAATGGCTCAAACACGTTGGGAAAGCTGTAAAACGGAACGTTCCGAAAGCGGAGCGCCGAGTCAAACGTTTGAAACGTCCCTTCCGCGACATGGTACATAATGCCCTGAAAATTAGAACTAATTTTAAAAATCCCACACGTATGTGGTCAGCGTACGCGTATGAAAGCTCGCTGACAAAACTTTCATCTGTGATCCACATAGCAAATACAAAGTATGGAAGAGAGCCTGGGAAACTCTGCACCTCTTCAATCTTTGGGGGGAGGGGATGATGAGAGAGAAGAGGGCCTGATGGCACTGTTTTAATCGCTTTCATGTGCTGTCGTCTTTGCGGAGTTAGTTTGCTGGGCCCGCTTTTGCTTCTGATACTCTCTGTCATAGCATCGTTTCGTGGCGACCATTTCTGGTCTCTGCTTTTGCTTCCGAAGGATTTGTACTTTTCGTATTTGCTCAGAAAGGATTTTCTACGTTTTAATTTTTTCACGCTTACGCCTTGCTTTGTTATACTCCCCTCGTTTTTAGAGACGAGCTTTGCTCAGTTTCACAGTTTCCAAATTCATTTTCTAACGCAGGAGAAATCAACCCGTTCCAATCTGCTATTTGACCCTGCCAAATTTGAACTCTCTTATAAGGAGTAGAATAATTTCTGTTAGTATTTAGTTAAAGTTTTGACTGCCTCACGACTGACAGACAGACAGAGGAACATTAGAGAAATTACAGAGCGTCACGATCAGAAACCCCTCGTAGGGCTCGGGAGATAAAATGATTAAGTGAGAATAAACCAGGCGGGATTACCTCGTTAGTTGTTCTTTTGTTCATAATACAGGCTGCTATTGTATATGGTGTCGTTGAAAAGAACTGTCCGGGTTCGGCAATAATTTCAACTCCCGCGCTGACAGGGAAGTACTGATCCAGGGCCGCGGACAGTAACATGGATTGCTGACGTGTCGTTAAACGTTTTGTGAGAAAATGTTAATAATTACGATAATAGTGAAATAAGAAAAGCAAAGGAGTCAAACCTATTAACCACTTTATTTGACAATCCAGAAGTTGGCAATCTAACAACATTAATCAGGTAAAAATACCCAATATCTTGCCGAGTTTTACCTCTTCAAAAGTCGTTCCCCTGCTTGGAACTGCATGAAATCCACCTCCAACATCCAAAATGTTGAGGTTGTATCCATATTCGGGCTAGAGGTGGAAAAAAGACAATTAGAAACAATGACAATTGTAGGATACGAGGTATCAATCAGCGATTCCCTGTAATGGTTGCCAGAAAAGTTAATCATAATTTCTTATTAATCTTTTCCCGACATTGATCATAGAAACATACCGCAAGGTCAAATACGTCCTTTGCTAACTTCACAGCAGTGTCGTAGATGTTGGTGGGATTTGACCTACAATGCCACCCAATGTGGAAACTAAAACGAAAAACACAACTCTGCATATTTTGACATAATTTGACAGCATTTTGCATGTTTACTTATGAGAGATATACACATCGCCAGAAATTTCAGACATCCGGTTGCGCCATCTTGGAAAAGGCATCAGGTTTCACGCTGACAGCCGCTCAAGAAATAACAAAGAAATGTATGGGGTCTGATAATAAATTGCGCTTTTCGCTTAACTTAAGCACGTTCGTTAAAAATGTTTGGGCAGCATTCGGAAGAGGAAAGCTTCCTAAACACAACAGTGCAAAAAATATTTATCTCCGGTAAAATTCGATGTGTACTTTTTTGAATTTAAAATTTCGGCCGACATAAGAAGGGATTGATAGCAGAATACGCTCAAAACCGGCTACTGTCACTTTTTAAGCTGCACTTAATACAAGAACCTTGGGTACAACGCAATATGTTTACCCCGTACCTGATTGTCGAAGGATTGAACATCTCCTGTGAAGTCTCGGTCAGTCCCCTGGAGCAAATTCGATGTGTACTTTTTGCGTTTGAATTTGCCGTTCACAGCCAGCCGTGGCGAATGCCTTCCGTGAAATACGCTGACTTCGGATGTTGATATTTTGGGCTAGGAAGCTCCAAATCGAATGAAAATTGCATCAAACGGTCAGCGGCACATCTCCTAAACATAGCAGTCTCTTTTTGAACCGGAGAAACCCATCCCCCCCCCACCTCACGGAGGCAAAATACGTAACAATGTTGAATGTATGAATAGCGCATGCTCATGCCGCAAGCCGCTGGGAAAGGCCGGAAGCAATCGTGGACGCAAAATGTCCGGAATTTCTGGCGATACATAATTTAGATTTAACTAACAAGGGGACTATTCACCTTCCAGCGCAAAATGGCACCTGTTTTGCTGCTGTCACCGAAGCAGAATTGTTTCGGTAAACTAGGCAGCTGTACCGGACAACATAAAGAAAGCTACAAAGTCCGTTTTAGTGGTGTTCATTGGTGAGCTTTTGTGTTTCTTTTTGGTATTACGCCGTTGGTGCGAATTGTTTTGTGTTTTGTTTTATACATCGCGTGTCCCATTTACAAAAAGCTTGCACGAAGAAGCTTAACGTTTTCCACTCCAAGGTGAAGCGTTTAATGTTTTGCAGAATCATCGCCAGAAATTTCAGACATCCGGTTGCGCCATCTCGGAAGAGGCATCAGGTTTCACGCTGACAGCCGCTCAAGAAATGATAAAGAAATGTATGGGATCTGATAATAAATTGCGCTTTTCGCTTAACTGAAGCACGTTCGTAAAAATGTCTGGGCAGCATTCGGAAGAGGAAAGCTTCCTAAACACAACAGTACAAAAAATATTTATCTCCGGTATAATTCGATGTGTACTTTTTTGAATTTAAAATTTCGGCCGACGTAAGAAGGGATTGATAGCAGAATACGCTCAAAACCGGCTACTGTCACTTTTTAAGCTGCATTTAATACAGGAACCTTGGGTAAAACGCAAAATGTCTACCCCGTACCTGATTGTCGAAGGATTGAACCTCTCCTGTGAAGCCTCAGTCAGTCCCCTGGAGCAAATTCGATGTGTACTTTTTGTGTTTGAATTTGCAGTTCACAGCCAGCCATGGCGAATACCTCTCGTGAAATACGCTGACTTCGGATGTTGATATTTTGGGCTGGGAAGCTCCAAATCGCATGAAAATTGCACCAAACGAAAGCTAATTTCAACTAGGTCGTACAGCGGCACGTCTCCTAAACGTAGCAGTCTCTTTTTGAACCGGAGAAACCCATCCCTCCCCCACCCCACTGAGGCAAAGTACGTAACAGTGTTGAATGTGTGAATGGCGCATGCTCATACCGCACGCCGCTGGGAAAGACCGGAAGCAATCGTGGACGCAAAATGTCCGGAATTTCTGGCGATGATGGTTTCAAAGGAAATAAAGATTGAAGTGATTGACACTAAAAGTTAGACAGAATCAAATAAATTTTTAATTCGAGCAACTGGGCAATTGCATACAACAATATTTTGGAACGTAAATATTTTGTGCAATTTGGGACGTACCGGCCAGACTTACCGTATTTCCTCGAATACGAGCCCTGGGCCCTGGGCGCTTATTTCAAAATTCGTGGCCAAATGGGGTGCTTAATAGAGGGTGAGCGCATAATCGAGAGAAGGCGCTTAATATAAAAACACGTTTTGAAATATGTTCGTTGTGCGAGATAACTATTCAAAATGGAAAAAGCGAAGTTTTAAAAACATTTGCAGTAACGATTTTCACAGACTGGATTGCTACACTAACCATTTCATGTAACGGTAACAGTATAAAACGCGTTTCCTTTATCAGCCATAGTTTATAAGCTAAGTACGCCATTTGTTAATCTTGAGGGAGAGCGCTTAATCGAGAAAATACGGTACTTGGCTGCAGCAGCGCTTCACATCCGGGTGTCTCCGATTAGGCACCCAGCCACCCGGCCCGATGAGGACTCACCTGACTCCTACAACTTCAAGGCTCAGCTTACGTGCTACTTCCAACAAATGACCAGCTTTCTCTGCTTGTGCCCCAAACTTGTTGTGAGGAAACTGTGTCCACGACCACACAAGGGAACATGGAATGTAGATTATTTTACAGTAAGTAAGAAATTAAAGTTGAACCTACTCAATTTACAAAGAAATAGATAAAGTACAAGAGAAATATTGACTAAAAATACTAAGTTTGCAAGTCTGGAAACAAAATCCACGATGTTTTAAGTAAAGGTTTTGATAGTTATAGCACTCTTTAGATTTGAAATGATGTTTACCAACTTCAGTATAATTTCTTTGTTCACTTACTTTAAGCGCATGATCTGGCCAAATTCGAAGAAGCAACCTGTAACACAGTTTAGAGCGTAAATGTCAAAACAAATAATAGACAATTGTTCATAATAACTGCTATCGTCGTTGGCATTTGAAAGGCTCCTTTTTTATATACGGGGAGACTCTGCCCAGGCTTTCAACAAGTTACCTTTATTCCATTCTGGAATCGAAATAATGACCTTTTACATATTATCTTTAGTAAAAAATTGTCCACATTTTAAATGTGTCTTTGAACACGTCTGGAGAAAGCGCACGCAGCTGACTCGGCCACGCAGAGGGACAAGTTTCAGAACCCGTATGAAATGCCAATACATTTTCCTTTGGCCAGCCGTTCTGTATAATACCAAAACACCGCTTTTCTTCACATTTTTATACCTAACTTCACTGCAAAGTCAAAACATATTTGAATGCGATTGAATTATTTATAGTTGCTTAATTACATACTTTGCTTCATGATGAAGTTCTTTTATCTTGTATAGCTCTCCTTCGTCATTAAAGACTGTTAGGGAAACATTCTGTTGCTCAGCAAACCTGTCATGAAAAACAGATCATGAAATCCAATAGAACTGAACTTCCTAAATAATTGTTTTAAAAAGAATATAGGAGAAAGAGAGAGAACAGGACAACTCAACAAATTCAAAAAAATTCAAGAAACTGAAACTAAAAGTAAAGGAAACGAAAAAATGGCGGGAGATGAAAAGGTAAGAAGGTTGGCTTCCACCACCAAAAACGGAGGGTGGTATCAGAGGAAGGACTGTAAATAGTGCAAGTCAGAAGATTCACTTGACTTTACTTGATGTGAGAAGGTTGTTTATACGGATTGGCATAAACTATCTTGGACGGATCCACTCCACATTCAAGAGCAAGCTTTATTTCTCCCTGCAGGAAATAAAGACGGACTGTCCTGTATAACTCCAACAATATAAACAGTTTATGATGGAATTAACCTAAATGTGATCACATGATACACTGATATCTTGTTATGTATATACCTTACTGGCGCAGTCGAACCCAGTCCCAAGCTTGTTTAGCATTAGTATCATGGCTGGATCATCGTTGCTCTTAACAGCTATAGATTAAAGTAAACGAAAAACGGCATTAAAGACGTAAAATCATACAACTAAAGACTTTTAGTGATAGGTCATGCAAAATTATATACTTTGCTCTGCATCACGCATTCGTTAATCCACAAATGATATTTTGTTCAAAGAAAGAAATTTTGATATGGTTTAACTTTATTCACTAGGAGTCCAGTAGTAACTGGGGTGTTGTATCTACTTACCGTAAAATGGCTTGACTCTGGGCAGAAGAGATTTCCACTGAAAAAGAAAAGAAAGAAATATAATAACTGGGCAGGCAGAACGACGCGAGGCAATTCGAGAGAATGTGAGGCCAAATAAAGAGCTATCAACTTTGACTTTATTTCATTTGTTACCTAAAATAGATTGGTAAAACCAAAAGTACATAGACTACCGGCAAAATCCCATCTCCCCTCTCCTTCTCCACTATTGGACTTACCCCCACACTAATATGGTTAATAGATTAATATTAATAGTTTAATATGGTTAATAGATTTAAAAATGCTCGTTAGTCTATGGGTGGGGAATAAAATTGCAACTTAGAGTTAAAATAATGTTTAGATAACTTGTTTTAAAAGTGTTTATGGGCATGAGACGCTTTTGATGTCAAGGGGTAGGTATTTCCAGAACACCTTGACTCTGTGATAAAACGAGTAGTGGCGGCCCTCAGGCAGCAATCCATAATCTGGCCGCACTTCACTTCTGTTTGAGAATTCCTAGTTTAAATAATTTTACTTTGCCGGTTGCCTATGATAATTAAAAGAACAGCAGTTACGAGTAAGGTAGTGACGATAATGATGATGTACGGATAAGGAAATAATTTCAAACCTTTTGATGCTGCAACAGTATCTCACCCAGGTCAACAGCAAAAAAAGGTTCATCAGGGTCCTGACAATAAGTAGGATTGTGTGGTTAACTAGTACAGCCTACAATCTTGGACAAAACCTGCTGAGACACATTTTCTTCAGAAAGTAAAACGCGCAACCTTTCCCTTCCCCCCCCCCCTTAGGATTAGGGCTAGTCCACAGAAGTCAACAAATCTTTCTATACAACCTCTAACTGGGCGTAGAGGGGAATGAGAAACTTAATTAGATGCAGTGTCTCGACATTTTTTTCAGTATTGTATCTGGATTAATTTCATAATAAATAATTTTATTTAAACAAAACGCGATTTGTTAACAGAGTTTTTAGATTTGAGTGAAGAAGGCTACTAAAGAATAGCAACGTAGAAGTTATAGCTGATGTTTCGTTAAATCTAGACAGCTATTTGCGAGTAAGTAATCTGATGTATCTTTTATGCTACATTCCTCCATGCTATTCTGATCACGTGATCTATTCACTTTTCTTCGGCCAAAAATATATCTCAACCATGACGCTTGACGCGCTCATTTGTCCTTCTCCAGGATAATTATGTTAATTAACCTGGTTACCAACACCAAGTTACTAACCTCTCTTCCTGGAGCAGAAATTTTCGTCTTGATCATATCTCGCAAGGTCGTTTGATCATCAACGATTTCGATCGCAACTGGTCCCACTTTGACATTGGCGATAACTTTCACATCACTGCTATAATCATAAAACATTTCAGACCCCAGCGTTGCTTTTTGTGGCACTTAGCTATTAAGAACTCTCCAGAACAGGTTTTACTATGACAATCGACCAACTGAGAACACTGAAATAGCCCTTATCTCAATAGTAAGAGACAATGTGTAAACTCTAGTTACTGTGATCTTGTTACTTCGTTACTTTATTTAGCTCTGTAGCTTTCTTCAGACCAGCTAACTGCGCCCCTTCCCCCTAAGGTCCAAAAAATATACGCGCCCATGGGTGCTTATTCGGCCATTTACGGTAATTAACTTTTTGCTGACGACGTTATGAGGTTGCACTATTGTTGACATATTTGATGAAATATCTTTGACACGGGTTCGTATTTGGTCTTTCATGTGAGTAAAAAAGATACATTAACTACAGTCTTGAGATTACAATTTGTTTTTGTCGTTACCGCTATTTTTTTTCGCTTGCGAGTCGAGTCAAGTCGCATTGCGTTACTCACAAAATCAAAGCAGTGTCATTTGTCAAGATACAATGAGAAAGCAGATCAAACGCAGGACCTCAACTTACCCGTTTGTTGTTGATTTATCGTTGACAGACTCCATTCCTCACTGTATATACTGAGTGATGAAAGTGAAACTAAGATTAGATTTCCACGATGCGGTCACCTGGTTTTGTGTGGTTAAATTTGCTTCCTGCCAGAAGCGCACTGCACCGAGACCAACGGTAGGCATTTGATCAATATTAATATTAATATTATCACGTTTATTTTCCTGTGTATACCGAAGGTGGGCGCTTATTCTAATAAATATGGTATGATATTATAGTCAACAGAAACCAAAATAATTTGCTAAGTCACCGACTGCAGAACAGAAGTCAGTGTTGAATTCAAAACGCCGGAAAAGACAGATTATATTATTGTGCGAACGTATATATCTTGAGTTCTGGGAAGATACTAGTCGGGACGCTATATCGTTTTTTAATGTTCGTCGGTTGTGGGGCAGAGAACCAGTGTAAAAATGGGAGACGCAAGAAAAAAAATTATGCCATCCAACGCGAAAGGACAAAAGCTAAATTAACATAATAAATAAGTTGCAGACACGGATCTTTATAAGATTTAAACATGGTATGTACTGTGTTGATGAGAATGATTTTAAAACTAAAAAGAAATTGAAACGCAACAGTCTCGCCAACTTACGCTATTAACGAAGGGAGGGACAAGAAATTTTCAAAAATCATCGGACATCCGAACTCTATAATGGCACAAGCCACAAACGCGCGCATATATCCATTGCTATAGATTTGCAAGGACTCTCAGTGATGTTGATCACACCATATCATTTTCTGTTTCGTGGAGTTTGCATAGACGCTCCGTCAAGTCAACGAAATTTTTGGTTCCAGAGATGTCGGGTTTTACATGGATTGCACGTATTCATTGCAGCGCGCTGGCAGTCACATGTTTACATAGCATCATGGCAGAAGCAGAAGAACCGTTTTGAGTGTTCTGTAGACTGAACGGTAAGGCATGCAGAAAGGCGACGCCAACATACAATTGTAAAACCACAAATTGTAAGTTAGAGTTGTTCTTTTAGGGATAACTATACAGCGGTTAGTTGTTTTGTCCGTTGGATAGATTTATCCACTCAGGTAAAGGTGTCCGCTCTTTGGACATTTACGGGCCCAGAGAGGTGGTTGCTACGTAAAAATACCACGTGAGACAAGAACAGAAAGAGATGTAATCAAACAAGCGAAATAGGTGGTGGGTCCGTGGGCGTTTTCATTCGAAAGTTAAAAATTTGAAAATTGGTACCACCAAACCATGACATCGGCCATGACTCGCATGAAGCAGTTAGTGGGACACCTTTATTACATTTAGGGTTAAATGTTATTACACTTACGGTGAGTCACATTATTACATTTAGCGTTAAAAATTATTACATTTACGGTTGACCATTTATTACATTTAGCGTTAAATTTTTATTACATTTACGGTGGGTATTACATTTAGCGTTGATTTTTATCACATTTACGATGGATATTACATTCAGCGTTGTTATCCCCGAACGAAGTGATTCCCGAAAGAAGTGAGGGAAATATTCACGACGCTAATGCAGTAGTATTATCGCCTTATCGGAGACTCCAAGCGTGTCGCCATCTCGAAATCTAATGTTCGTGTGTTTGTGTGTTTGATACGACCTCGTCCCAATGCCTTCCGCGTCGAGCGACCACAGCAGGTGATGAGGTTACATCGGCAGCTTAACTGTAAACCGCCATTGTCTTGGTGACATGCGGTAGAGTACGAACTGAAGTGATTTTGTACAAGAAGATGCAGATACAAGGCCAAGCAGTTCGACGGACGGCTGTAAATTGCCCGGATATTTTGCCAGTGCATGGGAGGCAAGCTTTACTAGACGTAAAACGGATTCTTTAAGGCCCAACTGGTCGACCTGAACACAATCCCAGACGCCAGTATTGTGTTAAAACGCAGACACTTCTTCAGAAAGGAATAGCAAAATACAGTCGGTGGAAATCGAACAATCACCGTGGCAAATTTCACCTTTCGCAGTAACAGGAATGCAGTTTTCAGAATCCAAGTTTGACAAGATGACAACACAATACAATGGAAAGTGGAATTTTCGTATTCTATGAGGACTGCTCTATACAGTGTATTTTGAAATCATTGAAGACGTAAAAAATAGTGTTTTGCTTTTTGTTTCCTTTGCTGGAAAAGAGCTAAAGCTATGGCTTTCAGGAACCGGTGAGTTTTGAAAATTTACATCAATTAACGTACAATACACTTTTGTTAAACGACGGTCGTGTTATCATTATGGTATTTCTGTATTTCAACAATTGCCGTATATTTTGTCGTTTGATGCCCCGGGAACTGTGATGAAGGCCAAGTAGGATTATACTGTGATCTTTTCGCTGGTTTTCAAAGCTATTTCAGAGTGCCTTCGTGCAAGATTGTGTCATCCGATTCCTGACATGTTTGCATAATTTCATTGACAGTCTGACACATGCTGTGAAGTTTTGTCGCCGCGTTTGTTGGCACACTGTATTCAAGGATAAAATGTAACCGGATTAAAATACTTTTGCTTTTTGAAGGCTATTAAAGTAGAAAATATCCGGCCACTGCTTTCCAAATTAAACAATATGTCTACTAGCGGGACCCCCGTAAGATACTCGCTCAACACAATCGGACTTTGTATTATTTAGTGATCGGGTTTGCTCGCTCAATAAAATCGGACCTTGTATTATTTAGTGACTTGATTTCTTTTTTCTGTCAAAGATTTTAAAATCGTCAAACGCAGTTTGAAAAGTTGTTGTGTTCAAAATTGAATCCCTGCCAAAATTCACACGATTCCGAGACTTCGAAAGCGTGTAAACAAGCGACTCGCTTTGACGGTCCTAAATTTGGCACACACACACAAAAAAACAAACATACACGTATGTGGTTAGGATAAAGCATTGGCTGGAGAAGTCGCGGCTTTTCTTGAAATTCATAAAAATTTCGGTGTCCAAGATCGACTTTGCTTGGCTTTCAAGCCTCGGGAGTATTTTGCTAGTTGCGTGTAAATGTTTTCTCAGCGAATTTTGAAGTTTAGTGTCTACGAAAATTGAAGACTGTGCACGTTGTCTGAACTAAACCAGACTGCCGTGTGACAAAGATTTTTTTTAGCGGCCGACTGGTGACGTCGCTGCACAGCCGTGGTTTGCAAAAAAAAATTTAAATAATCTCCGAACGGAAAATAAACAAGAATCCCGCTTTCCGAAAACCCACTACTGAGCGAGGGGATATCTGCGATTATCGTATTTCTAGTTACATTTAGCGGTGGTACAGCTACAACCACTAATATAAATTCACATTGTCAAAAACGTTTCTCGCTTTTTATTTGGTTGACGGTAAGATTCAAGACATTTTATTGGCTGACAAATGGCAGCTTGACGTAAACATTTTAACCTTGCAAAGTATAATTTTGTCAAAAGGCGTTGAAGGAAATGAAGATCTAGGCGCTCTTTTGCTGCTGTTTTCTCGACTATATCATGGCAAAGTTCCGCATCTGAGCACTTTTGGTTCTCTACTTCAATTGGCTTTCGCTTTCGCAAGAATTGAGGTAAAACTGAAGTTGAGTCACATTCTTCGTTCAAAGTCACTGTCGTCATCATTCGATTTCTGTCTGTCCTTTTACTGATGATAAAAATGTAAAATACTTTTTTAGAAGTTCCTTTGGTTCCTTTAGAATACCTAAATATTGTAAATGAATGTACATTCATTAAAATGAACACAGACATTTATTGAACAGCTCCAATTAAAATTTGAATGTGTAGTGTCGATTCGTGAGGAGGCGCCGGAAAAATACCACGTGAACCAAATTGATGCAAAAGGCCAATTCCAGAGAGATGAGTGAAAATTAAAGAGATGCAATCAAACAAGCGGATTGGCGGATTTTTTTAGTGCTACTGGGTGCCCTGATGTCTGGCAGCTCGGAACGAACCTTTGACGCAACCCCGACAATGGTTATATTTTAATGAGAGGTTTGATGTTTTACTTGTCCCGGAGCGTAAGCGAGAGTAATAATCATGGCGCTAATGCTAAAGTTTCGTGCTTTTTTGAGGTTCCAAGCCGGTCGTTTCTTTTTGGCTGTCAGATCTGCGAACACCGGGTACCCAGCAACCATCTCTTAATAAGTTACATGGAATACGTTCTTGATCTGAAGAGATAGATATTAATACATACTTGATCTGAAGAGGTAGATATTATGACCGGTTGCAGCATAGCAAATGTAGGAGACATTTAGAAATTATTACCACTGAATTGCTTTGAGCGGTAAAATGTGATATTGATTGCTCTGTTTTTCCATCAGTTCCATAGAACAACAATTTCCAGTAGAAAACCCCTGAACTAATTCATTTTTTACCGCTGAAATAGCAAGATTTTAGGTTTATGGTAAAAATAGCATGATCTTCGCAAAAGCGATATGAGAAGTGTTTCAATTCACTTGTATTTAGGACTATATGTATAGGGTTTTTGAACCATCAAACGCGGTTTGAAAAGCTGTTGAATTTAAATTGAACTCGTGGTGAAATTAACATATTTTTGTCGAAGACTGCTCAAATGTGATTGAGTCACGATTCTGAAGCACGCTTTTCTTGGCAGGAGTCTCAGAGTGTTCTGTATTTGCGTGTGGAAAGCATTGTCTTGGACAAATTTTGCAGTTTAGCTTGTCCGCGAAAACTTGAAAACGGACTACACGCTGGGCAGTCCGGGCCGCGCAGAAAACGTTCAGTGATCACCACGCTATGGTTTTTTTTAGCGGCCAACTGGTGATTCGTGCTACAACCACCAATATACTAACCGGTAGTCACCGCGTGGTTTGTAAGCGATTAATTATCTCCTAGCGCTCATCTATGTGTGCACAAAGGAGAATAGAAAGTTACGATGAATAGAGAACCTGGAAGAGAGGAAGCGACGGCAATAAAATTTTGGTCTTTGGGTCAGTGAGATAAGATTGAGACATGGGTGTTAACAAGAAGAAATACTTACCGCACGACAAACACTGAAGAAACAGATTTAGAGTGGCGCAAAGTCACAAGTTCTTCCTGTGTCTCAAAGACGGGCCTGGGACGAGTAGATTTACATTGTCAAAAACGTTTCTTGCTTTCTAATTGGTTGACGGTAAAAATCAAGACATTTTATTGGCTGACAAATGACAACTTGACGTAAGCATTTTAACCTTGCAAAATATAATTTTGTCAAAAGGCATTGAAAGAAATGAAGATCTAGGCGTTCTTTTGCTGCTGTTTTCTCGACTATTTCATGACAAAGTTCCGCATCTGAGCACTTCTGGTTCTCTACTTCAATTGGCTGTCGCTTTCGCATTGAGGTAAAACTGAAGTTGAGTTCCCATTCTTCGTTCAAAGTCACTGTTGTCATCACTCGATTTGTCTGTCCTTTTACTGATGATAATGTTTGTAAAATGCTTTTTTTGAAGTTTCTTTGGTCTTATTGATTTTTCGTATGAATGTACAAGCGTTAGTAAAATAGAAAGCCTAAATATTATAAATGAATTTACATTCATTAAAATGAACACAGATAATTATTTATTGAACAGCTTTAATTAAAACTTAAGTTTGTAGTATCGATTCGTGAGGAGGCGCCGGAAAAATACCACGTGAACCAAATTGATGCAAAAGGCCAATTCCAGAGAGATGAGTAAAAGGAGATGCAATCAAACAAGCGGATTGGCGGATTTTGTTAGTGCTACTGGGCGCCCTGATGTCTGGCAGCTCGGAACAAACTTTGACTTCGCCATGACAACCCCGACAAATGTTATATTTTAATGATAGGTTTGATGTTTTACTTGTCCCCGAGCGTAAGCGAGAGTAATAATCACGGCGCTAATGCTGTAGAATCGCGCTTTTTTGAGACTCCAAGCGGGTCGTCATCTCGAAATTTAATGTCGTCAGTCAGTCAGTCTAAAAGTATGGATCGCAACCTCGTTCCCAGGCTCTTTTATCTCCTGGCCCCCGCCCCCGAAGAAAGACCCTGGTTCAGGCTGGTCACGTGCCTTGCTCACAAAGATAATCCTTTGGGAGGGGTCCCTCTGTCAAAGACATTTGTCGCGCTGTGCGTTTGTCAAATCAAGGCGAGGCTGGCACAAACGACACAAATCAGCGGCCAACGGCCTTTTATAGCGCGCCTTCGTGTTTAAATGCATCTTTTCACCCTTCCGAAGGAGTCTTGACTCTTGAAATTACCTTTTTGAAAGCTCTGAAGTTGTCGAGGCGTCTTTCACATGGTCTGCAGATTAAATGCGGCAAACTCCTTCGCTCTGTGGCAACGAGCTGCTGTAAAACTCTTCCGCTGTTTCGAGAAGTGCCTTATTGGCTCAGTTTTCCGCATACGTTTTTGCGGTGGTCTCCCACAGAACTACAAGGCCTGCAATAACTTGCCTTTTTGTTCAGACGCAGCGTAAACTACATGGGAGGTGTTAAATTTTTATATCCAAATTTTTTTTCCCCAGTAGACAAAATAAAGTAAATTTCCGACTTAACGACCCCTCCCTAGGTTTCCTTTTTTGCAACCGGCCAGATTCTGGCCGACACGTGACCAGCCTGAACCAGGGTCTTTCTTCGGGGTCGGGGGCCGGGAGATGAAAAAGCCTGGGAACGAGGTTGAAGTGATCGTGGCTCTTTTTGATTTCAAGAGCGAACTTGTCTGTTGATATCTTAGGGCCCGGTCGCACTAGGAAGTTTAGTCGATAATAACTCAGCATTGAGAGCAATACGACGGCTTCTTCAATGTTTGGTAGCAACTTGCTGATATGTATTTCTGGTGACAAGCGCTGTTTGCACTTTAAATGGTGAAAATATCGATATTAATGTCGTCAAAGTTACGAGTGCGCCCGGATCCTTAATATGCCCGCGTGTGTTCTCCATATGCATAATTTTCTCGGTTCTCCTGAATAGCGGCATCTAGCAGTGTTGCAGTTCTTTCACTTTTACGGCCAGGTCGGCTAGTTTAGCGTTCAATAACGACAAGTTTCAAACGAAATTGCAGCACTAAAGTTTGTCTCTGTCAGCTTAGTAATTTTCATGTTTGATGCGCGCAGTTAGTCGGCCTCTTCTAAGGAAAGGCATTTCACAGCATTAAACGCTGTTAAGTTAGAAAATTTTTACAAAGCCGTCTAAACATCTCATAGAACATTGCTTTCCGGTCAAAACAGGCCCCTGTTGTTTCATTTGACCACAAACCTAAAGTCAGTGCACGGCTCATATTCAGTCCCCTGCCGATGTTCTCAAATTGGATCTCTGAACATTGGCAGGGGGCCGCGTTTTTAAAGTCGCCTGAAGCTCGTTATGCTGTCACTCAACCTGGAAGCTCGCCGGGACCTGCCCTGGTTTTCGAATTCCTCCCTTCATGGAATGACCGCTCCCTCATCCCGGGCCTGCCATGGACCACTACTCCTTCTGTGGAGCCCTTCACCGATGTTTCAGGTGGATTGAAATCTATGGAGCTCTTCACTGATGTTTCAGGTGGATTGAAATCTATGGAGCTCTTCACTGAAGTTTCAGGTGGTTTGAAATCTATTACTGCGGCCGCCAGATGGCTGGCCTATGGCCGTCCTCACTCCAGGCCACTCAATCCAGTGGAAGGAACTCTACCCCATTGCCCTAGCGTGTATTACTTGGGGCCACACCTGGTCACGCAGAAAGCTACTATTTCACTGTGATAGCCAGGCTGTCGTCCACATATGACAATCTGGCACATCTTGGGTTCTGGCTATAATGCATCTTGTGTGGTCGATAGTTCTTCATGCCACAACCCATCATGCACTACACTATCAATATTGCCCAAATACCCGATATCGATAACTCAAAGCTCTCTCGCCAGAATTTGCACGTTTCCGCACCCTAGCTCCAGCTGCCAACCTCCAGCCAACCCCCATCCCAGCAGAGGCCAAGATCCTTTGGCGGTCCGGTTAGCATTCCTTCAGTCTCAGGCCATTGCCTCTTCCACACAGCGGGTGTACAACACCGCCATATCTCGTTTCATCCGTTTCTGCACCTCCCGTAATCGCTTACCCTTTCCGGCAATCGAGGACCTTCTCCGCCTGTTTCCTGCATCCCTCACCTCTACCCTGGCCTACAAATCTATCAAACTATACCTGGCCGCAGTACGGTTCTATCACATCGAGAATGGCTGCCAAGACCCATTCATTGATGCACCCCAACTTCAACTCCTCCTGAAAGGAATAAAGAGAACACTCGGTAACAGCACACAGC
The DNA here is from genome assembly GCA_964036295.1 of Plumapathes pennacea. Classification (NCBI taxonomy): domain Eukaryota; kingdom Metazoa; phylum Cnidaria; class Anthozoa; order Antipatharia; family Myriopathidae; genus Plumapathes; species Plumapathes pennacea. The sequence goes on from OZ038466.1 coordinate 489,865, forward strand.
ATCGATTGCCCGTCACAGTGTTCGTTCTTCGTCACCTCAAGAACCAGCTCGTTTCTGATACCACTATATCGCCACAGGATAAACTCATGCTGTGGTCTGCCTTTACCCTGGCATTCTTTGCCTTTCTCCGCTCCAGTAAATTTTCAGCGCCGACACCAACAACCGTCTGCCCTTCTTCAACGCTGACCCTCCCAGACCTCTCCTTTAGTTCGGAGGGTCATTTGATACTGGTCATCAAAGCCTCCAAACTGACCCTTACAGACAAGGTTTCCGCCACCTAATAGTCCCCTCTCAGCAGTCTGTTTGTGCTGTTCATGCCGCACGCAACTACCTCGATGCCACCTCACCCACCTCATCTGGCCCATTGTATCGTATTCAGGATGGCCGCCTACTTACACGTGCCCAGGTAACTTCTACTTTGCGGTCACTGTTGCTAAAAGCAGGATATCCTTCCTCAAAGTACTCCTCTCACAGCTTCCGCATTGGAGCGGCAACCATGGCTGTTGAAGTTGGCCTACCTCACTGGCTTATCTAAACCCTTGGACGATGGTAAAGCGATTGTTACATGACCTACATTCGCACGCCACTATCTCTCCTCCAGACTATCTCCACTGCCCTGGCCTCAATACACACAACGGGCCGATCCCTCTGGAACTCAGGCAACACTAGCTCAAGAGCTCTCCCACCAACTTAAACTGTCTCCATTGAACGTTTGTCGAAGTCTGTCGCCTACAGTAGCTTATTCTAGTTAGTGCTAGGACCCCAGGCAACCATTTGGGTGTTATTTGGCAAGTATGAAAAGCAATATCATCATTAAATCTGTACAATAATTCACTTGCCAGGGGCTATAAACTCATGGGTAGAGTGTCCTGGCGGGTGCCAGTCTAATTTTTTATTAATTGAACAGTGACAAAACAGTTGCGAGGTGAGTCTCCCTCCCACCACAAACAGTTACATAAATAGATACAATCAACTAATAGAGAGAACAGTACAGTTAAATATTAGCAATCCTGAGTTATTTTACACTGTAGCTCCCTCCCTCTCTCAACCCCCCCTCCCCCCCAAAGAAAACAAAACAAAAACGAAAACAAAAACAAAAAACGAAAAACGAAAAACAAGAAAGAAGCATGAATATCATTCAATTTCTGTAGTAATATTTCCATCACGAGCAATCGGGCAAGCAGTCAAAGTTCATTATCTTTGACCATTTGGGCGAGGGGACATCAGCAAATATTGCATTTCTTAAACTACACTGTAGAACTCCCGCACAGGCAACAAGACCACTTGGTTATAAACAGCAGTTGGTAGATTCCTTTTTAGCGATCATAGTTTCTCTAATCGACAATTAGATCTCACTTGGACGACGCTTTTAATACTTGATACAAATGTGCAGACTTCTTTTCGGCACCTGACCAGTTTGAAAGCCTAAAAAGAGAAACAATCTAAATTTTTGCATGCTAAAACGCAATGGTGACGATGTGGCTAAGTGGGTCTGTTATTTTGTGATCGGTTTTAATCTTAAGAACTTCCTTTGCCCCCCTTAAGGTGGGGACTCTCAAGAGTTTACACATTGCTGATTTCGCAAACCGTCACTTTCAGGTGGCTAATGCTAATGGTGAAATTGTAATAAATTTTTGTAGGAATAATTATCGTGGAGCAATTTCTGGGCCCCATAATGTGAAAATAGTTGTAAAAGTGAGTACACGTGGTCAAATGTACACTATTATTAAACTTTAATGGCTTATAACTTTAAAACTACACGGTAAAACTTTTCTTTTATTAACCAAATTTAATCGTGTTCATCAAAAAAAAAAAAAGAACTTTGACAAAATTTAAAAGAATCTATCAGGCGGGTTCTACTTGCCACCTTAAATTATCGATTATGGTGGCACTATAACTCCTTGACAGAATTTTTTTACATGTTGTCAAATTTTATGTTTGGTCAGTAAGTTAAAATTTAGTTAATAAAAAACAAGGCTCAACGTGCAGTTTTAATATCATTAGCATTTATGTCTCCTAACCCTAACCCTTTAACTGTTTTTTGTGTTGCCAATGTAACTAATTCTAACTTTGTAGAGGTTAAAATATGTCCAGTAATGATGATATAAGAAGTTCTTATTAAACATTTCTTTGTTAGTCTCTTAGGTCTAACCGTAGACAACAATGAGTTGGTCGGCACATAATTCACCAGTTTGCATGTCAACGATCGTAGACAAGCGAAATACAAATTACTTTTTGCGTGTAGAGAACATCCTGAGCGTTGTACCGCGTTTTACATTCATTTTACGAAGCAATCAATAGACCAGTTTCTCAAGGTTGCGCGCGCATTTAAGCTTGACGGAGCACAACCGTCGATATAAATATTGTTTAGCAAGCTCTTAAGTGTGAATGTTGTAGAAAAGGGCTCAAAACAGCCGTCCTAACTCAAATAAAGGCACAGCATGAAGCATCTACAGGACGAGTACAGTCCGCCGTCAAGAAAGTTGAATTTGAAGATCTTTGCCCGTCAAGCTTGGATACACACACGTCTATTGCCTACCGGGGTGCGACACTTTAGTAAGTGATAAGTGTTTCTTACCGGTACAGTTTTTGCGACTCGCAGACTGTTAACATGACCAACAGGATAGCCTAAAACATAAAAATTATCAAAGAATTAATGAAAGTAAATTACGGCTTACAATTCATCATTTACATCGAGTACCACACGCAAGTATTTTGTAATTTTCCATACAGTGTGTTGCAGGATCAAACCAGTGGAACAATTAGAACAATATCGGTAGAAAAAGTCGCATTTTAACTCAATACAATCCAAGCGTTGAGTTAGATTTGTTCGTGATATTTTATTTCCTTGTAAGCACGGTTAACCCTTTCACTGGACAAGAGTGATCAACTTCAATTTTCCCCGAAAGAAGTGAGGGAAATAATCACGACACTAATGCAGTAATACCGCTTTATACCGCCTTACTTGCTGACTCCAAGCGAGTCGCCATCTCGAATTTTAACGTTCGTCTGTCAGTCAGTCAGTCAGTCAGTCAGTCTGTCTGGCGTACGACCTCGTCCCCAGTTCCTATCGCTGCTTAACCAATAACAAAGGCCGGATCGATCACGTGTGGCCCTGTAGTTTTACTCGAAATAGGAGAAATTAGATTGAACGAAGTAACTACAGTATATTGTAGCTGTGTTCACGAAAATGGAAAACTTGAAAACCGGAAAACTTGAAACACAACAGTCTCGCGAAGCTCGTTTTCAAAAGAGAAGGGAACAGGCACGAGCAAGGCAGAATCGTGAAACGATCAAACAGCGCCAAGTTTGTCTCGACAAAAGACGGAACTATGACCGAGAGCATCATCAACAGAAGCGTGCTGAAGACTCCGAAAAGAAAACAGCGCATGAATGCCGATCGAAAGCGACATGAAGAGAAGCGGGTAACACAGACAACTCCGCAAAGAGAACAGCGCTTGAAAGCGAATCGAGACCTTCAGGAGAAAAAGCGGGTCGAAGAGAAGACTCCGCAAAGACAACAGCGCATGAATGCCGACCAAAAGCGACGTGAACAGAAGCGGGTAACACAGACAACTCCGCAAAAAGAACAGCGCTTGAAAGCGAATCGGGAGCTTCAGACGCCGTTTTGTGTTAAACTCAGATACTTATTTAGAAAGGACAAGCAACAAAGGTTAGTCAGTGGAAATCGAACAATCACCGTGACAAATATATTCTATCCCGTATAGCTTGTAACTCGATCACTTCAAGAATGTATTAAAATCTGTTCTGATCTGCTGATCATTTTCCCTCGATGTATTGTTTTACTACGCTTCTGTCGCCAATTTCGGCTACCGTATTCGCTCAGAGCAATCGGAACTTGGAGTCTTGAATGATTTAGTCAGATGTCTTATTTTTCTTTTTTTGGGAGTTACCAAAGTAAAAGTCCCATCAATGGCAGAGTGAGGGTGTATCTGCGATTATCGTATTTCTAGTAAATATTCAGCTTCTCGTCACACCGAATTCAAGTAAGGTTGCCGCTGGGGGCGACTCAGTTTTATTGCACATGTACTATTAACCCTTTTGCTGCCACAAGCGACTATAGTCACCCAAACAAAGAGTTCTTGGAAAGCCAATCAAATGCTTCATTTGAATCAGCCAATCATCCGAAGTCTTAGTTTAAGCCGGTAAACCATGAGGTGAGGTGTTGTGAAATCGTTTGGGGACTGTTTGGTCCAGTGCTTGGCGACTTCAAGTCAGAAACTAGGATTTATAAGTTCGTAGCATTTAAATATGGTGGCCATGCGGTGGTTTAACTTGCAAGAAGCGGCAGTTGCCGTCCTTTTAGAGAGCGATCCAGAGTTGGAGGAAACTTCAGCGAATCAGTGATCGCTGAGTACTTGCTGACACAGCGAATGTCGAGTCTGTGGACTATTTATTCTCTCTTCTTTGCGGTTCTATCCAAACTAAGACAGTGAACTTACACAAACGAAGACCAACAGGTATGCTGGAAAATAATGTAACGTTTTTCCGAGTGAAGATAGATTAACGGCCGCAGTTGCAACAAAAGCACTAGCGCAGATCAGAGAGAGAATCAACTGGTTTATTTTTAGGAATGCGCTACCTAGATCCGATTACATTACGCAAGAACAACGTGGCGTCTGCCAGCGGTCAATCAAGATGGATCATTAACCTAATAACTAACTAACTAACTAACGTATTTCGTTACATTACTCCCTCCCTTGAAAAAAAGGGATATGTCCTCATATCAGGCCAACAAATAACAACAACAGACAATAATGTAATCAATGAAAAATAACAACTTGGAAGAACAAGAATCATCAGCTCAATGTCATTTTATATTATTCCGAGCCCAGCACATAGTTTTGTGTCCATCTGGGTGGTTTGACTGTACGCCGCGGTCTAGTTGGCACTCGGGGCGCCTGTGTGCGGCTTGGCGAGTTGGGTAGGGCCTTTGACTTCCCTGCCATTTCTGGTCCGCCCGGTCTTTGCTGGTCTTCCGGAGCCTCTGGATTGAGCCAGGTCGGGGGATTCGCGCCAGTGTAGGGCTTCAGTCGGTCGAAGTGCACCACTTTAGGTTTTGCCCTCTCAGTTAGCTGGATGCGGTACACCTCGTCGCTTATGCGTTTGGTCACCAAGTAAGGCCCACCCCAAGGACGTTGTAACTTTGGGGTGATGCCTTTCTTCCTCGTAGGATTGTGTAACCAAACCGCGTCTCCCACGTTGTACAGGCATTGGTCCACTCGGTGGTCGTAATGCCTCTTCTGCCTCTCGCTCTCGATTTTGAGTGTCTCTCGCGCGAAGTCGTGTGCCTTCTCTATTCGCTGCTGAAACTTGTGCGCGTACTCCGTGGGGGAATGGAGGGTTTCCTCCTGAGGCCTGGAAAACAGCAGATCGACGGGCAGTCGTAAGTTTCTTCCCAGCATTAACTCGCTTGGACTGCATCCGGTGGTTTCGTGTACCGACGATCGGTAAGCCATCATAACGAACGGCAAGTGTTCGTCCCAATCCCTCTGGTTTTCGGCCACAAACTTTGACAGCATGTTCTCCAGGGTTCGGTTGTATCTCTCGACCATGCCATCAGATTGTGGTCTGAGGGGAGTAGTTCTAGTCTTGTCGATGTCGAGCAACAGGCACATCTCTTGGAACACGGCAGATTCAAAATTTCGTCCCTGATCCGAATGGAGTTGTCTGGGGACCCCAAACCTGACAACAAACTCTTCTACTAGGAGTTTAGCCACCGTTGTTGCTTCCTGTTTGGGCATGGAATAGGCCTCGGTCCATTTGGTGAAGTAATCGGCGACTACCAGGATGTACTTGTTGCCCCGATCACTCTCCGGCAGTGGACCAAGAACATCTAAGGCAACCCTCTCAAGGGGTGCACCAACATTGTATGTCTTCATTGGCGCCTTCGGTGTTTTCTGGGGTCTGTTCCTTGAAGCGCACATGTCGCAGCTCCGGCACCATCGTCTGACATCCCCTCCACAACCTCGCCAGTAGAATAGCTCGCGCACCTTTGCCAGGGTCTTACTGATTCCCAGATGGCCTGCTGTCTTACTGTCATGGAGCTGTCGCATGATATCAGCCCTTAGCGTCAATGGTACAACCAGCTGCCACGTGATTTCGTCCCCACGATCAGACTCCCATCGCCGATAGAGTACTCCATCTTTCAGGTACAAGCGGTCCCACTGAGCCCAATAGCATTTAACTTCTGCTTTCGCGTGGGAGACGTCAGACCATTCGGGGCGCTTTCCGCCTGCCTCCTTCCACTCAATTAATGGTCTGAGTTCCTTGTCAGCTAATTGTGCCTTTCGCAACTGTGTGTTGCTCCAGGGCACGGGCATACTTGGCTCTTCGTCTGAGCTGGACGTGCTACTATCTCCGTCTGTCGCCAGCCTGGCGGATGTCGTTGTGCTTCTGGTCTGCACGACGCACAACGTTGCCGCAGGACTGGCCTCCACCAGGCTCTCTGTCTCTTCCTCACCCATGCCATGCTTGGTCGGTTCGGTCGCACTCGCTGCTCCGCCACATTCACAGCTCCGCATCTCCTCGGTTGCGAAATTCCCTTTTCGCTCAGCATTCACACAGTACTTGCAGGCTCCACAGGGTCTCCTCGACAGTGCATCCGCATTTCCGTGGTGCTTGCCTGGTCGATGTTGGATTTCAAAATCATACGTGCCCAGCTGTTCCAACCACCTGGCTAGTTGTCCTTCTGGATTTCTAAAGTTCAACAGCCACTGGAGGGCTCCATGGTCTGTGCGCACAAGAAACTTTCTACCGTACAGATAGTGGTGGAAGTTGCGCACGTCCTCGACCACACCCAAGAGCTCTTTCCTCGTCACGCAGTATCTTCTTTCCGCCTTGTGCAGCACTCTACTGTAGTACGCAACCACACGCTCCTTCCCGTCCTGTAACTGCGACAACACAGCTCCTATCCCTTGGTTGCTAGCATCTGTATCCAGCACGAAGGGTCCCTCACAAGTTGGGTACGCCAGGACAGGTGCATGCGTCATCGCTTCCTTGAGCTTCCGGAATGCCTCGTCGCTTTCACTGGTCCATTGGAATGGCCTGTTGCTCTGCTCTGTTAGCTTGTACAGTGGTTTGGCAACATCTGCAAATCCTTGTACAAAGCGCCTGTAGTAAGAACAGAGTCCTAAAAAGCTCCGCACCTGTGCTACTGTTTGGGGAGTGGGCCATTCCACGACAGACCTGATCTTAGAAGGATCCGTGGACACCCCGTCTTTGCTGACAATGTGTCCCAGATACGACACACGCCTCTGGAACAAGTGGCACTTGTTGGCACTCAGCTTCAAGCGTGCGGCTCGTAGACGCAGGAAGACGTTCCTCAGTCGCTTCAGTTCGTCCTTGAAGTGCTTGAAGATGATTAAGTCGTCCAGGTAGACTAAGCACAGTTCTGGCGGCAGGCCTGAGAGCACTCGTTCCATCAGGCGCTCAAAGGTTGCGGGCGCATTTGCAAGTCCGAAAGGCATCACTCTAAACTGATAGAGCCCCGACCCGGCAGTGAATGCTGTCTTCGCCTTATCTCCCTCCTCCATCTCCACTTGCCAGTAGCCGCTCTTCAGGTCAAGTGTCGAAAACCATTCTGATCCAGCAAGAGCGTCTAATGAATCGTCTATCCGCGGCAGTGGATAGGAGTCCTTGATTGTTACGTCATTTAGTCTGCGATAGTCAACACAGAAGCGAGTGGATCCATCCTTTTTCTTCACGAGAACTATAGGGGAAGCCCACGGGCTAGAAGACTGTTCTATCACTCCTCTTTCAAGCATCTTCTTTACCTCCGCCTCTGCTTCTTTCTTCTGGTGTATAGGCATCCGTCTCGCTGGCTGTCGAATCGGCTTTGCCTCTCCAGTATCTATCCGGTGTTTCACAATTCCGGTCCTACCCAAGTCATCGTCTGAGGAGGCGAACACATCAGAGAATTCTGTCAGAAGAGCTGCGACCTCCTCTCGCTGACCAGCGTCAAGATGCTGAGGGCTCCGGTTCAGCAAGTCTTTCAGAAAGTCGGGCACATCTGTACGTGCATCCGTTGCCTTGCAGCCATCGGGTTTCTGACATGAAGCGACTGTGATCATTGCACCGCTGGCATCCAACACTTCCGGTACAGGCTCACACCACGCTACGGTTGTGTCTTTATGCACCGTTTGATGTTTTGAAGTTGGGTTGAACAGCCGCAAGGGGACGTCTTTCTTTCCCATGTCAACCAGGGTTTTGGCTACCAGCAAGTTGTTTCGTTTAACAAATTGGTCGGCGCCTTCTAGCACCCCAGGACCAACCGCCATACTCGGTTGCATGTACTTCCCTGGTACAATCATCTCTGCCCCTGGTGGTACCACGACGGTTTTACCCACTGCAACACGACAGCATGTGGTTCCAAGTAGGTTTTGTGCACATTTCACACTTCCTCCTGGTAGAATGAGCTGGTAGTTGCCTCGGTTGCATTTAAGCTCACACCCTAGTCTGCGCATCAAGTCCATTCCAAGAATCCCGTCCAGCCCAATGTCGGCAACCCAGACTTCATGAACAACGTCTGTGTGTCCCAGCTGCATTTGGATAGCTGCTTTGCCAGCGAAGGGAAGCGAACGCCCATCAGCCAACAACATAGTCGAGACAACGTTCTCTAAGGCAGGGCGCACCAACTCGGGAATCTTCTGGTAGACCTCAGGTGTTACAATGGTAATGTTAGAACCTGTGTCTACCAGGAAGTTTGTCTGAACACCGCCGATAGTTCCTTTTACGAATAGTCCGTTTTCCGTTGTCGTGTTTACTCGCAGGAGGGTCTGGTGGGGCCTGTTCAGTCTCGGTGTTGCCGGGTTCTGGCCCTCGAATCCGGCTGTCTTCCGTTTCCCTGGTTCTGGTTCTGGTCGGGGGTCTCCTGGCAGTTTCTCTGCAAATGTCCAGCTTTTCCACATGTCCAGCAGCGTGCGGGAGAGTTTTGCCGTCCAGGCGAACGTCGTGGACTTTGAAGGGAAACCACTAAAGACTGGAGGAGTTCAGCCATGATGTCTAGCTTCTGGTCGAGGGGGTTTCTCTCAGATGTCGCAGTGCTTGCGCTAGCGGAACGTTCGGTCGTCGCATCCTGGGGGGCAGGAACTACAGCTCTGGTAGCTTGACCCCGTTGGAGGTTGGCTAGCTGGAATGCCTCCAGTTCGACTGCCGTCGTCAGTGCGTCCTTCAGGGATTTTGGCCGTGTCTGCTGGATGCGCCAGCGGACGTCTGGGTCCGGAAGCGCGTCTATAAAGTGATCTCGGGCCAGTGTTTCCATTGTAACTTCAGTTGCCTCTGGGTACGCTTGACGGGTTAACCTCCTCGTCGTTTGTGCAAGTTCTGGCAGTGTCTGGTCCTTCTTCCGGAGTAACGTTTTTAATTGTGTCCGGTACAGTTCAGTTTGGTGTTCCGCTCCAAACCGGGAACTCAACGCGGCGACCAGAGAATTGAAGTCCCGCCTACTGTGCTCGTTGAGGTCCCCGAGGACGGCCTGGGCGTGACCCTTTAAGCTCGCCGCCAAGTAAACTGCTTTGGTCTCATCCTCCCAGCCATTCAGCTCCGCGATTAGGTCGAACTGGGCTTTGTAGTCCTCCCAGGAATTGTCGCCATCGAATGTGTTTGGCTTCAGCGACTTTCCGAACTTATTTTTCCCAGTGCTTGGCTTTGGTGGGCGCGAAGCTGTCTCCTTCATTGCCTCTGCCATGGTTTGGAGCTGGTCCAGATGATCCGCCAATTCGTCGTGGCAGTCCACGAATGAGGGTGGGGACTGGGTCGACGCAGGTTGAGTTGGCGGAGGGGGCTTGGGTTGCACATGGCTCCGCTCGAGTGACTTGAGATGGAAAATCTCTGCTCGAAGTTCCCGAGTCTCCTCCGTGTGCAGCAGTCGTTGCTGTTCTAGTGCCCTCGAGAACTGTGCGGTGATGTCAGCCATGTCTTCGCGATGGCTTTTCGTCGTCTCGTCGAGCCGCGCGTTGAACTGTTCGGCTTGTTCCCTGTACATTGCTTGGATGGAGGCCATCGACGCAGCAATATCTTTCATGTAGTCGCTGGTCGCGTGGGGTGTCGAGCTGGTTGGAGGGACGAAGTCAACACGTGTCGCGGCCAGGTCTGCTGTTCCGAAACGCTTACCGGTTTCGAGCGGTCCAAAGGTGACCTCCGGGTCATCAGTATTTGCGTTTACGGTTGCCATTTTTAACCGCTGCCACCAATGTAACGTTTTTCCGAGTGAAGATAGATTAACGGCCGCAGTTGCAACAAAAGCACTAGCGCAGATCAGAGAGAGAATCAACTGGTTTATTTTTAGGAATGCGCTACCTAGATCCGATTACATTACGCAAGAACAACGTGGCGTCTGCCAGCGGTCAATCAAGATGGATCATTAACCTAATAACTAACTAACTAACTAACGTATTTCGTTACAATATATTATACAGTTATACTTGTCGATTTCGAATCATTATCTTGCGAAAATCGTCTGCAAATTTTATGTTGAATGTAAACAACATTGTAAAATTAGCAAATTCCTGCAGTTTGGGGATTATAGCATGATCTCCGTGGTGCAAATAATTTCTTCTGTTCTGAAAAGTGTTCATCAAAAATAACAGCAGACTGGGTTGTCAATATTTGCATTCTGTGAAAGCTGATTAAGCTATCAATTCTTGCTGCATCACTCATACATATTTTCAAGGTTGGGAGAATCTGCGTTTTGAGCTTGGCAGTCCAAGAGTTAACTACGTTAAGCGAACCCCGTCGAACCCGTCGAGTAAAAATGTTTTAACTCATCACTATATAGGTTATGAGTTGCGCAAACGCGTTTTCCTGCTTATTGAAAGCGGCGTTCTGGGAGCTGAGAAAACCGATATTCATTACACTACATAACTACCTGAAATCCACAGATGACGGCCACGATCTGCAAAGGGATGATAATAGTTTAAAAGCACTTTACAGGAGACACTGGTCCTGTGTAGGCGTGTGGATTGAACTTCAGTCGTGAAGAGCGCACTATTTTCGTCAAATTTTTCGAAATGTGTTTTTTTTATTTATTTATTTTTCATTTTTTCATTTAGAATGAAGTTCATTCTAATCCAACTTATAGCAAATGATTTGAGTATATATTTGGTGTTTTGAACTTCCAAGCGGGTTTTGCCTCCACATTGACTTGGCCGGTTGTAAACTTACGGTTGTTGTCCACTGGAAACCCAGACTTTGATTAAGGGAACCAGCCAAAAGGAACCCGGCTAGTGGCCTAAAAAATGTATGTAAACCTTCATTTAGTACTGTATATCATATAAGGACAGTAACTGTGGACTTTTTTTAATAAATCGACAAAATTGGCCTGGTTACCGCAGCATTGTTTACGTTTTTAGTCCAATAACAATGAAACTTGATGATCGCTATAAAATGCTAAAGTTAGACTTTTGCTTAGTTATGTTATTTTGAAAACCTGTACCCTCGTTATCGGGTTGTGAAAAAGCATTCCATTGGCCTGTAGTCATGATTGACGGCCTAATTTGTAAACTAAGTACGCAATGCATCACTACTTAAAGGCGACGCACACCCTTTAAAAGATTGATTGTAACATAGAGCTAGCGAGGTTTGTGTAACTCTTTACACGAGTCGCCACTAAACATTGTAAGACCTTTCCTTTCCTTAGCTCACCCCTCCCTCCCCCCCCCCCCCCCCCGCGTAATGATCGCTGAATGATGATTACTATTTTTTTACAAGCAGAGAAACATACCCGAAGTTTGCCATCGAGTTGAAAAACCCGGCCACAGCAGCTGAAGTTGTTTCATCGTTTGGCACCCCGTGTTCTCTATAAAAAAAATATAATGGATGAGATTACATCTCAAAAACTTATACTTAATGCATAATTCCTGGACCACACATTACGTGGCGCTATCCGTTAAAAATCACCTCCCACGATTTTGAATAATGTTTGAGTATTATTTTGCATTTGCGAATTTCTCACGAAAATCTAATTACAAAGAAACTTTTAACAGAAGCGGCGTCAGTGGTGCATGCTGGGACAGCATAGTGAATAGCTAACAAATACGTACAGGACACTACAAATTTCAGCAAACTTATGTTAGATGAAATATAAAGTCCTAAAGTTCACTCACACGGCAGACTGAAGCATGTCGGGAATGGCTGGCACAAAGAGCATCCCACAAAATAAGCCAATGACAAATAACGCGATGCATACCAGGCCCAGACTCCTAAGGAACGGAATATTCCAAGGTCATAACATAACTTCCGTAATTACTCTCCACCCAAAAATAAGTCCCGCAATAGACGCAGGAATCCTTATTTGACAATTATACCCTCCCAATACAATCAGGATATCCTTCATACAAACTGCCCGTACAAGCCAAAGAAACATATTGTTAGCAAACCAAATACCTATGCTTTACAAAGCGCCAAGTTTCCTCCAATAGGAAGCCCGTCCCCATTCTCAGACGAAGTAAATTGTTTGTTACATTTACAAATCAAATCCTGAAAACCCGTCCAGATGACTAAAATAGTAACTTGAAAATACAGGTTTTCGATCAGGACCCGTTGTTTAAAAACAACGATACGATTGGATCGATCGAAGCTTTAAGCAATGCTTTAAGTTTCTAAAGATCACGGGACTCACTCTTTTGGTAGGATGAAGTCAAAGAACGGAGCAGGTCCAATCAAAAAATAACCCACAGCGGCTCCTGCGAATCCGGTCGCCATCATTAACCTGTAGCAATTCTGACAAATATTACACGAAAAAGATATATTGGTCAAGTATAGTTATATCAGTGACACAACGCTGCTCTATTTGTGACACACCGTTGTCTGGATGACAGCATTAACCACGACTAAAACATTCCAAAGTAAAATGCGCTCACACTTTTATCGCTGATCCAGCCCATGATTAGAGATGCAATGACGTAACTTAAAGACATAAGGAGGAACAGCAAACCAGCTCCAGTGGCATTAATTCCAAAAACCTGCGTAAAGATAAATATACAAATCCTCAATTAAGCGTCCCCCCTCTCAGCCAAAATTTGAAATCAGCGCTTCCTCTCGAATAAGCACCCCATTTCTCTCTATAAAATGTGTTGTTTTTGCACAAACGGTAAATTAACACCATCGGAAATCGAAATCGACGTTACATGAATTGTGTCGTTATTACTGACTATACGAACGACTTTGTACAATAATATTACCGTTATACTGTTGTTTATGGGCAAATGTTACGCAGTTACCTTTTGTAAATGTAAACTAAAAATCGGTTCAAGAATTGCCATGATAGCTGCACTTACGAATAGGCAGATAACTGAAAAAAATAAAAAGTTAAAAATAAATAAAAATAAATAAAAAATAAAAAATAAAAAAAGAGGGAAAAAGAGAAAAATACACCCCTCTGTAACAGACCTGGTGAGATTTTAGCCTACCTGGACCCTGGTGGACTTTTTTTATTTTACTTGCCCAGTTTTTGTCCTGGTATCCTGGTGTATTTTTTACCTCCCCGGTGGAATCTCAATAAAACATATATAGTATGGAAATCTTTCTGACCTGGCGATGTTTTTGCCGAAAACCTGTGAACATCCAGATCTCACCAGGTCTGTTACAGAGGGGTGTAAAAATAATTCGGTAATTAGATAATTATATAGAGGATATTACACGGCGGCGCGAAGATATGAATTTTATTTTCGAGTGGTAAAAACAATATTTTACGAACGAGCGCTTCGCGAGTGAGTAAAATTATTGTTTTTACCACGAGAAAATAAAATCCATATCTTCAAGCCGCCGTGTAATTTTCTTTTTAATATATTAGACACGAGTGTTTTACGAGAAATTGCACAAACAACCGTGCAAAAGCGAGAAATGATGCCAACGATATCCTCACTAGTGAGGATATGGAAAATACGCCACTCGGGTCCCGGATGTAGTTTCGTATGGATTTTACGCACGGTATATTTTCCAGTAAAACACTCGTGTCTATATAATAAATCGAAATAATGTTAATGGTCATAATTATAGTCAAACTATTTTACATTAGTCTTCAAATGTTAATTAATACTTTTGAAATTATCATAATAATTTAAAGGTTAACTTACTGATAAGTTAAACATTTAAGTAGTTATCAATCAATCTTGAATTTACTCAATTTGCTGTTAAAACATATATTCATGCATGTACCTGTGACAAGAAATGGAAAAATCTTGACGAGCCGCCATGCAATGTGCAAGTTGTATGTAGCAACAGAAACTGAAATGGAAGGAAGAACGGATATCTATTATTTTAAGATATCACCACCCCCCAAAAATGACCACTTTCCAGCAGATTTTTATAAAAATGGCATCAACTGACTAAACATAGGCATGTGATGTATCAAATTGTTTGTTATTAAATTTTCTAACTGCTTCTGATATTGTCTGTCACTGATACTAAATATGGCAAACGTTATTGCGCAATCATTGACGTCACAGGTTTTTCATATTTTTTACTTAATATCCCTCAGTATTTAACCGATTGGAACGAAACTAACGGCATATGAAAGGGTCTATAAAGGTTTAAAAGAGTATTTCAGTTCTTTTTTATGCTTATAAAAGGAGTTTACCCAAAATTTCGAAATTCTGAGAAATTCTTTTGTAGATCCCCATTAGTTCTTTCATATGTCGTTGGTTTCGTTCCGATCAGTTAAAAGTTGTGGGAGATTTAGTAAAAAATATATAAAATCTATGATACCTTAAGTGCACAAAATTAAAACTAGCCAGGCAGGGATCTAGTCTAAAATAGACTTATAAATGGTTTTCTCTTTTTCAAGTTGGACCAATTTTTCCTGCATGTTAAAAAACACTTTCATGGTCGACTACTGTAATTGCAGCTATGCGCTATTTGGAAGTTTCCATACGTTTTAATTTTCCAGACTATTGGCAGATTAAAGTCCGTTTAGTGCTGTTACAATAATGGCAAAACCTGTAATGTACACGCTAAATGTTTCAGAATTGAATTGGCCCCAGAAGAAGGCCCAACAAATGGTGAGAGGGGGAAGAAACTCGAGGGTACTCTGTAGAACGAGAAACAACATCCGGGGAAAAACGTTGGAGTGTTCCACATAGTTGATGACTTGTCAAAACGGCTTGATCCTCTTTCAGGCCAAATATGCTGCGAAAACTCGACTAAAACTTAACAAAAATATATTAACGTTTCAGCCAAAAAAAAAAAAAAAGAAAAAAGTATTCCCAAGTGTGCCAGATTGCTAAAAGAAAAAAAGAAAGAAAAACTCAATGTATGTACCTCCATTTGTTGGTAAAGTTAGTTGTGTAACTGGAAGTAAAGCAGACATCAGTGTTGCCGTCACAACGAAAGGCAGAGGGAATCCACCAGCCTGCAAGAGAAGATCCATTAAACAACTGACAATCAATAGATTGGACCAAGTTATTCACGTAACTTGATAGATTGGACCAAGTTATTCACGTAACTTAATTTCCATTGTTACTTACGTCGTAAAGAATTCCTCCAAATGCAGGACCTACTAGGGTGCCGATCCCACAGCAGCATTCCAGTATTCCCTGTAGGGTACACATCGATTGATCAAAACGTTAACGATTGTTCGGCAGCAAAAGGTAAGAGAAATTACAAGGAATGAACGCAAACTAACTGACCACAATAGTGCTGGTGTGTTTAGGGAACCCGCTGATGGCAACGGAATAAACTGCCGTCTCGCAAGCAGCTCCACCGAGAGCACTCACCGCTCTCAGGACCAAGAAAGTGGCGGCGAAAGATGTCTTATCCTCGAGCACATTGCAAAGTCTGAAATACAGAGTCCATATCAATAATAAGTTGACTTATCGCAACTTGTCGAATGCATCTTTTCTTTTCAGTCTTTTTCTTGAAGCCTTCTTTCTAATCTAACATGGACAACAAGACAGTTACTCAAGCTGCAAGGCACGCAAAGACTTATGGCTTTTTATTGCTGATGATACGTTTTGGGCTCTAAGTGACTGAGAAAGCGATATGCGATCACGTGGTGTTTGTTAAGGTGCGAGCAAAGCCGAAGAGAAAAGGTTAAAACAACTCACCCGAACAAAAGCTGGCACGTTCCCGACAACACGAGTCCAACCATTACGACACGTTTACCACCCCATTTAACAATCTACCAATATAACAGAGAAATCAACAGATTCATACTCCATCCAATCCAATTGAATTCAAACTATATCAATGATCTTAGGTCAAAGTTAGTAAAAATTGCTAGACTGAGAAAAATCGAGATGCCTTGTGATCAAAGAGAGAAACTTTCACTATAGTGTATAAAATGGTCAAGATTGGCTTGAAGCGTCCCCCTTCATTCCTGCTGGATTTTGCTACCATTCAGCTTGGATGGCTAGTAGATAGCAAGTATCTCTCTGTAGAGTTTGATCAATTTTATATTTGCCGCACAGAACCCTTATAGTTTATCATTTAGGAGAAAATTGTAAGGCAGTAAGACTCTGAACAAGCAGCACGGATGCTTACAAGCATTGGACACACAAGCGAGAAGACACCAGCCACCAAAGAATATGCTGCAAAAATGATTCCGACCATTGTAATCGAGACACCCTTGTCTACCGCCTGTCAAGCAAACAAAGGTAAGTAAAAGGTCCATATAGACCCGTGAATTAAGAACTGTTGAAGATAACGGCCAGTTACGCAACTGTAAAAGTTATAGCACGTAAAGTGTCTGATAAGTTGAGACTGAACGCTAAACACGGTGTTTATTTATGAACAGTGTCGAGTGTTCATCATTTTTTCCCCCACGATCCTGCTGTTTATATGGCTTGCAAATCATTCGTATATTTCACATATTTTTTGAATTTGGGATGACAAGTCAATTCTGAACGGTTTGACGCACCTTCGAGCTTGAGGCGCGCTGCCGGAATTTTATTGTAAAAAGAAAAAAATAATAATAGTAATACGAGACCAATACATAAGTGAATAATTGATTAATTAAATTATAAATATTTTTCCACAAATGATACACTAAATTTGTTCGAGCACTACAAACGCCTCGCTTGTACGACGAATGTTGCCGCGTTTAATTTTTGTCAGCGTGTTAGGGCCGTGGTAACACGAAGCCGGTAGCTGAGATTGATACGAGGTCTTTACATGATACAGAGTCAGATCGGTTTAGCCACACAAATCCTCGTTTCTGTTTACATTTTCGAAAACTCATCTCAGACCGGTTTGAGTCATTCCGGAGCGATTACATGGCGAAAACTGCCGAACCGATCTGGTTGAGACCACTGTACTCATTCGACCCCGTGTGTTGCTCCCGGAATGAGTCAAATTGGTCTCATGTAAACATCGAGAAACAAGGATTTGTTTATGGAGACGGATCTGAAGTCGAACAGGTCTGAGTTCGTACCTGTCTCTTGTAATCACCCCCTACATTACGTCGTTTACTTTTGCACAGACGCTAGCGCAAGCACATATTAAAAGCTTCGACTTTGCTGCGGCTTTGTCATATTTATGGCATAGAATGGTTAATGAATAACATTGGAACATTGGATTTTAGCAATCACTTACCACATTTGGGAAGAATGGCGACAGAAGAAATAAAGCAGTAAATGACACGATGTACACCAGACTCAAAGTAAGCAGCAGAACTCTCTTCCGTATTGACCAAGCGAATTCGTTTTCTTCGCCTTCCAATATCTCCTCGTCGCCAGATGACTTTCCGTCTTCGGAGAAGTTTTTCACGACTTCTCCAATCTCTTGATCCATGTTTTACAGGTGCCTGTGTACTTACATCCTTCCACTTTGAGTTATATTTTGCTCCTGTATAATAGAAATTAAAGGCCGATTTTCACTAGTGAAGTAAGCGGAGACGGAGAAGGAGACGGAGACGTAAGACACTTGCGCACGTGTGAAAATCAGCGAACGGAGACGGAAGCGGAGAAGGAAGCGGTGAAGGAAGTAGAACGGAAGGTTTTCTTTTTCTTGCGTCTCCGTCTCCGCTTACTTCGGTTACGTTCATCTCCGTTCGCTAATTTTCACATGCGCAAGTGTCTTACGTATCCGTCTCCTTCTCCGTCTCCGCTTACTTCACTAGTGAAAATCGGCCTTAAAACACGAGAATATGCATATGAAAGTTTTACATTTACCAAACCGAAGACTTGGGCCTCTAAAAAGAACAAACCTGAACAAATATCAACTAAAGCATGGTTTTACGCCGACGCGTGACATTAGTCACTTTCCAGTGGTTGATCTATAAATGTACGCAGCAACACTACAAGTTCCCTTTTGGTTTTACGGATCTCTACTGTGACAGTCGTGTAGTTAATATGGAATAGTGTCTGTACCGTGGTCATCCAGTATCGATTGAAATCGTTGTACTCAGTTCTGAGATGGATTTTCGAATTTGCGCTCAACCAACTCTAACGCTGGCGTGTTCTTATTAATATGTGCATTTTATGAAGTAATAAATTTGAATATGAAAGTTTAGTTAATTATGTAAAAAGGCCGTAAAAAACGGTGTAATGTCGCAGAAGTAAAATCATTTCTACTCATGAACAACAGTTTTATCGTGTGGTCACCTTATTGCCATCTGTTGTATGTGTGTTCCTAGTGTATATCTATAGTACATTCAAACCTGCCGCTGATCGACCACCTCTCATAAGCGACCACAATTTTTAAGCGATTAGATGGTAGTTATGGAAATATGACATTACAAACCAAAAGCCTAAAAGCAAAAAGACCACTCTAAATGTACTTTCTATACCATGGGATGTAACTGCTGTTTAGGGTGCTCTGGAATGCAACAGAATAGCCTGCGTATAGCTGGCGGTCTCACTCAATGCGATTGAGCAGGGTCCGCTGGCACTTTTTTGTACTGGTTGGCAGCGGAGAGACTAAGGGCGAGCGACTAAGAAGGCGAGGGGAGCGGGGCAGGGTAAAAGACCTTTTCGGTCTTTGATCCGTTTTGTTTTAAGGATTTTGTTCTCTTTTAAAGTGGAGTGGAGAGAGCGTTTCGGAACCCGTTTTTTATACAAACTGCTCAATAAAACAGGAACAAACAAGTATCAAAATTGCTAACAAGGTATTTGAGAAAAGCTCGTCTTCCACACCTCACGAAAATTTGACCGATATCGACCAAACCGCTCAAAAGTTTTAGTTCCCGAAAGGCTAATTTTTCACGAAAATCAAAAGAACTACACAACCTCGTGTGTGAAACTTTTGACAAATAAATCTTAAACTGTGACGTAGCGGTCCATCTGTGCGGTCCGTCTGCTTGGTCCGTACAAGAAAATACGGACCGCTAACGAACCAATCAGAATGCTCCATTTCCATCATGGACCGGTGAGCCATATAATAAAGTTTGTTACTGGCTAAGAAATTAAAATAATAACAACGAAGTATTTATCAAATTGTTTTGCTTTTATTGCGTTGTTTTTTTAAAGTTCTTACAGAAAAAATAACAAACCATTAGCCACGAGAAAAAGACAGTATATAGAAAAGTCGCAAAGAAACTGTGACTTCTTAAAGCTTGGGGAATTAAGTGATCTCTTACGTATAGTATCGAGAATAATTTAAAAGCTCGATGTGTCAAAATATTGCGCTTTGTATGGGCTGCCATATTTTAAACCACCTGCCCATATCCAGCTGCGGGTGTTGTCGTTCATTAGCGAATTGCTGAGGCGCCGGTCTTCGACAACATTGGGCGCTGCTGTCATTAAGAGCTTCACGGCGATATACGAGAATTTTAATGAACTCGCCAGAGATCTACACCATCTTTGGTGTCTGTGTTTGAAAATGTCCTCGGCTTGCTTTCGGTAGTGTTGTCTTTGCAACGTAATAGTGTTGTTTATTACTTTGGAATAAGCCGGTTTACCGTTGATAATTTGACAACGATATTGAAGTACTTTGCCGTTTGTGTACAGCGTGAATTATTATTTTAAAAGAAATGCAGATTTCGCGTCAGATGTGTCGCGTACATGGCTTGGCTGATGTGGGGCTGGATTAAGACCAAAGCCTCCAGGAAAGCCGGGTTTATAGTGTAAGACGAATTCAAGACACCCTTGCAGTATTACGTCAGTTGTTGGCCAGCGAGACACCGTCCGTGGAAAGCGACGGTACTGTTCACGTCTTCAATCATTTGCCTCAAAAACGCTAGAGATTTCATTTTCACTGGAGGAAGGCTGCGGTTTACTGACCACTTCGGACAGGAAGCCATTTTCTGTTGTCCCTGGAAATGAAGGCCTGAATATTACACAGAGGAAATAGGTTAGTACGCGCTCATGCTGAATCTTTCTAACATTTGTTAGTGTCTGACCGATTATTTTGTAAATATTGCCATACAGCGCTCCTATAAAGCTTTTGAAATTACTTCTCCACAATCAAAGCCCCAAAATATAGTTTACCGCCCACTGTTACAGTGAAAAAACTGTTGTTTTCTGTTTGAACGATATATATATATATTTTTTTTTATATCAACTACAGTGCCCAGTGTCTTTGTTTATACTTATTTGCCTGACCATAAAAAACAGATATAGTCACAGCCGACACCACAGACGTCTCTTTCAATTTCCGTGGGTTACGTTTGTTTGTTTTTATTGAATCGGTCTGACAGAGTCTGCCCCATGCCCCACAGGCCAAGTCCCCGCACGAATATCAAGTCTGCAAACATGATGATAACTTTGTCTTAATAAAACTGCTCCTTACAACCTCACAGCAAATCAAACCTTGTAAGAAATTATTGAGTGTAGTTATATAATTTTCAATATTAGGGAAAGCATAATGTATACAAATTGTATACGTGGGCCATCAACACTGTTAATTGAAATACTTCAGCAAATTCGACTCTGCCTTCAACAAACGCATAATAGTGGCTGTAACTTTTATACAAATAATATAATAGTGATGATTTCATAATAACCATGTATTAAAGCCTGTTTTTCACTAACGAGGCAAGCACAACGGATGAGCGCCCGTGAAAACGAACGACGCAAGAGCAAGGCAAAGGGAAAAAACCGATCATTCTTGTGCTGTTGCGCATGCGCCGGGCCTGCTTCAGTTACTTGCACGGAAGGACAATTGTGCTTGAACTTGTGCTTGTGTAAAAACCAGGCTTTAGGAACTACGAACAATGGCATAAGGGAGCAGAGATGTTCCTTCAGTATGGTGTCATGTCGCATGTTGTAAATTGAACTTATTCGATGCTTTGTCGGACAAAAGAACCTGACAGGGAGAGCAGGGAAGTTATTTAAACGATGCAGGTCGGTTTAGAATTATTTAGAATGTTATTGAGATAAAGCTCACATATAAGAATTGCAGACACTCAGAGGTTGCGAAGCAACTTTAACAGTTAAATGAAAAATTCAAGAATATCCCAATTGTTTCATAATACAGTGGAATCCCGATTTTTCGAACCCTGCTAGGGACATTTTTCGAACCTCCCGATTTTTCGAACTCAAAATTCGTTTCCTTGAAGGTTGAAAAATCGGGATTCCACGCACTGTAACAACTTCAAACTAGATACTAATTTTTACTATTACAAGAAATTGCTCGTCATCTCAACTGTAATCTTGATTAAAAGGTGAATACTAATTTTAAAAAAGTATGCCAGCAAGCACATTAATTGAACTAATGGATCAAAGTCGATACGGATCATTTTACGCGTGCGAGGGTCACACAAAAATTCAATTTGCATTTCAAAACCGAGTTGAGCATTATCACGATGGCGTAGCCTACTACAAAGCCGCAAAACATTTGACTTTTTTGCTAATTAGTAGCTCTGCGTCGGTTGCTGTTGATTGACCAAGTGCCGGAGAGTGACGTAAGTTTTTCTTTTTACGACAGACGTGTCTCTTCGTCAAAAAAAGTTAGTCGATCCAGCGTGGGTTTTGTTTCCTTGTCACGTCCGTCTGGGCAACAGGTGCGGGAATTAAGTCTTCAACAAGACAGTGCATATCATTAAATTAGTTATTGACCGCAACTTGACGCGTTATATGCGCTTTTTCAAGGATGTGACTCAGCAAATTGACCATCAGGTATGTATAGGAAAAGCCGCATACACTTAAAATTATACTGTCAAAAAGGAACTATTTAACGTATATTCTTGTTCTGTTTCTCGCGACAACGAATGTAAAACACAGTGTTATCGTATATCCGGCAAAAGGTTGAATCGAGCGCTACCGGAGGAGGACTTTGGTCCGTTAATTGCTGGTATAGTTTCTGCCGGCTCACAAATATGTCTCGCAATCTGGCCGCAGGGGATCGAGGATGCTCGCGTAAATGTTGCCAAGCATTATCTATATAAGTTGAATTTGAAGTGATTTCGTTCATGTGCTAACGATTTCCACTAAATGTTAATGAGAGGGAAAAACGCACAAAACAATGGTAAAACAATGTCTGGATTTGAATAAGTCAGCAATGCACGGCCGTGAAAAACCTGTTAACTGTGATCGTTAGCTTTGGAAATAAACATGTTGAGACGCTACAAGAAGGCAATTTAATTTCCAAACACGTAAAACCTTTTAACATTTCAGCTAGTAAAGAAATAATTCTTGATCATTATAACCTGTAGTTTCTTGCACTAAACTAAAATGCACAATTAATTCGGCATCAAGTGTAGCTCACCTGATAATCTGCGAAAGACTTTAACGCTTCAGTAGTTATTTTCATTTTCGAGGAGTTGAAATAAAACTGCTGCAAGGCGAGTTTCATCGATTTATAGTTGGCAAATGCGAGTGTTCATCCAATATGCGTTAAGGCTGGGTGTAAATACGCTTTTTTATAATAACTTTTTCTTCCCTACATTCAGATAATATCGAGTATAGATGGCAGAATAGATTCTATATCTTGCTTACTCGAATATATAATTGTATCATTCACACTCTTCTGACTCGCCCCATCCTCCGAAATGTGGACGCGACATATGTTCTTTGTGCAAGCCGCTCAGAGCACCGAAACAAAAGCCAGTGCTATTCTTCGAGGCCGTCAAAAAAAAAAAAAAAAAAAAGCGCTTTGCTCGCTCCTGGTCCGTCGGCGATATACGCCCGCTCACGCCCAATGATTCACGGTAACACTTGGCTCGAATTCAGTACAGAATATGTTTCTTTTATCAATGTTCCTTCGCAGAGAGGATCTACGTTTCTCGCTTTAATTCCAGACCGGCTCGAAGGATTTATGGCGACGGTACTGTTAGCTAAATTCTGATCTTTTTATCGTCTTTATTTGTCTAATTGAACTGAAAGAGACTGTTTGCGACTTTGGTGTCACAGAGTTAATATGTTCAATTTTCTGTGCGTACAGTTGTTGGCGTTTCGTGTAAATCGGGATTTACGCTTCCTCTTGTAAACCTAAGTTCGAGAAATAGATCACTTTTTTCTTGGCTATTTTTTGGTCAGAACGTCGTAATGTTAGTAAATTATTTATGTTTCTCCCAATATGCACTTTCGGGTACAATTGCTCTAATAATAGCTGATTTTATTGTATTTACTTCTATCCGAAAAATCATCCAGAATTACTGACCCTCCTTCCTGCACAATGTCGGAATTGTAGAATTCTTCAGCACTGCATGAACATGACAGTGGTTCCCCGCAATGGGCGAAACATTGTGGGAGGAGATGAGCATTCAGTTGATGCTTTTACCAATACTTTTGTCCGAGGTGACAACTATATAGAACATCAGGCCGGTTTTGTCGGCGTTTATCGACCGTGCGATCTTGCTGTTGTGAGTCGGCGGTCACTACATAAAACTGTGTCCGAAATGGCATCAAATTCAATCGGAGTTTTTGCAATTCGTGCAACGCTTATAAAACCTCAAAAAGTGAGCCAAGTAACGCAAAAGCTGTATAAGTCTTTCTTTTTTCTATTTTTTTTTTGGTCAAAACCATTTGTTGAAGTGCTGGTTTTATTGCAGTGATGATCAACGGGACTACCACGCCGGTAACCATGACAACTACGCGAGGTAAATCCTTCCTGTGATTGCGGTAGTGATAAGTCATGGAGAATAAGTTGCTCCGACAAAGGTCTAGCGCTCTAACACCTACCCTTGGTCGATTCATCATCATACATGATAATCTTATTTAATATATCTTCCCACAGGTTCAAGGGAGTTTCCATTTTGGGTGTATATCATTTGGGCTGCTGTTGGACTCCTTCTCACCATCACAGTGATTGTTCTTATCTATTTATGTGTGTACAATTCCAGAAAGAAGTTAAGGAACACTAGCACCAGGTAAGTAAACTATGCACGAAAAAACAACTCAGAACAACAAAACAGATATTTTTATTTAAATAAGGCACATGCTTTGGATGATTTGGAGTCTGGGTTTAATCCTTTTGCTCCCAAGATCAAACAGAAGACTCTCCCAACCTTTTAAGAGAAAAATCATGAGTGATGTAGTGAGAACTGATAGTTCAATCACTCTTTTATCCGCACCAAGCTATCAAAAGCCAAGTTCTCCATCTCTGGTGAGAAACTATTCAAAGCAGGAAATTGAAGTTGAGTGAAAGGGATATAAAATGTTACTTACGTGATTAGTTAATAACAAGTTTCTGTAGGGTCAGACGCTCGCAACTTTCTCAGTTTGCAACGTGTACGGGTAAACCTAATTTCAATGAATGACAGAATGTAAGTATTCTTTCGTTCATAGAATACTCACTCAGTTCTGTAGAGCCTCTTGGAGTGCGTTCGATTGGGTCTATTCCGGAATAGCTAAAATGACCCATAGTTTTGCTTGTTCTGGGGAAGATTTTGTTCGAAATTGTTTTAAAAGCCTTCATGTTTGCATGATTGAACAGCTTCCGATTCATCCTAACCTCAATCAACCCCAAGCCAAAGAATTTTACCGAACAGCAGCGCTATTCTCATTCCGGAATAGATCCAATTGAACGCGCCCTTAACTTGTTCTTCAGACCGCCGTCTTCACATGTAAATGACGTCGATTTGATGGAAGCTTATTATCCGCAAGGCATAATTACGCAGCTACACGGTTGGCAAACAAAAAATTTATTCAGTACATCTTTTGTGGACCACAAGAGAATTCCTCGTGCAATGGAAGTAAAAATGGCACAAACAGTGAGCCATATGGATAGCAACTACTTCATGCAAGTACCGTACAATGCGCCGCTTCCACAAACAAGCGCTTCAGAAAGTCCCCCAATGTTGGGTACTAGAGACCAGGCGTTGCTGAGTGCATCGGATTGGGGAAGCGTTTCCCCTGCAGGAGAAAGAAAGGTGCCCACCAGACAATCATCTTTCAGACTTCAAGAGATAATGGACGAACAAGAGAGAGCTGAGCGGATAAACAAGGAAAAAATGCTTGTGTACGAGTTAAGAGAAAAACTGCGAAGGCAAGGGAAGATACCAGAGGAGTAGAGCTTAAACAAAACATCTCTTTGTTGAAATTGTGGTTTGCTGTCCTATTTCAGAGCACGTGATAACTAAGTGAAAGGATCAATTAGTTTAAGCTCTCCCTGATGATGTGATGAAAAGGGGTCTTTTTTAAACTGTTGTCCCGCTTATTGGTTAGCTCATCCGCAAATCCGCTGATCCGTATTGAAAGCGAGGCTTTGCGAGTGTTTGCACCAGCCTCGGGGCCCGTAATCAGTTTACGTGAAGCTTGTCACAGTATGTTTCGAGCGTTAGCTTTATGTCGGCGAGTGAAAAGAAGAGTGTCCTCGCAAGGAACATACAGCGCTTAATGAGCACGTATAACACGAACATGTAGTCGGGCCATTTTGTTTTTTTTAATATGTCATCTGGCGAGCGTAGCCTGCTTCAGTTGGAGGGAGAGACCCGCTCGCTTCAGATTATATTTGGAGCTGGCCTCATGAACCACCGGTTCTTGAAGAATCTTAATTCCACGTGAGTGTTCTTTGTCTTTTGATCTATAGTCTTCAGTTCGGGAAGTGAATCAATCATGAACGTGGCCGCACCAGCTTTTGATCCCGCCACCTGTCATGACTGGACCCGCTCTTTTGGTCTCAGAACCACGTGGAGGCTGTTGTTACAAAGCATTGCTATTTTTGTCATTATTATATTAATTTTAAATATTTTTTAAATAGAATTTAATCTCACTACTAATGGCCATCTTCCCACCGAAATTGCTGGAAGAGTACATTGATCTATAATAGCAGTGTTCACTCCTGAACTGTCAAATCACTCAAATGATTGAAGTATGGTACATTCGAATAGCATTGTTCACTTCCAACTCTTGAACTGTCAAATAAAACGTAAAGGTAATGTAGTAATGTTCACGCTTGTTTTTGCGTCGATAAATAAAAGGATACAAAGCATGCGGATGCAGTCCCTTCTCATGGGGCACCTCGAAGTGAAGAAGCTCCTGCAGGCTGTCACTAGCTAGACTTGTTAACCACACTTTGCATTGAAAACGATACTATCTTTAAGACTGAAGAACAACTTTGTCAAATGTTGTGAAATACGTTAATCAATGGCACGTTACGACTCATACAGGACGGATAGCTGGGAACCGACTCTAAAAGCTGGGCTGTATTTTACTTACTTTATTGCCTCGACCGCGACCATTGTTAAATAGTAGTCGATGGATTGTAATAACCAATCAAACTTAAACAGTTGGCAAGTTAAAACACTTTGTCTGGGACAAAGCAGAAAAAATTGGTGTCTGGAACAAGATCAGCGAACCCCACTACAGGCCTAAATACCTCCAACCCCCCCCCCCCTCCCCCCCCCCCCCCCCCCCCCCAGGATGTGACCCTACATGTGGTGGGTAGTGCCATTATGTTGATTTGAGTGAGCTGTGATCTTCACAGCTAATAGTAAGAAACAGTTGAAAGAATTTGGTCTTCAATTAAATGATTTGTGCGCGAACCGTCATTTGTATTGCTGGAGTGACAGACTTTATCCTGTGATTTCTGATGCATAATCTACGGCTGCCAGCTTGAATGGACTACGACAACAAGTATCCACGATCTTCCATTTCAGCTGAAAACTAACACGCCATTTGGCCATTATAACCACAATTAATTCAATTTATTGTTCATTTCATTTTAGCAGTGTCTTTTTTTAGATAGCGAGGAAGATTTAGGACTTCAGAACGCGGCAAAGAAATGCCAAGACAAAGTGCCGCGATGCTGTGTCGTGCGACTATCGCATATAGACGCGGTGTCTTCGGTCAGTGAAAGTGTTTATTGTACATTTTGTTTCTCGCCAGATAAGCCTTTAACACATCAAAGATGTTGTATACACGTGGTACGACTGCCAGAGTCGAAATGTAGAAACTATAGTTAAAAAGCCGTCGTGCACTTTATTTTATTTTTTTTTTATCTTTTCAAAAGTTACTATTAAATCACCCTTGCTAATAAGCTGTATGTTAATTTCAAAAGATGGTTTAATAAGAATATTTGCATAGAGGGCACAATGCTGACAATTTATGTACTTAGCAAGTGCAAGCAGTGGCATAATGTCATGGAGTCAAGTAATGGAAAGTTTAAATTAATTAACGGGGTAAAACGTGCTGTATTATTTGCGAGAAAAGGTGCGGTTCTCGCCGAAGCTTTATAAATATTTTAAAGGCAGAAGCTCTAAACAGCGCCATGGATTATTAATAAGTGCTTGACTGTTATTGGCAAGACACAAATCGTGCTGTTGATTAAGACTGCTACATGCAAACCGCCACGATGCAGTCACAGGGAAATTGAAAGTTGACGTAAAAAGAAGCCTTTTCATAACTCAAAAATATTCGGGAAAATTTCAAAGAAAAATATTCATGAAAATCATGACAAAGTCACATAGACAACGTAGGCTTTTTACAGTTGAAGAGTCTGGATTTGTCTTATTGCTGGAGCGCACGGTAAATTTCTCATGCGGGAAGTGTTTTCTTCATCTTAACTGAATAAAATGGCCACCCGTCCAAGACATCACAAGAAAGTTCTGAGGTCGGTTTGATTATAAACTGCATGTCATTTGATACAATTTCACATCTGCACTCATTGGAGGACTCGTCCGTAGCTAATGGACTTGCCGTCACTGACTCAATTAGCCCTGATCAACCAAACTGGTAAAAGAACCACACTCCATTTTGTTGACACAAAGAGTTTCGCTAATTATGCATCCAGCAGGAACACTAACGTTAGATTATTCAGACGTAATGGCCACAAATTTCTCTGGTTTGTACAGAACTATATGATGATATATTTCTGTAACTCTTTTGCTTGGTTTATCGCCCAAAAAAGTATCTCTGTTAAGAAGTTTATCATCCAATAAAGCATTCGCTTACGCCATGTCAACCGCAAGCTTTCGACAGACGGTGACTAAAATCAAGCCCAGTAACTGAAGATATGCGCAGAAAATGACAAATAAACCCCGAAAAATTGAAATTGAAAATTAGGAGCTCTCGTATTAAAGCGCGCTTTCGAATTCATTAGAGAATGAAGCTTGGGCCAGACGCCAGGTATCTGCGTTAGCATTTTAATCTAACTTCTACACCTTTGGTTTCGTGGTTTCTAATCGTTGATACATTACCTTTCTTTGGTTTTAGTAATTTCGCTTGTTCAATCGACAAGAACGCGCAGGTCATTCATGCGCTGCACCACACCCTAAAACTTGTGCAACTTTATAAACGTGATACAGTCAGGAACTAATTACACGGGGGGGGGGGGGGGTGACTTCATCATAATAGCAACAAGAGGATGTAATGACGGTTTCTACGCGAACTTTATTGCCCGCCCTATGTAGATTCAACGAGGTCACGTCGTCCACCAATCAGTAAACAGAACTGGTTAAAAATACCTGAAGCGAGCCAATCAGAATCAGGAGATTTCTTTGGCACCTGTTACGATTCAAGACGTCAATTTGTTCAAGATAAGTTTGACTTAACTTGCCCAGGGGCCACATTTAAAGTCTGAGGAGCTGAGAGTTGTCACGTCCACAGTGCACAAAGAGGAAAGCAAGCCGTGATTAACTTCGTGTATGATGGAAACAACACCTGCAAATCGGCAAAGAAATGATCATCTGAGCCACGGTAAGGCCGCCAGTGGATACCTGCATTAAGGGTTCTTTTAGTTAACTCTCTATTCAGGTACTTTAAAGTTCACGTGTAATTTAGAACTGAGAAGACTGAGGTTTTTCCTCAATTCTACTGGTCGTGGCTTTGTTTCCAGAAAACTCAGGGTCTCAAGACACCAGTGTATAACCAAACGGATTTCTTTGATGCATTCCTTGTCTAGTAAAGTTTTACACATGGAACGAGCTCTCACTTCACTGACCGAATGGTGACAGCATCTCATGTAGGCGCTAAGGCTAAGTGCCGATGTCTGGCGCAATTTGGGGAGTAAAATAGCAAGGTTGCCTCGGATTGTTTGTGGTACAAATGATTACGGCCATGAGAGTGGCATTGATTTTGTTGGTTAACACCGGCTACACGCTGCCAATGTAAGCGCAACCACAAGCAAGCTCTCCATGCGATCAGAGCGCAAGCTAACATGCGATGAGCGCATTAGGTTCGCTGTCATTTTATAGTTACCCTAACTTATGATGCGCGCGGCATTTACAAGTCGCGCGTATTAATATTTTCACCGTCTTTCCGCAGATCGCCGACCGATAATTCCGTGCAAAGTGTGTGGTGACAGGTCCTCGGGGAAGCATTACGGTGTATTCACCTGTGACGGTTGTCGGGGCTTCTTCAAGAGAAGCGTTCGCCGAAATTTGACCTACCACTGCAAGGAACACGGCAAATGCCCTGTGGATGTCAGCAGACGAAACCAGTGTCAAGCTTGCAGATTGAGAAAGTGCTTCCAAGTCAAAATGAACAAGGATGGTAGGTCAAGCGTTGCTGCGGCTTAATGTGTGGTCACAAAGAATATTTCATCCTCTGCCCACTCATCCAAAGGATACTACTGTTTCTAATTGTATGCAGCCGCTCTTTTTATTGCCTTTTTGTCTCAGAACTATTTTCTTTAGAAAGTGACAAAGGCTTGGTCATGCGTGCAACTTTGTGACAGCGCACTGGATGTGCGGGTATTTCGTCTCCTCCAAAAACTTTTTGTTTTTATTTCTCATTTTCTAATAATCTGTTTCGTGAATTTTGCGTATTAAATAGAAGTGCTGAGAGCAGAAAATGGCATTGTAGGTTTCACTGAGTCGTTTGTGTGGGTGGAATAAGAACGTGTCCGTGTGGAATTAACCATTGGAAGTCGACTTTAGATCATTTGTTGACGGTAACTTCAGAATAGTCACTCGCTCGCACATTTAACCGTCTTTTATTCAAAATACTTCGATAACGCTCTATCACTGATCCTGCAAAAACAGACCTGTTCTTTACGTAAATTAGAACTTGTATATTATGTGGGAGTAAGCCAAGCTTGAAATGACCCAATGAAAGAGGAGGAAACTCATTTAAGAACACGTTTATTCCACACAAGGTGGCGTTTAAGCTGCATCGATAACAAAATTAAAACAACCGGACTTTATGCGATCTTTTTAGAGGGATAAATCATTTTGCGTTCATTGGGAGAGAACAAACCAATGATCCCTAGTACCAGAAAACATCTGCTTCGATTGCTGGTGCCGCACTGGATCTGCTGTGTGCGTCTCATCTATTTTTAATCGGATCTTAATTGCAGATTATTTCCACCGCCCGTATAAATCCCAATTTTACCCGCGATTCAGTCACCAAGTCTTCTCTCCATCTTTGAAATGCATAAAATTCATTGCGATTTCGCCCGAGACTTGTTACGTGCAAGGCTAAACTCGTGCCGTTGTTTGCTTTGGCCCAGCTCGCCTGGTAAATAATTTATCACGGGATTTGTCTGACTCGCTTTGGTGCACGGTCGATCGCAAGTTTGACAACAACGGCGAACAGGTCGAATGAGCTACAGCTTTTGTCTCCCCGAATCCTCGTTTTCCGTTGCTCTTATGACTGTCAGCTGGAAAAAAATTATTGTTCCGTTTACTTGTATCCCATTTTGCTTTGAAGAAAAAGAAAATATTTGCCCTAAGCTGCATTGTGCATTTTAGCGTAGCGGCTAAAACCGAATTATAGAAATTAATTAAGGGATAATGTAAAATTTAGTCATTTTATCATGTTTATACGGAGAAAGGCGTCATTTTGACTTTACAAGCGGTGTTAACTATTCTCTGAGAGTTTCTTTTCCAACGGAACGTGGTTTACTGTCAAACTGAACAGGGAAGCTCCAAAATGTAGTTACTTGGCCGTATTAATTTTAATATTCCATAAAGAGTGATCTTCACTCGCCAGTCGTAGGTTAGAAGGATTGATTCCCAGGGCCGCACGACGCGACCCGCGATTTCTATCAAATTTAACTCGTGTCAGATACCTTTAAAAAGGAACAACTATTTGTTTAATGTTTTACCCCACTCTGGAATAATAATATCCCACTCGTGAAGTTCCAACGGGAAGCTTTCGGCTTTTTGCCTCTCAAACTTTTTTCAAACTTAACGTCAGCTAATCGACTTTCATTACCGTACATTTATTTTTTATGTTCTCCGTTCTGTTTCAGTTCACTATCAGTTACTTTACGAAGTTCTAGTAATCTATCTGAAAAATACATGCTTCACTAACTTCTGTTCAATTAGGAGCGTCCGGAGTTAAAATTTTAAACAACTATCTAGTACCGAGTTTTTAGACTAGAATCGCCCCGATGGAATGCAAGTGTACTTCAGAAAATTCTTATGATCACTGGACTTGGATGCTGTTCGAACTATTTGTTATAATCAGTTGGTGTAGTCATGCAGACATGTCCAGTTTTTGTTTTTTCCTCCCGTGGTTATAGTGCCATGTGAACTTGTGTTCCCCCCAACGTAACCCCAGCAGTTATACCTGGAACATGGGGTTGCAGTGATCACAAATATCAGGCAATTTAGAGGCAATGTACTGTATGTGACAGTCACACTGTCTCTAGATTGCTTGATCGCTTCAACATTTTTAGTAAAAGTATCGTAAATCGCTTCATCGTAATATTTAGTTTATCCTCATTATTCCATTCAGTCCAATCCAATTCTTTGGATTTGATTTGATTTGACTTGACCGTATTATTATTATTATTATTATTATTATACTTGTAGATTAAACGTACTTACTGCATGTAACTTTAAACCCACTCTAGCTGTACAGCACGAAAGAGCTCCACGGACCTCCCAGGTACTTCCAAGAAACCCACCCGCTCTTCCTTTCGAATCTTCCCTCAACAAGGGTCAACTATTTGCAGGAATAGGGCAAAACCAAAATGTCCGGAATCAGCAGGAATTGCCCAAGAGTGCCGATATGGCTTTTCCACCATCCACAGCTGCCCCACAATTCCATTCAATCAGCCCACCCGGTTTCCACGGACAAAACAACAATCGATCTCCAGATCTGTGTTCCAAGAAACACAACTTTGTATCAATCACCAGTATCATAGACACCAACGAAGACGCAAAGAGTTCCTCGCCGACCTCGGCAAACGTGGATTCCGAAAATCCCCTCGGCTTCCGACCGACAGCTGTCGGAATACCTCCGGCGATGTTCCAACAATGCGCGGAAAATGTATACGAGTCAGCCATCCAGCTGTTGTATAACTCAGTCACTTGGGCGAGGAATATTCCGACCTTCCTCGACTTGCCCTTCAGAGATCAGGCGATTTTACTCGAGGAAGGTTGGAGCGAACTGTTTGTGTTGAGTACCGCGCAGTTTTCTCTCCCGATTGATATGGGGCCTCTTCTGAACGCCGCAGGACTGCAGGTCGACAAGGCACCAACCGATAAAATTGTGGCCGGCATGGCAGATATTCGCTTGCTACAAAACATTGTGAATCGGTTCAAACGGATCCAGATCGACCCTACGGAATATGCTTGCCTCAAAGCCATAGTGCTCTTCAAACCGGGTAAGCCTAGTCTATAGTACGTCTTAGTTAAGTGACGAACATGGAGCCTTAAATGAAGTCTGTTTATAACACAATTTTATTTGGAGTACATGTAATGTCATTTTGTACCAGGTGAAAACGACGAACAAGTAACTGTTCTAACGGACTTTTATCTGAAAATTGCGTCAGTGAGCTATCAGCATTTATCATGGAGTCAGTGTGAATGGGAGGAGTAAAGTGAAATGTAACGCTAAATGAATAAAAGCTACCAAGTCAGAAGCACATTGTTTGAAACATTAATCAAGTCTTGTTCGATCTACAGACTTGCGCGGCCTGCGAGACCCACACATGGTAGAACAACTTCAGGACCAGGCCCAGGCCATGCTCGGCGAATACTGTCGGAGGCACTGCCCTGAGCAACAGATCCGGTTTGGTAAACTGTTGCTGCTACTTCCCTCACTCAGGACAGTCGGACCTAAGATGATTGAAAATCTTTTCTTCAAGGGAACTCTGGATAACGTGCCAATCGAGCGAATGCTGTGCGACATGTTCAAGTCGTCTTGAACGGGTCATTCTTTATGTTCCTTAGTGGGACCTGCATATAGACGCAATGTATGCTGCACTTAAAATTACCCTCCAGCAAAATTCCAACTCCGGTTTTCTCGAGGTTCCGCAGTGGCTAGATTAAGTTAGTTAATATGTTAAGTGGCGATTGTCTGTGACAATTAGTCTCTACACAGTGGTGCACTCTGGAACTGCATGTATGGTTATACACGGTGATTCATCTGACGTAGTGCGGTTAACACTCAAGACATTAGCAAAGTTGTTCTTCACGGTGTTTAGCATAACCTGCTTTATCGACACCAATCACGCGGCTTCGGCACTGAAGGAGAGAAAGAGAGAGTTAGATTATTGCACAACAAATAGCACTTGCAGTCAGCCACTCAGTGGACCAAGAAGACGACATTTCTAGGCGCGTAGTTGTTTTTATCTGGACAAATACTTACATTAATATTAATAATGCTCGTTAGGCGCATAGTCTTGATACGAATAAGCTTTTGAAACGCCGTAAAAGTACGGATTTAAGGTGATGATCGAACCATCAGCTAAACTCCGAATTTTGCGGCGTAAAATGATTATCCACATTAACCCTTAAGTTGACGCATCATCCGTTTTATCTCGTCGCAGGGAATTTTCCAGCATTTTGACAAGGTTTTGTTTTCTACACTGTACAAATTATAATCATGATAGCTCAGGACTTTCAAATTTTTGGCCTTCTGGCAGGAACCTCTGGCAAGAAAATGTTTCTTTCTCTGTGGTAATTTGTTCCGGAATTTTGATATTTTGTCAGCTGAAAGGCCTTTTACACGATACCTTAGGGGTGCGACTTTTTTATTTTCTACCAGAAGTAAATACTCAGTAGATATCAATTTTTTTTTTTGAACTTTGTAAAATAGGTTTTTGTGTATGGTTATAAGGGATTCGGGTCTCAAGGTGTTGATAACGGTTTCCTCTTCAGTGAAATTTTGTCACTTTAAACATTTTCTAACTTTTACAATAGCTAGGGTGAAAGCCCTTTTTTTACAGCTGTTTACAAAAAGCGCTTTTTTTTAACATCGGCATCTAAGTGTGCCTTTATAGACTTTCTAATTTGCTTTGCAGTGCTTACATCACGCTACAAATTTTATTACTTTCTTCAAAAACTATTTTGGGCAAATTTTAGTTCTTAAAAGTATGCCATATAAATACACCATGGATATTGTAAATAAAGTCCTCAATAGTATTCGACGCGAGGCCTATGGCAGCAAGAATGAGGCGGGGTGGGGCGAGACCGGGAGGGACTGAGACGGGGCTTGTCACCTGCCTTCCAACATGGCGGCGTTAAAGTGTTGTTTTTCCGTCCTCCTTCTTATGCTCGCCTTTCTGCTGTGCAACGTCAGCTGCACTCAGAGCGATGCAGAGGACAGAAACAAGGAAAAGGAAGCGGCGCGTAAAGAAAGCAAGTACAAAAGCATTGATACAACATTACTCCTGATGCTGATGGGTCTGCTAATCCTTTCAGTACTGACCATCTGGCTCTTCAAAGTGAAGCGCTTTCGGTTTATGCACGAAACGGGAGTATGTATGATATACGGTAAGAAGTTTCTCTTTGGTTTAAGTATTAGTATGCGGAGTTTTGCCTCGGATAGGGCTAGCGAGCTGTTTATAGTTGGCGAGGTTAACCAAGGACAAATGCACAGTACATGCGCAAAAACACGTGCGCAAAGTCCAACTTTATAGCTGAGGTTAATCAAATCCTGACCAGTTTCAAGAAAACCAGTTGCTTTGGTATGTGAGCACGAATTTACGTCTTGTGGACTGCGAAGCCGTTCTGAACGTCGTAATATTTTCCCTTCCCGTTTACTTTGTACAGTTTATGATCTCTGATACAAATGATCTCAATGTACGATTGAGTTAGTGAGGCCCAAGCTGTCAATTTCCAAGTTTCTCCATGCTTTGTGATAGATTCTGGTGAGAGTTCTGGAAAGTATCCTCAAGGGATGGGGGTAGGGTGAGGTGGTGCTCCTATGCAATTATTATACATGACTGTATAGGTAATGTACCAACTGAGAGGGCATTGGCAAATGGTTTGAACCCAGGAGTGTGAACAGTAGGTTGGTTGTGATCATCCGGGTTAGAGTAGTCTCCAGAAAGACTGTTGTTGGTGACTGACGTTTCGACTACCTGAGCGGAAGTCATCTTCAGAGTCAAGTGAAAAGTATTCGTCAGATGGCGGTATATATGTCTCTGGTTGTAGAAGTGATTGGTCCGTTATGTCGGTCTATGGTTGGTCGTCAGTCACCAACAACAGTCTTTCTGGAGACTACTCTAACCTGGACGATCACAACCAACCTACTGAGAGGGCATTATTCAAGTGTTGGAAGTATTGCTGTAGATTTAGCTTTTTTTGGTCAGGGTGCAAATTTCAGGGGACGAGTGCAAAAATGGGTACTAGCAGAAAATCACATTTTGGTTTGGAGATGGGATTAAGATTTTGGGAACGATGTGACACACCTTATGTGTTGCAGGTCTTGTCATTGGGTTTATCATAAAATATGCTACTGGCGGAATTCAAATCAAGGCTGTGCATTCAAACTGCACCACATCTGTTGTCAGTAAGACCATTTTGGTTGACATAAAGAAGGAAGAAAATAACAGCTGCCATCAATACTCATATTCCCTTATTGGGTGCTCAAAGAGGTCTGAGGCAGGGAAGGAGCTGGAACAGAAGGTACAAGGCAGTGCACTGCTTTTTTGTAACCTGTCACCTGATTATAATACAATACAAATTTTTATGTAATCATTCTTATGAGGAATGTGGAAACTGACAGTTTTGAGTTACTAAAGGTTTTGCCAGGAACAATGAAATATCTTTGCACATCACCAGAGGAACTAAATTCTGTTGTTCTTGGCATGCAACATGGTTGTTGGCAAAACCTCAATTGACCAGCCCTTCGATGTTATAGTCTGACTTTGACCTGAGGAAGAGCTGCAAGACAACATTGTAATGCTGGAAATATCAACCAATCATTTTATTATATACATTTTATAACATTTAATATTTATATTATTGCCATACCATCATAGACCAAAACTATTTCTTACAGGGTTAATTTCCCAATAGTTGATTTGACAATATGGAAATGTAGTAGGCACATTCTTCATTTTTCTTTGTCAACAGGCCTTGTTTGACCCGGAAATATTCTTCTATGTCTTGCTACCTCCAATCATCTTTTATGCAGGATATGACATGAAAAAGGTGAGAAACTGATCACAGTTATGTGTAAGAGATATTGTTTCACAAAGTAATATTCATTATCATTATATGTGGCACTGATCAGTGGTGGAAGAATATTATTCCACGATGGAAGAATGCACTTGCACATGTTTGTCTATATACAGTTTGTGAAGGAAAAGTTTAAAAACATTTGGTTGGTTTATCAATATCTAACATTTTATTGTTTTACACTTTTCAGAGATTCTTTTTCAGAAACATTGGTGCCATTCTAACTTATGCATTTGTTGGAACAACTGTGTCTTGCTTAGTCTTTGGGTAAGTCAAACTACGTATTTTATATGTTTGGGTAGAGAAGCATACCACAGTTTTAAACCAATAATTTTCAGTGTTTTGAATTATTATTCACTTGATTCATACATTAGTGGTGTTAATAAACACAGACTGAAAATTAATACAATAATAATATTGTATTATAAATTGTATATAATTATTGTAGGTTGTTTAAAGTTGACTTTGACAGAGCAGTATATACACTTATTTCCATCTACTAACATATGTACCTATTAAATGGGATATTTTCTGTTTCCTTCTCACAGTTCAACATTGTATGCTTTTACAAAGTTTGCAAGTGTTCCAGATAATTTTGACTTTCTTGAGTGTCTCTTGTTTGGTGCACTGATATCTGCAACCGACCCAGGTGAGGTGTTGTGCAAGGTTTTCATTTTTAATCAATGGAATTACATAATATTATTAATAGCTAATAAATATCATAATATTGGTATAACTGCATCTAAGATGCTTGAAATGGGCTCTTAACAGAAAAAAAAAAAAAAAAAAGAAAAAAGAAAAAACCAGAAAGAGAAAAGCCACTGTCCCATTAGATGTACTGCATATTGATGTGTAAATACGTTATTGCTCTTTCTTTTTCAGTCACTGTTCTGGCAATCTTCCATGATTTGCATGTGGATGTGGACTTGTATGCATTAGTGTTTGGGGAAAGTGTGATGAACGATGCAGTGGCCATTGTCCTATTCAGGTTGGTAGCACTATTGTACTCAATCTAGTAACCCTTTTACTCTGTAGATTCTCCCCCTGGGGGAGGGAGGTACTCCCATATATTTCCTATATGGACGTTCCGCCTGATAGGGTATCGTTGTCAGGGTCCTGTCTTAAACAGGGTACTATATATATTTTCTGTTTTCATGTCTTAAATAGGGTTATCTCCCAAAGATCTTCTTCACCTCCCCTTCCCCCCTCAACTACATTTTTGCACTCACCATAATTTTGCAAGTTTTTTATTGTATGCTCCGGTGGAAATGCGTGCAACGCAGGCTAACCTATCTCTGTCTTGAATAGGGTAATTTTTGGTCCAGTCTTGCATGATCAGGGTCATAAATTAGAGCACTTTGTCTTAGACAGGGTAGCAAAATTTACATCTTTGTGTCTTGAATAGGGTCAGGGTTTTATAGAGTCAGCAGAACCTCCCTACCCGTCCTTTGGAGTACACCCCCTCCCCCCTCAGGATTCTCCCACTGCATACTGTATGCTGTATGGGACATTTGACTTGCCAGTACATGTCTTTTCACTTACCTGAATTTTGCATATAGTGTTGCATATAGTGTTGCATATAGTGTTGTAAAGTGTGCATATATGCATGCCTGAATGAGCTGGAACTCTTAGTGATGGCAGCTTCTTTCTTAATTTGTTTGGATTGAGATGCACTGTCTTTTTTTCTTCTAAAATACTTTGCATTACATGTACTTACAAGAGTACCAGGTTGTTTTTAGTCTTATGTCCATTGTTTGTATGTAAAAACTCAGTGCAGGTTTTTTATTTTTTTATTTTTTAGATCAGTTGAAACATATCTTTTGGACAACACAGGAAGTGGTTTCCAGGCTGATCAGTTCTTTCAGTCAGTTGGCGTTTTTATTGGTGTGTTTTCTGGATCATTTTTCCTTGGCTTTGCCATGGGATTGCTGACAGCCTTGGTATCCTTTTCCTCAAACCCAGTGGGTTTAAAATTATTTTGCTCATCAAGGAAGTGCACATTCATTGCTTCAGAGGTGGCCATCTTCTTTGCTCCTGTACAGTATTATTTATCCATTTGAGCAAGAACTAAAATATCGGTGTATCTCATGGACATTTGCAGCCTTTGAAGAGGAAAAGATGAAACCAGACATCCCCCATCTTCTGAAGAAACCAAATAATTCAATTGAAAAGTGCACAGTTTTGACAAGACAGAGATTTTAGTTAATTCTGTTTCACTCAATAACAAGGAAATTGTGGGTTTATAAGATGCAGTGGAATAGTTTTATTTGTACAGTACAATACTGTAATGAAGACAAGCTAGATTCCTTCACAAGGTAAATTGTCAAATGTCAGATTACAAAACTGACGCACATTTCAGATTTTCCGCTTCTGGAGACAGCTCTATTTTTCTTACTTTCTTGGTCCACATTCCTGATGGCAGAAGCTGCAGATTTAACTGGTGAGTGTTACAGCTCAGTGCAGCTGAGTGATCTGGAAGAGTGTAATAATAATCTGTAGCGAAACTCTGAGCCAGGAAGTTATGACATTTGACTACACAGCTAGTGTCAGCAATACCATATCATTTTGATCCCATAGTTTTGACCAGGATCTTACTTCAATGCCTAGCAGTGACAAGAAGTAACCTTCTCCTTTCATTCTACAAACTTTGACTGATTGCTGGTTTTCCTAATAATAAACACATCCAAAAGCTTTGATTGCAAGTAAGACTTTATTTACAAGTACATGTATATGCACAGCAAGTGTATTCAGATTGTAGCTGCTGAAGAGGAAACATAGAAAGTTGGAAAGGTTACAACAGCGAGCATGTGTGAAGAAAATTTTCCTTATTATTATGCCAACAGCAGAAACCAATTTTCACGCTAATTGTGATTACCACTGCATCATTTAACAATCTCCCATCTGGCTTCAGGTATTGTGGCGGTGCTGTTCTGTGGAATATCTCAGGCGCACTACACTTACAACAATCTGTCAGAAGAATCCAAACAAAACACCAAGCAGGTACAGTACATG
This sequence comes from Plumapathes pennacea, assembly GCA_964036295.1. NCBI lineage: Eukaryota > Metazoa > Cnidaria > Anthozoa > Antipatharia > Myriopathidae > Plumapathes > Plumapathes pennacea. The sequence goes on from OZ038466.1 coordinate 529,514, forward strand.
TGTGAACAACAGTGACTTTTATAGCAGAGTTTAAGATTTGGGATACTGGTGGGTCTCACAAACTTCTTCTTCAAAGTAGAACTAAATGCAAATTATTTTGGCTTTTGATTGGTTCAGAGTTTTTTAATCTTTACAGCCTCCGTACTTACTTTGCTTTTGTTTTGTGCTGTTGTATTTACCGTAACACATCTTTTTTTTGCTTTTATATCTCCACAGACTTTTGGTCTTCTGAACTTCCTTGCTGAAAATTTCATCTTCTCCTATATGGGACTGGCGGTGTTCACATTTGAAGGCCATCAATGGAATTTTGGATTTATATCATGGACATTTGTATCCTTCTCAACGTCGAGCTGGACCAATAATTTAATATATATTTCAATTATGCTGTAACTCTTTGAATCGCTGGAAATAATGAAAATATACATCACTTGGCCATATTTTAGATTTTAAGTTTTTGAGATTGATCCCTGTGTTAACAGCCTCTTCCTTGACTTTTTGTTAGCTTGCCATGGCGTTAGGAAGATTTTTAAACATATATCCATTATCCTTTTTACTGAATTTAGGAAGAAAGAGAAAAATTTCGTACAGACTACAGCACATGATGTTCTTTTCTGGTGAGTGTTCGTTGAAAACAGTGACATGTTCGGTCCAGGCACCGGTTGTTTAAAGCTCAATGAAACTAGTCAAGGATTAATCAAATTCTTTTTCTGATGTGTTTGCCACAACAAACTGCAGTTTTTAAATTTAATTTAATATTATTTTATGCAAAAGGCCAGGAACACAGAAGGACTAATGTTATCTTTTTTTACCCCAGTATTGAGCGACTGGCCTTTAAACTTCAAGATTGTTTCTGCAAGAACAAAGAACTGCAAAACAGTCTATTTTAAAAGTCAGACGGTCACTACTTTACGAAAAGATCTCTCGATTTCAGATGTCTGCCTTTTTGTGTCTTTTGGGCCTTCAGCCCCTAAGCTGGGCACTGTCATTGTCTCATTATGGATTTATTTATTCGTTTATTTACTTGTTTGACAAAGTAGGTTTCTGCCGATTCAGCGTCAACGTGAACCCAGTATAAATAATTAAATGGGAATGTTCGTTGTTTATTTGTGTAGGACTTCGTGGAGCGGTGGCTTTCGCTCTTGCGATGCGTAATACAGAATCAATTCCTCGTAAAATGATGCTTTCCACGGTGTTGGTGGTAGTGTTAATTACAGTCATTATCAATGGAGGATCTACCATGTCTATGTTGTCTTTCCTGAAAATCAGGTGAGTCAGAGCCAAACTAAAGGAGTATCAATGGTGGTCACAGAAAACTCGTTACTGTTCCAGTGTAAGGTTCATGTAGATATACTGAACGTTTCACCAGCCAATCAGCGAGCAGCAATAGAAAAACCCACAAGCCTTTGCATAGCTATGGGCACAGGGAACAATTCGAGCCTTTTTCTTTTTGCACCTTCTTTCAGTATCTAGACTTTCTAGACTATTTGTAAATTATTTCTACGCCAGATTTATTAAGGGACACTACTGCTATGGAAACTTGTACACGTTTGTGCGCATGCGCATGCAAAGGGTCATGGGCTTTCTTGGTTACCCACAAGTCAACAGAGCAAAGCTATATCTTTTCTGATAATTTATATTTGTTCTTCAAAATCCCGGTTGCTAATGCACATTTTCTTGTTTCTGCAGAGTTGGTGTGAATCCTGATGAAGAAGAAGACGAACCCAAATTTGTTTCGGTCAGGACTGTACGTTGTTTACTTGTACTCTTTGGCATTTGTTGGAAGTGCTTAAATTTAAGTTTTTTGAATCTATATATCTTAGTAATCAGTGTAGTTACTTTACTTTAACTGTTGAAGACCATCATAAATATACATTTTGTACATATAAATACAGTTTAAAGTTTGTTAAGCAATATAAACTAAAATACCAAACTGCTGCCCACTAAGGATTACGGTCCACAATAACTGGACGGTGTAATGATAAAATCAACAATAATTTTAGCAGATGTTATTTAGAAACTAAAGATAGTTCTGAATAAGGTTTTGTATACTAATGGTGTACAACTACTAAAAGGGATAAACACGAAACTAAATACACAAACGTTAGTTTTGCCAAACAAATTGCAATATCATTTCAGAATATAAAATGTTCAAAGTTCCATGATGATTTCATAACTGTAGCTAAAAAGAGGAAACTTCTGTTGTGTTGCCGCGAGTTGTGGCTACCTGACAGCGGCCTTTGCAGCATTGATTTTGACCTGAACATGGTACACTGAACACTTGGTGTGAAGATAAATAGTGACTAACTAGTATTCTTTTATTTTTATGTAGTTTTATGTGAACAGGGATGACTCTGACAGTACATTGGAAGAACTGCTATGGAATGTGAGCTGATCTTTTATGTGAAAAAAGTTTCTTGATTAAAGCAAAATAAGTGAAGGAATTGGGACAAATGAAAACGAAACAAAATCATTACTTTCACAAATTGTTTGTTATTCCAGCTTTTGATATGGCTGGTGCTTGATTATATAGAACATGATTTACCAAACGTGGCCACTTTGATGGAATCAAGTATCTCTTCACTATCAGTCCTTGTGACTCAAATTTACAGTAAAGGATAATATTGAAGTCCAAGAACGGTCAAGGAAGATCCTTTTGAAGGCTGTCCTTTTTCTATATTTTGTTGGTGCCGTAAATGAATGAAACACTTTAGGTTATCTCATGAACAATTACACTTTAATGATAAAGTAATCTTATAACAAAAGGTGCACTTACCAAGTATGACAAATGCAAAGAGTAGCAGATGTTTTGCATGTTGTTTGTTTGTGTATCGTGGTGTGTATCTGGTTTTATGTTTGCATTGCTTTCATTAGAACTCAGGTGGTTGTTGTTTATTGCTGTATATGGTACAGATGATAGGTATAAAGTTGAAGTGGTACACCAGACACCAGGCAATCAGCGACTTGTTTGTTGTTGTTGGGTTTCTTTTTCAAAACCAGCATTGGCAAAGTGACAGTTCTAACGTAAATAATCATCATGTTTAACTTTAGTGAGTTATAACCACACAAATCTGCATTGAGAATTCAGGTTTTAAGTTTGACCGTAATTTCTAATACACAGCATGATATCAATCACTGTAACTTGACAACATTGATAATAAAAATTAGTAATATTAACACATAGCCAGAAATCTAACAGAATTGATTTAACTGCTTGTAAATTACTGTGTCCTGTTCAGTAACCAGCTCATTTTTTTCAGGTAGTTTACACTGTTATTAAATTACCATTAATCTTAATTTGACTATTAATAAACTATGTTTTTCTGCAGTGAATATCGTATCTGCTTTATATTATTCTGTTAATCAATCCTCTCATATTAGAAAGTGTCATTTATTTTTGCTGTAACTCATATTTTGTTATTTCTGTTTCTGATTGAAGGAAGAGGTCTCTGAGGATAACATGAGAGGCCAGGAGACACATCGTGAGAGAGCTTGGTTGTTTAGGAAGTGGTATGAGTTTGATATCAAATATCCTTTCACTCGGCTTGATAAGTCGGTTACTCATTTGATGACATGCCAAAGGAAATTGGCATTGTAATTATTACAAGAGTAGGTCGAAATGTGCTCTACTCTTATTTAAGTGTTGCCTGTTTTTTTTTTCTTCTTTTTTTGAGGGGGGGAGGGGGGGGGGTGAATTCTGTTTTGTTTGTGAGTACGTGTTTCAGTGACACATGCTAGTTCAAGGTGGTGCTGTAGACATCTGTTTCAGTTTCAAGTTCTCCCCTTTGACTTTATTCCTTAATATAGCTCACATACATGAAACCAATCTTTACAAACGTTGGTCCTCCGCTAACTGAAACATTCCCAGGATGGTGTGCTCCTTTAGCTCATCTTTTGTCAGGATCCGGTAACCAGGTATAATCTAGAGAAATAACTTCTCATCATGCCATAGGTGTGTGTTAGCTTTGATAATGAATGACTAGCAATTCCCCCCCCCCCCCCCCCCCCCCGGCAAATGTTGAAATGAAATCATTTATGAAAGAGGAACGTCGCACACAAAAAGGGAAATGTGAACCATGAATCTGTATGTGGCACCGTGAATCGTGTAATTTGTACGTGAAAAGTGAACCACAAAAGCCGTACGTGAAACATGAAACGTGAAAAACTTTTAGCATGAAAGTGGAACATCGAACTTGTTATTAACTATGTGGATATTGGACACCTGTGTTAATTATTTATTTTTGTACTCTATGGACAACTGTTTATTTTGCTATCGTCTTTTCTCTGCACAGCCATCACCAAAGTCAGACAGTGACGACAACATGGTCGACATTGGTATGGAGCTTACATTGGACTCCGAGATCATCAGACCTGCGAGCGACAGTTTCACAGTTCATCCTCAACCTTTATCAGACAGCATGAGGGAAGGAGACCTGGGACTAGGTGCTGTTGGACCAGCCAGTGCAGAGGCATGATGGGATTGTTGTATCAAACGTTGGTCATCTAAATCTCATAATCATTAATCAAAACAATAGTTCAATTTAATTTGTTAGTTATTATGGTAATTCATCCTTAATTGATAGACAAATAAGAAAAATGGTTCAGCACACTTTTCGTCCATCCTTGTTCCCAGGCTGTCAAGATAAAAGAGTCTGGGAATGAGGATGGGAGTGGATACTGCACCGTACCACTCATCAGCAGAATAAGAGAACAATGCTCATTCAATCGAGTGGCAGCGTAGAACATTTTTGTGAGCTTCGCATAATGACCACTTGTACATAAGGAGCACTTCTCTACAACGACCTATTCTTGACTTCCAACCAATCCCTGGAGATTCATAGTACAAAGACATCGCGGCCATGTTGGTGACAAGTACAATAGGAGATAATGAGTATTCTTTTGTTAATGTTCCACCGACATGGCCACCATGATGTCATGTGCAAATGAAGAATTCCAGTTTCTACTTTTGAGATACTGTAAACACAGCTAGCCAAGTCTGTCATCGTGTTGCTGAAAACTTGGTAATCGTTTTTACAATCTACAGTTTTGACCTTGCTTTGCATTTTCCTACACCGTCCGGTGTTTGTTGTCGAATTCACACTTTGCATGCACCAGTTTTGTAAAATGAAATCAAATGTAGATAGTATGACATGCTAAATAACAAACTAATATTTTTAGATGTTCTAATTCGATTTAGTTCAATATAAACAGTAAGAAATGAAATTATAGGCCAATCTTTAAAATGCGTCCGACTGTAGGTGAATTTCTGTGCGAACATTCATGAAATAGATTTGTCAAACTACGTCTCATTACGAGAGATCTTTCTCCAATGAGACAACAAATGTTACACATTTCACGATCTTGTTACAATCTTTATGGACTTTAACCATTGATAAAAACATCCTAAAGCAAAGCACTTATCGCTATCGAATAAAGTGATTCATACACAATTGCTGTGCTGCGAGCAGTTGTTTTTTGTCGCCAATCAGACTTTGTTTGTTTGAACCTTTCCGGAATGAGAATACTTTAGTCTGAAGAGCCTGACATTTTAGCCTGGGTCGGCGTTGAGATAATGTTGTGTCAACCAAAGGTTCATGTGGAGAAGCTTTTAACATGTCGTGAAAGTGCTTGGAACTGACGTTTCGAGTGTTTGCTGGCTCCGATGAAGATCACTTTCACGGCGCCGCACAGCAAAAAGAAGACATCTGTGATTAAATCAAATCCGAATGAATAAGTTCTATTAGTATAGATTGATCATTCCAGCTATTCTTGTTCAGGAATATGGTCAAACCGAACCTGCATGCTGCCTATAAAACAACAACAACAACCCTTTATTTATCCCTTTGACATAAACATATTTACAGTAATATTTATAATAATTTCTGGGTAATGGCCGCCTGAAATAACCTTGGAGGGTTAAAAATGCCAGGTGGCCAGACTGACTTAAAAGTCTCCGTTTTCAAAATGTGACCTTTCTGACTTTTAACCTTTAACCAAAAACAGACTTCACAGGGTAAACTTTGATAGTCTGCTTCACAAAACTAAATCTTTTTCGGTATTCACATTGGAGCCCAGCGCCTTAATCTCCAGCTGCTGTCGAGGTTTAGATTCTTTGTGGGAAGAGTAGGAGGTTCTACTCGTATGGTAACGAGGTTTAGACTCTTTGTGGAGATTAAGGAGGTTCTGTTGCATGGTGACGAGGTTTAGTTTACTTTATTTACTGAAGAGAATACCATAGTCACTACCACAGTGAAGAAAAAAACAACAAAATTCAAGAAAACATCAAACTCATTGAACTGTCGATAGAAAAATAAAGGTGCGATCACTCAAATAACAGCTCTCAGTGAGTACATACGAATAACTGTGTATCACTCATGTCAGAGTTAAAAAAGAACAAACAAAACGATATGGACATAGCAATGATTGGCTCCACACTGGAGGTGAGTAATGTGAGAATGAAATCCTTCGCACTCCAGTGGCATAATGATCAATGTGTCAGGATTTCTTTTCCTTCCCTTTTGTTATGCGCAGAAGAGCTCCAAATGATGGGAAACCAAGGAGTGTGGTCTGCAAGGCCCACTTTAAAGAAGTTCCTCTGGAGAAATTGGAAGCCCTAAAGAGTAAGAAAAAGTACTGTACTTTCCATGCATAAGCTGTACAAGACAGTATACTCACTGATATTAAAGCTGAGATCAAAACAGCTTATGCGCAAGTACATTATTATGAGCATAAAAGTGCTGTTTAAATGACTTTGCAGGGATCTTTGCTTGATAAAGAATCACTGCTGTGAATCAATGAGCTGGTACAGTAGCTCAAATTCTTTTTTCTTCTCACCTGCTTATTCTGTAAGCAAACACTGCCTCTGTGAGATGCACAACCATTGCACATTTAAACCTGAAATGACATAGACAACAAGTCTAGTGGCCTTGTACTCTCCTCACCTTTCATGTTTCCAGTTGTTTGCCTGTGTGACTGTCTGGGTGAGCTGGGTAGTCTTCCGAAATAAAGACTTTGTGACTGACACTTTGACCACTTCAGCAAAATTCAAGATCAAACCACTCAGGTGGTCAAAATTTCTTTAACCACAATGTCAGTAACAGTCTTTCTTAAGACACCCAGATGAGCAAGATGAGCACACTAGAATGTAAACAAGTGAAACACCTGGAAAATCCCACAATCTTTTTTTGTGAATCTTATAAAAATATTGGCAAGCAAGACGGGACTCACCCTTGTTTCAGAAGTTCTGAGTGGTTTGATGTCAGGAACAGCAAGAAGTCTCCAAGTGGGCCAAGTGAGGCATATGGCAGCAAGTCAGGCCTGTAACTTGCAAACTGGACAATATAGCACACAATATTTGTTACGTTTGATATGAGTGCATCTTCATTTTGATCCCTCCCCCCTGGATCCATATGAGGGGTGGGGTGGAAGGGAATTGGATAATGGGGGAGTGCTAGGGCAGATCCAGGATTCTGTGAAGGGGGTTCATAGATTCCCTGAAAGGTATTTTCATTCAAATCGGTCTTTTTCATACTTTTTTTTTTAATATCTGAAGAATCTGGCATATGGACTGGCTTACCCAAAACAAGACTAAAAGAGGCAAAATAACAAGGTACCAAAATGGCGAGGACAGTACGAATCGATCAGTCTTGGCTGAAATATCGTCGTTATCTTCTGAAGCCATCACGTTCCCTTTTCGTCTTGTCGTCGGTGGCGCCATCTTGGAGCTGACGGCTCAGACAACTCAGCGGTCGCTGACACTATATTGCAACTAAATGAAGGAACTCTCACACAAGTTGAAATGGGACAAAATGCTGCCGGTGGAGTTGACGAATGATTGAAATTTATTTCGTTTCTGCGTCTGTGATGGTTATTGTTGGACGATTCCTTGTGTTTTTCGGCTTGGCAGCAATTCTGCATGCAGGTTACTCTGCGGTTCAATGTAAGTATATCTTGGAGTTGAACAAATATTATCTGACAAAGAAAGTCGGCCATGCTTTTTTTCGGCGCTTTCTCCCTAAACTTCTCAATGTACAAAGAACAGTGACGAACCAAACATAAACTATTAGGTTTTAATCCTTGTAATAAGTAGAGTTCTATCAACGTAATAGTTGTCGTAGAAAACGCTGTGAAGAATTAGCTTTTTCGAGTATTTCAGCCTTAGTTGTCAGAGCAAATCATTCGTCAAATTTCTTGTGCCCAAGGTTCTTGCTTGATCATCTTAAAAAAAAAAAAAACTGGTATACAAAAAACATGTCCCTGTACCCCAGCACTTTCTAATTTGGAGATCACACTGTTTACAGGTCGTACATATCACAAGCTACTAGAGGAAGAGTTTCCTGGATTACCAGCTGATGTAAGTTCCTCATGGAGATATAATATTTATGAATGACATGTTACTTGCACAGTATTGGAACTTAAATAGCTACATGATTATGAAACAATATTACCAGTGCTTGACATTAAGGTTTTAGGTTGGTTGCCCTTCAGACTGTAGAATGACTTCAAGCAATAGAAAGTTTCATACCTTCTGGTTGCCCTGCCCTGAACTTACCTGCCTGACCAAAATTTTTGGTTGCCCTGGGCATAGCGGGCAAAAGTTAATGTCAAGCACCGATTACAAACTGTATGTATTTGCCTTCTTTGTCAGATTTGTGTTCAGTGTATTGTAGGACTGTTGCTGGGATGTGTGGGAGTGGCACAAATGACAGGAGAGTTCAAGGAAATCAGAGCATCAGCAGAAATGGCCAACAAGTAAGTCTTGTCTCGACTTCCTACACTGTAGGCATCCCTTGTATTAAGGGTTAAACATTTTCAGGCTACACATATCCCCAATAACACCCTCAAAATGCACTCATAATTTACAGTATACTTCCTCAAACCAAGTCTGCTTCACCAAAATTTAGGAATGGATTCTTAGGGTACAGTTTCAAGTTTATCTTTATATAGTGTTTCTATGCATGAGCAATAGTTACTAGACAAAGTTTATGAAATTTTCTAGTTATCCATGATTGATTCAAATAGGTAAGGCAAGGCAAACAATACTCAGTACTATACATATGGCCAGTGCAGACATACTTACAACATACAGGAGATATGATACATACAGTTAATAAATATTGTTATGAAATTGTAACTGATGCAAATAAATGTCTGTCTTATCCTTAGGAGCTGGGAATCTTTAGGCAATAGGCCATCATTCTACACTTTCAGTCACAGAGGGAAGACTCTGTTCAGGAACTCAGACTGGGGTTACTCAGAAATGCAGCCACAATAAAGACAGCTCATGTGATGTCTGTTGGAATCCCCTCCTTCCATGAACATTAATTAATTTGTTTGGGTCTGTTCTGGAATATCTGGGATAGGAATAGATTCCTGGGCATAATTTCACTTATGCCTGCATGCTGACATTTTTAAATGTGCAGTAAATATGATACACTGTATTAATCTGTCAGCAATCAAGTAAGCCCTGAACCACCCAACTTTAGCCACCTATTCCAGAATATGGTCAATCAAAATAATGTGTCATAAATTAATGTGTCATAAACTACTGTCGGCATCACTGTACAGTTTGCTGCTTTTTAAACTACTCTACAAAACGGTTGTAAAAAAACACATACATGTAATGTGTGAAAATCTGATTAAATACCCAAATGCCTGCTTGTTTTGTTGCTGTAACTTTAAAGGAAAGACATGTCAACTGATGTGTTGATCAGTATACACATTGTCTTGGAATTTGAGTGAATAGGTTTGGATGGGATATACAGTACTGCAGACATGAAGCTTAGAGTATACTTACAGTAATGGATGAGCATGTTCTGTCATGACAGTCACAGTATCAACTTTGTCAGTAATAAACAGATGATCAATTATTTGTACATTACACTATCTCATGAAGTACAAGACATTATTTTCAAAATCAAACTCTGGTTAACAGTGGTTTCCACATCATACAGTACTCATTGCCCAACACATCCCATGATGTAACAAAGGCATCTTTGTATGCCTTACAAAGTAGCCTGTCTTGTTACCTCTGACTTCTTTAATAATGTAGTTTTCTGATCATTTCATCTTGCATTGTTTCATGTAAGAAGGAAGTATTTCTACTTGCATCTTGAACCTTTCAGTCCTCAGCCCATGATACAAATTCTTCCAATCATTTGAGGTGAAAAATTCTCACTGCTTAAATTCTTATGATAAACTGTTCAATTGAAAGCTCTCATCCAAGTAGGCTGCACAGCATGTACAGCAATGACAATATTTATGGCTACAGCTGTTATATGTGTCCGGTTAGAGCCTGTGAAGTTGAGCACTCTTAAGGAGAATGGCCAGGTCTCTGTTTGTCTCTTGAGGACTACCACTTTGCAGTGAGAGCTGTGAAAAGGAACATGCCAGTGTATATAGCATGGCTCTCTAGCTGCCTGTGAGCAAATCTAGCAGTTCTTTGTTTGAGTTGATGTAGTCACACGGTTTCTTCCCTTTGTTGTCTGTAAGTTTCACAAGTTGTGGGTAATCTTTTAAGATGATCCTTATTGCTTCACTTTGTTGTCTTTCAGCTGCCTGCAAGAAACAATGCAGAAACAAAGGAAACTTAAAAGAATGAGTGAAATATAAAAGTTAAGAAAGGCTAAATATATAATTAAAATAACCACATGTTACATGTCCAACCCATCCATACCAACTGACCTAACCTATTCTAACTATACAATCATACCTGGTTGCCAAACTTTGAACTTTACTACCCTTCTGAAGAGTGATCTGCTTTTTGCACATAGTCAGAAAGATCTGTATGTTGCTAGGATCAAAGGGTTAATTGTTACAATTAATGTGTCCTACTTTATGAAGTGAAGTTAAGCCATCACTGTCACATAGTTGTGGATCAGCACCATGTTGTAATAGGAGCTTCACAATAGATGTGTGTCCACAGTAGGCAGCCCTGTGAAGTGGAGTAACTTTTCCAGATCTAGTTTGTGCATTGGCATCTGCTCCTCTTTCAAGAAGAAGTCTGCAGACGTCCTCATGGCCACTTCTACTTGAGTAGTGCTGTTTTATATGAAAGAAATATCAATTTATTGGAATCATCACATGTAGCACCCTGTTTTGGGGTGGAGGATACAAACGCTTCCCACACTCGGTCAGACAAAATGATCTGGCCAAACCGATTGGATCGATTTTTGATATGTATTCGATATCACGGATTGCTTCTGTTGCTCCTGTTGCGACTTACTCTAACATGGCCGCGATTTATCTGAATTTTGAATCTCCGAGGACAATGAACTTGCAACCCAAGTGTATTACAAATTCGTCATGTAATGTTGCTCGTTCTTTCTCTGGCCGATAGTCATAGATGGTCCAGCCGATCGACAAGGTGAATCATAAATAGGCGGACATTCTATCATTTACTTGGTATTTGACAGGTGTATTTACCAGGGCGGTGTAGCCTGTACTGTCTCTGCTGTCTGGATCCCCGCCATTTTCCAGAAATACTTTTACTTTTCCTAATTCTCCGTCCATTGCCGCACACCAAACGCCACGCTCAAAATCCATCTCAGACAAACTCTGTCCGAACAGACTTGAAGCAGATGCGCACTGGCAAGATGTAGTTTCACAAGTGTGATCCATTCAGGACTCTGCAGTAGCCTGCCAATACAGCCACCTCGCGTTTGGTTGAAGGCGACCGGCAAATTTGCACAGGCGTTCGATGCGCGAGCTTCAGAACAAAGAAGAGAAATGGTAACGAGTACAAGCAAAAAAGCCTGGGAACGAAAATAAAGTCGGTCGCCATTATCCATGCCACAAGATGTAAGCAACGTTCTTTGAGAAAAATGGCCAGAGATAAGAACCCGTATGGACGCAACCGGAGCCGCAGTCCTTCACCAAGGACTAGCCGGAGCTATCGTCGGTATTCGAGGTCTCGTTCGAGATCTAGAAGTCGGAGCAGAGAACGGCAACCGTACGTACAGAGCATCGTTTCGATTTCTAGACGATTCAGCTGTGTGTGATCTTTGCAGCTCTTGATGCTCCTTGAGAGTTAATCACTGTGCGTAGAGTCTCATGCAGTACTGTACTTGCGGATTGCATTTTCACTCTCTCTTTCTTGAACCTAAAATCAAGCAGTCGTTGGGTAGTCGAGCGTATGTTTTTTTTTTTTTTTTTTTTTTTTTTTTTCACAAACACTTTTAGTTTATTTTAGTTTGATTATGGAAAGAAGCACACAAATTGTGGTGGTTTGAGAGAGCACAGTATAACAACTGCAACTGACTGTTGACTGATTGCAAGTGATCTTTTACAGGAAGGCTTCAAACTTCTGCATCAATATTATTCTAATGTTCTCTTACATGTATATTATTTGTTACTTAATATATCTTGTGTTCATGGTCAGGTTGGTAGAATTACAGTACGTCAAGCAGGGTAAAAGATCTTGCGTCTAAGAATGAAAGAAGAATGAGACAACTTTCTTAGGGCCATTTATACACGTACAGTGTATCTGTTGTTGTGTTAGCACTGATTCAACCATAATTATGTTAAATGTACATGGGCATGGGCATCTTGTATGTTCTGGTGCAAATATTCAATACCATGGTCATTTGAAATAGCACTTTCACATTGGTCTGCTTTTCATAGATTTCACCGGAAAAGAAGGGCACCTTCCCCAGAGAGCTTCATGGATCAGTGAGTTATTTCACTTCTTGTATGTAAAATCATATGTCAAATTTTTTGTCAAGACATGCTTCCTTGTGTTCTCTCAACATCTAAGTCGCAGAAAGATGAGAGAAGAGATCAGCAGTGCAGGTGTTGCTGAAGTGTGGGGCCTCTCACCAAGAGAAAGACCACTGGAGTAAGTTTGCAGATTTAGAGCACAAGAAAATACATGTACATGTTGAACACTGAGTGAGAGGGAATGACACACGTAAAGGGTGCATTCTGTATTCTGGAATGAGAAAAACTAAAAGATAAATTATAAATAATCTTTTGGGGCACCTATTCTGATTCTGGAGTTCTTTTCATGCCTGACCATGTCTTATTTTGCAGTTCTGTATGGGGTAAAAGTTCCTGAATATTTATGTTTTTCAGCAGCTCTGATGAGGAGAACCCTAACAAAGTTTCTAATGGTGCCACAAAATCAAGTAGGTGACTCAACATTTTGAAAATGTACACTACAGTTGTAGTCAGTGATAATTTATTGCAGTTTGGAACTGATTCTATACAAAATCCACAGCTAAAATTATTTGAGTGGTACTGCTGCCTGTCTTTACAGCGGGTTTCAGGGTGCATCAAGAACACAAAGTAACAATTTTATTATTATGATTTGCCATAAGGTGAGAGTGAAAGTGACGATTCAAGTGAAGAGGAAAGAAAGCGCAGAAAGCACAAAAAATCAAGCAGAAAAAGGAAGAAACGAAAAGAGGAAAAGAAGTCCAGGCATAAAAAGAAGAGGTACACAATCATGCGTATACATGTATAATATGTTATTGGGCAGGGAGCATGTGGTTTGTTTCCAGATCTCATCTTTTAGTACTTCTTGTAATTTTACCGATGTTCTGGATCTTTTCAGCAAGAGAACAAAGCGGAGTAAGAAGAAACTGGCCAAGCGTCAGTCAGCCTCGGAAAGTGATGAGGAGTCCTCAGATGGTACAGTCCATTTTTCATAACTGTATTTTGGTGCAGATTAGATCATTCAATTCCTGGCACGTTGATGTTTTGGGATCTGTTCAACCTTGAGTTTGCAAGCCAAAATTGCTGGCAGCAACAAGAGCATTATTTTACACAAATCTACTACAGTCCATATGGTACTGTCATCGTATCAACTGATGTGTTGTGTTATAAAAAAATTGCAGGAGACAATGCAGATGTTGAATGGCAAGAAGCCTGGGTGGAAAAACAGAAAGGTACCATACATCAGAATATTTTTGCTTAGGGCATACTGTGCACATATCCATGACTCTCCATTCTAGCTTAGATAGTTCAAACAGCTCTCTTCTGAGCAACTTGTCAGGAAAATCTACCAGCCCATAACAGTGGACACGGTTTTGGTGCCCTGAATTTGCATTGCCACAAGGCGCAGGTATACCAGTGCTACAGTATTTATTTTTCATTGCAGTTGAGGGTCATGACAAGTCGAGCAAGTCTGATGATGTGGTTGGTCCTGTACCTCTTCTCCAGGAGTCAGCAGGAGAGCTGAAAGAGTAAGATCCTATCAACAGTGTACAACTATCAACTCTATCACCACATGGAGCCCAGGCCTGGGGTGGGGTAGTCCCCTGTATTTCCTACAAAGGGATGATCCACTAAATAGAGTAGTTTTCATGGTTCTCTGTATACTTGGTATACAGTCTTGAATAGGGTTGTCCTAAAATTACGCTGTCATTGACAGAGGGTTTGTAAAGTGAAAGATTTTAGGGTTCATTCTTACACAGGGTTGCAAACTAGAGCACGTTGTCTTCAGGACAAGGTAGCAAAGTTTACAAATTTGTGTTTTGAAGGTTCAGGGTTTGAGGCATCGCTTTCAGCGGAACCCCTCTACTGAAACTTCAATCAAATACCAATCCCCTCCCCCCCCCCCCCCCCCCCCCCCCAACCTTTCCAGGAACCCTTACATGTACTGTATAAGAGTGTGTGTGGTTTCATACACTGTATCACTGTATATAAATATTTCATATGCACAGCATAACTAGTATTATGGCCATACATGTTTTACAGTTTTGGTGGGGCATTGTTGCCTGGTGAAGGTGAAGCCATGGCTGAGTACGTCAAAGCAGGCAAACGTATCCCGCGCCGTGGTGAGATTGGATTGACCAGTGAGGAAATTTCAACTTTCGAGACTGCTGGTTATGTTATGAGTGGAAGCAGGTAACGTGCCTTGTTTTGGAAAACTTGAGTAACATTTTAATGTTTGGCAATATTATTGTGGTCTGCATTTGTAAACCATTCTTTCCAGCTAGTAAATAGTTGTATTGTTGTGTATGTCAGGCATCGCCGCATGGAAGCTGTGCGTCTACGAAAGGAAAACCAGATCTACAGCGCAGATGAAAAGTAAGTATGAGAATAATTCATCAATAGGCTGAAACTCATAATCATAATCATAATCATAATCATAATTTTATCATAATAATCATAATAATAATAATAATAATAATAATAATAATAATAATAATAATAATAATAATAATAATAATAATAATAATAATAATAATAATAATAATAATAATAATCATCTATAATAGTAATTATAGTAACTGATTATGGGGAATATTGCATTGAAAGTCTGGGCTGTCAGTAGTTTAAAAGTCTGTCACTGTTATAATAACCAACCTCTTCCTTATAATCTTGTAATCTATCACTTTACGATATAGTTTTCATCAAGGACTGGGTGTTTGTCTGGCACATAAAGCACACTGAACAGGTGTACTGTTTTGGACAGTTTTTCTAGTGACTAGTCAAATGAATGCTTTCAGTTATCAGCGCTTGGCATGACAGGGAAGTCAGTCTAGAGTCTTGTATACTTTCTACTGACATCACATTTACTGTATTGAACTTTGCATTTTGTATCCTTCAGGCGTGCCTTGGCAATGTTCAACTATGAAGAAAGATCCAAGAGAGAAAACAAGATCTTGTCCGACTTCAGAGAAATGATTCACCAAAAGATCAACCAGAAGAAAAAATAGCTTGTCTCTCAACACATCTGTGTTGCACCCACTGGGCTATGTAACATAATTTACTGGTATTCAAACTACTGGTAGACTGCTAAGATTGCTACCATACCCCCTTCCCCACCCCTCCTGCCATGTCCCTGAGGAGACCTCCAGGGTTTTGTCAGGCTTCTTGATCCCTAGGGGTCAGGGGAGGGAAGATTTTGTACATATTTTAGAAACTTTAGAGAGTGGAAGAATTTTTGTGGGTTGGCTTCTTGATTTTTTTTGCCCCTTGCCTTGTAAATAGTACATGCATAATATCTGGTAAGAAAACTGCCAAGGCTGGGCTAGGGCAAATTCTCTGAAACTGAGAGCTGGTTCCTCATAATTTATTATTGAGATTATTGTTGTTTTGTGCAATATTACTACCAGTATATCTTGAGTTGTTGTACACACCAGCATTAGAAAAGACAAATCTGACAAGAGAGTGGTTAAAATAGTTCACAAGTCGATACAAGAGAAAGCATGGTAATATTATTAGCATAGGGTAACTTACTGAATGTTATCTTTACTGAGGGATACATCACATAGTACTGTATATTGCCATACACCAGGGGCACATCCAGACCGGTTTACAGAAATCGGTCAAGTTTTTTAAATTTTGTTCTCATCCTCTGGAAATAGCAGGATGTGGCATTCTCAAACTTTTCCTGAAGGTCCTGGAGACCCCTAGAAGCTTGCACACACATTTGGAAACATGTCAGATTTTCTCCTGGCTCGCCCCTGTATACTGTTAACCTCTCACAGTTCAGTAATATTTATATATAATAGGATAAAATAACAGTCTTATCCCCACACCAGTTGCTCTTGAAAGATACTGCAGTAGATATAAAGTCAAAGCTGGAGTAAGCAAGCCTGTAGTGTATTTTAAGTTACTATAGTACAAGGACATCAGAAGCAAAAAGTATCTATTTGTTTAGATGTACATGCAAAGTCATACATTGGGTACCATACAGGGTGGGAGGTGTGGTCAGAAATAAAGTTTGGAAATACACCCTAATTTCCTATGGAACTGAAAAAAAAACAAACTTGTACATGGATTCTTATTTCCTTTTTCTTTCAAGAAAAATTTTTCCTGAACTTCATCCCTCCGAAATTCTATACGTCTTCCTCAGTAAAATAAATGCCAAATAATTTCTCTATAAAAGGGTTCATGAACGGCACTAAAAAAAAATTTAGTGCGCGCCCTTAACCTCATTCCCAGGCTCTTTCGGGAGATGAAAGAGCCTGGGAAGGAGGTTGGCGCGCCCTTTGAACTCTGAGTGATTGTCACCGGCGTTTGCTCAACACCATGTGCTTGCAGGTTGAGGAGACGGCGTTGTCGCATCGCGCTAGATTTCCAGTTGCATATCAATATTTATTAAGAAGTTCGGTTTTTACTCTGTTATGTGACGTAACGGGTTTGCGGTTGAAGGATATTTGCGAGGGTTCTGGCAAGTTAACACAACTGAATCATGCAGCGATGACCCGCGGTCGGACGGCAAATCTTCTCGAAAATCCTCCGACTAAACGTAAGTAAGAACCCTTTATGTTATGTCATTCATCAAAATGTTATTGTTAATAGCCTTTGCCACGGCCAAGCTGGGCGCAAAGCATAATGCGGTCGTTCTGAACGAGATACGACTACGACAAAAGATGGTTCAAATAGCACAGCTTATTTATTTCCTGACAACAAAGTCTGGTTCACACGTGTAAAGCAAACACAAATACAAAAAGATAATAATAATAAAAAAAATGAAGAAAAAAAAAGACTCTTGTCACCACTCACCAGGAGTTCTTCTCCCCATTTTTCTGGGGGAGGGGAGGGTGAGAATGGACTGAACGCAAGTCTGAGCATTCTTCCGACAACTAACCAAAACGGCCGAAAACCGTTACACAGAGTTACTGAACTAATCTGGTCTTTGTCAAAAATTTTCTCGTTTTACCCAGACACTGTCTGGTCCTCCAATACTGAAAAAATATCAAACTTCTTATTGAGGGCATTGCAACCTTAAAAAAAGAAATAGAAAATACATCAAAAAATCCTAATTTCAACACAAAGACAGGTTTTACAGTACCTTCAGTTTTACCTTAAAATCGCCGTATGAATGACACAGTAACTTAAAAAACAACTATTTTTCATTAATCATCTTCTCTCGAGGTACGATATAGCATAATACAATCGGAGCTCCGCTCTGGGAGGACACTCGTAAGCGGACAGCTCTACTAAGGACGTCAGTACGAAACCCCGTTTAAACTCTAGCTTAGTCAAACTATGTATTTACACCGTAAGCGGACAGTTCCAGTTACGAACACTTAATGTTCTGCTTCCCAAGGGTGTCTGATTATGAGAGCTTCAACTGTAAATAGTAGCCCCAGAACTAACTAACAAACTAACTCTGGTCAACCCGAAACTAATGGTTCCAAGAAAGGGAACATGTTTTGTTTTTCTGAACGGCAATGGAAGACTAAATACTACTGTATACTGAAGATTCCCATGCAATTCAACATCTGATCGTTCTTTTAACGGGATACAATACCCATTAAATTATTCTGACTCATCTAAATAAAGGTTTATAGACCTGTTTCAAACGTCGAACTTCACATGTATGCGTCGAATACAATACAATTGGGCAAGATCTATTGTTTTAGCTAATTTACATCGACGTATGCGAAGTTCGACGTTTGAGACTCGGAGGTCTTACTGCTCAGTCCCTAAATGTAGACTTCTCACATAATAAATGCATGCACTAAAAGATATTTGAAGGTTCAGTTCATATTACCAAGAGGAGTCACATCTTCTCCCAAGAGGACAAACGGGGCCCAGTAACGCGGATGGCGGAACACTTTGGATTCTTCCACGGTTTTCTTGGTTGTACTGAGTGTCTTGTCAGCAGGTTTCTCGTATTCTCTCGTGGCTTTCATGGCTTCGTTTAGTGCCTTGTTTACGCTTTCCCCGCGAAGTAGGTGCTTGTAGAAATGACACATAAAGACCAAAGTGGCTTCATCGTCAACAGCCCACAGCGTCACAAGAACAGCGCGAGCTCCAGCTCCGAGAAATGCACGAGCGATGCCGACTACGCCCTCTCCTCTGAGTTTACCTCGGCCGCTGTGACAGCAACTAAGGACGACCAACTTTGCGTTTAGGCGCTTACCTTCAAGTTCGGACATGGTGAGCATGACATCTTCCACTGGATTTGTTGTGTTGGATCGCGAAGAAGGAGCAAGCAAGATCTCTCCTCTTTCTGCATGCCCGTGAGCTGCAATGTGAATCAAACTGGCATTTTCACATTTTTTAAGAAAATTCTTTTTTGTGGCTTTTTCCCCCACGAGCGGTTTAACTTTGAGTACCCTACCGACCATTTCGACTTCTGTTTTTGCGCACGGAAGTCTTTTTACATTAATAACTTTGCCGCCCATCTTAACTTGACCAACATCTGGGTCTCCCACAACCAAGGGTCTTGATTGGCTTGTGGGTTCTTCTTGGCGCTCCTTGATCATTTTTGCTGTTGTTAAAGAAGGCATTAGTCTCACTTGCAAGGAATCTGACATGTAGTGACCGTTTTCATCTGTGAGAGCAGCAAATGGAACCAGAGCGAGTGCACCATGAGGGATGACAACTACTTGCGACCCGACCACATATTGTCGCAACGGTTTCAGGAGGATCTGGTACAGGTCTTTCAGCAGACATTTCAGCATTGATTCGTCCGGTCCCGAAATTTTAGTTAAGGCCCCTGTTTCTTCTTGGCGAACTAAAGACGTCGTCTTCACTACTTTTTCTTGTACAGCTGCTGGATGTAGCATCCCAGGGTGAGATGCTGTCGGTTGAGCCAAATCGGTAGGCGTCTGGAATGGAGACCTCTGGAATTGGAATGCAGTTGATACTCGCTTCTTATTAATGTTGTTTGATTCTTCTTCTGGGTAAAGAAAGGACAGTGAGCGGTCTTCGCACCTGGCAGCCATACATGAAGTCATCAACTCGACAGCTTTGTTAATTAGAGAGCATAAATGCTCAACAGAGTTTTCTTTCATGCAGTATTTCAAGAACTGTAATGACACGGTAGTTGAACGGTTCTGGAACATTATGTCTCCATTTGGCTGTATAACCCACGTGTAAACCTTGGGAATAAGCAGCATGAAGAAATACACTGTATTGCCCAGAGCCTTGCCTACTTCACGGACTTGATGGAGGTGTGAGACCTTGGTTTCAGGGATAACTGCATATCTGAAAGAATCTGTGGTGAGCATAAGGTCGGCTAAAGCCCTTGAGCGTCCTTTTTCGGCAACAATAAGGGCTTCATCTGTTTTCTCTTGAGCCAAAGTAGTTTGAATCAACACCTTATACATGTATATGAATGTATCCATAATAGATACTTTACATTCATCCAACTTTGGTGCATTCTCAAACAATTCCTCATAGCATTTTATACCTCTTCTCAGCATAGTTTCCGCTTTGCTGTACTGCTTTAGAAATATGTAGCATTTTCCAAGGTTGCCGTAAGCTGCTCCTTCGCCTTCTTTGTCTTTAATCTCTTTTGCAATCTTAAGGTGCATTTCAACAAACTTGAGAGCCTTTTCATACTGTCCAAGATATTGATAACAGCAACCAAGACTGCCATAAGCTACTCCTTGGCCTTCCTTGTGTTTAATTTGTTTTGAAACAGTAAGACTTACTTCAATATGCGTGATAGCTTTTTCGTACTGTCCGAGGGAAATGTAACAAGCCCCAAGGTTGTGATAAGCTGCTCTTTCGTTCGCTTTGTCTCCAATCTCTTTTGCAATAATAAGTTGCATTTCGAAATACCCGATAGCCTTGTCGAACTGGCCCAGTGAACTATGAGAACCTCCAAAGTTGCCATAAGCTGTTCCTTCGCCTTCCTTGTCACCGATCTCCTTTGCGATAGTGAGGTGCATTTCAAGATACTTAATAGCTTTGTCGTATTGCCCGAGGGAAATGTAACAAAACCCGAGGTTTCCATAAGCTGCTCCTTCGCCAGGCTTGTGTCCAATCTCTTTTGCGATAGTAAGGTGCGTTTCAAGATACTTAACAGCCTTGTCGTATTGACCAAGACATTTGTAACAAAGACCGAGGTTGCCATAAGCCGCTGCTTCACCCTGCCGGTGTCCGCTTTTTTTTGCAATACCAAGGCCCATTTTCAGATTCATAAAAGCTTTGTCGGTCTGGCCGAGAGATTTATAACAAATACCCAGGCTGCCATATGCTGTTCCTTCTTCTGTGCTACCGATCTCTTTTGCGATAGCAAGGCTCACTTCAATATGCTTAATGGCCTTGTTGAATTGGTTGAGCGAGATGTAACACATTCCAAGTTTGTTATAAGCGTGCGCTTCACCGTCTTTGTGCCCAATCTGTTTTGCGATATTAAGGTGCATATCAATGTAGCTAAGAGCCTTCTTGAACTGTCTGAAAGCATTATAACAAATTCCAAGACTGCTATAAATTTTGCCTTCACTCCGCTTGTCTCCGATCTCTTTTGCAATAGTAAGGCTCATTTCAAGATACTTAATAGCTATGTCGTATTGCCCGAGGGAAATGTAACAAAACCCAATCTTTCCATACGCGTCTCCCTCACATTCGCGGTTTCCGATCTCCTTTGCAATGGTAAGGCTTATTTTAGCATGCGTAATAGCCTTGTCGTACTCTCCGAGTGATTTGTAAAGCATTCCGAGGTTACCGTAAGCTATTCCTTCGCCTTCTTTGTTTCCAATCTTTTTTGAGATATCAAGGAACATTTTACCATACTTGATGGCTTCGTCGTACTTGCCGAGTTCTGCGTAACAAGACCCAAGTGTATTGTAAGCTACTCCTTCACCTTCCTTGTCTTGAATCTCTTTTGCGATAGTAAGGCTTATTTCAACATACTTGATAGCCTTATCGTATTGGCTGAGATTAGTGTAAGAAGCTCCAATGTTTTGATAAGCTGCTCTTTCGCTCTGCTTACATCCAATCTCTTTTGCGATAGCCAGCTGCATTTCAAGATACATAATAGCTTTGTCGTACTGACCGAGTGAACAATAACAAACTCCAAAGTTGCCATAAGCTGTTCCTTCGCCTTTCTTGTCACCGATCTCCTTTGCGATAGTGAGGTGCATTTCAAAATACTTAATAGCTTTGTCGTATTGCCCGAGAGAAATGTAACAAAACCCGCGAGGTTTCCATAAGCTGCTCCTTCGCCAGGCTTGTGTCCAATCTCTTTTGCGATAGTGAGGTGCATTGTTATAAACTTTATGGCATTGTCGTACTGACTAAGAGATTTATAACAAACCCCGAGGTTTCCATAAGCTGTTGCTTCACCCTGTCTGTCTCTGATCTCTTTCGCGATACTAAGGCTTATGTTAATGTACTTAATGGCTTTGTTGTACTGCCCGAAAGATTTATAACAGATTGCAAGGTTGCCATAAGCTGCTACTTCACCTTTTTTGTACCCAATCTCTTTCGCGATATTAAGGCCCATTTCAATATGCCTAGTAGCCTTGTCGCACTGGCCAAGTGAAATATAACAAATTCCAAGTTTATAATAAGTTGTGCTTTCGCCTTGCTTGTTTCCAATATTTTTAGCGACAGTGAGGCTTACTTGAAGATTTTTAATAGCCTCATCGAACTGGCTGAGATGAATATAACATGTTCCGAGACAGCCATAGGCTGCCCTTTCAAGATTCTTGTTTCCAAACTTTTTAGCGATAGAAAGGCTTATTTCAATATGCATGACAGCCTTGTTGAACTGTCCAAGGGAAATATAACAAACCCCAAGGTTGTTATAGGCTGCTCCTTCACCTTCTCTGTTCCCAACCTCTCCTGCGATATCAAGGCCTATTTGAATATGTTCAATAGCCTTGTCGTACTGACCGAGAGATTTATAACACATTCCAAGGTTGTTATATGCTATTCCTTCGCTTTCTCTGTGCCTTATCTCTTTTGCGATATTAAGGTGCATTTTTATGTACTCAATAGCTTTGTCTTTCTGCCCAAGCTCACTGTAACAACTTCCAAGGTTGCCATAAGCTTCTTCTGTACCAACCTTGTTTCCAATCTTTTCTGCGATAGCAAGACCTATTTTAAGATGCTGAATCGCCTTGTCGTACTGGCAGACAGAGTAGTAATGAACACCAAGGGTATTGTGAGCTTTACGTTCGATTTCCTTGTTTTTAGTTACTTCTGCGTACCTTAAACAGGTGTTGAGAACTTGTAGTTTCTTCATCTGGTGCTACCTGTTCTGTGAAAGCACAAAAATCTTTGATCAGCTAGGAAGAAAACTTTTTCTCCTTCAATCAGTTTCTACACACCATTATTTTTATCCCGGAGCTGTGCGAAGGTAATAATCGAGATGCTTATGATGGAACGATATATCGCTCTTTCGAGACAATAAATGGGGACGAATCGACATCAAAATACTTGCTTTTTTCAAAAATCTGGCCCCATCAGCTTCATATCCAGTAACCTGACAGCTCATCTTCTCTTTCTAAACTCTTTTCACCAGTCGTCACTTTTCACCATTGTTTTAGGTAGAATATTTGAAACTCTAATATATTGACGATACGTGAGTTCGAAGAAGCGAAAGTTCGAAACCAGTACTGAGCAGCTAATTATTTAGCCAAACAAAACCGAAAATAAAATAGTTATTTAAAACAAACGTTTCTACAACTGATTATTAGAAAAACTGCCGAAGTCATTGATATGTGTGCGTGTAACACTTAAAAACCTAAACAGGAAACAAAATATTATCACTTTGACATTCGTTTCAAACTATCTGCCTTAATTTTTTGTCTTTAGAACATATAACAACGGCAATAAATGCTAACATATTTCTTCAAATTGTATACACCCGCGCCATTCCAGGATTAGAAACTCAACACATTTTAGTAACGTATCGACTCATTTTTTATAGAAGAAAAAGAAAACAAAACGATGGCTAAATATTTCTTCTGGGTTCAGACTTCGCACAATTTAACATGGACATGCTCCTGTATTTGACTGCTAGAAAAACACCAACTTCTATTTTACTGGTGAAAGTCAAGCTTTAATTAAAAAAAGGAACCCTCTGCAAGAAAATTCCATGATGGGAGACACGATAAACGACTTTTCACAAACACTTTTCATTGCATGTTAAGTAAGCTTAGTATTCTGTACGATTAACGAAGAGCTTGATCAAACATGTTTATACTCTCGTTTGTTTTTAAGTCAATTTCAAGTTTTATGGCTCGAAAATTCTGTCCAAATCGCGCAATAGTTTCTTTGCGTCTGTTGCCAGAAATATGTCAGTTATCTGATTTACATTCGAGGGAGCTTCATTTTGAGTAAAAGTTAATGATGAGGTTTTTTTTTTTTTTTTTTTTTTTTAAAGCATGTTATGATACATATTTTACTCGCTTTTCACTTAATACCATTTCTGAAACGCTGGCTTCGGCAATTTGTTTACCGTGGAGTTGTTACAATGTAGAGAAGAGACACATAATGCGGCTGTACCTTGAGAGGAGCGAGGAGGCATTCAAACTTGTTTACTTGCGTTGTTTTCACCTCATGTGCTTGATCAGTCTGATCGGAAAACCCTGATGTCGCTTGATAGTTCAAGAGGAAACTTCGAAAAGGGTTCAGACCTAAAACAGAAACAGAAATCATAGAGATGAAGTTTCGAACTAAGAAACTCAGCTGCTTATTACACTTGAAAGACTCCTGTCGTATAATATACCAAGCCAAGAAGCAAACTCAATACGAACAGTTTATACATAGACACATAAAAAGTGCTGTTTAAGTTTATAGAAGCCGAAGAAGTTGAATTATTTGTGTTGCAAACTCAACATGTGCATTCGCATACGCGCGTAAATTACTTTCTTCCTCAGTTGATGATTTGTTTTATGTTTACTTGTGAAACGTTGGAGCCATATAATACATATCTTATTAACCGGGTGTGAGGGTCTGTACGGGGAAATATCGGCCCTTAAGTCTTTGCAGTACGGACCGAGCCGCTTGTGTATTTTAAAACTTTGTAACAGTCGTCACGTTTGACAGTTCGTTTTCACTGTCGTTGGCATAACCCAAATTTCTTTTTTTCTCTGCGAGCTCAAATATTTTCGTCAGGGTATAAACATGAGTCTAAGATGTTGGGCATTATATCTCTTTCATCCTATCATGCAGCAACCACATTGAAATCACTTTCGTATTCTTAGTTTCCGGGTAAGCTCTTTGAATTTTCTGCGTGAGTTTTATATACATTCCCTGTAATATTATGTGTACAAATATTTAAAGCCAAATAACAAAGAATGCTCAGTGCAGAACTGTATATATAATAGTTATTTCACACGAACGTTTCTACAACTAAAAACTGCCGAGGTCATCGATATGTGCGCGTGCAACACTTAAACACCTGAACACTACAGGAAACAAAATATGTACCACGTTGACATTCTTATTTCTTCAATTTGTATATGCCTGCGTCATTTCAGGGATAGAAATCCAACACATTTTAGTAACGTGTCGACTCATTTTTATAGGTGTTTGACTGCTAGCAAAACACCAATTTCTTTTTTACTGGTGAAAGTCAAACTTTTAATCAATTAAAAGGGAAACCCTTTGCAAACAAATTCCACGATGGGAGACATGATAAACGCCTTTTCACAAACACTTTTCATTGCACGTTACGCAAAATGAATATACTCTGCACGATTAACGAAGAGTTTGATCACGCATGTTTACTTTCGTTTGTTTTCAAGTAAATTGCAAGTTTTATGGTTCGAAAATTTTGTCCGTATTCGTGGCTCAATGCGCACTATTGCCGCGCGAAAGTTTCTTTGTGTTTGTTGCCAGAAATATACGAGGGAGCTTCATTTTGCGTAAAAAGTTAATGACGAGGAAGACCTTAAGGTTTTTTTACAAAATGCATTTCATGATACGTAATATACTCGCTTTTCACTTAATAATATACTGACAAAACCATTTCTGAAACGCTGGCTTCGGCAATTTGTTTACCGTGGAGTTGTTGAAATGTACAGGAGACACATAGTTCGGCCGTATACCTTGAGAGGAGCGAGGAGGCACTCAAACTTGTTTACTTGCGTTGTTTTCACCTCAACTGCTTGATCAAGTGACCGCAAATCCTCATGCCGCTTGATAGTTCAAGAGGAAACTTCGAAATGGGTTCAGACCTAAAATGGAAATAGAAACCAAAGAGATGAAGTTTCGATCCTAATAATTTGAGCTGTCGTAAAGCCTGGTTTCCATATAATCGCCTCGATTGCTTCGAAGCGATTATGAGGAAACACAGTCACCGGAAATCGAAGCGATTGCCATCGCAAGGATCGTCCCGGTTCTATCTCAGACGATCGGGGCGATAGAAATGTTTGTAATGGAAACCACCACTCAGCAGACGATCGAAGCGATTATATGGAAACCAGGCTTAACATCTCATAAAGCAAATCTGTCATCGCGTTTTTGTTTTTGTTTTGTTTTTTAAAGAAGAAGGAAGAAATGATAGGGCCGTTCGGGAGTGACTTGTATTCGTCGGCAGCAAAGTGAAACAGGTTCAACTTGAAAAGTTGTAAATATCGTCAATCATGCCGTCAATCTTGTGCATTATCCTTTTCAATCCAAGCTCTGCAAATTCCTAGTTGCACAAATACATTGTATATATGTATAGAGTTCAGTATGGAAAAACTAATAATATCCTCAAATGATATGGTTACACATTAATGTGAACATTACTATATTTAGTCTTGAAAGATCAAACTTCATGTGATGCTGTATCTTCAAGAAGATAAAGGAGGCGTTCAAACATGTTCACTTACGTTGTTCATGCATGTTCACCTTCAGTGTGAGAAAATTTGACCGGAAAGTTTTGATAATGTCAGTTTCAAGGGGAACTACTTCCCGATGATTTCAGACCTACTAGCTGCCACTTTCAAAACCTATATTCCTACATTTAGTTTCAATACTCTCCCTTTCTTCGATAATCAAAATGTTAAATAATATAGTGATAATTCAGGATTAGCCTAATCGTGCTTTGAACAACCGGTCACAGAAAGAGAGTCACAAAGAAAGCAAATAACATGGTTTGATGGCTCCCAGTCCTGTATCAGTTTGTCAAAAAAAAAATCGCTTGCTCCCTTAGTGGATTTACAATAAAACGTAATGCCGGTACGACCTACGGTCGCCCAATCGTTCATCGCTCCCGCATACGGTCTTCCACCATTTCTCATCCCGCCATTACGAGTCAAGTATTTAGTAAACGTCAACTTTAGCCAACTACACCACCCACTACCCCTACCCCCTGAGAGCCACGCCCCTCGACCGAGTTGGACACAGACTCCCATCCTGAACCTCCCGCCTGAATGTTTGTTCAGGTTGATATTACTTGTGAGTAGCGAGTTTTCGTCCTTCACCCATCAGGCAGTTCGTGTGCTGATTTGTATGGATGCCAGAAATGGAAAAAGTGGTTTACGAAAGTTGTTGGGAGAAACTTATAAAATGCTGCTTGAGAGTAAGCCTTACAGATAACTCTCTTTAATTTGTACGACAAGACAGCACCACAAGCATATCAAACCTTTATTTATTATTGAGATTAACTATTAAAATCAAATATAATAAAATAAAATGCTGAAATAAAAATAGTATCAAATCTAATATTTAAAGATGCATTTGAAATTTTTATGAAAGCAGCGGTTTTCGGTGACTCATGTCGAAAGTAATTGCGTGATTGCTTTGATTTTGCGTTTGCTACACTTTAGGATTGTTTTAAACAAGTTTGTTATCATTCTGGGCCAATCAAAAACAATCAAAACCAAATTGTGATATTCTTACGCAAGCAAACACAAATTGCTTTGGTTCTAATTGATTGAAAATAAATTCACAGTCTCTGTGACTGTGAGAGTGTACTTTTAAGGTTAAGAGGACAATAAAGTCTTTCTCTAGGGCTCCTGGTTTCCTGAGTATGAGGTAATGGTTCACTATGCATGGCAACATGAAAAAAGCTCCAAAAGTTTATGTGAAGCTAAAACAATGCAGGTTTCTAATTTAGACCTGCTCTTTGCATTTAAATGGCGATATATTTGTTACCGATAGACATCAAAATAGGTGTGTCGACCGTAACAAGTGACTATATCCTCAGTTGCATCACCGATATTACACAAGCTGCTGTTGATTGAATAATTGGGAAGGGTAATTGCGAATATATAAAGCCTTCTATAACAGCACACTCTACGGCTTTTGTACTTGACTTGGACTTGATTCACTCCTGAGAGCTTGTAGTAATCAACGTCGAGTTTCTATTTTCATCTCTCAACATAGATTGGTCATACTGTAAAAGGGAAATTGGTCATTAATATCGTGCGGCTCAAATGAAAGCTGATAAAACCAGCAATGCTAACTATATCACAAATAATTTTTGTTCTTGAATTGTTGGGAGACGTGAACAAGTTAATCGTCCGCAATCACTTCACTTATAAGTGGTTCGCTAGGATGCTCATGTCCCATTCTTGACGAGGATTGTCGTGATAGTGTACAGCGGCCAAGTTTTGCCACAAAAAAGAGCATGCGCAGCATCTGGGACATGCAACAGACAACCGCGATGAGGGCGAAAGCCACTGGAACAGCTCCTAACAGCACTGCCTCTATGTACAGGAAAGCCATGACGAACAACGAATATGATACTGGCACTTGAATACCACTAGAATAAAATACTCCCACAGCAATATTGAGAGTTGCTATGACAACCAAGCTTGCCAAGGACAGAGTTTCTATGACATTTGCACATTGGTTACTGAAGGGCTTCTGCATCACGTGATGGACGAGCACAAGAAGACATAGGACTGTAAGGCACACGGACGTCAAGAACTGTTTTGGAATAAACAGAAGTGCGGCGATGAGGACGAAACGACGACCAATCAAAACGCTCTCCCAGTGGATCATGCCCAGAGATTTCTGATCTTCAGGCTTACGGAACGGAGCACTAAGGACCTCAAAAACTAAGGAATGCTCACCCGCCATACTTTTGACCTCTGTGGATCCGCTCCATTCATCTGAAGTCCCCAGCGCAGATGTTACTACCATCTCTTGTGCTGAATTATTTTTCCGCACGGCTGCACGGCAATACTTAACCAGCCAGTAAATTAGAAAAGGCAGGGGAATGTAGCATGCTAGAATGAAGTGTCCTGGAGAAATGAGGCCGCTGTAAAGCTTCCGTGAACCTACGCGCAGAACAAATATGAACGGTACAACCAAAGTCATGATGCTGACTATGGAGGCAACTTGCCACCAATGGGGATAGAGCGTAACAGCTGCGTCGTAATACCATAGTAGTTTGCCATCTATCTGTATCCAACAGAGCAGCTTTAACAAAGTTTGTGTCAATGCAGAGTAACTCAAGAGTAGGCATTCCATGCTCGCTGCTAGGTAGGGATCAATTGGCGGGAAAACTGTCGATCTTTTGGAGAGTTTGTTGATCACTGCGTGGAAGAAGTAAATGCAGAGGACTGACAAATGTAATGTGATAACTCCCAGGAGCGGCAGGGCAGTTTTAAGTGTTTGAGTTAATCCCTGAAAAGGGCACACAGCGAAATGGGTGTTGTCGTAGAATGTAAAACTGAACAACCCTACAAAAGGTAAAATAATGTAATCGCCAAGTATGTGATATGTACCATTCGATGGCACTGTCAAAAGTGCTGCTATCTGGTAGTAGTAGAAAAGTATCTTCATAAAGCCAAGATGTGACTGCTTCTTGCGACGTTGACTGTCTTCCAAACCCAATTTGTATGGTGTTTTTGAAAACCAGAACAGGTTTCTTAGCGCTATTTGCAGTATGGGTGGCTTGTGTATTAAGTACAAGGCAAACATCAGGATACAGGACAAGGCCAGAATGGAGGACCACCACCAGTCATTGCAGCTGTTCTTTAGTTGGCAATGTGAAGAGAAGAGTGTTTCAGTAAAGTTCTCTCTGCATTCGCCGCACAGGATGCCAGTACGGTTGCCTTGACAGCCAGATTTATAGTAAGTGTCATTGCTGTAATTGCAGCTAAGCTCTTTGTTGGAGCAGCAATATCCAGAAGGGCAAATGACGAAATTTACTTTATCACCGGAAACTGGGTAGCCCCAGAAATTGGGTTGCGCAGCTAAATTATTTGTGCATTCGGCACCAAAAGGACACGTATGGCATGTGAAGTTGCTGTGAATTTGAAAGCCAGTGCTGAATCCTTTGTGTATACTGTAGGTGCCAACTGGACAAGCTGAACAGACAAATGTAAATGTTATAACCTTTACAAACTGTGGAGTCTTGCTTGGATCTGTTGATTCCAGTCCACAATGCGTAAGATTGTTGAATTGTAGCATACTTCCATAGGAGCACTCGATAGCCGAACTATTGTCCACGACAACTTTATTTGCACCTTGGACAATAATCAAAGGGTCAACATCTCCAAAGAATTCTGCCTTGATAGAGCTTCCGGCCAAAATATGTAGTTGCCCACTGTTTGCCATACTCAACGCACCACTAAATGGCACTTCTCTGTTCCAGATTTTTTTCTTGCCTACTGTCTGGAGAAAGGTGGTGTTGATCATGTAAAGCATGACAGAGCCTTCTATGACGCTGATGTGGGAGCCACTAACGAAGCCAAAACTGTCGGTAAAATTCGTATTAAGGAGTGTGACATCGCCATTTTGAAGTAAAAGGGTGCTCTTTGACATTCCGCTGTTATTAAAGAATTCTGAGTTTGTGATGTTTACTTTTGTAGGGTACTTTTCCCTGAAATATGTACTGGTATTTGCCCTGGCATCACAACCTTCTCCTTGATGCGAAATCATATGTTGCTGAGTACTGCTGACTCTCATGACAGACAGGTCACAGGTATTGTTGTGAAATTTGCTTCCACTGATATTTAGTACACCACTTAATACGTCCACATTGGACATGTAGAAAAGAATTAATGGCGGATTTTTCGACCCGACCAGGCAGTTGTTATCTGTAAAGCGGATGTTGTGCAGAGATACTTCACTGCAGTTTTGTACAGAGAATGTGAAGTTGGAATTGCTGCTAAACGTTGAATTTTTTATTGTCAGTTTTGATCCTGTTAGTGCTTCAACAAAAAACCCGCCACCATCATTGTTATGGAACGTGGATGAGTTTATGAACATTTCTGCAACTCCATATGTGGTCAGTTGGCCGGCTCCGTTGTCGTAGAGGGTAAAAGCAGTTAGCTGGTTATTTGTATAAAACGGGCTGATCCATACTGCTCGTCCTCTATTGTTTATGAATTTCACATTATTGAAACTCATATAGTTTTTTGTTGTCGGCGATGTGACCCGGAATACTGCCGACTTTAATGGTTTGTCTAATATATTGTTTTGAAATGTTGTGTCTGTTACTGTTATTTTAAGGTTGTATCCTCCAATGGTAACGCATCCAGCTATTACATGATTATCTTTAAATTGACATTTGTCAATCACAATATTTCTTCTGGTCATGCCATCGAATTTAAGACTCAGGGAGGTTTTCTTGGACAGCATGTGGAAAGAACAGCTGTGTAGAACTACCGAGCACTTCAGTATGACTACGGCTGTATTTAAGAAAACAAGACCCCGTAAGGACACATTCTGGGTTGAGCTGCTGCACCGTACTTGGAAGGTTTTTTCATATTCTATGAAGGCTTTGGAGTCACCATAGCTGAGAAACGACAAACCGTCACTAACAAAGTGAGATGAATAGCGGTACGGGTCACCTGAGTTGGTTCCATTCAAGTAAACGACGTCCCCTGGGTGTGTTTTGTTTGCCACAATTGCAATTGACTGGCAAGGGGTGATGTTGGTCTTCCCACAGTCTTGTGTATCACTGCCACTGCGAGAGACATACCAGCTGGCGGCTGTTGAGCCTACAACGAAGGAACACATCAAGTGTTTAGGGAGCAGTGATTACTTATGGATTCAGTGTCACTGTAAGACGCATTACAAAGAAATATGCCGTGACTACAGCCTTTTCAAGCTGACAAATTCCTGCGCGGCATGAACAATGAAGAGGGCACAGAAATGGACCACGAGGGCAAACCACGCGCGCCACAAATTCGGCTTAATTATTTTACAGAAGGTTCGTGAGGGTATCTACAGTCATGGTCAAAAGTGTTAGGGTGCCAGACTGTATTTTTTTCCTTTCTATCAATACAATATAAATATTGCCGTTTCTGTTTGGTGCTCAAGTCAAGCTTCCTGCATGCCCATTCCTGCACAAGGAAACAGCGGGAATAATGACAGCCCTCATAAGGTGAACGATTTGTTCCGCCTGTGATTTTTATGAACATCTGGGTGGATTTTGGAGAATTAAACTTTCGTTACTTTGCAACTGACCTACTTCCGGTTTATAGTCAGACGATTCCGAGAAACCGACAGTGGCCGGTTGTCTCACCACGCTAGAGGTGTCTCTATAACGCTGGGTCGGTCGTGTAGCGAACACGTCGTGTCGTGGTAATTGTAAATGAGTTTTGGTTGTTTTCTATGTTTAATGTGTTTTTGATGGGTAAATCAACAAACAAAATGTACATTGTGCAGCGCGGCATTGG
Organism: Plumapathes pennacea; assembly: GCA_964036295.1. NCBI lineage: Eukaryota > Metazoa > Cnidaria > Anthozoa > Antipatharia > Myriopathidae > Plumapathes > Plumapathes pennacea. Next base: position 561,727 of record OZ038466.1, read on the forward strand.
GTTTGCACTTCTGGAGTATTAATGGGCTCCTGATAATGACTATATGTCATATAAAAACGTGGTTTTGAAGCCAACTAGTTCCGCGCTCAAGCACGAAAATATCGCTAGAAACAGATCCGGAATAGTCATAGGTCAGCCCAGCAGCCTGAGCCGAAACCCCGGCCGAAACATTCCGCATTTTTATGCACGAATGGCGAAAAACATCACAAAAGTCGGTCGACTAACCTTTGAGGAGGACGCCTTTTATGCTAAACAAGGCAAATAGGAAGAAAGGAAGCATCATTGTGTGATTACAAAGCGGACTCCACGCCAATACGCTGCCAAATCTCCTGGACCGTCCAGCGACGTCGCCGAAGACTGACTCAAGTCCAGTTGGTGTAGAATGTCAAAATTTGACTCCCGTGGTCACGGCATTTACCAAGAAAAGTTACTATTTTTAGCGAATTGACTGATTTCATTAAAAAAAAAAAAAAAAAAAAAAAAAGCGCAGATAAAATGTGTAATAATTAGTTATTAGCTACAGTTAAAGCTACAGTTCAAATGGTCAAAATGTCTAGAAATCGAAGAAAGTGTCCTACACGTAAATCGCTATTCTTTTTTCTTTCTTTTTTTTTTTGGAGGAGAGGGGAGGGGGGATTTAGCAGCCGCTAAGTCTAAATTTAGTAGCCGCTAAATCTAAAACCGTTACGCACATTTACAATTTATTTGTTTATACACGCCATATTTTTAGAGTTCTGGCTTGGCATGCACGCGTTCCTGTTTTTGTGAGACTAGATGTGATCAAGTAAAGAATAGTCTAACTGCAGCATCTTGGACACTTTTAATATAAATACCCTGCTGACAAAAGCTGACTTAACCACAGGAGACAATATTCTATTCCATATTTATAATACAGTATATGAACTGAAGTGAACATAGATTGTGCAGTATTTATAGGTTTCCTGGAGTCTTTCCATTGACTGCACCTAAACATGATTTGAGTGATGTTAAGCACATAATAATGGGTTGGAAGAATTTCACCAATAATAGATCCTCATTGATTAGATATCACAATTCCTGAAGACTGACATCACTATTTGTATCCCACTGAAGCCCTTCACAGTCTGAGATTTGATTTCTCACCCACTCTGAGAAGTGAAACTGAGACTCTGAGCCACTCTGTGTGCATTGGTCTGTGTAATACCTTGTGATTTGAGCAACTGATATTGGTAATTTTTGTCCTCTTTCTGAAAAGGTTGTGGTTTCAGTTTCTAAGCCTTGTGTAGATTTTTCTGCACTATGTCTCTCTGTCAGAATATGTTCATTCATTGTGAAATCTTTGTGAGAGGGCTGTTTAGCAGTCCTGCCACTTCTGTTACATGCACACATGTAAGGCCTTTGCTGGACTTCCTGTGACAAGGTGTCTTTAATAGTCTCTTTACATGTAGAAGTAAGTTTTTCAGCCACATCTTCAGCAATTATATTCTCTTCAAGGGTAACATCATGTTCATGAGCAGGTTGCTGAAGTGAAGGAAGAGTGTCACTTGTGTGTATCTCTTGCAGATCTTGGCATTCTTGAAGCTGTTGTTTCACCCACTGTGTGTACTGAAATACTTGACTTTCATCCTGATCCAACACTGTCCTGCCTTCCACCTCATCATTCCTTTCTGTTTTTTCAGTCTTCCCATCAAATGATTTGAGTCTCTTAGCTACTGGTCCTGACAAGAAGCCTGATGAATATTTGCTTGAATCATGCAAAATATTTTCTTTGAATTCACTGTCTCCATCAGAATTCCCAGTGTATAGTGCAAATGTAGTCCTCTCAGTACCTCTGGATTCCCAGGTGAAGACTGCATCATCATTATCATCATGCTCACCTTTTCAGAAATAAAAGAAGCAACACAGTTAGTTTCGGAAATTCCTTTAAATCCATTAGGTATCCTTCAGGAACACAACTTGTACAATTAACAATTATTCGCCGAAGTGGAGGTGAATAGTGGTGGATATTTACCGAGCCGTTTCGGCAAGGTAAATATCCACCGCTATTCACCGACACTGAGGCGAATAATTGTTTTAGTATATACCACACAAGTTTAATAGCCAACTCCCAAATAGTTATTTTATTTCCGACAAAATTGGGCCAAAATTGGGTTCGCGCACCATTTTGTTTTACCGGAAGCCGCCGGGAGGTGAATAGTACTTGATATTCCGAGATTGAGGAGCCAATCAGAGCGCGCGAAAAGCACTATTCACTTGTGTGGTATATACTAAGACAAGATATTGCAAGACAGATGTTACGTGCATTGTGTTACAACATTGATCAATAAATTTCCATAATAGCCTGACATTATTTGTTGTGAGACAAGTTGCAAATTAAGAGGGAAGCAACCTGGGGAGAGGATAGAGGAAGATTACCATATAAGGGGTTTGATGACTGTGCAGCAACCCAACCCCCTCCCCCCCCCTCACCTCACCTCACCCCCCCTACCCCCACCCCCCTCCGCACCCTTTTCCTGGATTCCACATGAAATGAGGTTTTCAAATGCAACGTCTTTAAACATACCTAAACTAGCATCTGGTCGTCGGTGGCGTTTCAGATGAGTAGATGTCGCCCGAGATTTGGTGGTGTTTTCAAGTGACTCAATATCATCATCAAGTATTGCGGCGTGTTGTTCAGTTCGTAAAGGCTTCAAAAACCTGTCCATTTTAGTTTGTTTAGTCCTCTGTTTCTTTTCTTTTGTCTGTAAAGTATGAGGGTTCCATGACCATTTAACATCCAATCCGCCAAAACTGCTCTTTGAAATTCCATTTACTGCACCGCTGAGTATTTTTTCGGCAGCTTTACTTTTCTTGTTTCGTCTCTGGCTTGCTGGCTTCTTGAAAGTCCGATTATCCCTCGCTGTGAGCCATTGACCACAGCCCTCTGTGTCGGTGTCCGACATACCATAGCATTCTAGTCAATCGCGCGTGTGTATTATGAGTCGTAGTTCAAAATGGCGCGCGATATTAGTCTTGCCTCGATTTCAGTCGACGAGAACAAATTGCCAAACGGGGGGTCGTTGCGTATGCCGTGTGTTCGGGCCTGCACCCACGAAAGATGTTGCTTATCTTTGAGATATTTATGTGATTGGCTCTTAAGAAACCTCTTCACGCTAAAATTTAGGTGTTGTTTTTGCTAACTTTATATTTGTGGTAAATTTTGAAAATAAACATAACAGAAGCTCCTTTACCCTGTCCCCCTGGGGACATTCTTTGACACGACCGCAATCGCGACGTGGGAACTCACTTGGGGCGTAAAAATGGCCGGACGTAGAGCTGCGGATAGCGCGCCTGTAAATATAATTGCAATTGATATAGGAACCACGACAATAGCTTGTCATCTGTTCGACCGAACAGGTATTTCTCGGTACAGCACATCACGGAAGGTGAGGAGCTAGTTGATCATGATTTAATAAACTCGAGGTCCAAAGTCGACATTTGGTTGGAACTGTACGTATCTTTGCTTTTTGATGATGAGAACATATACAGAGCTTGTCCTATTGACCTGAGCGTGACAACACACTTGGTGGACAGGTGTCTGTATGATTTGATTGTGTCTCCACTTCCACTTAAAACAAGAGTGTTACTATTAAAATACACATGTACAGCTCAAAAAACCGAATGTATAGCTGTCGCCCATTATGATGAAATTATGGATTTTTATATTTGAATGTTTGCAAAGAAATTTTGAATTTGTTGGAATCAGTCCAATTTGATCTTCCCCTCACCCCTCCCCCATAGGGAGTGATTATTATTTAAGATTAACAGGCAGGGAAAAAAGTGCGAGGAGGTCCACCCCCCCATATATATAATAGGTCCATACTAATTTTTCACATCAGGTTCAACTTCTGTGTCCTGAACCTGGAACTGTTGAGTTGGATCCACAGGTGCTCTGGGATCAATTTGTGGACATAATCACAGAAGTCATAGAAGGTACCAAAAATTCTATTGTTTTCCGATTTGTTGGACAACAGAAATCACTCAGATTTTTGGAATATTTAGTTCAATCAGCAATTTAGAGAGCCTCAGTTTTTTTCAGTGAAGAAGCTTTTCTCTTTTGGTGCATGCACAGTTGGAAACCTGTCAACTTTTCTCCTGGATCCACCACCATTTGATACAACCGTTACTTCGTCTGCGGCTCACAACGATGCCATAAAACTGCAGGAATCTCTGAACACAGCCCTCACTGAGTTATCGGACTGGGCAGTTGCAAACAAGCTGCCTCTCAATGAAAAGAAGACTAAGGCCCTAATGATAACCGGAAAACGGCTGTCCACCAAACTAAACTATACCCCGGTACTAACAATGAATGGAAAACAACTGTCCAGTGTTCCAAATGCAAAGCTTCTTGGACTTGAAATCGACGAAAAACTCACATTTGTAGCTCACGTAGATAACCTCTGCAAAAAGCTTTCTCAGCGCATAGGGGTATTAAGGAAAGTCAGAGCCTTTCTTCCTTTACAGCAGAGGATTCTATATTATGATAGTATGATTAGGCCTGTTATGACCTATGTAAGTGCTATCTGGACATGCTGTGACCAGGAAAGCCTAGGGCGAGTACTGAAACTGCAGAAGCGTGCGGCAAGAATAATTCTAAACACTTCTAATCAAGCCCCGTCAGTAGAATTATTCAATAGGTTGAAGTGGTTGCCATTTTATGAGGAAGCTAAGTTAGCCAAGTGTTTCTTAGTATTTAAGCGACTTAAAGGTGAAGTTCCCTCTTATATCACCAACTTACTTAAGCTCAATAGTGACCTACACTCTCGCAAGACCAGATATTCCAATTTTAATTTAGTTTGCCCCAGATTTAAGTATGAATCTGACGGAGGCAGATCGTTTGGTGTATCCGCCTGTCGGCTGTGGAACTCCTTGCCATTGGCGCTGCGTGAAATTGAGTCGTTTACTGTTTTTAAACAATCTTTGTGGAACTATTTTTTTAATCAACAGCAATTTTTGAACCATTTCATAGTGTAGCTTTTTATTAGTATGTTATCCGTGTAGATAGATGTAGTTTTTATCCATTGACCTTGTTAATACCTTTACTTTAAGCTTAGATTTTTTAAAGAATTGTTTAGTATATGTATGTAGAGGGCCACACGTTTATTAGCTCTGCTATTATGTGCTACCCTCGTTAAATAAAGACATTACTTACTTACTTACTTACTTACTTACACCTCTGAATACTGATATAAAGTTTACTGTGGACATTCAGCAAGGATTTCTTCCAGGTTTACTTACCAACTAAATATATAGCTTATTGATGGATTTAATAGTATAATTATATTATCTAGTATAATGAGACATTAGGCAGCTTTGCAAGGACATGTAATTGTGAATTTGTACTGACATACCAGCTGTGTGTCTATCATAGAGGGTTATTATGTTTCATTCTGTGCAACTTTTGCTAAAGATTGTTACTTTGTTACTCTGTTCAGCTGGCAATATTAAGGCTGAAGATGTTACTGCTCTTGGGATATCAACAATGAGAGGCACATTTTTGACATGGGACAGGTACAAGCATTCTTTAATTTTTTTTTATTATATTAAGTGAGTTTAAAGTAAATGGACAAACCTTTTTATTATTTTACCTGCTAGGAATGAAGGTGGCAATCCTGCTTCTATGTTTCAAACTAGACAGAATTTGTACCTTATACATATATGTGCAATATTTTAAAACTGAACTGAGACTAGCTCATGCTCGGTATTTGAGATTGCTGGCACATGAACAGCTGGAGATTTATGCCACAGCAAAATGTAGCCTGGGCAACTGAGCAACATCATACAAATTTAAAATGCAGAGAGTTTCTGGTATGTGACATGTAAATTATATTTCAGTTGAGTCAAATAATATTTAACTGTTACTATTTATGCTGATTATTACCAATATTATTATTAATATATTAGTGTTCCACATTTACATGTTTGTCTGTGTGTACCAAGAAAATAGTGACCTACAAACCTCACAAAATATACATTTTGTAGTCAATAAAAATATTTTGGTTTGGTCGGCTCTTTAACAGGCAAACTGGCCGACCATTTCACAACTTCATCTCATGGCAAGATTTACGAGCTAACGATGCTACAGAAAGTTGGAACAAGTCCCTTACTCTCAAAGTGAGTTTATGTTTATATATACACAGAAATATGTTTCATGCATGTGGGAACCATTTATTTCACATGCTAACTAATATATGCCTGCTTTGCTTGAGTTGTGAAATGCTGTTTTTACCACAACACACTAGTTTCTCGCACTCTGATTGGTCGATTAACCATGGTAAATAAAAGTCCAGACAACGATATGACGCTAGCTGACGCCAGCGTGTCACGCTTTGCAACGAAATACAACAAAACTTTCTTGTATATTTCTAAATATTGTGGTAAAAAACAAATTTCCACTGGTTTGCCGTGGTGTGGACTCTTATTTACCACGATTTACGTCATCACATGGTCAAAATTTGTCGTGGACTCACTCGGCGAAGTGCCTCGTGAGTCCACAACATTTTGACCATGTGATGACGTAAATCGTGGTAAATAAGAGTCCACACCACGGCAAACCAGTGGAAATTTATTAATTAGACTCTGATCTATGCATGTAATGTTAGTAACTGCTGCATAATACCTTGCCTCTTTTCCTCTCCTTTCCCCAACTCCCATGCATTTATGCATGCTGACATGCCCAGCAGTGATTGTTTATGTAAGATTCAAAATGACACTGTCAGATGGTACAAAATCATGTATTTCATTTAATGCAAAACATGGGTTGTCATCTCGCAACTCAAGATACAAACATTGTGTCCCATCTGCCATAGGGTTTGCACATTGGCTCCACATTTCTTCACTTGATATCAAGAAGGAAACAGTACCTCGCAGGAAGTGTAATTAACTTCTCTTGTCAACAAGTAAGTACTGACAATCTAATAAATAAGCCATTTCCAAGATGCATGTTGCCTTTGTTTCAAAGTGAGCATAAGCCTTTGGGAAACTAGTTTTCATAACAAAGAAGATTTCAACTGTTTTTTAGCTTAGCCTTCCATGTACTATAAATGAATGTCTTAGTTTGAATTAAACTAATTAAAGTATCAAGCTGGAAAGACTATGATCAAATATATTAATTAATATGAAATATGGGTGAGCTTTCAGCAGTGACACTGCTTTGATTGTCATAGAGTAAATGGGGTTTTTGTTTGCCTTGACCATTCACTCATGAGGGTCAGGGAATGTGCATGAGGGGTATTGGGGCAGGTTTGAAAAGTGTTGTTACAGACATTACAATATCTTTCTATGCTGGTTTAGGTATCCATGAGATTGTACTGGCTATTTAAAAAGCACCCAGAGGTGAGAAAAGTCTGTTTTGTTAAATGGCAAGTGACCTTCTAAGCGTTGTCTTAAATAAGTGCATCACGCAAATGTTGAGTTGTAGAAGTTAAATCTTTGTTTACTGAAAAATACACTCAGTGAATGCATGATGAAAGCCAACACCAGTTGTTCAAAAGACAATCAGGAGAACTGGTCCCTGAACTTCAAATCTGTATAAAGTGGTCAATTACACTCATTATTCACTCTGATTAGGGCCTGAGACGTAGTGATTACTCTCTTATACTTATGCACATATTGTTCATGATTTTTCTGGGTGTAGCTGGCTAAAAAGGCAGAGCATGGAACGCTAGCTTTTGGAACTGTTGACACATGGCTGGTCTGGAAACTTACAAAAGGTTTGCAATCCCGTAATTTAGAATGCCTTTCCTTTGTTTTTGTAATGGCAATAACACAGACGGTTTACTTGTCCTATAATAACTTACAGTGGGTAAATAGAGAAAAGAATGTGTTGACTGACGTTTTGAGTATTATTCAGCTTTCGTTATAGCAAAAATCTACTTTGTTCTGTTGAGGGGCAATGCTGGAACTGGTCTGCAAATGCTGAAAATGCCAGCCAACACATTTGACAGCTTTTGACAAATCCACATCTACTTTCCGTACAGTAATTAATTAATAGATACATAAGGGGTTTTGCATACTAAATTTTAAAATGAATTGTATCTAGTATTTTCCTCTCGTAACGTTAGTCCAACACATATCAACACTTCTTGCAATATTCCACTTAATTAATATTAATTTGATGTGTGGTTTTATCTTGTCCGTGATCTTTTATCTTTTCCATCAGGACAATGCCACATTACAGATTACTCCAATGCGAGTAGTACAGGAATATTTGATCCGTTCTTGGTACGTTCACAGTACTGTATCGTAAACGCTTCTAGGTATGAGCCGTACCTGTACTCACTCAGGATGGCTTCTGTTTGTCCGTCTGTCTGTCTGGCGTGACCTGTGTTTAAATAGTGAAGAAGCTTTTCCAATTTTTGTGTTGTTTTCAGATGCAGTGGAGCGCATTAATAACCGGTATGCTTGAGATTAGCACTGCCGCTCTTCCAGAAATCGTCGACACAAGGTAATAGTTAGAAACAGTTTGTAGAAAGCTCAACAAACGAAGTGTTTATCTTCCACTATGCTCTGTTTACAGTGGCTGGATCTGTGAGTCACATAAGGACATCTTCGGCGCTCCAATTATCGTGCGAGCTTTGGTGAGTGACCTGCACATCTAGTCTGTCTGGAAGTCGTTTCCGGGTCAAATCTGTAATTTCTTCAAATATGTTTAGTTTTCGAAAAGTAACATAAGTGGTGGCACTGCAACTGTGACGAATCAGTGGAAGAAACTTGACGTACAGCAAAAGTGGGTGGTAGTAATCTTTTCTTTTTCCCATGTTTCTCTCTTTATTTATCTCGGTGTCTCTTTTATGTTTGTTTTTGTTTTTTTCAGGTGGCTGACCAACAAAGTGCAGTGTTTGGACAATGTTGTTTTGATGTTGGTGACATCAAGTGCACTATGGGTACAGGGACATTTATTGACGTCAACACGGGTAGCTACCCGCATGCGTCAGTGGCAGGACTGTACCCGCTGGTCGGGTGGAAGATAGGCTCAGAACTGGTTTACCTTGCAGAGGGATTGTCAGCTGGCAGCGGAACGGCCATCGAGTGGGCGCACAAGATGGGTAAATTATATTCTGCATTTCCTTGTCTCTTTAGCATTCCTTCGATCACACTTGATCGCTACTTTTTTGTTTTTGCACCTTTACAGAATGTGTTCTTTATTTTTCTTTTTGTGTGTGTGTGTTCTGTAGGTTTCTTTGATGATGTGAAAGACACGAGTGACATGGCATTTTCAGTTGAAAGTGAGCAGTTCAGATTTGTCCTCCTCGCGCAGTTATTGTACGTTTTGCTTTTGTGTTCTTTAACGACGCTGCTCTTAAAACTGCGAGCAGTCCCTCCGATCCTTATCCCTCCCAAGATTGTATTGTCGAAGCCCAGTTGCGAGCGCAGAGGCTCTTGCAATACGATCTATGAAGGAAAAGGAGGGGCTGTTTTACACTGCTCTTGTTGTTTAGATTATTACTACTATCGCTGATTTTGCTGTTGCCGAAACCTCGTTTAATCTCTTGGAATAGGTCGTATACTGTCTCGGAACGATGCCTACGTGGACTTCATTTTTGCCAGTCATTGTGCTGTTGTTTCTGGACTGTCTTATTTTTCCTCTCTTTCTCGTTGTTTTTCAACTGTCATCCTTCTCTGAGTTACTTTCCTTCCCGGTGTCGTTTCTTCTTTGGGCTCTACTTTCCTCGTCTCTACTGACCCGTAATTCCTGCCGTGTTCACTGTTTTATATTATAATCCAACTCAAGGTAGTGACGGAGTACACTTTGTTCCAGCGTTTAATGGATTACAAGTGAGTTAACCAAACACATTACGGTCCACAAAAACAAACAAACAAACGCTAAATCACGGCTTTGCAAATCAAGCACTTTCGGCTTGTTGGACACATCGAGGGTGGTGAACGATCAATGTGCAATTTGAACTTAATCCTCGGTGAAATGTCCGTGCGCTTTGTTTATTTTTGAACAACTCTGCCACCATTCAGGTACATACTTTCTTTATTTTATGGAAGCCACCATTACTATATTAATTAAAGTTTGTGGAACTGTCGACAAGATTACCACGCCATGGTTTGCACAACACTAACTTAATCAATAATCATGTCACCCGTCGCAGCTTCATTGTGCAGCAAGGTAGTGTGAGGTCGATTTGTGGTTCGTTTCTTTTTTCTCAGGCGCCGATTAATGACAACAAAGCTTGTGTGTCACTAATGGGAATCAAGTCTACGACTTCCAAGGCTCATGTAACGCGGGCTGTTTTAGAGTCTATTGCGTTCAGGTCAGTTTCTATCAAACCCGCTGCAGCTTTCAGGGCTCACACTACATGTTTTACCTTTGGGTTTGGTGAAAGGCGCTTGTCGTAGTCATCATCATCATCATCGTCGCCGTCATCATCATCGTCGTCTTTTCATAATCATCGCCATCGTCATCATCAATCGCGTACTGAAGTCTATTGTTTCGAAGGATTGCATTATTGAATTCATCTTGTATATATAAAGCTGGTCCAATATCTTACCAGGCTGATTTTGTTTCACTTTTACCTTGCGGATCGCTGTTCAGCAAGTGTGAGCCAGATTGCTGTGAGACGATATGCGTTTAACAAATCCATGAAAAAGTTCCCGAGAGTCCTTTCGCTCGATCTACTATCTCTTCTTGCAATATATGTGTCCCTTTGCATATTAGTGAGCATATTAGTGAGCTCGCTTGTCTATAAGCGAGTAAAGTGAAGGGAGGAAATAGAACTGTAAACAATGTATCGTGTGAACTGCTTTCGCTTTGATTTATTTTTTATTTCGGTAGGTTTACACAGCTGTACGAAACAGTACTAGAGGAGACTCAAGTGCCTGTTGTTTCATCCATAAAGTAAGTGCTTTAATTGTCCCAAATTGACATCTGGTCAACTTCTCTTTAATCCTTTTTATTTATTTTTTGTTTGTTTGTTTTCAGAGCAGACGGTGGTATCTGTAACAACGATTTTGTTATGGAACTGACCAGTAGTCTAACCGGACAGTCTCTGGACCGACCCACACAAACCGATATGTCTGCTCTTGGAGCGGCTTTTCTAGCTGGACTCGCCTGCGGTAATGTGCATACACTCATGTCTGACCACAGGGAGCCCACACTGAATATTCTATCGAAAAAATGGCCTGAAACGCTCAAAACCTCGATTGTCTCGTCTCGAGTCCCGCGCGGGCGAGTTTCCGGCCGTTTCGGACCATTTGTAGGCTCCCTGTGATCTGACCATTTCTTACTGTGTGAAAGTTACAATGATTGATACTGACAGTGGACAGTTTGACTTGCCGTAAGTTGGTGAAATAGATCTATGTTTGTTATTCTCTTCTCTTATAGGCGTATGGAAAACCCGCGACGAACTAAAATCCATCCGCTGCTCACAGGCTTTGTTCCAACCCAAAACATCCATACACGACAGATATGTAAAGACTTTAGAGGAATGGAAACGAGCTGTAAAGAGAAGCGGACATTGGTACAACACGTGACAGGCGATCCTTTTGAGTGCGCGTCCCGGATGGTCGGATGGGGGCTTGGGTCTCACTCTCGACCCATGTCTCCCTCCGACCTTCCGCGTCACTGGAAAATAGACTGACGACCAATCTTGGCAGTCATTCAATTTTAAATAGAAAGACGTTCTTTAAGAATCACCGGTTTTTCTCCGCCGTTATTTTTGGAAATATTCCTTACCAATGGGAATGAAAATTCATGACACATTAAGTTATACAATAGCCGTTTCGTTACCACGTCTCTCTGTACAAATACCTGTGCAAACTTTATTAAAACAAGAAAACAAACAAGAACATATGTTCGTTAAGACTTTTCATTTCACACCTATAAGTTTCTTTCGACTGCCAAGGGGTAGGAAGGCTATTGGAGTGAAAAGACCCTGTCTTCTTTCGATGGGCTGTCGCGACTTTTCAAGTAAAAAAAACATGCTCATTTCTAAGAATCGAGAACTGGGTGCACTCTTTCCTTACATACATTGTGTCCCGGCATGCATTGGACCTGTTGTGACTATGTTCACGTTGGTTGTCAACCGCACTCTAAAACATTTTGGCTTAGTCGGTCACAACCAACTATTTAAGAGTATACTTCAGGTAAGCAGAGTGGATACTCCAATCTGTCAATTTGTGCAATATCGCGGAAACACGCTTGCTCAGTCGATAAGCAAGGCATTTGCAGAATGTGCAAGCGAGACATTCCGCCTTAGTCTTGACAACGCGGCCATTGACCAAGAAAAACCTATCCATAAATACCGGAACAGCACACAGACGAAAAGTCGCTAATCGTGACACTTTCAACAACTTTCGCAGGCGCCGCGTCCGGAAACGCTTCAAATTTTAGTCTGTAGCCGTTATTTCTCCCCTCAGTATTTATACATTATATTTATTGCATTGTACAAGGCAGGCATGATTGGAGAGATGGGAGTCTTGGCGTTGTCTCGCGTTTCTCGTTGGTCAACATTTCCGGGTTTGCCCTGACGGTGATAGTAATGATCATTAATAAACATTACATCATCGGCTGCATGCACTGCGGCAAAGGGGTGATGCGATGTTCGACTGATCCCACTCACTTCCTGCTCAACTAAACAAAAGAGAGGTATCAAAATTACGTGTTACGGCCACACAACTACTTCGGCAAGAATTTGTGATCTCAATCAAACAGCTAAGTGGAGTTCAGTCCAGTTCCATTGGTCACAGTGTCAGCAGAGGCACGCGATTAGACCACATGTTGAAATGGCGAACGGATGACCTAGCCTAAGTGGGGTCACGGTTTCGAGAAATGGGGGACATAAAAAAAGGGCTTGCGCCTTCTCGTGGGTAGGGGTTGAACATACGGGATGTAGTTATTCCGATTATGTCCCAGGGCGTTTTGAGAGTTGTGAGGTATGGCACGTCCACTGCAAAACTGGGTGAGCTGATGCAACTTCCCCCTCCCAATCACCACTCCCTTTTCTATGCCAATACTCAGGGAAGCCTCCGTCAGTGCTTTACACATAGGTGTATTTGCAATTACACCAACTGTCCGTCTTTCTAGCAGTTAAGAGGGGGGGGGGGGGGGGGGGGTACAAAGTCCACATTCTTCAAATTTAAGAAAGTTTGAGGACGAATCGTCCGTAAAAAGACGTTAGGCGGCAGGTTGAACTACTTGGCCAGACCGACGTAAGGAAGCTATACTCAAGCGCCTGTTTACACGCAAAAGTTTATTTTTACAGCGTCCTCTCAGACTCGCCAGATATGTTCGGCTTTATTTTGTTCTTTCACACGACTAAGTCTGCCGGTCTGGCGGTACTTGTCTTCATCGATTACTCGAACGGACAGCTGATTCGAGCCCGTCAACGCGTTAAAAGCTTCCGTGACCCAAAATCACATTTAAATAAATACTCACAGAGGCCGGACAACCTCACGAAACAATAATTTATCGTGCGCAACATTTGTAACTCGGGAAAGATCTTTGGTTGACTTTGTATGAATGGAATACGACGACATGAACCATCTTTAACAGTTAGCTACTGTTGGATAGTAAACTCGGGCTTGGGGCACTGGGCCCCACTTTTTCAGGGTGGGGGTGGGGGTGGATTTTTGGCCGAGTCAGACTTTTGTTTCATTGTCTTCTCAAAGTTCTAATTTTCTAAGAGAGAATGGCGTGAGTCAGCGGACGAGTGTGATACGAGATAGAATTAGAGTTGGCAGGGCTGCAGGTTGCAGTTGCAGGACCAAAAATAAAGCCTTGTTCAAAGTTTTGTTATTTCCGACAGCGGGCGGAAATATTAGATGCGTAAAAATAACGCGTATCACGTGATGTATATTGTATTCTCTGATTGGTCAAATGAGTGGACGCCGCCGAAGCGTGGTCTTTCTCCTCTCCTACCCCTGGTAGAGTGAAATGATTCAACAATGAAACCTCAACTTGTTTGTCGGAGAAATCATGTTTTAACGACGTAGAAGGGAAACCTTTCAAGCCATGGTCGACTTGAAGGACGTCTACTGTTGAGAAGAAGGGTTTTGTTTCCAAAGCTTAGTGCCTGAATCTCTGACGGGCTTTTGTTTTTGTTGTGTATGCTGCTGGAAAGAAGCTGAATTTTGTCACAGAAGTCCGTCGTGTGAAAATTGTCTGCCGTGTTTGGTGGAATTAGCGGTACTGGCCAGTAATATGCTCAATGGTTTCCCAGGTGCAAGTTTTGAGCGATCGAGAGAAGGAGCTTTTGTCGAATTATGACAGGTAGCAATTCTTCACCCACTGTGTGGTTGTGTGCATACAAACGACTTCAATCACAGATCTAAACCTCCCCTCCGTTCGTGTTCCTCTTTTACAGCCGCCTGTATGGATTCCTACGACTTCAAGACCCTGTCTGCGATACGTCCTTGCCCAATCTAAACCACAAATCTTTGCTAGAAAAGGTAAGTGTCGGATCGTCTCATGATTTCCTTTCCACTAGAGTTATTCGGTGTTCGTTTCGGAAGGCGGCTGTTGCTGTGATTGATTTCCTCGAGGAACAACGGATTTATACCTTGGTAGTCGTTGATGACTTCTTTAATTGAAAACTATTGTTTTTCTCCAGGGAGTTGAATATTTCGAGAAAGAAGTTCAACGCGAAGGCAAGCAGATTCATCATTCGGTTTTTTGCAAACTTGGTCACTTTCACCTGTTGCTGGAAGCCTTTCCAAAGGGTGAGAAGAAGCATACCGTATCTGATTGCCAGTTGGGCGCCTGACTAAATTTGTTGTTAATGTCAATTATTGTGAGCATCTTCTATCACCAGGATTTGATTTCGCGTGCATCTTTGAAGTTCAGTCGACACCTTCAAACTGTCTTAACGCGTTTCTCACTGATTTCACTCAGCTCTCTCCGCCTATCAGAAATTTTACAACCTCAAACAAGTGGACTACTGGAAGGTATGAAAGACAAAGTTATCCTTAGTGTTGTACGCGAATTAATTTCAGTTGTACTTGCAATGTATCGATCGTCTCCGTGGCTTGTGTAGATTCAAAACTTTTCGTGCATCCAGCTAGCGTGTTTCTTTTTGTGTTTGTATTTATTGACACGGATTTCGTGTTTCAGTGTTTAAATTAAACACATCTTAGTTTCCCAGAGCGATTTAAATTATTCTTTGCACTGGATATATATATTTTTGTTATTTCGTGACTAACCACATGAACCTTTTTTATCCACGTTTACATCAAATCAGAAAGCAATATGGATCTAAGGGCTTGACATGACTGGAGCAGAATTTATCAAGCACTGCTTTAGTTACATGTACTGTAAAATATAGAGATAGGCCTATTTTTTCTAGCTAGCTTTTAATCTGTGGGATTAATATCGATTTACCTTCTTGCTGAGGTTATGAAACAAAAGGCTTACAGAACCATGAATAATTAAGAGTAAACTACTGTGAATGCCTTTTGGCTGAATAAAAAATAGTGTCAAGTTGAGCTAGATTAGTTTTAGCGATTTATGGTTTGATCCTAAGTAGAATTCTGTATTGTGATTCCTCAGGGAAAATCCCTCAAGTACAGCATACCTTTAAATTTTTGGAAATGTCATCATGGGTGAATTGCTATTTTGGGATATAGTTATGCAATGTAGTCTGTCCATTTAGTCAATTTCTTTGATTCAATAATTTCAATATAAATAATTATGCGCTTTGTTGCTCAGTAGTTTGATTTATTTTGTTTTCTCTTTCTCTCAGGATGGTCCGTTTCTTTATGGTCTTGGGGTAGTTTACTTTAATTTCTCAGCATATGCGTGGTAAGTACATTGTCATAGGTGCACAACTCCAGTTTGTTGATGTAACTTGTACACATCTTCATACACAATTTGATAGGTTGCCCTTTTGAACTTGGGCATGCTGTAGCCACGACTCACAAATGTGTTAAGTCCAAATTGTTCAAACTACAGCAAGTTGTTGGGTCAAAATCTGCTAGCCCAGGGTTACCTGACTTTCTGGTCAGGCCTAGTGGGTACCGCTTATTTTTTCATTGCCCTGTGTATATACTGTATTATGGTGCTTGAAGTTTTAGGACACTCCGCTGTGAGGACATGTTGCCAAACATTTAAAGCACCATTGTGCAGGATATTTGATGTGTAACTCAGGCAAACCAGCACATCTTGTCATAGCATCAATATCAGCCTTGCCAGAAAGAAATATATTGAGATCTTTGCCAACATAAAATTTGTTTGCACATAAAATTACTTGATTTGTTTCATGGACCTGGTGGCATGGTATATTAGAAGTGAACACATGTTGAACATGAGACAGAAATTGCATTATTTTATTACACTGTTTTTGCCACCCCTCAATAAAACAGTTGTCAGGTGAAAAGCAGCCGTATGTTTACACACTTATGCTGAAGACAGGAAATTAAGCCACATAACATAATTATGTTTATAAGCTTTCAGACTCAGACTCTAACTACTGGCCTGGACATGTCACCAATTCTTTTCATTTTTTTTTTCTTTTCATATGAATATTGCCTACCAATGAAATGATTCAGGTTTTGACCATCTCAGCAGCAGATTGTTTACTGTAAGAGACTTATTTTTTGAATTTGTCTGGCTGACTTTGAAAAACATTTTGGCTGATCTAACAATAATGTGCTATGTGAAATTTTACAGTTACTGGCCACAATAAGGATGGTAGACTATAATTAAAATGCAGTAGACAATGGTTGGAGTTCTTTTCAGAACTTCTATAATTATTATATAATAAAATGTAGTTCATGCAGTTTGGAGGGTATTTAATTTTTTTTTTTTTTTTTTTTTTTGTCTTTCAGGGCAACCAAAGTTTTCCAACAAGTTCTCTATCTGAATCCAAGTTTTAGCTGTTCCAATGAAATTCATCTCAGACTTGGGATCATGTTCAAAGCTCAAAATAACTATGAAGCAAGTGTGAAGGTAAAATACCCATCATTGTCAGCATCATTAGTGATCCGAGGTTTTGTCAGATGATGACTGTACTGTACACTTGGTTATGAACCTCATTCAATACATTTTATGTACTGTGAAGAAAAAATAAATTTCATTTGCCCTATATGGCCACTTTTATAAGACATGTGTCTGAAGGGTCCATTTCTTTACTGTAAGTTTATTCTCTACCTGATGTGACATATCCTCAACTGATACAGTAATCTGATCCATTACTAACCCTGTTACCTTGTTTTATAGCAGTTTCAGATGGCTTTAATGGACTCAAACCCGTGCTCCCTGTCCAAGGTGGAAAGTAAGTACACTGTAATTCAAATTACAACAGTGTATGAGCACTGTACATGTATCTTGTTGTGTGGTATCCAGTTTATAGAAAAACGAAATAAAGCTGTCTGTGAATATTATACTGTACAGTGGCATTGTGATCATTGTATTCATTCTCTTGTAGTTCGTTTCCACTTGGGCCACTTGTTTGAAATGCAGAACAAATGCCAGTTGGCACAGGAGATGTATGATGCTATTATTGAGACCCCAGGATTGCCAAATGCTGTCAAAGCAAATGCGTACAAACAAATGGGTGAGTCTACATATGGCATTTAGCAATGATTCTTTTCCAATCTAGTATACACTGCTGCAGCTGATCCAGCAGTTGTCAACTGGTATAATATACAGTATTACTGTAACTTGAATATATAATTACTATTAGACAGTTGTAATAGTCAATGCAGCCTTCCAAAAAATCAGCTATTCAATGGCTCAAGGAGCCTTTCCAGTAATTTGACTGCCTCTTTAGATCATCAACGATATCTTCATACTGTATGATAACATAATCAAAATAAAAAATGTTGATAATCAGGATACAGGTAACTGCTTGTCATTAGACTATTTTGTTGAGTACAGGCAAGACGTAATTGCCCATTGATCTTGTACAAAACTTTCTAAAAGTTTTTTCACACTGTACTGTTATCACCACAGGGTGGATGTATTACAATAAAGATCACCTGGGAGACAGGACAACAAGGATGGAGAAGGCAGTGCAGTTGTTGCAGAAAGCCATTGAGACTGACCCCAACAGTGGCTCAGCATGGTACTTAATAGGAAGGTAAGAACTCTCAATATTGTTGAAGATTTTGAGTCTTACTGGTGATTATGTTGTTCCACAAACATACAATGCAGATCAACAATGGTCACTGTGGATATGTTGGATTGCTGTAAAGATGTTGGCCATTAGCTATGTAGTTCTCATATAAGTTACATGTAGTCAGCGTTTGATTACATATTTTTGCTACATATATTATCTGTTTATCAATGTCATTGTAATAATGATCTATTTTGTCTTCAAGGTGTTATGCAATGCAGGGTAAAGTCCATGATGCCTTCACATCATATCGACATGCTATAGACAAGTCAGAAGCTAATGCAGACACCTGGTGCTCTATTGGGTAGGTTACACTCTAGATTCTCTGACACAGTATTTGCAGTGCTACAGTTAACCATAGATTGGGCTAGGTTTACAGCATGAAGTTAAGGATATTACTTCGATCTGTGCTTTGAACAAAGTACATGTTAAGGTGATATACACACATGTGTACATGAACTTGTAGTGGGATTAGTGATGCCAGTTGAATCAGCTTTCTCTGAGTAAACTATAAATTGATACATAAATTGATGCTTTTAAATGCATTTTCATTTCCAGGGTTCTGTACCAACAACAAAACCAGCCCATGGATGCCCTACAGGCATATGTCTGTGCCATTCAGCTGGACCCCACACATGTTGCAGCCTGGACAGATCTGGGCATCCTTTATGAGGCCTGTAACCAACCAGGGTAGGTACTGTAGAGAAGCTATTGGTGGCAAAGAACACAACTGTATACCTGAGTTGATTGAGACATGAAAATGAGATTCTCAACTGCTGGGCACCATCAGAGCTTTTTATAATTTCCTGCTCAGAGAGAAGCTCTGGAGCCCACACTTGCATATGAAAAATGTTTGTAAGTTTTTGGAACAAGGATTTACACATACTATCTTGTGTAAGTCATACAGTACTTTCTGTATGAAAAGTTTTGTTCATATGCAAGTTTTGTGAATATGAGCTCTGATACACAGTGAATGAAATAATAATAATAATAATAATAATAATAATAATAATAATAATAATAATAATAATAATAACAACAATAATAATAATAATAATAATAATAACAATAATAATAATAATAATATAATAATAGTAATAATAATAATAAAGGCGAAATGTACTGTACTGTAACTTACAGTTAGATGAAGTGAGATCAGACTTACCTTTGATCAATCTCCCAGGTTCTGCATTCAGTATTGAATCTTTCTGAGGTGTTTATGGTACAGTGTATGACATAAAGGCATTCTTCATTACTGTACCCTTTATTTTCAGGGATGCTATTACTTGCTACAATGAGGCAAGGCGATATGGTAAGTATCACATGATTAAAGCATTGGGTTGATTGTGCATTAAGGAGAGGCATGCTCCTATAGTGGATTATTACTGTTCATTGTTTTCCAGGAGCCACAGACTCCACTATCGAAGCCCGTGTTGAAGTTCTACAAAATCAGCTCGCCTTGAGAGCACAGCAAAAGAATGGACAAGACAAGTAGGTCCCTTTGTGCTGCGTCTGTACTCATTTTCCCACAAGAAATAGAGGACCATTAATTCAAAAAGAACTTTTCAAAGTTCGTCAATGTGTTTGTACTGTATCTTTGTGAACGCTCTCTGCGACTAGAAGTTTTGCTTGACTATTGTTATATTCTGGTTTTTATGAAGAGTCAAAGGCTTCATGATGCAAAATTTTGGTGACTTGTAAGCCATGTGAATAGAAGTTACAACATCTATCCGACATTCGTAATTTTTTATTCCTACAATACCAAAGGTTTTGTGAATATCCTAGGTTGGATACATTAACTATTGAGCTGGACTTCAGTTTCAAAACTTAAGAGTGTCCTGCACTTCTTACTAAACTTTTTGAAGCTCGAACCTTAGAGACTTTTAATTTTTTTTATCCCGCGTGTCTCACGTTTGTGTCCTGTTCTTGTGATGCAGAAATATGCCGTCTGTGGATGAAGCTTGGAAGCTGCCAATACCTGCCGAACTCACAACACGAACTCTACGAAATGCGCAGGTTGGATTTATTTACAGAGATTGTTCTTATTATACTGTTATAAATAAATCGCGTTTCTCGCAACGTGCTGCGTAATTATCGTATTTTTAGAGATAGTTAATGCCTGCCTGCCTGCCTGCCTGCCTGCCTGCTTATTATTAATTGTATTGTCCTCAGCACCATGAATACCAACCTGATATTTCTTTGCTATATAATCTTATCCAACAGGTGAAAATGCTACAGACTGGCAGTTTGTCTGAGATGCAGCAACAGCAAATTCACCAGATGCTGTTGCAGCAACAACAGCAACAACAGCAGCAGCCGGTAAATTCACAGGCGAACTCCCAGCTTAGCACTGCTCCTGGGCCAAGTCAAAGTCAAGCAGTGCAACAACAGCAGAGCTGGCCCGGTCTGTTAGCGCCTGAACAACAGCGTTTAGTACAAAATGGAAATAATACAACAGGGGGACAGTGTTCCACAACATCCGAAGGAAGTTCAGTGACCTACTCACCATCGAACAAGCTATTAACCACTGAGTCATCCGTGACTGTTTTAAACCAGGGTAATAGCGAGTCAGTGATCTCGCTAGCGAGCCAGAAGTCAGAGTTTCCAGGTTTGTTTGCCTCTCACGTGAACAACGGGCATCAAACTCAAATGGACGCAACAACAGCATCAACTGTGACGATGCTTAATGAAGGAACAAGTTTACAGGCCTCGACACATTTGCCCGAAGGTTCCACAACTGTGATGTCCAGCATGAATACTTCTGTTTTGGGTGAACTGAACTCGACTTCACTGACTGATGTGACGAACAGCCCGCTCACTGGAAACAGAGACCCAAGTCTTGGTGACTTTACGAACAGTTCAGCGGCGGAGATGCAAGCTGGTAGTGTTCATGCAGCAGGAAAACCATCTGTGTCCCCGTTTCCTTCTCCTCGCTATGTAATGTCTCCAACAAACAAACTGCCATTCCCATCCGTGGCTCTGTCTCCGAGCATCAGCCAACCGTTGAGCGTGAACGCGAGTTGTTTGTCGCCCAGTAGCGGATTTTCGCCTTCGCTCATTTCCCCTGGGCTTTTATCTCCCAACAAACAAATCGCGCTGGCGTCACCCAATGCGGCCAAGTCACCGTTTACAGTCGGTGGAGGAGCAAACGGCCTTGATATTCCCAAAATTACTTTGTCGTTTGATCCAAATGATATTCCAACACTACCATCACCTCCAGATCCACCACTTCCAACGGACAAGTTGTCGCCTCCGACGCCCAGTATTTTTGTAAGTTTAAGGCTCAGTAGCGGTCAGAGCGGTTTTAGGATGATGTTCGGAAAGTAGTTAGTAGAAAAAACTTGCGTGAGCACATCGCACCGGGTTTTCTTTTTTTTTTTTTCCTGATTGGCCAAGAATTCTGCCAGATTTCTTTGGACCAACCAAAAGCGTATAGGAAACGCAAAACCAAAGCAATTCCACGATTGCTTCTCAGAGTCATACGGCCGACCGATAATCTAAATAGAACTGAAAACCGACTTTTTTCCCTCATCACAGGTGGAAAACAAAAGAGATGCACTTTCTCCTGTTTTACAGAACTTGTGCATGAGTTCGTCTCAACCAATCACGGTCGTCCGAGGCCTGGCTGCTGCTCTCCGACTCGGTAAAGTTCTTTTTGTTGAAGTTTTACACTGAAGGAAGATCCGTAGTCAGTTCCAGGACTCCCTCGCCCAACGAAAATTATTTTGCACTAACCTGTTGTTGTTGTTGTTGTTGTTGTTGTTGTTGCTGTTGTTGTTTATTTTCATACAGACCTGAGTTTATTTTCTACTAAAACTCTGGTTGAGACAAATAGTGACCACCAGGTTGAGATCAGAACTCAGGTGAACACGACGCTCTACCTTGGTTTCCGTTTCAGTTTAAACAACGTGTCTGAATTGACAGATTTTCTTTTTTTATGATTGGAATCAGCCCGGGAAGCTAACTGTAAATTGCTTTGATTTGCATTAGAGGTGCCAGGCGCCTGATGAGAACTGGGATGCAAATGGCGAAAAGAAAGTGTGGCTCTGTGATAGCAGCAGGTACAACTTGTATTTAAATTTTTTTTTTTCTTTTTTCTGAAAAGGAAGGTGTTCCAGTGCATGCTGTTCTGTCGTTACCGATCTACCGTCTTTTTAAAAACTTTGCTTTCCGTCTTTTTTCAGGTCCTATTCAACGATAGCAAAGTACGCCCAGTACCAAGCCAGCACCTTCCAGGAGTCTTTAAAGGTAGCCGCTTTGTTATTACCATCACAGTCGTCCTTGTGGTCGCTACTTGATAGCGTTGTTGTGCTGTTAAACTTGTCTTTGCTCTCCCCCTCTTTACCCTCATAGTACCGCTGTTGTTGTTGTTGTTGTTGTTGTTGTTGTTGTTGTTGTTGTTTTTGTTTTGGCATTCTGCAGGATGAACAAGAAAGATTAATCGGCACAAGTCGTTTATCTGACAGTGACTCATCGTCTAGTTCTAAAAGGTATGAATATTGTGCGTTACAGCTAACTGCTTGCGTATGTTTTATTTTCTTACATTATTTTTTGTTGATTTTTTCTCTGTATAGTAATAAGAAAGGAACAAAAGGACAGAAATTCAAGTGGATTAAGTTTGGTACCAACGTAGACCTCTCAGACGAGAGAAGGTAGGTTCTGGAGATATTTACTTGCAGTACATTCAGTGACGCGCACAGTTGATTTGTTTATAATAAAAACTTCCTTCTGTGCTTCTTATCTTTTTTTTTTTTTTTTTTTTTCGTGTAATACCTAGTGGTCAGCAATTGTAGTGACCCATTAAAATGTTTTGTTGTATTCAGGTGGAAACCTCAACTCCATGAATTGCTCAAACTTCCACCCTTCACAAGAGTAAGTAGTCGCGTCTGATGTTCGAGATTGATTTGTTAACGGAATGAGAGGATCAGCATACTGTACTTCTCATTTGCTTGTACCTTTTACTGGTGTCGTGAATCGACTGTCCCTTTTGGATAACTAAAAACCTAATTATTTTGTCACTGAGCGAATGACTAAAACGTGATGTCTTCTGTAGGTCACAGCGCCGGGTAACATCCTGAGCCACGTGGGCCACTCGATCTTAGGAATGAATTCTGTGCAGTTGTACATGAAGATACCAGGGTGCAGGACACCAGGTTGGTTTTGTTCCTGGTTTTGTTGTTGTTGTTGTTGTTTGTTGTTTATTGTTGTTGTTTTTTTTACTGGTGTTGTTCTTGTTGTGAGTGATTTATTCTCGTTTTCTGCTTTCGCGTGGTCTGTATGTACGTATGGTCCGGTCACACTCTGTGACTTATGTAAATAAAGTCGGTATTTACCACTTGTGCTTTGTGGCCGACGAATATGTCGGTAAATTGTTACCAGACTTCGAAGAAACTTTTGCTTTTGATGCGAGCCCAGTTTGACGGGTCCTATGTATGCGTGCGTTCATGTGAAAGTCAAAAGTGTCTGTTGGAGTTCCGAGCTTAACAGGAGCAGCTAATATCTTATCGTATTTTCCTCAGGTCATCAAGAAAACAACAACTTCTGCGCTATAAATGTCAACATTGGTCCTGGTGACTGCGAGTGGTTTGCAACGCCGTCGGAATACTGGGGTGTGATTCACACGCTGTGCGAGAAGTGAGTAATAATATGGCACAAACCATTGACATAATGGAACAACTTGCAGAATGCCAGTGACTCTCTGTTATATTTTTTCGTCTGTGATAAACATATAACATGCTTGTCTTGCTTTCTTGTGTGTATTTTAATTTTTTTACTCTTCCTCCACAGGAACAACGTGAATTATTTAACAGGTACGTAACGTGATTCAGTCAACATCATTTACCAAGTACTTTGTTTTTAAACTACGAGAAATTCACAACTTCTCTGTGGTAATAGAAACATCCTGCATAATCAGACGTATTTAGTTTTAATTTATTTTTGTTTCGGCTATTTGATGATACAGCAAGAGACGAGTTTCTGTTGCGAACCGCTGACCTGTTTGTATTTTGTGTGCAGGCTCCTGGTGGCCAGTTCTCGAGGATCTTTACGAAATGCGTGTTCCAGTCTTTCGCTTTGTTCAGAGACCGGGAGACCTCGTGTGGATCAACCCAGCAGTGGTGCACTGGGTCCAGGCCTTGGTGAGTTGCTTAATTGTTATATTCTCCCTTGCATTAATGAGAAGTCAGTGTGGGTGGCGTAAGGAGAATCCAGAGATCGATTGTGTGCTTACTCGAATTGCTGTCTTTTGATACAAGCAAGTGGCAATGGCGTTCTTTTTCCTCTTGTTGATTGTTGATTCCCAAATGACTTTGATTCTGATTGATCGAGAGTATTTTCTTTCGTCTCTTTTTGACTGGCGTTGCAATTACTTTGGTATTGGTTTTCGATGGTCATCCGAATACCGCTTGAAGTCTGTGTTTCTGACACAAGTTTGTATTCATTAGGGCTGGTGCAACAACATTGCATGGAACGTTGGCCCCATGACGGGTAAGTGTGAGCGCTGGAAACATTTTCTTCGGGCTCTTCTTTGTTTTGATTTTGTTTTGTTTTTTTTGCTTTTGCGGCAACTAAGCTGCACTTCCAACACAAGTGAGCCAATCATATTTACTGCGTGTGTTGCGGAGAACTTATTGACAACTTTTATTTGCAGGTTTCATGTATAACTCAGCCATTGAACGGTACGAGTGGAACAAACTACAAGGTACCTCGCGACCATATCCGTCTCTGCCTTCCTCTCTGTGTGTACCTGTGTCTTTCAGTCGTTCATTTTCTGTTTATGCCACGGTTTCCAGTCATGAGTGGATTGTTTTCACTGTTGCAGGCGAGAAATCTATAGTTGCAATGATTCACTTGTCGTGGAACTTGGCGAGAAATGTGAAAGTCACGGAGAAGCGACTCTATGAACACATAAGGTAAGGCTCGCAGCTCCTGCGCGCATTATATGCAGTAGTCACTCAGCTGCTCGACAGATTACACAGGCGAACATAAATAATGTAGGGGACGTACCGTAGCTGTGCTGTATTCAGTAATTTCCTTAGACTGTGAGAAGTCCCTTCTTCACCCTTCAAGATTGTATTGCTGGAACCCAGTCGCGAGCGCAGAGGAGTATGGCGCGCGGAAAATGGGGCGAGCCAGAGCGCCTTAGTCTTCTGCACTCGCGAATTTGCTCCCGCAATACGATCTTGGAGAGAATTCAGTTTGTAGGTACTGTTCGATAAGCCGTTCCTCTGGAATTGGTGTGAACAGTGCATCACTTTCGTATCAAGATGCACTGGATGTTTACTTCTCTGTGTGTGTGTTTCTTACAGGGCAGTGTTGTCGCGTACCTTGAAGTACTGTCACATCACAATGGAGAAGTTGGCTCATGCTGGTGTGGAGGTTGTGTGGCACGGCAAGAGACACAACGAAGCCTCGCACTACTGTGTACAGTGTGAAGTAAGAAAAGAACTTGGAAAACATTTTGGAAAGCACTTGTTATCAGATTCTCTTTCCTAACAAAGGAAGCTTCAGAGCGGGAGACTTTCGTCATTTCTTACACGGACTCAGAACAGAGGAAATAACGTTTCAGTGCCAAAGCAAATAGGAGCGTTACGTTTTCATAGTCAGGTTGTATAATGGTTGTTTGTATTTTATCCCAGGTTGAAGTGTTCAACATTCTGTTTGTGACTGGTAACAGGAAAAACTTGGTCTATTGTCAAGACTGTGCACGGAAGACCAGCAGCTCACTAGAAGGATTTGTTGTCTTGTTCCAGGTCGGTTTATTCAGACCCTGCCTTTCTTTATGCTGAGGTAGACAGAAAGACGAAGTAGACAGAAATTCGGGCAGAAACAGAATGACGGGCAGATGAAGCTTGGCTGAGTGCATGTGTTCATGTCGTTTTTTCTCTCCACTCACTGAACTTTACTGTATTACCTGCAGCAAACTGTGGAAGAACTAGCAGAAATATACAATAATTTCAAGATGCACACGGTAAGACCTAAACACTTGTGTTTAGATTATCACGCTTCTGCCTGTAGCCTTGTAGTATCAAAAAGTGATGCATTTATTTAATGAAACCTACAATCAACCAGAAGGCAAGTTGGAATGGATGGAAATGTAAGCGTCTTGGACTTTGTTTGACTCCAAATCCTGTTTGTTTTCAGATTTCGTCGACTGTTCCAGACCCAATGGTGCTGCAGAATCAGCCCGTCATGGTACAAAACAGTTAAATTCTCTGCTGTACTGCTGCGATATAATTTTTGTACAGAGTATATTTTGTATATGAACCAACCGACGTCGTTCATTCAGAGATTATTTTGCTTGTTTACGATGAGCAAGCAATGTATCCAAATGGCGATGGTTTTCAGCTACATAGTGATAATTTAATCGTCTGAACTGTTGTAGTTTCGCCGCTTGATTATGGAAGCAACGGGTGCGAGGAATGACAGACAAATTTAGGTTTTCTCTGCTGATCAAATGAGTGCGTAACGGAATGTCGCTTCATTTTCGAAGGCGATTGTTATTAATCCCGTTCGCGGTGGAGTTGTTTGCTAGTTTCTGTTTTCTGCCTTGTTATTTCTTTGTTTATTCGTTCGTTCGTCTGTTTGTTTTCTACGTTTTGTTTGTCTGTAGATTTGTTTTCTTTTTGTATGTGTTGGCTTTTTTGCTCGACTTTGGTTAGAGGCCAGAGTCGTAAACAAATCAATAAATATCAGCGTGAATTTTATTGCAAGATTAAAAGAAAAAAAACGAACAATTTGGTTGTGTGATTGCAGACACTGGAAAAGTACTGTATTAGTCAGGGAGGGGTGGGTAGCGGCCTAAATCACATTTTAAACTTTTCTCTGGAGTAAATTTTGCAGCGGTACTCTTTTAAATGTTCCCGCTGGATCACTATCGATCTTTCTAATTACTCCTTGTTTGAGTTAAAGAATCCATGCATGTGAAGGCGCTGTTACACTGTGTAATATTTCCACCAACTTGTCACCTGACACAGACTGCTCAAGATTGTACGGTTCGTAATGTTACCTCTGCAACTTGTCTCGCGATATTTTGTTGCGCGCAGCGTTGAATTACTCGGTTCTAGTTTTTGCGGGGGTTGCGCAGTGTAACACCCTTTAGCATGCTGAGCAAATTTTACAATTAACAGCGCCTTTTATAAGAGTTCTCCGTACTCATCTAATTTGTCAGTTAATTATTTGATGATAGGAACTGAATAAATAGGTTTTTAAATTTGTGGTAAATAGGTTCTGACCACTATTTAAGCCCTTCAGATCCCAGCAGCGTATGCTCAAATAAATTCTTTAATTAGTGCAACCAGTGAAACCATGTCGTCACAAACCGTCATCGGTTTTTCTATACGTCTTGGACACTAACTTAGTGACGTTTTATACAATCGACCCGAAGTCGTCTTGATAAAGGAGTAAAACCCAACACTTGCGTTTATGCTATGGCATGGAAACCCTAATCAAACTATTGTATACATGTGCCGTGCAAGTTTGAGAAAATTTCAAACTGTTTGGGGTGCCCGTGGCTGTGGCAAGTTCTGCGAAAAGCTACAGTTCTACTGTGGCTAAACATATTTTGTCATGACTACTTGAGTCTTTTTATCTGCAGCCACTTTTCTAACTTACATTTTCGGCATCAAATGTTACTGCAACTACGTTTATGTAGCAATTTCTTACGCTGAGGTTTCAAAAGTGATCAGACGATATTCTTCCTCGCTGGTAGCAGTCATCGGCGTGTCCTTCCCGTCCACATTTTCTTTTGGATTAATGCTTGGACCAAGAAGCGACTTCAACTTAAGCCACTCTTTGAGCCGAAGCCACTCGCTTTTACAATCCACGCGCATGTTTCCGGTGGTGTACCGTCGCAGAATAGGGGGGAGGTTTTTCCACTTGATGTCCTCCAACATGATTACGACGAGAGAGCCCTGAGCCCGCCGGATCTTCTCCTGTGTGATCTCAAACTCCACCAACTTACTCCATCCACTTTCCAGGAAATCTCTGGACACCACAAACAACGTGGTTTTGCTCCTCCAAACACACCGTGCGATGTTGTCGACCACGCCCGCACCGGGTACGTCGATGCACACTCTGTATGCTTTAGTCATTTTCTTGTGCAGTACGTTCATCACCCACTCACGATCCTTGTTGTCGTAAGAGACAAATACATCCCACGTGACACAGCACGAGCATTCATCTGGATTGATAACAAAGTAGAGTTTATTAATTGGAAAAGCCGCATCTTGCAACAATGAGGTAAATTGACCCTTAATTAACCACGCAAGGCCTTGCCCTCTAACAAGTTAGAGTTTGGACATACTGAATCATTTTTTCTGAACTTCGAAATACTGCCAAATTTGATGATTTAATGCTATGGATCGATGCTCTTCATTTATCGTATTAAAAGGTCGGACATTTGAAACATGAGCCTCTGGCTCGGGAGAATGGGCAACCACTCCCTAATGCTTCGACTTTAAATAAACGGCATTTATTTATTTATTAAAGATCTAATTCTCGTTGCCTTTTGCAGCCGTTCTTTGCGCTTTTATAGTAAGATACGCAAACCTTCATGGGCATTTGCTAAGACTTAAGCGTTACTCCTCTCCTAATTTTCTTCAGTTAATGAGTGACTTACCATCTCCATGCTCGCCATGTGTCTCCGCGAGGCAGTTTGGCGGCTTGACCACACCCATCTGTATCAGCTTCCGGGTGACCCAGCCCTCTGGTTTGTACCTTTTGATGTAAACTAACGCCACCACAAATAGAATAACAACCAGTAGTGCCAGTCCCCCTCCTGCAACCGCGGGTACGTACTTGCGAGTTTTTGATGGAAGAGTTACCTTTGGTGCAGATGTTATATCTGCAACTATTTTTTCTAGGAAAATTGAACGAAAAAGGGAGAAAAAAAAAACACATTGGGGGATTAATTTGCAATGATAGGTGATCATGAACCAAGAGAGTTCGCTTCAGAAATGGAAGATCGCAATCATTTTGTGATAGAGTAATTTTCTCCACGTACCTTTCTCCTCAATGACTGTGAGTGTGCCCTTCTTTTCTGGGATAATTTCTCCTGCTCCATTTTTTGCTTGACATTTGTACACACCAGCATCTTTCAACGACACGTTTGTAATAGTCAAGGTCAAAGTGTATTTTCCAAGGAATTCATTATCTCTCTTGAGAGGGTTGCTCGGAAGGTATGTAGACAGCGTGGAATTCACTGCTTTGGACCAAGAGACGATTGGTCTGTATTGGCTAAACACATGGCAGACCAGGGTCACGTTATGGCCAACAACAGCCTTCCACGACTTGTACATATCTATCTTTGGCGGCAAATCCCTGCCCGGCTCAACTGAAGCAGTAAACATTACATAAAAATACTGTGAGTTATCATCATTATACAACATCGTTATTATTATTATTATTATTATTATTATTATTATTATTATTATTATTATTATTATTATTATTATTATTATTATTATTATTATTATTATTATTATTATTATTATTATTATTATTATTATTATTATTATTATTATTATTATTATTATTATTATTATTATTATTATTATTATTATTATTATTATTATTATTATTATTATTATTATTATTATTATTATTATTATTATTATTATTATTATTATTATTATTATTATTATTATTATTATATTTTTTAGTATTAGTAGCAGTATAGTATCCTAAGATCAGTAAACCTCTTTCGACGACTGCCCAGTCCACTCTTAGCTGTGCAAATATAATGAGATAATCAGTAAGTTCTAGAAAATGAGTGTCGATAGACAAGTTAAAAAAGTCTCTCTCACTTCGTATGTCCATGTAGATTGTATAGTTGCTAGACCCGTAGCTGTTCTTTGCGATGCACATGTATTCTCCACTGTCTACAGGAAGGAGACGGCTAATTCTGAGTTCTTGGTTGTCATTCATTAACTGCAACCTCAAACTGGGCAGTAATGGCGCGTTGTCCTTCAACCAGGTTATATTTGGCTTTGGTTGCCCACGAACACAGCAACTCAGTGTTAAAGTTTGCTCTTGGCTGTACATCATCACGTCATCAACAGTGGAGTTATCTGTGATGACGGGTACTGACGGACCTGGGATCAAACGACGATAAATTAATCAAACCAATTAATAAAATGCCGTTTATATAGGAAAAGGTCATGTGACCCAAACTTCACTCCCCGACTGAAATTTGTCACATTAGGCTCAGTTTTTAATATAAGTGCTAGGAATTAGGGTATAAAAAGATGTACGGATCCGTGGTGACACTCAAAGTTCAGCTTAATATAAGAAAATAAACTTGTATGGGAAAACTTGCGGCAAGGTCACGCGAGATTTCAGTGTCCTCGTGAAATTTTGCATTTCCACATACTATCTTTTTATGCTCTTTCCATTTCTGGTACTCAAAAGCCTGAAGTGTTATGAATTAGTCTGTGTCCATTATTCTCAGATATTCTCTTCTTGTTTCAGCCTCTGCTTGTATTTACCTTTTTGTTTCAATTTTTTCTGTTTTCATCATTGAGTCAAACTCACCATTCTCATTTCCAATTTTAGGACAGCCCGTTTCATTAGCACACGTGACCATCATGCACGTGACACAGAAGAGAAGCCCAACGAGTGTCGAGCCTGTGTAAAAAGAAAGTAAGCTTTAGGATCAACCACAGTACTTCGCGCGTGGTTTCTTCAAGCGTATGTGTCATATATAGCCATCCCATATCAAGCATTATTCCCCATGTATTGTTGTGCTTTGTTGTGTCATACCGCCATGCAAATGGACGACTAAGGCCCGGTTCAGACGCCGCTCCTGACATGCGCCGAACCTAATAGTAATAGATTCGACCCTGGTTTGACATAGGAGCGACTGTTGATTCAAACGGCGAACTTCTCCTGCCGCACTAAATACACAATAGTGCTTATGTTTAAGGATACATGTTTTTAATTCAAAAGAATTTATGCAATAGGTACGGCACATGTGAAGAGCGGCGTCTGAATCAACGTCGCTCCCACGTCGGATTATGCGACAGCGTCAGTCGAACCTAATACCGCTGCCGTACCTAATTCAAATATGCCAAACCTAATTGATTTAGACGCCGCTCTTCTGCCGTACTTAATTCAAGCATTAGGTTCGGCGCATGTCAGGAGCGGCGTCTGAACCGGGCCTAAGTAGATATCATGTTCATACGCTGTGTTGCCCTCAAAATTCCTAATGATTTCCCTTCTGGCACCTCTGCCATCACATGTGATAATTTCTGCCAGATACGTTTAATAATCAAAGGATAATGGAGCTGAAAATAACACAGTCGTCAAGCCTTGTGCGTCATACGAAATCCACTGCAGTAAACACACTGTAGTCAACTACGTTGTGGCCAGCAGCTGCTTTGAACGCTAAACGTGCTTTTGTACGTTTGATTCTGAATATAAAGAAACTAATTTTCAAAAGCTGTAGTAGTCAACCTCAGTTGATGATTAAATCGCTCTACTTACCGGTCATTGTGAAAGAGCCGGAATTTTTTTGACCTCCTGATCTGTAAACAACCCTGAAGCAGCTTTTTGATTGAACGGTTTCTTCACTTTCTCAGCCGGCAGTCTTTATCTTCAAGCGTTTTGCTGTAGTATTCTGAGTCTTTATAGTCCCGCTTTTGTTGTCCACTGTTCCGAGAACTAGAATGTTAGTTCTTGATAAAATACGGCAATGTACACACTTCGCCGTTCTCGGAAAAGCAGGAAGCGCGTCATGGCGGCTGCAAAGATTGTTTATCAGATCAGAGGAGTCCTGAAAAGTGTGGCAGTCATGTTACTATTTTTTCTTGTGTTCCTGTACTGATGTTCGAGTTATAAATTCATTTCAAGGTGCATTTAATATGCATTGAAAATCCCTCCTTGGATTAATGGCTTTTATATACGAGCCCGTTTCGGAGTGTTTTGACAGGCATCAGTATATTACTCAGAAATGCAAACGGAATACAAGGAATCAACAATTCAACTAGTTCAATCGCTTGCGTATGGGTTAATCTATTTTTAGGGTTCATTCCGTGACTTTTATGCTGGTTTCCCCAGGTTACAGGAGCAAGCGGTATAACTCTCCTTATGGGCTTATAACAGTGTCCACGTGTCTTAGGTTTTCTAGGGCACGGATAAAATAAATCATTGCTGCAGTGTATCAAATAATTTTTGCGACAATAGTGCTTCATTGGCGTATTCCAGCTGTATATACTTAACGGAAAACGGAAACTGAAAAGTTTAAATTCAGTGCACTTCCGTTTCCTGTTAGTATTTTAATAATCTGACATTCTGAGTGGTTATTACAAAGTGCGGGTATTAATTGAGCTACAGGAGATACATAATTGCCTTCTTTCCAAAGAGAGAGAGCGAGAGAGAGAGAGAGAGCCAGGCACACGTTTAACTTTACCCGAATATTCTGTTAACCATCATCATTTTTTATCCCTTAGGCAAAGGGGTTCTTCCCAAGATTCCCGGGGTTTATTCGAAAGAGAATTAAGAACAAGAGCACAGCCGTTTGTGAAAGCCACGTGTGAAAATAAGGCTGGACTTGAAATAAATTATCGCCTCAGTCCAGTGGACCACCGGCGGTCGCTGCGATACTACGAGTTAAACATCTGATCTAACTATATATGTTACAGCTTGTTTACTGGCCGGCATTTTGATAATTTGGCAGTTCCTATCATATTGCAATTCTCTGAAAGGAGATGAGAGGCCGCCGTCGGTAGCGCTGCAAAGAGCCCTCAATATCGTTCAACTTGCTTACTATGAAATCAAAACGCTTGTTAATGTTTATTCCTTTCTAATAGTATTCTGAGAACTCGGCAGTGCTATATTGTGCACATTCTGATATTCTCGGAAAAAAGCCTCACATGTCTATAACTTTCCATGAAAGTGAAACTCGTCTGATCACTGTTAATCCTGTGATCTGATTGACTATGATCGGGACGCCCTCAGATCTATTTGTTATTCAGTTCGTCAGTGCCCGTTTCTAGATAAAAGACAAGCAACTACTGACCTAAAACAAGTTATTTGCCACTGGGATCAGTCGTTCGTTGAGTGTTTGAGGTCGTTTTGGTTTTCATTTTTTCAGCCTTTGCACCCCGCGGCCATTGAGCAGATTTGACTATTCATTGTGACCGCGTTATAATCCCGGCACTGTGAGTTTCGATTTTGTCCGTCTGCCTCTTATTGAGTTGGACCAAGGGCACATGCACGGATTACGTTGCTAAACAATTTGCGCAAATCACGGCTGAAAAAATGTTAATTTCAAACACGTTCCATAGAGTGAAAACTATACCAAAGGAAAGCCATTTAGTTTACC
The DNA here is from genome assembly GCA_964036295.1 of Plumapathes pennacea. Taxonomy (NCBI): domain Eukaryota; kingdom Metazoa; phylum Cnidaria; class Anthozoa; order Antipatharia; family Myriopathidae; genus Plumapathes; species Plumapathes pennacea. The sequence goes on from OZ038466.1 coordinate 595,126, forward strand.
GGTAAAAATAACGATTTTTCAGTACCTTTTATATTACAGCTACCAATATCAACGTGAACAAGACAGCGACGTTGCATAGGCCGTGGCTCCCACATTGCCCGGCCACATTGGTGAAAGACCCTGGCGAAACGCTAGCACAGCAAGCTCACAAAATAGGACGCATTTATTATTATTATTATTATTATTATTATTATTATTATTATTATTATTATTATTATTATTATTATTATTATTATTATTATTATTATTATTATTATTATTATTATTATTATTATTACTATATTATTTCTTCAATTACTGGAGAACATTAAGGACATTTTTTGCAAGAATTATACAAATACCTCAAACAGAAAAAAGATGAGCACTCCATGCATTATTTGATATTCTGAATGTTGCTTTCAGATAGCGCAGCAGAGAACAGCCGAGAAACGGGAGTATCTTGAGCACGAGCCCACGGTTCAGTGCCTGAGTTCCAGCGTGCGTGCTATCCAAGTTTTGAAAGGCACATTTTTGTACTGCACGCACGGCTTTTCAGTATTGTTTTATGCAAACTCGGCCCCAATCAAATGTTTTGCAGTTCTGCATATTATTCCACGAGGTCGATTTAGCTTGAACGGAGTTTCAAGCCACCGGCAGATTCAACGAAGTAGTTGACCAGCAAAGAAAGGCAACAATCTTATTGTGCGGGGTTTCGCTTCAGTCGAGCGACGAGATGCAGGCGAATTTAAACTTGCCACCGAGTGGAAAACCGGCACCAAACGGCCGAGAGTCAGGTGAGATAATGTTTTAGTCTTACTTTAAAACTGTCGAAGTGCTCGTTCAAAAGTATAAATGTTTCAAAATGCATTATCTGCAACACTGGTTTCACCATAAGCGCCAACCAGTATTTCTGCTGGCGTTTTAGTTCCTCGAAAAAAGCGTTGCTCGCCGAAGTGGGGTCGCCATTTTGGCGAGCTGTTCTCTTTTGTGCTCGAACTTTTTGCTGAAGTCTCAAGGCGCGCGTATGTGGAGAAAGCCTACAGTATTTCTATATAAATTCTGTTTCAATTGAGATATCGATAGTGTAATACAAAGATACCTGATTTAGGGCGAAGTTGCCGCACAAGTCCCAATTCATTGCTGCGAAAATATTTAGATCTTTAGTTTTGCAAACTGGCACAAGTTGCTAAGTTTACAGTTTTGCACACTTGCTTTGGTACCACTGGCATTTTTTAATATTTTTGTTTTCTCTCTCTCAGCTGCCGGCCATAAATCAGTGCGGAAGGAATTTGAATTTATCCGCCCAATAAGCTTTTCTGTTTCTGGGTTTCTTGACAAGGTGAGTGTCACGTGGTAGAAAGTAATATTGAATTTCTTTTTCATTCGCATAAATTCCTCTTCTCTTCTCCTCCTGCTCAGTCCTGCTCCTCCTCTGGCACTTGGCTTACGTTCTCGCTATTTCAATTTTTTTATTTATGTTACTTTTTTTTTAATAACATGCCAAAATGCTTACACATTTTTATTGTGTCCTGTTTCAGTCAGCAAGGCCCTGACGATGCCATGGAATGTACTCTGACATCACGTGACCAAAACACCAACCCAGCCGTCACTCCATGAAAACCTTCCTTCCGTACAACGGCCGTCACAAGAAATCCATGAAAAACACCTCGCCCTACCGCCTGCATTATCGACGAGTGAGGTAATACAGAGTTTTTTCTCTGGTCAGTTTGACTATTCACTACACAGTCAGTTTTTCACGGTACACGGTACACGCGAAGTTCTTGAGGAGATTCTTTCTTTTGTGATGATGTCAAACTGGCCAGGTTCCAGGCCCTATAAATAGGTATAGTTACTCAATTAGCGAACTTCTACGAGTCCTCGCGTCGGAAACTCCGAGTGCATAACGGATCCACTTCTCCGAGTCTTCGCGTCGGAAACTCCGAGTGCATAACAGATCCACTTCTCCAAAACTTCGCGTCGGAAACTCCGAGTGCATGACGGATCCTCGCGTCGTAGCTCCAAGTTTATAGTACGGATTTCACCGAGTCATCGTACCGGAAACTAAGAGATTATCAAGCAATTAGGCTAACATATGTAGGAAGAGAGTTGGAGGACGGGAGGGGGGAGGGGATAGTTGTAAATACGTAGATGTAAATTAGGGCCTGGGGAAAACTCTGAACACAACTTGGTCAACTTCAGGAAAGCGCGCCAGGATGGATGGTAAAGTATCCTTTTTTTAAAGAACATTTGGAGTGGGGTTTCATTTTGAAACCTAACTATTTTCTTCGCTATCTTCTGTTAAACAATCGATATTCATTCGATCACACCTCGTCGTCGCCCTTTGCATGCTGGCTGTCGTTAATTGTGTGTCGTATTTCTTTGGCAAGTCTTTTCGAGGTGTTTCATTTCGATCTTAGAACCTTAGCCCCGGTAGCATTTGCTTGGAGTTCGGTGGAGACAATTTTAGTAGGTTGCTTGATGCAGTGCGACGTCGGATTGTTAATACTGGCTGATGAGTGTAATCTGAGCAGCGGTTTATGTAGATTCTGGCTTTCAGCTCCAATGCAGACATGTATAGTAGTTATATTTAGGCGATTGTGATTTGTGGTAAATGACATTCGGAATTCGGAATAACGTTCGGAGTTTGTGTTTATTGCATACATATTATAATTAGTGTTCGTTCGGCAAGATGCAATGCCGCCGTTTTGGATTATCGCCCTTTTTTTCGCTGTTCTTGATTCATGTATAACGTTTGTTCATGGCCCTTTTTGGGTCATCGATCGTTTCTTCCGTCGTCTTTTTCATTTCATCATAACGTTTCTTCATTGCCTTTGTCTTTTCCGTCGTCTTTTTCTGTTCATTACAACGTTTCTTCACTGACCTTCTTGGCATCTTTTTCGTCGTCCTTGCTTTATTTGTCATCATAACGTTTCTTCACTGCCTTTTTGGATCATCGATTGTCTTTTTCGTCGTCGTTTTATCTTTCATCGTGATGTATCGTGTGGCCCTGTTTGGATCATCCATCGTCTTTTTCGTCGTCTTTGCTTCAATCTTTGTTTCACCACAACCCTTCACCGTGGCCATATCTGGATCATCAGCCCGCGTCTTTCCTGTCGTCTTTGCATTGTTTTAATCACATGTAACCTTTCATCGTGGCCCTATCTGGATCATCAATCGTCTTTCCCGTCGTATTTGCTTCCCTTTTCAACGTTTCTTCTTGGACCATCAATCATCTTTTTCGTCGTCCATGTTTTTATTTGTCATCATAACGTTTCTTCATTGCCTTTTTGGATCATCGATTGTCTTTTTCGTCGTCGTTTTATCTTTCATCGTGATGTATCGTGTGGCCCTGCTTGGATCATCCATCGTCTTTTTCGTCGTCCTTGTTTATATTTGTCATCATAACGTTTCTTCACTGCCTTTTTGGATCATCGATTGTCTTTTTCGTCGTCGTTTTATCTTCCATCGTGATGCATGTATCGTGTGGCCCTGTTTGGATCATCCATCGTCTTTTTCGTCGTCTTTGCTTCAATCTTTGTTGCACCACAACCCTTCATCGTGACCCTATCTGGATCATCAGCCCGCGTCTTTCCTGTCGTCTTTGCATTGTTTTAATCACATGTAACCTTTCATCGTGGCCCTATCTGGATCATCAATCGTCTTTCCCGTCGTATTTGCTTCCCTTTTCACCGCGTTTCTCCATGACCCTTCCTGGATCATTATTTTGTCTTTTTCATCGTCTTTTCATCGTCATAAAGCTTGTTCGTGACCCTTCTTGGATCATCAACCGTCGTTTTTGTCGTCCTTCTTACATTTCTTCACCATAACGTTTTATCGTGGCCATTCTTGGATCATCTTCTTGCTTCTTTTTTTGTCACAAAATCTTTTTCATTGGCCCAGTTTTGGATCATCAATCGTCTGTTTCGTCGTCCTCCTTTATGATCAAGACTTCATCGAGGGGTTCAGCTTTTTTTTCTGCTTTGCCTATTGAAACCAATCTTTTTCGTCCTCGAGGGCTTCGTTTGACCGCTGGTGCCCTACAAAAAGGAATGTATTTCCAGTTGTTTTATTTCTTGCATTTACCGTTTTGATGCATTGATTTATGTTCCTAACTCTTTTCTTTTTCTTTTTGTTTTGTTTTGTTTGTTCTTTATTTGTTAGTTTTTGTTTTGTCTTTTAGAATAATATTTAGCGGAGGGACCAGTCCTCGAGGTTATAGTACAGAACTGCTTCATTGAGCGCACTCCAGCATGCAGTGCCTGTATCCTTTTGGTATCCTTTTTATTCTTAGACAGAGAATTCAAACAATGCTCACTTTTTTTTTTATTGTTCCTTATGATGTAAATACAGTGTCAAAACACGAATGAGTCTTCTTATGTTTTCCTTCGAGTTGTTTTGTTCAATTCAAGCTTGCGACTGCTCCTTGTGGCCCGCAAGACCTGACCGTGCGGTGAACAAGTGGACATGCGGCCCGGGACCGTGCCAGATCACAAAGGTGGACGCATCAACGGGACGGCCTCGTTGGATCTCTCAGATGGAAAGAATCCCAGCTCTGTAAGACTTGTAGAACAGCCCACCGTGAAACGTAAGATACGTTTCTGTCATTCTGCTTTTGTTTCTTTCCTAATCTTTCTGTCCTCAATCAATTCTTTATTTCCTGTGTGACACTTGTAGGTGCGTTTGTTCCGTTGTAATCCGGATAGGAATTAATTACGCAAGTACAGATATACAGGCAGACAGGGAATCGGTGACTGACATTTGGCTCAGCATTGGGTAGATATATTGGCGATAAACAAATGAGGTCCTATACCAAATGTTGAACAGAAGTCAGCAAAAAACACAATACTCCATGGCGTTGGAGCGATTGCTGTTGTTGTTTGTGCTTGTTTTCCTTCAGAACCCCTGCATAGTGAACAGGTGTTTTCTTGGTCGTCGAACCGTCGTCAGATGTTATGCAGATGCTTTCCTTAAGGTGCGTACAACTGAGATATGGTTTTGTGTCAAATAGCAGAAAAAAATAGAAGAATGGAAATCAGAGGGATAGATGATGGATACTAGGTGGGAAAGGCTGTTTGGCGCAACCTCCCTGCCTTCCCCCCCCCCCCCCCCCCACCCCCCCTCCCCCCTCCCCTCCCCCCTTCATCCAGTATTAATATTGTTAACTGAGTTGGGCCTGTACGATGTATACTAAAAGTACACTGTTAAGTAATAATGACTACCTGAGATGGTTGGCTGAGGGCATGCCTTCGTATGCGGGTATGTTCATTTGTTTGTGTGCGCACATGACGTTAAATAGCTGGTCGTTCAACTTTGTAGGTCCACCAGACGAGATCTACGCAGACAAGATGTGGCAACCATATTTACGTGCTCCGAGTTGCTAGTTGGAGATCAAATACGCTATTCAAGTTTCTCTTGTGCTATTTTTTATTTCTTTTTTTGATTATCTAAGACTGAAGAAACAGCTTGCCTTCATCCATTTCTTTGGGGTTAGGTTAGAACATGATATTCTTGCTGTGTCTCTTTGAGATGATAGTTTGTTTCAGAGCGACTGGGTTACAAGGAAAGCTAGAAGTACAGAACTTTGATATCCTGATTTGATATCATCAGCTTTAGTTATTTTGTTTAGTTTCTCCTTTTAAATAAGGATAAGGCCTTGTTCGTACTATAATTCTGTAATTTTAGCGTCCAAAGCAAGACGAAGGATTCTTCGAAGTTTGGCAGCGACTTAAAATAATATATTCGTCGCCAAGGGGGAGAAAGTTGTCATTGTTTGCATTGGAAAAGTTGCAATGTCGACATTATTTTCGTTAAATTTCACATAAAAGAGCGCGAACGGGACCTACGTGTGCCGTCATTTGTTGTCGCAGGTTCGTAATATTCACATCAGGTTAGTACATTTATCTTATTAATAGATACTTTAGCTTGTCGTACGGCTATATGTATAAGTTACGATTTGTGCATATTTTGGCGAGCTGCTTCGGCCGTACTGCACACCCAGTGTCCAAACTTGATACCTCATGACGAAATGTAAAATGACGACATTAAATTACTTTTAAAATTGTCTTTGTTTCTGAATTTCTGTGGTATCCAAAAATATTAACCCTCTGACTCCCAAGAGTGATCGACTGTACTCTATTTCAGTAGAAAAATGTTTTACAGTATGAAGAACTTGGCGCTTGTTCAGATGGAAATTACGTGAGCTATAGATTATTACTAAACCACTCGTACCGTTGCGGCTGGAATTCCTGAGCGTTGTACATTTATGAGCTTGGGAGTGAGAGAGTTAACTGGTTGTTGCGTTTCATATCCACCTTCCCTCGTGATTGGTCTCTGCGTCTGTCTTTGTTTTTTTGCGGCTTCGTTTCTTTCTGTCCGTGCTCCTCTGTATCCTATATTTGTTTCTTTGTTTCTGTGTCTTCTTCTCTGAGTGTCCATGTTCCGCTGTCTATGTTTGTTTCTCTGATTCTGTATTTTTCTCTGAGTGTCCATGTTTTGCTGTCTATATTTTTTTACTCCGTCTCTTGTTTTTGTTTCTCTCCCTGTCTTTGCTCCTTTGTCTATATTTGTGCCTCTGTCTCCGTCTGTTTTTGTCTTTCTGGTCATTCCCTGTCTACCATCGCCTCCCCACAAAGTATACCAGCTATCCGCTCAGAACCCGTTCATTTAAATGGCGGACGAAAGTAACGTACACGTCGCTGCTACAAAACGGCCAGGTATTGTTCAAGAACGCTGATCTCAAGGTAAGGTAGCAAGTACGAACCTTTCTTGCAATTGTAGATTGTTTTCAGTAGTTGTTTCACTTTCAGTAATTGTAGATTATTTATCCGACCGATACAGTTTTTATGGAACAGAAAACATTGCTCTCATCGAGTTTACTGCCGGGATATCTGATTTGTCACCGGTAGTAGCTGCAAAGTAGTAGAGATTTAACTTGTTAGTGTGAACAACATCTCTGAGAAAAACGTTGACGGTTCGTCGTGATACTTCAGTGGATTCTTAGTCGTGGCTGCAAGAAAACCCTGGCATCAGGTTCTTGTTAATCATACTAATAATCCCGAGTCCTGTGAGGTTGCAAATTATTGCACCATCTGCAGAGTTTGACGTGGGAAACGATGGTGCTTTTTCTCGAGCTTGATCTTGTCAACTTCTACTTGTTGGTGACATCATTATGTTGCAGTCAATCTTTTTTTTCTGAGATAATTCTTTGTACAATAGCTTCGTACGCTGACGATCAAAGTTGACTGTCCTGACGGTTCCACACTCGACGGTTAGTAAATATTTAAAGGTATCTATGATTTCAGACTCGTTCAAATTGCTGTTCTTTGGCCGCTTTCCTGAGTCCTCGGAACCTCTTTACCTTGTCCCAGGAGGCTTTGCGGGTTGAGGATAGCGTCGCGCGCCCCAATGGTTTTGACGTCATTACAATGTTATTCATTGCGTAAATGGTTCGTGTTATCGCGGGCTGTGGTGTCGAAACTCGTTCACGCTGAGTAATAGAAGTAGCAAAGTTTAGAGAGAAAAAATGAGAATTGTAACGGTTTACTATCTGAGCTTGCTTGTGCTGTTTCTGAGCCTTCATGTTCGACTAGATAGGTTACAGATGTGAGGCATAAATTGTTGCAGAATGAAAAGTTTACGATAGTTATAGTACAAGCATAATTGCTTGTCATATGCGCCTTGATCTTCCAAGCTCTCCTGCTACTACAGGAAGTACTTCTCAGAGTACCGTGACGTCACCATGGATTGCAGAGACCACTCCGACATCTCCACCAAATAAAGTAACACAAAAACCCACTCCAAATACGCCGCCGGAGTTTTCAATTTTTGGCCAAAATCGGCCAAAAACCCTGGGCTATAGCCTTAGTATTTTGTCAAAATTCGAAGATTTTTCGACCATCTCAGAATCGCACGAAACTTTCAGAAATGTTCCTGGCACTATGCCGACGGTTTTGGCACAGCTCTTGTAAACTTTAAGCCCGCGCGTCGCGAGAAATTAGAGCAAATCATCGACTAATTAAAACATCACACCTTTCAAAGTTTTAAGCGGTTTTGCTGCTATATCTCGCCAACGGATGAAGATACATAAAGCAAATGTATTGCAGAAAGTCTTCTTATAGTCCCAGGAAGGTTTCCTAAAAGTTTCAAGAGTTTTCAATTTTTGGCCAAAATCGGCCAAAAACCCTGGGCTATAGCCTTAGTATTTTGTCAAAATTCGAAGATTTTTCGACCATCTCAGAATCGCATGAAACTTTCAGGAAATGTTCCTGGGACTATGCCGACGGATTTGGCATAGTTTTTGTAAACTTTAAGCCCCTGCGTCGCGAGAAATTAGAACCAAATCATCGACTAATTAAAACATCACACCTTTCAAAGTTTTAAGCGGTTTTGCTGCTATATCTCGCCAACGGATGAAGATACATAAAGCAAATGTATTGTAGAAAGTCTTCTTATAGTCCCAGGAAGGTTTCCTGAAAGTTTCAAGAGTTTTCAATTTTTGGCCAAAATCGGCCAAAAACCCTGGGCTATAGCCTTAGTATTTTGTCAAAATTCGAAGATTTTTCGACCATCTCAGAATCGCATGAAACTTTCAGGAAATGTTCCTGGGACTATGCCGACGGATTTGGCATACTTTTTGTAAACTTTAAGCCCGCGCGTCGCGAGAAATTAGAGCAAATCATCGACTAATTAAAACATCACACCTTTCAAAGTTTTAAGCGGTTTTGCTGCTATATCTCGCCAACGGATGAAGATACATAAAGCAAATGTATTGCAGAAAGTCTTCTTATAGTCCCAGGAAGGTTTCCTGAAAGTTTCAAGAGTTTTCAATTTTTGGCCAAAATCGGCCAAAAACCCTGGGCTATAGCCTTAGTATTTTGTCAAAATTCGAAGATTTTTCGACCATCTCAGAATCGCATGAAACTTTCAGGAAATGTTCCTGGGACTATGCCGACGGTTTTCGCATAGTTTTTGTAAAGTTTAAGCCCGCGCGTCGCGAGAAATTAGAGCAAATCATCGACTAATTAAAACATCACACCTTTCAAAGTTTTAAGCGGTTTTGCTGCTATATCTCGCCAACGGATGAAGATACATAAAGCAAATGTATTGCAGAAAGTCTTCTTATAGTCCCAGGAAGGTTTCCTAAAAGTTTCAAGAGTTTTCAATTTTTGGCCAAAATCGGCCAAAAACCCTGGGCTATAGCCTTAGTATTTTGTCAAAATTCGAAGATTTTTCGACCATCTCAGAATCGCATGAAACTTTCAGGAAATGTTCCTGGGACTATGCCGACGGATTTGGCATACTTTTTGTAAAGTTTAAGCCCGCGCGTCGCGAGAAATTAGAGCAAATCATCGACTAATTAAAACATCACACCTTTCAAAGTTTTAAGCGGTTTTGCTGCTATATCTCGCCAACGGATGAAGATAAATAAAGCAAATGTATTGCAGAAAGTCTTCTTATAGTCCCAGGAAGGTTTCCTGAAAGTTTCAAGAGTTTTCAATTTTTGGCCAAAATCGGCCAAAAACCCTGGGCTATAGCCTTAGTATTTTGTCAAAATTCGAAGATTTTTCGACCATCTCAGAATCGCATGAAACTTTCAGGAAATGTTCCTGGGACTATGCCGACGGTTTTCGCATAGTTTTTGTAAAGTTTAAGCTCGCGCGTCGCGAGAAATTAGAGCAAATCATCGACTAATTAAAACATCACACCTTTCAAAGTTTTAAGCGGTTTTGCTGCTATATCTCGCCAACGGATGAAGATACATAAAGCAAATGTATTGCAGAAAGTCTTCTTATAGTCCCAGGAAGGTTTCCTAAAAGTTTCAAGAGTTTTCAATTTTTGGCCAAAATCGGCCAAAAACCCTGGGCTATAGCCTTAGTATTTTGTCAAAATTCGAAGATTTTTCGACCATCTCAGAATCGCATGAAACTTTCAGGAAATGTTCCTGGGACTATGCCGACGGATTTGGCATAGTTTTTGTAAACTTTAAGCCCGTGCGTCGCGAGAAATTAGAACCAAATCATCAACTAATTAAAACATCACACCTTTCAAAGTTTTAAGCGGTTTTGCTGCTATATCTCGCCAACGGATGAAGATACATAAAGCAAATGTATTGCAGAAAGTCTTCTTATAGTCCCAGGAAGGTTTCCTAAAAGTTTCAAGAGTTTTCAATTTTTGGCCAAAATCGGCCAAAAACCCTGGGCTATAGCCTTAGTATTTTGTCAAAATTCGAAGATTTTTCGACCATCTCAGAATCGCATGAAACTTTCAGGAAATGTTCCTGGGACTATGCCGACGGATTTGGCATAGTTTTTGTAAACTTTAAGCCCCTGCGTCGCGAGAAATTAGAACCAAATCATCGACTAATTAAAACATCACACCTTTCAAAGTTTTAAGCGGTTTTGCTGCTATATCTCGCCAACGGATGAAGATACATAAAGCAAATGTATTGTAGAAAGTCTTCTTATAGTCCCAGGAAGGTTTCCTGAAAGTTTCAAGAGTTTTCAATTTTTGGCCAAAATCGGCCAAAAACCCTGGGCTATAGCCTTAGTATTTTGTCAAAATTCGAAGATTTTTCGACCATCTCAGAATCGCATGAAACTTTCAGGAAATGTTCCTGGGACTATGCCGACGGATTTGGCATACTTTTTGTAAAGTTTAAGCCCGCGCGTCGCGAGAAATTAGAGCAAATCATCGACTAATTAAGACATCACACCTTTCAAAGTTTTAAGCGGTTTTGCTGCTATATCTCGCCAACGGATGAAGATACATAAAGCAAATGTATTGCAGAAAGTCTTCTGATAGTCCCAGGAAGGTTTCCTGAAAGTTTCAAGAGTTTTCAATTTTTGGCCAAAATCGGCCAAAAACCCTGGGCTATAGCCTTAGTATTTTGTCAAAATTCGAAGATTTTTCGACCATCTCAGAATCGCATGAAACTTTCAGGAAATGTTCCTGGGACTATGCCGACGGATTTGGCATACTTTTTGTAAACTTTAAGCCCCTGCGTCGCGAGAAATTAGAACCAAATCATCGACTAATTAAAACATCACACCTTTCAAAGTTTTAAGCGGTTTTGCTGCTATATCTCGCCAACGGATGAAGATACATAAAGCAAATGTATTGTAGAAAGTCTTCTTATAGTCCCAGGAAGGTTTCCTGAAAGTTTCAAGAGTTTTCAATTTTTGGCCAAAATCGGCCAAAAACCCTGGGCTATAGCCTTAGTATTTTGTCAAAATTCGAAGATTTTTCGACCATCTCAGAATCGCATGAAACTTTCAGGAAATGTTCCTGGGACTATGCCGACGGATTTGGCATACTTTTTGTAAACTTTAAGCCCGCGCGTCGCGAGAAATTAGAGCAAATCATTGACTAATTAAAACATCACACCTTTCAAAGTTTTAAGCGGTTTTGCTGCTATATCTCGCCAACGGATGAAGATACATAAAGCAAATGTATTGCAGAAAGTCTTCTTATAGTCCCAGGAAGGTTTCCTGAAAGTTTCAAGAGTTTTCAATTTTTGGCCAAAATCGGCCAAAAACCCTGGGCTATAGCCTTAGTATTTTGTCAAAATTCGAAGATTTTTCGACCATCTCAGAATCGCATGAAACTTTCAGGAAATGTTCCTGGGACTATGCCGACGGTTTTCGCATAGTTTTTGTAAAGTTTAAGCCCGCGCGTCGCGAGAAATTAGAGCAAATCATCGACTAATTAAAACATCACACCTTTCAAAGTTTTAAGCGGTTTTGCTGCTATATCTCGCCAAAGGATGAAGATACATAAAGCAAATGTATTGCAGACAGTCTTCTTATAGTCCCGGGAAGGTTTCCTAAAAGTTTCAAGAGTTTTCAATTTTTGGCCAAAATCGGCCAAAAACCCTGGGCTATAGCCTTAGTATTTTGTCAAAATTCGAAGATTTTTCGACCATCTCAGAATCGCATGAAACTTTCAGGAAATGTTCCTGGGACTATGCCGACGGATTTGGCATAGTTTTTGTAAACTTTAAGCCCCTGCGTCGCGAGAAATTAGAGCAAATCATCGACTAATTAAAACATCACACCTTTCAAAGTTTTAAGCGGTTTTGCTGCTATATCTCGCCAACGGATGAAGATACATAAAGCAAATGTATTGCAGAAAGTCTTCTTATAGTCCCAGGAAGGTTTCCTAAAAGTTTCAAGAGTTTTCAATTTTTGGCCAAAATCGGCCAAAAACCCTGGGCTATAGCCTTAGTATTTTGTCAAAATTCGAAGATTTTTCGACCATCTCAGAATCGCATGAAACTTTCAGGAAATGTTCCTGGGACTATGCCGACGGATTTGGCATACTTTTTGTAAACTTTAAGCCCGCGCGTCGCGAGAAATTAGAGCAAATCATCGACTAATTAAAACATCACACCTTTCAAAGTTTTAAGCGGTTTTGCTGCTATATCTCGCCAACGGATGAAGATAAATAAAGCAAATGTATTGCAGAAAGTCTTCTTATAGTCCCAGGAAGGTTTCCTGAAAGTTTCAAGAGTTTTCAATTTTTGGCCAAAATCGGCCAAAAACCCTGGGCTATAGCCTTAGTATTTTGTCAAAATTCGAAGATTTTTCGACCATCTCAGAATCGCATGAAACTTTCAGGAAATGTTCCTGGGACTATGCCGACGGTTTTCGCATAGTTTTTGTAAAGTTTAAGCTCGCGCGTCGCGAGAAATTAGAGCAAATCATCGACTAATTAAAACATCACACCTTTCAAAGTTTTAAGCGGTTTTGCTGCTATATCTCGCCAACGGATGAAGATACATAAAGCAAATGTATTGCAGAAAGTCTTCTTATAGTCCCAGGAAGGTTTCCTAAAAGTTTCAAGAGTTTTCAATTTTTGGCCAAAATCGGCCAAAAACCCTGGGCTATAGCCTTAGTATTTTGTCAAAATTCGAAGATTTTTCGACCATCTCAGAATCGCATGAAACTTTCAGGAAATGTTCCTGGGACTATGCCGACGGATTTGGCATAGTTTTTGTAAACTTTAAGCCCGTGCGTCGCGAGAAATCAGAACCAAATCATCAACTAATTAAAACATCACACCTTTCAAAGTTTTAAGCGGTTTTGCTGCTATATCTCGCCAACGGATGAAGATACATAAAGCAAATGTATTGCAGAAAGTCTTCTTATAGTCCCAGGAAGGTTTCCTAAAAGTTTCAAGAGTTTTCAATTTTTGGCCAAAATCGGCCAAAAACCCTGGGCTATAGCCTTAGTATTTTGTCAAAATTCGAAGATTTTTCGACCATCTCAGAATCGCATGAAACTTTCAGGAAATGTTCCTGGGACTATGCCGACGGATTTGGCATAGTTTTTGTAAACTTTAAGCCCGCGCGTCGCGAGAAATTAGAGCAAATCATCGACTAATTAAAACATCACACCTTTCAAAGTTTTAAGCGGTTTTGCTGCTATATCTCGCCAACGGATGAAGATACATAAAGCAAATGTATTGCAGAAAGTCTTCTTATAGTCCCAGGAAGGTTTCCTGAAAGTTTCAAGAGTTTTCAATTTTTGGCCAAAATCGGCCAAAAACCCTGGGCTATAGCCTTAGTATTTTGTCAAAATTCGAAGATTTTTCGACCATCTCAGAATCGCATGAAACTTTCAGGAAATGTTCCTGGGACTATGGCGACGGTTTTCGCATAGTTTTTGTAAACTTTAAGCCCGCGCGTCGCGAGAAATTAGAGCAAATCATCGACTAATTAAAACATCACACCTTTCAAAGTTTTAAGCGGTTTTGCTGCTGTATCTCGCCAACGGATGAAGATACATAAAGCAAATGTATTGCAGAAAGTCTTCTTATAGTCCCAGGAAGGTTTCCTAAAAGTTTCAAGAGTTTTCAATTTTTGGCCAAAATCGGCCAAAAACCCTGGACTATAGCCTTAGTATTTTGTCAAAATTCGAAGATTTTTCGACCATCTCAGAGTCGCATGAAACTTTCAGGAAATGTTCCTGGGACTATGCCGACGGATTTGGCATACTTTTTGTAAACTTTAAGCCCGCGCGTCGCGAGAAATTAGAGCAAATCATCGACTAATTAAAACATCACACCTTTCAAAGTTTTAAGCGGTTTTGCTGCTATATCTCGCCAACGGATGAAGATACATAAAGCAAATGTATTGCAGAAAGTCTTCTTATAGTCCCAGGAAGGTTTCCTGAAAGTTTCAAGAGTTTTCAATTTTTGGCCAAAATCGGCCAAAAACCCTGGGCTATAGCCTTAGTATTTTGTCAAAATTCGAAGATTTTTCGACCATCTCAGAATCGCATGAAACTTTCAGGAAATGTTCCTGGGACTATGCCGACGGTTTTCGCATAGTTTTTGTAAAGTTTAAGCCCGCGCGTCGCGAGAAATTAGAGCAAATCATCGACTAATTAAAACATCACACCTTTCAAAGTTTTAAGCGGTTTTGCTGCTATATCTCGCCAAAGGATGAAGATACATAAAGCAAATGTATTGCAGACAGTCTTCTTATAGTCCCGGGAAGGTTTCCTAAAAGTTTCAAGAGTTTTCAATTTTTGGCCAAAATCGGCCAAAAACCCTGGGCTATAGCCTTAGTATTTTGTCAAAATTCGAAGATTTTTCGACCATCTCAGAATCGCATGAAACTTTCAGGAAATGTTCCTGGGACTATGCCGACGGATTTGGCATAGTTTTTGTAAACTTTAAGCCCCTGCGTCGCGAGAAATTAGAGCAAATCATCGACTAATTAAAACATCACACCTTTCAAAGTTTTAAGCGGTTTTGCTGCTATATCTCGCCAACGGATGAAGATACATAAAGCAAATGTATTGCAGAAAGTCTTCTTATAGTCCCAGGAAGGTTTCCTAAAAGTTTCAAGAGTTTTCAATTTTTGGCCAAAATCGGCCAAAAACCCTGGGCTATAGCCTTAGTATTTTGTCAAAATTCGAAGATTTTTCGACCATCTCAGAATCGCATGAAACTTTCAGGAATTGTTCCTGGGACTATGGCGACGGATTTGGCATACTTTTTGTAAACTTTAAGCCCGCGCGTCGCGAGAAATTAGAGCAAATCATCTACTAATTAAAACATCACACCTTTCAAAGTTTTAAGCGGTTTTGCTGCTATATCTCGCCAACGGATGAAGATACATAAAGCAAATGTATTGCAGAAAGTCTTCTTATAGTCCCAGGAAGGTTTCCTGAAAGTTTCAAGAGTTTTCAATTTTTGGCCAAAATCGGCCAAAAACCCTGGGCTATAGCCTTAGTATTTTGTCAAAATTCGAAGATTTTTCGACCATCTCAGAATCGCATGAAACTTTCAGGAAATGTTCCTGGGACTATGCCGACGGATTTGGCATAGTTTTTGTAAACTTTAAGCCCGCGCGTCGCGAGAAATTAGAGCAAATCATCGACTAATTAAAACATCACACCTTTCAAAGTTTTAAGCGGTTTTGCTGCTATATCTCGCCAACGGATGAAGATACATAAAGCAAATGTATTGCAGAAAGTCTTCTTATAGTCCCAGGAAGGTTTCCTGAAAGTTTCAAGAGTTTTCAATTTTTGGCCAAAATCGGCCAAAAACCCTGGGCTATAGCCTTAGTATTTTGTCAAAATTCGAAGATTTTTCGACCATCTCAGAATCGCATGAAACTTTCAGGAAATGTTCCTGGGACTATGGCGACGGTTTTCGCATAGTTTTTGTAAACTTTAAGCCCGCGCGTCGCGAGAAATTAGAGCAAATCATCGACTAATTAAAACATCACACCTTTCAAAGTTTTAAGCGGTTTTGCTGCTGTATCTCGCCAACGGATGAAGATACATAAAGCAAATGTATTGCAGAAAGTCTTCTTATAGTCCCAGGAAGGTTTCCTAAAAGTTTCAAGAGTTTTCAATTTTTGGCCAAAATCGGCCAAAAACCCTGGACTATAGCCTTAGTATTTTGTCAAAATTCGAAGATTTTTCGACCATCTCAGAGTCGCATGAAACTTTCAGGAAATGTTCCTGGGACTATGCCGACGGATTTGGCATACTTTTTGTAAACTTTAAGCCCGCGCGTCGCGAGAAATTAGAGCAAATCATCGACTAATTAAAACATCACACCTTTCAAAGTTTTAAGCGGTTTTGCTGCTATATCTCGCCAACGGATGAAGATACATAAAGCAAATGTATTGCAGAAAGTCTTCTTATAGTCCCAGGAAGGTTTCCTGAAAGTTTCAAGAGTTTTCAATTTTTGGCCAAAATCGGCCAAAAACCCTGGGCTATAGCCTTAGTATTTTGTCAAAATTCGAAGATTTTTCGACCATCTCAGAATCGCATGAAACTTTCAGGAAATGTTCCTGGGACTATGCCGACGGTTTTCGCATAGTTTTTGTAAAGTTTAAGCCCGCGCGTCGCGAGAAATTAGAGCAAATCATCGACTAATTAAAACATCACACCTTTCAAAGTTTTAAGCGGTTTTGCTGCTATATCTCGCCAAAGGATGAAGATACATAAAGCAAATGTATTGCAGACAGTCTTCTTATAGTCCCGGGAAGGTTTCCTAAAAGTTTCAAGAGTTTTCAATTTTTGGCCAAAATCGGCCAAAAACCCTGGGCTATAGCCTTAGTATTTTGTCAAAATTCGAAGATTTTTCGACCATCTCAGAATCGCATGAAACTTTCAGGAAATGTTCCTGGGACTATGCCGACGGATTTGGCATAGTTTTTGTAAACTTTAAGCCCCTGCGTCGCGAGAAATTAGAGCAAATCATCGACTAATTAAAACATCACACCTTTCAAAGTTTTAAGCGGTTTTGCTGCTATATCTCGCCAACGGATGAAGATACATAAAGCAAATGTATTGCAGAAAGTCTTCTTATAGTCCCAGGAAGGTTTCCTAAAAGTTTCAAGAGTTTTCAATTTTTGGCCAAAATCGGCCAAAAACCCTGGGCTATAGCCTTAGTATTTTGTCAAAATTCGAAGATTTTTCGACCATCTCAGAATCGCATGAAACTTTCAGGAATTGTTCCTGGGACTATGGCGACGGATTTGGCATACTTTTTGTAAACTTTAAGCCCGCGCGTCGCGAGAAATTAGAGCAAATCATCTACTAATTAAAACATCACACCTTTCAAAGTTTTAAGCGGTTTTGCTGCTATATCTCGCCAACGGATGAAGATACATAAAGCAAATGTATTGCAGAAAGTCTTCTTATAGTCCCAGGAAGGTTTCCTGAAAGTTTCAAGAGTTTTCAATTTTTGGCCAAAATCGGCCAAAAACCCTGGGCTATAGCCTTAGTATTTTGTCAAAATTCGAAGATTTTTCGACCATCTCAGAATCGCATGAAACTTTCAGGAAATGTTCCTGGGACTATGGCGACGGTTTTCGCATAGTTTTTGTAAAGTTTAAGCCCGCGCGTCGCGAGAAATTAGAGCAAATCATCGACTAATTAAAACATCACACCTTTCAAAGTTTTAAGCGGTTTTGCTGCTATATCTCGCCAACGGATGAAGATACATAAAGCAAATGTATTGCAGACAGTCTTCTTATAGTCCCGGGAAGGTTTCCTAAAAGTTTCAAGAGTTTTCAATTTTTGGCCAAAATCGGCCAAAAACCCTGGGCTATAGCCTTAGTATTTTGTCAAAATTCGAAGATTTTTCGACCATCTCAGAATCGCATGAAACTTTCAGGAAATGTTCCTGGGACTATGCCGACGGATTTGGCATAGTTTTTGTAAACTTTAAGCCCCTGCGTCGCGAGAAATTAGAGCAAATCATCGACTAATTAAAACATCACACCTTTCAAAGTTTTAAGCGGTTTTGCTGCTATATCTCGCCAACGGATGAAGATACATAAAGCAAATGTATTGCAGAAAGTCTTCTTATAGTCCCAGGAAGGTTTCCTAAAAGTTTCAAGAGTTTTCAATTTTTGGCCAAAATCGGCCAAAAACCCTGGGCTATAGCCTTAGTATTTTGTCAAAATTCGAAGATTTTTCGACCATCTCAGAATCGCATGAAACTTTCAGGAAATGTTCCTGGGACTATGCCGACGGATTTGGCATACTTTTTGTAAACTTTAAGCCCGCGCGTCGCGAGAAATTAGAGCAAATCATCGACTAATTAAAACATCACACCTTTCAAAGTTTTAAGCGGTTTTGCTGCTATATCTCGCCAACGGATGAAGATACATAAAGCAAATGTATTGCAGACAGTCTTCTTATAGTCCCGGGAAGGTTTCCTAAAAGTTTCAAGAGTTTTCAATTTTTGGCCAAAATCGGCCAAAAACCCTGGGCTATAGCCTTAGTATTTTGTCAAAATTCGAAGATTTTTCGACCATCTCAGAATCGCATGAAACTTTCAGGAAATGTTCCTGGGACTATGCCGACGGATTTGGCATAGTTTTTGTAAACTTTAAGCCCCTGCGTCGCGAGAAATTAGAGCAAATCATCGACTAATTAAAACATCACACCTTTCAAAGTTTTAAGCGGTTTTGCTGCTATATCTCGCCAACGGATGAAGATACATAAAGCAAATGTATTGCAGAAAGTCTTCTTATAGTCCCAGGAAGGTTTCCTAAAAGTTTCAAGAGTTTTCAATTTTTGGCCAAAATCGGCCAAAAACCCTGGGCTATAGCCTTAGTATTTTGTCAAAATTCGAAGATTTTTCGACCATCTCAGAATCGCATGAAACTTTCAGGAAATGTTCCTGGGACTATGCCGACGGAGTTGGCATACTTTTTGTAAACTTTAAGCCCGCGCGTCGCGAGAAATTAGAGCAAATCATCGACTAATTAAAACATCACACCTTTCAAAGTTTTAAGCGGTTTTGCTGCTATATCTCGCCAACGGATGAAGATAAATAAAGCAAATGTATTGCAGAAAGTCTTCTTATAGTCCCAGGAAGGTTTCCTGAAAGTTTCAAGAGTTTTCAATTTTTGGCCAAAATCGGCCAAAAACCCTGGGCTATAGCCTTAGTATTTTGTCAAAATTCGAAGATTTTTCGACCATCTCAGAATCGCATGAAACTTTCAGGAAATGTTCCTGGGACTATGCCGACGGTTTTCGCATAGTTTTTGTAAAGTTTAAGCTCGCGCGTCGCGAGAAATTAGAGCAAATCATCGACTAATTAAAACATCACACCTTTCAAAGTTTTAAGCGGTTTTGCTGCTATATCTCGCCAACGGATGAAGATACATAAAGCAAATGTATTGTAGAAAGTCTTCTTATAGTCCCAGGAAGGTTTCCTAAAAGTTTCAAGAGTTTTCAATTTTTGGCCAAAATCGGCCAAAAACCCTGGGCTATAGCCTTAGTATTTTGTCAAAATTCGAAGATTTTTCGACCATCTCAGAATCGCATGAAACTTTCAGGAAATGTTCCTGGGACTATGCCGACGGATTTGGCATACTTTTTGTAAACTTTAAGCCCGCGCGTCGCGAGAAATTAGAGCAAATCATCGACTAATTAAAACATCACACCTTTCAAAGTTTTAAGCGGTTTTGCTGCTATATCTCGCCAACGGATGAAGATAAATAAAGCAAATGTATTGCAGAAAGTCTTCTTATAGTCCCAGGAAGGTTTCCTGAAAGTTTCAAGAGTTTTCAATTTTTGGCCAAAATCGGCCAAAAACCCTGGGCTATAGCCTTAGTATTTTGTCAAAATTCGAAGATTTTTCGACCATCTCAGAATCGCATGAAACTTTCAGGAAATGTTCCTGGGACTATGCCGACGGTTTTCGCATAGTTTTTGTAAAGTTTAAGCTCGCGCGTCGCGAGAAATTAGAGCAAATCATCGACTAATTAAAACATCACACCTTTCAAAGTTTTAAGCGGTTTTGCTGCTATATCTCGCCAACGGATGAAGATACATAAAGCAAATGTATTGCAGAAAGTCTTCTTATAGTCCCAGGAAGGTTTCCTAAAAGTTTCAAGAGTTTTCAATTTTTGGCCAAAATCGGCCAAAAACCCTGGGCTATAGCCTTAGTATTTTGTCAAAATTCGAAGATTTTTCGACCATCTCAGAATCGCATGAAACTTTCAGGAAATGTTCCTGGGACTATGCCGACGGATTTGGCATAGTTTTTGTAAACTTTAAGCCCGTGCGTCGCGAGAAATTAGAACCAAATCATCAACTAATTAAAACATCACACCTTTCAAAGTTTTAAGCGGTTTTGCTGCTATATCTCGCCAACGGATGAAGATACATAAAGCAAATGTATTGCAGAAAGTCTTCTTATAGTCCCAGGAAGGTTTCCTAAAAGTTTCAAGAGTTTTCAATTTTTGGCCAAAATCGGCCAAAAACCCTGGGCTATAGCCTTAGTATTTTGTCAAAATTCGAAGATTTTTCGACCATCTCAGAATCGCATGAAACTTTCAGGAAATGTTCCTGGGACTATGCCGACGGATTTGGCATAGTTTTTGTAAACTTTAAGCCCCTGCGTCGCGAGAAATTAGAGCAAATCATCGACTAATTAAAACATCACACCTTTCAAAGTTTTAAGCGGTTTTGCTGCTATATCTCGCCAACGGATGAAGATACATAAAGCAAATGTATTGCAGAAAGTCTTCTTATAGTCCCAGGAAGGTTTCCTAAAAGTTTCAAGAGTTTTCAATTTTTGGCCAAAATCGGCCAAAAACCCTGGGCTATAGCCTTAGTATTTTGTCAAAATTCGAAGATTTTTCGACCATCTCAGAATCGCATGAAACTTTCAGGAATTGTTCCTGGGACTATGGCGACGGATTTGGCATACTTTTTGTAAACTTTAAGCCCGCGCGTCGCGAGAAATTAGAGCAAATCATCGACTAATTAAAACATCACACCTTTCAAAGTTTTAAGCGGTTTTGCTGCTATATCTCGCCAACGGATGAAGATACATAAAGCAAATGTATTGCAGAAAGTCTTCTTATAGTCCCAGGAAGGTTTCCTGAAAGTTTCAAGAGTTTTCAATTTTTGGCCAAAATCGGCCAAAAACCCTGGGCTATAGCCTTAGTATTTTGTCAAAATTCGAAGATTTTTCGACCATCTCAGAATCGCATGAAACTTTCAGGAAATGTTCCTGGGACTATGGCGACGGTTTTCGCATAGTTTTTGTAAAGTTTAAGCCCGCGCGTCGCGAGAAATTAGAGCAAATCATCGACTAATTAAAACATCACACCTTTCAAAGTTTTAAGCGGTTTTGCTGCTATATCTCGCCAACGGATGAAGATACATAAAGCAAATGTATTGCAGAAAGTCTTCTTATAGTCCCAGGAAGGTTTCCTAAAAGTTTCAAGAGTTTTCAATTTTTGGCCAAAATCGGCCAAAAACCCTGGGCTATAGCCTTAGTATTTTGTCAAAATTCGAAGATTTTTCGACCATCTCAGAATCGCATGAAACTTTCAGGAAATGTTCCTGGGACTATGCCGACGGATTTGGCATACTTTTTGTAAACTTTAAGCCCGCGCGTCGCGAGAAATTAGAGCAAATCATCGACTAATTAAAACATCACACCTTTCAAAGTTTTAAGCGGTTTTGCTGCTATATCTCGCCAACGGATGAAGATACATAAAGCAAATGTATTGCAGAAAGTCTTCTTATAGTCCCAGGAAGGTTTCCTGAAAGTTTCAAGAGTTTTCAATTTTTGGCCAAAATCGGCCAAAAACCCTGGGCTATAGCCTTAGTATTTTGTCAAAATTCGAAGATTTTTCGACCATCTCAGAATCGCATGAAACTTTCAGGAAATGTTCCTGGGACTATGGCGACGGTTTTCGCATAGTTTTTGTAAAGTTTAAGCCCGCGCGTCGCGAGAAATTAGAGCAAATCATCGACTAATTAAAACATCACACCTTTCAAAGTTTTAAGCGGTTTTGCTGCTATATCTCGCCAACGGATGAAGATACATAAAGCAAATGTATTGCAGAAAGTCTTCTTATAGTCCCAGGAAGGTTTCCTAAAAGTTTCAAGAGTTTTCAATTTTTGGCCAAAATCGGCCAAAAACCCTGGGCTATAGCCTTAGTATTTTGTCAAAATTCGAAGATTTTCGACCATCTCAGAATCGCATGAAACTTTCAGGAATTGTTCCTGGGACTATGCCGACGGATTTGGCATAGTTTTTGTAAACTTTAAGCCCGTGCGTCGCGAGAAATTAGAACCAAATCATCGACTAATTAAAACATCACACCTTTCAAAGTTTTAAGCGGTTTTGCTGCTATATCTCGCCAACGGATGAAGATACATAAAGCAAATGTATTGCAGAAAGTCTTCTTATAGTCCCAGGAAGGTTTCCTAAAAGTTTCAAGAGTTTTCAATTTTTGGCCAAAATCGGCCAAAAACCCTGGGCTATAGCCTTAGTTTTTTGTCAAAATTCGAAGATTTTTCGACCATCTCAGAATCGCATAAAACTTTCAGGAAATTCTCCTGGGACTATAGATTATTACTAAACGACTCGTACCGTTGCGGCTGGAATTCCTGAGCGTTGTACATTTATGAGGTCGGGAGTGAGAGAGTTAACTGGTTCTTGCGTTTGATATTCACCTTCCCTCGTGATTGGTCTGTGCGTCTATCTTTGTGTTTTTCGCGGCTCCGTTTCTTTCAGTCCGTGCTCCTCGTGTCGATATTTTTTTTTCCGCCTCTGCCTTTGTCATTGGTGCTGCCCCTTCCCTATATTTATTTTTCTGTTTCTCTCCCTGTCTTTGTTTCTTTGTCTATATTTGTGCTTCTGTCTCCGTCTGTTTTTGTCTTCTTTCTGGTCATTCCCTGTCTACCATTGCCTCCCCACAAAGTATATCAGCTATCTGCTCAGAACCCGTTCATTTGAATGGTGGACGAAATTAAACGTACACGTCGCTGCTACAAAACGGCCAGGTATTGTTCAAGAACGCTGATCTCAAGGCAAGGTAGCAAGTACGAACCTTTCTTGAAATTGTAGATTGTTTTCAGTAGTTGTTTTACTTTCAGTAATTGTAGATTATCCGACCGACCGATACAGTTTTTATGGAGCAGAAAATATTGTTCTCATCGAGTTTACTGCCGGGATATCTGATTTGTCATCGGTAGTAGCTGCGAAGTAGTAGAGATCTAACTTGTTAGTGTGAACAACATGACAGTTCGTCGTGATACTTCAGTGATTTCTTAGTCGTAGCTGCAAAAAACCCTGGGATCAGATTCTTGTTAATCATACTAATAATCCCGAGTCCTGCAAGGCCTTACTAATTGTTGCACCATCTGCAGAGTTTGACGTGGGAAACAATGGTGCTTTTTCTCGAGCTTGATCTTGTCAACTTCTACTTGTTGGTGACATCCTTATGTTGCAGTCGATCTTTCTTTATTGAGATAATTCTTTGTACAATAGCTTCGTACGCTGACGATCAAAGTTGACTGTCCTGACGGTTCCACACTCGACGGTTTGTAAATATTTAAAGGTATCTATGATTTCAGACTCATTCAAATTGCTGTTCTTTGGCCGCTTTGCTGAGTCCTCGGAACCTGTTTGCCTTGTCCCAGTAGGCCTTGCGGGTTGAGGATAGCGTCGCGCGCCAATGGTTTTGACGTCATTACAATGTTATTCATTGCGTAAATGGTTCGTGTTATCGCGGGCTGTAGTGTCGAAACTCGTTCACGCTGAGTAATACAAGTAGCAAAGTTTAGAAAGAAAGAATGAGAATTGTAACGGTTTACTATCTGAGCTTGGTTGTGCTGTTTCTGAGCTTTCATGTTGGACTAGGTAGGTTACAGATGTGAGGCATAAATTGTTGCAGAATGAAAAGTTTACGATAGTTATAGTACAAGCATAATTGCTTGTCATATGCGCCTTGATCTTCCAGGTTCTCCTGCTACTACAGGAAGTACTTCTCAGAGTACCGTGACGTCACCATGGATTGCAGAGACCACTCATACGTCTCCACCAAATAAAGTAACACCAAAACCCACTCCAAATACGCCGCCGGACTTTATTAATGGCACCACAGGTATTAATAAGAGCCTAGCATATTGCCTAGCAAGTGTTTCAATCTCGTAGATTAAATGGATTTGTCATTGATAGTGTGGATGAACTGAATGGAAATTCATGCAGATTGAACAATCAGCTCTTTGTATAATAACCAAAACTTATTTAACAAGCCAAATGAGCGCCAGAGTGTGGCAATTTAACTCAAACCAGAGGAGATTGTGGGTTTGACACCTGATATATGTTCTATTTTTCCCCCGATATCGGCTCCAGGGCGTATTTAACTTCACAGTCAGTGTCCTGCCAGGTTAAATTTAGGAGTGTTCAATAAATTGCTTACCATGCATAAATAGTCATTTTTTATTGTTACTTTGTTACTTTGTTCAATTGATCACGCAGTTGCCCACAACAAGACCAAAGTGATGTATTACGCTGCGAACAGAGAAGCCATGGGGATTGCTTTTGGCATCGTGGCGCTGATGGCTTGCATGTTTGGATGTTGTGCTTGTTGGTGGTGTTTTGATGACAAGAGGGACTATATCAGATCTACAAATCACTGGGAGGACGAAGAGTTCCGGATGGAACAAATCTACCTCGAGAAAGAGTCGCTGAATAACACTAAGGCGCTTCACTACAACGGGTAGGTTACGACTGAGATATCCCATACGCCCTTGCGCCTTCAACTCTAGTGTCAAGCCGAGAGAAAGAGAGAGAAAAAGAGTGATGTAGGACGTTTTGCGTATATAGATTTTTCTCCACGTTTTTACCCACGGAATTGAATGTTTCGGTAGCTGTTCATTAACTTTTGGGCTTCTTGTTGCAAATAGTTTAAAGTTTGAATTGGGGACAAATTTTATTTTATTTTCCCAAGTTTGACAAAAAAATGTTATATACATGTAGTATGTTTCATTTTGTAGGCCATACCATTAAATTGTTGTCGCTTCCGAGCGAAAAGCCTTTTAAAATCAGATTAGGGACGCCCCTTGGATAACGTCATCGACCCACGCTTGTGGGCGAGAATCCTTCAAAATTGTCATATCGTGTAACAATGAAACAGGCTATCTGCTGAAATGAATCGTCAAAGTAAAAGTAAACTAGTGCTTGGTATTATTTATTTTAAGGGCATTTGATCAAGGAACAGATGATGACTGGAAAGTTCATATCGATGAACCCATGTAACTCATCAACCGCATTCAAGCAATTACTCACTTGTTTCTTATCGTCTGTGCAAATTGAAAAAAAAAAATAGAAATTATAAGCAAATCCCTGAGCGTCCCTATATTATATTTGGCAATATAGATGTCTAAATATTTCTTTGTTGTGTTCTGTTATAGCTGCTATTCTCACTATTTTTTTGTTTAAAAAATTATGCAATACTGTTATATCAAACCCTCCTTATACTACAGTGAAGCTTTCTAATAGCGGATGCACTTTTAAACAAAAGAGCCCCGTTTCCCTGCTATAACAGAAAAACAACTGCAGTTAAATAAACGAAATATATGGCAAAATAGTTTAAAACTTTTGGGAAACCTTCCTGGGAATATAACAATACATTTCTCTTAATTTTGTTTAGCCGTTCATGAGATACAGCACGGAAACGATGCATAACTTTACGCAACTTTCTTTGAGAAACGTCAAGTGTTAGGCAATGATTGCCTCTAATATTTCGCGATAACCGCAATAATATATATCACGAATATTATACCGGAACCTTCCAATACTCCTAGGAACAATTCTTGAAAGTTTCAAGTGATTCTGCGATTGAGCCAAAAATGACGATTTTTTTGTCAAAAAAAATTCCAATTTTGAGCAAAATTTTAAAACTCTTGAAACCTTTCTGGGACTATAACAAGACATTCTGCAATATATTTGCCCTATTTTATTTTTTATTTTTCATTTTTTATTTATTTTATTTCAGCCGTGGGCGGGATATAGCAAGGAAACTTTGCATAATTATGCCATTTTGTTGAAAAGGGTGAAAAGTTAGGGGATCATTTGCTCGTGATACTCGCGACCCGCTCTTTGAAATATCACAAATGTTATATCAAAACCTTCGTTATACTCCCAGGAACTTTACCTAAAATTTCATGCGATTCCAAAATTAGCCCGAAAATGGCCGATTTTCGAAAAAATGGTAAGGCTATAGCCCATGCTTTTTGCCAAAAATAGCCAATTTTGAGCAATATTTTAAAACTCTTGAAACTTTCAGAAAACCTTTCTGGGACTATAACAAGACATTCTGCAATATATTTGCACTATTTTATTTCAGCCGTGGGCGGGATATAGCAAGGACGCTTTGCATAATTATGCGATTTTGTTTGAAAAGGGTGAAAAATTAGATGATTTACTCATGATACTCGCGACCCGCTCTCTGAAATATCACAAATGTTATATCAAAACCTTCTCCATACTCCCAGGAACATTTCCTGAACATTTCATGCGATTCTGAGATTAGGCCGAAAATGGCCGATTTTTGAAAAATGGTAAGGCTATAGCCCATGCTTTTTGCCAAAAATAGCCACTTTTGTGTAGAAATTTAAAACTCTTGAAACTTTCAGAAAACCTTCCTGGGACTATAACAAGACTTTTTGCAATACGGCCAAAGCGGCCAAATAGATTTATTACAAATTGCGTCTACTAGTACTACAACTATGCGTAAGTTATTACAAAATACGTCATTATTACAAAATGCCGCAGAACAGACAGAAAAGGATGTGTTGATATCTTGGCAGAAATCTGATCGTATTAAGGCCCTGTTTACATGGAAAGATGGTGACCCTCCTAGGTTGCCTGACAGCACTCAAATAATACTCAAATAATACTCAAATAATACTCTAGAAGTTGCAAATAGTTTAAATCAAGTCAATTTGAAACGCTTTTAAAACGGCAATAATTTATCAGTTTCTTTTAAAAGTCACGGCAAATGTAGACCGTGTTTAAAAACTAAAATCGGCCATATTATTCTTAGTCAGTCATGTGAAACTGAAGTTGCGACATAATTCCCAGAAATCATTACGTGACGTGATTGATTTCTTGCCATTTAAAGAACGAACAGATCAGTAATTGATTGTTTCGCGATGTTCGGAAACGGCTCAATCGTTGTTCTGTTGACAATCGTCTTGGCTGGTAAGTCCTATAGTTGTGAGCAGCATTTTTTTTTTTTTCTTGTCCACATTCGGCCGTGTACACCGTACTGTATAAACCAAGAAAATAAGGCCAACAATGTTTCCTTCTCTTGTCTTTGCTGTACACATAGTCGGCGAGGCCGAGTTTCATCACGGATGTACATTGTTTCGGTTCGATCTTAATACGTTTTCGTCTCCCTTCTGAAAACGATCGAACTATTCGGCAATAAAAACGTATCGATTCGGAAAATGATGTAGCTAAACATTTTTCGGTTTCAGTGTTTTCGTGTAAACAGCGAAGATGGAAGGCGAAGACCCATGCATCGTCTTTAAACGAAAGTGCATCCGCGAAAATTCAGCCTAAGTATGTTAGTTGTACTGCTTTGACAATTTGGTGACCATGTCAACTGAACTTACCGAGCGTTGTCCTTCAGTTAATGTATTTCCGGTCTACAAAATGTAGTCATTTTTCAGTTCTGTGATCTGAACACCCAGTTCAAACATCCAATCCATGTCCTGTTGACATAATGGGTGCAAAACATTATCTACGCAAGCCGACATATGGCAGCTTTCACTTACGAGTCTCTAAGTCAAAGTCGAAGTCGAGTCTCGAGAACGTGACCATTATTGCGACTAACGCTGCTGCTGGCTTATAATGTTGCTGCATGTCAAGGAGACAACTGCGGAAAGAATATCCTAACTGACCTTCGTAGAGCATTGGAAAATTCGGCATCGTTGCTTTCAGCTACCCCTTTGCCGCATGAACAACAATAGGGACATGTCACGGCAAGAAAACTCTGTATTCATAATGTTGTTTTTAGGCTCCTGAAAACCTTGACTGATTCGAAATTGTATGAAAGCTTTAAATCAATACATATTAATTATATTTGCTGTTGGACGAAGTTTCTGCTTATTTATAAGAAGCTTGATTTGACCGGCTGCATCGATTTTCTGCCGCTGTGTCAGTCCAGCTCACTTCAGTCAACAGTGAAGGTCATGTGCCCCAACGCCTTCGAAATTCGAGATGCAACAAACTACGCCGATTCTTCTGTTTTAGCCGAGAGTTATTTTAAATAATATTGCTGCAGTTGGTCTGTTGAAGCTGGTTTCTTTTTCTCGGAATCGGAGTAAGGCGTAAGACGCTATAAATTACTTCATTTTCTCGGAATCGAATCAGGAAATGCGTCAATCTTTTTAAGCTGGCGTCGTGTCAGTCACGAAACTTGGAACGGTCACGGGACTTCATCACTTTCGCTATTTTGCCACAATTTATAAACACCAGCATTTTCTTTTTTTTTAGTTTCACATCTTGTGCTTTGTGGCCTGTTTGTTTGTTTTGGAAGTGTAATGATTTTCTGGCGTTTGACTCAACTATGACTCAAATATGACTGTAAAAAATTATTAAATAGAGCACTAGTATTTCGGAGGAAGTTAACCGTCTTGTAAGGAGGATTTTTCTCTAGTTTATCACACGCCAACAAATGCCAAAGGAACAATAAAAACATTAGAAAGCTTGAGGAGACAACTGAGTAAGCAAATGAATTTAGTTCCAAAATTTTGCCAAGAAATGTCTCAGTTTGACTGCTTGTGCATTTGAGTCTGTTGCCGTTCAAAAGGTAGATTGCGGTACAATTACCTTTTGAGGTGGGATAGCTTTTGACTTGACTGTTCCATGTGCAGGTTCAGACGCCTTTAGCCGCTGGTTTGTCTCCCGCAGCACTGGCCTGGATAGACGCGACTGTGGAAGCCAGACCAAGCCTTGCAAGTCAATTGCCATGGCAACAAATAAATCTCGGCCGGGGGATTTTGTTTTCGTGAATGGGACCAATTCAGAGCATGCGCCATACCGTTGTGTCCAACGTCACATTGTTGGTACAGGTTTGTCATTTTTCAACTATGGCGACTCCAGGGCCTTCATCAGATGTGACGTTTTCAGGATCCCGTGCACACACAGTAGTACTCAAAATATTTCCCTAAACGGTTTTGTTTTTATAAACACAGAGGTCATAATGGAAGGGTGTTCGCTGGAGCTACAAAACTGCATTTTCCGAGAATTCGTCAAGAACGGAGCGATGGCTTTAAATCTCACGTTTGGAGAAACTACCATTGGCAGCGTCCTGGTCGATAGATGTTTCTTTGCAAATAACTCGGCTGTGGGATGCTTGAGTGTCAGCGGGAATAAAATTGACGTAACAGTTAAGAACACAACTTTCCAGAACAACAATGCCATTTTCCAGTTAACTTCAGATGCCGCAGAGGGTAACCGACAAGTTTATAATGTGCGTTTTATTGACGTCACAGTTGCAAATAACACGTGTTCTGTACGAAATTGTGTGAACATCGACGCAGGGAAGACGGGGGGATCAACACTTAAATTCCACAACACTACTTTCAAAGAAAACCTGGTGGGCCAAAGTGTCATTGACGTGGTGGGAACATCTGACACAACATTTCATCTCGCAAACTTTGAAAACAACACAGCGCGAGCTATTTGCTTTCGCAGTGGACACTTTTTACGCCTTAACATTTCCGATGGAACTTTTAAAAACAATTCTCTTCCATTTGAAGAACCCATCCTGGGTGGCGGTGCGCTCATGGTTGTCGCATTTGACGACGCAATTGTTGATGTCTATGACTCGGTATTCGTTGACAATCGAAGTCCTAGTTGCGGAGGAGCGATAAGTTTGATGAACTTATCAAGACTTTTACTGCACATAAAAAACACTAAATTCACCAGAAACCAAGCTGCTTTCAAAGGGGGAGCCTTGGCCATTGGTTGTGACGAACCGACCACTGAACTCAACATCTCGGTGATCATAAACAACACATACTTTACAAGAAATTCTGTTTCAAGCCAAGCTACTGCCGGTTTTATAGCTGCAGCAGGTGCTGCAATGTCAGTTGCGAGTCCTTTCATTCGTCAGATTCACATCGAAAGGACACTTTACCTGGAAAACGAATGCGCTCAATGTTATGCTGGAGCCTTGTTCGTTAATGGTTCGTTGTTCCAAGGAAATGTTACCATGATCAAGAACCACTTTACAGCCAACTCTGGTGGAAAAATAAGCAATGCTCTTGCTTTGCTGGTAAATCAATCTTCGCCGAGAGGAAGCTCGTACTTAACGCTTAGTGATCTAACTTTCAAGGGAAATAAGGGTGCACGCTGCCAGTATGATGTTTACATACAATCCTACCTGTCCATAATGGTCGATTTGTGGAAGTTTAAGAACAATCGTGGGGGAGGAATGTTCATTGGATTGATGTCAGATCTTTATCAGTCGCTGTCCATTCGAGATTCAGAGTTTGCCAGTAACTCCGACTTTGCATTCAATTTAAAAAGCTACAGCCAGTTCTCTATTTACACGATGAAGAATGTAACTTTTACTGAAAACGAATGCCAAGTGGTACCAAAAAGCCCGCCGGTGATCCAGCTACTCTTTCTTGGGGGAGACAACGTACTAAATATCAAGGGATGTAAATTTAACAACAACACTTGTGACCTTTCTGTATTAAGAATCCAATTCTTGGGAAGTAAGGATAGTGAACATACTTTCTCTATGTTACGTCTCCATGGTAGTTCTCGTTCCTCTTTTCAATTGACACCGGTGCTTACTTCATTTTCTAAAGAAAGGTCCGCCGATGACGAGCCCGGGGAGGCATGTCACTACTCTGGGATGGTCTTATCCAATCAGAGCAAGGTTAACATCGCTGATTCAGAATTCACAAATAACTGTGGGATGTCCGAGAGCACTATCACACTGCAAAATGGTAAGATTGAACTAATCAATAATACCTTTATCAACAATTTTGGCTTTGTTTGGGGCTCACACGTCCATGTAACGGATGGGTCGGCCACAGTGGTTATAATCAACAACACATTCCTTCAGACGCTGATCATGAAACCAATCTGGAAAAAAGAAGTTCCTTTCAGTGGCTTTTTACGTCTGACAAGTTCTGGAGTGTTGAATATTTCTCGGAGCTCTTTTAAGTTCAGTCGTTTTTGGAACGTAGATCAACTAATTTCTATTCGTGGTCCTGGAACAGTCGTCATGGACAATTCCTCGCTGGTGGAGTGTTCACACGGAAGCAATTTAAAGTTCGTCAACTTTACGCATTGTGAGCAGCTGCCAGACTCTCATTTTCCCTCACGGATAATAGCATTTACGTTTGCCTGTAGAACTTGCCCTGTTGGTACCTACAGTATACACAAAGGATTCAGCACTGGCTTTCAAATTCACAGCAACTTCACGTGCCAGCAGTGTCCATTTGGTGCCAATTGTACGAGTAATTTAGCTGCGCAACCCAATTTCTGGGGTTTTCCTGTGTCCAGTGATAAAGTAGAATTTGTCCGTTGTCCTCCTGGATATTGCTGCAGCAACAAAAAGTTCAGTTGTCACTACAGAAACGACATTTATGATAGTTCTGGCTGTCAAGGCAACCGTACTGGCATCCTATGCGGCGAATGCAGAGAGAACTTTACTGAAACACTCTTTTCTTCACGCTGCCAACTAAAGAGCACCTGCAATGACTGGTGGTGGTCCTTCACTCTGGCCTTGATTTGTATCCTAATGTTTGCCTTGTACTTAATACACAAGCCACCCATACTGCAACTGGCGCTAAGAAACTTGTTCTGGTTTTCAAAAACACGACAAAACATGGGTTTGGAAGACAGTCACCTTCGCCAGCAGCAGTCAGAGCTCGGCTTTATGAAGATACTTTTCTACTACTACCAGATAGCAGCACTTTTGACAGTGCCGTCAAATGGAACGTCTCATGTTGTGATGGATTACTTTGTTCTCCCCTTCGTAGGATTATTAAGCTTCACGGTCCATGACAACAACGTTTTCACTGTGTGCCCTTTTCAGGGATTAACTCAAACACTAAAAACTGCCCTGCTGTTCTTGGGAGTTCTCACATTACATTTGTCAGTCCTCTGCATTTACCTGTTCCACGCCGTGATTAACAAACTCTCCAAGAGATCGATAATTTTCCCGCCAATTGATGCCTACCTGGCAGCGAGCATGGAATGCCTTCTCTTGAGCTACTCCGCCTTTACATATACCTCGATGAAACTGCTTCGTTGGATACCAATAGATGGCCAACTGAGATGGTATTACAGTGCAGCCATTCCCATGGACATTTCTCAGTGGTGGCAAGGATTGTCAGTGTTTTGCATCTTGACATACGTGGTTCCGTTCATAGTTGTTTTGTTTATTGGTTCACGCAGACTTTACAGAGGTTTCGTCAGTCCACGTTCCTTTATTTTAGCATGCTATCTTCCCTTACCGTTCCTGATCAGCTGGCTGGTGGGATATTGCCATGCCATGAAAAGCAAAAATGTTGAACATGAGATGACAAATGCATCTGGTGCAATAGAAGATCAAAGAGAAGATGAAGTCGAAGATGACCTATCCACAGAAGTTAGAAACATGTCCAGCAATTCTTTAGTTCTCGAGGTTATTAGTGCTCCGTTTCGAAAGCCAAAGGACAAAAGATCTCTCGGAAAGATCCACTGGGAAAGCGTCCTGATTGGCCGACGTTTTATTCTTATTGCTGCAGCCATGTTTATTCCAGAGAGGTTCTTAGCATCCGTGTGTCTTACAGTCCTGTGTCTTCTTGCGCTACTTCATCATGTACTGAGAAAGCCTTTCCATAACTATTTCGCCAATGCCACAGAGACTCTTTCCTTGTCAACCTTGGTTATTATAGCAACTCTCAACATTGCTGTGGGAGCATTTTATCAGAGTGGTATTCAAGTTCCAGCAGCGTATTCCTGGTTTATCACGGCTTTCCTGTATATACAGGCACTGTTGTTGGGAATTGTTCCAGTGGCTTTCGCCCTCGTTTTGGTGTTCTCTGGCATCTCTCAAGTGTTCCGATTTTTCTTGTTCCTGATAAACCTTGTACGCATTTCTCGGAATAATCGGGACTGATTGACGACTCCTGATTACACATGCAAATACAAGAAACACTGAATATTTCGTGATTCCAACGTCAGGTGATATCTAAGCATCCTTGTGCGTTCAGATATCTCTTCAAGCGTCGGTAACACGTGGCCCTAGCAACGGTAACATGTGGCCCTAACTCTATTCATTATGTTTTTCAACATTTTTCATCTTAGTTTGCAGGAAAAAAGAGGTATGATATGTCGACCTCAAGATTAAAGATGATACTTTCCGTCAGTACTATCATGCCTCAAATATAATATTTTACACATTAGAAATAGGGCAAACCTGATTATCAGATTCTTTCGGATTTTACTCAAAGAGACCAGAGGCAGCACATACAAAGCAAGAGCGAATTGTGAGAAATATAAAATAGTTTGAAACTGAGATCACTGACGAAATTATATATTATACTGTCTTACATGATGCATACGAGCTCAATTATTCAGAATAACGAGTGCTAAAATGGGGTCGGTTTTCTTATCCATTTTAAAAACGTGTGGGTTAACCTTTTCACTCCCAAGTTCAAAATTCATATTCTCCCAAACTTTTAAGAGGAAAATGTATGAGTGATGTAATGAAAATTGATAGTTTAATCAGCTATCATCTGAGCAAGGTATCAAAAGCCAAGTTCTCCTTACTGTAAGATATATTTCTGGTGAGAAACTGAAGGAGAAAATTGAAGTTGATCACTCTTGGGAGTGAAAGGGTTAAAGGGCAAATCTTTTAGTAAGTGTTCTTCAAATCCTTCTCTTCCACCAAGGTGTTTCAAGTTCGAACCACGGCTAATTTCAAACTTAGAAAACAAACGAATGGATTTCTTAGCTCTTTTATGTACAGTCGGTTGCTTCTCTTCCGTGTTGGATAGTTCAAGCTTCGTTCGCGTTGGAATTGGCGTACTTCACACTATAGTCACTCAAGTTAATACAGATCTGTGAAAACAAAACATGGGAATGACCATGAGACGACGAAGGAGATAAAGTGGAAACACTTCCTCAGCGACCACAACACCTAACTAAAGTCCTGTAATGTAATGTGCAACAAACAAAAACTTTACAACAATAAACAAAGTTGATTTTGTTATTCAGATGAAGAAGCTGCGGTATTTGATATTCATTGCGACTCAAAGTTGGGAGCCATGTGACTTCAATTAGGTCTCCTGTGGTGAGAAATTAGCGATTGGGATATTTTCCAAGTTATTAGGTTTGATGTGCAACTTTACTGACCGTTTGCGCCCTCATGAGTCTGTAAATAGTCTTGGACAGTTCAGGGAAGGTTGGTCTGGCTGACGGCTCCAGTTGCCAACATTCCCACATGACAGAATACCTGGAATATAACAAAGCTTATCATTGAGTTCGAACAAACTACCCAGGCACCACGGAAACACGTTTTTCGATGGTGAGATCAGCTTAATTTCGAGTCAGCGGCCATTGCACAAAAACCAAACTTCCTTTGTTGGAACGCTTGTAAAACCTCGAGGTTTAGCTAAGAAACTCAAAGCTAAAACTCGATACTGAAGTAAAAGTTAGCTGAATACATCGTTTTCTATAACGTGAATTGTGCATAAGAAAAACGAGGCTTGCACACGATGAAAAATTTTACCTCGAGTTTGACAGTAATGGTAATGACTGCTGACCAATGGTACTGACGTCAGTACCACGCTCTTCGTGCCACCATTTATACAACACTTCTGAGATCATAACATAAAGGCTGTATTGTAAGCTGATCCAACTATAGATTCTCCTTACAAAATTCATGCTTTGTCTTTATGCATGGTGGGGAGAATTTAGAGTGCGAAGCTCAAGAGATAACGAGATACTTACAATGAGTCTGAGCAAAAGGGAGGTTTCGGCATCCGGTATCCATTGTGTATTCCGTTGATCACCTCTTCGCTGGACATTCCCGGGTAGGGGTTCGCGCCTGCACCACGACAGAAGCTGCTGGTTAGTTAAGCTGGCTCAAAATATGTGTGCGGATATAAAATAGTCCGAATGACAAGATTCTCCTATTGTTTGCAGCCAAAAAGTGACAAACAAACGAACGAATAGCCCGAGGAAACAGAGGTCTCTTATTGCGCGTTTGGATGAAGCGTGCGATGAGAGACGTCTGTTTTCTCAAGCTAACAAACGAACAAACAGAAACAACCCAAACCACGTACGACCCATCGAGCCGTAATACACACTGACAACAAAAACTGACAATACAATACATACCCAATGTGACAATTTCCCATAGCAGGATACCAAAAGACCATCTGTTAAAAACAATGCGAAAGGGGTACTAAATAAACTGATCTTGCTTGCTTGAGCGATTGATTGATTAAATGATTCAAAATCCCTGAGAACATTGAACTTACACATCACTTTCCGTGGTGGTAATTCCGCTGTAGATTGATTCATACGACATCCAGCGCAAAGGAAGCTCCGCCTGCAACAAAATCACAAGACTTCGGTTTACTTCAGAGTGTGCACAGATGTTCATTGTGACTTGAAATCGTCCGATAGGCAAGCCAGTAAAAATTACTGTGCGGTGAGTGATGTTTTACACGGTCAAACGCTGGTAGAATGGTAAAACGTTGCTGAGTCAGATACTTTTAGCTTACCTAGAAGGATGACGGTCCGTAAACAACATAATTTTATGGGGCATATTTTAAATAAATCATTTACATAAACGATGATTAGAATGAGCTATAGTATGATTGGGTGGGAGTTTCTGATTACAGTGCCCTTGTAACGAATCAGCAGTAAGAAATTTGGTCACCCCACCTGAGTTCTTTTCACGTATTGTTTCTCCACATAGATATCTCGCGCAAGTCCAAAGTCGGCAATCTTGCAGTTGTAACCCTTATCAACCAGAACATTCCTCGCTGCCAGATCCCTGTGGACGAGCTAAGAGGAGCCGGTGACGTCAGAAGACGTTTGACTCTCTAACTTCCCACAATGCCTAGTTGTCCTTACCGTACCACAGTGGCTACTCTACCTTGATCACAATACTGGGATCAATAGAAGGGGCTTTAAGAACTTCAGTCTGGGACTAAACGAAAACAACTTGATCCCAGGCTAAGGTTGCTAAGGCAGGTCGCGTGGCATAATTCAACACGTTTTTTCTTGAACACAAGACAGGGTAGTAAGGTAAAGCATATTACAGTAAGAAACATAAATAATTCAGGGGAAAGATGATCAAATTGCGGGCGTCATCTGGGTATTTAAGTGTCTGGCATTTTGCATGTTTTACCGTGTGTTTGATGTGACTAAACCGTTTTTAGCTACAAGCCTTACGTTTTGACTCGCTAGGTAACTCATTCCACGCGTTACTTGCCAGGCAAAGGAAAGTAAGTCACGCCACGTAAGCGAGGCGCTGTTGGCAGCGAGGTTTGCATACACCACTGCGTTAATACTCTGACGTAGGAAGTCCAAGAGGTTGCCAAGGGAACAGTACTCAACAATAATATACGGGTCCGCTGCAGGGGTAAGCAAATAAATCGGTTCAATTCACTAAATATACTGTTACACGAAGAATGGCGTACACTACTGCGTTAATACTCTAACGCAAAAAGTCCAAGAGGTTGCCAAGGGAACAGTACTCAACAATGATATACGGGTCCGCTGCAGCGGGAAGCAAAGAAATCGGGTAAATTCACTAAATGCACTGTTACACGGAGTAACTTCCTTGCAACGCAATCAACTTACATGATTTTGTACAAGAGCCCACTAAACCCACGATGTTCGGATGAGGAGCGATAGACTTCATGAGTTCCAGTTCAGCTAAAAACGCCCAACGCTGCTCTTCATCTGCGCATTCTGCAAAGGAAAATAAAACTCAGGCAACGCATGAGGATCAAGAACTATTGAGACAGGACTGAAGTGACACAACGGTTTACTGAGACAGGACTGAAGTGATACAACGGTTTACTGAGACAGGACTGAAGTGATACAACGGTTTACTGAGACAGGACTGAAGTGATACAACGGTTTACTGAGACAGGACTGAAGTAATACAACGGTTTACTGAGACAGGACTGAAGTGATACAACGGTTCTGCCGTTTGACTCAACCTGAAAACGATAATACTGAAGTTTATAGTGTGATACTGAAAGCGGGACTGTTGTACAATGGACAACTGCGCTCTGTGAGAACTAGTTTCGCTTCGCTTTGGGGTAGCGGTACAACACCGAATTATCAACGTAATGTTGATGACTGTGTGTTTGCTGAACGCCGTAAAGAATAGTTTAAACGTCAGTTGCTTGTCAACAGAGGATCTCTTTCATCTAAGGGTTCACACTCTATACGTCAACTTTCAACAAAGAAGCATTGCAATTAAAGCAACTCATACATTTTTGAAACCTACTTTTCAACATTTTGACCGCGACAATCTTGATCCCTTTCCGCGTTTTCAGGTGTCCCTTCATCACTTTCCCAAAATGTCCCGCGCCCAGTTGTTTCATGAGTGAGACGTTGCGTTTTGGGACCTCCCATCGCGCCTCTCTTGGTACAGAAGCGTACAGACTTTCTTGTCGTGTCGGAAGCGTTCTCCGTGTTGTTACATACATGTAGGAACTCTCGCTCTCATCATATATTTGCGCCTCCTCTATAGGTTGCTCAGCTGCTCTTCTCTGAAACATCAACAACATCGCACGATTTACGATAAAAAAGAGCGTGTAATGTGAATGGCTGAGGCGAGCGACTTAAATCATTAGTTTTTGCACCTGACTGCAGATGAATGTT
This sequence comes from Plumapathes pennacea, assembly GCA_964036295.1. Taxonomy (NCBI): domain Eukaryota; kingdom Metazoa; phylum Cnidaria; class Anthozoa; order Antipatharia; family Myriopathidae; genus Plumapathes; species Plumapathes pennacea. The sequence continues at coordinate 632,767 of OZ038466.1, forward strand.
CACGTCATCACAATCATACCATGAACAAGAAATCAAATAGAGTGCTAGTGCAAACAGTGATCTAAAACCCGTCAAAATGAATCCAACATTCTTGGGTTTGGCCACCAAACATTACTTTTGTTCTTGGATTTGCCTGAACGATGTCTGATTCGTTTGGACAGTCTGTTCAACGTTGTTTGACTCGCGCCGACGCACTAGAGCTAAATGTGTGCACTGTGTGCTCATTTTCGTTCCCAGAATCCTTATCGTATACAATGTTTCATAAAACATGTTGGACGATGTTGGACTCGTTTGGTCGCGCCTTTACAAAACTTGTGCACGGATACGCTGAAGTGTGACGTCAGAGACAAACAGAAGCAACTATAATATCTATTGTTGTGCTGTATAAATAGTGTAACCGCTGACTTACTATAGTGCTGTACGTCCTGAGGGCAGCAGAAGATTCGGAACGTCCCGGTTTGTTCTTTCTTCGCTTGAGGAATATTATCAACAGAATGGTCACCATAACGACCAACAGTGTACCAGCAGTGACTCCACCGGCGACAGCTCCGACATTGATTCCCTGGCTGTCGACTTCTCCTGGCTGTTTTTTGTCACTTCCTTCACCTAAAAAAATCCAGCAAGAAGCGTAAAGGTTCGTCTTCACAACATGCCAACCAGAACCACATAGCGACCAAATTATGACCACAAAGCGACCATGGTACCGACCACATAGCGACCACGTTACCGATCACATACCGACCGCATAGCGAACACATACCGACCACGTTACCGACCACATACCGACCGCATAGCGACCATGGTACCGACCACATTACTAACCACATAGCGACCACATTACCGACCACATTACTAACTAGATACCGACCACATACTGACCACTCACTGACCACATTACTGACCACATTACTTACCCAGTAGAAGAATTTTGTCACTGGGCATGCTCTGTCCATACTTGTTGGCAGCTGTCACTCGGAAGCAAATCTTTCCCCAGCCTTCGTCCCGACTTAAAGTAACATTCCTGAAGTGTCCAGGGACAGTGACTAACTCTTCCCACGTCAACGAATTGTTTTGTCGATACTCTATAGTGAAGTTGTCTGCGCCACCGTATCTCAGATCCCACAAGATAATGATTGTCATGCTAGATGTTTGGTTTACTTGTAAGATGGTTGGAGTGTCTGGTATTCCTGTGAGGAATGTCAATCAATCCATCAATCAAATAATCAAACCGATCGATCGATTAAAAGAAAAAAATCGATCAATTCATCGAACAAATAAACAAAACAATATTGGATTAATCCTCAACCACAAAACAAAAATAACAACAAACTAATAACCGGTACAGTAATCAATCATCAACCAACCAAGAAACAAAATAACCAACTAAGCCCCAACCGATCGACTGACCAACAAAATATATAGAACTTGGAAAATCACTAGATTGCTGAGATTAAAGCTCTTATAGTCGAACTACCCATTATGTGCCATTTACATTGGCCTTACGAACGTCTTCTTGAATATTTAGGAACATGTGTTATGAGCTCAGGGTACATAGGGGAAAACCTAGACCTATAGATTGTATTTTACCAACATGGATTTCATGTATCTACATATTGAGTATTTATATTCTCTAGGACTGCTCACCTTTCACACTGAGTGAGATGTGATCTTCAGCCATCCCATAAGCATTCTGTGCTCTGCAAATGAATTTTCCCGTGTCTTTGTGCTGAGCGTTGCTGATACGTAGCTCTGCTTGGAATGTTGAGTTCCTGTGCTTGACACTTACTGTCTGTCTTTGCAGCATTGTCCCCTTATTATGCCAGGTGATCTCTGGCTTAGGAACACCCGTAAACAAACACTTTAAGGTAACCGAGAAACCCTTCATGATCACCATGTTTGTTTCTAATGCAAGTATTTGTGGCGCAGAAGGTTCTGTAAGACAAGAACAAACAAACAAAACCATGTGAGCGAAGAGAGGAAAGAAATGAATGCATGTACCAATCACATGCTTTTCAGGAGTACCACACTATATAGCTTCTCACTTACCGTCAACTCTATGAAGAAGTGTACATAATGTACTCGTGGTGATAAAATTGAATAATGTTACAAAATTCAGTGGCTTACTATTGACAGTTAGAATGGCTGGTTCACTGTTACTAATTCCTTTTTTGTTCCTGACAGTGCACTGGTATTGTCCAGAATCCTTGATAGTAACATTAGAAATCCTGATAGTTTGAATATTCATGCTGCGCCACTTTACAGACCATACATGGATTCTTGTGCCTTTAACAGGCAGACTGGCTCCATCTTTACTCCACCTGATACTCATTGATCTGGGACTGCCTGCAACTCGGCAGGACATGTTTACAGCAACACCACTCAAAACTGAGGAACCTCTCGGAGGAATGACGATGGAAGGATCTGAAAGAAAATGTATTTTAATGTCTGCAACTATCAACTGAAAGATATATGTACAGGTCAGTTCAGAATAAAGCTAAGTGTACTGCAATGATTAAATAAAATGTTATGAACAAAATATCATTCAATTATTGATGTCTAATATTATTAACAATAACTTATTTACAATTTAATATTATAGTTATTAATAATGACATTATTCAAATAGCATTTACTGGAAGTCAATTGATTTTCTCCTCAGGATTTTCTTGCAGTCAGCAGATTGGGGCATGATAACAAAATAGAATACTGATTATTATCATTAATATGATACACAGTAATAATAGACAAATGAGTCTACAGAACTTAATATAGATCTTTTGACTGAAGCTTCCATACTGTGCAGTAGAAGATGTTATTATTAATAGTACAGTATCATGCATGGTGGAGTTAAAAAAAATGCACATTACCTTTGACAACTTGAACATAAACACTGGTGACAACGGAGCCCATGTAGTTAGCAGCGGTACAGGTGTATTGGCCTGTGTGTGAGTACAACTTTGCATCTGAAAACTGTAGTTTCCCTGACTCAAGAGCAGTGACCCCTGCCATACTTATATCCAGGCCACCTTTTGTCCAAGTGTATACTGGTTTAGGAAACCCAACAGCTTTACAAGGTATTGTGTAAGCTTGGCCTTTATACAAAGTCATGTTGTATGGCTTTTGAGTCCACCTTGGAGCATATTCTGAAAAAAAGAATTAATTAGGTATTTTTATTGGTTTTTATTTATTATTATTATTATTATTATTATTATTATTATTATTATTATTATTATTATTATTATTATTTTTAGGGGGTATTCTTAGAGGTGTGGTACACCTTATTCAAATTATGCTTTCAATGCTGAAATCTTGAAAGTAAAGTGCCAATTTATATATATTTTCATGGTCTTTTCCATTTTCATCCTCTCTTTCCAGAGGAAAACAATGCATGGCATGCAAGAATATAAAATGAATTAAAGTATATTGTACTGGTATCATGCATTTTTATCTGACAATACAGTACAATAATATTATTTAGCCACAATAACTACTCATACATTTTCTTCTTGTATTGCCAGAGGAGAATTACTTGATCAGCCCTTACCTCCTGATATCACTTTCAAATATGCAGTGTCCCTCTTGGTCCCAAGGGCATTTGTTGCCTCACAGGCGATCTGTCCCTCATCTGACCATTGCACTGCTAAAATAGTGAACTTCTGAGGTGAAATAATATATCCTTGGCTTCCTATCTCTATTTTGAGGTCATTCTTGAACCAAGTCACTGTTGGTGTTGGATCGCCATCAGCACTACATGTGAAGGTCACTGCTCTACTGTGTAGCTTAACAGTTTTATTCTTTGGAAAAATTGTAGCAGATGGAGGCCTCCCTGTAATGAGAATGAGTAATTACAGTTAAATTCATTGGCAAGATATGATGTATTTTCATTTTCAATTTCAATTTCACCCCTGTTTCAGACCAAATTTCAAAATCTCCTACCTTATTCCAGACCAAAAGGTTAAAATCAATACTCTATTTCAGACTAAAATGCTGAAAATAATAACCCTTTAAGCAGGCGGCACATACCTATATGGTTCATATATGGGAGTACCCCCCCCCCCCCCCCCCCCCCCCCCCCCCCCTCAGGGGTTAGGGATTAGTGCCGAAGCACAGTATCTAAGAGGCCAAGGAGGTATCCATGGCAATTACCTTTCCACAACCCACCACCAGGCATCTAATCATACTGATCAGGTATCAGTGGAGATCAACCATATAACACCAGAACTTAATTAGACCGCCCCACAGCAGCCCAGGCACTGCTGACCACTCTGACCTACACATGTACTACAACCTGATCCTGCACACACTGATACCCCTGATCACCCTTGGCCAAGTCTGGTAAATTAATTATTTATGCAAAGAGCATTGTTGCGATTGCCTCTAACTAGCTAGTCCATGATTGTACAGTTCTTGGTTTTCAATTTTTTCGCTTCAAGCATCGGATTTGGAAGCCTAATTTTTAGACGTTTCGAGCTCGTCTAAAGTCTAAACTATTTAGAGTAAAATTTACTCATTTAATGATAACGATATATAAAGGCCGATCGCTTACATGAAATAGCCACGAAACTAAATTACAGTTGAACTTTATTTGACTAATATTGACGACGAGCGAGCCTTTGCGGTTCAGTTTAGAATTTTACTCCAAATCTGTCGTTACTACAGGTGCATATAAGACAACTACGGCACTAAATTGCGTTGATACAATAGAGCTCTAGAGCGTGTGACAGCCAAAGCTTCAGTTTGTTTCAGTAAACAAAACGCAAAATCTTTATCTGCCACAAGAAACCTGCTTGTCAAATCTGACACTGTAATACAGTTCATACTTACGGGCTTGACAAATCCCTTCGAGTAGACACAGGACCAACACCAAGGAAAACATTTGGGACTGCTGTGACAAACGATGGAAAAACGGTGAATATTCTACCAAGTGCACGAACTTCTGCAGCTCGCAAGTATGTCAATACCGACTCAAAAGTATTTATCTTGTCAGCACACTTCGTTTAGAAACAGTTCTAGAGAATATCTCAAAGTTTTTACTTGATTGATCGGATGAGCAAGGCTCAGTATCAAATCTTGGAACGCTTCAGGCGAAGACTAAACAAACCAAAGTTCAGGCCGACCGAGAAATGAACGGCTTCGCGCTCCCGTGACGTCAGGCACCTGACAGGAAGTGTGGTACGCTTTGCGCATTTCCGGTAGAGACTTTTCAGTACGCCCTGTATGTTGTGGGAAACTCCAACAGTGAATCAATGAGTGGGTGATTTAATCAGTCCGCTGTTAGGATCACAGCTAAAAAATATTGTCGAACTCGTCAAAGAACTGTTGCGAGATGCCAGGCTATAGACGAACGTAAAGTCCTAATGAGTTCTGATCGATCATTAGGCTCAGCATGTGACTCACTTATGACTTGATAGCCTGGGTCCAAGTAATTTAGTCGTTTGAGTGGGCGGCCCACGTCAGAGCAGAAGAATACACCAGAAAGGTAAACCTAGTTATCACAGCACCAAAAAAGTGTAATGTCCCTGGGAGGTGTTGCATTTATTATTTCTTTTTTTGAGGAGCAAAGACTAAAAAAATAAAATGAAATAAAATAAAATAAGTTAGCTCCACGGCCTCAACGCCCTCTCTCGCCTGAGAGGGATCCCAGTTCAGACGCGCACCACCGACAAGTAATGTCTGGTTGTTTTACGTAGAGTCTATTAAATTTCCGTATAATTTTCCTCTCGTTCAAGTTACGCCTCGTAACGACCCCAGAAAAATCCTTGTGACACCGAAAGAGGATCTCAGTTAACATACCCTATGAAGCCAGAAAATGGATTTAGTGCAGTTGAGAACGAAATACATTTTGACTCGAATATCAATCATTTTCTCTACCCCAGTAAATATATCCCGGTCAACTGGAAGCATGACAGTGCACAAGACGGACTATTTCATAAGGAGGATTTTGAGTCAATTCTTTACTGAAGGCCGGGCCTTTACATCTCCCTGCGTCGCGCCCAGGCCTTACTCAACTAAATCGCCTTGAGAGAAAAGGAGAACTACTCTTAGCAGTCTCTTGCCATCTCTACTTCCAGCCGTGCAAGCGAACACGTTATCCATTTTGCGATGCGAATATCGAGTGTGTTCACATTCACATTCACATTCACATTCAGATGAGGTTCCTCTTCATACCTGTCCCAAACCGTACGTTCCAATGTATCAGCAATTTTACGGCCCTGCCCCACCCCAAGTCCGTTCCGCAGTTTTGTGACCAAACATGGGTATAGCCATTTGCTGATGGTTGCCATGGATACAAATGGAAGTATTGTGCAAACATGTCACTTTTTGTATAGTTTTTCACTTCGACTGCAACTGTCTCACTAATGGTTACTTTCCACCGGGATGTAACTGAACTTAACAGTAATAAAAAAAATCTGTGTATCAATTCACCATCCCTGTATCCATGGCAACCAAAAAGAAATGATGTGGACCCCTGACGGAATTCGACGAAGCTGGAGAACAGGTGCTAGAACAACAAAAAGTACAAAAAGTATTCTTTTTGCCATTGAAGCCATGTCCAAATGTATCTGTTTTCGTTTCAAAACAGTATTTTTTTCTTTGTGGTTCGACACGTAAAACGGTCATCGAAAACACAACTTTTCTAGATTTGTGTGGACGAGCAAATACGAATCGAAAACCCTATCGTACAGACGCAAACAATTTTGAAAACGGAGAACGACAAACCCTTTTAAAACGAAAATGGCTACGTGTGGACATGACCCAAACCAAAGGAGAAATCAAAACGAGTCTTTAGAGTAAGGAGTGGTAAACAATTTACATACCTTTCACTCCTAATCAAACGGTGTGATAGTCTAAGCCTATCGAACTTCCAGCCGCAAAACCTTAAGACAAGTACCGGTCGCCTAAATCTTGCGTGTGATCACGATGTACGTACCGACCATGCCAAGAACAATCGTGCTCACTCCTCTTGGACTTGCTATTTATAGAGGGCTGAAGAAGCGAGTAATCGGCATCACCGCAGTAGCACAGATACCGTGGCAACGGCGACATATTCTTGGGTCTTTTCCTGTGTCAGATCCCGACAAAGCTGATGTAGCGAATCACGGCCCGGCCTGGCAAGATTGGCACGGGAGATCGGATAGCCCTGTCTTTACCTCAAGAGGAATATCTGAGCAAAATGGCAGTCATATTGGCTTTATCGTGAGTATTTTCAATCGCTATGAACTTTTTCTCTTGAACTGACACGAGGACCTCTTTCAAAACTCTTTCGGAACACGCTCACATCAAAATGTATGTCTTTCAGGTTAATCGGCGAGTCTTCGTCTGAATCATTTAATTTTCCCGAATATCTACATTTTAAAATTATAAAGAACAGACACAATATGAGAATAGATATTTCAATCAAGCTGCTGTCTTTGGCAAAGTATCAGGATGACTAAGTGAAATCGAAGGGTTTTATAAATGTCTCTATCAACTATAAATAACTGTTCGACAAAATGCTGCTACTGAAAATAGTTTATAAAAGACATTTTATAATCTCGTCGCCACCAGGTGCATATCAAGTCCCAAGGAAGACGAATTGCGAGGAATATCACTGCACACATTCTCCCATGCAATTAATCTAATCTGATCTCTAGTCTCCTCGCAGCCGTTTTTGTGGTCGCAACACCTTGTGCCACAAAAACGGCTGCGGGGAGACTATCTGATCTCGAACTTGACTGAAACGTTCCAAGACATTGGACAGATTACTCAGCTTGCGTCGCAACGCGAGGAATCTCTTGATAAGCGCGCCACACTCGAGCTACGTTTATACGCGCGCGTTTTCAGTTCCATTTCGATGCGTTGTCATCTCCCTTCTACGCGAAAACAATCGCAGCAACTAAACTTGGATCGCTTTTCGTGTAACACAGCCTCAGCATGCAAGAGATCACACAGAAGAGAACACAATCTGACTCACAAACTATTTATTGAAATGGCTGTACAATGATTGTGATGGCGCTTATAAACTGAAATCTGAAACATTACGACAATAAAATGCGAAAAATACTCATGCTCTGCAGTACCGCCCCACCCTCTATTTATCCAGGTTTAACTCTTTTCGCACCTGAGGCTTTCAAGTCTCGAGGTTCGAGACTTGTAATAAAATGTAAAAAAAAAAGTTCATTTGTTTGTGATACTTGCTTATCAAATGATAACTAAATCACTACGCGCTGCATTCCAAGCTATTAATGAAAAGCAATGGATTCTAGACTAATGTGTGAAATTTGACTTCGCACAAAGTCCTTATATTAACTGCTCTTGTTCTATTTTTTTTTTGTGACCATACAAAGACAAATTCGACCATGTAAAGAGGAACTTTGGAAAATACTGCATTAGACAACTAGTTGTCGAGGAGTTTACGCCGCAAGTTTCCTTGACAATGAAAAACGAAACAATTGTGTGCGTATTTTCTATCGTTGCCTGCATCGCAGACAATACCATTTACACAAGGATGGACTCGCATCCGAGCTTCAGTGCCATTCTAACACAAACACGCATGCGCCAAACCCAAGAAAAGTTGGATGCGCGCGCAAGTTTGTGTAGACGGTCTGTCATGCCAGGACCGTTTTTCCTTGATCCTCTTTTGTTTAATTTCTTTTATTACTTCATCAACAAAATTTAGGGTTTTCCGATTATTCTTTGGACAAGTTTCTCGCGCATCAGATCCACAGATGTTCTGAACGCTGTTGTCATCTTTTCATTCGTTTCAGTATACTTATCAAAAATAATTTCAGTCCAACATCCTATTCGCCAAGTGTTTTTGATTCCAGATTTCTAAGTCCGATCCCGGAAACAACTGGAACTTCACGAGAAAGGACCTTGATCTACTTGGTAAAAGGAAAAATCACAAGTGAATCAGAAATTTCGAAAATAACACGCCCCGAGTGCGTATGCGCGCACAAACATACGGAAAAGCGCGCGCGATCTAAAACTAGTTTTTTTTTTTCTCACAAAGCACGTGTTTAGCTCTTGCAGGCAGACAGACGGATACGACCTCACTGAAACTCTTTCAAGTTGTGGCTTCGTTTTACCAACAACGCGACGAGTTCCTCGGGTCTTTAGCTTGTACTACTCTTGCTCTACTCACTCGTTTGACACAACTGGTCGTCCTCGGCCTGTCTTCTATGAGCCTTTCTTCTCAACTCAGGGCCTGAGATAACCACAAGGCCCTTGCGTTAAACTAAGGACAACTTTAAATTTACACTCGTCGCGCAATCCTTAGTCAGCACCATGTTGGCTTACACTAAGTAGCTAACGTAATTTACTTCCGGTCCATTCGATTCCGGCTGCGGTTGCCTCTGACTTGACGGGACTTCCGGTTCCGGTTGCCGTTGCAGCGAGTGGCTCGAAGAGCGCAGGTCAGGCCGTGAGGAACCAGGCCTAACAAGCTGACCTTGACTGTTAATGTAGGGCTGGGAAGAATAAAGGTCGAGGTGGTCAAACATTGTCCAAGCATTGTCAAACAGCGTTTTATAATGTAAATGGGGAGAGGGAGAAATATTTGCGCCTCTTCAGACTGAAAAAGTTCTAAAAGAAGACGCAAGTGGCATTGCTACACATTTAACTTGCACTTGTGATATCTAGTTCCTGTGAGAATTCGTGTTCGTCGTCTAAGGAAGGTAATTGAAGTGTTGTGGGACGGTAAATGAAGTGGTAAATGAAGTGTGGTGGGACGGGAGGGTTTCCTCACCTGGCTTGAGCGATTAGATGACCTGGTGTCTGGTGGCTCGTAACCGCTGCCCCGACTTGACCGCGGGCCCCGTTCGCCGCGCATAAAGACGGGAGGCGGCTCCGGCAGGTTGTTCTCTGTAGATAAAAACAAACAAACAAAAAAACAAAAAAACAAGAATCAACACAAGCAATACAAATTACGAACTCGGCTCTTCACGAAAGAGGGAGGACGGAAGTGTAGGGGATTCTTCACATTCCAACGAGAGTACAACCTCGCTATCTCGAACTCGGTTATTTCGAAATCCCCGCCATCTCGAACAGAAATCGATTTCCTTTGAAAACGAACTCGATAGAAATCCCCCTTGGTAAAACCCCGCTATCTCGATCCCCCGCTATACCCAAATATTTCTCGATTCCCTTGAGAGTTCGAGATAGCAAGATTTTACTGTAAAAAGCTGGGTCCGCCGTCCAGTGTATAAGAAATCCATATAATGGGTCGTAAAGCGAGTATTTCTAGGAACCGCTGCCGTAATTTAGGGTTACAGGGCGCGACTTTGGCAGTTTCATGCTGTAGCACCAGCCTAAATAATTCTAACCGCTTCTGAGCAACTTTTGTGGAAATCTACTCGCTCGAGCCGAAGCTCCGGGTGAGTGTGCATGTCTTCCGTGGTTTCGTCCCGAGCAAGAATAAAAAGATTCTACAAAACCGACCTGTATCGAGCTCGTCGTCTGACATATCTAAGGGTGGTGGTAGTTCCGGGGGTCCGGTGGGATCGTCCAGATCCAAGTCGGTAACCATGGGCCTGGCCCCTTCCCCTGGCCGTGGGGCATGGCGAGAACTATCAAAATCTCGCTCCAGTGACCTGTCCTCTGGGGTGTACTGTGGGGGAGGCCCTGAAGTGGAGGAATGACAGGCCACAATCAACCAAGGACTAAATTCCTCGAACGCAATATGCAAGGATTTCTATTTTAGTACACGTCTGCTATATACTACTTGATAGGATTTCAATGGTGGCCTTCAATACACTTTAACTACAATTCTGAGGCCAGTTTAATAACACACTTACAAGTGTATTTTGAAACAACTTACCTTCCCCTTAACACAAAGTTTGATTCATAATGTAGTAATCTAACCGTACTCAGATCTTAGTCCGCTCTATGGTGTGATGATAAACACAAGGTTTTGGTAACGAAGATTCAGGAATTCTAATCCCAAACATAACACTATTCCCATTGAGATAATCAACTGTAAATGCGGTTCTTTTCACGAATTGCTCTGAAAACAATCTGCCAAGTTATGAACAAGTTGGTGCAACCAACAGAAACAGGATTACATTCCTTCGTTCCTTTTTGTTTATATTTGCGTCAGGGCGTGGTCCCAAGGACTGCTGACCATTAGTATGCGTTTCTTAATAAAGTAACACTCTGTTTCTGATAAGATAAGTTATGTTTTGCAAGTTGCTTAGTTTAAGTCGTCATAGTTGGTAATGCCGTTAGCGTTTGTCTGCTTGTAAATGCAGCAATAGCAAGTTTTACTTCTGAGGACATTTGTCTGGTTATGTTGGTTTTTTTTATCAGTCTACGGTGGTTACGAGTGCTCAGTTCTTTTGATAAAGTTTAAATTAGCTCCAGTTTTAGCGAAATAAAAGATGATTAAAGATGGGAAGATGTTCAGTTTTGCCATCAATGTACTGTATTATGCTTAGTCGCCATGGAACCGAACCCTTCGATTTTTACACATTTTCAGATGGCCGAGTAGGCCCTCCGTAAAACGTAAATTTACGTTTTTTCTAAATGTGGCAATTATACAGTCAATCTCGAAAAGGCTGTCATATCCAAATATATAGATAGGCAAATACATCACGTGACAACATAAAATTATCTTGTTATGAACTAGCAATACAGCAAAATGTTTTACGTTTTTCCTATTTAAGTTACTGGACACTAAAATTATATAAACATCCTAATACCATTTATTTCTGCACAGTAATACGACAATTATCAGTTGCCACACGATAGTTATATGTGATCACGTATTTGTCTATGTTTATATTTGGATGTGGCAACCTTTTTTAAGATCGATTGTGTGCATATTATATATATTGGAGTTGTGTTTGTATGGTGTACTTAGTTAATAGCTTTGCTATACTAACAGCCTTTTGCTGGAGGAGTTCTCCAGGCTGGGTGTCCATACATTGGTGGTGGTCGTAGTTTTTCTGTTGATCGATAAATGAACACACATAATATCCTTTAGTCAAAATAATTTAAAATAACGATCAATTATTAACCGTGTTATGAAGCGCGAGTTTAACAATACTAATCAAAGCGTTACGTTTATCGATCATTAGAATTATGTTCACTACTCATTCCGTAATATTATTTTTACTGTTAGCGTCAAGATTATTAAACGCCATCTAATAATTCTACTATTAGCTTGAGATCCCGCATAGCAACCACATAATTACCCTTAATTGCTGATACTCCCCAGATTAACTGTTAATTTAAGCCACTAATTATCCTTTTACATGCAATACCATATACTTTAAACATGTATGTGGAACACTGAATAACTGAAATCTCAGAGAAGATAAACTATTCCCAAAGAACTCGACTTCTTGGAATACGTCCCAGTTGTTTGTGAGACACTGAAAAACTAAACTTCTCCCAGAAGATAATTCGTTCTTGGAAGAGCTCCAACTTCTTGGAATGACACTTTTCTCGGAAGAACTCGCCCTCCTTGGAATCAGTGTGTGAAGGTTTTGCATACGTCTACTATAAGTTCAAAATAAGTCTTTTACAGTACCTAAAAATAAGTCTTTTACAGTACCTATAAATAACTCTTTTACAGTACCTATAAATAAGTCTTTTACAGTACCTATAAATAAGTCTTTTACAGTACCTATAAATAAGTCTTTTACAATACCTATAAATAAGTCTTTTACAGTACCTATAAATAAGTCTTTTACAGTACCTATAAAGTCTTTTACAGTACCTATAAAGTCTTTTACAGTACCTATAAATAACTCTTTTACAGTACCTATAAATAAGTCTTTTACAGTACCTATAAATAAGTCTTTTACAATACCTATAGCGGGCTCAGCACGCATTACTCGAGGTGGTCTGGGCTTGCTTTTCTTTACAGGTTTGGCGTACGCTACATCAGGGTCGGGGGTTTGCCTTGGTCCACCATTAACTGTAGGGACTGGTGGGGCACGCCTGTTATGTCCAGATGGATACACAGGTTCATCATCCGACTCCAAAGCTCGTACGGCCGGCGTAGCCCTCCGTACATATCTCGGCTCCGCGTCGCTAGAGTCCGTAGGTTCGTCGGGAGGTCGGCTTTGCCTCGCTCTCCGACCCGACTGCCTTCCGGAGCCGTCGGTTGTGGCTCGTCCATCGACTAGGTCTCCTGTAGACTTCCTAGTTCTTGGTTTCCTGGCAGACTGCCGCATGGCTTCTTCGAAGGTGGGTGGATCATGGTAAGGAGGGAGAGTACTGAATTCTCTCTGGGGACCACGTGCTGGGTAGCCAACGCCCTCCAGCTCGCCGGTGCTCTGCGTCAAACGCGCGTTCCTCGACAGCCGCGATCCTGGATTGAGAAGCATTTCTTGAGGCTGAGGCTGGAATGAATCTTTAAAGACAATTATAACAAAGCCTCTTATTATTGCTATGAAAAGGGCAGGAAATTTCAGCAACAAAAACAACAAAGAACAGGACAAGGACGATTTACTAAAACGAAATCGTAAACGAAGACAAATATATTCTAAAGTTAAAGCGTTATATCTCGCCCCAGTCTTTGCGCACCTTTCGCGTCCGCGCTCAATACAAGGATGAGTGAAGGTGGGCCCTCTGCCTACACGAGAACGACCAACCTGCGCCCAAAACACAAAGGAATGGCCTTACCTTGAGACATGTAGCCGTAATTCACGTTGTTTGGTTTCTTTTTCCCGGTGTCGCTGAAGGCCATGGATTGTTGTGAAGCGGAGTGCGCTTCAATGAAGGGATCATCTTCTACAGATTCCATACGGTAACTACGTCTGTTCGTACCATGGTTTACGTCTGCCGGGCCGCCTGCGGCGTAACCTTGATACGGGTAACTGAAATAGAGCAATTAATAACTTCAGTTGTTCCAACCAGTGTTCCCACACGGCTTGAGGGGTATCGAGAAGGTCATGGGTTCGATTCCAGTTCGAGTTCGGATGTATTTCTTCCAGGCTATATTTGAGTCGCTGAAGTTACTCCATAACTGCGAAGAACACTTTCACTGTCATTAAATTGAGATAAGAGTAGAAATAAAGGGTAAAAGTACCTTTCAGTCTGATTCATCTCCACGGCTTGATCTCCTGCGTCAAACAGTAAACAATCAGTCAGTAAGTCACTCAATCTTACACACCGAAAAATCGCATCTGTCTAACCAACACATACACACAATCACCAACGTGTATAATGCATGACCCTCGTTAAATAAAGTCTATTATTATGATTACCATTAGCCACTCACGAAAGCTTCACCGACTAAAGGCCGAACACGAAAGGTTTCACCAGCCACTGTGTCGGCCTTGGTTCTCGCGACCCAACACTAATACTGAACGCCGTCCACAATAATCTCTCCCCGACATGCACTAACTACTAACGGATAACCAGGGGTACGTAGAGTAGCACGAGGCACGAGTTCTCTGGGTCAAACGAATAACGCCTTACCGCCATACGGCTTTTTCCGTCGCCTGAAGCAACACAGGGCCAGAATCACGAGCGCGATCAGCAACACGCCGGCAACAGCAGCGATAATGGCGATCATGGCATCTTGAGACAGCGCTGATGATTTCGGTTCCGGCGGCGGACTCAATGGTAGAACTGGAAAATTCAAGATAGTTAGTTTCAAAATCGACCACTACAGTATTGCATTTCTACTTGTGTCTGAGGTGTGTCATGACGGCAATTTTTGAACAAAAACCTGCGTCCAAAACCGATTTATATTTTAGCGGACTGTAGCTGTCTCTAGACACTAAAACAGCTCCACGTTGAAACAAAAATCCAGTAGGCCATTTTCGCGATAGTACCTGCGGCCTCTGTTTCAAACCGAGGTCTAGTGCGAATCCTTTCTTATGAATATTAATTTCATTTTCATGTAATCATAAGCAAAGTTTCGCACCAAGCCTTGGTTTCAAACAGAGGCAACAGGCATCTCGGAAATGGTTTTACACTTGAAATATCGCCCAAAACATGCGTTCAGCAAATCCATAATTGTAGGAATTAAGACCCACAGAGACACAAGAGTCACTCAGAAGCATCTCAACCGGCATTTCTCTTACCCTTCTTTCTGTAGTGAACTGCTTCCCCCTCGGAGCCTTTCTGCTCCTTTAACAACAAGCGGAACTCGTACGTGATATCTTTGTCCAGTCCATTAACTGTGTACTCTTCTTTAGCAGGGTCTAAATCTGAAGCGGCTGTTTTCCAGGTTCCAGCATCTTCACGATACTGCACGTCCACAAACCGAACCTTGTTGTCATTCATCTTCCACGTGACCACAGCAGTGTCGTCCCCAGTCCTCTTCACTGATACTACAGACAAGCGACGAAATTTTAACCAATCAGATCTACAGTAGAACCCGCTGAGACGAATCTAACTAAAAGCAAACTACTGAAACGGAACCAGTGACGCAACCAGACATTCGTAAAACTATTAAACTTGGGTCCCTCAGCAGCATAAACTCTGTTGACAAAAGTCGTGTGATGCAATACAAGTGTTGTCTCGTCGTTCATAAGCCAGTCACAGAAGCTTTGGTGCAGTTACACTAAGACCGGTAAAACCCTACATCACGGCACACACGTCTGTGATCGTATTCACCATAACTGCAAAATCAGCTCGCTATACAGCTGTAGATTGGCCATTTCTATCTTAAATGTCACGCATTGAATTCAAACTTCTGGCAGTTTTCTGTGCAATGGCAAATCAGAATTGCCCCAGTTAGAACAGTAAACCACAACATTAAATCTGTTTCTTACCAGTTGCCCTTGGTGGTGGTACCGCTGACTCTGTTGAGAAAACGAAGTATGAAGTCGGGAAAAACAGAGGAAAAAAATCCAACGATGAAAACGAATGAGATACACACGATGTACAATACATGTTGTACATAGTACAGCAGCAACACATGTATATACAACAGGATAAGAGAAAGGGGGAGAGAGAACGAAGACACAAAGACAGAAACGATGAAACAATGAAGACAAACAACGCAAAAGACAGACACACGGGCAAAAATAGAGAAACAAGGAAAACATACAGACAAACAGACACAAACAAACAAAGACACGAGTATTACACAAGCTGACAAAAGCAGAAAGAAAGAAACAAAGTTGTACGTCCTTACCTGGAGTTTTAAAGTATACGGAATTGGACATTTCTCCTCCACCTCGTTCATTCTGAGCTTCCACACGGAACTCGTACTCAGTCTGTGGTTTTAAGCCAGTGACGATGAAAACGGTCCTGATGGGCGTATTACTCGCGTCACTCGTTGTGAACGGTCCGTTCAGCTCCCTCTCCCGATACTTGACCTTGAAGGTTTGAGGATATCCCCCATCATACCCTGGGGTCCAACTCACTCTCACATTCACTGTAGTCGCCTGCGGAACCACAATTCCACTCACCTTGACATCAATTGGCTTGTCTGGAAACCCTAAAGATGCACGAAACGACCGGGTACCATTAGTGACAATGACAAAACACGTTATGTGAAAAATAAACAAACAAAAAACAAACAAACAAACAATAAACAATAAAAAAACCAGTACCAAACAAGGATGACAAAAGCAACTGCTGTACGGAATGTTATTACAGGAGAAACTGGATACAAAATGCATGTTGATGTTTCACTCATACATGTAGTGCTGTAATCGCAACCTTAGACAAGTTTTATTCTATTTAATATGTTTTAGTTGCAGTGAATCCTGAACAATCGGGATCTTAGAAAAGGTGGGCTTCACTTACACTGAGTCACGAAAAATCAGTCAATCACAGTGGTTTACTGAGGCATGAAAGATTCAACTGGGTATATGTAAGGCTTGTTTCAAACGTCGAACTTCACATGCGTCCAATACAATGGAAATTAGCTGACACAATAGATTTTGCTCATTTGCATTTTATTCGACGCGTGTGAAGTGCGACGTTTGAAACAGGCCTAAGTATAAAATGCGTGTTCCACCAACCTTTTCGTCTGATCGAATACTCCTGATTATCTTTTCCAAGTGCATTTTCTGCTAGACAGTAGTACTTCTCTCCGTATTGATCCACTTTCACTTTCAACACAGAAGTTTCAGACTGATATGCGATCTCCACGATACGATCGTCTCCATGTTTCAATTCATTGGTGTTGATGTCATTGCGTTTCCATGACAACACAGGCAATGGCTCTCCTTTAACTGTACACGTCATCTGCGCTTCTCCATTCTCGTCTGGTACTTGAGTTGCCTCAGGTGTTGATGTTGTGATTGTAGGTCGAACTGTGTCATAGAAAACGAAAAGTTATAATACATGCACAAAAATAACCATTCTCAAAAAAAAAAGAACGCACTTTAGTTAAAATTCTTGGAAAGGTTTAGTACAGGACAAAATGGATGAGTCATACCCACTTACCCACATGAAGATATGTTTAAGCGAGTCAAGTGCATTAGTTTGAAAATAAAATGGTATTCAAACAAAACAAAAACAAAATACAGTATACCCTGTGTCATTCTCTCAGCCGCTCTTTCACACTTTTTTCTCATATAGTACTGTACCTTGTACGATCAGCTGGATTTCCTTGTTTTCGCTACCCTTTTCATTTGTTGCCGTGCATCTGTATGTTCCTTTATCACTTTCCGTGACATTACTAAGCGTTAATTCCTCTCCAACTGGCAGGGTATTGCTGCTGCCAATTTTAGTCCAAGTCACGACAGGAGTAGGAACACCGCTGACTCGACACACCAGCGTCACATTGTTTGTCTCATTTACTTTCTTTCCAGTTAAAGTGTGAGACGTAATCTTGGGCGGAGCTGTGGAGAAAAGGTTTCTTTTTAAATAGAACTACAAGGAAATTCATGCTGATGTTATCATCTTTCTTTAACACTTCTTGGATTCATACAAGCAACCTTTCTGGTTCAAAATGGAAAATGTAGTTGAAGATGATGTTCAGGAGGGAGCAACCTCTCGACTGCACGCCGCACTTATTCTGAATGCACCACCACGTAGTTCTTATGGAAACTAGTTTTGTTTTCGTCGGTGTAACAAAAAAAGCAACCGTTTTACGGCGTTAAATATCAACGTACGGATGTTGTGGATAAGCTGAACGCCGATAAAGAGCGTTTTGGCTCAGTCGTTTAAAACGTTAGCTCTTTCTCGAGGAAAGGAAACGGTTAACCCTTGAAACGATATCCAGGACATTTCTTATGCCAATGAGTATATCTTTACCAACCTCACGTTAATACATTATTCGATTTAAGTAACTAAACTTGTGATTGTATCTTGATTTCCTATGTATAATATTTTTCTAAACAACGTTTGCCTGAAAAGTTTGAACTAACGGATTCTTGACCAAAACTTGGCATTCAATTCAACAAGAGCGACCTCTGAACAACTTAGTCCCTAAGGTTATGTAGCGTAAGAGTCTTCTTCCCATGATACTCACATTTTATGAAGAGGTAGGCATCTGCTGGGGGTCCCCAACCAAGAGTGTTATATCCAAGACATGAATAACGGCCCTCGTTTGCTGGCGTCACTCTATTTACGTCATGCCAATTGGAAGTGGCACCTGTCATGTTCACACCTTCAAACTGCCACTGGTATCCCAGCGTCTCTGGGTTGCCTATAGCTATACAGTGAAACTTCACTGAATCGCCAGCCTCAACTGTTTTATTCTTGGGGTGATCTGCTTGGTTCTTCACCACGGGCCGATCTGTGGACAAGTCAATTGTTGCAAATCTTTTCACTGTACTGAACCAAGTAAAAATTCTGGTATAAAGGACTCTTCTCATGTAGCTGTAAATTATGGTATTTAACTCAGAAAAATAGGGTTTCAAACCAAAACCAAAGTACAGCACAGTTTCCTACAGTACAGCACCAGAGCTGTACTGTAGGAAACTACTAACCAGAAGCTAACGTAATCTGTAATAAGAGCAAAAGTGTCGCTTCCACTGGAAACTGGAAATCAAGGTTGCTTCTGCTCGCGTAGATCCACCTTCGCTGCTCGACATTTTGGGGCACGTACGCCATATTGTGACATTTTTTTTGGAAGAAGGCGCCTTATACGTGAGCACAGTCCGTGCCGCTTGTCTACTATTTTACTCTTGTGACTGCTCTAGCAGTTTGCAATTTGGGCCGATGAATTTTTTTTCTAATCGCTAACAATTCATACTTTTATTCAGTGTTCATTCGTTTGCAGTCAAAATCAAAATTTAACAACAGTAGGTTCATACGTACATTCTTAGCCGTATTTTGAAGGAAAAGAAATAAAAAAAGACTCCAGTTAGTTTGCTGTCCTCTTGTTCCACGGGTTAAAATACGAAGACTTTACAAACAGTGCGAGGCCTCAGACCTAATGCACAGCACGCAAAGATCAACTAAACTGTTTTGATCCTTAGGTTGAGCAATCAACTGGTTTGATTTTGCATGTCTGTTAGAACAACTGAAAGCACGCTAATGCTTTCACGCAGACAAAAGAACACAGGTCGTTTTTTTTTTTCCACTCATAAGAAAGGGACGAACAGTACAGTACTCGTTCACACGGCTCAGTAGAATGTTACGCCTGTTCTTGTTGTTCTTTCTTGGTCTTTTAGGGTTAGGGTTACGTTCGTGTACTAAGTAACTCTTCGCATGAATTCAGCTCCAAACGAGAGGTGATCAAATGTTGTTGAAATTCCACTGAGCCATGTGAAGAAGTCCCAACCGTACAGAGTTCAGTAGACGGTTAATTGGGTATATCACACACAAAAACAGAAATTACAATATTACTGCAGTGGAAGCCGGATATACTCACGTTCCACAGTAAGCTCTGTTGTTCTGCTTCCTGTTCCAGCACTGTTTGTTGCAATGCACGTGTAAGTCCCATTTTGCCTCCAAGTGATACCAACAATATCTAAAAGTCCCTGTGAGATGACTGTCTTATCCGACTGAGCTACAATCGTCGTGGTGATTACATAAGGAGCCACGCTAGTCAGATTCTTGCCGTTAAGTTGCCAGGTGAGGATGGGTGCAGGTTTTCCTTGTGCATGACAAGAATATGAAATATTTTGTTTCTCTACTTTTGTTTCTGGCGATGCAGGTTCTACTACAAATTCAGGTGCAACTGAGGGTAAAGAAGAAAAAGAAATGAGAGAATCCAAGATACCTTATTTGGACAATGTACGGACAATGGACTGTCTGCCTTAGAGACACTTCAGTTTCACAGAAACAAGTTAAAAACCGGCAAGAACATCTGCATGCTGTCTGCCTGGAGAGAGTTGATTGTACAGTATACATGTTATTGGCAAAGTTTGAGCAGAACATAAGGCTGGGGCCTTAACAGCCATACTAACCAAGCTGCTTCAGCAATGCCGATACAAGAAAGACCAAAGGTCAATATTCTTCTAGTATGATCCTGAACAAAGTTAATAAGATCCTTATGGGAAACAAAACACTTGGATACCGTACAGTATGTACTACAGTGTTCACTGACACCAGAGGATCAATATTGGTAAAAATTAATCTTCTGAACAAAGTTAATAAGATCCTTATGGGAAACAAAAACACTTGGATACCATACAGTACGTACTACAGTGTTCATCGATACCAGAGGATCAATATTGGTAAAAATTAATCTTCTGAACAAAGTTAATAAGATCCTTATGGGAAACAAAAACACTTGGATACCGTACAGCATGTACTACAGTGTTCATCGACACCAGAGGATCAATATTGGTAAAAATTAATCTTCTGGTGGAGCCAAAGACCTTACCTAGTACAACAAGTTTGAAATTCTTTTCTGGTCCTGTGCCCTTCTCATTTCTTGGTGTGCATGAAAACGATGCCTCGTCATCACCCAGTTGAACATTATCAATGATGTGTACACCTGGACGGACATCAGCCTTTACGTCAACATTGTTTCTCTTGATGGTGAAGGTTGGTGGGGGGTAACCTTTAGCTGAGCAGGTCAGCGTCACTTTTTTCCCTCTGATCACTTCATTATTGGGTGTGCCAGTGCTGAATTGTGTTTCTTCAGGAACATCTAAAAGATGAAGAATTGGACAGATTATCTGACAAACTAAACAAAGATTACACATAAAATCCTCGTCTTTCTTCGCCTGTTTGCATGTTTATTTTTTGTCTTTTCTTTTTTTCTTTTGTTTGGGGAGGGAGTGGGGGGGGGGGGGGGGAGGAGGGGGTAGGTAAGCTTACACATAATGTAGAACCCCTCACCCACAAAAAAAAAAAAAAAAATCCTATAAATCTATTCAATAAAATAAGAAGTCACAATCCATGATAAAAATGATAATCTGAGAAAGGTAGTTCATAGTGTATTTTCTAATTGAATCTGAGGGACAGTATAGCACAGTAGTCGATAGAAACAAAGAAATAATAAAAACAGATTTATAAGAGCTACACTTAAACACCTGCTGCAGACAGCAAAGACCGCTTTACAGTTAGTACTGTATATTCATCCACTTTACAAGCATACAGAGCAGAGCACTAGAATGGATGATACTTCCAATGATGCAACATTTACTGTTAGCATTACTAAAATTCAACTTACACTTCACATTCAACACAATAGTTTTCTCCTTGCTTCCAAGGTTGTTCTTGGCAATGCAGGTGTAGTTTCCGGCATCATTCTTGTCTAGCTTTGGGAAAGGCACGCTGCTTCCCTTGAAATTTTGGAGGTCACCATTGAACTTCCAGGAGTAGGTAGGCACTGGGTATCCATCTGACTGACAGGAAAATGTCACACTGTCTCCTATATCTTTGTCACCAGCAGGACTTGCAGTCAATGTGACTTCTTTGGGACTATCTGTAAAAAAAAAAAAAAAAAAAAAAAAAAATAGTGATACTCTCAACCCTGTTCTTTAAAAGGGCTCTACTCAATCAGAAATCTGTGATCCACCATTTTGTCAAAGCGTCAAAAGTGCAATAAAGGCTGGTGCATTCACTTGGGACTATTCCTAAATAAGAGTACATTCTAGAGCAACTAGAAACAATGACATACAGTATCATCTCTGCCTCCAAAACATTCATTCTTTTTCTTTGGTTCTGCTGAGAATAAGTTTTTTTGCTCACATCCAAAAATGGTGCAATGTTTTAATGATGTCATTATTCTGCATAATTAGTCATTATTCCACATGATTAGTTGAATTATTTGCACTTCTTCTGTTCCAGAGTATGTACTGTGCAAAATAATATATATATATATATATACTGTGTAATATTTAAAGTGGGTTTGGAACCAAAACCTGTTGTGTGTGTGTGTCTGTTTTTTTAAATTCCAGATGAACAAAAAACAAGGATATTGACATGAGTAGTTATAGCAGACAAAGCGCAAATGCAAGACAGTTAGCAGGTTAGTGCAGAGCCAACAAGAGTCTGGAATACTTACAATTGACAGTGAGGAATCTTGGTGCTCTGTTTCCCTCCCCAAGGACATTGGTACCAGAGCACGCGTAGGCTCCAGCCTCATCTTTTCCTACATTTTTGATTTGTAGAAAACTGTCCTGGCCTGATCGAGTGATGGTGTACTTTGCATTATCATTGATCACATTATTATTCTTGTCAAACCATTGGTATGATGCTACAACAGGAATGCCCACAGCATTGCAACTGAATGTTACATCTCTTGCTTCATCCACAGTTCTGTTTTGTGGTGGCCCATCAACCCGAGGTTTGTCTGAAATAAAAAGAAAAGTACAGATAAAGTGTAAGCCAGAGCAACAAAAAGTTTAAGAACCAGACAACTCTACAGTACAACTTGAGAAGATACATTGTACCATTTACAATGCATGATAACTGGCATACACAACTACTGTAAGAAATAATTTAATTATGTGACAAGAATACATGTGTAGTATACATCAAGTACACACACTGATCAATTTGCACTACTAGGGTTTCTTTCTTAATCCCCTTTTAAACCCCGTTTACCCATAATCCTCTCATTCGCTCTGACGAAGGGCTAGCGCTCGAAACGTCAGCTATTGTCTCTTTGACTGCGTTCCATTACCCTCATCAACACTTAGTTGATACACCAGTTTGCACTAGGGTTACATTCCTTTCTCAGAGGACAATGCTACATAATATCAAAATTTATAATACAGTATGTTAACTATTATTTCCCCAGCCACACCATACATGGAACCTTGTTTTTTTCCCCTTCCCTCTGCCACTTGGCACTTGGGCCATAACTTGTTGTGCAGACTGCATACTCAGCAGTTCTGACTTCCACAATAATATTATTAATTACTAATTATCATTAATTAACAACAATTAATAATTGGGTTATATACTAATATGAACCAATTAAATTATAGTTATATGTACTAACAGAAGTTTTAAATACATGTACATACAAATTGAGTGGGTGGGTGCAACAAGGGCTGATGCCTATTTTCACTTGCTAGTAATGATAACGACAGATGTGCAGGCATCATCTGCTTCTTTTTCCATAGTTTTGAAGTAAAAATCTACATGGATTACAAGATCTTTAAAGAGCAGAATGATATACTCTGTAATTTTACTTTAACCTTCCGATGCACGGTGTACGAGGGGAGGGAGAGAGGGAGGGGGGGATCTTGTAGAAATGCAACCAGCTACTGCTAATATCTACTGAAAGCAAAATTCTCACAACTTACATCTAACAGTAACAACCAAAGAATACTCTGCTGTATAGCTCCCCAGACTTCCTGCCACAACAGTTGCAACACATCTGTATGTTCCTCTGTCCTCCCTTTGTGCATTGTTGATGATATAATCTGTCTTAGATGGATCATCTAATATTAACTTTGCTCCATCCTTGTACCAAGCTATGGTTGGTTTGGGGTTGCCACTTGCTGTACACTTCAGTATTTCTCCTTTTCCCTCATTTATTGTCAAATCACCGGTTTGTTCTGTTATCTTAGGTAGCACTGGAGGGAAGTAAAAGTAAAACTTTAACCCACAAAGTTCCAAGAGTGACCAGAGACAATTTTTCAATGTGACTGAAAATTCATCACCTAAGCAGTGCTTGAAATTAGCTGTCGTCTGGTCGTCCGAGACGAACAAAAGTTCCCTTAGACCACTGGTTTTCTGCAAAAATTGATAGTCTGGTTGTCCAGGAGAAAACCCACCAGGCAAACTAATTAGCGTATCCGGAACCCCTGGACTTTTTCTTATTTTTGAGCACTGCCTAAGGCTTTTTGAGTGCCACAAATAGAAAGACTGTGAAAGAATATGTAGAAATGCAAAATATCAGACTCTTAGCATTTATGGATTGGATTCTCAAAAAGCCTTCCTGTAGATGATGAATTTTCAGCCATGTGGTGGATTTTGGTCATGTGACCTCACCAGCCTGATGCAAAGGGTATTATACTGTATATGTAGTGTAGTGTAGTGTACACCTACAGCAACAATTCAGAAGATCTAATTACACAACTTGCAATCTCTTACCAGAATCTTGCAAGATCTTAGAGAGGTAGGATATTGCAGGATCCTGCAGAATCTTGGTAAGGTTTTGCAAAGATTCAGGACATCATGGATAAACACTTACCAACAACAATCAACTGAGTTTGATGATTGAGAACATCAAGGCCTCCAAAATCAACATCGCACTCATATTTGCCATTGTCAGCAACCTTCACTGCTTTCAAGGTGAGAATAGCACCTCCATCTCGTGAGATTCTTCCAGTGTACGAAGGACTGATTACGATGGGCTGGTTTTTTAGTTGTCGTCCCATGAGAATGCTGCTGGCAGCGCCTTCTGGAGTTACTTTCCATTTTATCTCTTGCATTGTGGACCCATCACTATTATACTGCCAGGGAAATCTTGCATCACTATTTTCCAGAACATAAAATGGATTATCTGGTTTTGTACTCCATGACGGGACACAGTCTGCAATAATTTAAGCAAAAAAAAAAAAAAAAAAAAGTCATGCATTTAGTTTATTTGAATATAACAGAAGGATGATATACCTCAATCAACACTAACAAACTGGTCATGTGTAACATGTGTAACATTTCACACCTGCTGTAAACAGTCATAGTCTGTTCACCTGCGAGTTCAACAAAAAAGCAAAGGGGTACAGGTAGAAAAAACTGAGAGGAGAGCCTTTCAGGAATTTCCCACTGGCCAAAAATTTGGCACCTTTCCTTTTGCAGCTCAAATTCAATGACAGTAAGACCACATCATGGTTTACAAAAATTATTTGGGTACAAATCTGAAATTTCTTCCAATGTCACATATTGCTAAAATCCTCAAGAAATCACAGGTTGCCCTTCTTTTTGCTCAAAAGTAACGAGTTTGCTGTCTGCTTTTCCAACCCCTGACGACAAAGTCAGGTAGTGTGTGATACTCCAAAAGTGTATCATAGCACAAGGCCCTTATTTCATAGTGAAAATGCTTGAGTCTGTGCTTGCATTTGCATCAATCCTGTTTTCACTGTGAAATAAGGACCCTTGTGTTGGTACTTATGCTTGCATTGCTTGTAAAAACCAGACTTTAAACTCAAAATGACTCCCTAACTCAAGCCATGATTTCATACATGTACTATATACACCTGAACTTGGTTTGTTTCTACAAATTGGATTGTAAATTCAGGTGGATATATTTTAACCTTGTAAACTGTGCATGACTCTGAAAATGGCTCATTATTTTGTAGTCCCAAAGTTTTTCTTTTGCCAGTGGTGGCCCTCAATGATGAACCTTATTTTCAGTATGAACTGAAGACAAGTAGTGTGCATAATTTGTGTGATGTGTTCCAATTCATCCTTTTACAACTCACAGAGTACTCCTTGAGTGTGTCATAACAATGATAAATGATAAACCTAATAATATATTAACTTTTCTATAACCCTATAGAATTTATAGTAAGATTTATGAATATATAACAGCCAGACTGTTTGATCCAAACAAAATAATGTGATGCTGTATGTCTACATTATACTGAACAAGAAGAAAACCTCTTGTTACAACATTTAAAATACGTGTCAATAACAAGTCTGCCAATGGCAGCGTTGAGGGCGACATTATTGTCGTTTATCATAAACATTCAGGCCTCAACGTCATAAAAAATCATGCAACAGTGAAAAATCCAGAGAGATTTATACGCAAAACAAATATTGACATATTGTACGATTATAACCTTGAGTTAAACCTTGCAGTGGTTAGAGATTAAATGCACGATCGTGTGAAATATTTGAAGTTCATCGAAGCTCAACCCGCGCGGTTAGCCGAACTGAACCATAATCTCTTTATCTTTTACGCAACAAATTAAAGTTTTCGCCGAATACGCAAAAATGGCATGTGAAATGCTCGGTAGCATTAACACAGCTCGCATCAACTCGATTTGTTCGAAGAAGCACGTCTTCCATTACCAAAAGCCCATGTAGTTAGCCTTTGCCCCGAATGAAACAGCATGCGTTTAATGAATGCACTAAGTGAATTCAACGAGTTGCGAAGAAAACATGCACGTATTAGGATGAAGTAAGAACATACGGGACTGGCTTTTATTTTGTTTTCGACTAGATCTTGACATCAAAAGAGCTCGCATACGTAGGATGATAGTAGACGAGCCTTACAAAGTGGAGTGAGCAAATTTGCAACGCCAGTTTGAAATGCGAATTAGAAGATATACCGAAGGTTTGAATCGACCCTACGCCCAATATTAAATGTGAAACAGTCAATCTAAAGTAATTTTTTCCCTCGCAAAGACCCCACTCTAAAAAAAAGTACAGCGCAGCTAATCGAACAAGAAGCCTCACTTCACCGCGAAATGGTCTACCCGAAGAGATGTTCGCGAAGATACTGTAGATATGTTCTTATCTCCTTTACTTACCCACAGGCCACAAACCACAAGCCACCAATAAAACGACGGCGCCAAAGACAACAGGCTTTCTTCTCATGGTGCTATTTCTCCGTAGATATTTCTTCCGTCAACATGGATGCCATAAATGCATATTGAAAGTTTGGAATCAGGAAACGAAAATAACAGTCATCAACGGGAGAACAGCTTATGGTCAGCAAGCACCAATCAGGAGGCGCCATTATCTCCACGTGACTAATTATAACATTCCAGCCTCACACCCAATGGGAGCTGGAACCAAAATAACCGTGACTGATTGCCAAACAGGCGTACTCCCCGAGAAGTTTTCTTTGTGACGATCGCAATGACACGCACTCGCGTGAGTTTCCAATATGTAAACTGTATCACTACACCACATCGTGAAAAAAACTTTCGCCTTACAGAATTTAGAGTTTAAACTATTGGGATACGGCTTATGAAAAAAAAAAAAATATATATATATATATTGGTGCGACCGAGAAACCTAGTTGAGGAGTCCAAACATACGCAGCCGCTCGGCGGTAACAACTGCTTGATTTTTTCTTTCCCTTGAGTTCGTTACTTGTAAGTCACAACAGTCTCTCTCAAACAGACAGCCCTCCGGAAACTGTCCGATATTCCTCATATCAACTTTTGGCTCCCAAATGGCTCCTGGTGAAAGTCGGACGCCAGCCGGGGGATAAATGCTGTCTCATTCTGATATCCGCTCCGCGATAAACCAAACAATAAATATCAGCTGTTACCCTCAAGAATTCACAGTACGGTCAGAGGGGAAGGCGCGCCTGGCATGAGCTCAAGTGAAGCAGTAAGCATGTACTCTGATCCATTTAATACTGTACTATATTGTGACTACACCTGAGAAGTGTCTGTTTATACACTGATCTCAGTTTCTGCCGAAGGAACAGTCAACGAAAGTGAAGTCAGATCAAGCCCCCGCCTATCTACATTTTCAACATATTGCTTAGAGGCAGCTTTGCTATGGAAGGTTTCCTGAAAATTTTATGCGATTCAGACGGCAAAAGGCCAAAAATGAACATTTTCTAAAAAATGCAAAGGCTAAAGGAGTTTTTTTTTTTTTTTTTTTTTTTTTTTCTTCTCATAAATGGCCGATTTAGACAAAAACCTTTACCTTCTGGTAATAAGAAAGGATTTCTTACAAATATTTATCAGTTAAAAACAAATCACTGTGAAGAGTTGACAAACATAGTTTTGTGCACTGAATGTTGGATTTGATTATAAACTGATGATTTAAGAAAAAAGCTACGCAAAGTGTTGGTCGACGATTTGCCCTTATTTTTCGCTCCCGCCTGCTGCAATATCAAGAATTGCACACAGGCTGCTTCGCTATGACCAGGAAGGTTTCCTAAAAATTTCATGCAAGTCTGACATTAGGCCAAAAACGAGTAATTTCCGAAAAGAGCAAATGCTATAGCTTTCTTCTCAAAAAAGGCCGATCTTAACCGGAGAAAAAGTTTACCGCTTAATAACAAGGATTTCTCTCAAACATTCATCAGTTTGGCCGGAAAATCACTGTGTAAGTTAACATGCATAGTTCTGTGCAGTGAATTTGATTTGATGGCCGGGATTTGATTATTAATTAAATTACCATAGCAAGAAAACTGACGCATAATGTTTGTCAGCCAATGAAATGTCTTGAGTTAGATAGCGAGAAACGTTTTTGACAATGTGGATCTACTCGTCCAAGGCCTGTCCGAGTATGAGTTACCCTATTTTATGTATTGCATTATTAATATTGCTACTAGCCTTAGATTTTACATTTCTACAGATGTTTTATTTTCTCACGCTCTTTCCATTCTGGCACTCAAAAAGCCTTAGGTGATGAATTTTCAGTCTTATGGTGGATTTTTGGTTATGTGACCAGCCTGATGCAAAAGGCCTATTTTGAAAATTTTGCAAATTAACCAGTCGTACACCCTCCCGGTTGGGGTATGACCTTGCTTGTACGTCCGAGGATCTTACTCCCTCGGTGATAGTACTACCTTCTTCTTTTCAGTTTACCAGTAGGCGCGGACTATTGCGTGTGAAAAGTAACTGACGCAAGCACAAGAAAAAGACTGGATCTGTTCCTTTCTCTTTGTGTTTGCGTAAGTTTTTCCGTACTTGTGAACCCGCACAAAACGTAGAAACAAACAACGCTGGTGATCAGTAATTCCACTTTAATATTAAAGTATATGACGTAATTTTACTGAAAAATATCCAATAAAAATTTACAAGTGTATTTCATAAATCGGACCATTATTTAAGCATTCGTATTCTAATCTACAAAAATATTGCAAACGTTACAAATACAGGTCTTAAAAGCATAACTGCGACAGTCATCTGTGGCTATGGTGTTGAAAAACGTGTGAAGGTGGGAAAACTGGTCCGACTTCTATGATACACTTCTAGACGTTTAATTGACTAAATTATACCACACAAAAAGAAGAAAAAGAACAATAATCAAACAAACAGTAATCAGCGGTGCACAGCACCGTCTTGTCATGAATGCAAAGTCTATATATCCCCTGATTGAAGCTACATATTTCATGAGAGCTTAGACTGCAGAGAATATGACGTATGGGGGGGGGGGGGGGGGGGGGGGGGGGGGGATGTGGCCGACGGACTTGAAATCCGGAGGTCCTGCAACACGGTAGCTCTGAGTTCAAATCCTCGGCCACACTATGTAAATAGCCAACTGGTTAGCCTCCGACCAGGGAGGGGTTTGGGTTCACAAATTTACGTTCAGTTTATGATATTTGGTTTCTGCATTTCAAGCCTCCCCAATTAGCATGGCAATGTGCTAATTACATTGAGACTACAAAATTCTTTATTTTATAACTTTTTTTATCAATGAGGATGCACTAGTAGTTTCTGAGTAGAGATGACACGACAGCATCTGCACATGCAGAAACAACTAACGATAGGCATTTCAAGTGCGCAAAGGACTGTGGTCGAAAAACTAAACGGATTTTGTAGTTTTCTTTCTCTTGGTGCCCAGACGGAATGAGGCCTGGGACAAAAGTCACGCGGCCACTGGAGCCCAGGTCTCTCAGTCAACTCAAGCTGCGAGCAGCCAGAGGCGAGTCCGTAGCGACTTCGATTCTGCGCTTCATATTTGGCGCTCTCTCCGTGTCTTGCCAGCACTCTATTTTACACTATATACAACTAATTCACCACTAAAAGTCTCTAAGTATGATAAAAATTACCAATCATTATACAACTGAATGGGACATTTGTGATTAAGGCTTCATATCTTACAACTAAAGGACATTATTTTGTAACTTTTGGATCATATCTTGTCCGTTCTTACGACTGAAAAGGAAATTTGTGAAGTTGTGATCATAACTTCTCCGCTCTTATAAGTGTCACAGTGCTAACGCTACTACAATCCAACATGACAATCGATTCTTTCGTGTTGACACTGCCTCTATTGCTGCGATGCGACACCGAGGAACTTCTGAAATGCTGATTACCCTTACTGCCAGCCTGAAGAAGTGAGAGAAGCAAATCACGTGGGTGAGTGAGCGAGAAACCTGGTTATTAGATATTTTTAATTATATATAGTTCATCAACATTTTATGTATTTTAGCTCGGCTTACAAGTAAAGCAATTATATTTCAATTTTAATAGTACTATTTATCCTCGGGAATTGAAAGAACACTGCTATTGCGATAGACAGTATGCGAGTCCTTTTGTGAATGTTAATGAGTCAACCCAACGTTTTGCCAGCGTACGAGTCCACAGACTGAAACAGTTTACTCAGTAAGAACAAGTAAAAGGGTGGCTCGCGACTTAAAGATAAGACAATTACACTTAAAGGTTTGGGTTGCAAACACCAAACACGTCACATATCTACTACAGACATCGTCTGGAATCAGGTATGCTGCATTTCTTCCAGTAGTAAGCGGTACGCATAGCTAGTGGCCCTTAAATATCTAACCAAGTTACAACGAGAACCCAATCTCACAATGCATTAGTTACAGTTGTCAACGTCGAGGTTCTACCAAGCAATGAACTTGCTCCAGTAATGCAAACGTTAAACTACGTCATCTTGTGTCACTTCGGCATCATACTGATGAGTGTAAATTACTTTGTGTATTCTGTTTAACAAGCACGCGTGTCAGTGACGTCAAAGCCCTAGCTGTTTTGGTTACAGAGAACTGAAAGTCCTCCAAAAAAAAAAAAAAAAAAAAAAAAAAAAAAACTGAAATAATAATAACAAAAAAGAAATCTCTGGACTTCAGCTTGACTAAGACTGATATCGACTCCATCTTGAATATTACACAAATTATGGCCGTGGTCACACTTGCACTGGAACCAAGCTCAGCGCGCGCGAATGCGCATGCGCATCTTTTTATTTGAAGTTTCGCCTTACCGTGTGCTAGACAACCAAATTATATGGCAGGGTCAAGCTAAAGATAAGAGCGTTTCTAAGCAGGTGTAACAACGGCCGATGTCGACCAAATATTTTTCTATATTCTCATAGAGCGACTCGTGCAACCAAACCAAAATAATTACAATACCAATCACAGAGACAGAAAGTAACTTTACGACACTTCAATGGAGAGATAGAGGGAAAAAACGTAACGCCATTTGCTTGCTTGCATGACCACGGATCGCTAGTGGTTTTGGTTTTACTTCTGATTGGCACCTAGTTAATGCTGCCAATCCTCTTTAGACCAAAACAATAACAACAACAACAACAACAACAACAACAACAACGACAACAAAATCGAAACAATCGCAGACTCCTTTTACGTTCTGAAGCAAAATCCGTATTAACTGAACAATCGTGTTTACATTTGACTACCAGTATTTAAGAGTATTTATGGCGAGTATTTTTAATTTTACTAATGAGCGGGGTACAAAGTTCTGAATATATGAATTTCGAAAGACGTAAAACGACAGTAAAATACTAAAATATTAAATATACGAATCTAATAAATTGTGCTGTGATTTTTTCTACAAACTGCTTACAGTATCACAGCCAAGTTTCCAGACAGTCACAGGGTGCAACCTAAGGCAAGAAAGGTGCAAAGAAAGGTGTTTAGAACGAAAACGTGCTATAAGAAACTAAAGCAGCCTAATGCAATGATGCAGAGAAAGTGCAAGCAACATATTTAGAAATAATAATGAAGTTTACCCCAGATTTATGCAACTAACCAGCAACCCTAATGCTGAAATAGTGCAAAGAAATGTTTAAAACGAAATAATGAATTTTACTCCAGCTTTAAGCAACCAAAGCAGCACCCTAATGCAAGAGAAGTGCAAAAAGAGATGTTTATAACGAAGTAATGAACTTTACTCCAGATTTATGCAACTAAAGCTGCACCCTAATGCAAGAGAAGTGCAAAAAGAGATGTTTATAACGAAGTAATGAACTTTACTCCAGATTTATGCAACTAAAGCTGCACCCTAATGCAAGAGAAGTGCAAAAAGAGATGTTTATAACGAAGTAATGAACTTTACTCCAGATTTATGCAACTAAAGCTGCACCCTAATGCAAGAGAAGTGCAAAAAGAGATGTTTATAACGAAGTAATGAACTTTACTCCAGATTTATGCAACTAAAGCTGCACCCTAATGCAAGAGAAGTGCAAAAAGAGATGTTTATAACGAAGTAATGAACTTTACTCCAGATTTATGCAACTAAAGCTGCACCCTAATGCAAGAGAAGTGCAAAAAGAGATGTTTATAACGAAGTAATGAACTTTACTCCAGATTTATGCAACTAAGGCAGCCCAGCAGGTAAGAGAGATGCAGTTGAAGGTAAACACGAATCTTAGTCTCAAGGCCAAAGATATTTGGTTGGAACGAAAATTGACTTTTCAAATAGGAAAATCGACGAACTTTAACGCAGGAGGACCTGGGCGTAAGAGGTAAACAATCTCGACTTGTTTAAACTTGTATGGTACAAAGATTTAACTTGCTAAACAGCATGAAACAACACGCAAGTAAAAAGTAACGACAAGAATACACAACTATAGACTTTTTACACGCGAGAACAATATACAGACTGAAAACGAAAACAGAAAGACAAACAAAAAGCATACATGACGAAATTTAAGATAAAAAATACTCAAGCAAAAAACGATAAAAACAAAAGCAACAAAGCTTTGTGTGCACAGTTAGGCATCAACTAAAGAAATCATTATTGACATGCACCGTTTTTATGGTAAACTTTGACTAAAAAAGGCCTGATTATAAGTAACTACCGTGTTAAACCTGAGGAATTGACTCTATAACTAATATGTATCAAGTGGCAATGACTACAACAAGTTTGCTTTCGTTTGCTGTGTCTTAGAGAAGAAGTTTAATTGGACAAGTAAAACAATCAAGTTAGTCGCCATGATCAGTAACGGCTTGGTTTAGACACGGCATGATAGTAATGAAAGTTCGGATTTGGAGTGCGAGGTGCGTTTGCTCAGAACACGAAGAACTGTGAAATCAAGATAGACGGGTACTTTAAGATTGTGGACGAAATGGGTTGCAGTGCGGACCAATCAAGAGAGAAAGAGTACAGAAAAGAGAAATAAGTCGCTTGATCACACACACACACTGAGCTAAAAGTGAAGAACTCGAGAAGTTCAAAGCAAAAGCCGGACATCAAAAAGAAAAGCAGAATGTAGACAAGCCAGTGGCTGCAATGCAACACGTTAACCACTCAGTATCTACAGCATAAAGTGCACGGCACCAGATGTAAAGAGGATTGTCCAGGAAAACATCTAAGAATTCTCAGCTCCATATAAGAATTCTCAACTCCAACCTTCCAGCATTTTTTTATCAGAAAGGCTCAGCATTTGTTTCTCAGTGATTCCGCGAAGTCGACCGCACCTTTTACGAAATCACCAGTTGCACGTTATTTGATAGCAGTTGGATTTAGTTTGAAACTATTCATCAATCCAACAAAGAAAGTCCACACAGCCATAAAGAAAGAATGTCTCTTGTGGAACAGTGGAAGTTAAAACTAAGGTAACTTCCCTGCCTCAGCTTCATTCCACACTTACAAAGATTATATCTTGTAGTGTTCCATGGGGGAGATAGCACTTCTTCTTCTTCTACCAAACCCCTTAAGGGGAAAAATGCAAGAGAGTGTTACGCAGCACAAGTTGTAAAGTGACAACCCGGAAAAGATGAGAGAGAGAATGCATCAGAGGAAAGAAAAAGGAGTTTTCCACATGAATATAATGCAACTATGCAGACCTAAAACCATGATACATATAGAACGACTTTGTAACGAACACATTGCTGACACTAAAGTTCAGGAGAGAAGTTGAAGAACACGTCCTAACTCTGCAAGCGTAAATGCGACATCCCTGAGATAGAGCAGAGAAAGCGTCCTCGTGGCTGTGAATATATCATTTCACAGAGGACGGGTTTCAGCCTTGGTTTTATGACACTAGATGAAGATAAAGGAAGGGCGAGAGAAACAACTCAGTCTGTCAAAAGATCACAAAACCACAGGAGAGCAGCCATGCTACTGCTAGAAAGTGAAACAAGCAAACAACACAAAAGAAAACAAAAAACTATTTTTTTGACAACAGCTGTGTGTACCAAGAAGTGGTCTTAACATAACATATTTATGGAATCGAGAAAATAGAGCAAAATTTAGAAGATAATGCTATTACGTCGAGAACATGCAAAGATAACAACACAGTGAGATATTATCATCAGTAGAGTTGGGGTAACAAGATATGCATGTTATATGTCAACGGTTACTTTTTAAAATACTGCTTTTTTCATTGATAACTATTTAAGATGATTTTTCTAGTATCATAATCAATAATCATGATCATTATGTTTCGTTAATTTGATATTTATTTATTATAACTGACATTATGAAGTAGGACTTTGAACAAACATAAAATATTATTATTATCATTGTTATTATTCCTATCAAAGCGCATTGTAGAGTTAATTAAGGATACTATGGCAATACCACAGGGGCTTCAAAGTAAACGTTTACACTCTTACAACTGAAAAAAAAAACCCATCAGAACAGCAAGGACAATTTGTCAGCTACAAAATGCAACACTATCAAAGGGTGAGTTATTTTATTGAATTTTCAATCGATACTTGACTAATTCTTATTTTCTTAGGTTCCTAACAAAATTTACAATACGGATGATAAGTGGTTGACATATAAGAGTTCTATCTAAAATATGGATGTTTGTTTGTGTGTCTAGTATCGTGAAAAAAAAAAAAAAAAAAAAAAAAAAAAAAAAAAAAAGCGGAACCGCAGAATGAAAATGACATAATAGTTGTGAATGCTACAGCTCAGTTATTAAATTTCTAAAGAACATTTTTTATCTATAGTGAATTCGTACATCAGATTAGGAAATGTATCACATTTGTAATTTGTAACTTAAGAAAAGCTAATTCAACTACCAATTTCCACTGCATTCGTATATTTTAAAACAATGCACTTGTTTTCCTCCAGTACCATGGGGGAAGGTGCTGTAACCCCAAGACCGAAAGCCAGGGGTAATTATTAAAGTTAATCGAGTTATGCTCACTAAAATACAAAACTACTAAGATTTTTTTTATTTATTTTTTTTGCGTTGCTGTTCTCCTCTTCTCTCTATAATGCTAACGCTTGGCGCATTTTATTCGCTTGCTGTCTCTAGGTGGACAGGTCTTTTAAGCTGGTCGGTTCTGTTTGTGTATAGGTGCCTGATATACCGCTCAGAGACATTTCGCTTTGACTTGTGTTCTCTAGAGAGCTGACAAACACCGGCTCTACATTTCCAAGCGCTCTAAGGCCAATACCACCCACGGGAACCTGCGAAGAGAGACAGAGACTCTAATACCCGAACCGGGAGTATCATTGATCAACACTAAATGTTCTCGCAGATAGGTTATACTAGGAAATAAGGATGAAAAAAAAAAAAGAAAGTTATTGAAGGTTTTTTCTCTGTGTTCACCATTTATTAATGCTAATGTGTACCAGCAACACGCCAGCAATGAAGGTATTTACACTTTATAATCTCAGATCACAAAAATAAACAGATAAATATTAAACAAATATCTAAACAACTAAATAAAGGCCCTGCATCATCAACAATTCTTCAGGAATAACTCAGTTTCTTGTTAAGTAAACGGTGAGAAATAAAAGCACGTGGAAGGAACTGCTTGCCAACTCAGTCTAGTCCAAAACAATTACACAGCAATGGAACATAATCTACACACATCTTGACGCTTAGTATCTAAAGTTTTTAAGATTTAAAATTACGTTTACGGTTTATATAGGGAAAAAAATTTAAGAGATTAGTGTTTAAACAGTTACATTTCAGAGTATTTAAGTGCAGCAATTTAACTGTAACTGACGGCATTAAATCTACTATGTTTAACAAACTAAATTATAATAGATTTACAAGAATTAGATATACTACCTTTGTAACGGTTAACATCCCGGATAGCTTGGTTAAGCGCTTGGGTGCAAGTAGAACTCTCGGCGAAAAATGTTTTCTCAAGAGCAGATGGGAGGCATTACAGATGACACACACCAAAATCCTGAACCCCACACAAAACGTGCCGAAACGAACAGCTGGTTGTTTAGACAAGAAGGCGATCCTTCTAGGACTTTTAAAATTTCCTAGTTTATATTGCATTGTGAAAATGTCCGAAGGAATTTGTCGGTTACACATACAGTATGACATGGTCACTAGTAACAAAGACATCGTTCACGTAAGAAAAAGTTATTTTGAGTTAGAGTGATGAGCATGGAGTGATAATAGCTTGAGAATACAAAATGGCGTCCAATTGCATGCTGATTTCGGTGTACAAAAACAACACCAACAAGGCAAGTTTGCCGAATCAGCTTACAAATATTCTCTTCATTTTAATTTTTTTCACGGAGAAAATGGGAGCAATTGTCGGTAAAACATCTCACTGAGGTAAACTTCTAACTAAACATGCTTCCAAGTCAAACGTACGTCCGTCAATCATTTCGTGAAAACACAATGTCGGCAGGAACAGTTTCTCTCTCTCTTGTTTGCAATGGCCGATAGTATTCTTCCACCTTTCAGTAGTTCTGGGTGAGAAAGCAGTGACAACGTATAGTTTGCATGATCCGCAAAGTTCACCATGCTGAACCTTGAACGTATAGGCACTTAGCTGGAGTTACGTGATGAATGCAGCCCAATTTCAGGCCCTGTTGATGCTTTCTTGTTAATTCATAACTTAGTTTATGATCTCTAAATTTAGTAGCAGATAGGCCAGATACGAGGCGACAAGACCTAAACCCTTGCCGCAGTGCGTTGAATGCATACTTACCAAGCATTTGTCTTTCAAGTTCCTTTGAAGTGTGTACCTTCCGTTTCTAAAACTCGCCGACTTACAAAATGCAACAAGCGCTTTTCGGTGGTGGTGCTCATTTGTTATTCGACAAAAATAAGTTTACTCTAATTTACGATGGCCAATTTGGACTACCGTGATTTATGTGGTCTCGCTTCTTTATCAAAGATAATTGAAGCCCCCCGCTCTGAAAAGCTCCCGCCCCAGGTGTAAACTGGACAGTTTATACTAGTTTTTTTTTTTTTTTTTTTTTTTTTTTTTTTATTTAATATAAAATTGAAACGCAAAACTGTAGAACTGCAAATGTCAACAATAACAATTTAAAAGCGCGAGCTAAGACGGCAGGCCGATTCCACTAACTTGTTACCTGAGATTTCTGAGTCTCGGATGGGAAGAATTGTCGGCCAACAATCGTGAACAAGACGTCTGGCAGCAGGCACAAGAAGATGAGCAAGAAAATCCCCAGCCACACCACGCCTTGATCCAAGAGCTGGAAGAAGATCCAGTACGCGTTTAGGGATATGACGTCACTGAAGCTTGACTGGATACTTTCCCTGAGAAAAGAAATTGAAACTTGTAAACTGACAACTTGGTCCGCACACCCGCTTAAATGATCAATGAAGGGACAGTTGTAGCAAAGGGACGAAGAACAGATAGTCTTATGTTTTCTGTAGTGTGCATGTTTAATAATTAGTGAGTGTAAGGGCGTGAGTGGGTGAACGAGAGTTGAATGTGAGTGTATACGAGCGACCGCGTGCAGTGTTTGAGCAACAAAGTGCTTCGAGTCATAACGAAGACCTCGTGTGAGAAGGAAGAAGAAAGTAAGAAGAGGAGGGAAGTGTTCAGCAGCGGGAAGAGAATTAGAACCAAAAAATATGACAAGATTGTACTCACCACGTCGCACAGTTGAACACAATGGTAGAAATAAAAAAGAGGAGTATAGAACCCCACGTGGCCACGTGTGTCATCCACGTCCAGTAATGCGTCACCAGGGCCAACTACAGGAGCAAACAAAAGTTAGCAAACAAACAAACAACAAAAGCAAACAGAATTGACGAGTGATCAGTACCTTCAAGTTGCTCACTATGACGCACACTGTGAAGATGAACGCTCCAAACGAGAAATTACCAAATTCCTGCAAAGAGATGTATAAGAAATTAAACACAGGCTCCATACTACAACATATATGTGCTTCATACTACAACATATATGTGCTGCTACACAGGGCAGCATTCTTCCAACGTTTGTCTCAGCGGTAAGCAAATTGTTCTCTTAGGCCTGTTTCAAACGCTACAGTTCACAAGCGTCAAATGCAATGCAAACGAGCAAAATCTATAGTTTCAGCTTATTTACACTGTATTCGACGCATATGAAGGTCTTATCGCCTGACAAGTACCTTGTTGGAGGTGACCGTTTTTCTTGTTTCTTTCGATGAATTCTAAGGTACGATTCCCTTTCGCGCGCTTTTTATTACACTTCGTCACTTCTTAGCTACACGATCCACTGTTCTCTTTGTTACACACATCACAGAAGTAAGAGACTTACCGTGGAGCCAAGCGTGTCCCCTTGAAAGAAAAAGTAAGCTCCAAAGAACATGACTATAGCATGCCAATAACCTGCAAACAATGGCACCATTAGGCGTGGGATAACACACAAATACACTCAAGTGTAACTCTGCTATTCCTTTCTTTCCATTCCTTTTTATTTTACAGATTTGGTACAGACAACAGCTTTTCTTTTGCCTTTCCGGATATCACTTCAAGTAAGCCTTAACATTCTTGACAAGTTAGATGCTTATCTCTCTAAAATGATGTGGATTTGCTGTTTTGATTTGAAGTTTTTCATGACTGAACATCAACTGACCAATAACGAAACACAACCAAGCCGACTCGACCTACCATAGGCCGACATAACGGACCAATCACTTCTACAGCCAGAGACATATATACCGCCATCTGACGAATACTTTTCACTTGACTCTGAAGATGACTTCCGCTCAGGTAGTCGAAACGTCAGTCACCAACAACAGTCTTTCTGGAGACTACTCTAACCCGGACGATCACAACCAACCTACTGAACATCACGTGCCAGACATCCAAATATGGTATTTAGATGAAAGATTTAAGCTTGATCGGAGGCGCTTCAAGTGAAAATGTGCCCACGCTCTTTGAGTGGTCTAAATGTTTGTCGTCTTACCTGATGCAATCCAATACAAGAATTCCGACCACGATAATCTGACATTTTTGGCAACATCTCTGAAAAGAAGCAAACAGTCAACGAAGAAGGTGAATAATGATTGGTTCAACTTGCACCAATAACAGGAGCTGTATTTAAAAACATGCATTGGCCAAAATACTACGTACTTGTAGAGATACGGACGAGCCTGTAACACGTCTGCACTCAAATGTTGTTCAAATATGCCGTAGATGAGAATGGGCAACGACGTGAAGAAGATGTTGTAAGCTGTCAGGAAGAAGGCGTGGTACAGAGGCTGCAAATCAAAACACGGCACCGAATGAGAGGTAAAAAAAAAAAAAAAAAAAAAAAAAAAAAAAACGCTACTGTCAAGGTATGATCAAACTCGACGGATTGCGCTGAAACCATGGAAGAAGAACTCACTTGGCCCGAAAAAGCGTTGAAGAAGGCATAAAAAAACTGTGGCGTGATAAAACAAACATTCTGCAACGGGAAAGAGAAGGCCATTATTAAAGGGCGATAACTGCCATTACCACCTTTCCATCAGAGCTTTACATATTACGATTTCCAGAAATATTGCTTGCCTGATAAAATAATGTAATTATCATAATAAAGTGTCATTGCATACACATGATACATATAACAAGAAATACGTACACAAACAAACAGGTAGCGAAATAACTAAACACACACATCATAACATACACAAAAATGAGAACTAGAAGTGTCGGAGATGCAGACAGTAAGAAAAACAAAAACACAAACTGTACTCCCACGTAACGTGTAACTGTAACGTGACGTCGCAAAACGTTCACCTTGTAGAAAAAGTATTGCACCAAAATGGAAGCACGCACGTAACACCAGTGCCCATGCACCATCAACACGCGCGCGAGATACTTGAAGCGGGAGACGGCGTAGTCGCTGCACATGACAGCTTGTCGTCCTTCCTTGCCCATCACGCCAATCCCAACGTGTGCTTCCATTATCATGCCGCAGTCGTTCGCACCGTCACCAATAGCAAGAGTTATCGGTTTCGCCTCGGACTGTTTAATGAGCTGCACGATCTGAAGGGTGAGATAGAGGCAGATATTATACTGAGCGGCCACTTGCTAGGGGCGGTCAAAAGACATCCTAACCCTCTCCTCCCTTGCAGTTACAGTATGTGTCTGCTGTATCAAACGTCACTTATAACCTGAGTAACCTCAAATGAGAAGTTCATGCTCGTAGGGAAATACCAGAAATAAGTGAAGTTATCAGAAGAAATAAGGATTGCTAAAGACTGCGAGGATGAAAATTCGATCTTAAAACTCTTAGAAAATGCCGGATCAACTCTTGGGAACAGAAGCAGTTGTGACCTTTGACAGACTATCTTGACGACTTGTGTAAAACCGCGGCAGGCAGTCACTTACTTGGGCTTTTTGGAGCGGCGACATCCTGCAGCACAGCACAGCAACGCACTGATGACAAATGTCCACAAAGAGCCCTGACAAGATATGGGCTAAAGACATCAGTAAAGGGAAAGCCGGCACGGATAAACACTGCCGGAGGGGAGGTTCATCACTCTTGTAATTTTGCCTTGCGTTGGCGTTGTGGTAAAACACAGAATACATCGACGTGAGGTTAATGTTGATTTGCTGAACGCCGTAAAGAATGTATTGACTGACGTTTCGAGCGTTCGCTCTTCATCACATTTAACAAATTGACATCAGTTTTTCATGTGTCTGTCCTCTTATTGA
This sequence comes from Plumapathes pennacea, assembly GCA_964036295.1. Taxonomy (NCBI): domain Eukaryota; kingdom Metazoa; phylum Cnidaria; class Anthozoa; order Antipatharia; family Myriopathidae; genus Plumapathes; species Plumapathes pennacea. The sequence continues at coordinate 673,732 of OZ038466.1, forward strand.
TCATGAAAATTAGTCAATCACAAATCAAGAAACTGACGTTTTATCGTAAAATATTATACGGCGTTCAGGATATTCCATACGTTTTTATGTAGTTATTTATAAACCAATCGCATCGCATGTATTGGTCATGTGACAGACCTGTGAAGCCCTTGAACACGTGGATCAAGCTGGCGCCATCAATTACAAGAGCATACTGATCGGCTGGACTGTAGCTTTGATTTTTCAGTCTGACAACAAAGATAACAGTCTCAGTTAGTATAAACAAAAAAACCGGTCAGCGTACAGTATTGTAGGGACATGCGCATACGGTGCGTTAATAATATTGACACTCTCAAATTGGAGTACAAAAATTTTAATCCAATGTTCGGATGTCCTTCAATAGTCATTTTGATCCGTTTTACCCCCGAAAAGGTCACTTTGTTACTATTTAGTGTGTATTTCCGTAATCACGAGTTAATATCGGATGACACGACGTATCAATTAATTCTGAAACATGCAATTTATATGGAAATTGCGGGCCGACGGAACTAAATAGAATTGTTTGATTCTAAAATAACACACAAGAAGCCACACATATGCAATAACTATAATGCACATAAATGGGTAATGGGCTTCTGACACAGACATTATAATCTGATATAAAGTGCCTACTAAGTTGCATGTGTTGTAATATATACCCAAGTGGAATACTTCAATGGACAAATAAAACAAATAAACATCAGAGTCGTTACTTTTCTCTACAATCCACGAGTGCATCCTGACAATCAGTTGGTGTGGCCTTCTTTGTTACAAACATGATGTTCATCCCGGCCTAAATAGAAACGGAAGATGCAGAGCTCTTAAAACCTCCAGACTTACAAAACATCTACAATTAAGACTAGATACTTAAGCATAAGTTACTTCGATATATTTTCAGCGAAATACGTTTTTCCCAAGGATACCTAGTTAGATGGCAATGGCTCACGTGACCAATTTGAAGGATGTAGTATACGTAGCTAGTGCCTTTTAAGATTGATTTCTATTAAATTACCTTAAAATGGCCACACGAGTGACTGATGTTTACTGCCGTTTCCTGCTTATCACCAGTTAGAACCCAAACCTAGGGAAACAGAATCCAAATATGTCGATGAAACATTACAACTACCAACAAACAAACAAACAAACAAACAAACAACAGACAAGGAACAAGCATGCGATCCATGGTAAGCTTCACAAGGAGCACATAGTTATTCAGGAGTCACGACCATTCAAGATTTGAAGGAGTTCGTAAATCAGAGTTCTTAGCTTCTCTTTCTAAAATTGGTAACAACCTACCTTTAAGCCGGCCTCTCTTAAAGCTACTATTGCCTCTGGTACGCCATCTTGAAGTCTGGGAAGCGTAAAAAAGAATAGGTTTTTTAATGTACAATTTCCTTTAAAGAAATATGTAACTGCCCGATCTCTTGTACGAATGTAACATGGACTAAAAAATCTAGCAGCAGCAGTGCGACTGTATAATAAAAATCACTCACTTGTCTTCTACTGCGGTTGCTCCGAGTAAATGGAACTCCCGCTCAACTTCATCAAATACTCGAGCAAGCTGCAAGGGAGACGACAAATCTTAAAAACAACAACAACAACAAGACACTGGCCAACTACAACCACCTGTTTTACGTTTATCTTACAGTGCACTTATTTCTCAAGTATCTAGACTAAAAAAAAAAACAACGAGTACACGATCGTCACCTGTTCATCTCTGTCGTTGATTGCTTGCCGAGCTTCGTTGAGCTAAAAAATAAAGATAAAAGGATTCCCTCAGCTTGACAAAATTGTCACCGAAAAAACCTTCATGTCATGCGGCCACTTTTGTTTATCAGTAGGACCGTAGGGAAGTTCATTGAATCAGTCAAGTACAAACCTTTCGTTCGACCTCCTTAAACTCTGTCTCAGAAAATTTCCTATGCGCCACTGCTAAAGTACGAAGTCCTTTCTGTAGAATTAGGAAGTCAGGAATATGATAAACACAGAAGACAGGAAGAAAGTAAAGCAGGAAATAGTGAATTTTAAAGTACCTTTCGACTCAACATTGTGACAACTAACACTTTCACTGCAGAACAATATTACACCACAATAGAAATAACATAAACCCCGATACTGACAACAGTAACATTCAGTATATATCACTTATTGACGGCTCCATACCTCGGCATATTCGTTGATGTGGTCTAAAGTTTCGTTCCGTGCACCGCTGCTCAGTCTGTCAAGTATTGAAGTTTCTGCTCCTTTCGATAGCATCAGAATTTCTCCTGAAATCAGCGTCAATCTGTGTTATTCAAACGACAATAGAAAACTAGCACTAAGTGGAACTACATTTGGACTGCGTCCGCGTGGAGAAAGATTACATAATGAATCGACTATAAGAGTCGTTTCTTTCTTCGAAAAAGGTCAAAATGTATATCCCTCTAATGTAAAAGTATACATCACGATTCGACAATATTGCGCACCTTTTGATGACTTTACTATAACGCTCATTCTTTTCCTCGTAGAATCAAAATCGAGAACTTGTAGAATACGGTATCTGAAACGAGAAAGCCGCACAGGCTGGTCAGCTGTAGATCCATGAGCAGCTTATAAAATGCCCTCGGCTCCACGAGTCTCTGAAAAGGATTAAACTGCTGAGATCTGACTGGATTCAGATCTCGCTTCCCGTCCACTGTCTTACCTTTCAACTTTACCATTCACTCTCACTTCTGCATCGTCCCCACTCTTCCCCGTAAACGTAATTCCAAATCTGGGAATAAAATGTACAATCGATGCTCAAGCATAGATTTGAAGTACTTCATAGTGTCTCAATTAGGCCCTATAAGGAGGGGACTGGTGAGAGGCTTTATGGTTCCAATAGTTCTGCATACCTGACCGCAGCTTCCACCAAGGCTTTTTCATCAGGTGAGGACGCCTGCCGAAAAAAAAAAAAGAGATGAGTAACCTTGTGGTAAAGAAAATCAGATAAAATACCCAGAAGTAGTGATTTGGTAACCTCGGCAGAAACTTCTATACCATGGAATGCTAGTACTTGTCAAAACGTACATGTGGCTTTCACTTGATATGTCATATGAAATATGTATACAACTACAAAGTAGTTAGTAATAGTACTCTTACAAAATCCTGACAACAAATTTGATTTAATATAAGGCGGTCTTAAAAGTCCAGAAAAGTCTACTATTAACGTAGTTTACTGTCTATTCGTGAGATGCCCCACAAGATCATGTAAGTTGAGATGTTGGTGCAGTTACCTGATAATGAAACTCGTACAGAGCGCTTGGACTATTGTCACGTGATGCTTGTACTGTGTGACACAGAGAAAGCGCCAGAAAAAATTCCATGATCTCCGGCTGAAAGGCAAAATGAAATCTATCATGTTATGAGGATACGTTTGAGTGCCAACTGTTAAGTTTAACGTAAGACACATCATGTAAAGATTGACGAGGGCAGACCAGCTGCAGCTGATGACAGAGGAAAGCAAGAGCTTCGAATACAGCCCTGTAGGGTACAAGTTGCGACCAGTTTCGACCCACTTGTCTCGCGATTTGTTAAAATGAAGTATTTTCTTGACTGGATTCTAAATAAGCACTTTTATTGCTGTGTTTCTATGTCCAAATAACTAAAATATGCAAATAAAAAGAGAGAGAGAGAAGACAAAAAAAAGCCATAAACAAAAATAACGTGAATACCGCTATCAGATTGTACTCATTTGAATCAAATTATTCTTAGGAAGTGAACACCTACTGAACTACTTGGAGCGGACACATGGGGGCCATCTACTTGATCTTCCGGAAACAGGTTGCTGTTTAGCTCCTGAACAAGAAAAAAGGAGAGAACAGTTTAGTCCAAAGTCGACCACACTGTCTGCGCTACAAAATAGAGGACTCTCTCACCGGTGTTATCGTCCTCTATCAGATACATTAATAACAATAGACACTAACTAACTAACTAACTAACTAACTAACTAACTAACTACCTGACTAATTAACCTCGTGTTAGCACCGCGCCCACAACTTACCAAGTACTTATGTCCATTGATGGAACACTCTCTAAACTGCATGTCATTTTCTGTTAGTGTCCCTGTCTTGTCCGTGAAGACGTATTCGATCTGTAGGGAGGGAAAAAATATGCTATATCTACTGCCTCAGAAGGCACACGACAAAAACAAAAAACAAACAAACAAACAAAAAATAAAGCAAAATAGCTCATTATAAAACAATCGATAATTATTTATTAGATTTGTAATGAACTTCCCGAAACCTTCAAGTAAAGTCATTAATTTATAACATAAATCTTGGCAAACCTTTTTGCTCAATCTGATTGAGTATTGATTTGCCCGCTGTAATCTTTTTTAGTACTTCACTGATACTAATTAGTTTTCCAATCCGAACATCGTTAAATGTTGTAATTAAGATTTTTATATTTATAGTGTGGGTGCTTTTAATACACCTCTTGCTACTGTATTTGTATCTATTCATCTCAATGTACAAAATGTGGTCCCTGTTGTTGTTGCTGTTGTTGTTGTTGTTGTTGTTGTTGTTGTTGTGAAGTGCACTACACTCACCTGGCCTAGCTCTTCATTCAGGTCGGACGTATTTGTGATGGCTGGTTCATCTGTTTTCTGTGGAAGAAAACGGACGAAAAAGTAAGAGAGTGAGATAGAGTGATGACTAAGAGAGTGAGAATTAGCACCATTATAATCGGCGTCATGGTCACGTGAACAGCCAGTAGTCGCTGCCGCTTCTGAGCGTTCATTGGCTCACCTGATTATACATCTTTATATCCCACGCAATGAACATTGCACCAATAAACTTCTGAAGTTCTGAAAAATCAAATGTTTGGTTTTTATAGCGGGTGTCGTTTTTTTTTTTTTTTTTTTTTTTACTACACTGTACGACCGGGGTCTTTCGGAGAATAGTCAGAAACAATAAGATATCTTATAAAGTGCATAGACTGTGCCTATTCAGCTTTCGTCTGTCGCATACAACCGTCTTACGACAAACTATGCCACAATTTTATCGTACACTTCTACAATATTTGTAAAGTTTCAAACATCATCAGATTTGGAGCCATTTTCGGACGTGTGTCAAAAGAAGTAAGGTATGCGACAGGCGAGTAGTACCTAAAACCGCATCGTAGAAGTCAGACGGCTATGAGGTCAGGTATCAAAAAGTTTCAAGCGAGGCTCAACCTAGACTTGGCGCCTGCTTTCGACCGGCGGGCTGTATTCAAACACTTTAAATATTCAAATTATTGGACTCAAAGCTTACTCACCAACAGTTACGTATAACGACACCGGGATGACGTAGTTAAACAGAATCAGGAAGACCAGAAAATTGTCAAGCACACCATTACTTCCGGTAAACTGTAAGAAAGACGATAATCTGGTCAGCTGGGTGACCACAAGAGTCGTGTTGGGGACTCGTGTATTCAGAACAGCACTCTACTAAGTAGTTTATTGTCTTCCACCCTCGTTTCCTTTTTTCCTGTGTACACTGTACGTTATCATATCATATCATCGTTTAACTTTATTTCTAGACAGTTAGTAGTTCACTGGTTCGGAAGGGAAAACTATCCGTTCGAGTTGACTCTCGGGGTGAAAAATCTTCTTACTATGCCTGGTTCAGAGAGTAATTACAAATTCTGTTCCAACACCGAGGCCACTCTGCCACTGAATAAGTAAAGCTTGATTCATTTTATGTGCAGAGTGCTATCACCCTCCCCTCTCACCCCCCCCCCCCCCCCCCCGCCCCCTTTTTCTGTCTCCTCGCGCTAGCTTGTTTGTTCGATATTCCTTGCTAGAAGTCTGTGTCTGTCTGTCTGTCTGTCTGTCCATCCCTTTTGCACTGCCTTAGTAATAGCGCCTGACTTCACGACATCACTAGAGAACATACCGTAACATCTGGTTTCTCTGTGTACACATAGTGAGGAGTACCAGAAGACGTGCTTTGTTTCCAGTACATAAGACCCGTACAAAGAGCTCCTTGAGCCAAGAGAACCACAAGGAACACGACCAGAAACGCATTCATGGTCCTGAAGTGTACACAAGAACTGTTATATTCTGAATCAAATCAAACTGACTTCAGTACCACTACGTTGTGAGGTATAATCCCTCAGTTAATTCAGTCAATTTAGTTAATTCCTGTATCCACAGGCAGGAAAAAAGCTAAAAACCCAGCCATCTCTTAGACAACGCAAAGAAAGATTACGAACGCGAACATTACAGTAGGCGCTACTTCTCCTAACCTGGCCTAATAATTTTCTAGGTTGGGACACTATATATGCATATCTGCGAGTCAAAAGTGATAGGGCATTGTGGGGCCCACCTTTCCACCGTTGAGAACTTGTGAGCGGCTTGCTGTTGGTTCAGAGCCATCTGCCGTTTGATAAAACAACAAACAATGACAAGGTTTACAAAGTAACCACACTGAGATAGTTTGCTTTGAATAAATAAGTACATACATAATGTAGAGTACACTGAATAGCAGCTTACAATAACAATAACAATGATAACAACAACAACAACAACAACAACAACAACAAAGAGAAGCAAAAAACGTTACTGATTTTCAATTTAAACACTGTGAGGACTGCGAGTTGAAAATGTTTACACAGCAGTTAATAGAGTCCTACCTTTGTTTCTTTGCCAGTGTAGACAGCCACACCTGCACAAAACACAAATATCACAGTTTGTACAGAATGAAAAATCAAGACACTTTATAAAACTGAAAACACAAAGAATATAGCATAGTAATGCATGTTGTAGTGGCACATTTTTTTATTCATTCCACACTCCTGCACAAGATCTTGGAGGTTTGGTACAAGTGTATTTGTGGGAGGGGTGGGTTGTACATTTATTTTGTACAAATTGTCACCCTTCAGAAGTTTAATTTGAAATGCATTATATTTACCAAACACAAATTCAGTGTTCTTCAACCTTGCTCCTCTGAGAAGTAGATTTATTGGCCCCAGAGCACTGTAGGAAAGAGATGACAGCAGTTGAGATTGATGAGCACAATGAACAAAAAAATAATGAAACAGGAAGGGACTTGCTCATAGGGAGGGGTCAGTCTGTTCCACTGGAATAAGGAGAGTAGGGATTTAAGGGACTTGCTCCTAAGGGAGGGGATGTGTCACAGGGACTAAAGGTGTGGTCTATGCCATGGGGATGAGAAGTGCTAGGGACCTGATGCAGTATAATGATGAAGGGTATTTAAAATGCAATATAGGGAATGGTGTTGTGGGGGTGACCAGTGTACAGGGCATGGCATAGGAATGAGGGATACAGGGGTGTAGACTTCTGTGCAACAGATAAATGAAATTGGACATACTGAGTGGCTGGTTCCATTCCACCTTCAAAGATTGTTCGACCTGTGAAACTAATAAAAGCAATGCATTCATTAGGATGACATATATTGCTCAAACTGTATCCGATGTCATTATAAAACTTCGTAAAAGTTCAGTGAGAAGTTTCCCACCCCCTTCCACCCTACCTATACAGGTCCTCTTGTGGGTGCTGACATTCAATGCGGGCCAACAGCTTTGACAGATCACTAGCATTCTGCATAGAAGCAGTGTCTGATAGTGAGGTGCGAACCTGAAGAAAATAACAAGTAGAAGTCAAAATAAGTAACTAGCACTTTTAGGCCAAACAGATTTACTGTGGTAATTTGCTTCTCAGATGAGTTGAGGTATTTTGGAGCCCTGCAAATGAGGAATCAAGGATTTCCATCAAATAAAGACAGAAGGACCTACAGTGGTCAGAAAGACTTTCTATCTTTTCACCATAATCTTCCTGACTGCCCCCATGTAGTTTACCTTGAGATTGGTTTCGCCATCCAGGTTTGCCGTGGTTATGTAACAGGTCCCATCTGGATCATTTGAAGACAGCACCACCAAATCACAAGGGAATTCCTCATTGTTTTTCACCAGTAGTATATCACCCACCTGAAGGTAGTTTGTGTTCAACTTCAAGTTTCCCTTTCAGGCTCAACTAGTTACTAGGGAAAACTCACAGTACAGAGAACTTGTCAAATGATGACTTGCTAACTAACCAAACAATAACGAGTAGACATTCTTCACATTGATCAACCCACTTTGAGCAGTTGTACGATTTTGTTTTTGAATGGTGCACAGAGACAAAAATTTTAAATCCAGAGGGGAACTACCAGTATATAATAAAAAATCTGTCTGCTTTCCAAACATGCAAGCGTCTAAGGCTGCGAAAGCTTCTGGGTGGTTAATAAGGGGCATGCTCCTCCAGAAAAAAAGTTTGACACTTTACTCTCCAAAACGCCATTTTGTTGAGGTTAGAACTACAGTTTAAGCAATATTTTAAACATGTACTTTAGTTAAGAAGAGAAAAAATATTATATACTGCACCTTGACATCTTTTGACGGAACTCCCTGAACTTTCCCTTCCCGGATTACCTCGGTTGGTCGGTTGTTCACCTCTCTATCACTCTTGTGTCTCAGCCAGTCTTCGTAACCCTGTTATACAACAGTTGATTATTCGAGGCTAGGCAAATATCCTCTGACAACTACGCTACATGATTATTATAATGCACAAAAAATACATGTTGTATAGTAGGCTACTTATAAAACCTCGCTTCCTAAAAAAGGTCCAAATGATGCAATATGTGCCACTACAGTACATTGTATATGTCACTTTGACCCTTTCATTATAATAATGAACAATAAAAGTAGGTCACCTGTTTAACAGCAGTGACAGTGATGACAAATACTAATGGTAAAATGCTTGTGACGGGGCTTACGGGGCTGTCAATGAAAAGCTGTTGACAAAAAAAATATTAATGAAATAAATATTAGATAATCAAGTAGTTTCATTGATATATATATATATATATATATATATATATATATATATATATATATATATATCTGATCTACAATATTAATCCCTGACATTAGTTGGGACACTTATTCAATAGCAGGTGCAGTTACTCATCCTCCGGCCTCCTCCCTCCCCCAATGTTGGTTCTAGGTGCTGTGACATACAAACCAACATTGGGGGATGGGAAAGTGCAAAGTGTCCCAACAATTAGGTCCAAGATTGTAGACTAACAAGCTTAATCTGAATATGAGTGAATGAAGGATGATCATTGTGTGTATGTACAGACCAAAAAAAAAAAAAAAAAAAAAAGAGAGAGAGAGAGAGAAAGAGAGAAAAAAGAAAAACAGAATACATAGCAAACAAATCAAAACAGACAAAAAAGCCTTTTACCTGTATGGTTCCAATACAGAGAAAATAGAAGTTTGCAATACGTCTGAACTGCTCAAATAAATTCTTGGGAAAAAAGTTCCACAAGGTGTACTGAAAAAGAAAATAATGTCCTTATTATAAATCAAATTTAGCTGTCTGTATATCTTGTACAGTACAGTACATAATTCAATACAATACAATAATTGAAGCTTGTTGGTTTCAACTGCGTACATCATAATAAATGAGAGCCACCTAATCGCAATTACCAAAATTTATCATTGATTGGTAGTAAAATATATCAAGGGTACAGTTCGCTGCAGAAAATTAGCTTACCTGTAGAACTGGAGGCTTTATTAAACTTAAATTATAGTTCCCATGTACTTTTATCATGCAAGATTAGATCCATCAGCCTGCACAGATGAACCCACTAACCTTGGAGGTGACGACTTCATTATCTGCATATCTTCGCTGTTTGATTGCCACTTCAGGGTCATCACTTGGGTACCGGTTCAAGATGTAAACTGTGCGCCACTCCTCATCGTACCGAGAACCACCAGAAAAAAAGTCCTGTGCAAATGAAAATTGTTGCAAAATTAAAATGACAGTTGAAATATACAAAAATATATATTACAGTCACTAGGATGTAGCAAAAACTAAAATGGCAGAACACTCAGTAGCCATGACACTCACTAGCCCAGGTAATTGTATTGTATTATTAGACCAAACAGCTTTCACCTGGGAAAGTTGTAAGGAAAATGATCTATTAGCTCCCAATAAGAAAGTCTCAGGTAGCCCTAGGCAAGCATTCACACAGCTTCTGTTGAGCTCTGAGTTACATCTAAATATCATTCTATTTTTTCAACATTTTTTTTATTTTCTGGTAAATGGTGACTGATATGGTCAAACAATGGTAATTTATCAGAAAACTGAAATGAGCATGATTTTTATGACTAACTGTGGTGCTTTAGTAATTTTATGGTTTAAAGGAAGTATTGATTAATATGCTCCCCAAATTTAAGGTGAAAAAAATATATATCTTTTTCTGCTAGAGAGATTCTCTAACATTTGTGCTACTGCCAGTATATTTGTAAGTGTCAGTGAAAATACAGTTATTAGCATAGATACTGGCTCATTAATAGCTTTTCAAAGTTAAAACCTTGCACCTCAGTATTATAATTTTGCCATTAAGACTATTTTGACAATAAATAGTTTAGCATATGCAAAATACTTTTGTTATAAAATGAAAGTATTGTGATTTGCTAGCACAAATGAATTATCCAGAAATTTCTCAATTGGGTCCTGTGTGTTTGTATGGACTATAACCATAGCAACCACACCTGAATGTTCTGCTGCACTTCAATCTATGAGGACAAATGTAACCATTTGTTCACTTCAATTTTGGTTTTGCTTGCTTGGTTCTGTTATACACATTTTTCCAGGGCCATTTTGCAAGGGGAAAAAATGAGAAAAATTGAAAAAAAAAAAAAAAAAAAAAAAAAAGGAACCAGTTACATTTACATTACATGTCACTGGTATATATTGAGCAGGTGATTGTTGCTAAAATATATTTATTCAAATATTATCTTGAACTAAGAATATATAAGGGTTTTTTTTTAGAATCGTATATCATAGATAATCTTGATAAACGATGGCTGCAGTAACAATTTTTGTACCCTTTTTCACTGTACGACGTTTTACACTAAAATAATTGAGGTTGACGATACAAATCAGGTTGTTGTTACGATCGATACTGTGAGAAGTTTTCATACGTATTAAATAGAAACAGCGCAATATTTCTCGAACTTGGATGTGTTATTCCTCTCCGCTTGACATGTGATCAATTATTCATAACATGGACTCAAACCGAAATTATATAAACTTGAGAAGAAAAAGAAACGAAAATAATTTCGATCAAAATAAAAAGGAGAATCGATTTCGTGATTATGTGCACGCGATTAAGGCATTAGTTCGAAAACGAATAAAAAACAGTTAAACTTGACGGACTTCTCGTAAACTCGAGAAGTTCAAGTTGTACATAGCAGAAAAACAGCGATAATCGGAGCCCGGCAACAGAAGGTGACTATTGTAAACATATCTTTCGTTGACTCAAGAACAACTTTTAATCGACAGTTTGCGGTTTTTCAAATCGTCGTTTACTTTATCTATCCAACACTCTTGCCAAATCTTAGAACTGATTTCAAAACTGATCGCACAGCGTAAATACAGTACACATACAGTTATGCTTCCAAAACAAACAGGGATATTCGCTGGAAACTGATATGAAAAGAGCGGATGGGGAGTCTGCTTACAGTCAACATGTGACAGATCGCAATCGAATTTTTTTGGGAAATGTTTAAAGTCTTCTTGAACCTAAAAAAACTGTACGAATCTGAAACCGAAAGTCAAAGTTTCGAAGGAATTTTGTCGTTTATCGGCTAGGAAATAAATAATTGAGTGAACCATTCTCAAGAAGATGTAATTTCCCGAACCCACGTTTTTTTTCACGCTACTACAATCACTTGAGCTTACACAATGCTGAAGGTAGCATTTCTTTACTTCTCTAGAGGAAACAAATTTGAATTGTCTTCACATAAATATCATTACGGTAATTGTGACCACGGCAACACCTACCAGAACCCGATTCTTTAGTCGTCCAAGAGACATGCCGATATGAGATCAGCACAGCAAACTCATGCGGGCTTCAGCGACGGGCCTTCAGAGTCTGCCAGATAAGGAAGTCAACCCCTGAGAGAACATTAAAACTGCACCGCACTTTCTCGTGATACCGAATTGTTGGTCCACCTGGACTATCTTTGTAACCTGGCCTGCGGCTTGGTTACACAGCTCCTCCTTCCCTAACATGGCGAGTGTCAGACAAGTTGATACCGCTTTATGGCTGCACAATAAACTATCCAGCGACGATCCATGGTCTGGAAGCAGTCTACGGTCTTTACTGACTCCAGATGTCCTAAGGAATATTCCAGAGTGCTTTCACAGGCTTGAAACCCAAGTGAAAGTCAAGTTTCTCACAGCGTTTCTCCACATCCCTCGTAGAGTGTTGGATGAAACGAGCATTGAATTGGGAGAAATTTTGGAAATAGGTTCGCAGGATGAGGATGAGTGGGTTCGGGTTTTGTGTGAAGTTTTGAAGTATTATCCTAATACCGGCATGTTGAACGTTCACTTGGAGGAAGCAAGTCCAGTCTTTGGTGAAGTTTGTCGGGAGATACGAAACGTTCGTGAGTATTTTAATACTAAAAGCATAAAATGTATTCTGCATTTTTAGCTCTAATTTGATGGGTTATTTTAATATCGGTGTAAAAGTTTCGATCTTTCATCAAACAATCGCGGGATAAATTCGGGGATAAACTCAGCTGTTATGCCACAGAGTATAATAAATTTAAATTACTATATAATTATCTTTACTGGTCATCACAGTACATAGCTATTGAAGGGAAATCAAAACATTTGCTTGATAGGCAAGAAGTACACTTCTGGAGGGCAGTAATCGCTGGATCAAATGAGATAACTCCGGGTGTCCTGCAGGGGATGTGTTCCCAACACGCCCAGGTCTACATTTAAATCCTTAAATGGACCACATTGGTTTGGCTTTCTAGTGGTTTATTGGGCAGAACTCACTTGTTTATTGATTCAAATGACTTCTTATCCTGTCGTGTGCCTGGTGTTCCTTTTTGGGCACACAACAGGTTGAGGGTGGTCAAGAGAAGGGGCTTGGGTCCAGGTGGTCATTCCCATGCAAGCCCCCTCTGACTTTTTGCAGCTGCTCAAAACTGTCTTTATTCTATCCACATGTGTAGTAGCACATTCAGACAGCAGTTCTCTTCTGCCACTTGAGTGTCCCTATCTGAATCGCACAGCCCTTCAGGCCCTCGTCGGCCAACAGCCTGCACTGCCGAAACACTTCACACTTCGCAGAAAGCCAAAATCAGCAGCACTCAGGGCAGAACTTGCTGCAAAAGGTGAGTCAAACAGGGTATTTGTTGCTTCCTGTTTTTTCATTGATTACTTAATACAGGTACACAAATGCAACCTGACCTACATGAACTGTGTGAATTTATTTCCCAGCTAATGAAGCCATGGCAGCACAGAAGAAGGCAGGAAGTGCTGCATCACATAAACCACAGTCACCAGCCAAGAAGTTTGAAGCTCCAGGTGATTCTATTCCAATTGATGGGTAGATGTGCAGTGTTCATGCATGCAATGAACTACATAGTACTTACAGCCCTACTATGTCTATAAGCTTGTTTGGTTATGGTTAGTTTGTTTTAGTTAGCATCACTGCAACCATAATGTCCTTATGTTTTTTCTTATCTTATTTTTTTTAGTAAGGATTACACCCAGGGCTGGATCATCACATGGCTTCCTTCGTCCACCATCTGGCCGCCCATCAACTTCTGGCAGTTCTGGATCACGTAGCATCATTTCAGCAGCTACACTCAAACAACATGGAAGAACAAAGGTACAGTAGTGAACAACACAGCAGTCTGGAACTCCACAAATACTAGTGGATATGTGTAGACAATCTCCATTCCTTTTTATGTCATAGGTAGAGTGGCAAATGTGAGAAAGAGTCGAGTTTTAGGAGCTACATGTACAGTATGACATTCAGTTTGATGTGGATGCTGTCTTGTGTTGCAGCTGTTAGACATCAATGAACAACCTATTGGAGGAGGGCGAGAAGTGAAAAGGAGAAAGCTGAAGATGCAAGGTCATAAAAATGCAATGGAGATCATATTCATCTGAAAAGTTGATCCAGCTGAGGCATACTCTAGCATTCGTTTTGGTTTTGGTTGAGAGTTAAAAAGAAGAAACTTATGACACATTATATTTCAGCACTCACAATGTATGCTGCTGCAGATTAAAACTTGTTATACTACAAGAAGTAGTGATTCTGCCTTTTTCTAGGCATGAAAATGTTGTGTATTAATCTCTAGATACCGACCAAGCTGAAGATGCCAAACAGAAGAAGACAGACACTAGCAAGTCTCAGGAACCTTCTACTCCAAAGTATGCTGCAGGCCTGACTCCAATGATATCACAGGCCAAGGTATAGACTCAATACACCTTGATATTCAAGTTTCCCCACTAGGAAACATGTTACTGTAATGAACAGACAGCCATCTATTGGCCTTACTTATGTGTTGCTTATTTATCTTTCAGCCATCAACAAGTCCCGACACCCTGTCTACAAGTGCTTCTGCTGCTCCACCTACCCCCTCTTATGCTGTATTGTCAGGAGCAGCTCCTGTCACTACCTCCCAGAGTAATAATCCTGGTGCCCAGACCCCTGCAGGAGCAGAACCATCACTCAGTGAAAGCACCATTAACCTGAAGAGAGAACTTGAGGTTTGTACTGTAGGAAATGTGAGGGGGAGGGGGTGCGGATGGGAACTGAGTAGGGGAGGCATAGGGGTAAATTGGCATCAGTGGAAGTTGAACTGCAGGGGACAAAGGAATGAACAATCTAAGGATAGTCCAACTTGTAAAATACACATCCATGTATAGAGGATATTACATGGCGGCGCGAAGATATGAATTTTATTTTCGAGTGGTAAAATATTGTTTTAACCACGAGAAAATAAAAGTCATCTTCAAGCCGCCGTGTAATTTTCTTTTTATTATATTAGACAGGAGTGTTTTACGAGAAATTGCACAAACCGTGCAAAAGCGGGAAATGATGGCAACGATATCCTCACTAGTGAGGATATGGAAAATACGCCACTCGGGTCCTGGATGTAGTTTCATATGGATTTTATGCACGGTATATTTTCCAGTAAAACACTCATGTCTATATAATAAAAATGTTTATTGGGCTCTGGCTATGAGTGACCCATTACAGTAGTCTTTGTGTAATGTTCCTTAAAGATGCACATGGAACAACAGAGACAACTTATGTTCAGGGAAAGGCAACAGAAACAAGCAGCCGCAGCAGCAATGGCCAACTTGTCAACAGCATCCAGTTCAGCGTCTTCCTCGCTACCAACAAACACCCCAGCTGCCAGCCGTGCAAACCAGCCAGCTGCTGGAACATCCACTGCCTCAGCATCTACAGGCTCAACCTCTTCACCTGCAACGATGACAACATCTCAACAGCAGCAGACAAAACAACAACAACAACAACAACAACAACAACAGCAACAGCAACAGGAACAACAGCAACAGGACAACAAGCGTCAGTTGTCACTGTCGGTAAGTTCTGGTTGTCACTTGCTTACAAACATCACCATTTTATCTCAAAATGATAGACACCAGTGAGAAAGTCATTAAATCAGAGCTTACTGTAAATTACTGAAACTTTTGGATTTTCCCAACCGTTGATGCCAAGACCATTTGTACATGGTCATATTTTGAATGAGTTGCTTTAGCTCTTAAATGACTTGTGTATAGACAAAGGATTGATTGATTGACCAGTCACAGCAGCAACCATAAATACCATCATCTGACTCTGAAGATGACTGCTCAGGGGGTCCAAACTTCAGTCACCAACAACAGTCTTGTATCTATTTATTTGTCTAGTATCTATTTACTTGTCTAGTACCTACTAGTCATTCACCTTTCCTTCCGAGCAGTTTTCCCTCATCACTATGAGCAAATGAGACACATTATGCACTGGAATTTTGTTTCCAGAATATATTGAAACTTTCATAATTTTAGAACAAGATGCGGTATGTCGAATTCTACTATACTACCACGCAACACCATCTATCAATTGCCACAACAGCATAACTATGTACCATAACTAACTGTATCATATCTAAAAGCGGCAAAGTCTAGATACGGTAACTCCTTCTTAATGGACTAGGAGTGGTCCCTGTTTTTTTATTTCTATTTTAATTTTTTTCCTTTTTTTCATTCATTTTACTCTAACTGAACCCTCTCTATAAGACAGACATCTCTATTAAAAACGAACAGTTGGAGTTAGTCCGAGGTTGTCCGTTTTGGAGGGAGTTGATTGTACACTATACTATTGATTGACACTCCTGCATCATGAGCTTGTTGTATCGGCACTCATCAAGTTCTGTTATCTTATCAGCGGGAACAAATGTTAGCAGCTCATGAGATGTTCCGCAATGCCAACCGTGTGAGCAGGACTGAGAAAGCCTTAATCCTCGGCTTCATGGCCGGTGCGCGAGGTAAGTCTAATAATACAGTGCAAAGTCGTGACTGCCAACACAATCTATACAGCGTTCAGCATATCCACATGCAATCTAACTTTTCAACCTCTTAATTCGGCTTACCATTTATTCAGCGAATTGCGACCTTGTAACAGTTGTGGCGTCTATAATTAATATCCTGGCTGTTTTGTTTTTTTTTTGTTTTTTTTTTGTTTTTTATTATTATTATTATTATTATTATTTTTTTTTTTTTTTTTTTTTTTTTTTTGTGGCGTTCTGATCAAAGCGGTAATTTGTGTCCCGGTCCGTGAAGTTGTCAGGTTAGCGACATATTGCTTGATCTGATGTGATTGATGATTTCCTGATCGCTATCTTGGCTGAAATCACCCGTAATAAGTACCAAGATGACCCGCTGGCTGAATAATCAACTAAACATACTTTGTTATATCTTGTCTGTTTATACTTCTCGAACGCATGTTTTTTTCCCGCATTTTGAATATATTCTTACTCCGGTATTTTGTTCAACTGTGTGGCTTGCAATTTCCACACGACCAAAAGAGATGGTTTGATGGAGGGGATAATGTTAAGACTGGTCCCTTCTTAAACCGAACTTGTGTGCTTCCTTTAGACAAACCCTTCAACCATCAAGGGCCGATCATCACCATCAAGTTAAGCGAGAACACAGAGACCTCCCAAGCCGCAGATGGTGGTCAACAGACTCTTCTGGTCGAGATGTTGTTCGAGATGAATTACGACACGGGTCACTGGAGAAGGCTGAAAAGAACTCGAGTATTGTCCAAACAAACTGGCTCGACACAGGACTAAAGACGCACGGAAAGGTTGTGCAGAGTCTACGTTTCTCAGCAGCGAGGTTAAATCGCAGCGAAATTTGCAAACAGCCTGATTTACGAGGTGTATAGAGTGGCACAGAAACAAGGACCCTTATGTTCCCAAGATCGGAGTAAGGAGACGTAAACGTAACTTTTGATAAGCCCATCCAAGGCGGGAACAAGGAACCGTATACCATGCTCATATGGGACCTACATGCCAAGGAGACGAAAATGTAACATTTTACAAGCCCTGCATTCAAGGCGGGACCAAGGAACCGTTTATCATGCTCACATGGGGCCTACATGCCACGAAAATGTAACTTTTGATACGGAACCAAGGAACCTGGTGAAGGAAAATGTATTCTTAAGGTAACATTTGATGAACTCTTCCCAGTACGAGACCAAGAGGGGGACACGTTTTTTGAGAAGGCTCGCGCAGGGAGTGTGAAAAGACATGCGCACTCTACTCCAGCTATTGATGGGCTGTGCAATCTGTTGCTTGGGATTCTTAGCTTTCCGTGTTGAGTTTAAAACTCTGAGGAATAAAACAATTCACGCCCGCATTTGTCGCATTACTTTTCTTTCTGTGTCTCTGCTTCTTTGTTTGTCTTCTAACCTAAATTTCACTAGCCTGGTACTCAGGTTATCTTTCTGTCTGTATCTGTGTCTGCCACTGTCTCCATGTTTTTTTGTGTGTGTTCCCGCATGTCCCCAGTATTTGTTTTTCTGCATACATGTACCTATGTTTCATTTCATTTTATGACTCAAAGCAGCCATTTTGTGTAGATTTATACTCAATTCTAGAACGATCCAGATCAAAGAAGAACTAATTTTAAGAACAATTGTTTTATTTCGACCTCTGTGTCAAAGCGCTGTGAGTTATGAGACAATAAATTGTTACATTCATTTCACGCACCGGGTATTTTTAACTGAGTTCTGGCCGCTCGGGTGCCACCCCTAACTAGATGTTTTATTGTTTAATTTTTAGTTCCCGCTCTAACATGTTGGACTTGTATTGAAGCCTGTTGGTCACCGTGCCACAGTCAAGTCTCGCTATAAAAGCGTATTAGTATACTGACGCCTTTGCGACGGTGTAAAAAGCTTAGAAACTCAACCGAAACAAAATCCCTGGCGTTTGCCTGGTTTTCACGTAAGCCCAAGCGCAAGCACAAGACAGGCTCGACGCAAACGCAAGAATAAAACGAAAAAAAAAAAACCAATGTGCTTCAGCTGCTTGCTTTCACTTGATAAAACCACCAACAATTCAAAGTGTAAAGCCGCTAACCGGACAGTTGTTCATTTTATAACTTCAAAATTCCAAGATGTTCCAAGAACTGCAGAGACCAAAAGGTATACTCGTTTCTTCCTCTCGCAAGTCGGTTTTTTTGAACATCTTGTTTGTTTTGTCTTAAATTATAGATGCGCACTTGGCACGGCATATCGTCTCACGCACGGCTTGATGATTATTCACAAAAGAACCCACAAGAATAGGAAACCTGGTTTCCATAGCAACTGGCGCCATTTCTGGTTTGCGTGTTAGTTTGGCACAAAAGATCCGTGATCGATGGATCCATTATGCTCGGATACGTATTATAAGTCTTATCAAGATAAGCGCTCGTGAGGTCTTGAAGCCTTCAAGAATGTTTGTGGAAAGTGTTTATTCAGATTTCTTTTGGGGTGCGTTCGGACTGCACCACAAATTTCACCCGATGTGCTGAGCAGGTTCAGTCACGCTACAGTGCTAAAACAAGAGGCTTGTTGATTAGAATTTTGTATTGTAGCCGATGTTTGCACGAGCAATTATATGCTATAAAAAAGGCTGCCATTATAGCCATTTTAGCCATTCTTTATCTTGTGTCGTAATGAAGTTCTCAGTTAAAGGAAATCTCATACCCCGCTCCAAAAAAAGAAAGAAAGAAAGAAAGAAAGAAAGAAAAATGAAAAAAGAAAACGAGAAAAGCAAGTCGGCGAGGCGACCACAGGAAAGATTCAAACCTTCCACATTGCTACAATTTGTTTCCACTTTATTAGAACAGAGTTAACTGAATTCAAATCTTCGGTATTACGCGTTAACCATAATGCTGTGCTAATCCTTCCAAGCTCTACCGCAGAGCAAATTGACTTGACGAGGATGTATTGTATTAATGGGAAGTGCAGTTGTGCATTAAAGTTCTTCGGAAAAGCGTCAGCTTCTAACTGAAACCACAATCTGAAACTAGCAGCACCATTGTTTTAATTGCACGGAAATGAACTTGGTGGAGTGAAGTTAATAATTAACTACACTTTCGGACTAAAATGCGCGACAAAACAAAAACACAAAAACAAAGACAAAGGCCAGCTTTAGTTTCTAACCAATTTACCTTGAAACTGAGGTTCGCATTTTAACCAAATTTGAACACCACAACTGAGGTTTTAGTACCTAATCACCCGGAAAGTTAAAGCCCGAGTCGGATATTGCAAGTAATTGTTTAAGAATCTTGTGGTTATTTTGGCCATATGACTTCACCTCAAAGTCTTTTACATATCACAGCACCAAATTAATGTGCATAATACCGCAAGGTGTATTTTCAAGTCTTGTGAACAGCAGGAATCCTGTCAAAACCAGCGGGTAACCGCCCTATAATTAGTATTCATTGCCTCGTGCTTTCCGGACAAGTGGAGCAGCAAGTTGATTGGACAAAGTCACTAACCCCGAACAGAAACAACGAGAGGACAACCAGCCAAGTGTAAACAACTTGTCAGTACCAATGCCCGCACGAAAAGCAATGCTCTCCAACGAATAACACTTTAGAAGAAATAAGATGAAGACAGCAGTATGGCTTGTCACGATTGGAATTTGCGTTTTGACTCTGGCTCCATCGGATGTTAGCTCGGAGAAACAACCCAGCGGTATGTCATTCCTGAGTTTATGAATTCCTTAAGTGAAAATGTTTTTGGATTTTGGTTAGCGTTTCGTGATTTCGGCCTTATTGTCTATCTTGATCCACTCCGCAAGTATGAGTCCACTTTGAACTTGTCCTCTGATTTAGCACAGCAAATGGGGTTTGTTATATTGTACACTTAGAGGCCTATTTACGGAATCTGTGTTTCACGAAGGTTCTTAATTATTTATCCCACTTATCCCTGCTGTAACCTGGTTACAACCCAACAGAAACGCCTGGTATATCCTTTTCATCTAGTTCTGAACCGAAATCGAGCGAAAGTTACGAACGGCAATTTGTTGCTAACAGAACATTCGAAACAAGTCGGTCATTGTAACTCAAGTGCTGATAGACCATGAACTACCGAATTAAAATTAATTACTGTGCAGTGTGGTACATTTGCACAAACACAGCACACTATCTACATCTCGTTTTGAGTATACATTTTGTTTTCAAGCCTTGAGTAAAACTTGAGTCAGTATTTTGCGCACTCTTTGAGTCAGTTGTGGGACAATTCACCTTGTTCAATTCTTTGGTTTAGTTTTTAAGTTTCGTACCGCCCTCCAGCTGCAATGCAAGTGTCAGAGATTTTACGGAATGGAATGAATATTATAATCGATGGAACATTATGATTAGTCATTGATGTAATGGTAATGAATATGTAGAATTTATTTATAATAAACACGAAAAGCGCATAACATTTGAAACACACGAAGAATTGATTGCTTCATACATTAGCGGATATGCTTCTAAAAGCATCAAAACGTCAAACCAGAAAACCACTAAAATGAAGTTTACAAACAAAACTGTACACAGCACGGTGACAAAAAAACAGTGTCTCTATATATTGGACGACACTTTTTTGACTGCCATGCTTAATAGCTCCCTAATATACCCAACATCAGTAACTATAGCTAAAGCTCAAAACATGCTTAATGTTCTGTATCGTTCCTGTAGGGATATTAGCGACCTTAGCATAAAAAAAGCTACTGTACATTACTTGGGTAAGATCCCGCCTAGAATACTCCAGTGTGGTGTGGTCGCCTTACACCAAGAAAAACATCTTAGCTCTATAACAGGTTCAACTTAGGGCAACAAACCGTATTTTTTCCTATAACGAACGATTCCGTAAGCTACACCTTATCCCATGAGCGTATCGTAGAGAAATTAGTGATCTTGTTTTTCTTTTTAAATGTATAAAGGGTTTATGCGATATAGACTATATTTTTAGCTACGTGTCTTTTCGTTCCTGTTGTAACCTTACTTTACAAGTTCTTTTTTGACTGACCAGCCAGTAGTACTTTATGTCCGTTTTGCTCCTGATTGGTCGAGAATGCTGCCAAACTCGTTTGGACAAATCAGAAGTGCAGCAATTGCGCAATACCTTAAAACAATCGTCCAGTTAGTATTTAATGCAGCAGTAAAAAGTAACGCAGCTTTATATGTTTTATAATTTTAGCCAAGCTTTATCAGTTTGTCGGTTGCTTTGTCGACAACAGTAAATGGATTCAACCAGTGAATATAGAATATTAAAATGCTTAGAAATAATAGAGTAACAATAAATGAAAAATATATATATAAAAAAGACAAACTGTGAAAGTCTCGGTATTTGTATAGCGTACAGTTTCTTTAATTTTTTTTTATGTCGACGTAAAAACTATCCGACGGCTATTAGGAAGAAAAGGCCGCTTTTTAGTCGAGAACCTACCAGCCAGTCCTTTTTTTTTTTTTTTTTTTTTTTTTGATAATTCGTTCATTTTAGTTCATTTCGTTTGTTTTGTTGTTGTTATTAAAGTTCGTGATGTTTGTTCAATTCTTTTCAGCACGTCTACATTTCCGACATGTTGGCTGTTTCCGGGACAATCAGACTCGGGCTATCAAGAAAGTAAAGCCCCTTTTCAGCCGAGAGTCCGCTATCACAGACTGTGCAGCTTTTGCCGTTTCCCTTGTGTCAAGTGCGTTCGGGGTTCAGATGGGTAACAACTCAAAAGGAACGTGTTGGGTTGACACGGATGCCGAGACGTATGAACGCTATGGCCAAATTGATGATAATGAGTGCATAGAAGGACGCGGAGGGAATTGGAAAAGCAGTATTTACTTACTGGGTACGTGGAGTTATTTCAAAATATAGTAGAACTAGAATACACATTCTCGTGTCATTCTAAACTAATGTATCATATGAAGACTAGTTTACTCGAGAGGTAGTGAAAGTGAAGATTGGCAAGGACCGAATCTGCATGCTGTCCTCCTTAGATAGGTGTCCGCTTAGAGACAGTTGACTGTATATATATTTTTTGCAGCGTCGCAATTGAGAGCTCCTTTCACTGAAGCACCACGTGACCCCACCTATGTCAGTAATGGTTCGGATGCTAGAATTCAATGGAACTTCAATGTCCTTGGAGGATTTTTGCACGTAGAAATTCTGCGAGAAGTATCTGGTTCATGGCTCTGGTTGCTGCGGAAAGACAATAACGGTAGCATTACTATAAACAGCAATTTACCGCAAAATCTGACTAGCAGAGTCGCTATAGAAGGAAATGCAACTCTGGTAATATCAAATTTTAGCAATGATGACAGAGGGAAGTACGAATGTAGGTTGGTTCAGTCATCTGGAGAGACGACTACAGAAGCTCCCGTTCAGCTATTACTAACAGGTAAGTTGATGCTAGTTACGTTATCTCAATTATACAGAGTTCTCCTTCTTTTCATCTCCTTATCTGTATGCTTGTGCTATTTATTTTCCTCGTTCTTTCTCCTGTTGCTTTTGCTCTTATTAGTCAGTGTTGTTATTTTCCCTCGTTTTGTTTTATATTGCAGTTCTTGCCGTCTTGCTCTTGTTCCACTCTTGTTCTTAGTGTTTCTGTTCTTTGTAGTCAATTACTCTTTCTCTGTCCTTGTTCTTCTCCAGTGCTTGTTCTTCTCCTGTCCTTGTTCTATTTCATGTTCCCATTTTGTGCTTGTGCCTATTCAAACTTGTTCTTGTTTGGTGTAGTTCGTGTTCGGCTCGTGTTCTACGTGCTTTTAACTTGTTCCTATACAAGCAACCACTGCAGCCGTTTCACAAGCGTCACAGAAACACCTTTGCTGAGTTAAACTAATTTTTGTATTTCTCCTGCAGATGACGAACTTCACACGAATTCCTGTGTGCACTTAAATCAGTCTTTCTGTTCCCACATCTGTATCTCATCCGACGCCCTGCCCAGATGCGGTTGTCGCCGTGGTTACCAGTTGGAAGACGGCAAATGTGTAGACGTAAACGAGTGCACGCGTAACGATACCTGTGCATATAAGTGTAAAAACAACGATGGTTCAGTCTCTTGCTCTTGTAAAGATGATCAAGATCCAATTAATAGTTACCCAGACTGGTGGAGCAACCGAACTTGGTGGGGAAGTCTGACGCAAGGGACCAAGCGAGAATGTCGGCGTAAGTCTTTCAATTCCCCGAGTAAGAATGCTCCATTTACAGGTTGCTTATCGTCCTAAGATTTATTTCCCTGATGGTTTTGTCCTAAAATGATTGGCAAAATGACAAGCGAGTCTTCAACTAGGCTTCATTCACGACCACTCTTTTGCAAACATATCACAGAATACCGCGTAATCCGGCTATTGATAAATTAGGACCCTCGCAGCGCTCGGGAAGAAAGTAAAGTTACTTTTTTGCACACCAGATAAACGGAGAATAATTTCAGTTAATCACATATAAATAACGATATCTTCGAACTATGCCTTACTTGAATTTAAGTGAACTTCCGGCTCCGCAACACCATACTTGAGGTCACATATTGACGTTCACGAGTTCAGAGGCTTTTCTTTTTTGGCTAAGGTAAATGTCCCTTTGGCAGTAGAAAGAAGTGATGTCTTGGCTTTAGAATTATTTAAATAAGGCGGCATGTTTGTGATGGTTCAAAATCAATTTCGATGCATGCTATCCTAACTGTGGTTGTATTTTCTGGGCTTTTAGTGAAGCGTTGTTGGAAACAAAACCATGAAAACGTCACCTGGCCTACAACTGAAGTGTATAAAACGACGCAAGCCGCATGCCCAATAGGAAAGACTGGTAACGCACAAGGAAGATCCAATTTGAATATATTACTTGTGTAATATATATATAAATTGAACTATTCGATGAACTACTAATCGGGAGTGAATAGATTAGCAGCGTGAAATCTCTGTTACATTTTCTACACAGGTTACTCTCTAAGAGAATGTAAGTTCGAGTCAGGAAAGGGCACTTGGGCCACGCCAAACTTTAGCAAATGTGTTGTGCCTTCGGCGGGCGCCGAAAATGTTGTAAGTTTACTTTCACTCTGTGATACTGACAGCATCTGCACCTAGCCCTTGTGATCACTAAAGAAACCCATCCTTGTTATACCTGATCAACTATAATCTACTGAACTATGTGTTGATCTTATCAGTGGAGAAAATGACAGAAAATACTTAAGTTTAGAGCTTTGATAAATTGTAGAGCTGAAGGTTTTAACCTGAATCCCAAAAGCTTTCGTCACACCCAAGCTAGTAAGCTCAAAAGACAAAGGCGGCTGTTCATTCCAACAGCAAGTCCTGATTTGTTTGAATTTTTTGCCCGTACTATTGAGATAGACACATCATCATCATCAAGAACAACACAGTTTATTTACACCATTATTTTCAGACACGTTTCAAAACTTTCTTGCCTTTTTTTTGTAGACATCTAACAAGTCATCGGACACTATTAAAAGTGAAGTGAGTGTCGAATTCTTAGTTTGTGTATTGCATTCTTTGTGTATTGATTTGTTGCGTGCAGTATTTTCGCACATAGATCTTTATATGGCCATAGGCGCCATGGACTAAAATCTGCCTTTTAACCTTGCAGTCAGTGCACGCAATGGACAATCTGATAAACTCACTGGAAAACGCTACCTTATCTCCTGCTGAAAGTGCAAAATATATGAAGGTATAAAATAGAGGAATATTTACTATGGTACGTAGACGTGGTTTTGATATTTATAGCCACGGTTTGTTATTTTCTGAACCAGTAATAACCATGAAGTTGAATTTCTTTCCAGGAGTTCGCATCAAATCTTGGAAATTTTGTCGATGGCGAACCGGTGGGTACTGGTGTGCCGTGCAATTAGTCCAAATTTCGAATCAACTATTTCTTTTTCTTCAGTCTCAAAACTGTACCTCGTGCACACACCTTTGTACCATGGTGTATTTAATTACCTCTGTCTTTTCTTCTCTCTGTTCATTTCGAAACGT
Organism: Plumapathes pennacea; assembly: GCA_964036295.1. Classification (NCBI taxonomy): domain Eukaryota; kingdom Metazoa; phylum Cnidaria; class Anthozoa; order Antipatharia; family Myriopathidae; genus Plumapathes; species Plumapathes pennacea. Next base: position 699,101 of record OZ038466.1, read on the forward strand.
TATTGATGACATTTTGAATAAAATGAGCGAAAATTGAACAAAAAACAAAAAAACTAGTAGTGCATATCTGCAGAAAGAATTTCAGGCTTGTATTTAGATTGGTTTATTTTGTGTATATAGTCTACAGAAGACATTGCTCTGGCTGTTGAGAAGAGCGAGCAGTTAGGTTCAGTTATTGTAAAAGGGATGAGGCGAAGTGGCAACATTAAGGACCCTGTGACTGTTCAGGTGTCCACGTCGGCTCTTGGTAAGACATTACTACTACAGTTTTCTACTTATTTTTAAACTAAAATTGTGTGTATTCCATGGTTCTTGTATATATGTGCACAATACGTTTATTATAAGGCAAACAAATGAGAAAATGTAAAAAAAAAGTCGTGTAGTCCAGTATCTGCATGGATCGTAGGCCACGAGGTGAAAGTAAGCAGGTTACTAACTCTCGGCATATTAGCTCTGAGGCTTGGCTGTATCGGACGAATAGACACACTCCTGTTTCTTACGTAGGGCTTACTTGTTCGTTTGAGAAGAATTTGCCGACCAAAAAATTACAAAGAAACTTGGGAAATGTGATTATACTGCACGAGTCAAAGTTACGATATTGTACCAGACAATTCATAAAAAATTGCATTTGAACTAAATTTCACAACGATGGACTATGTGAGGTTAATTTTCCAGTAGGAAGAATATTTATCTGATTTCGTTGTTGTTAAATGTTTCTAGAGATGGGAGTCAATATCTTGCCACCTGATAATAACAGCGCGCCAGCTCCAGTTGTATTTCCCGGCGCCGGATCCTCAGAAAGAGTGAGCCTCCCCGGGTCTCTACTTAAACTGGCGCAAAACAAGAGACAGGGTGAGATTCACAGAAGCTTACTCCTTCTAAGAAATGCCTATCACAATACAAAAGGTCGGAGTGCGACTCACAGAAACTTACTTCTTCTAAGAAATGCCCATCACAGAAATACTGTATAAGAGAAAGGAGTGAGATTCATCGAAACAAACGTATTCTAAGAAATTCCTTTCATGGTCAAATTCACAGAAACGAATTTATAAGAAATTCCTTTGACAAAGATTACTGCATAAGAGAAAGTGCGGAGTGAGATTTAACGAAACAAACGTATTCTAAGAAATTCCTTTCTTGGTCAGATTCACAGAAACGAATTTATAAGAAATTCCTCTCACAGATAATACAGTACTGCATAAGAGAACAAGGGCGGAGTGAGATTCATCGAAACAAACGTATTCCAAGAAATTCCTCTCATGGTTAGCCGGATTCATAGAAACTTGCTTTCTTCTAAGTAACTCGATGTAATGTGATGCGACTGATGCGTTCTTGGGTTAATTATTAATCTAAACAGATGGAGTCGCAATCAGTAGTATCCTTCTTCCTAACGTGGCAGTGGCGTCCAATCCGAAATCTAAGAGGTAAGAGAGTTTCATGACACACAAAGCCTTATCGTGAGCGCCACCGATGGCATGTATTCACTCTGGTGAACAGATTGCGGACAAACTCTTTATAGAGGTTTCAAGCATCCGTCGCACTTTACTCACTGATTTTCTTAGACTAAGCCAATATCAAGGATGATTTTCAATTAGAAAACCGGGCGTTGTAAACCAGTTTCATCGGGGCGAATACCAAAAGAGCCCCATCTATAATGTACACCCGAGCTGACTGGTCAGTTCTTTGAGGAACTCTTTTATACAATCTGCAGCGCGTGATGTTGCCACGGTCTTGTTTTTCAGAACTCTCAACTCGGGCATTATAGCAACAACGGTGCTCTTTGTTGATGCCAAAGAATTTCAAAATCTTGAGCAACCGCTGGTCATCAGTTTGCCGCACAAAGAGGTATTGTCAGTGCTAGTGTCGCTGTAAATGAGAATGCTTTGCTATATTTTATCCTCCTCAAACACACTTTAAATCTACTTTCAGAAACAAAAAGTTAACAGCAAAGCTCTCTGCGCGTATCAAAATGTCAGTATAAGGTGAGCATGATTATTTTCACTTACTTTTTCGAAACAACCTCTTGGTAACAAACTTCAGTTTGATTATTTACATCTCATAGTTTCGTAGAAAAATCATAAATCAAGCAACTAAACAATGCAAATAAACCTACAGTTCATTGAGAGCTTTTATTTGAGTGGTCACACATTTAGGTCTCATTTGACAATTTAGAACTGAATGAACATTATCCAGGGTAAAATTCATTCTTTGTTTGTAAAAAGAGAAGAAGAAGAAGAAGAGGAAGAAGAAGAAGAAGAAGAAGAAAAAAAAAATAGGTTCATTTTTTGCGTGTATGCACACCTAGAAATTCTTTTCACCAGGGTTTCAAAATCGTCAATAACTGAGTTATTATATCTTTGCAGTCCTCCTGAGTGGGCTTCTCGTGGGTGCAAAGTGAACTCCACTAACTCAACTTACACTGTGTGCCACTGTTATCACGCCACGAGCTTCGCTGTTTTAATGGACGTCCATGGAACATATGTAAGTGCCACATAGCATACCACACAACGTGTGAGGATCCCCGCGAGCAAGGCTTGACTTGACCTCTTTTTCTTTTTCGCTTTGTCAATTCTAAAGGAGGACGGCACTATTTCACACGATCACAAGTTAGCACTGTCCATTCTTTCCATCGTTGGTTGTTCCATCGCCTTGATCTGTTTCATAGTTGTCCTGCTGGCATATATTGTCTCAAGGTACGTCATTGGAAGTGTTATCCATGCAAATATGAGTTTTAAACAAAGCCTCGTCATTCTTCTTTAGTCACAAATACCTTGCTTCACCAGGAGGAAAACTGAAACTGTTAACATTCACAAGAACTTTGCAGTGGCCGAGATACTTGCTCTGTTCTTCTTCCTGATATCTTACTCAGCAGTGCCAGTCAGGGTAGGTAAACATGGTTCAAAATGTGACTCACACAGTTTCAAACGGCAGAGCCCAACGAAATCAATTGTGTGATTGCTTTGATAGTTTGCGCCGGTTTGCTACGCTTTTTGATTGGTCTAAATATAAATTTTATAGCAGCGCTAGTTGAAATTACGACCTTTGTGATTAGTGTTCATTTATTGTACAGTCCAAATTTGTCGTCAGAGGTGATTATTTTCTTTTCCTTCAGCGTCTGTGTTATGCTGTTGCTCTTCTTCTTCACTACTCCTTGTTGTCTGTATTTTTCTGGATGTTCGTGGAAGGCTTGAATATCCATCGTGGCCTGGTGAAGGTATTTCTTACCAGCAGCCGGATGAATGTCTACCTCGTTATCGGCTGGGGTAGGTCACGTGTCTTGTATAGAAGCATAGCTTCAGTCTGTCGCTGATTTTCATTCAGATCGAGCTCGTACGCAGGCTCCCCTCCTCCCCCTCCCGCTCGTTTATTAAGAATGACGAAAGGTCAGTTGTACTTATATACATGCTTATGAAGAATAAAGTGAGCACCAGAAAACTAGCGAATTTTTTAAATTTAAAGTTGGGTTTAAACCGTAAATATGTGATCTAAGTATCCGTTTGGTAAGTTTACTTTGCGTCACGCAAACGCTTGCTGCTTGGGAAGTTATTTGACAATCTCTCCCCCACCCATACACACACATTTGTTTTGCGTCTACAGGTGCACCAGTTTTGATTGTGGCAATCACAGCGGGTATTACGCAAGATGATTACATTCGAGACGACTTGTAAGTAGCGCCTCCAAGTAAAGGTTAGAGCTAATTCTACAAAAACTAAAACACAGCGTGGTCAGCATCAATATGCAACGTAGCCGGACAAAATAAAATAATATATCACGTGTAAAACGGCGTATCGAAGATTGAAACTATGGTGGCCTAAACAGACAAAGATAAATACCAGGTCAGTAGCAATGAAATGAACATCAATGACGTCGAGCTTTACTTGACTGAACTCCCCAAAAAATCTATTTGGAAAAGTGTTGTCTAAGTGACAGCAATCATTGTCGATCGCAGAGGATGCACAGCATTTTGTTTTTCCGAATTTTGTCTCTTTTTAGCTGTGAGTGGTGTTTATTTTTTTAATGTGTCCTGCTAAACTCTTCCTTTCCTTTCAGTTGTTGGCTCTCTCATGATCTTATCTGGGCTTTCGCTGGTCCAGCAGCCCTCATTCTCTTGGTACGCGACCTTTGTTTTTTTGTTTTGTTTGTGTATTTTTATCATGCACAGTGCTCAAAGGGTCAGCATTTATCGAAGAAAGTTTGAGAGACCAAGGGCGCGTGCCTTCTTGCCAGGTTGCTGGTCAGTAATTCGCCTTTGGCAGCGAGGAGCTGATTACATTGCAATTTGTATTTAGTTTTTGCTTTTAACCAGTTTTATGTAACATGTTTAGGTAAACCTTTGCTATTTTGTTTTTAACCAGTTTTATGCAACATGTAAACATTGTAAGTTTGTTTTTAACCAGAGTTTTATGTAACATGTTTAGGTAAACTTTGTTATTTTGTTTTTAACCAGTTTTATGCAACATGTTTAGGTAAACTTTGTTATTTTGTTTGTGGCTGTCAAAGTCATGGTGAGGAGAACACAATACAAAGTCAAACAGCAGGCAAAAGTCAAGCCAGACCCGGCATCCGTCAGCAAAGAAATAAAGTAAGCGAACCATCGAACGTTTAGTACTTGGCTCTGTGCGTGTTGATGTGTTGTTTCGTTTGTCGCGCAGTGCGTGTCCTGCATCGCGTTCAAGTTAATGTTATGTGTATGTATGCTCAGAAATGTGCTGTAGACGAGACTGTGCCCGTGTTGTGGTGTAATGTGATATGTTTGTTTTTGTGCTGTGTGTTGTGGTGTTTTGTGATATGTTTGTTTTTGTGCTGTGTGTTGTGGTGTAATGTGATATGTTTGGTTTTTTTTGCTGTGTGTTGTGGTGTAATGTGATATGTTTGTTTTTTTTTTGCTGTGTGGTGGTGTAATGTGATATGTTTGTTTTTTTTTGCTGTGTGTTGTGGTGTAATGTGATATGTTTGTTTTTGTGCTGTGTGTTGTGAGTCAATGGGTTGTGTAATGAGTGTTGCGCATGTCTTTTGTATGTTGTGTTTGTATTTTCGTCTGTGGAAGAAGGACGCCAGTTTATATCTTCTAAACACCTGGATTTTTTCACTCTCCGAGTTTCACCCTGGTTTTAATTTGTCCATTTTCTCAGGGCGGCCTTCAAGACTCTTGTTGTGCTGACACCCATGCTTGGTCTCACTTGGGTACTGGGCTATATGACTATAAAAGGCACTTCACTCGTGTTTCAGTATCTCTTCACTATTGTCAATTCACTTCAGGTAGGAATTCATGACGGTTCCATTACTGTGTTGTGTGATGTGAAGATTAGCGTGACCATTAGTTGATAAGTGAACACAAGTACTCTGCTGATTGTGTTCATAGTTTTTACTGTATTCACCGTTTTTCGCCGAATCACACCAGAGACGTGTATCGTTACTGTGGTGTTATTGGTGTGTATGTGAGTATTGCTAAGAGCTTAATTCACTTGATTGATAGAGCTTCACCAGGTAGTGGATTGATTGATTCGAATCATTTGTCTATTTCTAACACCTACAGCTTCAAAGAAAAAGGAAAACGAGTGGTATTTATGGTGACATGTGGTTTAATTTACGACCTAATGGCTGATTTATCGGCCATCACCACTACACGTGCACGGTCGGTCGATTTGAACCGCTCAGCGGATTCAGAATTTTTAGTACCCATGCCTCCCCTGCTTTTATAATTTGTCCGCCATCATGATTGAAAAATACTGTAGTGTTTTGACTTGGCTAAACTTCTTCCTTTGTTGACTCTGCAGGGACTGTACTTTCTTTTTGCACAGTGCTTTTTTGACGATGAGGTAGGAATCATTACTACACATAAATTACTGTACATGTTAGATAAGATATTTTGTTGCCTCACTGCTTAATATGCTGCATGGATAATACGAAGTTTCATTTCTGAACCTGAGTTTGGTATTATTAGCAAACCCAGTGTTGTGTGAACCTGACAGCGCGATTTGATTTGAGGCGACTAACGAATTCCGAATAGGCTTCTAGGACCTTGAGTGACACGGCCTTTATGTTCACATTTCCAGATGGATAATATGAAGTTTCATTTCTGAGCCTGAGTTTGGTATTATTACCAAACCGCCAGTGTTGTGTGAACCTGACAGCGCGATTCGATTTGAGGCGACTAACGAATTCCGAAGAGGCTTCTAGGACCTTGAGTGACACGGCCTTTCTGTTCACATTTTCAGATCAGAAAGTCTACGAAGCAAGCTTCCTCGCGCTTGAGACGATCCCTCAGTACCTCCTTGACTCGATCCAAGTCCAAACGGTCGAACTCGAGCAGCTCTGCAGTCAGCCCAGCTCCACACAGCAAGTCGTTTATGGGAGCTTGGAACTCGCCCCGACCCAATCTCAGCCGTAAAGCTTCATCGTCACTGAGCGCTGAGTCAGCAAAACCTCCCGAAGTAGGTCAGGTTAACAACGCTAGCCAAGACACGAAATTCTGAAGATGCTAAAGTGATGCCGCAAGCTGGATAGAAAACCGACGTTATAACGTCATAAAAAGCCTTATTTAGAAATGTTTGCCTTAGTCAACATTTTCAGAAAATGCTATTTTTAAACAAGCTGGCAGAAATAGGGTGACTGAGTATGGGAAGAAAATGCTCCCATACGAATATCATATATTCATCAAAACAGTACATAGATTTATGTATGGGAAGTTCTTGTAAAATCCTGTAATTCTGCTCAGTTAACTGCACGTCTCAGACACGTGATTTTTAACCTTTTTTCCGGTTTGTAAAATTTTTTGAACAAAAACTAGACATTTATTGAGTGTCCACGTGACGGTTTAGCTCTGTCCTCTGATTGGCTTGGTGTCAGCGATCTGGCTGAAACTTTGTCGAGAGAATGTTGACGAATCTACTGAAATCTTGAAGGACACAGTTTTGTCATTTTCATAGCCCTTTCTATCGAAAACTGTGCCAGCTGAATAGTCACTAGCTGGACTAGAAAAAGAACGTTTTGCCCCTCACCTATAGTAATACGTGATATAGGGAAATACATTGAACAATAGGAACTCCTGTAGTTAAAAACTCAGTTTACCTGTACTACACTTCATTTTTTATAGCTGCCATTTTATGTTTTCTTTTTTTTTTTTTTTTTAAATATGACTTACATCAAGTACCCTTTATTATTATATAGACACGAGTGTTTAACTGGAAAATATAACCGTGCGTAAAATCCATATGAAATTACATCCGGGACCCGAGTGGCGTATTTTCCATATCCTCACTAGTGAGGACATCAATGTCATCATTTCCCGCTGTTGCACGGTTGCTTGTGCATTTTCTCGCAAAACACTCGTGTTTATATAATAAAAAGAATATTAAACGTTGGCTTGAAGATATAGATTTTATTTCTCGTGGTAAAAACAATATTTTTACTCACTCGCGCACCGCTCGTTCGTAAAGTATTGTTTTTATCACTCGAAAATAGAATTCATGTCTTCGCGCCGCCTTGGAATATCCTTTATATCTAGGACGGCAGTGGTAATGATGAGAGAACAATAAAAATATCGCCATAGTACGGATCGATGGTAAACTCTCCTAAAAGGGTCAGAGGGTAGCTCCCCTTCACATGCCAAGCGCTATCCCTAGAGCTATCTCGCCAAGAGTCTGAAAGGCATCGCGCGGTCGCGAGTTTTGAGATAGTAGCCTGGCACTGCTAAACGAAGCCCCCTTGGAAGGGCAACCCTACCTCGAGCGTTTGCTTGGCCAAAAGTTGTCCCCGCTGGGAGGGTTAACCGTCCTCCTAGGGTGACCCTACCTATCATGTAAATGGAACAAGAAATTTCGATAGAGAAGGTTGACCCTTCTTGGAGGGTCTCCTTCCATGTAAATAAGGCCTAACAAAAAGACTCCAGAAAACTTTCCCTCGGTACAATTCCTACTTTCTCGATCCCCCGCTACGTCGCTACTATTTTTTTTAAATTCCCTTAAGAGTTCGAGTAGCGGAGTTCTTATATCCAAATGTTGCTGTTTAAACACTTTCACTGCCACGTTCCGTCTTTCCAAATTACCTACAACGGCATCAGTCACGAACACATATTGGGAAGTGGTAAATTATGTTCTATTTGCATGCCCCTGAAAACAATTAATGTCAGTATTAACGTCAGAAATCCTATTTCATCCCTTGCGCAAAATTGCTGATTCATTAAATCTCTCACTCATTTCCCTCTCGTCCATGTATTCTCCATTATTTCAAAATATCCAAATTAGCAGTCATTGCTAGTCTTTAATGCGTTTTGGCTTATAAATAGTTTCAACCTACTCTGTTGGCATTTAAGCTACCAATAAAATTTACCAACATTATTTTATGGCTTTACGATATTTACATAATTATACTGAATATTCCACTTGGCCGCACCCGGATTTTTGACTATATTACGGCCTGGGGACCATGGTTCAACTCTGATGTGATCACTCTTGACAAACAAAACTCTCCAATTATGAGACGTTCATCTTTTGTAATAGTTTGTTTGCCGTGGACTAAGAATCATGATCGACAAAGAGGAAAGGGTTAAAATAATTTTCAACATGCCCATGATTATTATTTGCGTTGCCCTTCGCTAAAAGCTAATCATTCAAGTAAAAACAAAAGCGCAGAATATACAAGAATGTAAGCAGAACGCGGGAGAGATTCTTGCCTTCATATACACCGCTACTTCGTCACATCGGTCAATACATCTAAATTAAAATTCAAGCCCTTGCGGCCACTTTCAGGGATCCTTATAATTTCAAGATTGGCTCGGCTATTGGCTAAAAGAACAAGAATTCATGATTGAACGTTTCGAGAGTGCACCTGCTGATCACTTTATTTCATGTGCTCCTCTGAACACAACCACTAGTATATATGCTAATAGATTTACAAAATGTCGCATGAGCGAAAAGCGTTACTCTATACACGGCAAGCCTAAATATGCATTGACTTTCTAATAATTTTACAAGCAGCTGTCCATGACGAGACGTTTTTTATGGAAAATTTGTAATGGATTTTAGACAGACTTAAGACTTTAAGCCATCAGTACTCTCATTTGACTGTGGCATGATGGTGTGAACAGTCAAAGTCGAAAACAAAGGGCTCACATCTAGCTTGAGACTATGTTTCATCAAATATTTATACTACAAGGGAAATACAGTTATTTCACAGCACTGAAAATTATACAGCGAATAAAAAAACGAATAAAATATGTATGGTGTTTTAACTCCTTGATAGAAAGAAAGGTATAAAATGAATCGATAAATGTTCAGCTGACTTATACGACTTATATCATAATTTACACTAATTCTGAATGAATCCTCAGCACAAAATGGTGCATTACCGCCCTAATTTTTATCAAAGTTAGATTTTCCGGATACACATTTTATGTCATTTCATGTCAGGATTTCCAAAGTCCCGATAAATCTACAATCCACTCCGTGCTGATCACCATTTTTTGACAGGAGCCTTCGTTCAACAATGAAATAAAAATTTAGGAAAGACATTATCAAACACTATGAAACTTCAAAAGGGAAAATAATTATTCATACAGCACTAAAACATGACGTTCTATTTGTATTTAGTTCAGTCCAATTTATAGTTTGAACGAACTGAACAAAGCTTACAAATTAAACTATCTTGCTGTTTTTTTTTAGCTAGAAATGCACAAGTTTCCCCTACCAAGTCAATAAAAGGCAAAGCGTCAAGCAGCTGAATAAAAGTGTTCTATGCAATGACTTCTAAGTGCTAGTTTTCGATATACTGGTGCCGAATACTTGATAAAGCGTTGCGGATCGAGTTACTGACCAAACGCAAACGCCACGAGCACAGTCAGCAGCGCGAACCATGCGTTCAACACCAAAGTAGTCGCTCCGTCTGGGTTCGTCTGGTACAGATGGATGACGGTACCACTCACTCGCTCTTCCACAACAAAGCAGTTTACCCCTTTCACCAGAGTCGTGTTGTATTGCCTTCGGCTCACTATCTCGAAGTCCAGTCCCTCCTGCTCGCGTAACGTGAACTTTTGATCGATGCCATCGAACTTCGCCGGTTTTTCGTTTCCGTACTGAACAGTCGTGTTCACTTGGATCACGTTCTTGTTGGCGTCATCTGGTACGCTTCGCTCAGTTCCTTGCAGGCTCTCGTTGAGGCAAAGTTTTCCGTCATTGTCGAGCATCTTCGTCTCAGTCGACATAATCCTTACCGCTCTTTCCTCGGGGATCACGACGGACTGTCTGTACATCGGATAACCATGGCGATACACTGGAGCGTTAGAAATCAGGTAGCGATATGTGATGTATCCGAAAACTACATTCCGAGAAGTCGACCGAGAACCTAGCTTCGTTTGCGAAACGATAACTGGAGTTCGGGGCGATGTGGCTTTTATCGGCGTGTGCTTCGTGGTCTTTGGAGTCTTAGGCTTCGAAGCTGATCCGCCGGTGCCACTCGACTTACGAGTACGAGAATTCTTGGCAGATCCTGATCGGTTATTCGATCCGCTAGTTTTCCCCCTACTTCGTCCTCCTCGACTTCCCCTGGCAGTGTCACAGATTTCCACCAAGATCAAACAAACCAAGGCAATCAAAAGAGCCACTCGGAACAGTCTCATTTTGTGAGCGCGTTAACTTCACGAAATTTAGCTTTTTATGTTTGTAATATTAGGGCGGTAGATTTCAAATGTCATTAATATTTACTTAATGTCATTTGAATACGGAATATCTAAATACTCTTTTTCCTATTAAAATATGTACCACTAATACTTTGACACTTCCACTCATTTTATATTTGAGAAATATATAACGCGTCACCGTGTAATATAGCCTCATCTAAACACGCGGGAAGTTGGGAGAACACGAGAGTAGCGTAAGGAAACCACGAGGCCGCCGAGTTGCTGCAGAACGAAAAGTGTGATGAAGTGGGTACATGCAAGATTCTCACATCTTGCCAAAGTCGGTGAGTACCGGTATAATGGGCTGAACAGGCAGTTTCCGAGATACCTGCCGGCCTCTGTTTCAAAACGAGGCCTAGTGCAAAACCTTTCTTATGAAAATCAGGTTTCATTTCATGCAAATCAAACTCATTTTCATAACAAAGGAACTAGGTTTCGGTTACAAACAGAAGCAACAGGCATCTAGGAAATGGCCTATTTTAACTATTGTTAAATTAATGCCGAGTATTTGCAAAGAATTGGAGTTTGTTTGTTTTGGTTGCCTGGCACCTCCTAACAAGGATATTTTTGTGCAAATATACATCTGTTTGACCTGAAAATCCCTGTGCAGAGTTGATATGCATCATAGCTCGGTACAATGAATTATAGATCTTGCATTTGGTTAGTCTGCAGGTTTAAGGATCTGACATTCATGTTTCCATGGCAACAGAACTATTTTGCGACCAATTAAAATCTATACTTTATTGCATGAGCTATGCATGTTGACTCTGCACAGCAGTTTTTAGGTTAAGTTGATGAATATTTCCAGAGCAACAATAAACAAATTTCAGTCTACTACTTGTATCAAGCATATTTTTTTTGCAAATAATTATCAGTTTGACCTAAAAATCACTGTGCATAGTTGACATGCATACTTGGTGTAATGAAGTGTGGGTTTTGCATTTGATCAAAGTCTGCAGGCTTAGCTGGGTCTGATATCCATGTCAGGTTTCCATGGCAACAGAACTATTTTGTGACAAATAATCAAACTGATAAATTGTTGCAAAAAATTATGCATGTCGACTCTGCACAGTGATTTTCAGGTTAAATTAGAGGAAAAAAACACATACCTTTTCTCACTGACACAATTTTTTTTGTATTAATTATAAAACCTAATTATGTATATATCAAATCCAGGCTTCAACTGGGAATCAAACCTGTAATTTTAGTTTGCGATACAGGTGCAACGCCCAATGACGGGAATAGTAATACATGAACTGCGAACAAAGAATAAGAGTAGCATGGTTTGCAGACGAGCTCGGCAGCCGGCTCGGAGTGCATTTGGCGAGCTTTCAACTTTTGACGGGCTTTTGCTGAGGCAGTTCGTTTATATAATATTGTTAAGAACATTTATCTTCATTCTTAACCTACGGCTTTTTTCTAGTTATCCAGTGTTTTAAATGTACAGTACCTGCATGCATTTTTACCCCTTGTGCCAGTCGAATCGCTAGTGATGACAATAATTGCTTCTGTGTCCACTGGAGAATCAACAGGGAGGTGAACGTGATTGCGAGAACGAAGAAGAAAAGGAAGCCAAAGAACACACTCACGTGAGGCAGTTCGACTACGCGAAGAGTTCCGCCATGTTGGTTCTTACTGGGTCCCAGATTTGCTCGGCCACAAAAGCCGCAGGTTGTCACCAGACTATTGAATTCAAACGCCATTTTACAAAATCAAACAGGGCTGAAAATTGGCGGTATTAATGAACCTTATAGATGAGAACCATGCAGGCTCTTAGGCTCCTCATGATCAGAACGCAAGCCGGTATTTTCAAATATTAGTTTAAATTTCGCAAAACGGACAGTTCGAACCCTCTAGAAAAAAAAAAAAAAAAAAAAAATTAATGAAATTCGATCAGACCTAACATGAGTCGCCAAATTACAAAATTAAAAACCGCAGCTATTCAGATGAACTCACGTTCAGAATTGCCCCGATTGGCCCCAGAACTCACAAGGATAAAGCAACGGCACGGGAACAACATCAGTTCGGTACTTTTAATTTTCAAAAACAAAATTCAATAATCTAACTGACTCTCACAACGTACAAGACTGAAACCCGGGGGGAGGGGGGAGGGGGGCTTTTGACGGGGAGGCTCCACCCAGGCTTTCAACCGCCTTACCATTTCAAATACCAACCTAAGGTCGAAATGGTGACCCTTTCAGATATCCCAAGTTAAAATGTGTGGCTTTTTATGCCTTCGAACAGGAAGACGTCTAGATCTAGCCCGCACGCAACTCGATTGCGTCTGGGTTGTGAAACGTGATGACCTCTAGAAGCTACCGGCATCCCCTGCGGCTTGCTTGTTTACTTTCATTTTCCGCGCCGGTTTCTCAGTAGAGTAGCGGACTGCGACGTGACGTTTTCATTGATGAATCAGGTCAAGAGTTGCGCCTAAAAATATGTTGAGCGCTAGATCTAAACGCCGACAGGCTGAACCCTCAAGGCTGGCGACGTCAGAGCGTTCACATCGTGCAAATTCGTACGAGAGAAATCTCGATAAAGTGGCAGATCAACACGAGTACGAAAACCTCGTCAAAACGAGAGTGAAACCACCCAGACACCATGATCCACTGCCAGCCATTCCCGAGAAACAGTCGCGCAGAAACCCGAGGGGCAAGAGAAATGATATTTATGAATCAGTCGCCCTTCAAGATGATTTTGAGACAACGACCACCAAGCATGAAGAGTGTCGTCATAAGACGATGCTAGTGATGTTGTTTTTGGCATTACTGCTTGTTATAGCGGAGCTCGGGTTTGTAGTGATCGTCTGGCGAGGTTTTGTAGCTGTTCCTCTAAGATGTAGTGGGGCGTGCTCAAGGCAGGATGAACAATCTCAAGCGATCACATCTCAGTCAACTAACACGAACAAACAACAAGAAATTCGATCTATCATCGACAATGTGCAGGGGAACACGACAAGTCTGAAGGCGGCAGTGAAGGATCTGAACCAACTGACCATGAAGCTGGAAAAAGCCTTCAACAATCGCAGCGAAAGGATAACGAAACTAGAGCAGCAATCGAATAGTTCAATGCGGATGTTGAAAACTCGTGCGCTAAAACAACTGAAGCGCGTCGGCCTTCAAGGCTCTCAAGGACTAAACGGAGAAACAGGAGCGCCAGGTTTGCAGGGCCCAAGAGGGGACTCTGGGAATAATACTAATATTGCCCTTTGTAGTTACAGAATAAAGCCGAGCATTTCGTTCACTGCCGCGAAGTCAGGCAGCGGACAGGACGTTTTCGTGCGAGAATCGAAAGGAACTAAAATTTTGGGCGCTGTTTGTTCAACCAATGGAACGACCGAGTACAACCTGGAAAGTTCCGTTTTTAGAGGCATCAGAAAATATAAGTGTAAATGTAGGGGCAGATCGACTCTTTTTCCAACCGGTGGAGCGAAACCTGGGAAATCCGTCTGTTCTATTCATTATTTGTCGTGTCCTATTGTCAACTGATGTCTTGGGGTGCGTTTCTTTAATAAATCCATGATCCAAAGTATGAAATTTAGATATGATCCAGTGAATCCGTCCTAAAGTGTGGATCATATATGGATTCATTATCCGAATTTGGATTTCAGTAAAGAAGCAGACAATCTGTTTTTGTATTTGTGATCCGGATTTGGATTCCTAAAAAGAAACTCACCCTTGGTTTATAACGAGTGCGTGAAATGGAGTGGTCAAGTGTTGTGTAAATATCACATGTATACTTTTGGTGGTCTGTACATTTTGAAGAGCTAAATATGTATTTTTTTAAAGGAGGTTAGATAGGTTAGTAGAAAAGTATAGGTATTTTATAGTAGATTCTAAGTACGTATCATTGTTTAATAGATAACCGAGGGTAATTGTGGATATACTTGAACTCCAGTAACTTATTTTTGTTTTTGCTGCTTCGTAAACGTTTCTTGTGGTATGACTTTGTTCAATAAATTGACTGTACATTGTACATACTCAGACATTTATTGTGAAGATCTTCAATCAAAGGATTATTTTCATACCGGCGTAGTTTATTAAATTTCAGATAAATATTATACCGTTGTATTCATTTTGTTCCCTTCATTCAGAGTCCTGAAACATAGCACGCGATATAATCTGTCAGAGAAGTGTCCTGTTAACATGCAGTAGAATATCGGTTGCCATTTTATCATTATTGCTGCCACGGCGCAGAGTCGATCATGAACTCCAGACGTATCTCCCGTAGCGCATGATTGATAACATTGAGGTATTGCGGGAGCAATCAAGTTGACTGATTAAGTACAGCATTCAAGTCAGTTACCTTGAATTGATTAACGGGAGCCTTGGTAGGCCGATTAAACCCGAGTTCCCTTCGCTGCTACACAGAACTGAACACAGAAACACTCCGCAACTGGCCGAGGTTACTTCTAGGTTACTGATTCATACCAAGTGTACGCGGCCTGCGTCAATGTAACGTCATCAACCGCAGGGTTCAACTCGGTCCGTGTTGTTGTTGAAACAACGGCAAAATAATCCAACCCAAAATAGGAATTTTATAAAACGTTCAAAACTGAAACAGTGAAAGCAACTACGGATAAAATACAAATTAACGAACTACTAGTAAAACGTAACCGATAGATGACAAACAAAATAAAAATAAATTATTAACTAGTGACATCAGCATTTATCAAATTACAGGTTTGCTGTTCCCGTCACGACCCTGGGTATGAGCTTTCGAAGAGATGGTAAACTATAAACTGTATATCCTCTGGACACTGTGCTGGAACTCTACTTGTTTTGACGTTTCAAGAGATAACACTGGCTTGTTCCAGTTGACTGTCACGTCTTCGGCTCAAACACAAAGGCATCAACGATGAAACGGATGAAACGTTAACCGAAAGCGGACATTACGTAGTTCACATTGACCAGAGAGACTATATAAATAGAACTGGCAAACGTTGTGTTGCAATTGTTTGAAAACGACAGAGCTTTGGGAACCATTTTTTATTTTTATTTGCCAGGAGAGACTAACGTTTGTGTGGGAGGTGAGACTCACTTGTTTAACGTTATCGTGTCGCGGCCCCATATTATTATACTACGTATTTGTCTAAGCCTCAACTGGTATGCAGCACACACTCTAGTTTCAATCTGTCCAAATAAGAGTTTTATACAAAGGGCTCGAGGAAGATTGTTTCAGTATAGAAATAGTAGCTGCAAAACAACCACATTTGAAACATTCGGAACGTGCCGTCCGTTTGACTAAACTTATCCGTGTGTATCTTTTCCGATTCATGCGTCAGATCACTAGCAAGAACTCAGACTCGGTTTTAGCGGGTACGTGTTAGTAGGGAAAGTACTAAAACCACGGAACGGCACGGCACAGACAATCACCGTCGCATTTTTCATTGAATAGCCAAGTAAATGTCTTTGCGTTAGTACTCAAGCTTGGCGTAAGAATCTCGTCACGCAATTCGAGTGTTTTGCTTTCTTTCAAAACCTTATTTTCTTTAAACCTTTGTAGAACAAGAACAAAACAAAAGAGCAGCTGTCGATTGAGTCAAATGAACGGCCTTCCTCTCCAGCTGAACCTCTTTTTAAGGGCACTCATTTCCGCATTTTAGCTAACTGCAACACATTTATTTTCTTGGTGTTCCGCAGTACTGATACAATATAATCCACAATTCAAACGTAAACACGGTCATCAGCCTTATATATTGGCTTATCATTATGATTTAGTAAAGCCTCAGCTACTAAACTAAACTAAACTCTTAAGCTAAAAATGCAGAGTTTCTCAACCTTGTCGTAATGACAATTTATAGTAAAAAGTAGTTTTTTTCATTTGGAGCAACTGTGTCAACAGAAACTGAAAACCTTTTTTGGGAGTCTCGCTCTTGTCGCTACTTTCCATTTCAGTTTCTTCTAAATACCAATTATGTAGTCCACGGAGTCACGCCCCATTCTACCCACAACTCGGCATATATATTTCATAAATAATAAACGTAAACTTTTCATGTACTGTATAACTAACTTGTAGCAGTAGATCAATGTTTTTTTGTTTGTCTGTTTTTGTATTTTACATAATTTTTATTTTTTTCAACTTTATGCTGCCATATAATAAATTACCCCCCAACCGACTATATATCGAACGCTCTCTAAAAACATTGGAATGTGTCCGTTATATCGAGGATAATGTTAAACGTATGCATTTTGATAACGACAAAAATAAGAATCCGCACTGATCAGTTCAAAACACTATGGGCTCGAAGTTTGAAATGCCACACAGGCGCCATAAATTAACTTCAATAACTATATTTGTGTAGAGGAATTTGTCTAATATCAACCATGTAAAGGGTTAATTTATCATACCGATACTGGCCGAGTGCTCTTGAAAGAATTGACAAATGTCGTCAGATCGCCTGTGTAACAAACAAATACCGGATGTTAAAATGGTTAAGATAAACTCTAACTTTTACACAAATGATTGATTATGTGAATATTTTCCCGCAGCGAGGTGACAATGAAATCCTTAAAGTTTGGTGTTCTGCTCCTCCTGGCTTGCCTGATTATTGTGGAGGTCTGTGAAAGTCGAGGAGGCAGAGGAGGAGGAGGAGGCAGAGGAGGTAGCAGAGGAGGAAGCAGGGGAAGTTCAAGCAGAAGTTCACGAAGTCGTTCAAGTCGCACGAGAGGCTCGGCTTCAAAACCAAAGATCACAAAAAACACGCCCATAACCCCCAAATCCCGCAAAACATCAGTCATCCGTTCACAAACCAAGATTGGTTCCCGCTCAAACACCGCTAGGAACATCCTGGTAGGATACGTCACATATCGCTACCTGTTTTCCAACGCTCCAGTGTATCGTCGAGATTATGAGTTGTATGGCAGGCGTTCCGTCCAAATCCCGGAAGAACGAGCGGTGAGGGTTCTATATACCGAAACAAAGATGCTCGACCACGACAACAATCTGTGCCTCAATGAAACGGAACTGAAAACCGAACAAACAATTCCATCAACTGCTTTTGTTGTTCAGGAAAACGCAACTATCCAGTACGAGAATGAGAAACCAGAAGAGTTTGATGGTATCAACCAGAACTTTACCTTGCGCGAGAGGGAGGGAGTCGACTTCAAGATAGTGACCCGAACGCAGTACAACAGTACTCTGGTGGAAGGGAAAAACTGCTCTATTGTGGAAGAGAAAGTAGAGGGCACTGTCATCCATCTGTACGAGACGAACCCAAACGGAGCGACTGCAGTGGTGCTGAACGCGTGGTTCTCGCTGTGGATCCTGTTGGTGACGTTTTTTTGGTCGAGTAACCAGTAACGTACAATAATCACACGCGGCGCTACTGCTTGTGAGCAACTTTTATTACACTTGCTATTGTAAGATATGTTGCTGATTGTAAAATAACCTGATCATACAGATTTGAAGAGAAAACAACAACAACAACAATTAGGTATTGATCATGATATAATCAAGAGCATTTACTTGTTATCAGTACGGCAGCCAAGTGACAAAGCTTTCGAGTTGGCTGCTGCATGGTACTATAAATGTAACAGCATAACTTAAGGTAATATAGCCAGATATTACTTCTTTCGAGTAAATGAACAGAAAGTTTGTAGGGAACTGTTTCATTTTGTGCAATTTCCTTTTAGAAGTTTTCAAAATAATGTAACGTAGCTGTATTGCCTAGACTATAAAAAAAAATGCAAATAAAATGATATGCATGCGTGTTCTTACACCGGTAATTGTGACCTCAACAGTCTTACAAACATTTCGGGATTTTCACTCATTGACCGAGTTGAAACGTTTAAATTCTCGGGAAGGCCACCAGCTTTGCGCGTTTTTTTTTGCGCGTCTCGCAGTTTGATAATAAATCAAGACTGGTCCGTCATCTTGGCATGAGAAGACAACCTATATCTTAAAGAAAATACGGAATATATACCACACTGGCTTCTAAGTTGAAACATTCATGCAAATGCACGCGCAGCCTCTCGCAGCCCGCGCAGCCGAGAAACTCCTAGAGCTGGTATCCAGGGTAACGCGTGCGTGTTGTCAGGCGATGAATTTATAGCGCAAAGCGGAAAATGACGTAAATTGAATTAGAAAGAAGCATTATCGTAACACGGAATAAACTTATTTATACTGGCAATTGCCTGTCCTCACGGAAATACTGGGAGCACAGTAATAAATTAAAAAAGAAGCTTGAGATATTGCATGGGAACTCCCACTGGAATCTTCCAAATCCCTCGTTCTACCGCGCAGAGAAAACGTGCTGGAGGTGAGTTCAGCCACGAAATGGAATTTATGCAAAATAATGCATGTGTCGCTGTAAACGAAAAGGAAAAGGAAAACATTCCTCTTAAACGCTGTTCCAATGGGAACGGCCGGACCAGCACTGAACGTTGAAATATATGTCTCAGTACTAGTGAAAATGGAGGAGCAGAGGCCCCTTGGCTGAGAAGTGAAATGACTTTAATTTCTCACCCAGCAGATACTGGATACGCTCATGTTAAGACTGATCACGGCCCCCAGTACGTAACTGCAGTCCACAAAGTTAGTCCATATTGCCATTCTACTGACTGATATTTCGATTGAAGAACTTTTGAGTGCATGTGTCCTACTATTTTGTCTAGTTATAACGAGCAACTCTCGTATACAATCGTGGATGTATTGTTGAGAACGTACGGAATCAGCTGTGGTTCAGTGTGTTTGGAAAAATTGTTACAGTGAATGTGCACATTTTGTTACAGACGGGAACAAAAGTGTTGGAGAGCAATTAATTTACATTTTGAAGACTGATTGAAGACAAAATGATTTAGTGCTTCAAAATTGACTGGCCAGATGAACTCGAGTTAAAAGAAGGAGGAATTTGGCATTTTGGGCTGTCACAAATATTGATACTGAAGCCTTGCAGTATAGGCATCTTCCTCATGGCAGTTATGTGACGTCAACGCTTTTCGTGTCAGCGCGAAACAGTCAATCGACTTGTTTTGCTTTGATTTTTATTTATTTATTTAATTTATTTTAGAGAATTTGTATGTGATGGATAATCGGATAATTAACGACTGTAGAATACTTCGGACTGAAGGCAAAACTGCCATATAACGTTTATACGCCTCCTGGCGATACAAATACGCAAACAAACCAACATCAAACATTTTGGTAATAAAAATAAAGGGACTACTTTGCAGTCTAATGGTTGGTCAAGTGGTTAATTTTCGCGACATTTCTCCTTCAGTTCGTGATCAAGTATAAACATTAAAACTACTATATCCAGTGATTGATTTTGTTGTTATTTTTCCGCACAGTTGACTGATTGTCGATATGAAAGGCTTAAAACTTGGTTTCATACTTCTCCTCACTTGCCTGATCATTGTGGAAGTCTGTGAAAGTCGAGGAAGCAGATGAGGTAGCAGAGGAAGTTCAAGCAGAAGTTCACGAAGTCGCTCAAGTCGCAGGAGAGGCTCGGCTTCAAAACCAAAGATCACAAAAAACACGCCCATAACCCCCAAATCCCGCAAGACATCAGTCATCCGTTCACAAACCAAGATTGGTTCCCGCTCAAACACCGCTAGGAACATCCTGGTAGGATACGTTGCATATCGCTACCTGTTTTCCAACGCTCCAGTGTATCGTCGAGATTATGAGTTGTATGGCAGGCGTTCCGTCCGAATCCCGGAAGAACGAGCGGCGAGGGTTCTATATACCGAAACAAAGATGCTCGACCACGACAACAATCTGTGCCTCGATCAGTTGTATTGGAATACCCAACAAAGTGTTCCGGCAGATGCTTGTGTGGTTTATGAAAATGCAACAATCCAGTACGGCAGCGAGGAACCGGTACAGTTCGATGGGATCAACCAGAACTTTACGTTGGCCGAAGAGGAGGGAGTCGACTTCGAGATAGTGACCCGAACGCAGTACAACAGTACTCTGGTGGAAGGCAAAAACTGCTCTATTGTGGACGAGAAAGTAGAGGGCACTGTCATCCATCTGTACGAGACGAACCCCGACGGAGCGACTGAACTAGTGGACAACGACTACAATGGAACGACTACTGAAAAGCCCCTTTTGGGAACATCTAATAAAGTACGTACGACGAACCCAGACGGAGCGACTAAAGTGATGTTGAACGCGTGGCTGTCGCTGTTGACCGTGTTGATAGCGTTCCTTTGGTCGGGTAACCCCTAAGGTGCACTAAGCGCACTTTTGTAATAGAGCTCGCTCAGAAGCGTTGAGTGTTCCAGCGTCGTATTTAAAGTGTAAAATAACCTGAGCACACAATAAATTAAGCACAATCCCCTTCATTCATTATGTTTGTGAATGGATATATTATACTGCAGCATGTAGTTACGCACCGTACGTTCGTAAGACGAAATTCGTTTAGCCTAATTTTCAAAATAATGTACTATTCCGGTACGAATGCACTAAAACAATAAAAATTGCGTCATTTGTTAAATGCGTGCTCTGTGTTTTTAATATTTCGACAGTTTTACTGCATGGAACAGGGACTAAATGATATTTCAGTAATGCAATGACGGTTATTTTGCCCGGCTATTTTGACTCTCAGTTCACACAGTCATAAGATGAATTTGCCAGCGACGCAGGTACAAGCGCAGAAACAGTTGGAAATTAAAAATATTTCTTGTCCTTTTCCTTGCGCTTATTTTACTTGCCACTCGTATGTGTGCACCAGCCTTGCTATCTGCCTCCTTTGGGTTTCGTGTTCAGCTAGCTAAGGTTCGGCTTGTCCGCTGGCTTGAAATACCGCTGTGATCACACCAAGAAACGTACAAGAAGCTTAACTGTACATGTGGCTCAGATTCTTTTCTGCAATAGAACCAAAAATAGAATGTGCAGAATATAGGACACTTCACTAGATGCTCTCATTGGCACAGGTCTCGTTGGCAACAACAGTTGGCGACTAGTGAAAAGGAATGAGGCCCGTTCTTTAAGGCCCGTTTCAAAGAACGCGCCACTGCCGTGTCGAACTCAATGCAAATTAGCTCAAACAATGGATTTTGCTCATTTGCACTGAGTTTGGCACGGCAGTGGCGCGACGTTTAAAACGAGCCCAAGCTTTCAAATTTGAATCGCGTTTCAAGTTTGACACAATTTTGGAATCAAGTATAATCGAAGTAAACGACGTCCGTACAAGTCAAGACCGCGCAGTATGTTATTGTCTTGGAAATTCATGAGGCGATTGAAGCCAAGGTTTCCTTTATCTCTAACGTTTTCCACTGAGACTATCACCAGATAAGATCCGTGCAGTAGCCTTTGAAAAATGGTCTAAGTTGAAAAATACACGACTGCGTACACTTTAATAATTAGCACCAGGTATCAGAAGTAGTGTCCGCCAATTGGGACGGATTATGTGAAAAACACACACACCTACAAAAAAATGGTTGAGAGTTGTCTTTACCTTGCCTGGCTTTCCTTTCTTTTTCTTTCCTTTCTTCTTTAAACCCGAGCCAATCTTCATGATTGCGTTAAACGTTGTTGAGTTCATCCTGTGCGTCACGTTAATTTTGATGGCGCCCAGGCCAGCTAACCATAAAATGGGCAACAAGAGGCATGCACAAATTAATAAATAGTGGTGATCTTTATTCACTATATGAAGAAGTAATCTCCATTCCTCCAGTTTACTAAAAATTTCTATTTATATCGTGTACAACCAAATATACAACATTTATTTGACACACATCAGGTATAGATGTTGCCATGGCTACTGATAATGTAACCAATAACACCAGACTTCTTCAGAGACTTTGTTCCAGGTGTTGGAGTACATTGTATATTGTTATATGTGTATGATTTTATATAAAGACGAGCTTAAATTACGGATGTATTAGCATATTTCCCCTGTTTCGTATGTGTACCCTATATTGATGAAGGGCTAGTGATTACAATACTCACCTTCCTTTCTGTCCATGAGTGCTTCCAATACTTCTCGTCCTCCGAGGTCTCCAATTAAATTATCGTCTAAATCAATCTCTTGTAAGCTCTCGGAAAAGGTGATTAGCCTGATAGAAAATAGATAAAAAATATTCAGCTTGAGACAACTATAACTCAATCGTTATGCGTGAACAAGATATTCGCACCTCTCTTCCACTGGTTAATAAAAATGGCAGTATTATGGATTGTTCGCCTCCCAAACGCCAGTTTCCATAAAACTTCACTTTAATCACTTGGACTTTGATCACACGTATACTATTACGTAAACTAATTATAAATTCGTGAGCCCCAGTCCCCGTCAGCAGTACTTGTAGTGATTCAACGCAAGTTCGCATAATCGACAATTCAATTATTACTTTGAAGACAGCTGATTTGGTGACGTCCATCGCTATTGTTTGTCCTTATGCAAGCATCCAAAACATTTATTATTATTCACTGATTTTTTTCAGTTCAGAAGGTTGAAAGCGAGCAGAAGGGAACTACACCGGCAGAAACGTAAACGTATAGCTTATAACGTGAACAGTTCAAATATGAAATTCATTATTTAGGCCGGGAGAAGTAATTGATTTTTCTTGGTTTAAATTTTCTCTCGCAGACGAAGATGAGATTGTGGAAATTGGCTGTCGTGGTTGTGATTGCTTGTTTTCTTTTTGTGGAAATCTGCGAATCTCGGGGAAGAGGCGGAGGAGGTCGAGGAGGATCAAGCAGAGGAAGGTCGAGCAGTGGATCGAGGAGCAGAAACTCTCGTTCCAGCGGCGGAAGCGGATCAAAAGCAAAAACAACAAAGTATACGCCGATCACACCCAAAAGTCGGGCAACTCCGGTGATCGTCTCACAAGCGAAAGTTGGATCTCGCTCCAATACCTTCAAAAAAGTTCTGGTCGGATATCTGGCTATAAGCTACGTTAGACGTCTTTCGTATGCTCCAGTGTACCGGCGAGGGTATCCGATGTACGGAAGGTACGTGAATATTCCTGAAGAACGAGCAGTGAGGGTGATGTCCACAGAGACGAAGATGCTCGACAGAGACGGGATGTTGTGTCTCGACAAGAATGAAACACAGAAGCAGCATAGCGTAACCAACAGGACCGTGGTCGAAGTAAACACAACCATCCGGTACGGCAACGAAAAACCGCTCGAATTCAACGGCATCGACAGGAACTTCACACTGCGTGAGAAAGAGGGAACAGACTTCGAAATAGTGAGCCGAACGCGCTATAACACAACTCTTGTGCCCGGAAAAGACTGCATTGTGGTGGAGGAGAGAATGAACGGCACTGTACTCCGTTTGTACGAGACGAACCCAGACGGTGCGAGTACGGTGACACTGAACGCATGGCTCGTGCTGATTTCTGCGTTATTCTGGTTGAAGAACGAAGGACAGTTCTATTTGCAGTAACTGTTGACTCATACATGGATGAGAAGAGACTCAAAGAGCCACAGTAGTTATAGAACAGACTACTGACTGAATATAGTTTAATCACTATGCGAGTTTGACTCGGTTTAAGGTGTTCACATGGTTAGGGAGATTTGTCGAAGATGCTGTACAAAGCGTAACGAAAATAATGTTGACACTAATTTAGTACAACTTTCCAAGTGTGAACAGCAATTTGTCGCGGACAAATACTTTGTAAATTATTATAAACTGCAAACAATAATATTACCTATCCAGTCTATAGCACGAACGACCTGACTAATATTACTCTAACGTGTGAACTGCTAGGACTTGTAAGATTCTTGACTTTACAGGCATGCAAATGACGCCAGTCTCTTTGTTTGTTTTTCAAAAACATTTAAATGTAAATTAAAATGTAAATTAGCATCTGCATAGCAGGTTATTTACGATATAGTTTGAAACTGCTTTCAGGGGGTCCCCAGCTTTTAAACATTACTTTTAAACTGGACTGGAATCTAGACTAGGACGGAGTTTGGATCTCTTTTGCGTTCTCAAAAATAAGATGCCCATCAGTGGAAGGAAACCACATTAAGACAACACTTCCATCAAAATATATCCATCAAGTTTCATTTGAGTGGTGACACTTTTAGCTCTCACTTGACACTTTAGGAGTTGAAAGTGCACATTGATGCTAGAATGTACTTAATTGAGAACTTTCATTTGAGTCTTCACACATATTTGTTTCACCGTCATTTTATAGCTCGGGAGTTGGAATTAGAAGGGAACATTGCTATAGAAATTTACTTTGACTATACTCATCCAGAGCTTTCAATCGACAGTTCAAGAGTTAGAGTGTCATATATAGAATGACGTATGATGGATCGACTGCGGGTCTATATGTGACACGCAACCCGACAAGTGACTCGCTCAAACGTCAACTCAAAACTTCTTAACCGTTCCACAGCTTTCACACATCGAAATTTAGTCAATTCATCATTTGTCGTTCTCCACGCCAACGCAGAACAAACGTTGTTCTCCCAAGCACTGGCTTCCCAATGTTCTGAGAAGTGGAACTTTTTAGTTAAAACTGTTGCACTTACTTGCGGAACATCTTCATGCACATGACGGGTCCAAGAGTGGAGCCCAGTCCATGCGGGTCGATGCCGTTATTGAGTAGGTGAAGTTTCTGGATCCAGGGTCCCACGGGAGGGGGTGGGGGTGGCTCTTTCTTCTTTTTACCGCTTTTCTTTCTACCTTTCTTGCCTTTTTTTGATGCGCCGGACTTGGCACTGAAACGAAGTACGGTTTTCGGATGACATACAAACTTAATTGTGTGATTGCATTGCTGTTGTGTTTGTTATGTTCTCAGATTGGTCCAAACAAGTTTGGTAGCATTCTTGGCCAATCAAAAGTCGTGCATTGCTCATGCAAGCAAGTAAGGTGCGC
This sequence comes from Plumapathes pennacea, assembly GCA_964036295.1. Taxonomy (NCBI): domain Eukaryota; kingdom Metazoa; phylum Cnidaria; class Anthozoa; order Antipatharia; family Myriopathidae; genus Plumapathes; species Plumapathes pennacea. The sequence goes on from OZ038466.1 coordinate 724,555, forward strand.
TTTTTGCGTATTGATAATTACTCTCTTTTTCAATGCAACAAAAATCGCAAGTTTCTTGGCTTCTCAATAATTGAATGTGTTTTCCTACCCCCTTTGTGATTGCATGCCGCTGTAGCTTCTTTGGTTTTAGTCTTCAATTAAAAACCGCACTATTCTAGAGCACGTATGACAGAGTGATAGCATAACGACCCAGTTATTCAACAAACAATAATTGGTTAATCCTCGGTTAGATCTCAACCTTTCTGTCATTTTGTATTTTTAGCTTAAAACGGGGACATTTCGTTCAATGTGTACTCTAATTGCGAGGTTACCACATAATACCTTCCCGGCTTGCTCTTCGCCGATATTGATGACGAGGGTCTGGAAATAGTGGACATTGCCGACGTCACTGGGGGCACTGCAAGCGCATTGGCACCCAGTCCCTCCGCCGTGATCTCTTTCTTTTCAATTCGTTCAATGGCCTCCATTTCTGCAGCGTCTGCAAACAGCTTGATCAGCTCGATAACGCCTTCACACTCAAGCTGGTTTCCATCCAGGTACAGATCCCTGTTGGAATAATAATCAAGATGATATTAACTAAACTGCAACAGCACTGCAATGCAACTAATACACTCAATTTTAATGGTTTCACGTTCGCTTAAAAGATGCAGAAACGCTGTGCGGCGCATCGTAAACACTTGTCACGACTTTAGTGATGCGCTAAAACAATACTGCAATCCTTCAATAGAAAAAAAATGACCTACTTACTGACCTATTTTACTTAAAGCTACAGTTTTGTCTGATTCATAAGATAACGCAGTGAAAAATTGTATCGTCGCTCTTGTCGTCCGTTTACTTTCTGACAAAGATACAGTATGTAACTGTGAAACATTTGAAACCGCGCACACGAGAACACAACGAAACATTTCAGCTCAGTCTTACTTATACACGTCTTCTGCAAATCTGCCGAGTTTGCCGTTGCCGTAGAGGAACAGTAATAGAAAACTGAATGTATTAGTTAATATGTATACTAGCCAAGTACTGTAAAATTAGTAATATTTCTTTGATGTATAGAAACCTGGTTGAACTCCGAACATGTGCAGAAAATCAAGCTTACTGTCTGGAATCTCTGAAGGACTAACACTGTCCTTCAGTTCTATATTCCGAGTTGAAAAACTGTTAAATCTTCCCTTTTAAAACTATTACTTTTAAAAAAAGATCTCCTCTGACCTGATTGCTGTATTGGAGACTATTTGTCCAAGAACTTCTCCACTGTCAGGTCCCAGATTACAGTAGTTTAAACTGAGTCGGAGCAGAGTTCTGTTTCCTTTGAGTCCATGGCACAGTCCAGCACATCCAGCATCACCAAATCTGTAACATGAAATACTGTGCTCAGCGTGCAATATTACAATCATGTTAAGACCGCTATTTGCAGAGAATTCCTATGAATGGTTATCGGATGTTTCTCTGGTGGACCAGTGTTACAAGATGCATAAGTTACGATATTCTACAAAATAAAGTACACTGCATTTATCCACTAGTCTTTCACACATGCATCAGAGTGCAATGAGAGCTAACTCAGGGCTACACGTATGTACTAGACAGCAGGGACAACAAATTGCTTTGTTTAAACTATAGAGCGGTTTCTGGATGACTGTTGAAAACCAAAACCAAAGTAATCACCCAATCAGTTCAGCCAATCGGAAGCCAAAATAATCTGCGTTTGGCCTTGCACTTGGTTTTACTTTCCAATCAGCAATGCGAGTACATGCCATCGCTTGCGTGAGAAGTGTTTGCATTTGGTTTTGATTTTGTTTCTGATTGGCTGAGCATGCTGACAAACTCATGTGGACCAATCCAAAAGCATAGCAAATGCAAAACCAAAGCAATGACATGATTACTTTCAACAGTCATCCAAAAACGTCTCTAAAATCTGGGCTAGTGAGTCATATAGGCTTGATTACCAGCCATTGCCTCGGGGAAGTGAGCCTGCACACCGGACTCGAGAGAGTGTTGGAAATCGGGCTTTAGTGAGTCATGCATGCTACAACTTGGTCTTGGGTAGGCATGCTGAAAATTGTTTCATCGCACCCTGATTCATGTGTCTGTCTTCCTACAGATCAAATGTGAAATTTCTTACTTGTTGTAATCCAGGACAATGGCTGTGAGGCTGTTCATACAAAATGACCTAAAACAATGCAGTGTATGTCAGACTGGACAGCTCAAGCTAGAGATTATATTCACTCAGCAAGCTGCAAATTTATTCACTTCAGACACTCACCTTCCAAATCTTTCTATGGCATAGCTATTGATTTGACAGTCCATAAGTTCAAGGTACTGAACTGGATAGATTGACTGTTCCAAGAACAGAGCCTTGGGAATGAATTAGAAAAAACAATTAGTTAATAAAGAGCAACAACTCACAGCTGAAGTAATACTGCAGTACTGTAGCAGCATGCATTTAATTTAGAAGTGATTTTGTAAATTTAGGGGGCCATTTGGATGCTTTGCTCCTTTATATACAGTAAATATATTATACTGTAGTCAATTTCACCCCATGAAAGATCTTGCAAGTTCTTGTGGGATCTTGCCATGGTCTCGACGGCATGAGCTTGTAAGTTCTTGCCAAGATCTTGGATATTTTCTACAGTATAACAAATCTGTAATGCTGTAAACACAGTACCAGAGTAGCTACATCTTCATGCTTCATGAGGATGTCCCAGATGTACAATTCCTTGACATGAACATATCTTGTACTTCTCAGAGCAGTCAACAAAGGAGGAACTTTGACAGGCAGATCATCAGGAGGACCAGGAGTTAATATAAACTGGAGAACAAAATATTAAATATTATGATTGAAGTCTAAACATGCAACACCCCTGTTAGTTTCTATATACGACACATTAATACTATACTTGATATTTTAAGATACACTGAACATTCATGAAGCATGGAAGAAGAGATGTACATGTACTAAGCTATGTATCACTCAGATGATGTTGGCATATCTGTCTATCACTCCATTTCCCTGGCAAGGCCATTGGCTATACAGTATAAATAGTAAAAACAAAGGAACAGATGAAAGTTAAAGTGTGAAACATGCAAATGATACAGTGTGGTACGTATGTACCCTGCAGGACACAGAAGGTTAAATAAAATAAAATATGCTAAAAAAAAGAGAGAGAGAATTATTAAGGGGCTTTTGCACATGCACAATCATTAGTTCTTCGATGAAGGCCACCTCATCAACAGCCAAATCAACGTAAACACTTTTTCCAACGCAAACTCAGCTAACAAACCTTTGCCAGTAAAGTGTTTTTCTCGGCAAATTGATTTATCAGTTTCTTGACCTCTGGGTGGGCCAGACTCTTGGAATCCTTGCATTTCAGTTCATACTGTTGTCTGACCGACTTGAGCACCTCGGCAATGCTCTGCAGGCCTTTCAGTCCTTTCTTTTCTTTCTTCTTGCCACTCTTCTTCTTTTTCTTGGCGACAGGCATTTCTCTTGAAGAACTAAACGCTACCCTTCATCTGCAAGACACAAACACGAAGACAGTTCGCGATAAAGGTCGAAACCGCGAGACTCCATATAACTTGACTTTGAACATATCATTAAAAGTCAGCAATTATCAGCGATACAACAACAGTTGGTGCAATTGACGAAACATACCTTTTCTTTAAAAAGTATGCTTTACACTAGCGATATTTGACGGATATAAAGCAGGAAATGGCTCGTGCGTGCATCTCGACGGCCGTAACGACAGCGGAACCCAGCACAACACTAGGAAACTGTCAGGCGTTCACGAATATGACACAGAGTAAGGAGAACTCACATGAATTCAGAACTTGAATAACTCGATAAACAAATAAAAAGCATCGGATTGTAAAATTTAAAGCTTAAATACATCAATAAAATCCACACAGATTAAAATTTAGTTCAATACAGCTTCTATTTCGAGTTCTCAGCGTGTAAATGATGTTGATCGTACATTGTCAAACACTAATTTCTCCTCACGTTAGCCATTTCGTAGCAACAGGTAAAAAGACTGGGGCGACTTGCCGGACGTGACGTCACGTGAGCACCAGGAGTGAAATAAAAACAATGGCGGACGACGAAGATGGCTTGATACATGCGAAAGAAAGGTGCGATCTGCTGGTTAAAATTAAATCTACCGTCGATATACTTTTGGCAAGTAATGGTTCAAATGTTTGGTCGACTTATGGAGGCCTAGCAAGGATCACAGATGACTTGGAACACATTTTTAGACATGGTCTACGGGAGATACAGGTGTGTTTCTGCCAGAGGTTTTTGTTTCGGTTTTTGTGCGATTATAATACCCGTACACAGTGGATCTTAGTTATTATAAGGCAGAGTGTGCGATAAGCACTTATCTACCAGGTTTACTATTTACAAACTTTTAAATGTCGACATAGTGTGTGGACTTTAGCCGCTGGCATCGGGTCCTATTTTGAACTGCATATATCACAACTTTCGGTAACTTATAGCATTGTTTTCAGCGGTTTCATGTGTTTATCCATCCATTACTGACCGTACCATTGTATTGAGTGTCCCAGGTAGTTTATGTATGTGACATACAGCTGTATAAGTTTCTGCTTTGCAACTGAATTTGTTGGTGTTCATAATGTGCCAATTAAGTTGCATGGTTTAGGTTTGATATGAAAGTTGCCGATGAGGAGAAAGTATTTGATGTTCTATATCATGACATGGATTCTCTCTCTAGATTCAAGTGGTACATTTAACAAATAAACCAGCTTCAAGCGTGCTCCGTTCAGAAATAAAGCACGCAGCAAGTGACGAGAGCACGAAAGAAGTGTAGGGAGAAACGCGAGCCGAAGGCGAGCGTTTTTCCCCACTTCTTGAGTGCTCTCGGCACTTGCTAAGTGCTTTATTTCTGAACGGAGCACGCTTGAAGCTGGTTTATTTGTTTTATAACATAGAACTTCAAAACTTTCACTATAAAACTGTCTTTATTCATCAAAAATGTTGGAATGCTAACAGCGATGAAAAAATAGATTCTCCTAAACGGCTCGGCGGTCCGAATTGCCAAGTCAGTACAGTTTCGCTTCAATTTTTCAACCAGGCCGTTTGTTCTATAAAATTAGACAACATCTCACAGTAAAGAACTATATTTCCTGTAGAACTTTGGACTACAAGTACATGAAATCATACAGTCGGCTAGTGCATAAAATGCAAATTTGAAGGGAATCAACAAATGCTCCAACGGCCGACTCGAAAATTGTGTGAATGAAAACTTACCGATTTCTTGACTCTACCTCGTAGTACAATCATTTGAAGTCCGTCCGAAAATTCTTCAATCATTTTTTTCAGTCACATCGTCGGAAATTCTTTCTCTTGCATCACTACAAACACGTCTGTTCGTCTGTCTTCGCCGTTCGTGTTCAGTGATTGCTCACGGCTGATCTTCTTCAACTGAACGATTTGCTCTCTCCTTCCTTGTTGAAGCATTCAACTTCATTCAAACAACCCACTGATGTAATTGTGATTCCCAAATATGCTGTACTTAGGGACAGTGCTTAAACCGAGTCGCTTTCCACGACGCTGACAAGAAACTTGCCGTTCTTCGACATAGATTTTCCCTCTCCAAACTGTTGAAGTGCTTTTTGATGAGGTCACGTTCTTTACCGATTCACGGTGAACCGTACTAGCCGGTGCCTTCACTTAAAGCCAAATTTTATCTCGAAGTTGGGCATTGGTGACTCCATTCTCGCATTATTTTCTCTTTTTTGCCAGAGGATGACGTAAGCGTGGTTTATAACTTATAAACCACGGGTAAGTGTGGTTTATACTCTGGCAAACCACGGTTTTCGACCAATCAGCGCGCGGCTTGTATCGTGACTATGTTATAATTCCAGTTGTTCTACTGTGTATTTCAAAAAGAGCATATAATTATTGTTTGTACCAGTAAAAATATGTAATAAAGCTGTGAAATACAGTCATGTTCCTACATGTAAGCATTTCTTTTTTTAACAGGGCATCTTTAGTGACCAAAATGACTACACAACCTTCTTAAGAGGTCTGAAGGTTTTGCGGCCCTTGAGTGCTCCTGGCTCGTCATCTCTTCAGAAGAATGCAGTGGAGAACAGCATACTTAACAGGGGGCAAGCATGGATCCAACAGGCCCTGTTGAATCATTGTTTATCATCATATGTCACCATGTTGGTCAACAATAGGCAGCATCTTTACGAATGTTACTATGGTGGGTATATAACCAGAGTAATAAACTCTGTCTTTGGTGTAAGTTCTACCAGGCAAACATTGCTGGAGACTCTGTCAACGACCTTGACTTCCTTTATTGAGTGTGTGGGAGCCGCTCTTCCGAACAAATGGATGAGTCAAACCAGTTGCTGTGTCACAATAATCTGGTCATATAGTGACTCGGGTTCCCCACATCTACAGTTTGCTGTAACATGCTCACTGCGTGTTTTTGTGCCGACAGTGCTCTTTTAAACAAGAAAGAGGTTCTGCTCGTAGTTACACAGTTTCAGATAGCTGTAGTCTGTTTTCAAAGTGATCAAAGATTGTGCAGGTGACCTGAGCACCAATCATCATGTACAGTCACTGCAGTGATTTGAAGCAAGTGTGACAATATTGTTTATTTTTGTTTTGTTGCCTTTGTAGACTTTGCTTTCCTAAGGAGTAAGCCGCATGTAGAAGCTTTGTGCACGTGTCTCAAGGCGGTGGAAAAGGGCAATCCGGGACTACTCACACAAGTTGATCATGCTCTGGTAAGATTTAAAGGAAGGAAAATGTTTTATGTGTGCACAGTACAGTATGTAGAAATTGCATTTCGTCACACACACACACACAAGTTCTTTCTGTACTGTATTTTCTCCTCTACCCACCCTCTCCTCCCTAAATGCGCCGTACATTGCCTTCTTCATAGCAATCTATCTCCATGTGATATTGCAGTTAGACGCATCAAGGTATGTGCAGCTCTGGCTACACCGGGACGATGAGTTGAAGACCTCAATACAGGCAACTACTCCTAGTCCGGAAGATTTGCAATTTTGTGGTGAAGAAGAATCTCTGATCAATGAACAACTATCTAATATTAATGAACAGAGCCACAGCCCGGGTATAAGTATTGTCTACTCAGACAGTGGCAGTAGTAGGGACGACATTCAGAGCGTACTATCCACCGAGTCACCGAGAGACAATCAAATCGAAGTTTGCGGGTTCTCGGAAGAAGACAACACAGCTGGGTCTGATCAGATGCCACCTTATTCTGAAAACTTCTGCTATAATCCACAAGATGTAACAGATGAACAAGTCGAATGCCTTGATGATCATGTGCAAGCGAACCCGAAATCAACAGAAGGATCGGGTGATTTTATGGAAAAGCGAGAGGACGGTGGCAATTTTTCTTTCGCTCCGAGAAGTGCAGTTGAATCGCGTTCTTCTGAGTTTGATGGCGAGGACGTTGGCCGAGTTAGGTTAGTGCAAACAAAGAAACAAAGTCGCGTTATAAACAAAGCCACTTTAGCGCAAGCCGCACTTTCAGCTGTTCTGGAGATTGACGAGCCCAATTCCATTCCTGGGAGTCCGTACGGTTTTCACAAAGCGCTCCGAAGAAGTTCGAGTCTCAATGACGATCTAATACGAAATTGCGAAGCCAATTCATCAGAGACGTTAAAAGGTGAACGTGGCGCCATATCGACTGTTGTACCCATCAAACCGGCTGCAGCAAACGGCAAAAGTGACTTGACTGAGACCGATAGTTTTAGGAGACAACCTGTCGCTAGTGCAATATCAGATCACCAGAAGAAAAGGCTCATTGGGCACTCGCGGTCCAAGTCGGAGCAAATAGGAATGGCAAAATCAAAGGAACAAGTGGTAATGGCAGAGCCAAGCGACGCGAAAGAGCGACGGAGCGGTTCTTTGAGTAGTGTGCATTCGAGATTAGCATCAAGTTTGCCCGCACAGTCAGGTAAGTAATGCTGTTGTAAAATAAGTGGAGCGATGACATTGTACTGTAGATGTGCATGTTGATGACGATGTCGATGACATTGTACTGTAGATGTGCATGTTGATGACGATGTCGATGACAATGTACAGTCTAGGTAATGGTATGACGTTGACGACGTTGATAACGATAAAGTGATATGTTATGACAATGTGGATGATGATTACTATCTACTGTATATTATGATGACGATGTAGATGATAATGACGTTCGTGACTTCATGACGATGTACAAGTAGATGATGATGACGGCATAGATTATTTTGATGACGGTGTAGATTATGATGACGATGTAGATGATAATGACGTTCATGACTTCATGACGATGTACAAGTAGATGATGATGATGACGACATAAATTATTTTGATGACGGTGTAGATTGTGATGACGTTCATGACAATGAACAAGTAGATGATGATGATGTTATACATTATGATGACGATGTACTGTAGGGCGCACCGTCGGCTTCCATTGATAACTGAGCCTTCAGAGCTGACGGAACTACCGACTTATATATTACCTTTACATTTTTATGATAATGATGGTGACGTGTTGAGGTGAATGTGATAATTCTGTTTGTATTTGCGGTAATGGTGATGGTGATTCGTTGACTGATAATTATTCTTCTGCTATATGTTATTATTCTTTTCAGAATACCAGTATTACAATGATCCTCTTATTTCTGATCCATATGAAGATCAATCATACTCAAGTCTCCTAGCAACGCAGGATTTCACCTCCTGTGAACTGGACAAGGTGGGTCTGAGGGTGCAGAGAAAAGTTAGTAACTAAAAATTAATTGTATGATACAGGTAGGTCGTTTAAACCACCAATACCCCCTCCCTAAGCACTCACTGTAACTACATTCATTAGTACATTTTATAACGGTATAATTGATAACGGTATAGGTGACTAATCGTGTGTTCATCTCCAACAGGAAAATGCACACTTCAGCATATCAGAGGCGCTGATTGCGGCCATCGAGCAAGTACGTACATGTATCATAGATAATTGTTTCTTTGCATGTCCTTGTTGATATCGTTCGCTCTTTCTTTCTCTCTGCCTCTCCGCATGTCAGTCTGTATCTGCAACTCTTGCATTCACTGATACTTCTCTATCTTTAGCCTCAGCTCTTTTTTTTTCGCCTATAAGTACCTGGCAACAACAACAACAACCACATAGGCAACTGCATGTAGGTGCAGTGATGAACATTGTCGTCAAACACATCGTATGGCAGCTTAACACTGCAACTGATCAATTTGCAATCCCCATCCAAAACCTACATGAGTTTATTGGACCATTTGTCAAGAAGAATGCGTTCTAGGCCGAGAAGGCAATTAATAACTAAGATTCTGACCTACACTATTCAATATAATTCCCCAAAGATGAAGTGCGACGAAGTCGTTGCATCTGAAGACGAAGATGACGATGACGACGAAGAAATCCAACATCTGAAGCAGGAGATAGAGAGACGGAGAATAGAAAAGAAACAAGAGAAGCTAAGGTTGCAACCTGCATTCAGTGACGGCAAGTCTACCAGCGGCAAAAGCAGCTCGATTTCTGTGGCTAGCACTGCGTCATCGTTATCTGCAGGTGAATGATTAGTCAAAACAGTTTTCGGCTTTCATCCGTTATTTCCTACTCAGCCTGAAAAATTGATTAAGTAATACTTAATCGCTTATTTCATATCGCGAATCGCCAGACTCTAATGGGGATCTAAGTTCCGGATGGGAAGAAATCACCACCGTGGACGAACAGTTCCCGATCGTAGCCGACGCAGTCCCTCGAGTGTCCGAGACAACGACCGCCGCTGATCATGCCTTCTCTGACGGCTCAGAGTTTGGTCAGTCACCCCCGCTTTCTGCAGAAGCGGTCGCCAAAAGTCTTCTGCTGAAGTTCGCCAATAAGAAGCATCCCGCCGCGTCGGAGTTACACTGGCTTGTCTCCTATCAAGATGCACCTCAGTCGCTGTTACCGCTGCCCGAGACGGTCGCGGTCGCGCCGGATGACGTGCCGTATGACAAAGATAAGGCGACCAGTCCAATGCAGAGACGTGTTTCACTTCCGGTGAGATACTCGGTGTTATCCGCCATTTTTTCCATTTTGTTTTCGCCAATTTTTTGGTACCCGATTTCAAGTATTTTGAACTCGTCGTTACGGTTCGACACAGTCCTCTTTATTGCGGCCTTGTTTGTAAGTGTTGCTGCAGGTTGATTTGCGTTGTTTCTGTTCAGTTTAATTGTTTTAAGGAGAGCAGTGTGTGTATTTCTGTTTACTCTCGTGCGTAAACAGCATCTATTTATGTACGATTGTGTTGAGTTTCTGTGTACATTGACTTTGTCAAAAGTTGTAAAATTTTAAAAATTGCTCATGTACGAAATCAATACATATATGCGTATTTCTTTGATTATCTGGTCTCCCCACACTTTTGTTTTGTTGTTGTTGTGTGTGTCATTATTATTTAGTAGTTTTTGTTTACCTCCGGTTTTCTCTTCCAGTGTCGAATTCGAGGAAACATGGAATGGGCTCCTCCCAGGCCACAGATTATTTTCCACGTTCACGGCGCACCAAGGTGAGCGCCGGAACTCACGATGATGTTAACTGCGCGTCAAATTAATGTTGTTGTTGTTGTTGTTGTTGTTGTTGTTGTTGTTGTCAAATTACATTCGGAGCATCGTGGTAGCAGGTGTTCTTGTGTGCTGTGGCACCAAATATGACGGCAAAGAAATGACCAGAATTGTGACTAAGGATTGCAAGCGAGGCGATAAACTGAGTTGTAACGTTTATATCGTGCTTCGTTTCATTTTTGCTGATACTTTCAGTATATTTTCTATTTTAGAAGAAAAAATGTTATGGCTCAGCAAAATTACAGATGTGGTGGATGTGGAATGCGTGTTGATCCAGGTATTGTATGTCATTTTTTTGTTCATCTGTTTTTTGGATATTTTTCTTCGAATACTTGTATCCATATTTTTCGTAGAATTCATGAAGCGTTTCCGCTACTGTAACTACCTGGGGAAGTATTTTTGCAGCAGTTGCCATAACAACGCGCTTGAGACAATTCCTGCCCGAGTGGTCCGCAAGTGGGATTTTAGGAAGTATCCTTTGTCAAGATGTAGAACAGTGTCAAATTTGTTTCTGATGATGAGCTGTGCTTTCGTGTTATTGATTTTGCCAGTTCATTTTGGTCAAGTCGCGTCGTTTCACGTGTGGCATTTTCCCCGAGCTCTGCGAGGGTAATAAACGGGACGCTATCTCGCTCTTTATTGTTCGTCAGTCATTCTGTCATTGGACGACCTCTAGGCGCGGTAGCTAAGCTCTCATACTCATAGTGGTGAGAAGTGGAGCTCAGCCCGCAGTGATTTTCTAAATTAAGATGCAGATACAAGGCCAAGCTTTTTCATAAGAAAGCGTAATGTCGCGCTCTCAAACAAAATGAAGATTACCCCGAGTTTTAATCTCTCTCTATGATACTAAGTGCAACAATCTTCTAGCAAACAATAGGAATTCGTATGGTTCTATAGGTAAATATACTCAACTGATAAGGTCAAGGCTGATTTATTAATCAATTTATCATTTGACTGTTCTGTTTTCAAACTTAACTCTGTGAAAGATACGAGGTTTCCGAGTTTGCAAGAAAGCTGCTGCTGGACATACACAGCGACCCCTTATTCAACATCAGGGACCTGAATTCCTCGCTCTACAGTCGAGTGAAGTCGCTAGAGGAGACTAAGGTGAACCTTAGAAAATATGCAAAGATAACTGACGATTTGAGCGGTTTTTCTGCACTTTCAAGTCATATTGTGCTGCGCTTTTCATTTGGTCAGTTTGTTTCTGATTGGGCCGCGTTCTCTGCTAACCATGAACAAAAAGCAAAACCCGATTGCGATCTGCCTTTGCAAGCAAGCAAATGGTGATGGGTTTTCTCGTACTGCGGATTCTTCGCAGTAAAACCAATTGCAAATCACGTTTGCTTCTGCCAGGCTGGTTGAAAATATTTTCTTTGCAGTTTTATGGCCTTGCTGGGTAGCACTGTTTTAGAAAGTCAGACAACGCTATTTCATTTTTTATTCTTTTTGGGATTTCAGGATCTTCGAAGACAACTTCACTATTTCAGGAATTTCGCTCGAGCCTGTCGTAAAGCGAGGAAGTAAGTCTTAAGGTCTCTTGATATTATAAAACTGATACTTCGCACACTGAATGGTCAAGAGACCTATTGTTTTTTTTATATAACTACCTTACGACAACGCTGTCCATGTATATTTGTGCTCAAAACACTTGGGATGTTGGGAGAATGCGAAAAAATGTTAAAAATCCCGAGCTGCATTAACTTTTTATCGTGTTCTCCCAACGTACCCCGTGTTTATACCCCGTGAGTACAAAGGCATGGAAAGCGTGTTACAGCAGGCTCTACTTGCTGGTTAAAAGGCAAAGGTTGTCTAGCCTTATACGTACCTCTTTGTTTCCCAACAGCCTTTTAAAAGAGCTTGAAACTATCCCAGAACATATTTTCTCGGATTGTCATCTTTACTCCATGAGAGACCTTCTGCAAGTGAGTTGAAGTTTAACTTTCTGTTATTCGTTTGTTCTTCCTCTTCTGTCTGCTTTGCTCTGCCCACTTGCTCTGTATTTGAATCTCTCACGTAAAACTTACTATACGTCGTTTTCAGGTCAAGAGCGGGGAGATGCCGCAGTATTTTAAGGAAATAGCCAAGGAATCACTAGAACACATCTCCCAATGCCAGGTATTGTAAAACATGTTGTTCATTATTTAGAGAATGTTGTGCATTAATATAATATTGACTGGATGTTTCAACCATTTTTCGATTCAGTTTACTGTTAGAAGGCTAACTCGCGTTCCTTTTGATCTCTTAAGTTGTGTTTAGCCAAGGGATTTATCTGCGAGTACTGCAAACTTGATGACATCATATTTCCCTTCGAACTGAAGAAGGCTGTACAATGCAGCGGTAAGTGTTGACGAGCCCCAGTTTGATGATACTTTCTACTATTCTTCAATTCTTCCTCCATGCTTGATGTCGGTTTTTGACTCCTGCTTTTTTGACTCCTCTCTTTTTAATCTTTTTTTTTTTTCCAGTTCTGTTTTCTCTTCTCCCGGTCCCTTCCTTCGTCCGTCCTTTTGTGTATAGTCCGTCGACATGCTGTTGAGTTGTGTTCAACCTCTTTTTTTTTTTATCGTTAACCCAGGTTGTCATGCCTCCTTCCACAAGGAATGCTTTGTAGAAGGCAAATGTCCCAAGTGTGAACGAATCCGAATAAGGTAAGGAGTTAGTCGAAGTTTTCCCCACTCAATCAGTGGCATAAAATGGAAATAAAAAGCCTGTCACTGTTAGAGGCGCAATTCTGGCTCGACCACGAAAACGTCCAAATCCTGAACTATTGCACGATGTGACCACTAAAATAAAAACTCTCCTTGCTTATCCAATTATAGCAGTGTGCACGAATGTTGTTCTCCTGAATTCAAATTTTTAGTTGTTTTTTGTTTTGTTTTTGTTGTTGTTTGTTGTTGTTGTTTTGTTTATGTTTTGTTTCTGTTGATAGAGAAGCATAACAGTTAAACTCGTAAAATTCGTCCTCGCATGTTAGATCCCCAGACAAATTTTAAGGGACACATTTTATCAATGGCAATCGACTCTCAAAGGAGCTGTTCTGCGTACATCTCACTCATGCTTTCTAATTGTCTACTAGGAAGAACATGCTTGCTGAGCCGACTCCTACACAAGAAAGTGCGCGCTCTGATGGCTTGGAACTTCGGTGACTTTGGTGATTGTGAGAGGGGTGGTTGGAGACTCTTGCTTGTCATCTGACGTCCACCAAGCATGCAAATGTTGATCACTGAGAGCAACCAACTAGGATTTTTAATATATCACATTCAGATATGGATATACTCATAATTTGTCAATTCAAATTAATATAATGGTAGTTCAATTCGGGTTATTTCTGAGTTACGGCTGCACACTGGATGAACTTTAACAGGAGAGTGCTTATTGACTTCTAATGAATGTGACAGCAACATGGCCGCGATGTTTTCGGTGAAAACAACAACTTTTATCGTCAACGTTACAAAACGTTCCACGTTCCTCATTGTGCTATTTACATGCTATACCAAAGCAACAGCATACTGCAAAATGAACTCACTTCCAAACAAAACCATCCCATACGGTACAGTTGAAGTTAATTCCATGCCATGGTTCGAAAGCTAACTGATCCATTCCTGGATATGTGTTCGTATTGAATCCCGGGCCTCTTTCAGCTGAGGAGAATCATCAGCGGTTTCTGGGTACATGTTGGCGCAATGTGCAGTACCTGTTGAGAAATAAAGAAGAAAGCAGTCATCATTAAAAATCTCAAAGTAGAAACATGTATAACTAGTTAGTCGATATCTGTGGAAACTGGCGTTGATTTCGATGGTACCGGGAAGCTTTGATTATAGAATCATATTGTTCAGAACAGCTGAAATGATGACATATTTTAACATTTAAAGGCTCAAGAGGACAATGATCACCTTTAATGTAAATGGCTTGCTCTGAAGGTGTAACGTTTTCGACTATCCCCAAGGCGTGCCAAGGATCGATGGAACCATTAGGGAAGATGATCTGGTTGGGTGAAGTAGATAAATTACGTACAAAATAAACGAATAAAAAGTCATAAAACGAAAAGGCAAAGTGGTATATAGAGTGAAAGCTTTGTTGATTGGACGAGAGAGCTGGTGCACACGTGTATAAAACTCAAACACAAGAACGTGTGAACTAAAAGTGCAGCGTGCGAGTTTACTGTAAGTATCTTGACCTCTTCATACCATATGTGCAAGTTATGACAGCCCATTATGAATTTGACTAAGAAAATGTCGATCAATTGCTGTGGCCAGAAAGCTTTCATATGAGTACACACAGTTTATTTGTACCTTTTTTTTACATGAATTTCGATAAAAGCTAATTGAAAAAAATGTTCATGAGATGGTACTAACTACTTGAAATAACCATATAGGGCTAAACTAGTCAGGCAGCTGTATACCAAAGCAAAGCTCTCCAAACTGATTGTTATATCTGTACTGAGAAAACTCGAGTATCGCGAAGAACTTGGGCCGGTTCAATTCCCGTTGAATTTTTTTCCGGGCTAAACTATAGTTGCAACTGCTTTAAGTTGCTGCATAAATAAAAAGGTCACTCTTAGTTTCAAGGAGAGCGGCCATCAGCTGAATATTTAACCAAGAACTACACCCTTATGTACCTTACTGGACGCTATCCCTCGACCTCCATAATTCGTGTTCGTCTGTTTGATGCCATTCTCTATGTTTGTCCTGTTGAACTGCTCTCCAAAAATATCCATGCACTGCTGAATGGAGAAGCTAAACGGAGAATAAAGAGCAACATAACTTCAATCACTTCAGTCTCTGCTGTTTAAGAAGAATAAAATAAACCGCAACAAACTCAAACCCAGGGTATGAGACAGTGAGGAGGTTCAACTGTAAAACTGGAGGCCCTTAATAAGTTCTGAATCGTCTGGAAAAATATTTTCCATACAATTCAGTTCCGTACGATGTAACTTATTTTATTATGTAGAAGTACATTCTCTTGGCAATATTTTGTTATCGTTAAAGTTTAGAATTACCGGCCAAAAATTTTAATCTCCTTATGCGTTCGGAGAAATCCAAATTCTTGCAGTGCAAAAACGTACAAATGGATTACCACACATGTAGAGCTTTACAGTCCATTTTCGAACTTCTAAATAGCAGTGCAAGTCCAATTTGCGCATGTTTATTCGCTTCATAGTTAGAATTTGAAAGAGGCCTTGAATTGATATCACGTGACACTCGTTCACGCGGACCCTTGACTCCACTGTAAGTTTTACTGCAGCGGGCGAAATAAATTACAATTTTCAAGTGAGGGGCCAAAATTTTAAAGACTACAAGAAGTGCGGAAACGTGTCTTTTTCAAATGCAAACACTGTAGTGTTTATAATACAACACTTCCAAGCAATAAATTCACACTCGGACAAAAAGGGAAGTTTTCGCACCGTGAATGTGCCTTTTATTATTTTTCTTGAAGAGTGATATATTTGTCTACTGTTCAGTAAATCTAGAGCGGCAAAGCTCCTGCCAAGTGCAGAACACGCAAATAAATAGCGTATTACTCTCAACTATAATTGTGTTTATGACGAATTTGTCTAAATAAAAACTACTGACAGACCAGATGTCACGTTTGAACGCATAACCCGAATTAACGTCGGCTGCGAAAATTGTAATGCAACGATAAATATATATATATATATATATATATATATATATTAAAACACAAGCAAAAGACCGTTTCTGGGACTAAACATCGGCGCAGCTTTTAAATAGTTCACGTTTAAATTAATGTTTGTTCGTGTAACTTTCAATATGAAATTTGCCATTGTCAATAACACCAAAATATCCTGTGTGGATTCAATGTTAATGTATAGGGGGTTTGCACGGCGGCCATGTTGGATGGCAGGAACAATAGAATTCAATTCCTCTCGGAAAAAATGCTTTTGTTATGGAGAAATATTTCATTGTTCCTGTCATCCAACATGGCCGCCGTGCAAACCCTCTATTGACAAAAAAGGTTTTCTAAAGAGAAATTGAAAGTTTGAGGCATAAATAATTGATAAGTGAAATCCAAAGTTCAATCTGTCTTTTGCAGTTATTCGAGAAAACTCTTTTTCACATTCTAATATTCCTGAGAATCGACTGAGTAAATCAGAATATTGTATAGAAATATAAAAGTAGCGCAAATAACTTCGTTAGGACAAATAATCGAGTCTTCGTAAAAAAAAAAAGAAAAAGAAAAAAGGAAAGAAAAACATCGCCAGAAATTCCGGACATTTTGCGTCCACGATTGTTTCCGGTCTTTCCCAGCGGCGTGCGGTATGAGCATGCGCCATTCACACATTCAACATTGTTACGTACTTTGCCTCAGTGGGGTGGGGGAGGGATGGGTTTCTCCGGTTCAAAAAGAGACTGCTACGTTTAGGAGACGTGCCGCTGAACGACCTAGTTGAAATTAGCTTTCGTTTGGTGCAATTTTCATGCGATTTGGAGCTTCCCAGCCCAAAATATCAACATCCGAAGTCAGCGTATTTCACGGGAGGTATTCGCCATGGCTGGCTGTGAACTGCAAATTCAAACACAAAAAGTACACATCGAATTTGCTCCAGGGGACTGACTGAGGCTTCACAGGAGATGTTCAATCCTTCGACAATCAGGTACGGGGTAGACATTTTGCGTTTTACCCAAGGTTCTTGTATTAAATGCAGCTTAAAACGTGACAGTAGCCGGTTTTGAGCGTATTCTGCTATCAATCCCTTCTTACGTCGGCCGAAATTTTAAATTCAAAAAAGTACACATCGAATTTTACCGGAGATAAATATTTTTTGTACTGTTGTGTTTAGGAAGCTTCCCTCTTCCGAATGCTGCCCAGACATTTTTACGAACGTGCTTCAGTTAAGCGAAAAGCGCAATTTATTATCAGATCCCATACATTTCTTTGTTATTTCTTGAGCGGCTGTCAGCGTGAAACCTGATGCCTCTTCCGAGATGGCGCAACCGGATGTCTGAAATTTCTGGCGATGATAAACGCTTCGGACAATAACACTTCGGATATTTTCATTAAACCGTAATTATAATCCCATGTTTTGCCCAAGATTTTCATGGTGTTCGCAATGAAAACTGAACTATGCACTGGTATATATATCGATAGCCACAACAAAATACCAATAATACCAGGAGTTGTGCACATTGATGATTAAATCTCGAATATTAGCAGTCTGGTTCGTCATATTTCGTACAGGTGTATGAAAGTTACATTAGCTATGAATAGATTCTAACGTGAAGTATCGCACAAAATCGTACAGACACAAACAAAGTCACATAAAAAAATGACTATTATTGCCTGTCATTGCACAAGAACAGTGGCTTAGCGTCCTAGAATGGACGAACATCTTGTGAGCGAAACAAACGCTTTACTTCAGTTTTGATATCACGTTTGAAGAGCGAGTAAGCCACTGGATTTAACGCAGAGTTTGCTACATACAACAGTAAACCCACGTGGTAGAGATACGCTGAGGGCTGGTAGACTTTAAGCAAGATACTGCAAATAGTTATAGGTACATTACCCAGTCGACACACAACGAACAGAGCAACGACAACAGCGATAACAACAGCGGAGGAAAGTTCTCTTGACCGCCTTTTCGTTCGCCTTCGATGGGTGGGCGCGTCATTCGGATGGTTAAAACTCACTTGATCAAACAGCACAGCTGTCTGCCGAACTTGTTTTCGCGCAACGCACATAATCTTGCTCGTAGTGACAAGAAGTAACAAGCAAGGAATTAGATCAAGTGCTAAGAGATGGAACACTATATACACTCGGTCGAGAACAGCTAAAGCCATTTCGTCGTTGATATACAACCATGCCAAAGGAAGGAAGAATATGACAATGGGAATTATCCAGGCCAGAGATATTAGAATGATAACTCTTTTCTTTGTCAGTAAAGTTCCGTATTTTAAGGGGAAGACGATGGCTATCCAGCGCTCTACTGTCATGACGCTCAGACTGATGGTGGATGACATAAGCAGCAACGAGTACACGAAGCACAGCGCGGGTTTAGAGTTACAAGTGTAGGTTGGAATGGTAAACCAAATTGACAAGGTTCCCATGCCAATATCCGCGGCAGCAAGTGACGCTAAAAAGCAGTTGGCTATCGTGTGAAGTCGATGCCGCGTTGCTATCACGCAGATCACAAGCCCGTTTCCCACGAGAGCGATAGTGATAAAAATCCATTTCAGAACAGCTACCACAATCAACATTATCCCTGGTTAGCAAAGTTTCCTGCGTAAACTGCGTAGGCAATCCACACTATATGTCATCGGTCAGGACGTTTGTGTATACATATAAGTCAAGGTACAGAGAGCTTATATATGAGGGGTGAACCGTTTCCGGTTGCAGGGATGCACGGGGCATGCCACTTTACCAAGAAATGGCGCTTATAATTAATGGCATCTTTTTCCTGTTTTATTTGCCTGTAACAATAGAACATTCAAGTACATGATTAAAAGTTTTTTTAAACACCACGAACGAGTAAGAGAGAGAACGAGAGACATTAACAAATTTTCACTGCACTTCTCATCAACATGCAGTATTATTATGATAACTGCAAAACATCACCATTATCATATTCATTTTGTTTATCTTTATTCCTGTTCTATAAACTCTATTTGATAAGGCTTAATTTTTTTCAATAAGTCGTGGGGTGCATTCTGGGATTTTCAGTTGGAGACAAATTATAAATACCTGACTTTTCTGCATCTGCTGATAAACAAGGGCCTGATTACATGAGCCGGGCTAGCCCTGTTTATCGAGATCCCGATATGGTTGTGAAACACACCAAAAAGAATACAACTGTGTGGACTATCAAAATATCTGCGTTACGCAGTTTAGCAGATATTTGTTTTCTGCACGTTCTGCCTTGGAATTCTTGCGCATTCCAGCATTACGCCATGCGTTCAGTTGTGCAATTCATTTGCATACACTATATATAGTGCTTCTCGATTAGTTTTCTTCCTTCGGTTCTGTTAACGTCAGTCCACTACACCACGTTCGTTTACTTTATTTTGTCCTAATTTCCACCGTTGTATTTCATTTATTTTAGTGCGGGGAATTCGGGTGCCCTAAATTCAGAATGTTAGCCCTGCGGCTTGATTTTAGGTTAGCTTTTTTCCTCTTTTGTTCCAATGAATTTTTCTTGCCATTTGAATTTTTTACGTTTATTGTTTGGCCACTTGGGTGTATCGCGCGGCCTCGTGTTTATTGTTTCGCCTTTTGTGCGCACGGTATGATCTCAGTCAATTGTTTCGGGCGTGTTTTGCCACTTAGGCGTGTTTCGCCACTCAGGCGTATTTCGCCACTTAGCTCCCGGTCGCACTCGTACTTTAAGGACATTAATATCGACATTTGCATCATTTTAAGTCCAAACAGCGCTTGTCACCTGAAGTATATTTCAGTAAGTTGCTACGGAATATTGAAGAAGCCGTCGTATTGCTCTCGATGCTGAGCTATTATCGACCAAACTTCCCAGTGCGACCGTGCCCTTAGGCGTGTTTCGCCACTTAGGCGTGTTTCGCCATTTAGGCGTGTTTCGCCACTTAGGCGTGTTTGGCGAACCCACGTTTATTGTTTCGCCCCTTGGGCTCGTTTTGTGGCCCCACGTAATTGTTTTTTGCCACTTAGGCGTATATTGTGGCATCCTGCTTTTTGTCTTGCCATTCAGGCTTACGGATGGGCCAAATTGTTTTTTCCTTCGCCGTTTAGGCGTACGGTATGCCCATTTTCAAGTTGCGTTTTTTATCACGCCACCATCTACGCACTCATTATGTTCGCAATTGTTTTCCTGCTCGTGCACATTCCCAGTTCCTTGTCTATCAATTTTGTTTATGTTTTTCACCAGACGTGTTGCAGACCGGGATATGGCGTGAGGCGACGTCTTTGGCCTACCCATCATTGTTGAGCGAGGTTCCTGCCCTTTTAGACTTGCAGTTGCAATCCAAGGCCACGTCTACCTTACAGAAGTACAGACTCGGCTGGGCAAGATGGCGTGATTGGACTACGTCCAAGATTGGCCTTCCAGTGATTCCAGCAAAGCCCCTTCATATTGCTCATTTTATTACTGAGCTTCGTAAAACCTCGGTTCTCAATAATACGGGGTACTCCCCGATACAATCCGTGGTTTATGGTATTAAATGGGGTCATAATGTAGCGGGAATCGAGGATTGCCCCACTAACCATCCCTTTGTCAAGTCATCCTTAGAGGGGGCAAAAAGGTCCCTTGCTCGTCCAGTTAGGCCCAAAGAACCTTTATCGGTAGACACAGTGCAAAAAATTGCAGAGCACTATGCCTCGAGCAATTCCCTTGCTACTATTCGTTTTTTGTTTATCCTTTTAGTTGGCTTTGCCGGTTTCTTTCGTTTGAATGAAATCCAAAATTTGCAGCTTAAAGATATTATGATTCTTGATGATCATATGTCTGTTCACGTTCCCAGGCGTAAAAACGATCAGTACAGGGAGGGACACACTTCCCTATTAGCCAGGTCTCGTAAAGCCACCTGCCCAGTAGCCATTACCGAGAAACTAAATTAAGGTTTTACCTCAGTCCGATTCCTTCAGTTCCCTTCCACTGATTAGGCGAATCGTTAAATTTAAATATAAGGAATCATTTCACAAGTCCAAAGATGTTTCTTATTCTACTCTACGTGATGAATTTAAGAAGTTTATTAGTCGTTTTGTGGAAGACATTTCTGTTTACGGCACCCACAGTATCAGATCAGGCGCGGCGTCTAGTCCTGCTTGCAAGAACATTAGTGCTGATCTGCTAGATATGCACGTGGGATGGAGGTGCACCTCATCGAAGTTTCGATATATCAAGCCCACCGTTAACGATCGCTTAGAGGCCTCTAAGGCTATTGGGCTTTAATTTAT
Organism: Plumapathes pennacea; assembly: GCA_964036295.1. NCBI lineage: Eukaryota > Metazoa > Cnidaria > Anthozoa > Antipatharia > Myriopathidae > Plumapathes > Plumapathes pennacea. Next base: position 746,051 of record OZ038466.1, read on the forward strand.
GTTCTGCTTGTTTAGAGTGATTTAGACAGTAGTTCCTGGCGGGGGACGTAAGTCGTGCCTGGCCCGCTCCAGATTTCCTGCTCCATTTTTCCCACGAGGTTTTTTAGGAGGGTTTTTTCTGGCCACCCTGGCACGACTTAATCTCATTTAGTTTCGCATCGCTAAATATGTATTGGCACAATTTTCTTACTTTATCATTTTCTGTTATCTACTACAATAAAACGGTATTATGGCTGGCGTTACTGACAACCATAGACCAATATTCTCCATGATCCGTGGTTATATATATTCCTTGCGTTCTTATTCTTCAAGTTAGTGCAGAACATACGTTATTCATGCTCAGATTCTGCAATTCCGTCAGTGTAGTGACGGAAATGAAAGGTGGTCCATTTGAATTTCGATTTTTGTCGAGGAGGGCATGCAATGGTCAGGTGTTGGGAATACCGAAGCCCACATTCTATTGACGATAAAGTAAAACAGTACAAAGCTGTGAGACAAGCGATGTCCAAAAAGTACAGTAGCGCTGCAAGCTCGTTCGTGCCAGAAATTAATGTCGCTTTCTCACCGAAATATTCGCGCCAAGTCCAGCCTGGCCCGGGCTAGCTCGCTCCACGTAATCGCTCGCTGAACACATCTCGGCGGCCAGAGCTTGACCTTTCTTAGAGTTCAGCACTTCTACCACGCTGACGCAATCCAGAAAGTGGCATTTTTGGGGGGTTTCTGTTGAGTCAGAATCAGCGATCCAACCGAACACTTAAGTGAAAGACATGCCTCACTTCTGCCCTAATATCTTGCCTGAGTAGCGTGTAGACTACAGGGTTCAGAGCAGAGTTCGCTATCAACAACAATCTGAACACACAAGGCACATACAGGGAAAGACTACAGTGAAGAAAGCTGCACACCAACATGTAAATATGACACAGATGGCACGCGACAAACACTGTCACGACAACACCCAAGGCTACTGCGGCCCTTAAATCCCTTCTTTCTCCTTTCGCCCGTACGAATCGATGCGACACATTGAGACGGGGGTGGTTAAAGCTGACCTGAGCCATTAGAACCGCGGTTTTTCGGGAGTGTTTTCGTGCTATGTACAGGATATGGCTTGAAGTGGCCAGGAGAACCAAACAAGGTACTAGGTCAAAAGACACTAGAATAAACCACATGTAGCCCTGTAACTCCAGAGGTTTATCGTCATTACCAAGCGGTAAATGTATGAAGGCTGGCAGAAGGAGGAGGAGAGGATAAAGCCATGCCAGAGATATCACAAACAACACGAACCACTTCGTCATCAAGTTGATGTACTTTAAGGGCCGGACAATTGCGACCCATCGCTCCAGAGTCACAGCGACGAGGCATGTGACGGATGAAATGACGAAGAAAGTATTAAACAGCCACACCGCTGGTTTCTCTTTACAGCCGCAGTCCTCAGTGCAAACTGTACAGGTCCAAGTCGAACATACTGCGGCAAAAAAATCTGCGACCGCAAGTGAGGCTAAAAAGCAGTTGGATGCGGTGTGGAGACGACGCCGAGAAGCAATCACGAAGATCACAAATCCATTTCCCGCGACAGCAACAGTTATGAACATCAGCCCGAAGACAGAAAACCAAACGAAAGGCATGCTGAAAGACGCTAGCAAACCGATGGCCCAAAAACATCAACCACAAAAATAATATTAAGGGCAGCTGTTCTTTTAAAGAGGACAGGTGAATTCTTGCCGAACAAAAGCCATGTCATGAGTTGAGTGGCAAATTAATAGCAGCTTGTTTGGTTGGTTCGTAAAGTTCCCCGGGTATTGGGTTTCTCGTCCTTCTTAAAATATATATGATAGACTCCATCGTTTGTTTTCTCGCTCATTGGTCGATTCTTCGTCAACTCGCTCGTTCATTCGCTTATCGCATGATGGATCGACTACGGGTCGATGTGTGAAACTGAACGCCGATTGAGCGCCTATTAATTAATTGGTTTGCCAGTTCACTCGCGTGTGTTCATGCGTTTGGCTTTTCATTCCGTCGCCAGACGGGATTCCGTTATTCATTTGTATTCATCAGTTCGTTTGTTGGTAGTTTGTTTGTCCCCGTTCCCATTACTAAATTACGAACGCATTAGTTTTTATACACCTGTTTAAATAATTTTTACAAAAAAGCTGTTATGGCTATAGTCAAAGAGGCTAGTGAAGTAAGTGTGGCGGAAATGACTTACTTGAGAGGAAAATGCTTTCCAAATGGCTGCTTGTCAGAATCAGAAGTTTGATAAAAGCCAAACTCTGTACATGTCTGATACATCCACTGACGGCCTGTGAGAAATATAATTGATTATTTTACTATAGAAAAGTTCACGAGACCAACAATTAACTTATCTTCCATACAGAATACGCTAAGTAATTGGTTAGATCAGGGAACATTACAACACTACGCAACGCAGTACTCAACGCAGGCCAGCCTGGCAGCAGCCAAGAAAATCAAGTTTCCATGTTTGCGATTTGCTTGTGTCTCTGATGCTCACATCTTTTATATGACAAGTGTAATATTCAACTGTAGCACACGTTTGCGTGATTGTACGTAATTATATAACATCCATCTTTTCTTTGAATATCGATATGAAGGTGAGGTGACAAGCTAGTGTGGCACTCTATATAGTTATTTTAGTATCTGGTAGAGAACAAACTACGGCACCGAATACATTTTCGCTCACTTTCGAGAAGTCTGCGAGTTCTTTAAAATCCCTCCCTATTATTAATTTAGTGAAGGTTGAAAGATCCAAACGCGTCTTGGCACGTCTTCGCCCCAAGGAGATGGTATTAACTCAGGCATGAACAAATACCCCTCTCCAGCTTACAACGCGGGAATTAGAGCTCCAGTCTCCAATTACGAGCAGGCAATGTTCACCAGCGAATAGCTCGCCATCTATGGGTCAGTTATCACCTAATTATGGCGCATGTGCAGGCAAATCGTCTAAAAAATTATTAATCTGCGCTCCCGGTAAACGTTTTGAAGATACTGGAGTATACTGCTAAACGCCGGTGATGTAATACATACAAAATGTCGAATCACATACCGCCTTCTGATGCACTGCTACTCCAGGAAGTGTTCTGCAAGCTCGTGATCATAGCTTTGTAACTCACGGATAGACATTCCTCTTGGTAGGTGTTGAGGAGAAGTGAGTTCACCTTGGCATAGCGGTTCAGTGGATCGTCAAGGTCCTTGCTGTTCATTATTCCACACAGGGTGTCAATGGTGATGTTTGTCCCGACAGCCCCCTTAAAAAAGTAGATCCACCAATCAGTACACTGTATTTCCTCAAATAAAGCACCCAAGACCAAAGTTCTAACAGGCTGCACAGCTAAAAGAACACCGGCCCAATACATCACTGCTGTACATCATATAAGAAGATAGAAAAGAAACACTCATGTACGACTGTTTTTAAAACTACTTCATCTTAAGTCAATCGTACCTCAAATGCTCTGTTGTCTTTGTTATACTGAACCACACCCATAAAGTTCCCAGCCAGGTCTGACGCAAAGGACGCCACATCATCAGCATTACTTCTCTCTAACGGTGTACACAGGCTGTCAAAAAGGAGCAAAGAAGTAATCAATGTCTAACATCCTGTACAATTCATCATTGATTCATCATAAAAATGCTATGTTATTAATACATCTACAGCAGACAACAATATCAGCTGCTGAATATTACAATATTTTCTATCTTTCACCAATTCCTCACTTGAACATTTCAGAGAGTTGTTTTACTCCTTCATCTGTTCCAAGAAGTGAATCAAACTTTTGTGTAGCATTGGCAATGTTTTGCACACATTCAGGACCAGTTGTTGATAGTGATGCAGACACAACCTCCAGGTATTCAGAAAAATCTAGTTGAGCTCTCACAGGGCCACTGGTTGCCACAGAACCTGAGAACAATATATTTTTCATCATAATTAAGATACTTTATCAGTGAAAGTGTGTATAAAGTGAAAGTCTGAAATGCATACACTTTGCAGAGTCTTGATAGAATACAATCACACTAATCCTGTCTATGGTGAGTCATACAGAAGGGGGAGGGGGAGGGGGGGCAGAGGAGGGCTCTCCTTGACAGGCCTAACTTTTTAGGACTGGGAAATTACAATGTTCTTGTACTTACAAACTAAATAGGTAACTCAAACAATAGTAGAAAGTAATTATTACACTATACTCTGTCCCCTCCCATCTGCCATCAATAGTCAACCAGCACAGAAAGAAAGGTATACTCCCCATGACAGACCATTTTTAAGAAAATTATGCTCTTTTGGTGTGGGCATCAAATGGGGTTATGTTAATTATATACATTTTTGAAAGGAGGCTCCATTTGTTCTATTTTTTATCTGTCATTAAATCTTTGTTCTATTTTGTTTTTGTCTGTCATTATCTGACTTGTCATTAGGTCAGGAGATAGCTAGCTGGGGTATGGGTTGGAGAAATTCTGGCAGGCAAGTTATTACTGGTACCTATGTACATGTAATATTATAAAAAAGTAACCTGCTATATACTATCTACTATTATAATAAATTTTATTATACTTTTTAAATTTGTTTCCCTATATCATACATATTCTTGTCATACCATCCACTAAATGAGGATACTTGAGTCTAAACCATGCAGAGAGACTTCCTGGATAGGATCCTCCAAAAGATATCCATTTGTTTGTCACGAGGTTGTATTTATCTGCCATAGCTTGACGAAAAGCAGCCAAGTCCGCAAGAGCCTGTTCACTATTCAAAAACCTCAAACTTTCATCACTCAGGTCACTAGAACAAGGAAACAAATGGTATATGGCACAAATTAGTCTAATTAAAAAACAAGCAACCCAAAAACAAGTCCATCTGTGCATAAATTAATCCTGGCATGTATCTATTGTAGCTTGGTTTTCACGAGTGACACAAGCACGTGCAATCACTAGAGCCCTTATTCACAAAGAAAACAGTCCTGACACAAGCTGCACAAGAATGAGCACAAGGATCAAGTTAATTCCTTTTGCTTATTACTTGTCCGTGCCACAGTATACTTGACCTTGTGCTTGTGTTGCTCATGTAAGCAGGCCATTTCAGCAGAAATTACATTTATAGTCAAGACCTGTCAAGAAAGATGTAACACTTTGCTCTTTCTGCCTGCAACCACCTCCTCGATCACCCCCCCCCCCCCCCCCCCCCCCCCCCTCCCCCCTAAAACACATTAGCGCATCTCGCTACTAGGGGATGCACGCATGCATATGTGAACCAGAACTGATCCAACATTAGCAGCGGCTGAAGAAACACACACCTGGTCGGATGACTCTCGCCATAAAACCTGTGTTCCAACATGAATGCCAGAGCTCCGAACTCCATTGCATACTGGATCCAAGATCCCGTGACCATCCAACGGGGACTAGCGGCGCCTTCACCTCCGATCATGAGAAACACGGGCCCGCCTTCCTTGGAGTAAAACGAATCATTCACAAAGTATCGCTGCTTCCACATGTTCGTGTTTGAATCGTCAAAGTGGTCGAGTCGCTGAGTGAACCACTGTGCCTCTGGTAACTTCACAGATTCGTCAATCGGAGGAGCACCTAACATTCCACCCCGTGGACGACCGCGGAGAATGCGAGGAAAAGCTAACGATCCCTCTATGACAAAGAATGCGAGAAGACAGATTTCGAAAATGGAGAGATTCATTTTTACACGGCGGATTCAAGAGAGAGCGCGCGTGACTTCAGTGCTTTACGTTTCCGCCGCAACTTATTCCTTACCCTCCCCTGGAAAGAAGCTTTTTCGAACCATCGGGAAATAAACGAAACGCACGTCATTGACTGCAATATTGAAAATAATACGAGACCATAGTGAATTTAACAGGCTTTTAGAGTCAGAAAGATAGTTTATGTCAGTTTTCTTATCTTTCACAAGTCGACATCTTCATAATGATGGAGGACCCCACCCACCCTTACTTGGAAGGGAGCACGCAGTATTTGTTGAGTCCGCAATCTCACCCATTAGCTCATGCGCAGCAGAGAAACGGTGAAACTCGGAACGAAACAGTTCAGACAAGCAAACCTTTGTAAACTGAGAAATTGTATATATAAACAGCAAGTATTTTGTACATAACTAAGAATTTTGTATAAAGAAATTATTTTTAAATATTTATAGAAAAGATGAACAAATTTGAAGCGTAAGTACCGCCGAATTTAGCATGTTCCTCGTCGATTTAATGGACCTGGATTGGAGCGTCACGGTTCTTCATGTATGTTTTTCGTTTTCGTTTAGCTTGAAACTTGATGACTCCAACAATGATGACAGTGCAGACGACAAGGAAGATGAAGACGGTGCTGATGCGAAGGTTAGTTGTTCTCTAACATGAATGGTACCCCTGCGAACAGAACCACTTTTCTCGCTTCTTGGGAGCTAGAGAAAGGTGGTGCTCGCAGGGTACATGAATGAATGGTCATATCTTATAGAATTGCAAAGATCCTCTGCAACCGTTAATACTAAACTTATCGTTCAATGAGCTCGTAGGCATAACTTTATCAACTATCTAGAAGAAAAATGTACTTACAAATCAGGCTGTTGGAACCTCAAACTACACAGTGTATCGATCATCTGTGTCACGACTGAAAGATACTAACTGTAGCGTAGAAGTGGAGTATTCTCTCTAACCATTTTAATGGAACAGCTTATATTTCTTCTTTACAGGAAGAAAATGGAAAGTCAGAAGAAGACAGTTCCTGTCATGAAGATGTAAGCAAAACATGTCTAAGTTTATAACTAATACTGACAGAAAATATACTGTACCTCTGTCAAAAAAATTTGTACATCTAAATGTATTGCATTTAACTTTTATATTTAGGAAGTGCAAACTTTTATTTTATTAGATGGATGATTCTGTTCCTAAAGTTGGCCCAGGAGAGCATTCTCTTCAATGTCCCTACACATTTTGGTTTTCAAGAAGACCTGCAGGAAAACCACAATCATCAACAAACTATGGAGCCAACATGAAGATGGTGGGAAAATTTGCTTCGGTAAGGTTTGGGTTTTTTGGTTTTCACATCACAAAAGTTATAAATCCACACACGATGTGCTACACAGATGATTGTTCCAAAGGGAAAGGAACTGCTATTCTTTACTGAGCCATGGAGTAAATAAATGAAAAAAAAAAAAGTTTTTACCCTATATATAACATGGAGTTCCTCTGTCTGGCAGGGTGGTCCATGCCATAATGGAACTTTACATCATTCTGTACTTAATCTTACGTGTGCTTGATTGAAGACAGTGTTTTCAAATGCATAATTCAATCCCCAGTGCAACAGGCATGCCATTTTCTACATCTCCTGTGCTTGTTTGTGTAAATTATGCTCTGCTGCTCCTGCAGGTGGAACAGTTCTGGTCCTTCTACAGCTTTTTTGTGAGACCAGGAGAGTTGAGCGGTCACAGTGACATTCATCTGTTCAAGACTGGCATTAGACCCATGTGGGAGGTATAATGTGTCTCATATGCAGTCACCTCACTACAGAACTGTTGTCTATAATGACCTTGCTTGTGAAACTCGATGTCACTTTGTTTGTAATTTATGTCTAGAAGTTCCTTGTGGATGTCAACACAAAGCTATGTGATGTTTTTGTTTCAAGTTTATTTAGTAATAGTGTGACCTCTGGAGACTTGTTGTATGTGATACTTATAGGATGAAGCTAACAGAGAAGGTGGGAAATGGATTGTTCGCTTGAAAAAAGGCTTGGCATCAAGATGCTGGGAAAACCTGGTAAATTATTTGTTTCGATTATCTGACTCCTATAAATATAGTATAACAGTCTAGAAATTCTGTAAATTGTACAGACTTTAACATAAAATCAACAGTTCATATGAACATAATTATTTCAAATATTATTATTATCAGATCTTGGCCATGCTTGGCGAGCAGTTCATGGTTGGTTCAGAGATTTGTGGTGCTGTCATCTCTGTCAGATTTCAGGTACAAAGCATTTTATTTTCTTGATGTTCTCTCGTTCATGAACAAGGGTAGACTGCTGGTTTACTTTATTTTCACAATTTAGGAGGACATAGTGTCCATCTGGAACAGAAATGCTGCAGATCAGGCGACAACCACAAGAATCAGGTAAATTTACTCTCTTGCAACATTGACAACCAGTGCAATGCTTTCCAGCATGGATCATTGGCTACAAGTAACAAATTCCAAGTCAATGGCATTTTCCTAACATTGTATAGTACAGTGTTACATAAGAAATGTGAACTCCCACTTCTGATCAGCTTCAAAATTATTCAGTCTCTCATAGAGACATCAAATGTCATGTACACTGAACAGAACATGATGACATATGCATGTGCACAGGGCTGCAGTACAGAGGGCTTGCCATTTTCTTGCTGGGATGAAATTTAATAGGACTACTACCAGTTGACAAAAAAAAATGTTTTACAATGTTCTCTCAAAACACAGAGATACACTGAAACGAGTCCTGAACCTACCACTCAACACCATCATGGAGTACAAAGCACATCAGGACAGCATTAGGTAAGACACAAGTGTTTCTGTCACATCTCTATATCATCACTAGTTCCCCTTCTAACTAGCATGCAGTACGTCACAGTACATCTTGAGAATTTGTTGTTAAAACATTGCACTGACTGGAAGTTTGCGCTACAATTCTTTGTCCACAACAGAGACAACACAAGCTTCCGGAACACAGATGTATTCTTGAGATGAAAGACACAACATTGTCAGTGCAGTACTGTATAACATATTGTACATGACTTGTGTTCTTGTTTTCATTTTGGAATATCCAAATAAAGGCAAATATAATCCACCATGTGTTTCAAGTGAGATGTAATGTTTCTATGGGTCTGACTGGTTTGTTTGAGATAACATTATGTTCAAACAGTCTGATTTTCACAGGAATCTGTGTTAAGGTCACACTTTTTCTTTGCATCCTTGTCTAAGGCATCCTTGTTTGATTCCTGTTTATCCTCCTGCAATTCTTGTTCACTGTGCATGGTGTTACATGATGTGCTGCTCTTGGCTAGTTGTTCCATGGCTTCCCCTTATACATGTAATGCATATATATATATGAATGAAACAACTAAAGATTACCACATCAGCATCAAAAGGCTAGCAAGTAAACTCTGTATGCTGTTATACAGCTACACTGCCTGTACATTACATTGTACAATGTTGCTAATCCTTTCCCTGGATGCCCTCCCATTGGTTGTTAATATTGTATCAACCTACTGTATGTACACTGTCAATCAAACATAGTCTGTACTGTACCTTGTTGGTTTTGGTTATTGTCTACACTTGCGTAGTGGTTGGCTTTATCTGACAGAACAACATGTAGTGTGGGGTATTCAACAATGGTCTTCTGTGCTAAACATTTCTGTAGAGTTTGAGATGTGTCCAGCTGGAAATACCTGAATATAGTGTATGAATAAAAATTATTAATTATTAAATTAGAACATGCATAATAATAATTTTAGAAACTCAGAAAAAAAAAAAAAAAAAAAAAAAAAACTAAGATAATAATAAAAGTGCAGTGCAGTGCAGTACTCACAAAACCTTGGTATGCAAAATGAACTACAATACTGACAAACCCAAACAATGTGTGGTAGCCTAGTGGTCCAGAACTTGGTTCTCACACTGATTCTGTTCAATAATTATGTCTCACAAATGGCTCCTCAACTGGTGAAACACATGACATGCTGGGATTGATGTCCTGTAACTGTACCCAGTATGTAGCACTTATGATATCCTATTTTATCCATCAATGTGTTCCTCACCTTTGCATAGTTGCAGGTTGATACTCTAATTTCAGAAACACACAGACATTCTCTGGACCAGCTGCACAGTAAGCTTTCAATCTGTAGGAATCAAGATTAAAAACAAGTCAATGGATAGTTTCTTCCTTCAAAACACATTAGTGTGATCATGATAGTACGAGTTAGCATACCTTTGCTTGATGACAGGGTTAGCTACATCTGGGTCAACATATTTCTTGAGAACATCTCTCACAACTTCTGACTCTGACACCCTATTAAAAATTAATCCATGCATTTCATGAGTTGTAATAATCTGGCATTTGTAATTTAATGCATACTATTCACCTTATCTATTTACAAACCTGTTATCCACATATTCAGCTTCTGCTTGAGGAAAAAGCCACTTGATTCTCCACATAACTGTCTTGTTACTGTGGAGGTCAACATAGGCATTACATGTAAGCTGTGATAAGCTACTACTATCTGTTTCTTGTGTCACCCCCAGAGGTATAAATTGTGAGTTTACATTACTTTGAATGTAATTCTTTTTACCAATACATTATAATGTATGAGTTATAATATATAATTTATAAAATAATACAGTATTCAGCATATTCAGTGATTCTTAGTAAATGCACAATATTGGTATAAAAATAATACCTGTACCTACCGAGAATTAAAACATGAAGTGTTTTCCCTTCTTTTGGACATGCCATTGGGCATCAGACGCACATTCACACCACTTCTCCTTGCCTTTCTTGTAAAATTCACAACCTGAAATGTCAGAAATAATATGTAGACCAAAGATCTCAGGTAATGCAATGTTATAACTTATTGTAACTGTGCAACTTCAAAAGTCTGATAGTCAGATAAGTTACTGTGAAGTCATGGAAAAACATGGAAAAAAATTATTTAACATTCAGATTTTTTGATGTGACTTTAAAAGCTCAACTTTTTCAGTATGTCTGGGACTAAAGGTCTATCCGTTTGATGCTCAGATTTATTTTAAATTAAATTCTACAAAATATTAGACAGTTAGTACTTTTTACACACATTTGCCTCCCATCGTCTCTTTTTACTTCTTGTATCACAAACTGCTGTGTTAGCCACTCTGTTCACGTCTTCAAGGAATTTATAGTCTGCAGAAACAAAATCCAAATAGACAGAAGCATGTCTGACTACAGATTAGGAGATCCCATTGTATTGTTTATAGAAATTAAAGCATAAAGAAAAGCATAAAGAAAAGCTCTGGCTCATCATCCACATGGGATTTGCTTGGAACTTGGATAATAAAATACTAATAATGTGTCAAGTATGGAAAATGCTGTTTCAGTTCACTTAGTTGTTTGTAAAAAATATAATTATGTTTAGTAAAGGCCACGACGTCATGCATTGCAGCACCAAGTTTTGCAACTGCACTGTACCGCTCAGCATTGTGTTGTCGTCATAATCATCCTTTGGAGTAAATGCTGTCTTGCAGCGGACACCACTACAGTCAAACTGAGTCTTGTGCTGTTTGACGCATGAAAGACTGCAACAGAATGATACTGAATGTTAGGCGAAGGATACAAGCGATCGGAGTCTTGTCCTCCCTAATCTAAGATTTAAATAAAAAGGAAAAAAAAAACCTTCACCTGCAAGTTTCGCGGCCACATGATGGACAACGATACTTTGGGCAGCCCTCTCCGCACATTTCACAACTTGTTTTCCTCTTTCTTGCCTTTTCCGTTCCGATCAAGTCAGCCATGTTGAAAAATATCTCCCAGGCGTCACTTTCGCATGGTTGGAAACTGGCACTAGTCAATACTCCTCGCGACGCCTTATGGGTACCGTAGGATACTTTTAGCGGCAGGTCGCAAGGTAAAGCATGTAGGAATATGGTAGCCTCTGATTCAAAACAATTTCAACTTTTTCTTTCCCTGCCCGTTTTCTCTGTAGAACACGACGAGTTTCAGATTTTCCCCAGGTATATGGGAATCGGAGGGGGAATGTGTTAATTGTTATTGTGAGTACTAATCACCAGAAGACACAAAAACAGAGACCAGAGAGACAGGCCTCAAATCCTATTTGGTGTCAGAAAATTTGAAAAGAATGAATAGAAGGGATGGAGACATGGGTATAGATGTGCTACTTATTAGGCGTACCAAATAAACAAGATATAATTGGCTGGTGGTTTGTGTCGAGTTAAAAAAATTAAGATCTACGGCATGCCCAGCATATTGCTATCAGACGTGTATACACTAGATGCATATCGCAAGTAATGTTACCTCAGTGACTATTTATTATAAATGTATATTGGTGCGGGTGTGTGGTACAGAGTTGCTGACTTAACGAAAAGTGCCAGCCTATATGGCAACGCATTATGACAATCGAGATCAATCATAATCTCTGATGCTAATTTTACACTTTTTAATGCAGAATATATTATTCAAAATATTATTTACACTTCTACTATTTACAACCATCACTGCAGCATACCCTACAAAGAAGTTTCCATAATCAAGATACAGTCTTCTTCACAGGGAACTGCCATTGGTAATTCCTTCACATCAGCATCTTCTTTGAGGGTGATGCTCGGTCCGAGTAGCGACTTCAAGCGACGCCACGCTTTTGGCTGGAACTGCTTGTCTTTGCAATCCACGTGCATCTTTCCAGTTGTGTATCTTCGCAGAATAGGAGGGAGTTCTTGCCACTTGATGTCCTCCAACATAATCACGATAAGCGAGCCCTGGCTCTGCCGGATCTTGTCCTGTGTGATCTCGAACTCCAACTTACTCCACCCACTTTCCAGGAAATCTCTGGACACCACAAACAACGTGGTTTTGCTCCTCCAAATACACCGTGCGATGTTGTCGACCACGCCCCCGCCGGGTACGAAGTTCTGGTAATCGATACACACTTTGTATGCGTACTTTAGTTCTTCATGAAGCACGTTCATTACCCACTCACGGTCCTTGTTGTTGTAAGAGATGAACACGTCCCACGTGACCACGCAGATGCATTCATCTGGATGAAGTGAAATAAAATGGCGGTCTCGTCACCAGAGTTCAACAGTTAACCATTAGCAGTGCATTATATGGCTTCGCTGCCACAAGAAGTACGGCGGAACTTTGATAATAACTGAATGATAAATGATCTCTACTCGGAGTAGTAGGATGATGGGAGGAGGGGGAGGGAGTGGTTAGGGACTAGGAGAGGCCGGAGGTTCCGCCTGAAAGGGGTCTCTTTCTGGGTGTTATGCATAGAAAAACGTAAAAATATATGCTGGACTGGTCCTGCATTTGCAAATGTCCGAGAAACACCGCGTCCCTTCCCCTAATTGTGTTCAGCCGATGAGTGACTTACCATCTCCATGCTCCCCATGTCTCTCCGCAAGGCAGTTTGCCGGCTTGACCACGCCCATCTGTATCAGCTTCCGGGTGACCCAGCCCTCTGGTTTGTGTTTCTTAACATAAACTACCGTCATCACTGACAAAATGAGAGCCAATAGAGCCAGTCCTCCTCCGACAACCAATGCAAGGTATTTCTGAGAAAACGTTTTCTCGGGAAGCATCATTTTTGCACTTTTAGTTGGGGCTACCGATAAATAAGATATAAATAGATAACTATGAGTGGATATGAGCACAAGATAAAAGATTAGTTACTGGGCCATCAAACTGTTTTGTTTCTCTTGGTCAGAAAGGTAATTTTTGTCCTGCGTAAAAAAAAGTACTTGTTTTAACTGAATATTCATTGGTATCACTATCCAAATCTAACGTTTGGCAAAACCTTTTCCAGCACACAGCGTTGAACAGCCTGCGCATCAGTCTGTTATATTAAGGGTAAAGCAATGCATAAATAATAATTTAAGTTTTTGATTTCAGCGCTAGATACACTGGCTGACTGGCTGGCAAAAATAGGGGAGGGGACAGGAAATCATTATTAGTATATAATAGTAGATAGGAGTGGGGGCTTTGAAGTGGTCTCAAAATGCAAAAAATGCTGGAAATGCAGTTTCGGACCATACATGTATGCTCTGCATTTCTTGGGGAAGCATGCCCCCAGAGCATATCAAGTCTCACTTTTTTTTCTATTGATATTTCTTTTGCAGGGGGGGTTATGTATTATAGGAATAATAGTGGGTTAAAATACTGGTGATATTGAATATTGAACTCAAAGCATCTTGGATGCTACAGTTTACAAACGGTGTGGACAAAGTACAACTACTCCTTACTGATATCAAAATGGCAGATCCTCTGCTTTGATGGCCACAGTTATGTTCGAGCTGCAAACTGACCCAGGTAGAGGAGGGGGTGTCACTTATTTTGCTGAATGGGGTTTGGAGGGAGGAGGGGGGGGTCAAGGAGGTCAAGTTTCGAAGCCTTTGCCAGTCAACCACGTACTTTTGCGTTGTCGAATCAGCCGACTCACGCCTATAGCAAGCTTTTTTTAAATTTAACAGGCTGCATGCCTGACGTGAGGCGGCTAGGATTCCCATGCAAAATATTAAATACAACATTTGCGAAATATACACTAAATCGTGATTTTCTGGCAAAATTTCCAGATCATCACGAGCAATGAATTTTGCTTACAAGTAAACAGCTCGGCCCACCTTGTTCCTTGTCAATGACTGTCAGATTGACACTTTTTTCTTGAATGGCGACAGCTCCGTTTTTAGCCCGGCACTTGTAAATACCGGCATCGTCATACGAAACGTTTGTTATTGTCAAAGTGGATAGATATTCACCAATTATTTTGTTACTGATAGTAACATAGCTTGGGAGAACTGTTGGTGTCGTCCCGTTAAGCTTTTCCCACCACACGATTGGCCTGTAAGCACGGCTGGTCACCTGACATTGCAGGGTGATGTTGCTTCCCACAACAGCTTTTCCTGGAGTTGTTATCTTTAGCTGAGGCGGGTCTAGATTGTGTCTCCATTCTAAATAACAAACACTTACAGTAAATCAAAGCCCCACGTATTATTTAATAAGCGTCTTTCAAGTCTTCGTGCTTTTATATTATATTATTTTGATGATGCGTTCTTGTTATTGTTTATCGTTATTGATATAAATTGAGGATGTAGTATGGCTGTATATTTTTACGAGTCGTATAAATGAGGCTTATCCAAAGAGCAAAATCAGAAAGTCCTATATCGCACAATAACATAAATTTAAGGCTTATCAAAAGAGCAAAATCAGAAACTCTTATATCGCACAATTACATAAATTTAAGGCTTGTCAAAAGAGCAAAATCAGAAACTCTTATATCGTGCCACATTTGGTATTTTGGCAAGCTGCGTCGGCGAGTCAAACTACGAACGACGAGTAAATTTCTACAGCTGCACTACAATCTATCTAATAAGTTGTTTATTATCCAATCCCCTTAGTAACGTGAAAATATCATGACATTTTTTTCCCTGACAACGTGCAATACCGCTGTATTTATTTTGCACATTACTATGCGATGTTCAGGAAGTTACTAAGGGAGTTGGACGATATATTGTCAGAATGTCTTCAGCATAAAAAAAAAAAAAAAAAAAAAAAAAAAAAAGATGCATCGCAAACAAATCAATGTCAGGAACTTTGTTGTTCGTACCTCGTATGTCCATGATGATGGTATAGTTACTGCTACCGTTAATGTTCTGAGCGATGCATGTGTATTTCCCGCTGTCTTCAATTGAAACTTGACGAAAAAAGAGTTCCTGATTATCGTTCCGTAACTCCAACCTGTAAGGGAGAAGGAGCGGTTTGTTGTCCTTCAACCAAGTTATGTTTGGCTTGGGCTGTCCACGAACGCAGCACTTCAGTGTAAAGCGTTGAAGCGGAGCGTACTCCATTTGGTCTTCCGAGCTAGATTTCTTTGTGAAGACGGGAATAGAAGGACCTGGAAAAGTTTTCACTCACAATTATCCTTACATTTCTCTCTAGCTTCCTTGAAACCCTTGGCACATCCGATAGTTTAACGTTGATTAATCTATTGGTGGTGAAAACATAAAAAATCTAAACTGAATACAGATAACTGCAAGAGTCTGGTGGTCGCGGTGGCCACATCACCTTTTTTCAGTCACTTTTTGCCCTTCTCATTCTTTAGACTGTACATATTCCTTGCTGATAGTTTCTCTGACACGGCAAATCATAGCTTTTGTTATGTATTTTTCTCCGTATGCTCACCTTTTCCAGTTTCTATTGCGGGACATTTTGCTCCCTCGATATGCGTGAACGTCATGAGCTGCACGACACAGCAAAACACACCTGCTGCAGCTATCGACCCTGTGGGAAAATATGATATATGAAAAGGCATTGCCACTATTCTTCTAGGCATAAAAGGTATTTTAATGTTTAAAACACCGCTAAATCTCGAGCGTAACTCGTGGCGGAAGGCTTGTATAAAATTAAAAATGGAGGAAGAATAACAATATCGCCGAGGCTTTATACTCAGTATGCAAATTAAACTTAATTTCAATAGCAACAGGCACCGACCTCGTGGAATATTCACAACATTTACTGTATAACTATGCTTTCCAGACGTATGGGATACCAAGTAAGGTATACGGAATATCTCAAAGTGTTTTCAAAACTGCACCGAGTGTGGATTATAGAGCGATTAATTCAACTTTCCCGTTTAATACAATTGTCGACGTTTTATCTCACCATTCCAGGACATGCGGTTGTTGTAAGTCCAGACATGATTGTTGGGACCATGCAGTTCAAATGCACCTAATTATGTATCGTGCATGATGATTCTACTAGCCACACTGTCTATATAAAGTTGGAAAATTGAAAAAACAGTGTAACAGTCAGCAAGGCTTGCTCAGCTTGCGACCACGTGGAATATTGATAGTGTAACATTATTATTATCATGCACAGCATAGTGGGAATCAAAGCAAAATCGGTCAGGGTACTGTTGGGTTTTAAACATGCTTTTTAAACACTGAGTGTGGATTTCTGAACTATTAAAGACGAAAAGCAAATCAAGTCAATATACCTACCGTTCATCATGAAACGAACAACAAGCAACCAATATATGTTTGACCTCGGTGATCTGTAAACAACCCTGCAGGTTTTAGTTGCAAACATTCACTGTTCTGTCAGCATTGAGTTTTGATCTTTGAGTACAAAGTCTAAAATTCACTATACCGCATCCGGCCGGGCTTGAGTCGTCCGGTCGGGCTTGAGTCTCGCTTAAAGTCTGATTCTATTTTGGGGATTATTTAGTCGATTTCCTTGTTTAGCCGGTTCTCCGAAAAAAAAAAAAAAAAAAAAAAAAAACAGGAAGTCGTCATGCGTGGTAATGCAAGCGTCACTCTGCCCGTGCCGGAATGTACGAATTGTGGTTTTTGTCCTCTTCGTATACGACGGAATTGGTAATCTAACGCCTTTGACTACTATCAAAATGCGTGGAAAACTGTAAGTTATTTTCAACCGCAAGTTTAACACTAGTTGCGTGACGTATCATGCGTCATAAGGAAACAATCCGCTAATCCCACCTTCTTTCTTGAAATTGATGAGTGCACAGTCAACAACAAAGGACCCGCTTAGGTGTCTTTGCTACGTAAACTTTTATTTTCTACGCTTTCAGTTTGGCACAGTTTAACGATCATAAGAACCAAGGATCGTAGAGTTTTCATTCTTTGTGAGAGGAAAATGCCTGAGCATAACTCGTTGGAATTAATGCATAGTAACGCAGCACAGAAGGTTCGAGCAAAAACAACGTGGTTGAGCGTGACTTGGTGTTTGTGCTCCAACGCGAGGAAATGTCGGCCAACCGCGAAGAAAAATCAGACTTACATTTCAAGAAACACCGTCAAATATTTTTGTTACTGGTTATTGACGTTTATCGAAGATAAAAGACGATAGGATAAAAATAGGATACCCGGCGTATATTTTAACTGGAACACAAAGAATACTGAGAAATACAACCATTCAAATTCTTTTCGGCATTTCCGTTTCCGCTCTCGTTACTTTGTTTGATTTTGGCGTTGTTTCTGTGATAACTCCAATTCACTTAAACTCTCATAAAAGTTTTCCTGAGATTCTATTTTCTTACATATATTTAAATTCGTTGTATTTTAACGGTTTTAAAGTGAGAGCTATATTCGATCCACAACCGGGTCATGACGATTTAGGGTACTCAATCATGTATCATCAAAGATCGCTACGGCTTGTAGTTTTTATAGTGCCCTGTAGCTCAGTGTATAGTTACAATCTTCACGGCTGTCAGGAACCACTTTTATAAAGCAACCTTTGAGTCCAAAGTCTTCTTGCGCTCTACATTGTTTTATCTAGGTCATGAGTAGCCTGAAATGTCAGTCGTCCTTTCATCGCTGAACCCAAGCCCCGCTTGGGTTGAGCGACGAGAAGACAACTGACATTTCGGTTTATTATTCTAGTTGCGCGCGCGTCGTCGCTCTAAAGCCTAATTTTATTCTGGGAACACTTGCGGAAGGTTTTCATTTTCTTGCGTCTCCGTCTCCGCTTACTTCGGTTACATTCCTGTGAAAATCGATTGTACGGAAGCGGAGACGGAGACGGAACGAATCAACCAATCAGAAGGCGTCTCCCGAGGCTAAAATACTACTATTTCCCATGCCAAACGCGTCTTGCCACCAAACAAAAACAAATATGTCATTTAACCTGATTTCTTTTATCAGGTTTTCGAACAGCCCATGGGTTTTCCTCTTTAGAAACATCTCCCTGACCCAAAATCTCTTTGGTTGTCTCTGACAAGCCAGTTCTCGTCTCCTCCGCCGCTTCAAGAACAGGAAAAGAAACAGGAGTAGTTTATCATCGTCGTCCTCCATGTTTACAAAGATGTTGAAGCCGATAAAAATACGTCCCCAGCCCACTGACCGCGCGACCGTACGCCAAAAATAGCATCTCCTTCCTTCTCCGCTTCCGTCTCCGTTCGCTAATTTTCACATGCGCGCAAGTGTCTTACGTCTCCGTCTCCTTCTCCGTCTCCGCTTACTTCACTAGTGAAAATCGGCCTTTGGTTGCTATCATGGTTAGTGCAAGTATGCGCAATATATAAAGTATTATCGTTGACTGACAGGAGTCGAGTCAATCTACCCATGAAAACGTAAGGCTTGTGGGATGTGGCTTAATTTACATAATCAGAATACTGCACAATGTGCTGGTAAGCTGAAGCCACAGAATAGGGTACAAAGGCCACGGTCATGGCTGCTATTACTTGGGCTCACAATTTTTTTTTTTTTTTTTTTTTTTTGGTAGATCAAGGGATAATGCCCGCTACCACCGTGGCCTTTGTGCCCTATTCTGTGGCTTCAGCTTACCAGCACATTGTGCAGTATTCTGATACCCATGAAAACGGACACCTTATACTCTTGGATTCTTTCCTGAAATTGCTAAATACAAAATATTGACAACAAAAGACCCGCTTATAGATATTTTTTGTTTGATTTTATTTGTACCCTTTTTGCCAGAGGTTTAATGACCACAAGAACCGATAGAGCTCTCTGTAAACGTTGTTTAGCGCCGTAATAATTTATTAAAGTATAACTTCCCTGTTGGTCAGTGCTTGTCGCCATTTCTGCATCGAGGTATAATTTCATGCACCTTGTGTTTCTAGTGCCCAGTATATGTTATGTGATATGCGTTGAACTAAGTTATAGTTATTATCGAGTCGTATTATTAAGTTTCTTAGCTAAGTCTCGAGGTCTTACGAGCGTTTCTGTGAACTGCAACATCCGTACTTTATTGTATTGACCGCTGAATCAGATTAAGGTGACCTCACGATCAAAAAATGTAATTCTGCGGTGTCGTTACAATCTGTTGTACTATCGCTTTCTGGCATACGTCGATCCCGAACAGTTTTCATGAAACACTGGGTTTCCACTGCTTTCACGAGATTAAATTAACATAAATATATTCTTTAGGGTATATGTAAATAAATATTTATCTTACCATAATATATATTATATTTTGATATTATTAGTTCGGTTTGAGGACCGAGACTTTCCTTATATATTTCAATCTTATTAATTCTTATTAATATTTCAACCTTATTAATTTTTATTCATATTTAAATCTTATTAATATTTATTAATATTTCAAACATATTAATTCGTTATATTATCGGTTCGTAAATAGGGGCGGCATTGGGGCCGACATCCGGGTCATCACCAGGGTGGATGGGCATGCGCACTAAGCGCTTGGCATTGATGCTGACTGAGAACATAAGTCCCATGGTGTCCTTGATAATCTCTGGCTGTCCGTTGTACGCTCGTTCCAGTGACTTGAGAAGTTTCGTGTAGGCCGTGTTAAACGTGCGAGCTAGCACGTAAGGCTTGCTCCACGGAATGTAGTCTGACATTCGAGGGTTGTGGATTATTGGCCAGACGCCGGCAGGGTCAAATTTAATTTCTTCGCCATCAAACGTGTACATGCTGTGACAAACCTAAAAGTACAGAGAATAGAGCATTCAATTGGTCTGTCTGAGGATCAATAGGTAATACCCCTCCTTAAGTAAGCATAACGTAATGTAATTACTAATTAGTAATTACATAATGTAAAATATTTGAGAATTATTTGCAACATTTACAAACTATAAAGAGTTACATTAGAGGGCCGGAAATGTTAGAAGTATGCAAGCCAAGACGTGCATGTGTCAGTTGTATTTTAATAATACGCATAACAGATAGATATCATGCATACCAGAGGAATACTAGCTAAAAAAGATATTTACTACAAGATTATCAATTCGTGTATACCAACTATTAAAGCTAACTTTTCTGCATGGATTGATTGTTCATGGATAAACAAGAATTGCAAGTTACACAAACGTACCTCCAACCATTGTTTTTCATTGTCTAAGATCCCGTCTGGAAGTCTGTTACCGTTCCATTTATGAAGTCGTATCATACGCCCTTTGTAAATGGAGTAGAACAAGAAATAGTGCGACAGGTCGTGTATGTCGACACCTGCTGCTGCGGGCATGCATGGCGAGCTACCTTCTCCCTGTTCCATGATCTCTCTTATTGCCCTGACAGCGCTGAAGTAATCGGTGACTTTGATTATGTTGCCGTGACCATACCCCGATCTTGCGTACCACAGTTCTGAAGTTACTTGCCTGGAAGGATCTCCAGTGAAGATGCTGTTGTCTTTTCCGCATTTAGTGATGTGTGCCAAGGCATGAAGAATGTGGTTATAGAAACTTCCTATGGTGTTCTTATGTTCTTCGAAGAGGCTCCGAGACTTTGTGTCAACACGTTTTGGCGGGATGCAATCCAACCATTCTTCATCTCTTCCTTCAGCATCCTCGGTTCTTTGGAATTCTCTTTCTTGTTCCCTTCCTACTTCTTCTTGATCTCCTTTTTTCTGGTTAGTTCCTTCTCTCGTTTTACTATCGTTTTCTTTAGAATGGACATCTATCACTTGGCTTTGAGACCTTTCTTCTTCTTCTGTTATAGTAGCGTAGGATTCATCAAACGATGTAGCGTCTGAACTTCTCTTTCGTCGAAAGTGGTCGTTCATATGCTTCGTAACATGTTCTCGATACTCTATTCCCTTAATCGTTAGCATAGGCTCCTCGATTTTCATGAAGACATCTTTGATCAGAGGGAGTGAAAGGTTCTGTAACTGAATAACCAAATCCTGCTGTACTCCTCCGCGTAAAGTGGTCGGGTAACGTGGAACAAAGTCTGGGTGAGTCAATGTGGGGCTCCCTCCCAGCGCGTTTATCAGGTTAGCCACAAGGGACATGTGAAGCATTTCTTGAACAAGTGTGGTTTTCAACAATTTGCTAACTTTGTCGTTGTGGCCATGTTTTATTGAAGAAAACGCTGTCAGATATGGCGGGATGGTAGCGTGCTCTACCTCCAAAGCTGTCTGAAGATCTTCTTTAAGTTGTGCTAAAGTAAACGTTGTTGTCTGCTGGTTCTTAGTCTTGTCTTCTGTTGCGCTTATTTTGCCTCGCCTGTAACCCGTCGTCAACCGTTTCGACTTTCCGTTCGATGTAGGCCTCAGAGATGACAAAGGTTTCACCAAAGTTTCAGTCTTGTCCAAATGTTCTTTCTTCTGCTTGAGAATGTGGCCACCTTGTCTCGACTCACCAACTTTGGGTTTAGATTTATATTTTACTGCTAGCTTCTCATTCTTTGAGATAGGAACCGGAGGTGTATTATCGAATGTGAATGTTGCGACTTTGTGAATCTCTCTTGGATATGTGTGGTCAACCGAGGGTGAACCACGAGTAGGCCCTTGCCTTTTCAATGGAACTCGTTTACCACCAAACGCATACTGGGGATCGTCCTCTTGTGTGTATAACGGTTGTGGTTGTGTCAACCAGTCTAAGATCATTTTTCGCTTGGCGTTTGATAGGTCTCTCGTGAGAGGCATGTAGTTAGGATGGTCAAATGGCAATGTCATACTCATATGTATAAGCTTCCTGTTCTCGATGACCTCGTCAAAGTTTGCCAGGTCCAAAAAATCTTTCATAACCGGAAAAAGATGTGCGTGAAGTTCGAATATGGGGCGTACGTGTTGGAGCCAAGTGGGTGTGCAGTTGATCTGATACTTGTCCCAAATTAAGACATGGATTAAGGATTCTCTTTTTCTGTTTATGTTCTGATTCTCTTTTTCCGCTGCTTGATCAGAAACTTTATAATAAATTTTGTACACTTGCCCATCGATAACTTTGCGAGGATTTTTAGGATCGCTAGTTGGTATAGTAAATGACACGATGCCGTTCTCGTTGGTAAGGGATGGCCCTGATGGCAACTTCAGCGCAGGGACATTATTTTGAAGTTCCAGTTGTACTGGCGCTCGTGGTAAAGGTTTGCCAAACTTAGTAACAATTAGGTCAAAGCTGAAAGCTTCTCCAGCATCTCGGCGGAAAAGCAAATCTCCTTGAGGGTGGATTAAAGTTCCGTGAGCTGCTTCTTCAAGTAGAATATCTTTGCATGAAATGTTAGGCCATATACCTTCGACCTGAATGGGAGAGAGACCACACATTTGACAATTCGTTAACATTCGTTGGCTTTTAAATTAATTTTCGTTTGTCTTCACGCCGTGACTATTATACCCAGTGTGCATTTGGCGCATCAAGCCAATTGACGCCATAATGAATAGGGCCTATTACAATGCATGACTACGCAGTTGCATGATAACGTAAGCTATATCTTTAACTCCATCATATTCATTTAATGTTAGCACCGGGGAAGATTGATAAAAACCAGAAATGGTTTTGGGAGACAGAAACCCACCTCCCTGTTCTTACCTCTGCCACGGCCAAAGGAGTATTCTCAAGTGCTTTCATTTGCTCCTTTGTCATGGGGTACGACTCTGGAAAAGTTTGAATTCCAGCTGTAGTCTGATACCAATCATGGCGGCGATTATTCACAATTCCAAGCCATTGAAAGCCACTCGAGCAATTGTGATGACCTCGAGCATCGTCAATAGAGTATCCTACGGCCAGTAGACCTAATGAAGTAACAAGAAAGCTTCCATTTAAGGTTGTTGGTAGACTGTTACCAAAGTCCACATGCACTCTGCGATTCTTAAAATCAAGTACAAAAGGAGCACTTTGAGCTCTTTTTTTATTTCTTGGTTCAAGCTGACGACCTTGCACATAAGCAAGAGGAGCACGTGGTCCAGACACACCTATCGCTCCCACCACTCGTCCCCACGTAAAATTTGAGCTCGAGGAGTTCATTGTATATTGATCCACATGGAGACGAATCGAGAGCTTTTCGCTGTCGCTGGAAGATAGAGCTTCGCGCAGTGTGTGAAGAAATGGTGAATTTTTAGCTTGCTTTAGCCATTTGATGTTTTCCATGAAGCTGTGATACGTTGCTCCTTTGGATCCATCTCCTCCTGGGGGTCTGAATCTATTTCCAAAGTATTTGAATATATATTCCCAGTTTTTGAATCCATTTCCGAGGTTTTTGAATATATCTCCCCAGTTTTTGGATCTATTTCCCCAGTATTTGAATCCATTTCCCGGGTATTTGGGTCCATTTCCGGAGTGTTTGGGTCCATTTTCCGAGTATTTGGATCCATTTCCAGAGTGTTTGGGTCCAACTCCTGAGGGTTTGGAATCGCTTGTAGCTTTATCCCACATGTTTGTGTACGGAGAGGGGTGAAAGTCCGCTGAAAAGAAGTTCCCGATCCGCAGTTGCAATCCGTATATTGTGCTTGTCATGTCTTGAGGATCGAGGTCAACAATCTTTGCAGATGTTCCCAATCCGTCCTCTACAAAGCAATGTCATGGGAAGTGAAAGGTTTTTACATACCTTCCGCTCTCAATAGATTTGTTCATATCTCATTCCATGTACATAAACGGAAACTTGGTCTGCTTGAAATTGATAGGTAGGACTGAGCTACATGTAGATAGAAGCCTTTTTAGTAGACATAGGGCCCGGTCGCACTAGGAAGTTTAGTCGATAATAACTCAGCATTGAGAGCAATACGACGGCTTCTTCAATGTTTGGTAGCAACTTGCTGACATATATTTCTGGTAACAAGCGCTGTTTGCGCTTCAATTGATGCAAATTTCGATATTAATGTCGTTAAAGTTACGAGAGTGCGACCGGAGCCTTAATCACTATTTTTCACGTGGCATATTTCGTATCTCAAGAGATCAGATGTTTGAATCCCACTCCAGTAATACATTCCTGTGTGGTGGTATGTCTATTACCTTCGATTGAAGAACCAATTATCGGGTCCAGTTCTTTTTCTGCTCCACATCGTCCATCTGGAAAGCAAATGCTGGTCACCACGGTCCTAGCCAAACGAAAAGCGCCTGTTCCATTCAGGTTCCACGTTCTTTCGTTTGATTCCTTAAATGCGCTGATGTTGTAGTTTTGAACTGCATTATTACGCGTAGGGGTGTCGGCTTGAAAGACTCCACTGAAATGCAAACGAGGCCATTGGAGGTATGACCTAAATGGATCTTCTTCGATAGCATCAGCTATAAAAAAAGGAGCGATGATTTAGCATTTATACAGCGTCAATTTTATGTGTATATGATCAAATGCATTTTAGAATGATCTATGAATTAATGATGTGGTTTAGTGGAGGACAGATCACAGCACCCGGGAATATTCCCCTGATATTTTCGAGAAGTGTGCGAGTTCTTTAAAGTCCCTCGTATTTTGTTAGTGAAGGTTGAGAGACTAGGCTTGACGTCCCCACCCAAGGACGGAGGGTAGCTCAGACAAGAACAGACCGGCGCCGGGGTCAGATCCCCAACCGGACCGCACTGGTAAAAGACCAGCTTGGTAACCACTCGGCCACCTGAGTACCCGGGGGAGCGGTGAGAGGCAATGTCAGGGGCAATATATAGAAGGGGAAAAGTGGCAGATAATACACCGCACACACGCATTACCATCAGGCTTTAACTGAAGAACGTAATAACACCTGTATTCAAATATGATTGCCATCATATTTTAAGCAAACTATATTTACGACTTATTATGAAAAGCTTGAATTGGCTTCTATGTAAAAGATCTGCAACTATCAAATGGAGAAATGTTTAGGCGACTGACTGCAATCGATGCTTTCATTCATTTCCAGTAGTTTAAGATCGAGGTTGTACTTGGTCAAAATCTAATGATTTGACTGGCGAATAACTTATACGGTAATACGTTTCTGTACACTGAGCAAGAGCGCATGTGCACTTCTATATAATTATTCAAATTCCGCCGTGGTGACGTCACTCTGAAATTTACAGCGCAACAATCACAATTTTTCCACAACTTTCCTCGACAAAAATTGTTGCAAGTTTCTGAGATTTTGTTGCACTATGTAACACCACGCCTCCGAAACTGCAACGAAAATCATTCAACAGTTGCGAGGCAAGCTGCTGAGAAAATTGCACAGTGTAACAGCGCCCGGAACAAACAAACTATTGTCATACCAATAAATAAAAAATAAGAACCAAAGTTGATTAAAATAAACAAAAAAATGGCAGTTTTACAAAGCCTTCCAAACCGTACTATGCCAGAATATTTACGCCATTCAAAAATCCTGTCAACAGACCCTTTACCAATAAAAAAATTATTCACATTTCCAGGGTTACGCGCATCCATGGATAAAATGGACTCGCGCAATAATTAAGCGCTCGCCGGTTGCTCAGAGTGCCTACAGAAAACAGGATTTTTTGAAACAGTGTTGAAGCAATGGTAATGACATTGCAAAACTATATTTACAACCTGCCGTAGGAAATTTCATAAAAATGAATTGAAAAGGCTTTCTCTGTAAAAATATTTTCCAAGTATTAAATGAAGAGATGTTTAGAAGACCGACTGCAGTCAATACATGCGCTTAATTCCAATAGTTTGAGACCGAGGTTGTACTTGGTCAAAATCTAAAGAATAACCTAGCGAATAACTTCATACGGTATTAAGTTTCTACACGTGCATACTGATTGTTGTTAGAATTAATGAACAGACGAACTGTTGTCATACCGATAAACAAAAATTGAAAACTGAAAACTGAACAATAATAAATAAATAAATAAACGGCAGATTTTACAAAGCCGTACTATGCCAGAATATTTACGCCATTCTAGATAAAATTTCTGTCAACAGACCCTTCACCAATAAAAAGAAATATTTTCACATTTCCAGGGTTACGCGTATCGATAGATAAAATGGGCTCGCGCAATAATTAAAAGCTGACCTTTTCGGTTGCTCAAGGCGGCTACAGAAAGCAGGATTTCGTGAAACAATGTTGAAGCACAAGAACAATTTTAGTAAATTTTGGGTAACATTTTTACCTGGTTAATTATATAGTAAAACAGTGGGAAATTTAAATTCACATTTGATTCGAGGGCTCCGCTTTCATTGGGAGTGTGGTACGAACTGAAATATCTTTGTCTCATTCCATTAAATTGTTGTAACTGGCCGGACTTTCCTGGCAGTCGAAATGACTAAAAGTTATTTTTAGTGGAGGTGTATTGCCAGGCTGTTTAACTAAAGAAGTGGCGTGTTCAAAAACAACTCAACGGTATTCTAATGAACGAATGTAAAGGGTGTTTCACTTGCGGACACGCAAGTATTGTTTCCGTGTTTTATACATCGTATTACAAAACAAAAATCTGCAGAGTCTATTTGCGCAAGTGTTAATGTATCTAAAAACTTTTTGCTACTCCAAAGAAAGGAATAGTATAGGCACCTGAGACAGTTGCGGGGTTTACCTTCAGAAAATGGTATTGTGACTGACGTACAAAACCCTAATTTCGTTTAATTGTTTACTTTATAAAATTGTGCATTGCTGCGTGGTATTCAGCGCACAGTTATTTAGTCTCTTTCTATTTCCTTCTTATCTTGGTAATTTATACGAGCTGCAGCGGGAAAAATGGGTGATTAGGATGGCGATGTTCATCGGAGTGGTATTACGGTTCTGGTTTTGTTTTAGTCCAGCAATCAGACAGAATTAGAAGCATAAAAACACGATATACTCCACAGAACCAGCGCATATAATTATACCATCACCTCGGCACTGCATCTCTTAACATCGCGAGCTAAAGCTTTACAACATAAACAAATCGAAATTAAGACACAAGCTACGTACGAGGAAATTATCAATTTCTCTCTTGAATGCAAAGGTGTATGTGCTGTCTTTGTATTCTAACAGACTCACCTTTTTGCGCCACGCGTCTTGCCCATATTCCATTTTTATCCACTAGGTGCCGTCTTCCCGCGCCAATTTGTTTTGTCAACAAAAAGCATCGATTCGGCAGAATAACAGACAGAAGAAAGCAGGTAGTGACGAATGCATTCACAGTTGACGCAATGGTGTGTGGTTTCCTCTGTGTGGATGGCATTTTGGCTTGAATTTGTGGCGACACGAAATTTTTACCGGCGGAGCCGGAAAGCGCCTGAAATTTATGATTATCGATAATAATACATGCACATATATGCATGCGGTATTTTTCACGCTCGCGCGCGATCGCTACGGCCGAGTGAGCATGAAGTCAAATGTTGCGTCATTCTTTGAAGCTGCAAAGCCGACCAACAGAAACATGGCAAGTTGTCTCCAACTTTTTTAGTTTTTTCACACAATTCTCAGCCAATATATAGATCCTTTGTTCAAAAAACTTTTTTCGTTTTTTTTATTTTTATTATTACTCCTGGCCCTGGAACCTGGAAGGACACTCATAAACTCATAAATTGCAAGCCGTCTTTTTTCATATCGAGAATCCACTCGGCATTGATTGGTAGACGTCTCAATGTAACTCATGCTCATACGCATCGTGACGTCATGAACAGGTCGTGTTTGTGCCATTTGAAATGCTTTTTGTTTCAACGATGGCTTTACTTAGACTTTTTTGATTACTATTTCTGCGATGTGCAGTAAGTATATTTCGCGAAGGCAATTTAGGCAAGAGACTGTACATTTTTTGTGAGATCTTTTTGTTCAATTAGATTCAGTGCTAGAGTTACCATCATTTATGATATTTTGCATTTCCTGCACAACAGAGTGCTCGTTTCCTGAAGATATATACATAGCTCCGTTCTTTATTGAAAAGGCAGGTATACTTTATCGCAGTTGCGTTTAATGGATTTTCCTGCGCAACGGAGCGCTTGTTTCCTGAAGATATATATCGGCTCCGTTCTTACTGAGAAGGAAGAGTGGATACTTAGGCTATGAATAAAACACTCTTTTAAGTGGAATGGGGAAGGAAGTTTTGGCTATGGCAACGACATCCCTTTACTTGGTACCAACCGATTGAAGAACATAAAACAGGGTTATCAGTCTTATATGCCGTTTAGATCACCGAAGCAGCGTCGAGACGATATCCGATTATACAGGCGTGTTATCTCTGTTCACGTTGTCGACAAATAAAGGAATGAACATTGAATCGATATGTTATCAATGTTAGAAACAACAGCGTCGACCAGCTGCACACAACCTGGCTTGTATTTTGCATTTAGACAAGATCAATCTAAGATTGATCTGCTGATTATAATACCTGACTGTAGCGTATGAGCTGGAACATTGCCTCATAGCTCTTCAATCTCTTTCAGATCTGTCCTAGACCACTGGAAAACTGCAAACCAAGGCAGTTGAACTAATCCGAGAAACAGTAACGAAGAAGATTTTAAAAATCTGGCTTTTTCTCTCCAAGTGTTTTCCATTGTTTCCCTTACATTATTCCTTGGCTGCATGCGGTCAACCGATCATTATGATCTATAGAGCACACACTGGGTCTACCCATCTAGTACACATGGGGCGATATGTTTAGCTTCAAGTGTAAAAAATAAAACAAAATGCGGAAGAGATTGTTTAAGTTTAGTTAGTAACATCATGGTCCAGTACTCAGATAACATTTTAAAAATTGCTTCAAAAATTCAATTTTTAGTATTCGTTTCTTTTTATATATATTGGTGAATATTTGTTTGATTTACTGCGCTACGGTGTAATGACCTACGCTGAAATTTTATTTTATAAGAAACACATCATGAATGTGGTCTACAGGAAGGCAGCACCAGCTTTCAATAAACATTTTCAATCTATAGACCTAGTATTTGTGTCCTTTTGTGACTCGGCGTCCACCTAACGCCCAGCTCAAATTAATTCTTGCTGTGATATCAACAAGCAGTTATTTACGTACTAGGTGTTGGCATCGCACAGTTCGGAAAAAATTCTGAGCGGTGCCAAAATGCTGGTCAGCGGTAAACTCATGTTCCCACTGAGCAGTGCCAAAAATGCTGGTCAGCGGGTGAACTTATATTCGGTCTAACGGTTAGTACACGTATTTCCAAATAATATTACACCTAAAAAAAGTCCAAAAGATGTCAACAGCTTATTGTGAAACCTGATTACTGTTAATATGATCCAGTGCTTCTTTTAGCCGCTCTGTTTCAACGCACAAATATTTTTCTGCCGCATCCAGGATGTACGAGTCGCCATGAACATCGACCCATTTTTCCCGCGCCGCGATTTTGGATGACCTGTTGAGTTGATACCGAAAATGGGGTTTCTCGTCTATGAGAACCTCAAGGATTGTTTGCGCAACTCGATTGGAGTTGAGCTTTTTCACAGATCCTTGCCTGCGCAGTTTGTTAGAGAATGAGTCTTGACACCTCCGGGTCTCCTCGTCCACGCAGTCCACTTTGGAACCAATAGAAACTTGTAGAGTTCGTGCGGTGTTCTCCTCGCCCTTAGCCAGGCTTGTTTCAATAATCGAAGCGCTGAAACAGTTAAATAAACCGTTAATAAACTGTACAACAGTAGGAATATCTGAGTAAAAATATATATTTCGTACCCTCTTGTGCATTATTCTCGTAGTTATTTTCCAAACCAATAGAATCCTTGTACCTAACCCTTTCACTCGCAAGAGCGATCAACTTTCACTTACTCTTTTCAAGACCTCGCTAGAAATATATCATATAGACCCTATATGAATTGCATGTATGGTATTGAAAACATTTTCGGAGAATCTGTATTCTTGGGAGCGAAAGGTTTAACCTTGCCAAACGCCGAATCACGCATTGCCCTAAACAATCAGCCTAAGTGCGCAAGGGGCGAGCGAATGGATCGCAAGAGAATTATTCAAGTTTCATAGCAAAAGCAGATGCAATCAGCTATTTGGGTCGACTCGCTTTGCTTAGCAATTCGAATAAAACCAGAAAACTTACTAAATGTTGAAGGCTAAGCATTCCGGCGCGACAGTTTCCAAAAATCCTTCAATGGCAAACTTCGATGCACAGTATATGCCGTGAAATGGAAGTCCCTGGATACCAGCTTGGTTGGTAACGAGGATAATACGGCCCCCTCTTTGCTTCTTCATGGCGGGCATCACAGACTTGACCAGGCGAATTATGCTGAAAGTGTTCGTTTCAAACACTGTCTGAGCCTGGTCCATGGTATGGCTTTCCAGAGATCCAGTGAGAAGCACATTTGATGTTATTACTATAAAGAACACACTCAGTTTTAATGCTCTGTATATAGACAGGCCGCTTCATATCGCGTGCCTCTGAATCCGATGAGAATTGGCTGTCTCCGTGGGTTACTATTTCAGTATATAACTCTAAATGCAAAGAGTATACAATATATTTCATTTATACGATACTACCAGCTCTGTTTGCATCAGCGTGACGCGAAACTCAAAATAGTCGCATTTCCGCGTACTAAGGTTGTTGACCATGGCATATATTGCATTTCTGCCCTTTATGGGATAAGTTTTTGTCCGTATTTCGTTGTTCGAGTGCTACCCCATGACTTCCAGTGCCGGGGAGAGCCGTGTAGTCAACTTGCGACGTAAACCAGATGGTACAAGTTAAACCTATTTGCCAACATATCTGTCATATTTAGGGTTTTATTACAGATAAGAAGAGTTGAAATGTCGAAGAAATGTGTTCATAAAACCAGAATGCAACTAAAATATGGGGTTAAATGTATTAAATATCCTGGTTGACTGTTGATTGAACTGTTCTTAATACATTTTGGATGGTATGTTGAGATACCATCAATAAAATGTTACTGAACACATGACTGATGGTGCCTCAGGAATATCCCAAAGAACTCATGAGCTTTCGAAATCTTTAGTCCTTTTCAGGTAAATAAGTGCAAGAACTGGAGACATAAATCGACCAAAAGGATTAGAAGCGGATTTCCTGAAATAATCCACTTATCAGATAAAGCTACAGTGGAATGCGGATCCTGTCTGCGTTGCTCATGGCAAGGGTACAATCAATGTGAGGTTGATGTGCATTGTGAACGGCCATGAGTGATAGTGGCTGGTATTTGTTGCTCTGACGGGGAGCAATAACACGTTTAACGTTAAATAAGACACGTAAAGTTTCAGAATTATATACTGGATAATAAAACAGTCCGTTTGAATAACCAATTCTCGACCGGCCCGCAATCCAACCCCCTACCCCTACCCCCCTACACATTTTCTGTACAAGTAGTATCATTTGCTTCAGTTATGCGAAGCATCTCTCTTCACAAATCATCACTGTTGTAAGTGTTTGTAAAGGAACGCACTTCCGCAATCCCTGCCAGTTAATATAAAAGTGTATCGACTACGGTACGTTTTGTTTAAAAACAATCACAGTACTGCTTGGGCATGAACTAAACAAAACGACAGTACAGCTTTGTCATGCGTCCCTTCAGCCCACACGCATTCCATTCGTTCATGCGTCTGTTTCCAATTGTCCGAGTGCTCGAAGTTACTTGAGGCAGATTACGCATCTGAAAGACATCTGCCTGCACGATGTCGATTTATTGGGCACTGAACCAACATTTTCAACCAACCAAATTCTTATCCAAGCGTCTACAGAGACGTAATCACAAGGATTAAAGCACTCTTGACGTCTGTAAGATTATTAAGGTCTGATATCGCTTTCTTCAGAAATAGCATGGGTCACTTTTGAATGTTTTACTTGATATCAATTTTCGAGTGATTGAATTTACAGTAAAATTACTGTCCTTCGAAGAACGAGTCAGCTTAACACGGCTTCCACATGTGAAGAATGAAAAACAAGAACCTTCGATTAATACCACTTACCTATGCCATCTATCAGACCATGGATGTCAATAATTTCTCGGAGTATTTCTGCGATCGACGCTTCTGATTCGACGTTCATTTGCATCAGGGTCAGATTCTGACTCTGAAGTTGTTCCAACACTCGGGAATCGCCCAGATAATCGCTGTGTAAAAATGAGGGCATTGCCACGATCACTTTAAAGCGAGACAGCGAGTCTTCCGCCAAAGTTAAGCCAAATTCAAGGCTGAGTTTGTACGAAGATCCAGTCAGAAGCACAACTTTGGGCGTGATGTCTGCTTTGTTCGTTGATTCACTTCGCTTTGTGGACCTCCGGTGATAGCGAAAGCGGCTTTTAGTGGCTCCCATCTTACATGAAGGCCTTTTCTTCCCGCTGGCTTGAGCTCGAACGCATCAAAACAGCCCAAGCTGATAATTGGCGAGAGTGTAAGCCGATACAGTTTTGTCGGAACCCCGCTGTGTCTATAGCGCAATTTGTCGTTACCGTATTATTGTTACACCCCTACTCTCTATCAATTAATTCAACGGCTGTTTGTGTAGCCACACCGAGAAGCTTAATGTACGCTTGAACCAAAGTGATCTACAATCTCAGAAACAATGGAAGTTTTAACGATACACAGTCAAGCGGCGACGCACACGATTAGCAGTTCTGATGGCCTTGTTAAAATGCAGCGACCCATTGAAAACTAATGTCCTCACTTTCAGTGACGCACAATAGCTGTCAAACATAATGGAACGACCGTTCACACGTGTGGTTCCCGATGCCTAATGCCTGGGCAACGGCAAAATGAAATAAAATACAATACTGCGCTTGTTGCTGGTGTAACTTGTACCTGGTATTTATGGCTTATTGTGGGGAGGGGGTAAATATTGGAGAGCCATTTTTTTTTTTTTTTTTTGGGGGGGGGGGGGGGGGGGTTACTTTTGTAAGGTAGACCTTTATAATATAGGATGCTGCATCATCGAAAGTCTCTCATTTACAAAAAGAACCGTTGGTACATTTTCTCAATGGGCTTGTCGCCAGTTGGGTCCGCCAGTCTGGCCTCTGTTGGGCCTGCATACGTACTGTTGGTCTGATAGCGGAAGTGGGGGTTATCTGAGAGTAACGCTTCTTTTATGACTTCGGCGATTTCGTCCGCCGTTTGCCGGACCGTGCTGAATGCCGCTTGCATTTTGTTCATGACGTTCTCTAGCAGTTGCTTCGTCTCTTCGTCCACAACAGAAACACTGTCCTTTTCGCTCGACGCCTCAGCATTCGCAACAAACGCGGTTGACACGGGGCCAGGTTCAATCACCGAACACCTGAAACAAAACAAAAACAAAACAAAAAACAAAACAAAACAAAACAAAACAAAAAAATGCACGAAAAAGAATAAGTAACATAAATTGACAGTGAAACCCCGATCGATATATCAAAGTGCACTAAGGGACTGGGAAAATGAGTTCGTTATAACCCGTTGTAATGCCATTTGTGGAGAAATGACCAAAATGTTCGTTATATCGGGGTTTGGCTAATAATTATTTTGTCTTAAAATTAAACAGTGTTACGTTACTCCACTCAGCATTCGGTTATTATCCGGATTTTAGCGATTGAATAACATTCGTGATTTTCTGCTTGCAGCTGCATAGCTAAATAACGTATCCGTTTCGCATTCATCTTCAGTCGTGTGATGACATTTGTCAGTTCGTTATATCGAGGAAGATTTTGGGCTTCTGGATTATGTTCTTTATAACAGGGATTTCGTTATATCGGGGTTTCGTTATATTGAGGTCCATACATTTTACTGTAACTTTGGCCGGGCTGAATCGTTCGATATTTCGGGGATATCGCTGAAACCAGGGTTCATTATAACAAGGTTCCACGGTAATGTACTCAAGAGTCTGAGACGCACACTTGATTAGCCATTGGGATTATCCGGCTTCAGGTTTTAGTTAGTTCAGCAGCAAACTTAAAACTAACGCCTTAAAAATAGAGTCAAAAGGCGTTGCAGAGATTGATCAGACTACGCCATATACGTCGCCGACCCCATGACCTCTCGCCGACTCACTGCAGTCTGATAAGATAACATAAATCAATTCTCGCCTGCAACATTTTACTTATATCACATGATGGTATTCGCGTAATACGACCAGCGATGGTAATTAAACTGCACGCACCTTACGTTGAACTTCTTCAACAAAGGGGCCAAAGACTCGCTCAATCCCTCAACAGCAAACTTGCTGGCACAGTACACGCTGCTGAAAGGAACTCCCATAACTCCGCCCATGCTACTAACATTCACTATGTGCCCTTCCTTTCGCGCCTTCATTTTCGGGAGCACGGCCTTCGTGACGCGAAGAAGTCCAAAAAAGTTCGTGTTGAAACAGCTCTGCACGGCCTCCATAGTCTGGGACTCCAATGCACCACGGAGATCAACACCAGCGTTATTCACTGTTGTCATGTAAAAATAATAATGGCGAGTGTTGGGTTATCATCTGATATGATTAATTTTCATGAATTTTTGCGCACAACTCCAAAATGGCTGATAGAAATTTTCTTGGCTGCAGTTCATGACAGGTCGCCAGGCTGTTTCTCGAAAAAAAAAAAGTACTTTGCCATTAATTTCCACTAGCCGGCAGTTGCATGTGTTGGTTTCAGCTGTATTTAGTCTCAATTAATTTCATGTCGTCTCATTTCGCAAAAGAAAGAGGTATATGACAGACAAAGAGAAATGACTCAGAAGTGGCTCAGAGGACAGGAATGAAAAGACAAAAACAAAGAGCCAAACAGAAGCTTATAACTGAAGGGCTAGACTGTTGCGTGTCCTTATAAATTAGGACAAAACAGTTTGTAAATCTAATAATATGAACCATAAACACAATAGAAAGGCACTCCTGGTATGCGAGTCATCGGAGTTCAAACGCTACAACATCAAAGTATTAGTAAAACACACAGATGGGAAACCACAATGGGAAACCTACCCAGAACATCTATCCTTCCGTCTGCGGCGAAGATCTCTTCCAACGCTTGCGCAACGGACTCATCGGAGCAAACATCCAACTGTTTGATGATCAAAGTCTCTCCGAGATTCCCTTTGCCTGCTTCTTCAAGTTTGTCTTTCTTAGCGAGATTCCTCATTGTGGCGTAAACCTTGAAGCGTTTGTCGGGGTCTTTAGCGAGCAGTACCGCTGTGGACAGCCCGATACCGCTGGAGCAACCGGTGATAAGCACAACTCGAGCAGCCATCTTGGCAAAATGTAAATTGATAATTGAGCCTTTTCAGATCATTTGTGCCAACTTCCGGTTTGGTCACGCAACGACTGGAAGAGGCTGCAGGATATTTTCAGTTTATTTTATTAGTCTATTCTCTCACAGAAATTCAAAAATATGAAAGGATAAAATAAGTTGCTACACTAAACGAAGCATAGAACCCTTTGCATGCTCTTTACGCGCCAACGTGCCTCGGGGCTATCAAACCGCGCAGTCCCGGGTACTAGCCCTGAACTTGACTGCAAGTCCCTTTCGGATCTCTTCGGATGGCGGTTCATTTCAGTCTCACTAACAAGTAATTTTACTTCCAAACAGTTTCTTGTACCAGAGCCTCCAAGCGTGCACATAATGTCAGGGGAAATATACGGCCTGTTGGACTATATATTCATTACCAACCGGCTGCAAACTACTGCCAAGGAAAAGAGACGAGCCCGGTGATAATTGAGATGCTGCGTACATAAACTGTGTCTGGCTTAGTGGGCCGCGCTTCCTGAGACCCAGCCATAGACGCGGCATTGCACTTCATGCTGATCTCTACACTGAAAGATTACTTCCATTCAAATCACACTGACTTCACAATCAAACTACATGTTTTTTATATTGTAAATTTTCTTGTAAATTTATATTTCTTATTGCATTTTCTTTTACTTTTATATGATATTTAATTTTTTTGTATTAGGGAATGTCCTCGATAGGGATAACCTCGATATTTCCTTTTTATGAAATGTTTATTTTTCCTTTTCATTTCATAAATAAACTTTGTGTATATATAATAGTTTCACAAGCTTTGTTTTCTCTTCTGTATGCAGTTCTTCAAATACCACACACACAGCAGCATTATTCACGAAAAGAACCGTTGATACATTTGATCGATAGGTTTGTCCCCAGTCGGATCAGTCAACTTGGCTTCTACTGCGCTTACGTACATCTTGTTGGTCTGATACCGGAAGTGAGGCTTCTCTGCCAGTAACGCTTCTTTTATGACTTCAGCGATTTCTTCTCCCGTCTGTGCCACTGTGCTGAACGACGCTAGCATTTTTTTCATCATGTGCTCCATCAGCTCTTTGGTCTCTTCGTCTACAGAAGCTGTCTTTCCCTGTTCACTTGCCTCTCGGGCATTCGGAACAAAATCCGTTGAAACAGGACCGGGTTCGATAACCGAACACCTGGAAAGAGAAACACAACAACAACAACAACAACAACAACAACAACAACAGCAAATGTGAACAGTTGAAACAAACCCAGTCCCTCCTGTATGGGCACGTAACAGGTATTAGTCATGCGCCGAGATTAATAATTGTTTTAGTATACACACCCGTACCCCCCTGAGGTAAAAATCGTCACACATACCTTACGTTGAACTTCTTCAACATTGGAGCCAAAGATTCGCTCAATCCCTCCATAGCAAACTTGCTGGCACAGTACACGCCGTTGAAAGGAACTCCGTTTATTCCACCCATACTGCTGACATTGATTATGTGCCCTTCCCTTTGGGCCTTCATTTTCGGGAGCACGGCCCTTGTGACGCGTACAAAACCGAAAAAGTTCGTGTCGAAGCAACTCTGCATACCCTCCATCGTCACAGACTCAAGTGCGCCCACGAATCCAACGCCAGCGTTGTTGACTGTTTGTAAAATGTAATAGAGAGAACATGCAATAGATGAATAGGCCGCCGGCCTACACAAGTGACTCAAGACCGAACCATCCCGCTTCGCACCCTCTACTAAATGTTTTCGGCGTTCTTCGCCCCAATATATTTTGTTAACAATATGTGCGGTTCACTCTTACTATTACTACACTGGCTGACGATCTTGGCCTGACCAACGGGAAATCCTTATGGTTGTGTCATTATCTTTACATTTCTTTATCGTGCAACCATCCTGAAATTAAGTGAATTTACTAAGGTGCGGTCTTTACTGACGAAGCACACATTAGGGAAACCTACCCAGAACATCTATCCTTCCGTCTGCGGCGAAGATTTCTTCCAACGCTTGCGCAACGGACTCATCGGAGCAAACGTCCAACTGTTTGATGATCAAAGTGTCTCCAAGATTCCCTTTGCCTGCTTCTTCAAGTTTGTCTTTCTTAGCGAGATTCCTCATTGTGGCGTAAACTTTGAAGCGTTTGTCGGGGTCTTTAGCGAGCAGTACCGCTGTGGACAGCCCGATACCGCTGGAGCAACCGGTGATAAGCACAACTCGAGCAGCCATCTTGAGCAAACGAAATGTCATCCGATCACAAGACTTCTTGACGTACCGCCCACATGCAAGCCAAGATTTCACACAAATTCAACTGTTAGGTCACGCAATCGACTGCATCCATCGTATTTCCCGCAAAACTCGCGCCTTGACGTGCTCCCCTTGACTACCCGCTTGTTAGTGCAGTAGCATTTCAGTAACCGAGAGACACTTCTCCTAAAAACGAAATGCAGAATGCATTGCATGTTCACTGTGTAATCTGAACAAAATTCAAAAGCGACTTTTTGTTGACTTTATTTATTAGTTTTAGTTTACGCTCGCAAGCCTTTTTGTTTTCGCCAACTCGCAAAAGAGCCTGAAAACTTCAAACGACGGCATTCATTTTGTAGCGGGAAAAATTCACTGAAGGGTTTCTCGTGTGAAACTGACAAGAGATTTGGTTTCTGGGATCATGGATAAAAAAAAAAAAAAAAAAAAAAAAAATCATCTGCACTTTTCGTCTTTCAGCGAGTCCAGTTTCTCCAGATCCAGTACAGCAATGGCTGCCTGGCCATGTTTTGACGTATTTGAAGACAAAAGCTGCTACGTCTTATGGGGTATTAACTAAGACGTGAAACTGTATAGGATTTGAACTTCCAAGTGTGTGCCATGCATTTTTCAATAACCAACGCATTTTGTAATAGGGTAACAGGGCATATCCCGGTGAAAATCTTTTTCAAATGAGTGAGCGCCGAAGGGTGAGGTGAGAGCTTCCTTGGAGTTTGAAGCCATGCCACCCCACCCCCCTCCCACCCCCCCCTCCCCCCCCCCCCCCCCCGCACCCCCCAGAACACAAAATGACAGATTTGGCTCTCCAAATTAATATTTCCTGCCATTTCAGAAAGCTTAGAACTTAAAGTTTAAAAAATCTGGTAATACCAACTCTTGTGTTTCAAAAATCAAAATAAGGGTCCTAAGCATCTTTTCAACCCAGAAAACAAATTGCACATTTCAGGTTGAATAACAGAAACTGAAAAGCTTACTCTGGCCAATTTCATGCTTTGCACAATTAAATCTTAAAGTTCAAATCCAACTATTGCATACCACATCAGTCTTTCACACTTTGTCACTTTATTACTATTGCACAGATCAACTATCTGGAAACCACCACTTTGCAATAGACTCCCTGGTGCTGTCTCCGCTTAGGTCTGAGAACTTCTCCTTAGCCATGTTAATCATGAATTTGTCGCTCGTCAAGTATCGCAAATGTGGTTTCTCCTCCATCAGCACATCCTTAATGAACTGGGCTATCTCATCACACATCTGGATGGTGTTTGGTATAACATCAACCAGGAAATGCTTCATGCCCGAGTCCAGGAGTTCCTTGGATTTCGGATCAGCCATAGATGTGTCCACCCTCTTATTTATGAGTTGGATGTTTTCTCCCACAGAGGATGCTACAGGGCCAGGTTGAATAAGGGAACATCTACAAGACAAGTTTTGAACACTGAGCTACACAATCGTCTACAGCACCGTAAAACCCCACAGCTTTTTATACACTGCACTAGGATTACATAGATCTGCTAGTTCTCAGTGAACTCTGTGTGTTTATTGTTATGATCTGTGTATTGATATTATTAATAAGTTTATTAGCATTATTGTCTAAGCTAATTCTGCTGATAACTATTCTAGAATTTTGTTATAATTGGACCATTTGTTCTGCCTAAGTACTGAATTTAGCTTCTTATAGTTATTTTGGGAGCCCTGTCACTTTTCCATGCTGTAAAGTACAAACAGTGTACAACTCCATTAACAACATATCTGTATTAATTAAAGATATTTAATGTTCTAATACAAGAACCACTTACTTCACATTGAACTTTTTCAGCATTGGTGCAACCGACTCTGTCAGCCCCTCGACCGCAAATTTTGTTGCGCAGTAAATCTCATTATTGGGTGCTCCAACAATGCCAAAAACACTGCTAATGTTAACAATGTGTCCATCCTGCCTTGCTTTCATCCCAGGTATAACAGCATTCATGGTACGTAACACTCCATAGACGTTGGTATCAAACACTTCTTTGGAAATTTCCAGGGGAATGCACTCCATGATTGAAGAGACTGTTATGCCTGCATTATTAACTGAAGATAAAGCACAGGCACTTAGATCACATCTATAACATAGGGGGGAGGGGGGGGGGAGGGGTTGGGGGTCTGCATCACACTTAACAGTAAAAAATGTAGGCCCGTAACACTTAACAGTAAAACCCATTTAGGCCCTCTTGTCTTGTTTTATTAAATATCTAGTCTTGTAACACTGAACTGTAATTTTTTCATAACACTTAACATTAATATTTTTGGCATCATAACACTTAACAGTAAAATATCCAGGCCCATAACACCTAACAATAAACCCCATCTAGGCCCTCATACAGAGGAAGCCAACATTACAGTCAACTTGTTATTATGGCCACTTTTTTATGTCCCAAGGAACAAATGCCCAGTCATTTTCTTATCTGAAAGTGACCTATTTGTTGTATTCTACAATGTAAAGAGTTGCAGTACTATGATCATTAATATTAATGCTTGATTAATGAACATGAGTTTGCCATATAGTAATACAACCAGCTGTAGTAGTTATAATAATATTATATTAATCCCATTTTTTTATAGTCACTCCTTGGTATTGGAAATGTAATCAAGGCTTATAATGAATAAAATAAAGCTTGATTAATTATGCACCTGCTAAATTATTTTAAGAAATATATAATTATTTATAAAGATTTAAACAATTCCATGAATGACCTGTTTTTTGAGCCATATTTCGTATAGGCATCTGCATCCTCCCATATATAAGATATATAAGACATGGATATGTGCCGCCCCAAATGGTATCGTTTTCAGCCTTTTAGTCTGAAATAGAATATCGAGTTTTGAGCCTTTAATCTGGAATAGGGTAGTAGATTTTGATGTTTGGTCTTAAATAGGGTGCGTGACCACGGAAACGTAAACTTGAAATTTGGCGGCGGGGATATAAACGCCATAGCTGATGTCCGATCTCTCTCGTGATTACGCTGTCCAAACTTACTCAAAATATCTATCCTTCCTTCCCTGTCCGTCAGCTCTTGAACAAGCTGCGTGACTCCTTCGTCAGAACAAACGTCCAACTGTTTGATGATCAAAGTGTCTCCAAGATTCCCTTTGCCTGCTTCTTCAAGTTTGTCTTTCTTAGCGAGATTCCTCATTGTGGCGTAAACCTTGAAGCGTTTGTCGGGGTCTTTAGCGAGCAGTACCGCTGTGGACAGCCCGATACCGCTGGAGCAACCGGTAATAAGCACAACTCGAGCAGCCATTTCTCCCCCGAACACTGATATGCCAGGCCACAGTGGGTGATTTTTGCTACGAAGCGGGGAGAAGAGCCTGGGAATGAATATCCCCATA
The DNA here is from genome assembly GCA_964036295.1 of Plumapathes pennacea. Taxonomy (NCBI): domain Eukaryota; kingdom Metazoa; phylum Cnidaria; class Anthozoa; order Antipatharia; family Myriopathidae; genus Plumapathes; species Plumapathes pennacea. The sequence goes on from OZ038466.1 coordinate 787,141, forward strand.
ATCTGAAACTCCCAGGCAGGGTAGGGAAAGGACTGGCAGCCTTTAGTCGGCGTTTATTGTAAAACTTGTTCTTCTTATGTTATGATATTATTATTATTATTATTATTATTATTATTATTATTATTATTATTATTATTATTATTATTATATCTTCTAAAAGAGCCGCCGACTGGATTACAACAATTACTAAACATATGGCTTTAGGCCATGACTGAATATTTATCCCCCAGTCACCTCCCCTTCGTCACTTTTGCGCTCTTTTTCAGTCTTCGCGCGTGCGCTCTTGCCAACCGCCAGTAGCTGCCTACCGCAATGGCGCCCTGGTCAACCCCCTTAACCCACTACTTATTGATTATGTGATGCGTTGCTATGCCCTCCTATTTACAAACCAACAATTTACAAGACACATAAAGAGTTTAGCGTTCATGAAAATAAATCGATAATATTACAGTGGAAACTCACTGGGAAAATGTGCGGCGTTACAAGGGGGGTTCTTTATATCGGGGTTCTTTTCCATACATTGTTATGTAACACTGGCCGGGCTGAAGAATATTGTTCGTTAATTATATGGGGGACTAAATTATATCGTTGTTCCACTGTGCCGTATTAACTGAATATGAACATTGCCAGTTTTAATATAACCGTGCTTTTCCATAATATAAACTTCAAATGGAAAACCACGGTTCATGGTGTGCCTAGCAGTTACCACAAATCATGAAAATAAAGTGAAGGATTTTTTGCTCGTCCGTGGCAAATGCCAAACTGTGGGAGAATGTAGTTTTTTTGTATTTCTTCTGTTAAAAGTTGTAATTCAGATCCCAAAGATCGTTACACTATGATCATTAAACTCGCGCAGAAACATGACGATGGCTTCGGGGTCTGTGTGGGAGAAAAATTGATAAAACTACCTGACTAACAGGCTAATTTCTCTACGCCGCGACTTCGGATCGGTCATAGTTGCGTCCCCTCTTATTTGGCAGAGGCGACATACACTTTGTTTCAAAGACCAAAGTGTTTTGTTATCACTTCCACTGATTTATCACCAGAAGGGTCTGCAAGCTTGGCTGGCACTTCCTCAACGCCATATATGGTGTTCGTTTGGTATCGCACGTGCGGCTTTTCACAAAGAATGACGTCTCTCGTAAACTTCGCCACTTCGTCTGCAGTTTGACTCTTGTTAATGTAAGAATCATACATGACTTTGAGTGCCGACTTTAGTATCTCCTGGCTCCTCTCATCAGCGACCGAAAAGTCGGTTTCTTCTCTGATGGCTTTGGCGTTTTTTGCGAAGTCGGTCTGCATGGGCCCAGGTTCCACAAGGCAGCAGCTGCAAAAATCAACATGACGTGTTACATTGCTGAAATATGTATGTGGTGCAAATACGAAGATGAATCATCGGCCTCAAGGATCTCCTAAAATATCTTTATTAAAAAGAAATTATTCTGAAAAAGAAGATAACATTCCAATCATATTTGGGGCGTTACAAAATCTATAATCGACGATGTAAAGAAATCACAAGAACTAAGCCTATACTGCTAACTGAATCGAACACAATTGCGTTATAAACGAATACAAATCACTAGTGTCTGAAGGGTGAATCCTTGCGCGGTAAAAATATTAGCGATGAGCTTAACTGATCTGATCTGACCGATCGCGATAACCAAAACTGACAACACGCCTTTTAGTAATACAAAATCCACGTCAATTGTCTGTTTAATTATATACTTGTTGACAGACACGATCGTTCGAAGTGTTAATCATTAAAATTCTTATTAAACGTAATGTCCATAAACTGTTCACAACAGTATGAGACCTCACCAAGCTGCAACCTAACCAAGAAAAAAGGTGATTAATAAAAATATGCAGTCTTTTTCCATATAAACTCTTTCGTGTTTGCGTAATAAGTATTCTTCCTAACTATAAAGTACCGAGTTAATTCCAAAGTCAGATACTAGTTTTTCACTTTCGAACACGTGAACTGGCAAGCTTAAAACAAACCTTCTGAGCATAGAACGGTTTTCAGCTGACTGTTGAAAACCAAGGCAAAGTGATCGGCACTGCCAATCACACTTTCAGCCAATCAGAAGCCAAACTAAAATTGCGTTTGATCTTTTGGTCATGGCTCCACGGCTGTTTGAGTGAGCCAAAGAACCTATTTTTGTCTTTCTTTCCTGATTGGTCTGGAATGCTGTCGGGCTTGTCAGTGGACAAATCGAAACGCGTAGCAAACAAAAGCAAAGCAATTACATGACAGTCTTTCCACAATTAGAAAACGGATCTAATCCTTGCACTATTTAAAGTTTAAATACATTTACACCTTGGGTAGTAGATCTAAAAGGTCACCACGACAGTCATGTAACACTTTTTTATAATTATTGTTATAATAATAATAATAATAATAATAATAATAATAATAATAATAATAATTATTATTATTATTATTATTATTATTGTTATTATTATTATTATTATTCTGGCGATAAACACGCAAAGAAACAATGAAGAAACAATCCAACTGACCTAATGTTAAACTTGTTCAGAACTGGTGCAAGCGATTCAGTTAGCCCCTCCACGGCAAACTTTGATGAACAGTAAATATCATTGAACGGTTTTCCCACAACTCCCAAGACACCTGACAGGTTGATAACGAGGCCATCCTTCCTCGCTTTCATTCCCGGCAACACAGCTTTAAGCATCCGTATTACACCAAAGTAGTTGACATCAAACACCTTCTTGGCCGTTTCGACAGGTAGTGACTCCAGTATCGACACCAGTCCTATGCCAGCATTGTTCACTGAGGACAATATTTACTGAGAATTAGATTACTTCATGACTTTTGACAGCGTGTAATATAGCTATATCTTAACACTTGGGAAGTTGGGAGAACACGAGAGTACACTGGGAAATTCTACCCTCTTACATTGTGTAAAACCACGGGGTAAAATGTATTATGTAAATAACTCACTTTTTGCTAGCAAATTGACATTTACATGATACCTACCCATTTACAAATTGTGTAAATGGGTAGAGAGTATGTAAAAAGAAATTACACAATATGTAAACCATGTGTAGATTATGTGTAGATTACGTGTAAATTGTAGGCTAACCATATTTACATACTCTATAAAAGGGTACAATTTTCCAGTGGTAGCGTAGGGACTCAGCGACTTCGTGGTTTCCCTACGCTACCCTCGTGTTCTCCAACTTCCCGCGTGTTTAGATGAGGCTGTATTACACGGGAAGCGTTACATATTTCTTAAATAATATACATAGGTGGTGCGCGATCGAATGTAAGAGTTTCAGAAAAAAAAAAACACAAGTTGTTATGGTAACATTGTTTACGCACAGAAGAATAAACAAAGTTGTGCACCCTGTAAACGAGACCAATCCGCTTCAAAGTCTGAGTGAGAAAATAAATAAATAAAAATCACTTTATTTAAGTCTCATTGTATTTAGCGCTGCCGTGCTGAATTGGGGAGACTTGAAATGCAGAAACCAAATATCATAAACTGCGCGCAAATTTGTTAAGAATCCCAACTGGTCGGAGGCTAACCAGTTGGCTATTTACATAGTGTGGCTGAGGATATGAACTCAGGGCTACCGTGTTACAAATTTAGCTAGTGGTCAGAGCGGGACTTAAACCTCCGGAACATCCGGATTTCAAGTCCAGCGCCCTAACCACTTGACCACACTGCCTCCTGTGTCAGAATGGCCGGCCTCCGACCATGCGCCCACTCAAAATCCCATTACCGTTCTGAAGTCTGTTCGTAGCAGTTTCTGGTAACTTCCGAGGTAAGCGTAGCTCAAGCGGAACTAAGAAAGACGTGGTTTCACAATCATGCAGCGGAAGTGCATCTTTGTCATGTAAAATTTTGACACTCGGGTACAGTATAAAAATCTGTTGTTAAAAAAAAACACTGATACATGCATTATTAAACGTTGTTCTCAGAGTCGCTGTCTATAAGAGCCCAGACTTCTACTCTTCCCAGAGATCTCAGTAACTATCTGAGAATAAATCAGTAAACTGACTCGCTGGCCACTCAGTACACGTGTCACACAAACATATATTTCAACCAAACCTAGTCAGTACCGTGACTTACACTATACAACTTACCCAGTACATCGATCTTGCCCTCCTTTTGTTGCACATCCTGTACTGCTGCATTCACAGACTCCTCAGAACAGACATCTAACTCTCTGATAAAGAGCGTGTCGTCAATACAGTCCCTGCCCGCCTCTTCCAGTGGACCTTTCTTCGCCAAGTTGCGCATTGTCGCGTACACTCTGAACCTCTTGTTGGCATCTTGCCCCAGCAACACGGCTAAAGCTGAGCCGAGACCAGTCGAGCAGCCTGTGATCAGAACAACACACGGACTGGGAAGGCTTCGTTGCTTTTGCTGGCATGGTTTTAGTGGGGTTGTCTGGGCGGCATTGTTGTTCTGAGGGGCTACAGAATTTTCGGCTGCTCGTGGAGAACTCGATCGCTGGCCCATTGCGACTGAAATATCAAAAGTCAATTGTTTGCTGTGGCAACAGAATTACCCTGGTCCCAGAGGTTTTCTCGGTAGAAATTAGTTCAAAGCGCAAAATCTGATTGGATTAAGTTGGTTCCCATGGGAGCGTTGGTATTTGGTGCTGTGAACAAAATACCGTTGTTGCTAACTGAGCAGTGAATGTGCATAATTTTATCTGCCACGTCTAATCCAAACAAAGTTGTCAACGCACTCACGGCAGCCAATCATTGCAACTTTGTAACTCGTTGACACGCGAGCTAGTAGACTTTTGCAACCCTGTATTGCATAACTGTTGCGTCGTATGAGGATCTTCAGATTATGACGTATGGGTTGCCTTTATGACCTACAAAGGGGAAGTATAGTGTTGCATGTATATTCTTTTTTATTATTTTACCAAATTTTCAAAAGTATCCGCCACTGTCAATTGAAAATATATTATCCAGTTATGACCAGTCGAGCGGCCTGGAACAACACACGGACTTACTAGGAAGTATTTGTTGTTTCTGGATCGGTTATCTGGGCAGACTTATATCGCTCCGGGTCCCAGCCATGTCAGCGGTCATGCATGTTAAACATGCGCTGTCTGTTGGGGGCGCCATTTTGGAATTCCAGCAAAGACGGAGAGTTCATCGAGTTAAAAATGCGTTTGAAGAGGTTTCTGTTGCGATATTATCCACCAGGTAAGCTAAAAACGTCTCTCTTGGATGTTTAAACAAGGCAACATAAAGAAAACTATGATCAGAACAATAATTGAGGCTGTGTTTGTTGTGACATTTTGCCCAGTAACGACCGTTTATGGGGACTAGTTGTCGTGGGAGTGACTTTTTGCAAGTCGATACGTATACTGTAGTATGTCACTTGATGCTATGATGTTCTTGATCTGATGTGCTCGGCATGCGTGCTTTTAATACACCAGATGTACTGTATTGAAATATATAAGAGTACGCGTCCACTATGGGGGTTATTTTTTGCAGGGATAATACTGGAGTATGAACAATCAGGAGTGCTGAAGTCCAAATCTATTGATTTACTGGACCTTAAACCAAGGTATTTAAAGATAAAGCTGCAAATAGCTGAAAGAAAAACAGTCAGGCGGACAATATACTTGTAATTGAAGGCCAGTCTATTCAAAATAATGGTTGTCGATTATTATTAGAAAAATTCTTGTATACAAATCTATTAAAATCGGGTAATTGATGTTACTATTGCTTGTAATAATAATGTTTATATTAATAGTAATATATTAATATTCATGTCTGGGTGCTTGATGCAACTAACTTATTAGTTATTATCAAGCATCCTGTACATTTTTCTGTAACTGTAAGTTATATTGTATTCAAATCCCTATTTTTCTAATGTACAAATAAGTTGTTGTTCTCATGGTGCCAGTCAATGATTAGTTGATAGTAATATCTAATAATCATTTGATTCCTTTTGTGCATACTGCACTGACAGTGGATCATTCCATTTATTTTTGAAACCTTTTTATTATATCTGATACAGTGAATTGCATTGACGTACAGCAATCTACTAGTCAGGATTAGAGTATAAAGTAGAAGAGAGTACAAAGTCAGTGTTTTGATTGTTAATGCAAAGGGTACTGTACTTATCTGTGATTTGCTGTCTGTTGTGTTTTGTACCTACTCTTCATGTAATAAATGTCTCCTGAGTTTGCCCCATCCCCAGTCGGGGCACACAAGGGAAGATGGGAAAGAGACGTGTGTGACCACATTTTGCGCTTCAGCCATACTTGTGTCCACCTTCCTCACGCTCTGCTCCAATTGAACCAATCGAGGAAGAGTGTGTGGAGTAGCAAATCCTTAGTATCCTTTACTTTGTTGCCCTTCAGCACCAAGGTGGACACACTTTTGGACAACATTGTTGCCATGGAACCTCTGATAACCCCTTCAAAACTTGACCAAGTCCGCAAGTTGATAATAAGTATCCTTGACAGTGCAATGGGTTAGACTGCAGTGTCACTGTCATTGTAACTGGCATTTGTTCAAGCTAATATTCAATACAACCTTCAAATTTGTTTGAATTTTGGGATGTGCTTTTACTTTTTGCCTGTCACTCATGCAGCAATACTGTGAAACATAACACAAGCCTACAGGGCCCGGTTTTTCGAAGGTCGATTAAGCTAATCCAAGATTAACGAAATTCTTTCTCTCGACCTCTCTGTCATTAAACTGCTTGGTTTTGTCCGAAGATGGATTAGAAAGCTTGTTCCAGCTTAAAACATTATCAAGAAAGTTGTTGTGGACAAAACTTTCACATTTTCAGGCTAAAAAAATTACAAGAAAGTTTAGACCTAATCCAGGATTAGCCTAATCGTGCTTTGAAAAACCGGGCCCAGGTGTATGAAGCAGGTCTATTAGGATTATTGGAGGGTGTGAAATTTAAGGCTTGTTTTGGGGTCAGCAAAAATATGTGTTGGATCTGTACATTTATATGTCAATCAAATTTGGAGTTACATGTAACTTGTATGGTGTACTGTATTGCTGAGAACAGCATATGGCGAAGACATTATGCTTTCAGCTGGTTTTCAGTCCACAGCAATGTTGAGAGCCTTAACTTGGTCAAAAGGACTGCAAGAAAAACTGTCAGAGAGTGATGACCATCACTTTTATCTCTTCAAGGTGGGTCACATGACGTACATTATTATGACATTATATATTATGTACAATACTAACTGCGGTGAGCTGTGATCAGTCCTTGACCAGGGTTCATGCATCAATGACAAAATGAAATAGAATGACGATGTTTAATTTACATTATTCAACATACAGTACTGTACAATAGTGCTTTGATTGTTTAATCTGGTGCATAATAATATTGCAGTCGAGCCCCGCTATTTCGAAGTTGCACGGGACATGAAAAAAAGTTCGAAATAAGCGAGGTTTCGAATTAGCCGATAGTAAATGACTGAAAAAAAATATTCAAGGGGATTTGGCTTGACTTCGAAATAACGGGGGCTTTGAATTAACCGAGTTTGAAATAGCAAGGTTTGACTGTATTTAATTTACAGGTTCTTAGGGCTCACATTTTACCACTGACAAATGTTGCCTTCAATAAATCTGGAACCAGGTGAGCACACAATTTATGTTACTTTGTTGCATACAGCTTTCTTTATGTACAGGGAAAGCTTTATCCCATATGATTATAATCGAAGGTTACTTTATGTGAACTCAAAATCTTGCTGCATTGTACAGTTGTGGTTTCTTAGTTCATAGTGAGACATGGCATTTCATCTTGCTCAGCTCTGTACATGCACTGCATACTGATGCTGTGTTTGTGAATTTACAGTTTCATCACTGGTAGCTATGACAGGACTTGTAAAGTATGGGACACCGCATCTGGTGAAGAGCTACATACACTGGAAGGCCACAAAAATGTAGTTTATGCAATAGCCTTCAATAATCCGTATGGGTGAGTGATTACTGGGTCCATAAAATACACATGATGGTACTAACTGTTACTAACTAAACTGTATCATGTGACATGTATAAAAATGTGTGGAAGAGGAGTAAAGTGTATTTGAATGTGACACATACAGTATGATGCAAGCACAGTACACACAAGCATGTACATATTTCAAGAATTTCAGCTTGTATTGAACAGTAGTTTATTTGTGCTCTGTTTCATTTGTCAGAGATAAAATTGCCACTGGATCGTTCGATAAGACCTGCAAGGTAAGGCTGGTTTTAAGTCCTCAGCTCTTTTTATATTATATTGTATACAATACAGTACTACTGTAGTCTTGTTATATTTTTGTGTCATACTGATATTCTGCAACCTTTTTCTCTTGTTTACAAATCAGCTTTGGAGTGCTGAAACAGGAAAATGCTATCATACATACAGGGGACACACTGCAGAAATTGTAAGTGACTATCCATGTACTGCTAACTTATGAAGGTACAGCAGGAGTTGAACTACTACATAGGTCCAGAGTCCATTGTCAGAATCCCCTATCTGGATGACTGGGTTATTTCACTGTTTATTTGTTTATTATTAATGAACTGGACGTTTTGTTGTTGTTGTCCCTGTTCACAGGTTTGTGTTGCATTCAATCCACAAAGTACTATTGTGGCCACTGGAAGTATGGACACAACTGCTAAGTTATGGGATGTGGAAAAGGGTGCCGAACTCTCAACCCTGTCGGTGAGTCCCGAGTCATGTACATTTGAGTTGCCTTGAGTGTTACATAACATTACTCAAATGTTCACACCATAAAAAATATATTGATTGAGGGTTCTGGAAGACAAATCTGTGGTTGTACTCAAGCAATTTCGGAAGTTGAAGGATGTGGCCCATTGAACTGGGATGTGCATGGAATTTTGTCAACATACATGTATATGTACAGGTATTTATTTTACTTGCTTATGCCTTAATTCCCCAGGGTCATTCAGCAGAGATAATATCCTGCACATTCAACACTACTGGTGACCAGGTTCTGACTGGCTCATTTGATCACACAGTCAGTGTGTGGGACACAAGGAGTGGACGGTCAGTAAAGCTGCCTTGAGCAAAACTTCGATCTTCACTCTTTTTGTTGGAATCCGAGATTCTAATGAATTTCATTTTCTTTAGACGGATGCACACTCTGATTGGACACAGAGGCGAAATCTCCAATGCACTGTTCAACTTTGACTGCTCGTTCATTCTGACTGGGTCAATGGTAGGATTTAACTTGAAGTTTAGCTGCTGCTTCAACTTTTCACATGCTTCTTGCTTAATGAACTATATTTTGTTTTTAGGACAAGACTTGCAAGATCTGGGACTCGAGGACGGGGAAATGCATAGGAACATTGAGGTGAGGAAGGTTCACAGAAATATCTACATGTACTATGAAAGGACTAAAAGTGGAATCAGAGAAAAATGTATAATTTATTGTAAATGAAAGCACCTACACCATTAGAGCTTGAAAAATGTTCTTCAATAGCCCTTTTTCAGGGAACTCTAGGCTTGCACATAACACTCTAATTTTTGACTTCTCATTGTCATACCATCCTTTCACAGAGGCATGGATAAGTGTGACTTGTGAATTCATAAGTTCTTTGTATTATTTTGTTCATTTTTTATATCTGTGCATAGAAATTGAGTAGTTTGGAGGAACAAAAGAACACTGAGTCTACTGAACAAACGTTTCTTGCCAGCCTGGTGTTAAATTGTGCTAGTCCCAGGCTAAACAAGCCTGTAAAATTTGCCCCATCACATAATGTAATGTAACATTGTCTTGTTGCAGGGGTCATGACGATGAAGTGCTGGATGTAGCATTTGACTTCACAGGACAGTACATTGCAACAGCTTCAGCTGACGGTATGATCCTGCAGTGTGCCACGATACACACTCTACTTATTTACGGTATTTCATGTAACTCTAAACAAACGTATGGTACTTTACATTTGATATAAAAATGTAGTACAGTTGTCAAGTGGTTAATTTACAGGTACAATACTGTGAGGTTGAGAAACTGAGGATGAAGCTTGTACTTACATATATTCATCTTCGCGTGTTCCACGGTAACTACAACATTTTCAAATCAGTCTTTTGTGAGTTACCTCAAGAAAAAATATGTTTCTTACAAGAAGTCAAAGTTGAATATACAATACGGGTTTTGTTTCCATATCATGTCTCTTCCTGTAGGCACTGCCAGAATATACAATGCACTTACTCATCACTGCATATCAAAGTTTGAGGGGCATGAAGGAGAGATATCCAAGGTACTGTATGACCACGCGTCTTGTTGCACTGTTCGATACGTGGTCGAAAAAGTGTTTTTAATTCATTTTTATTTATTTTATTTTGTTAGATCACTTTTAATCCTCAAGGTACGCGTTGTTTGACTGCCAGTAGTGATAAAACAGCCAGACTGTGGGATCCATTCACTGGGAAATGTGTACAGGTATGTCTAGTGTCTAGTGTCTCATACTGTATCATTAATATGGTGCGTGACAATAATACGTACAGTATACAATTGCACATCTGCTTGATTGTGGGACCTCATTTTATGCACAAGCTTGTTGTATGCTGGTTTGCCCATAAGAACTTTATTTTAGAGAAGAGTTAACATTTCTGATCAAGCTACAGTATTTTAATAAGTAAAATACGCAAAGTTCATTGCGTGCCGCTTCCTGGAGGCTCTTCGCTTGGGATAAACGTCCAGAGAAGCGCTGACGTACTGACTGCATGTGAATATCCACGTTTTCCACTCGTGATTCGTCAAACATTTGTGACCTGTCAAGCTTGGAAGTGCGCGCAGGCAAGATATATTAAACGGGAGTGGTGTTAAATACAAGGGAGTAACGAATACTATAGAAATTGCTGGTTTGGGAAAAAGAAAACTTAGAGTAGTTCTTTCTTGTTGTTGTCCCTCCTTGAACAGGTGCTGGAGGGACACACAGATGAAATATTCAGCTGTGCCTTCAATTACGAAGGAAACATCATAATCACAGGTGAGAGATGCTATCACCAAATCTCGTGCTCTCTGGAGCAGCAACCAATCCAGTAACAAATTGATAAGTTCCCAAATAGCACAATTGTCATGGGTATCGAGCTTGCTTTCTGTGGTATAATTACCTTTACTCGAGTCCACTACCCAGTTTTCTTCCGCTGTGGTGACTAGTGATTGTGAAGAAGTTGCACTTGTCGGTTTTTTGGGCGATGCAGTAAAGTGGTCGGTATGTGGTCGGTTTGTGGTCGGTGTATAGTCCGTAACGTGGTCGGTACGTGGTCGGTATAATTTCTGACTTGCCTTGAGTACGAACACAAGTTTTGACGGCGCATGCACTCCTCTCACACCGATACTGTACGTTACACAGCCAAAGTCCACACGATAATATTTTCTACTTTCATGGGGATAAATCTCCACAATTATACACTGTCCTTGCAGGGTGCGTTTAGGTCGTCAAACGAAAATTCGTTATTTGAACTGGCCGTTGTACTGAACAGAAATATGTTGTTGTTGTTGTTGTTGTTGTTGTTGTTGTTGTTGTTGTTGTTGTTGTTGTTTTTAGGTAGCAAAGACAACACGTGCCGACTGTGGAGATGAGACTCGAGTCACGGCAGGACTATGGATGAGACATCACGTCTTGGACCTGCCTGAGTTGCTATCTTTTAAGTGCACTTTTGTGCACGGTGTTTTTCTTTTTGTCCTTCTGTGTACAAATGATTACGGCAACAAAGGTCGAGTGTCCATCACAGATTGGGATACGCAGACTTTAGGATGGCCAACTCTGCAGCCGACGGGATTCGCTACCAGAAGAAGAAGAGACGTCCTGTTGATGACAGTTATGATTTATATGATTTGAGAGTTCGGCTTTAAGTTGTATAAGAAACAGAGAAAGTATAGAAATACGAAAAAGGAAAAGAAAAAAAGCAAAGAGAGGAAGAAGAAGAAGAAGAAGAAGAAGAAGAAGAAGAAGAAAACGATAAATTATCAGATTATTGAAATTTTCTACCCTCTATGGTTTGCTAACATTTTGTATTAAGTTGTGTTGCGTTGATTCACCTAATTCCAATTCAATCAACATTAACACGTGTATTTTACAAGTTGGAACATTCAAACACCACTATGCGGACTTTAATCTGACGAAAGTCTGTAAAACTTTACTTACACAGGTCCTAAATGCATAGATACAACAGTATTTTTAAGGTGTGGGAAAACTGGTCCGGACTTGTAAAATGCACTTATAAAATTTTTATTGAACTGGCCCCAGACTAAATACCAGATCTACCGTTTGTTCTTACAGGGAGCATGTGTGACATACTAGTGAGGTTTGATCTATCAATCAGATATACTAACAGTGGGTTGGTAAAAAAGCTGTAAAAAAGGGACTATTTTTTGTTTGTTTGATTTGTGCCGTCTGAATCGATACCTCGTAAAACTTGTGTTAAAAATTATTTGATACGTTTAAAACAAAAATATAACGTTTAAAAAGTTCATATATTTTGTTCGTACCATTTGATCGATTTGTCCTCTTGTGTGTAATTTGTAGTTTTCCGTTTCCAAGTGAACTGATGTTTCTGTCAGTATGACGTTTTTATAGTGTCTCTGATATTAAAGTACAACTCGAATGAACTGCTGAAAATGCCTGGGTTCCCGATGGTATCATCTTGTTTGGACATTAAGCCAACCACCCCTCCGTGGTGATCAAATACTCCGGTCTTTCAAATTACCACCTCCCCCGGGCAATGGTACGTTAACCTAAAAAAAATCTCGGCCTTCTTAGGATAGAGTGATAAGCTGAAGGAAACTAGCCTGTGTGGGATACGTCTGCACGCCAGTTAAAGTACAACGGACTGACCGAAACGTCACCGTCACCCCGCCCTCTAAAGTATGAGGCTTGGCTACCAAGCTAGGACATCGCAACATGGCCGCCAAGTGTAATGTCGGTGCAAGTCGATTCTTTATACAATAGTAAACCCATTTTTTCACCATACAAGACATATACCATGGCTTTGGAAGCAGAGGAAAGTACCACAGTACCAAATTTGGCTCTGTGTTCTATTGTTAATCCGGCATTTAAGGAGGTATGGCGCTCTCTTATATGTTTGCTCGATGGAAGTGAATCGGTCAAATTTCATTTTGAGTTGCTTCTCTTCTTTTGATCAAAATGTTAGGATAAGTAATCTGCAACTGTTCAAAAGTAGTGTAGTTTCAACTGCTTGTGTAAAACAGTATTTAATGTATTTGTTTACGACGACTCGATATGCTGTTACGTTGAAGATATTTTTCAACGTACATCTCTTTTCACTTGAGTAATTTTTCTACATTGTATCGTCCTGATGTTTGCCTTCTATGTCCAAGGTAGGCAACACTTTATAATTACGAGAATTCGCTGAGATTATTTGGACGTTAAATGTAGCAACGATCGATGTTTGCTATGTAAATAATTGCCTGTGTTTGGGTTGTGTGCAGCTTTTTGAATCTGAATAATTTTGTTTTTCTGTCGCTATACAGACGACCAAATGATAGATCTGCATTTTTAGGTATTAATTAACTGTGTATAATACCATGATTCTTATTACGATGAATTTTATTACTAAAACTTGTTAATTTTCAAATTATTCTTATTTTTAGTATTATTTTTGATTCTATGAATGAAATTAATAATCACTATTATCTTTATGTGCCAATCAATTGAAAACGTCAATATCTCCCCAGGGTGAGAGCTAGCATGAATTGTCTGCATGTTTGTATGTAAGCCTTTTTATATTTTAATTAATTGACTAAGGGTCGATATGTACACCTACTGTAGACACTGTAAACTAGATTTGGACTTCGTCAGCATGGAGAAAAACATAGATACAATAATGAATCGACCAAGGGTCAATATGTGAAACCAAGATGCCAAAAAGAAATTGGAAGCTGACATTTCAAGTGCTAAGCCCTTTTACTCTTGGAGCAAGTGCACTTGCTCCGACAAAGGGCTCTTGCTCTGATGAAGTGCAGTTGCTCTGACAAAGTGCACTTGCTCTGACGAAGGGCTAGTGCTCGAAGCATCAGCTTCCAATTTCTTTACGGCTTCTACTTGGTTTCACACGTTGGCCCTTAGTCAACTCATTCTATGTCTTTCTCCACACCGATGCAGTCCAGATCTAGTTACCCTGGCTTGTACTAGTTTTCCATTGTATGTAAACATAAACTTACTACAACAGTGGTAATGAACTTCATCTTTGTAGCTGGAGTCAACATTTGATACAGAGACTGTGAAGACACTTCGGGTTGCATTCACAAAGGTACAGTGAGGACTATATACACTGTATGTTACTCCAGGGTGGGGAGGACACTCTCATATGTCACAGTGTCGCCCCAAAGCTACAGTGTAGATAATATTGTTTTGTTTTTCTTGGTGTGGAACTTGGTCTGGCAGTGCCAGGACTCAAACCTGTTGTCAAGTTTGAAGTCAATTTGACTCACTGATCTCTTCAGCTTGAAAGCTGCCAAACCTAAAAGATCGACGAGGCATGTGGCTTTTATTACAAAACAGCTGCCAGTAGAGAGTGTTCTTGAGCCTTCATAGCCATGAAAGTTTCATTTTGAGCGCTTGGAGCTAAAAAACATGCCATTTGCCAGGTACATGATCAATAATTATTCTTTCTGTACAGTATATATATTCTGAAACACAATTATTTTATTATTAAAGAGCGCTAAACCAAAAGTCAATAGTGCATCATGTATTGTACATGCATTTGAACTGTTTGGTTGAATTTTAATTTTGAAAATTTGATCAGGTGGAGCGAGACATTCCAGGAGTGACTCAAGAAATTGTGAGTGGGATTCTAAAGGCAGGTCAGTGGAAACAGTTTTTCATTTGTTAAAAGTTAATAAAGTACATTGTAACATACCTATAGTGAACGTTTACATTATTTCATTTCATTGGATGCAGACTTGATTGGTTCTAGTGAATTCACAAACAATTTTGGCTTGAGTATTTAATACAAGGCTGGGTGTTTGTAACATGCAAGCATGCAGGCCAACCTGAGCACTCTCATGTGTCTCTCAATTTATCACTGACTGCATTTTTCTTCCTGGTCAGAATCTATCGGGGTTAACATGAATGAAGTTTTGCTGAGATGTGCATGTACTGATACTGATGGTAAGGAGTTCTGTGTTTTTCATTCCTGTATAATGTTATGTATTGTACTGCCTTTAGCAATCAATATCCCCTGAATATTGAAGAGAGACAGTAAGGTGGTTAAAAGTTTGAAGTGGAAGGGACTGTAGCAGGTTTACCTCTCGTAAACAGCCAGCCTTGGCCAAATTTCAGACTTCAGCAGATTCTTTTGAGAGGATTCACTTGTTTTAGTGATGCTTACATGTACATGTTTGTCTCAAAGTGCAATGCTTTTTTTTAAAAATATTGCTCCCACTTTAGACTTCAAAACAAGTCGAAAGGAAAAGGAATTTGTAACACTCTACAAGAAGGCCAGAGGTAAAGTTGAATGGATTGGACACATGAAACATGCAGTGCCAGAGTTGCCAGATAGTGGAGGTCTGGTTTTGGTTCTGATATATTGTGGGTTGCCCTGACTGTCATGATTCTGTGTCCTCAGATCTCAAGTCTGTGCTGTCTAAAATCCCGGCTGAAATCAGGAACAGGCAGCATTTTCTACAGACCATCAAGTAAGTCATGCTTCAAATAAGTTTTTAATTGTAGGTTGTTAATATCCACATCGACTGTGTGCAGGATTTGCAAGTAAACAAAAGTGTTTTGGGCAATATGGCCCCGTGGTAAACGACAAAGAAGTGCATTGTGGGTGCTTGCAGGTCTCTGATTAATAAATTTCAGGGCTATCTTTACAACAAATCATTACAAGATTACTTTCACTTGTAATGTGTACTAATACAGCAGGAAAATTACTCTTGTACTGTAGGGATATTGCTAGTGCCATCAAGGAACTCTTGGATGCTGTCAACGAAGTATTCAAGAACTGTCCTTCTGTTGGGAAAATGGTGCAATACAGAAAGGTAGGTACAGGGAACACTCTCACCTCTTGCATCAAGTGATAGTGTTGAGATGTAATTGAAGGTTTTACTTTTTGATTTTAGAGTATCTTTAGATTAACATGACTTTGGTACATGTACATTAGTGTAACATGATTCTAGTACAGTTGCTTATTTTGTATCGTTTCAACCTTGCAGATTTTGGAACACAACAAGAAAGAATTTGTGAAATACTCCAAGAGCTTCAGTGACACACTCAAGCAGTATTTCAAGGACGGAAGGTCAGTTGTTTAGAAGTTCTTTCATTGTTTGCGTGGTGGTTGTGAACCTGGTTAATCATCGGTAGTAAACTTGCAATTAGGTAAACGTAAACTTGGGGTTACAATGATAATGGTCAAAAGTCGTTTGGACACTTTGTGCAGACTACAGTATCAAGATGCACATGTGGAGTACAATTTTAACCCATGCAGTCTGTAAGGCTCTTATTCCTTGGTTCAGCTCCCTCCTCTCCACTCTGTATTTGTTGGCTCCTTGTGCAGGTACATGTCAAGAAATAATGCTGAACTCCCTGGCAACATCCAACCGGGGAAGGGGTTAAATATGTACCATAATTTGCAATCCTCCAAAGAATTTCGATCGTGATTGCACATTAGTTTCAGTAGGACACCGCACTATATTAGGTTGCACGTGTGTCACGTGAACGAAACAATGAAACACGTGACTTGGCTGAGAAAGGCCTGGTGTTACATTTAAGCTTGTCCAGGTGTTAAAAACATACCAAGTCGGGTGAAGTCAGTCCTAAAAAGACAAAACACAAGTGCACTCAGAATATTGCAGGAAAAAGTCTGTGTTCTTGCTCATCGCACATCGCCGTGCTGTGTGGGATAAAACTACAGTGATGTACAGTAGTTCTTGGAGCCATCAAAGTTCGCGCCAAAAATCGACGAATGACGTCACACTGATCAACAAACTCAAAAATAACGAAAAGGTTTTGAAACGATGAAAAACGTAATTTGGTTTTGCAGCACTGTAAACATTGCAAAGCAGCACAAGATGAATGCTATATACACCCGAATCATTTTTCTTAGCGCGCGAAAAATGGTCGGTGCTAATCGACCAGTGTATCGTTACCAGCTTTAGCTAAAAACACCGTTTTATTTCCAAACCACTGATGGTTGTCTTTCCGAACTCCAACAGAGCGGACTCCGTGTACGTAAGCGCCAATCGGTTGATCAACCAAACCAACAACATCCTGTACACATTCAAACTCGCTGGAGGAAGCTGATAGAATTGTACTCGTGTAAATGTTTCAAATGCTCTTTTATATTTATAGTGGTATTCTTGTTGCGTAGCTGAAGGCGGTGCTTATAAGGCACGCGTATTTCTATAAATTAGGACTCATTTTTATGGATCGAAATAAAAACTTCACGCTGTCTGTCTGGCTGCCTGGTTTTTTCAAGCACGGAGATTTAGACAGTTCAGATTTCCTGCGTTGACAATAGTTTTGTCAAGCAAGATGAAGTGTTCACTTTTGTCATAGTCTGTAGTTTAAATTCCTAAGGGATTTTCAAACAGTGTTTAGTACCCCTGTGACTGAGTTGAGTTTATATTAAAGCCCCTGTAATACAAAAATGCCAGAGGTGGTTACGGTCATTACTGTTGTAAATGCCGTGAAATACCGAGCACCGATGTTCTAACCATTCAAAGATCAAGGACATTGCTTTTACTCATAAATCATAATACTGAAGTTTAGTTACATCTAAGCTTTACACGTGTAATTTGGCGTAATTCATTTTATGCAAACGAATTATAAGGATGAAGTCTCTTTCGTCGACAACCTGTTCAGTGCCACGTGTATCTGTAGAATGAGGACTCCGGGTCGAGCTTATGGTTACAAATTTAATCAACCTTTATAGGCACTGGGATGTTTGTTTTATCAAGAATTGATCTCCTGAATCTCGGGTAGTATTAATTACGTTCAATTTATTGCCTATTTCTGTCACTGCGTGCGAGTAACGATGTGAGTTGAATTTGGCATTGGCCCCTGTTATCTGTAATTGCATCTAATGAATTATGCACTATGACTTCTTGTCAGTGATCGTTGTTCATTGCCTTACTAATCGAATAACTTACAAGTCAATGGAGTAAATTTTCGGAACACCGGAGGGGCTCGACCAGATGGTTGAACGAACACAAAACAAAAGCAAAGGCAGCGACAAGATCAGAATCATACACATGTGTGAAATGGGGCTCAGTTCATCGAAAATAAAGAAATTAGAATACAGCAATATAAAATACTCGCTATACTACAGTATATATATATTATATTCCTTCAAGCACGGGGATTCCGAGAAATATTTACAATGTCGTTGCCATCGTCGTTTTTACTTGTATGTTATTTTGTGTAACTTCAACTTCACCAGCTCGCTGTTTGGACAAAGTACTCTCGCCAGCAAGTTACACAGTGCCCTTGGAAAATTTGGCTACAAATAAATAACCTAAAACTAAATCAAGTTTTTGTTAAAAAAAAAAAAAAAAAGAAAAGAAGAAAAAAAAAAAAAAAAAAAGCCTGCCTTAGACGTATTCATTGTTTAGAATAGGGAGAAAAATAGTTTTGTCTAACTTACTGCCGGGGCAATTATGACAGAACTCGTGGCTGACTCAATCAAAACATCTGTGTGTAGTCACAGGAGCACAGCAAATAGCCTCTGTCTTGGGTTTAAACTAACAAAACTATCAATAATTCCTGATATTACTCACATATTTGGTTCAAGTCAACTTGGAAGAATCAAACCTTTAAACCCATCGCATAGTTCCGTAGGTTTGACTTCGTGTCAACCCAACCGATTGAATTAAAGAGCCCGATGGCTGCAGATTCATGCTTACTGATGACGTAAGACGGTCATGAGTCTGTGATGGCTTGCGAGATATCACTTGTAAAGCTTGAGCATCGAATGTCTCGTTATAGACGGAGTGTTTAAAACGCCTCCTTTGATGGAGTTCTCGACATGTTTTAACAACCGACCAACAAGTGCAGCAAATTACAACGATCAAAACTATTCCAATTAAGATTATGGCAATGGCTGCAAGTTTCCCAGATTCGTTTAGCTTGCCAAATTCGAGGATGTTGTCGTTGTTGTTTGGCACTGGGAGGCGGTCCTCGTGTCCTTTTCGAGGCTCTTGGTTAATTCCCATACTAAGTGCCATTGCTGGAACCACGGTGAAGCCAACGACAAGAGTGAGTTCCATTGCTATCGTGACTTCTTGCCACATCTCGAAAGTCGTCATCAGGCGAATGGCTGTGAAGCGTTTATCACAAACAATTATTGAGATCCATTTGGTAGAAACACTCAGACAGCGAAGCTGTCAACCGTGGGTGTGTATTTCTGAACAATTTTAGCGTTTGAAATATTTCGCGTGACTATAAATATAACACACTCGTTTTACCGAGCACTTCTTCTGAAACTAAAACAAGTTCAGACCATGCGATTAGTGAACCCATTGGGAACATCTTGGGGACGTTGATTGGTGAACAAGTGCATCATGGGAATCTTAACCTCCTGCATTGGTGGTTGCTTCTTCAATTAAGATAATTCGCTCTTGAGATGAAATGTGTTCAGTTCGGCAGCAATTTATTGACGTTTTACGTCAAACCATTCAGCTTCTGTCGATTACACAAGACGGAAATAACTTGTGAATTGCTCATTAGCTCTCATTGCTTTTAGAGCGCTTCAAGCGAATGTTCGAGAAAGATATGTATTACTATTAGTATTGTTTGTTATAAATTATGCATCGCCTTTACAAAAATATAAAACGCCCAATATGTGACGAACCACGCAACCACTTCGTTAGAAAGTAGTAAATTTGAGTCAACCAGGAACGGGTTTATCGAAAAAGAAATTGGGCGATAGAATATCTTGAATGGATATTTAACTGTATGTTTTAGCTGATGGATCGACTCGACCAAATTGTCGCTTTGGTGCAGCCGGAAGTATCGAGCCAGACCCTAAACACGGACAACATAATATTATTTTCGAACTATAAACATTCCCAGAAAGTTATTTTAGAAAACATGTCCATTGTTAAAGCACAAAAAAGTGACAATTTTGTAAGAAGGTCAAATATTTGAAGGCGTTTTAAAAGTTCAGCTTTTGTCATATTCGATCTGCCGTTCGGTTCACAGCGTGATCATTTTTGGCACTTGATAAGAGCATTGGCCTGGATTATTTCGAGTGCTCGCGATTTGAATGAGAGTTAGGCAATTGAAATTATTTCATCGAATAATGGAGTACTTCGTAATTCAACCGTATACTGTAATTCTAAGGTTTCAGTTTGCCTCAATTTACTGGCGAAATTGTAAACCCATGGGGTGTACTGTAACACCAATAGCACATTATCTTTAAGTGAATTCACCGATTTGAGTCTGATTCGATTCGTCTGAATCGTTCGATTCATTGCCCGTTTACAAAACCATTTCGACCACAATCCTTTGCGCGCCCGCGCACCATTGTTCAGAAACTTTAATTTTCCATCCGATTGTTTGACCTAAAAGTAAGCTCATTTAGACACCATCAATTCATGTTATGTTTCTTCATGTTGGAATTTTTTTTTCCCAAAAGCTCTGCGCAAGAAAGGGTAAACGACGCCTATTGTTAACAGTTGGGAAGCCGGTCAGAGTTTCTTTCAACATTGTTCAAAAGGGACAAGAACATATTTAGAATAACAAATGGCTGATAGAGACATTGAGTACAAATGAATATAAAACAATAATATTAACACTGTTTTCTTACTGCGGCACAAATATAAATAACGTATTTTGGAAATCCTTCACTCTTGGATGGCGTCATGATCCTCCAGCAGGACCTTTTGGTTTCGATCCCAAAAAACTTTGACTCTACACGATTTACTGAAGGCATATAATATCTTCAATATGTCTTAATTTAAGAAAACCCCGTGGAAGACATCCACCCCACCCCCCACCCCCCCCCCCCCCCCCCCCTCTCCCTCTCTCTCTCTCTCTCTCTCTCTCTCTCTCTCTTTAATTCGGGTCCGCAGCTAAGCGCGGATAAAGTTTTCAATAGGATTGAGATAATTTATGTGAAGCAGGTGCGAGACTACGGGGAATCATTTGTGTCAACAACTGAAAGAAAAAACTCACTCGTCATACTTATTATAGTTGTGTTGTCATGATCAGGTGGGATAATCAGTATTGCCACTGTTATTAAAGGGGCTTAGCTTTTTCATCTTAGTCATAAAGCCAATTTGACAGTCACTTGCAATTTATATATGGCTCTTCGAGAGTCTGAACCCCGCAAGACAGCCAATAGAACACAGCATATCGAAACTGTAAGTGAAAACTTTTCATGACAATAGCTTTTTTTTTTTTCATTAAAATACACGATATCCGGTTTAAAATTTTCACGATATGAATACATAATTGCCATTACAGGCTAATCCTACCGTTCTGGTTCAAAACGTTTGAACGATTAAATCGAAAAAAAGCCAAATATTTCCGTTCTACCGTGAAAACGAAGGATATACCATTTCAGAGAGACTAGATTCAACATTTTCCGGGGAGAATGCCCCAGGGATCCCCTAAAGGTTTGTGCCTTCTGCTGTTGCATCCCCGCCCCCGTACCTGCCGGTTTTTTATTTCAGAATGATGGCAAGTGAATATGGCATATCTGTGCTGCATTTGTTCGCCAGGTCTCGATAGCGCAAAAGTTGAAATCCTTCTTGGTAAGCGAGGACGTAATTCCTGGCTAGGAAAAAACCTAAAGTGGAAAAGGCTTGTTTCTTTATGTGCTTATGTCCTGTGCTAATTTGAACCGGATTGTTAACTGGGCGCGGAGCTTTATCTCTGAAAGCATCGATTAAGTTAATATATATTACACCTTCATCTTTTTAATTTTGATTAAGGCAAAATTGGCCCTGCGTGTTACTCAAATTAACCACTGGAGAGAAATATAAAAGATTTTGTGATTCAGGGATAAATACTCTGATTAACCGAGTGAAATATGTGTGGCTACGACGATTGTGTCGACCGACCGCATGGAAAGTCGTATACTATTTTAAGGGCACACACGCGATACGAGGACACGCCTTTTTGCGCCTCGGTGAGTAAAGATCTATTGCAGCTCGGCAGATAACAACTTGAACGCCCCAACGAACTGAAACAGGTGAAAAGTTGAGTTAATTAAACGCCAATCATATTTGTAGTTTTCATTAGTATTTCTATTTTGGGCATGACCATTATAATATTCAGCTAATCGTGCGGTCGATGATCACTTTTGAGTCGTTTACAGTCGCCTCCTCTTGGCTAAGGCTGGATGTTGCGGAGACCGTTTCATCCACGGCGAAAAGTCCCCGAGAGTTAAAACTAAGTTTCAAGAATTAACCTCGAAAGCTGCAAAGACTCCGGGACGGAAATACATCCCCAGAGTGTTAGCTTTTACTGAACCGACGGACTTTCATGGACGATGGCTTTAGCATTTGTATTGATGGTAGTTTTTATGGCGCTCGACAGATCTGTTTTTGCATCAAGCCGCATGCAGCAGGGGATGGCGTCGAACAGCCAGTCTGTAGCTTTCGTGTTTGGTGTTATTGCTACGCTACTGCTGTGTTTGATGGGACTCTTTCTGTGTTTATATTTCGCTTGCTACTTTGATGCTGCTGCTGCAACTGAGAGAAAACTCAGCTTCTCTGCTTCCGTATGACTGCGGAAAACCGCTGAATGTGATGAGTACAAGCTGCCTTTCTTTTTTAGAAAAGATTCCGGTGTCAGGCTTTCTGAAAGACGCTTTTTAAAATGTGCCTATGGGAGAAACAAGAGGATGTAAATTGTATATGGCTTCCATTTTGAATTTTGAGTAAATGGAATTGTCCAATTCATGACAAATGTACTCAAAAACCGTATATAGATGATGTAAAATACGAAGTTGACTGCGGCCCTTTACTGTGTTTGTGCAAGTGAGTCTGTATAATTCATATTTGTCTACTTAGAAGTCTTGGTAAAAAGGACCGTTATTGTTTTGACTTGTGGTCAAACCTAAACACCTCAACTGAAATGTGGAATTATACGACCTCTGTTTTTACAAAGGGAATTAACTCGAGATATGTATAAATAATGGTTGGGGGGTTCCATAGTAATTGTTATCACATCATACTTTACCAGCACAGAGCCACATGAAGTGTTGGCCTGAACCGGCCATGAGGTTTGAAGTAGTCCGCGCAGGCAGGATATTGTATATACGGGCGTTTTATTATGAAATCTGTAACAGCAAATATTTCCGCAGATATCCTAGAAAAAGAACGACACCGTTTAAACCACTGACATCATATTTCTTTGTCAGTAATCGGCCAATTCTTGAACAAACGTGAACTGTTTACCCCCTCCCCCCGTCTCAATGTTGTTCGGGCCTGAAATCTTGTTATGTGTTATTGGATACTCAACATTGAAACGGGGGAAGGGGGGAAAGATGCTGTCAAATAAAATCCAGATGAGAGTGAGGGAATAGAAGAGAAGAATGAGTCTTTTTCTGCGAGTGTCTCAACCATTTTGAATTTGATTGCGGCTTGTAAGCTCCATCCAGGATTAACATCAGTTGTGACAAACAGACTAAAATAACTAATCACCCTCACCCAATAGGAAATGTGTCCAGACGATGTTATCGCCTCTCATGCATGTAACAGGATAATATGCCAAGAGCAAAATGGAGAATACTCGAAACTAGACAATGCCTCAACTTCAAAAGACACAACTTGTATTGGTTATTTGAAATTTGTCGCTAGATACTTCTATAGCATTCAAACTGAACCATTTAGCTATATATATATATATATATCAATAACATACTTTCAAGTTATTTCTAGATTTTTATGATCAGAGTTTTTAATAAATCATAATTGTCATGCGCCATCTGCAACAGTGGTCATGCAGCGTTCGTCACGAAACTAATTCGTAAAACACATCTTGAGCTATGATCATAGCTGGTTTTAGTACAGACAACACTAAGTCCCTAAGTGTACAATAAAATTTGGAAAAGACGAACTCCGAAATTGCGCATATAGTTCACTCGTTTGACAATCTGTAAATTATGCATTAAATGAATTTTCGTCTAAAGCCCAATAGACTGGTGGGAGCCAATTCTAAATATGATTAAGTACCTCCCGCATCCAAATAATTTACGAAATGCAAATAATATACGTTGATTTTATTGTGAGGCAAATAGATCTGAATATGTTAAAACATAGAGTAAAAATAGGAACAAGAACGGACAACCTTTTGTAGCGGCGAACGTGACTAGAGTAAAATTATCTCGTAGAACAGCTGACGTTATAACTTGCACCTTGGTCGTTAATTGGTGGAGCAAAGACTCTTTCAGCTTTGTTCAAGGTAATTACAAAAATCAACGAGGTATAATGGATTTCAAGAGCTCCGTTTGTCCTATTATCCTACGTGTTTGTCTTGTTGGGTTCTCGGAGAGCCTTACAGTCAGTGCGGGGAATGAAAACCAAGAAAAATTGGGTTCATCGCGGTCGTCGTATTCAGCGTTTGAGTCACTTACTGTAGTGATTATTATTCTCCTGGTCATGTTAGGGATATTGACATGTTTGTGGTGGACATGTTTCAGTCAGAAAGATTTTTATGCCGTTCCGCCCCAGTTTGCAACTAGGAAACTTTCAAGGAGAGAAAAACTCCAAGAGGATGAAGCGGAAATCGAAGTTTGAATTGCCACGGCTTTTAAAGTAAAAGTTGCCTGACTATATAAGCGACATTATGCAGAGCAACTCAACACGGAAGAACGTCATATATTCAAGAATAAAGACGAGAAACGAGTAATGAAAAGCCATCTAGTAATATAAACTGATAAACATAGTACTAAAGAAATATTAGTTGGACAATAACGGGAGCCGCGATATTAATTTCAGTGCATCTTCCTGCAAGTTTGTATGTTATAACAACAGCTTTACTGGCCTTGCGAAATAATGTTGTAGTATATAAAGGACATAGTGTAAAAATGTAAATTATACTAATACTCTTACGGCTACAACAGCTAGTTTTTAGGTGTACCGTGGAAAGGAAATTTAAGACTATTGTCAATTTTTTTTCCTCGCTGATTGTTACGTGGGAGTGAACCTGGAAACACAGCGGTCAGCGGTCGGTGTGTACACAACCAGGAGATCCCAAAACAAACAGGGAACACATAACATTCTCAGCAAGTAATTTTTATTATTTTTATAGTATAATTACTACTCATAACTAGTCACGTAAACAAATAATATATGATTCGAACGTATGTTAGTTTTTGTAAGGATGTACTTCTGAGAAGTGTCATGTACGTACAACGAATGTATAAACACGCTCGATTACATACTGAGAAATGTAAGTAGACTCTCCTTTCTTGGCTCAAAATGTTTTGTCCCAGCTTTGTAACTGAGCGCGAGAGAGAATGGATCGAGCGAAAGTTCGCCATCTTGTTTCCAAAAAAATGTTGAAAAGTAGAAAGGAGTAGCGATGAAATGCTAATTTCTTCATGGCCATGCATATACTGCATGTTCCTGTTTTAAGGTAATAAGAAGAAAAGGGGTTTTGAGCGTTGCCAGGACTCAGAGGATGTCTTCGTGTTCGGTTTTGAGTTCGTTGGATAGAATTTACAAGTGTAGACGTGACGTGATCAATTAAAACTTACCATTGACTTAGTACTTCAAAAAAGATATGCTCCTTACTATGTATGTGAAAGAAATTGACCACTCTGAATACATTGTAATAGCCGCAGTGTTCACTTTCCAACTCCTGAACTGTCAAATGAAACAAAAGACTGACTCTTAGTCAAAATACGTTAAGAGCTCTCAATGAGTTTATTCACATATTAACAATCATTTTGACATTATTGCTGTCGAGCAGAGTTCATGGTCGTGACAGAATTTTGACACAACAATATGACATGTGAAATAGTTTTAACTTAAAAATTAAAAAGCATGCCTTCGCGACAGTAGTTAAATGATCGAAAACGCATTTAGTTGGTGTTTGAACAAATCCGCTTACACTAAGTAATGCGAGAAAGTTAATTAATCTTCAAGGCAGTCAATATAGGTTTGAGGGGTATATAGATTACATATGACAATAGCCTGGCTTAATGTTTAGCACACGAGTCGTTTTAAGTGTTTTCTGAACTTTTCACACTGGAAAGTGTACACAAATGGATTAGCAGTAGAGTTTAAGACCAGCAGGCATATAGCTGCTTTAAATCGCACGCTATTTGATGGGAACAGTTCAGGATAAAATATTGAAGCGAAATAAAAAACGTGAAATGGAAGAACTGCGAGGGCGTAAATTATGCTGACGGTAATGGACTTTTTTGTGACCTTTCTTCTTGCATTTATTACGGCAAGATGGGTGGCATTTGCTGTAGATTTTATCCACAACGAGTGCACAACTCTTGAATAGAGGATCACCATCGTACAAACAGGCAGAATTGCCGCGTTAACCAGCCACAGGAGCCAATACGCGACCTTCTGCCAATGCTCAGGAAACGTTGCACGACAAAGTTTCGTGTCCGAATCAACAACCTTGATTATGAATGACGGAATTGTGTGCACTGTCGCCAGAATCCAACACGCTGGTACAATTCGCTTTAATTTTCGATTAGTGATTTTGTGTCGAGTACTTGTGGGGTGTACAACGACATAGAATCGTTCAACTGCGACCCATACAAGACTGAAAGCCGATACCAGTGACGCAATCCAGCCAAAGTTCCTGCCACTAGATGTCTTGCACAAAACAATTGCTGTTGTTTCTGTCAGAAGCTCGTCGAAAAGAAACGTCGGTGCGAAAAAGAGTCCAACCATAATATCTGCGACGGCCAAGTTTAACAGCAGGTAGTTCATAGGGGTCTTCATGGCGCGGTATTTGAGGATAAGAAAAATAACAATGGCGTTACCAACCACGTCAAGAGCAAGTATCATCGTAAAGCCAACGTGAAAGATAAGGTCTGTAGTCATTATTGGATCCTTTGCCTGCCCGTGACGAATAAATAATGCCAAGCTTTCATCAGTGATATAGCGTAATTATGTATATAACCACATCGGAGTATACTTTAAAGAAATTAGTAATGTCAAGAAGGCACGATCTTATTTCTTGCAGCCAATCACATGATAAGAAGAATGCAGCTGATAAAATATGTTGAATTTTTATTGATTCAGTAAGAAAAAATTGCGAACATCAAAGCACGTACTGCTCGTTGTGAATTCTCACAAATGAGGAACAGCGACGAGGAAAATGACCTTTGAAGATTCGAATTTTAAAATTACAATAGGTTTTATAAGTAAAAATCTCGCGGTGAATTTGTAACTTGAAGTGCACTCATCATGAGTTGGCATGATATTATATTTGATATTAGTGCGTTCTTTTAATTCAAACCTGTCATGTGACTGTGAAAAGCTCGGGTTTCAAACTGCGGGAGTGCATAAAGTTGACATCTCAGGAGAAATGGATTATTTTTAAAAGCAGTCTACGGTTGGTTTTACTTTGAAGTCATAGCATCCGAATTTAGAACACTTTTAGCCAATCCGTTCCCCTAAAATCAGACATTTTAATCAGTATTTGTAAAAGAGGTTATGGTGGCCCGAATTTCGGACACGTTTTGTTGCATCTTTCATCCGAAATCGGGCAATTTGTGTTTGTGAGATAAAAATCCGTTATTTTGGCCAGTCCTCGTAGGTGTATTATAGTGGTCCGAATTTTGGCCACAATTTCCTACATTGTCTTTTACAGGACCTTTTTACTAATGTTTAAGAATTGTAGAAATCGTTGAGCAAAGGATAGGACATCTACTCAATTTAGACAAAAAAATATAAATGCGCTCAAATAGGGCATTCCAATGCCTGGTTTTGCCAAATCACCCAAATAGATCTTGGTGTGGATGGCGGTTACTCAGCCATGGGACCTAAGAGGTTTGGGGACGACTCTGTTATCACTAGAAATTAATCATCCGTTGCTTTGCCGGCCTATAGCTTTGGCTTTCAAATCGAGGAAATACTATTAGTATTTTGTAAACTTCGACAGGCAAAATCGAACAGAAGCAAAGTTAAAGATGTTTGAATTTAAGTACCTAGTCCTTGATCGGTCTTTATAAACATAGTGGATTGCAATCTATAAGCGTTTGCTACACAAACGCAGGCCCATAAACCATGGATTACAAAAGCAAGAAAATGAAGAACATCAAGAAAAATCATGATGTGTTCATTGTGTACTCGTCACTCATAGTCATCATATGGTTGGCATTGCTCAAAAGGCACCCAATTCGTCCACGTTTGCATACAAGGAACTGTCATACTCTTTTAAATTGATGTAAGTCTGTAAAAAGAAAATTACTTGTCTTAGAAATGCTACAAAACTATATACAGTATACATATGCATAAAAGTGCACGCGCGCGTGTGTAGGGGCTTGGGGAGGGGCGAATGCCACGAATTGTACATGATATAGTCACGTGGTTTGATAAATGCACTGTGAAGATGCAGGTATCTTTTGACAAAATTGATAAAACCCACCCTGTGGTTCCTTTCCAGTTTAGCCATCTGATCTCTCAGTGCAGCGAAGTTTGGTCTGTCATCAAGATTCTCTTTCCAGCAGTCAGTCATGACAACATAGCTACAGTATGCAGGAAGATAGTTATTAGGTGCTAGTCATAGTTTAACTTTGTGTGTGGATGTCACTTATATAAGCGCTGACAGATGGACAGGTTCAAACGAAACGAAAAACCCCATATGCAATGTTCATTTAAAGTCTGCTCAAATCTCGATTTTGGTGATTTTCATGTCAACTGTATTGAGCAGAGAGCGGGTTTTGATTGACTTGTTAAAGAAACCTGTGTGACAATAACTCACAGCTCATCCTTTAGATGTGACGGCTTCGGCATCCTATATCCCTCCTGTAGAAGGGCTGCAATGCGTCGACCATCCATATTTGGGTACGGACAACCTCCTGAAGGAATGATCAACAAAATCTTTTTCATCGACTGTTGTTATAACAAATTATAAGAATAATGAATAAGTCTTAAAAGGTCGAAACACGGTTTAATCTATTTTGACTGTGCGTGACTCACGACAACCCAATCACTCCTTTACTGACTTTAATACGCAGATCAACAATGCGGTACTGAATTGCTCGCTCACTTAAGTACAGCGTAAAAGAAACGTTAAGTATCTTTATTTATACACGGTAAGTAATTCAGCAGAGCCGGTGGGGCGTCTTGCCTATTAGGCAGGGATTGGCTTGCAAGCTGACACCAAAGTGTTAAATTGAGCTTTAATATATGTGAACTATAGATCAACAGAAAGCAGTATAACTGTTCCACAGGTAGATTTGGTGCATCCGCAGACTTACCGATAGTGAAGATTTCGTACAACAAAACTCCATAGCTCCACCTGCCAATCGATCAAATATTCGAAGTATTGAGGTTGAGCCACATATCATAACGTCTCAGTTTTGTGACGAATCTTTAAGTTGTTAATCTTATGAACAGTCATGGTAAATATAATTTAACAGATAATTTACAATGGCGGGCAATGTGAAGTTATGCTTAATGTCTTCCAATCTATTTTTTACTTTTCCAAAATAGCTTTTTCCGCAAAATTGGATACTTTACGGGCTGCTATTTGGGGCATGTCCGCTAAAATATAGCCTTTTTGGATTAATACTTACAAGTTGTTGACTTTTAAAAATAAACCATGGCTGGAAGAAACATACTACCTTGGTGTTAAGTTATCCACTGCGAAATCGAGTATTAGTTCCTACTATGTAATAAAACTTTTACTTACACATCACTCTTGGTGGTGTAAACTCCATAAAGTAAGGATTCGTAGGCGGTCCACTTGACAGGAAGACGGCCCTTCAGGATCAAGGATAGAATAGTAATGAACGACTTATTAAATAAGGATGGATACTTTCACTGCTAAAATCAATTATAAATTATATATTATTCGATTGTTATGTAAAATTTTTAACTGATGACTCCATCTAATTATTTCGCTAGTCTGGCATGATAAATAAAGGGACAAAATAGATTTCGATGAAGTTGTGACATCCACGTGAAGTCCGGCTGTTGACACAAATTGGCCGACGTCGAGTGATTACTTGTTCGTACACTTGTTTAATGCATTATTGAGTCTGATTCAAATTACCTATTACAGTATGTTATTTGACCGTGTCTGAGTGCCAATTTCAGTCTCACCTGTGAAATAAAAAGTTCGATACATATATTAATAACTAAATATGCTTACCCTGGTATTTTTGGTGTATATTTCATCTTGGTGAACGTCTCTTGCCATACCGAAATCCGTCACTTTGCACTTGGTTCCTTCACCTATCAGGACATTCCTGGCAGCCAGGTCACGGTGAATAATCTGATAGGTACACAATTTATTTAAGAATCTGTAACTGTTGAAAGATTTTGGCACCAACCAAAAAAAAAGAAAAATGGTTTACCTTTCTTGAGGAAAGAAAGTTCATCCCATCAGCAATCTGCCAGGCAAACTTAATGAGCTGCTCTGACGTCAGACTAGTCTGTGGTTTAACATCCGGGTCATTGTAATATTTGTCGTTGAGGCCTCGGCTCTTTCTCAGGTATCCCAGCAGGTCTCCATACGGGACATACTCAATAATCACCATAGGAGGTTCTATTAAAGTGTATAGAGTGGCATAAACAGTAGGCGAAAGTCATACACGCAACTTTACATGCACGTGTCCCGTTGCAAAACAACATCTCTTAACTCGAGATAACAATATTATTTAAACGCATGCATTTCGCAAGTAGACAATAAATAGTCTGCGTTAATTAACAAAGATGTTGAACACTGCAGACAGCGAGTTAAATAACCAATGTGCTTTTATGTTACTTTTATCCAATAATATTTCATATGGTAAAGCTTCTAGCAATCACGGCAACTCATGAATTACCCGAGGATGAATGGCGACAGGACTGGAACCGGCTACGTTTTTTTGTGTAGTTTCTACTTTCTTTCATGATAGTTCTTATTTAGTTTCTTCAAACGACGTGACCTTTTCTTCTGCCAAGTTACCTGATTCTGTGACACACCCCATAAGCTTAATGACATGGGGGTGCGGCTTAAGTGTTTTCAGCACTTCCAGTTCGGCGAGAAGATCTTTCCTGTCTGATGGTGGGGCATTATCTAAGGATGGCAAAATTTTGCACAGCTTATTAACGCACCCTTCTGATTTGACACAAGTCAATACTGATTGTGGCGTTTTACATTTGGTTCCTGAAAAAACCGAATGACCTTGCAAACTAGCTACAGTGGATCGTTTAATGTGCATGGTTATTATGTGAGAGTATTGAAAGAGGCCAAGATTTATTAGACTGCACTATTGACGTTATAACCTTTGTACTAATACAGGATATTTTTTTTTTATGCCTGTACATGCCATATGAGATATACAGATCTCTGCTATAAGATCAGTACAGGTATTACCTACCCTTAAGCATTTTCACTGCCACCACAATTTCACCATGTACTCCACGAATACCAGTCGCCGTTGCTTTACCGACTTTTGAGAAAGCTCCTTTGCCAACGATCTTTATCACATTGATGTTAGATCTTTTCAGCTCCCAGCTCCTGGTTCTTGGCACTAGGGGCATGTACTCACCGCGTGGCGTAGGGGACTGAGTACTTTCGTTGTCTACGGATGATACATTGCTGGATTCGACGGTAGCTTCATCCTCTTCGATGATGTCCTAACGTTCAGTCAATTTGGCAAATTCAGTTATTTTCAGCATATGTGATTATAACTTACGAGATTACTTACAATATTAATTACATACGTAACTGATTTTAAAGCCGTGTCGGTGCTTCTAACGAACTTGTTTTTAAATAATTACAATAATCAGGACTTGCTTTATTGATCTTGTTAAACATTATTCAAATTATAAAGCTTTGTTAATTATTAACTCACCATTTGAATAGCTTCATGGCCACATTGACTGCACACTAAGCTATATAAGAAAGCATGCATGGTTTTAATTTTAACAATCAATTTTCATGCGTCCCACGTTATGCCTCTACATTCAAAATGATTACCTTGGAAAGTATATATTATAATACGTCGTACTAGCCAAGTCCAACTTAATAGACAAAGTTTTTGAAAGCTGGCTTTCTAACTTTTAAAATTTGCAGCGCCGATATTTACGCTCTTCTAAAAATATATGAACAGTAATAACAGACTGAAACAAATATGATCAAAAAAGAAAAATGAAAACTGGGATGTTCTAAAGACTTTCTTTCCGGTCTAGTCAGCGCAAAGAACAAAGAATGATCGAGAGACCATACTGCTTGCTTGTACCAATGAGTGTAGTAAAAGTAAATACATACCTGTTTTGTTTCTGTGTGCCGGCTTTTTTAGGATAAAAAAAAAATATGCGTAAGCAAAGCGGTTAGTAGCCGTTTCGCTTGTATCAGGCCCTGATTAACATGAAATATAAAAGGAATGTTGTCTCGAGTTTCCGAGGCACCCTCCCCCCCGAGTCTCCTTGGTTTGCCAACTATATTCTTTCATATTTATTTAATTAAGCGAAAAGGCTGCAGTAATATCCTTGCCAGCAACAATTAATGCGGTGGGATTGGTAATACTTACCTTGATTCTGCAACAGTTTTCGAATAATTACAAGCAGAACAAGGATGATAATCAGCAAGATGGCAATGATCGATCCATAAATAATGTGAAGAAACTGGCACAAGTTACTATCTCCTAAAAAACAATGGAATATGCATGTGTTACTCGATACACGCAGGCATTATTACCAATAAACATGTAGAAACGTAGGCTTTCCCGTCGATATATTTGACATAGATAGGAATAATACGGAATAGTACTTTTTTTTCCCCTAGTAATTACTTAAATTAATGCTGTTGCAGTGTAGGTACGTTGCCAAGTCGTCTAAAAGTTGTACATATAGTCATACCTAATACGTTGCTTTTTCCTTGTCCGTTAGTTGGCGTAGTTGGAGCTGCAAATGTTGAACGTTTCACACAGAGAATTCAGTTATAGAAAAAGAACGTAAAACACGAAAAGACAACTTTGAAATAAAATTAGTCTGATTTTTATAACTGTTTTTTTTTTTTTTTTTTTTTCTTTTTTTTTCGAATTTTTTTTTTTTGGGGGGGGGATATTCTTAAAGTACATTATATCATCTAGAACACTCAGATAATCATTAAGAAAAATAAGCATGTAGGCAACGTGCTATCTGACTTAAAGAAGCACACGAGGATTTCTAAGAACACGAAGGAAAGTGTACACGACAAAGCAATTGCTGCATGTATCCTCAATACATTTATGAACTGACCAGTACTGATCATATTATGATATAGTCAACGGTCTGGATTTATCCGTCAATAAACTCACTGGACGAAAACTACAGTTATTTGTAGTTAATTAACATCTCACATAATAAATGTGCTTAGAATAGATATAGTAAACGTACTTATTTCTGAAAGGTTGATGATGATGAAGTCTGAAGGGGGAAATCCGTTGTCTGCACTGCACTTGTAGTCTCCAAAGTCCGTCTCTGTCCTTAGGTCCACACTAACTGTACTGACCCTGCGATTTTCTTGCTTCAACTGCGAACCATCAGGTTTGATCCACGTGATTTGTGGGACAGGTACTCCATCTGCCACACATTTCAGTTCAACTGCCTGACCGATCTTGGAGATCCCATCTTTGGAAGAAACGTTCCTATTGATTTTCGCCTTGTCTGTAATGAAAAATCCCTGCTTATCACTACTGGACTTCTCAGTATATATGCTAAGTTTTATTAAGTTACAATTGTTGTCCGTCTCAATATTGCATCAGTTCTGAAATACAGTTAAGGCGGACATCCTCGGGACTAGGTTTAGTGTCCGCCTCAGGGAGGTATCCACCTTAAAGAGAGTTTAGTTACAGAGAAACAACTGAATATCGGCAAAGACCAAATCTACATGCTGTCTGGCTTAGAGAGGTTTCCGCTTTAGAGGTGTCCGCTTAGAAAGAGTTGACTGTATAACAAATGTCCTCAGTAAAAGAACAATGATATGCGACAGTAACAAGGGTTGAAACATTGAGTACAGGTCGTAGCACTACACCGTACTTACACTGTACTGTGACCACTGATTGTGCCGTCCTGGGTTCTCCCACATTGTTATCGGCTGAACACGTGTAAACTCCAGAATCCGTTCTCTTGATTTTTGAAACATTGAGAGTTGCCCCACTAGCAACATCTTTACCATCCTTCTCCCATGTTATGGTCGGAGTTGGCCGCCCACTGGCTTTACAAGTTAACTGGAGGGAATTTCCTTCTTTGACGATTTGATTTAGAGGAGGCACTGTGATACTTGGAGGCACTACATTCAATTAGAAAAAGTCAATCACACATTTTGTGCAAATAGACTATACTCTCGTCTTAAAATAAGTCACCTTTTTCCAGGTTCCGGGTTCGAAAATTTAATTTCAGCCCATCGTGTGGGATCGTCGTTCGCGAATTGACACAACTTCCATTTGTACCAATTGTTGGCATTCTAGCGTGTTGCATTGCTAGAATTATTGCAAAAAAGCTCGAACAGGGCATCCCTGGATTACTCCCGATGGTTGTAAAAGCTAATCAGAAGCACGGTGTGGTCGTTTGTGGAAGAAATATACTTCGAAGATACTTGCTGAATATATTTGTGGAAAACATTTTTTACCTTTTACTTAGCATAGAGGAACTCGGTAGAAAATTCTAATAAACGTATTCTCATCTACATTCTTTGGACTTGCCAGAGAGAAAATCAGGGTGTCCATTCTATATTTGAAAAACAGACTACTACATGCACAGCTCTAGATAAATGTGAAATTATTTTACGGGCACTATATTGATTAAACTCAGAAACCTAGTCCAAACTGAGGAAATCAAATGAATTCTGGAAGTGAAATATATTCTTGTATTGATTTATTATGTCTTAGACATCTGACAAAACTTACCAACCACCACAAGGTCGAAGAAATTCCTCAACTGAATGATGTCTGTAAACTTCACCAGTAAATCGTACTCCGTTTCGTCATTCAGCGTTATGTTTGACAAATTAAAGGAAATTACTGACGCGGACAAATTCCCAGTCCATGCTATGCGGTCCTTGTAGTTCCTTGGTGTCATACTGGTGTCAGAAATTCCAGAAGATGAGATTACGACAAGACTTTGATATCCAGATGACGGCTTTATGCCGAGGGTTATACGCTCAAGCTTATCCGTCTTGTTTGCCACAAAAGTCCATTCAAGAGGGAAAGATGATCCGACAGTTGTTTGCTGGGGCTTTGTGTACTTTTTAATCAAACGAGTGGGCCCATCTGTAAAACAGAGAAAGAAGTATAGTTTATTGCTGACACACTATTTTAGATTCTTAATCAGTACAGTGGAACCCCGCCCTACGGCCACTTCGTTATTACGGCCATTCCTTTTTTTTCTTTTGTCCCGAGGAACAAACGCCCAATCATTTTTTTTTATCTGAAAACCCCGTTAATACGGCCAGATTTTATGTCCCGATGGTGGCCGTATTAACGGGGTTCCACTAGACAAGCATGCTTGGTCTCACATTGCACTGTAACTTCTGTCCTCTTGGTCACCGCTGCTTCGTTGGGATTGTTTTTGGCTTGACACTCATATACGTACTTTCCACTGGATCCACCAGGCCGTCTAATCTTGGAGACTCTTAAAGTGGAAAATCCTTTCCCTTCATTCTTAACTACATTACCACTTTGCAAGACCTGGACCCAGATTATATTTGGTTTTGGAGTGCCAGTTGCTGAACAGTCAATAGTGAGGTCTTGCCACTCAAAAATGCTCTTGGTAGAAGGAGGAGACGTCGTGAAGTTCGGGGTAGCTTTAAGAGATTAAAACCGACAAATATATTAAGAGAAACGATGTTATATATTCTGCCTGTAGTTACTACTATGAAAAGCCATATGAATATTTGTACACTGTCTTACTACACAAATACTTTCTTCCTAGAACCACTACTTCACTACTGCTGACTATCATTAACACATCATAAATACTTTTTGTAGAATGATTGATTTCACTCGTTATATTCCTATTGCTAACTAAGTACCCTATTGGGTTCAGTTGCAGCTGTTCTTCCGTCAGCGGCATCTACTTCAGGATGTTCATACAGCTATAGTATCACTTAGACATAATGGCTGCATCATTTAAAGTGTGATTTGTAATTGTAAAGATAGGCATTAAGGACGTTCGCGCGGATTGTTTATGCGCACATTTTCTGCGCACGTATTAACAATGGGTGACGCAATGCAACGCCATGCACGCGCGGCGCAGGTGTTACATGGTTCTTGGGTACTATTCGTCAAAATAACTCTCTTAAACGTCCGGTGACCTCTACTTTTCTTTTAGTAAGTAAGTTTCTTTACCGATCCTTTAGATAATATAAAAAGATAAAAAAAATCCTGAACGTTAGAACTTTCTGAAAAATCCACTTATCCACTCCCGCGGCACTAGAACATCGGTCACGGAAGCCTTCAATAAGCTGCAAAAATGGCTATCGACGCCTTATCGGGCCTCAGAAAAGGTCTTAAATCGAATTAGTCTCAATAAGTTAAACTGGCAATTTTTAATAAACTCATTGCGTTTGTTCATCTTCACTGAATTATTTGTAAAACTGTCTAACGCAAATGTACTTTTAACAAGCTGCAAGCTCATTTGACTATGTCCGCAATAAATTTCAAGAACAAGAAAATTCATAGTCAATGCTATAGAGTAGATCACTGATGACTTCAGTATAAAAGGGACCTTAGAGTAGTGTGATGTTAAATACAGTGAATTGATCTAGTTATGTTTTTATAGCAATTTTGTTTCTTGCTAAAACACTGTGCATTTAAAATTAAATGTTTACTGGTGATCTTTTAAAAGGTATCATATATGTGTCGTTGACTTGTTTAGGTAAGCACAAGTTTAGAAAGATGCGCCTGATTTTTTCACTCCAACATTCACCACCGTCCTGCAGTGTTTTTATAAATCTGAAAATGAAATCTGACATGCAGCTGTACAGAAACCAATGAACTATACAGCATACATTGCAGTAATTTGGCGCCATGCCGTCAAAAAATGTTCTTACTTGTCACAATAAGCTGGGTCAGACCTTCCTCGATCATGTTTCCATCCAAAGAAAAGAACACACATTTGTATCTGGTTCTGTCCTCTAAGACGACTGCGGACATCACGAGGGTCGCGTTTCCATCGATTGTTATTCTTTCTGTAAAGTTTCAGGTAAGTCGGGATGTTTGCCAATATATCCACTTTCGGTTTTCCACGCTAGTAATTGAAACATACCAGAACTAGGCTTTGCATATCGAATCTCTATCCGTCTAAAATGTCCAAAAAAGAGATAATTCCATTTCAATCTGACCGTTGATCCAGCTACGCCGTATGTTGGATTCCTTGGTATTTCCGTAAACGGGGTCAAAAGACCTATAAAATTGGATTTTATCAATTAATATGCAGTGTTTGAAAAAACAGTTCTAAGGGTAGAATGTCACTATGGTACAGTACTAGTTTTCCTGTTCATCGTAAATAGTCGTGGTCTCGTATTTCAATTATTTAACAGTTTAGACTGCATTTGTACCAATTAGAAGCCGTTCTTAGCATATTAGTAAGTTTATCTCCTATTGCATGCGGCTGGTAGTCTTTTTCGTACATACACCATTTAGACTTCATTTCTTACAGAATAGTGGAGTGGCCCAAGATCGACCCCTCTTGGACGTTTTGTAGTAAATAATTGCTATCACGAACTGATCAGATGACCAATCGATAGTATACTGAGATCGCCAAATGTTGCCAAGGGTACAAGAAGGGGATAATTTTTTATGTAAAGCAGTCGATGAACTTAGTTATGGCATCAACAGTTTATACCAAAGCTCGTGTACATCTACATTATGAATGCTAAAATGAGTCTACTACGAATCATTACAAATGTACTGCTAACATGAACGACATTGCCTATAGTTTGACAGACGTCCCTGAAAACAAACTTCATAAAGATCAGCGTGCTTAAAACTTACTATATACCTATTGAAGCAACACATTCAATTTGGTTCTCGAATTTACACATTAAAAATGAAGCTTTGAAGCTACTTAGACTTATGACTTATGAATAAACAACCGGCCGCATTATGATAATACGTATTTTCTACCAGAAACCACTGAGATCATGATCATGATTATGTTTCTTAGCGTTTTAATACGACGCAATTAATAAAGGTTTTAAAGGTACATTTTAAAGTGGACTACTAGATAACGTCATCAGAAGATTTCTTATCTGCTACAAATTGGGGGTCAATAACAGTTTTACGTACAGGGTATTGTGTTTAGAATAATGTATGCAGCAATGACCCGTTACCCTCATACCTTGGAATTAATTATAACTGAAGCATGATTGAGCCTGAACTTGCATAAAGAGTCATCTTGAGTTTGAGTAGTTTATACTCTTTAAAAATCATGGACTATTCTAAAAATCAATACTGTAATTATACTATCGTACAGATATTACTATGAATGATCTGAACGTTTTACTGTTCTTCTGCTACCTATACTATAATACTAAAAGTATGATACTTAATGTGCTGATCTAAATAGTACACCTGTTCAACATCATTAATAATTTTAGCTGCTACTACTATAACTTGTATGGTGTGATGATACCTAACCAGTATATATATATTAAGTACGTTCTTACTTGTCACAATTAGCTGAGTCAGGCCTTCATAGATACTAATCCAGGAAGGAAATACAATCGCACATCTGAATCTTGAGCTGTCTCCTGTCACAACTGTGGATATCACAAGTGTTGCATTTCCCTCGACAGTGATTCTATTCTTGAAATGTTTTGGCAAAGCGGGATTTTTACTCACTGTTCCATTTCGGGCTTTCATCAAGATCTTTTTAAACTCCCCTGTTCTTTGTTGATCAATCTCTACTTGTTTAAAAGTTCCGTGAGTGATGAGGAAATTCCATTTTAACCTGACGTCTGAACCAGCCACAGCATATGTTGGATTTCTCGGGACTTCAGTAAATGGAGATCGAAGACCTACATCAAATTACATTAATTTAAACTGAATTAGACCAATAAATGTTCTTTTATGGTAACCGAGTGTACTCAAAATAAATATCTCGCCGGGTGGTACTATACCAGCCTACATATTCGACCTTACAATGTATTTTTATTAATCTCGACGTACCTAACGTTACCTCACGTCACAACTATTACCCAAAAATCATTCGGAAGACTATGCTAAGAAGTTTCAGTATAACCGGGCAAGCAGAGTTCGAGTTACTCTGACCAGTGACAGTATTGAGGCTAACTGAATTGGATAAAAAGGATGAAATGAAAAATGAAATAACACAACCAAAAGTAAAATTCTTTCGCGTTACCCGGAAATAGCTTAGTTAGTTCATTTTACGAATAAAATGTATGCAGTGGCTACCCAAATCACGTAATATAAGGCGATTTTTGCCAATTTCGTTATCTACGAACGTCACTGTCCTATTCAAGAGATACTGAGCTTCGTTGTCGGACATATTGCAATTTCTAAAGCTATTTCCGGTATGATCTAATGCCCCGAAAATGGTATTGTTTTACAGCGGCGATAACTTTGGTGTTTATCTTTTCCATGCGTTCGGAACTGCAGCAATTCATATACGTCTGGACTAAGTTTACCAATTATGTCATTTTGTAATGAGCTGGTAGAGTTGTTTTGCTCCTTATCAACACCATATATGCGTGAGTGGTAGTGAATATAGGTGAATATTACATGTAATTTAATTTCAATCTAATATATGTTTATATAGCAAAAGCGCGGAAATAAACATGAACTATGCCTTCCAACAGGCAGAATTTCGATACAATCATGCAAACTATAAATAGCACGTACCTTTTGTCGACTGAAATACCAACGAAAGCACGAGTGACACAAAAAGCAAGATAGTCATTGTGATCCGATCATTCTGTTATAAAGCACCCAAACAGATTATGTTTGAGTGACGTGTATGACCCGAGCACTAACACCGCGTAGCGCATGACTTTGACTTGCCTCTGTCACAGAAGTTGATGCAAACATAGGTCTGCGTATGTGTCATGCCCAGAAACTAAGATGGTTCAGTGCAGCTATTGTTGCAAAGAATTGCCAAAATATTTCTTTGATAATATGATTCTTGTTGAACAAAGCTGACTCGGGCAACGAAAATATATTTTCGCGCGACATTACCGCTGACGAAAAGAACCGAAGGCGACTGACGACGTGACGTCTCGCTTCTTGTTGATCATGACGGACGCTGAATACACTCGCGGTAGATTCAGTGGTAAGGTATAACCATTGTGACCGGTGGAGCATCTGGAATTGGCCAAGCAACCGTAGAAAGGTTTGTTAGCGATGGTGCTGCAGTGGCTGTGCTAGGCCTACTCCGGGTCCTAAAGCCGCCATAATATAAAGCGACTTAAAGCGACTTAAGGCGACTTAAGAAGGTCCAGCAATTGCGGCGACTTAAGAAAATCTAACTGATCAACACAAGGCAACTATTTAGTAACTTATATTTCAAAGATGGACTATTCTAAGAATCAAAACTATAATTATACTATGGTACAAATTTTATAAGTTATCTGAACTCTTTACTGTTCTTTTGCTACCTTTGCATAGTACTAAAAGTATGATGCTTAATGTGCTGATCTAAATAGTACACCTGTTCAAACATCATTAATAATTTTAACTGCTACTGCTATAACTTGTATGGTGTGATGATACCTAACCAGTATACTGTATGTATTAAATACGTTCTTACTTGTCACAATTAGTTGAGTCAGGCCTTCATAGATTCTATTTGCATTGAAAAACACAATCACGCATCTGAATCTTGAGCTGTCTCCTGTCACAACTGTGGATATCACAAGTGTTGCATTTCCCTGGATAGTGGTTCTATTCTTGAAATTTCTTGGTAAAACGGGATTTTTACTCACTGTTCCATCTCGGGTTTTCAACAAGATGGTTGTAAACGACCCTGCCCTCTTTTGATCAATCTCTACTCTTCTAAAAGTTCCGTGAGTGATGAGGAAATTCCATTTTAACCTGACGTCTGAACCAACCACAGCATATGTTGGATTGTCCGGGACTTCCGTAAATGGAGATCGAAGACCTACATCAAATTACATTAATTTAAACTGAATTAGACCAATAAATGTTCTTTTATGGTAACCGAGTGTACTCAAAATAAATATCTCGCCGGGTGGTAATTATACCAGCCTACATATTCGACCTATGGATGTGCATAAGCATATCGGTGATTAGATAAACATTTACATTGTGTTTTTATTAATCTCGACGTACCTAACGTCACCTCCACGTCACAACTAGTACCCAAAAATCATTCGGAAGACTATGCTAAGAAGTTTCAGTATAACCGGGCAAGCAGAAAAAAACGAGTTACTTTGACCAGTGCCGTATTGAGGCTAACTCGCATTGGATAAAAATAGGCACCTGTGAGGTGCATGTGTCTACTGCATTTTTTCTTCTTTGTTTTTGAATAAAGAAATGGCATTTGCCACAGGCCACCCTCTTGCAGTACAAGATAATTTGTGACATATTCCCGTTAGCTTGAATCAGCTGGCCCGCTGCCAAAATGTCGCGTCGCATCTGTGTTTACACTAAACTGTTGTATAAGAAACAATTTTTTTTTCTGGGGAAACTGAGGAAATTTAAGAATTGGGAAAACGCACACACTTAATGCAGGAACAGAGGGAATGATGCTCAGACATTGGAGGCATTTCACAGATCAAATCTCGGATTAGCACAAAGAAG
This sequence comes from Plumapathes pennacea, assembly GCA_964036295.1. Classification (NCBI taxonomy): domain Eukaryota; kingdom Metazoa; phylum Cnidaria; class Anthozoa; order Antipatharia; family Myriopathidae; genus Plumapathes; species Plumapathes pennacea. Next base: position 828,987 of record OZ038466.1, read on the forward strand.
CACAGTTGCGTTACCTCGATTCCGAGAGCGCCGTGAGGCGAGGCTGAACTACTGGAGAAATATAGGTTCCCGGAGATAAAGGTGCTTGAGGATGCAGTAGCCATTGATAGGAAGTATGACTATTCAGTTGCCATTGGCGGTTTTTGTAAACATTTCACCCCACAGCCGTCCAAATAAAATTAGTAACGACAAGCAGAACTAGGCTCAAGTAAAGTATATATTTATTTTAACTCGTACGCGAATGACCAAATGGAAGATTCAAGGTGCTTCACATTTTACTGTCTCTGTCGACTAAAACATCGACACAAAATAATAACTGGTCGACTTACGTACCGTTGCAACGTGTTGTCATACCGTACACAGTTCATCAGGAAAATTTGGCGATGCATAGTATTGTACTGGCCAGAACCTTTCATTCGAGCGTTTTCGGCACACATATTTCCAAAAACTGTCATATGAGACAAAATTAACGGGGCTTTAGTTTCCCCAAAAGGGGCTCGATGTTGTTCTGCGTATCCGCGTCAAGCGTCAGCAGCTTTCCCTCGGCAAGTCGTCGCTCTAACTCCGTATCGGTTCAGCTGACGCCAAGTTCGTCGATTCACAACACTGAAGAAACCTTTCGTTTGATCGGTTTGACATTTCGAAAGCTGTGGTAAGTTATCCTGGTAAGCTTGAAGCAATTCATATGAAATATTCACTAACCCGATCGCTTCACTGAAAACGCTGTGACCTCATGGGTTTCTCGTGATCACGAGCCAGCCTTCGCCGCCCTGTTATTGTTTCCTCGACCAATGGTGAAGTTCGTGTGGTCCCGAATATCAACGCGCGATCATTTATCGATTCTTACATTAACTTACATTACACGACCGATAACATAGTGTCTACGCTTCTTCGATGCAGTAGACACAAAAAGGACGAAACGAAAAATGAAATAACACAACCAAAAGGATAGTGAAGTTCTTCCGCGTTACCCGGAAATAGCTTAGTTAGTTCATTTTACGAATAAAATGTAGGCAGTGGCTACCCAATGCACGTAATATAAGGCGATTTTTGCCAATTTCGTTATCTACGAACGTCACTGTCCTATTCAAGAGATACTAAGCTTCGTTGTCGGGCACATTGCAATTTCTAAAGCTATTTCCGGTATGATTTAATGCCCCGAAACGATAAAGCATATACATGGTATTGTTTACAACGGCGAATAACTCTGGTGTTTATCTTTTCCATGCTTTCGGAACTACAGTAATTCATATACGTCTGGGCAAAGATTACCAATTATGTCATTTTGTAATGAGCTGGTAGAGTTGTTTTGCTCCTTATCAACGCCATATATGCGTGAGTGGTAGTGAATATAGGTGAATATTACATGTAATTTAACTTCAATCTAATATATGTTTATATAGCAAAAGCGCGGAAATAAACATGAATTATGCCTTCCAACAGGCAGAATTTCGATACAATCATGCAAACTATAAATAGCACGTACCTTTTGTCGACTGAAACACCAACGAAAGTACGAGTGACACAAAAAGCAAGATAGTCATTGCGATCCAATCATTCTGTTGTAAAACACCCAAGCAGATTGATTGCCAGACTATGTTTGAGTGACGTGTTTGACCTGATCACTAACACCGCGTGTCGCATGACTTTGACTTGCCGCTGTCACAGAAGTTGATGCAAACATAGGTCTGCGTATGTGTCATGCCCAGAAACTAAGATGGTTCAGTGCAGTTATTGTTGCAAAGAATTGCCAAAGTATTTCTTAGATAATATTCTTGTGAACAAAGCTGACTCAGGCAACGAAAATATATTTTCGCGTAACATACCGCTGACGAATAGAACCGAAGGCGACTGACGGCGTGACGTCTCGCTTCTTGTCGATCATGACGGACGCTGAATACACCCGCGGTAGATTCAGTGGCAAGGTAGCCATTGTGACCGATGGAGCATCTGGAATTGGCCAAAGCAACCGTATAGAAAGGTTTGTTAGCGATGATGCTGCAGTGGCTGCCGTTAGGCCTACTCCGGGTCTTAAAGTCGCCATAATTTAAAGCGACTTAAAGCGACTTAAGGAAATCCAGCAATTTTAACTGCGGCGACTTAAGAAAATCCAACTGACCAACACAAGGCAACTATTTAGTAACTTATATGTCAAAGATGGCCTATTCTAAGAATCAAAACTTATAATTAAACTATAGTACAAATTTTATAAGTTATCTGAACTCTTTACTGTTCTTTTGCTACCTATACATAGAACTAAAAGTATGATGCTTATGTGCTGATCTAAATAGTACACCTGTTCAAACACCATTAATAATTTTAACTGCTACTGCTATAACTTGTATGGTGTGATGATACCCCAGTATACTGTATATAATAAATACGTTCTTACTTGTCACAATTAGTTGAGTCAGGCCTTCAGAGATTGTATTTCCATTGAAAAACACAATCACACATCTGAATCTTGAGCTGTCTTCTTTCACAACTGTGGATATCACAAGTGTTGCATTTCCCTCGATAGTGGTTCTATTCTTGAAATTTCTTGGTAAAACGGGATTTTTAAGCACTTTTCCATCTTGGATTTTCCCTAAGATGGTTATAAACGACCCTGCTCTCTTTTGATCAATCTCTACTTGTCTAAAAGTTCCGTGAGTGATGAGGAAATTCCATTTTAACCTGACGTCTGAACCAACCACAGCATATGTTGGATTTCTCGGGACTTCCGTAAATGGAGATCGAAGACCTACATCAAATTACATTAATTTAAACTGAATTAGACCAATAAATGTTCTTTTATGGTAACCGAGTGTACTCAAAATAAATATCTCCCGGGTGGGACCATACCAACCTACATATTCGACCTTACAATGTATTTGTAGTAATCTCGACGTACTTAACGTCACCTCACGTCACAACTAGTACCCAAAAATCATTCGGAAGACTATGCTAAGAAGTTTCAGTATAGCCGGGCAAGCAGAAAAAAATGAGTTAATTGACCAGTGACAGTATTGAAGCAACTGAATTGGATAAAAAGGACGAAACGAAAAATGAAAGAACACAACCAAAGGATAGTAAAGTTCTTCCGCGTTACCCGGAAATAGCTTAGTTAGTTCATTTTAATTTACGAATAAAATATAGGCAGTGGCTACCCAATGCACGTAATATAACGCGATTTTTGCTTATTTACGTTATCTACGAACGTCACTGTTCTATTCAAGAGATACTGAGCTTCGTTGTCGGGCATATTGCAATTTATAAAGCTATTTCCGGTATGATCTAATGCCTCGAAAATGGTATTGTTTTACAGCGGCGATAACTTTGGTGTTTATCTTTTCCATGCGTTCGGAACTGCAGCAATTCATATACGTCTGGACTAAGTTCACCAAGTATGTCATTTTGTAATGAGCTGGTAGAGTTGTTTTGCTCCTTATCAACACCATATATGCGTGAGTGGTAGTGAATATAGGTGAATATTACATGTAATTTAATTTCAATCTAATATATGTTTATATAGCAAAAGCGCGGAAATAAACATGAACTATGCCTTCCAACAGGCAGAATTTCGATACAATCATGCAAACTATAAATAGCACGTACCTTTTGTCGACTGAAATACCAACAAAAGCACGAGTGACACAAAAAGCAAGATAGTCATTCCAAACACCCAAGCAGATTGATTGCCATACTATGTTTGAGTGACGTGTATGACCCGAGCACTAACACCGCGCAGCGCATGACTTAGACTTGTCGCTGTCACAGAAGTTGATGGAAAATAGGTCTGCGTATGTGTCATCCCCAGAAAATAGGACGGTTCAGTGCAGTTATTGTTGCCGAAAGAATTGCCAAAGTATTATATGATTCTTGTTGAACAAAGCTGACTCAGGCAGCGAAAATATATTTTTGCGTGACACACCGCTGACTCATAAAACCGAAGACGACTGACGGCGTGACGTCTCGCTCCTTGTCGATCATGACGGACGCTGAATACACTCGCGGTAGATTCAGTGGTAAGGTGGCCATTGTGACTGGTGGAGCATCTGGAATTGGCCAAGCAACCGTAGAAAGGTTTGTTAGCGACGGTGCTGCAGTGGCCGTGTTTGATATCAACGAGTCGAACGGCAAGGAGTTGGAGGCAAAACTCAAGAAGGCCGGGCACAATGTAGTCTTTCACAAAGTCGATGTTTCAGACAAAGCGCAGTGCCTGGAGGCCGTTGCCAAAGTTGCTGAAGCTCACGAGGGTCAGATTCACATGCTCGTCAATAGCGCTGTATATTTTGGGTCCGAAGGTGAGTGCTTGGTACCGACCAGTACCATTTCTGGTTCATCTAATGTATTCAGGATTCCTTTTGACTTGGTCAGATCAAAATTTGTTTTGGCTCAATATAGAATATATTATACGTTTTACCTCAGTTTTCCGTGAGTTTGATATTTGTCTGTTCAATTTAACAGCAGAACAAGCCAATTTTTTTGAGATGTAAATTACCCGTTCATTTACGTTGTCAGGCTTGGATGCCAAGAAGGAAGATTGGCAGAAAACTATGGAAGTCAATATTCAAGGAACTTCCAATATGGTACAGGCTTGTCATCCATACATGAAGAAAGGTACAGTAAAAATAATTCAATATGAAGTAAATACGATGCATCCATCAACAGATCTTCATATGGGACAATAACTTGAAAGTAGCCAACATCAATACGCGCAGAGAACGCTAAATGTTACACGAGGCGACACGTTCCCGTGACAAAAAATAAAATACATGTCACACGATGCGACTGTCGCTGCAACATTTCCTCGCTACCCGTTCTTATTTTGTGGCGGGGACGTGCCACACAATGCGACTTGACGCTGCGACGTCGCATGAAAGGCCGTGATTGGTTTATTTACAGACCTGTTGCAGCGACATGTCGCACAAGCATGTCACACGAGACGACCATTTGTGTGTGCGACATTTTGTCCTTGCGACGTGTCACATGAATTCAAACCGATTTGAATTCGTGCAACACTTCGCGGGGACATGTCGCAGCAACATGTTGCACAAAAACATACATGTCACACGAGGCGTATTGTCGGAGGGACATGTCGCCTTGTGTAAAAGGATCTTGAATGTTATCGTAACACCCGGGAGGTGGGGTACTCTCATATATTTCCTATTTAGAGACGTTCCGCCCGATAAGGTATCATTTTCAGGGTCCTCTGTCTTAAACAGGGTTATTTTCCGAAAATCTTCTCCTCCACCCCTCCCCCCTCGACCACATTTTTTGCACTCGCCATTTTTTAGCGCGATTTCTTCGTATGCTTCAGTGGAAACGCGTGCAACGCAGGCTAACTTATCTCTCTGACTGGAATAATAGAAACAGGGTATCAAATTAGAGCACTTTGTCTTAGACATGTTAGCAAAATTTACATTGTTGTGTCAGGGTTTTATAGAGTCAGTGGAACCCCCTTACCCAAATTCCTATTGAGCACCCCCCCCCCCCCCCCCGTCGTAACATTACTCTTCTCAATTTTACACGCAAAATGCACGCGTGTTCGTGTGCTTGGGTGTGTACCTGTCGCGAGTTACAGGTGATAATTTGCAACTAACATAAGTGCGTGCAATCTTCTGTAGCCGGACCTGGCAAATGTTCTGTTGTGAATATATCAAGCGTTTCGGCATACCAGGTCCAGCCCGACCGCTGGACCTACGCGGCCAGCAAAGGAGGCATTGTCACCATGACCAAATTCATGGCGCTGGACCTTTCAGCAGATGGCATCCGAGTAAATTCAGTAAGGCCGGCTATGACCTACACACCACAGGTAAACAAAACTCTCACGTATATAACTCTTTTGTTAATATATTTCGTTGTTTGTAATTTTCAGTAATTTCTTGTAGTGATCATTGTTCTTGACTGTTCTCTGTTTCAGTTTAGATCAAGTATCTATAATCCTTAGCTTTCTGGTATAAGTTGTCATGTATTATCTCTTCTTTTATTTTCTTGTTTTGTCATACCATGCATTGCGTTGTCTTTGCAAAGTGACGTAGTTTCCACCTTGTGTCAAGGCCATTCTTGTATTGTAATCTTATCAAATGCTTTTCATTTCCACCGGAACTTTTCTTTTCTTTTCTAGGGCTTGCATCTTCCTTTACACTACATTTTAATCTATATTTTTGTGTGCGCTATGATCTAATGTTCTACCTATCTCCATAAAAAGGTCGCCAAGACAGCAGGAGGTGATCGTGAGAAATGGGAGCCAATCTGGGGAAAGTTTCATTTGCTTCGTCGTTTGTGCGAGCCCTTTGAAGTTGCCGCGGCCATCGCGTTTCTCTGCAGCAGAGATGCCTCGTTCATTACTGGAACAGATCTTGGTGTGGATGGTGGTTACTCAGCTATGGGACCCGAGAAGTTTGGGGAGGACTCTGTCTTCTCCAAAGATTAATCATCCGTTGCTTTGCCAGCCTATGTCACTTGTATGTTTTTTTGTTTTTGTTCTATTTTTTTTCATCAATGTCATTCGACAAACACTTTCAAGGGGAAAGTCAAAAAAATAAACAAACAAAGCTAAGACAAAGTTAAAAACACCACAATTGTGCAGCCTTGTTATTTCCTTCCGCTCAAACCGGGCGTTCCAATGCCGGTTTTGCCAAATCATCCAAGTATATATAAGTATATATCACCCAAGTATATCAAAGACGTTGAAAAATGGGTTTTCATTTAAGCCGCCTTTTCCAAAGGTTTCTAATAATTATGCCTAAGGCCGTCTTGATGTACGACGTGATCTTATACTTATACCACTGGTTTTCCCCACCGACACAGCTTGAATGCTAATTTCTGCATTTTGAGCATCACCCAGTGTTCATCCTTCTTTGCCATGTAAATCAGGCACCTCTGTGTTGTGTTAAATTTGCGTTACCTGACTGAAGTGAATTTATACGAAGATGACACGGCACCCTAACTGTCCCACCCATGCCGGACACGTATATTTGCAAGGAAAATATTCACTCACGCCGGCAAAAGTTCTCAAGTTTCATATTGAAAATTGCTCAACAAGAGCCGTGCAGAGTGTATGCCGTTTAGCTTTTTCGCGTGACACACCGCTGACCAATAGAACCGAAGGCGATTGACGGCGTGACGTCTCACTTTCTTGTCGATCATGACGGACGCTGAATACACTCGCGGTAGATTCAGTGGCAAGGTAGCCATTGTGACCGGTGGGGCATCTGGAATTGGCCAAGCAACCGTAGAAAGGTTTGTTAGCGATGGTGCTGCAGTGGCCGTGTTTGATATCAACGAGTCGAACGGCAAGGAGTTGGAGGCAAAACTCAAGAAGGCCGGTCACAGTGTAGTCTTTCACAAAGTCGATGTTTCAGACAAAGCGCAGTGCCTGGAGGCCGTTGCCAAAGTTGCTGAAGCTCATGAGGGTCAGATTCACATGCTTGTCAATTGTGCTGTATATTTTGGGTCGGAAGGTGAGTGTGCGTGGTACGGCCGATTACCATTTCCGGTTAATCTAATGTATTCAGAATTCTTTTAACTTGGTCAGATTCGAAATTTAGTTTGGCGTAATAAATATGTTATATATAAAATAATGTGAGCACCTATTTTCTTAATTTGCACCCTTTTTATGCTTTTGAACCGGACACCGTCTGGAAAAACCGCACGCAACAGGCCCAGGGGAGGGGTGGGAGGTTCAACAGGTCAACAGATCATATTCACTGTCGCGCATGAAACTGGGTCGGTCATGCAACGCGGATAAACTACTGCTCGGTGTGGTGCGACAGTATAAACGGACTCGGGCTGACGGTGTATCTTGAGTTTTAAGAATTACGAGTTGCACGGGAAGGAACTTTCTTTGTGCCTTTGGTAAACGCTAATCTTTTGTTGATGAGTAAATGTTTCCATACTTTGGTTGAAACACAGATGATGGATGTAGAAAGAGTAATGTTATGATCGTTCGACCAATTTTATAAATACTGGATTGTAATGTCATTCAACTTAACAGCAGAACAAGGATTTTCGAAATTATCCGTTCATTTACGTTTTCAGGCTTGGATGCCAAGAAGGAAGACTGGCAGAGAACTATGGAAGTCAATATTCAAGGAACTTCCAATATGGTACAGACTTGTCATCCATACATGAAGAAAGGTACATCAAAAATAATCCAATATGAAGTAAGTACGATGCATCGATCAACAGATCTTCATATGCTTCATATGCTAAATGTTATTGTAACATTATATACTCCTCTCAATTTTACAAGCAGAATGTACGCGTGTTCGTGTGCTTGGGCTTGTGTACCTGTCGCGAGTTACAGGTGATAATTTGCAACTAATATAAGTGCGTGCAATCTTCTGTAGCCGGACCTGGCAAATGTTCTATTGTGAATATATCAAGCATTTCGGCATACCAGGTCCAGCCCACTCGCTGGACCTACTCGGCCAGCAAAGGAGGCATTGTCACCATGACCAAATTCATGGCGCTGGACCTTTCAGCAGATGGCATCAGAGTCAACTCAGTGAGACCGGCTTGGACCTATACACCACAGGTGAACAAAACCCTGTATACAGAAGTGTGTAAATATAACTTTTGTTAATACGGTATATATTTAGTTTTGTTGTTTGTAGCCGATCATTGACTTGGCTGTTTATTTTCTGTTTTATAGATCAAGTATCTATAGTCATTTCTAGACGTATAACTGGTCATGTATTATGCTTCCTTTCCTTTCGTTTTGTAATACCATGCCGCAATGATTGCATTGTCTTTGCAAAGTGACGTCGTTTCCACCTTGTTTAAAGGAACTTATTTCAATGCCATTCTTGTATGTAATCTTATCAAATGCTTTTCATTTCTACCCGACCTTCCCCCCCCCTTTTTTTTCTAGTCTTGCATCTTCCTTTACACTACATTTCAATCTGTCTTTTTGTATGCGATATGATTTTAAAATGTTCTATTTATCTCCATAAAAAGGTTGCCAAGGCAGCAGGAGGCGATCGTGAGAAATGGGAGCCAATCTGGGGAAAGTTTCATTTGCTTCGTCGTTTGTGCGAGCCCTTTGAAGTTGCCGCAGCCATCACGTTTCTCTGCAGCAGAGATGCCTCGTTCATTACTGGAACAGATCTTGGTGTGGACGGTGGATACTCAGCTATGGGACCCGAGAGGTTTGGGGATGACTCTGTCTTCTCCAAATAAGGCTTTCTCCCACAGTGCTTTGCTTGTTTGTTTGTTTTTTTTTTTTCATCAATGTCATTCGACAAATGATTTCAAGGGGGAAAGTCAAAAAGATAAGCAAACAAACTAAGAAGGATAATGCAACGTCTAAGAGCGATGCTTGGATATCGATTACCCAATCATATATTTACTTCAGTTTTGGAAACAGTCAGATTTTGTGTCTATTGCAACTTTTGCTTGGTTAGAACTCTGACTAAATCCAACATATATTGTTCCTTGATCCAGTGTGGTATGTAATTTGTTTTCTCCATACACCCCAGATCTCGGTTGTGATTGTAAAATTGTTTGTGGCCCGTTGGGAAGGCTTCACCGTCTCCGAGCAGAGAACCTGTGTACAGACAATGATTGCTGATGAGAAACAGATAATTATCAACTACCACACTCCATACCCCATAAACTAGAAAGCCGCGTTTTTGTGTGTGTGTTTTTTCTAAATGCCGACACGCAACGAACCGATTTGGGAGCATTCTCAAGCATCAGCCGGACCACTTTTGTCATGACGTACGTTTTGATCACGTATCTTTAACATCCCACGCGCACATGATTTGGGTATTTTCAACCATCAATGGCTGCTCTCAGTTCGTGGACGGACTTGAAATGCTTTCAGAATCACCATATTATATATGATAAATTCCTGCATTCAATTTAAAATTTCTACACTAACTTGTTCTTTGTTAACCCACATATATTTTTACATGCGTGATCTCTTAATTATCAGATTAGCGCCGTCGCTCTCCTTGTTGGCGCTGGTTGTCCCGGCTTTACGTGATGTTGTGACAGAATATGTAGACTGTCAAGTGCGTGCTGATACCCAATCTCCTGTGCTGAGTACAGGGCCTGATTGTTTAAAGAGCGGATAGTGCTATTCACCGGATAAGCCGCTATCCAGTGGAAAAGCTTTTAACATTTAAGCTTATTTTATCAACTGAATAAGGATTTATCCAGTGGACAGTGCTATCCACTCTTTGAACAACTGGGATCATCAAAAACCGGAAATTCCTTCATTGGGGACAGAAACTAAAAACCTTTATTAAGTGGCACGCAAATGGCCGACATTCATGTACAATTTATAGTATTTTTACTGCACAGCAGATAACAATGTTTTGATACAGATGCGGACGGAACAAGGTTTTTTTCAAAATAGTTACTGAGGGAAAAGTTAACTTTTTCTACGTGCTTCAAAACAATTAAAACAAAACCGGCCGCTTGTAAAGTTTAGATTGTTTTCCGTTTTAGGATATAATGAACGTATAATGTGGTTATTTGGGGGGCGGATATCGTGGGGTCGGATATCTTGACCGGATCAGACGCCTATGAGAATGGACGGCCAAAGGGTATAAAAGAGCGATCCCCCGAGATGATTCCGTATCACGTCCTAAGACTTCGTCGCAAAGACAGCAACTTCTAAAGCTTGGCTGAGATTGTTACAACTAAACACAACACTATGTCCAAGCTGTTTGTCCTGACGCTGCTACTGGGATTCATCTTTTTTACCCAAGTTGAGAATAAACTTACGGGAAGGATCCGTCAAGGTACGTTTTTGTGAGCTTAAAAACAAACAAGAAAATTTGAAAGTGAATAGCATCTATACGTGCAAACACAAGGTAAAATAACTCATTCCAACGTGAACCTCGCCACAACAGGCGTCTGTCAAAATCATACTGCCACACGGACGCAAGTAACTATGTCTCATGTCATTTCGATTGTTGTCTAGCTCTCCTTTTCCACAGTGCAGTTGTCAAAAGATGCTTTTTAGGTATGTTGTACGGAAGTCACCCTAATTTTTTTTTTTTTCTTTCTTCTTCTTTTCGTAATTCTTCTTTCTTTTTTTGATCCCCAGAGCGTGCAAGCAGTCGTGTTAAATGCGGGGACTACTTCCCAGGCTGGTGCTTCACGTTCAGAAGCTTTTGTGGAAAAACCAGCTACAGAAGACACGGTGTATTCATAAGGATGTGCAAGAAAACGTGCAATACGTGCTACTTGAATTACTTGCTATAAGTAAGTCAGTTAAGGATAAAGTCCTTCTAACATTTTGTAACAATCAATAGACAGTATAAATCTACACTATTCTACGTTATAATAAGAAAAATATGCATTCTTTAGCTTGAATTCATTTACTACCCAAATCCAACCAGCAGTTGTGGAGCTTTGTTCAGTGGCTCGATCTCTTACAGATAATGTCATCAAAAGTAGGTCTGCTTCAAGAGATGATAAATTTTATTATCGCTTCTTTTCGGTGTAGATCACTCGTCTGCTCGCACTAATATCAAAGCTTGCCAGAGCTAAACTGCGATGTTACTTTATTTATTTACAGCTCCAGGAAGATTTCAACTATATATCACGAGTTCAACTATATATCCGTGAAAATATTGTATAATGGGCACATCAACGGCTGAGGAATGTTCATGTGGGAGGTGTGCTGAACGTCAAATGTGAAACAGTGTTGTCAAAACAATCAGGCTGACTGCGTGAAGTTGCATATTTTGATAAAGCCGCTGAAAAACTATTGGCAGGGGTTCCCGCTCGTATTTATGTACCGATCAATTCGAAACTCGCACATCCCACCCCCCCCGGGCAACCCCCCGGGCATTTGAACTTTTCGATTTTCCGATGGTCAAATTCCCCACCCTCGGGCCAAAATGACTGTTCAAATGCCCCGGTTTAAGGCTGAATTTAGTGATCAAATGCCCCACCCCCGGGGCAAAAAAACGCTGAAAAACAGATACACTTCTAACAATTTGACCTGTTATTGTGAAAGTCGCGCGCGTCCGACCTCGATAACGGTGAGTACGTTGGCTAAAATTGTTTCTTTAAGCGAATTACACTGTAGGAAGTAAATACGAGTGATTGCAAGACTGAAGCAGATTTATAAACTATTTATATACTGGGCAAAGGGAAAAAAGTCGAAGGGAATTGACACGTTTGTTGACAAGAAATGCTGCGAGTCTTGTTCCGACGCGCCGAGGGTATTAAAGTCGTTGACATTTTTCTTTAAACCGTACGGCTAACAAAATGCATTTATTTAACATCCAATGATAAGGTTTCAAACCATACCTTGAGCGAAACAGCGTTTTATTGCGAGTTGTTTAAATCGTGACGGCGCAAATCGGAGATTGATCCTCGATAAATGAACGTTGTGCTTGGAACATTCACTGATATGCCTCTCAATTTAGACAAAATAAACACTTAGCACACAACGTACGCACAGCTAAAACACTTTCGCGTAAAGCAGGGCGAAATTGAGGGAACGAGTTCAAATTCCCCACCCCTCCGTGGTTGTGGTCAAATGCCCCACCCCGGGCCAGAGCGGTTGGTCAAATTCCCGCCTCCCCGGGCAAGGGAGGCGGTCAAATGCCCGGGGTATGCCCGGGGGGGGGGGGGGGGGGGGGGATGTGCGAGTTTCAAATTGATCGGTACATTATTAGCACGTACAGCGTACAGGATATCCTGAACAGTCTAAATTCATCGCTTACACAGACGTATTACCGACTATATCGACTCAGAATAAATGTACTAGTTCAGCTTATATAGCGGGACCAGTATTGCATTGCATAATGCGAATATCCCGAGCACACTATGACTCGCTGTTTAATGCCTGCTCCGACCAAAGAATAATATCAGTGCCTTGACACGCTTCGCATCTAAAAGGCCACGCAGTCATAAATGCTGTAAAAAATGTTAGCGCAACTTAATACATCAGTTTACAGAAATGGTACGTTCTTACAGATAAAAACAAACAATAAAATTATTCTTTCATTGAGTTTTGGGTACCCCCCCCCTCCCCCCCCTGGGTTTGTGAGTGTCTTAGCACTTGTGAACGTTGTACCAATCAATCAATCTTTGTTTCCTAGTTACGTCAAACTAGTGACAATTGATATTTCACAAAACAGATTCTGCGTAATAATCACTTTCTGGGATTTGTATGGTTTTCTTTCATATAGACTCGCGCTGTTATGAGTCATGAAAAATGCATGGCTTTTGAGGGACACTGCGACAACACTGCAGTGTAAAGGGAGCTTTGTGGCTCAGATGGTCAAAAATCACCACTCTGAAATTCAACGGCGGATCGGGGCACTTGACCCCCGGGAAACTTCTTTTACCCGGCGTACGTCAAAACGTATTACGGGTTAGTTTAGTGATATCCAAACTTGTTTTGCGACTGATTGCGTGCAAAACTTCCAACCTTCCTCTGTCGCGATTTCCTTAACAATGATTGACAGTAAATTGCCATGATTGACATACAAACAATTTTTGTTTCCAAAGCTGATCGTCTGAGTCGAATTTTCCGTGAGGGTTACGTGCCAAAATCCTGAACCACCGGGAGCGGTCTTAAAATAGATAATTTGCACAAAGTTTGCTTGCTTTACAAATATAATCGCTTTTACTGTGTCCCATATGATCCATTCCAAATGAACGTAAACAGAAATATGAAAAAATCTGCACGAACACACATTTCACTGATGCACTTCCCTTTATTGTATCATCACCGCAATAATAGATTACCGGCGGGAAGAGTCCGTATGATGGTTATTTTTGTTCGTTTATTTTGAGCTTCTCATTTGTGGAAGGTTCCCAACTGAGTTGAAAGCTGATAATTCTAACGGCTTGCCAAAACGTGGCATGGTTAAATAAATAGATTAAAGATCGACTAGATAGTTTAAGTGTGTGGGGTGCTGATTTCGTGGGTGAAGTAATATTAAGCCCAGTCAAGTGTTGTTTTATCCTAATGCCTTATAAAGGAAAATCACATGGTGAAATGTCGGTCCATGTGAGGAAACAGAAAGGATGGAAGGGGCAAGAATCAGAATTAACAAGACACTTTCATTTTTCAGAGAAGTTGATTGTTTAAAGTCTCTCTGTAGGTTGATTAATTGTTTTATTTGCTTATTTTGTGAAATGTCATTTCAGATTAACCCCAGAGAGGAGGAAATGTCAGAGTATCATGACCACAGGCCATAACTATTTGCTAAATGTATTGCTGATTTGCGTCAGAACATCTGCAGGCGTTTTATTTTAATCGAAATTTAATGCATGATGTCGTTTTACCTGCAAAATTAAATTTTACACCTTTGACGCATTGTGAAAATCCTTGTCATAAAATCGTAATTTTGAACGTTGTCAATATTTTTGTTGGCCCGTTTCGTTGTGTGGTGTCGTTTCTCTAAGTATTCGATTTTTCTTTATAGAGTCTGGTTCCATTCATGGTTTTTCCTGTGACTCTTTCCTGTTCATCGCCTCTCGTCTGTGCTTCTTCGTCTGCTTGTTTTCGTTTTGTGGCCACTATGGGCGACTTCGTCTCGCCCCAGGTAGAGGAGAATTAACCCTGCCCAAGTCTCTCACACAACTGTACAATTTCTTCACTAAAATATATATTTTATCTTTTTCTTGGGCACTTATTTTTTGGTCGTAGCTTTTCCAAAAAATGTGAGAAACAATGTGAACATTGATACAATAAATTAAGGAAATCAATGTACATTTCCCTTACAGAGCAGTACAGTGTTCGGATATACCTACGGACAGTTTAATCTCTTTAACATTAATCATTTTTAAGTATAGGTGTCAGTATTTAAAGTAACAAGGTAAAACTCAACCTCGATTCGTCTCAAAAGAAGCGAATTAGAGATAAACCAGCTATTCTAAATGAATCTCACTAACAGTGTAAAATAATGTTTGACTAAACGTGCTACAGTTGCTCTCAATCCGGCTCAGAGAATATTTTGGACATTTTTGAGAGGCTTTTGCACGCTGCAGTCACGTCTGCCTTCGGAAGTGAACTTGCTCGTACGAGTTAAAATGGTCAACAATTGGGATGTGATGGTGCTCTTGGCATGGGAATGGGTGTTGTACCACCTTTGTGGTTTCTTTCCTCCCAACTTCTGACCGGCTTATGGTCGTTGCGTGTAGTGCGTGTCAAAATCCTGCTAGCTAGATTTGCAAGAAAAATGCTTTAAATCGCAATAGAAACACAACAGTTGTGCGTGGTGTCATTTTAGCTCGACTCCTTAAACTAAAATGACGTCAAAGGTTTCTTGAAAACTGTCTGCATGTCGTTTCCTTGTCTCTCTGTTAACTCATGTCTTAATCGAGCCACTTAAAGCATCGTCGAACTCATTTAAAGTGTTTTCTAAGGAGGCTGTTTATTTCAATTTGTTAACTAATACCTAAAAGCCCGTTGAAAGGAACTGCTAAATTTAAGCCCTGGTAAAGAGCATGTTTTGATAACGATGTAAAGATCACGAACGTTGACATTGGAACGCGATAATGTGAATTGCGCGGCCGGATAATCCTTTGCAAAAGCCACAAAGACACGCAAACAATTTTCTGTGACGACGGTATAAAAGAATAGACAACACTCAGTGTATCAGAACAAAACAACAAGTGCTGTGGAAGTCCAGGTGCTGTTGAAGTTGAACTCAAGAAACCTCACTCGCACCATGTCAAAACTGCTGATCCTTCTGATGGTGTCCGCACTTGTCTTGAATAGTGTTCAATCTGCCAACATAAAGAGAAAGATCCGTGAAGGTGAGTGACTACAGCTCAGGAAGATCAGTGATTTAATTCACTGGTCAAGCATTGCGCGCGGTGATCCGCTTGCGGCCCTGAAACGCATAGGAAACTAAGATAATGGCCGCTTGTTTGAGACAAAGACGGAGAAACTAAGATAGCAATTGATAATGCCCGTTAGCATGCACCCGTATCCCAACGAACCCTTAACGTCGTTGTTTTCTTTTTGTTCCGCACTTCAACTGGACGAGGTTAACTGATCTCCTCAGTGACGATTCTTTCCCTCGCCTCCAAAATATTGTTCAACATCTTAGGTATCCTTTTGTCTTATTCTTCTAAATATTGTGTTGTTCTCCAGATCGCGCCACCGAAAAAGCTCAGTGCGTTGACACTGCACCAGGCTGGTGTGCCCTGTTCAGAAATTTCTGTGGAAGAACTAGCTACAGAAGGCATTCGCAATTCCTAACCATGTGCATGGATACGTGTAATGCGTGCTATCTGTCATTGCATTAGGTAAGACATACCCTCATATGCCACGTAATAACTAGTTACATCAAATTATATAGAAATATATATTTATTTTGTACGTAGAATTATTTTTAATATTTTGTTTTATAAGTTGTATAATATATTATAGTGTCGTTGCAGTAATGACAGCGGTCGATGCATTTTCGATGTGCTAAATGATTCCTTCCTCACTTTTGAAAAGTTATGAAAGGATGTTCTCACGCCCCTTGACTGGATTTGGGTTTTCCGTTGATGAAATAACCTCTCTTGGGGCTACACAAATATTTTTTCTGTACACTGCATTGTATATCCTCCTGTGATATAAAAGTGTTCAATATTGATTGGCATCTTTGGGGTATAACAATTTATATGATTCAAGTTTGGAATATACAGTAAGGATATCAGGGCATCGCAAGCAATGCGCGCGTCTTCTGTATTTGTCAACATGTTACTTAAGGCACTTTCCGTGAGACATTCTTGTTGTTTATTTGTCTTTTAGGGATTTGCAGTTTATGCAGCAAGGGCAATAAGATATGTTAGCAAACAAATGCCGGTTATGAAGGAAAGAAGCGGCTTCTCAGAGTCTGCAAAAACAAGACGACACGCTATCAAACAACTAATTATCGAGGAAAAAAGAGAGAGTACTTATAATAGATTGTGCTAGTGCATATTACATTATAACCATGAAACCAAGCATGACCTTCGCCTGGCACGTTCGTAAACTACATGCCGCATTTATTTCAATCGAAATATTTACAGTAGAAGACGAATCTCTGAAACAGAGTAATATATGACTTGTAAATGTAATGCATTACTCCCTTTATATAATAAAGTCTTCTGTGAAGTTGAGAGTGTGTTTTGTGAAGTGTTGTGTATAAACTTACTGTCGTATCATAAAGGATCGATTGGAACAGTTCACATAAACATTCAGATCAATCGGAGAGGGTCAATCCGGAATATTAGGAAATACGTGCTTAGCTACCACACATTAACTAACGGGCTTGTAAAAACCCTGCACTGTCAGGATCGTACACCCCCCACATCCCTTATCCCCCACGGCTTAGAAACCAAACACTTGATGTGTAAATCAGGGATCGCGGGTTCTAAACAAAACGCGTTTTCAGTAAACTTATTAAATACTTTCCTTTGAAATTAATACACACATCAGGATATGCTAAGATAGCTTTGTCAAGAATCGAAACCCACAGTTTTCACTGTCACTCGGTTATAACGCTAGAGTCGACCGCTTACCCACGTGAGCGTGGGCCTGCCCATCCTCACTGAAACATGCCACGTAGTCTAACCGTGACCGCCAAACAGCATTCTTTCGCACTGATTTTTTTCTTGACTGTTAATGGTTCTCATGTCAGGAACTCTTTAGAATTACTTTTATCAGTGGACTGACTACGATAAGCATTAAACAATTTTAAAGCGCTATCAGTAGTGAATAGGCGTGTATGTACAGGATGCGTGATTATAATCCGGCCGCCCAGACATTCATGCCAACCGACACACGTAGTTTTGTTTTATCAAAATTATGACTAAGCACGGACGCCGGTAACTAATATAGTATTATCTGTGGTCGGTTTAGGGTTTCATGTTCTATAGGGACTTTATAGGCTCTTGCTTCGCTCTGGCTACTAAATAATAAACACGTCAAGACATGCGCAAATTGACGTGTTGAAATCATAATCTCTTAAAGTGTTGTTTGCGGGGAATCTGCTGTTTTTAAAGATAATTCGAGCACAGGTTTAGGGGGCTTGCATTCTCCTTGGCCATTGCGCCATAATTATACGTTTTTAAGCAATGCTTCAGTAAACTAATGTTTCTAGGAATCGTAGTTCATCAGCAGACAACCTTTGAGAATACTCCCCACCAACGAAACTTTGCCAGCTTTTACGCTGCTTTTTTTTCTTTTTGGCTTGATTATTCCGTCTGACCATCGTTCTCTCCCGCCGCGGTATCCTCTAGAGACCTGGACTCGTTGACTGAGCTTTTCATTAGTTAACCGCTCCTGTGAGGTTTCCGCCGATTGGACTGACAGTACTATACGTGTTCCTGTCACGGGCGAAGGGCGCAGACTGTCATTTTTCAACATCGCGCCAAAATCCTGATCCAACCAGGAGCTTCATAGTGCAAGACTATGAAACACAAGCAAAACTAAACCTCAAAGATAAATACCATTTTTTTTTTTCATTGCTTCTCTTTAATTCTTGTCAGCTGACTCCCGCTACAATTCAATAACGCCAAAAGGTATGCAGACATTTTACGGGCACCGTCCTGTTCCAATTAACAGAAATATTCCTGGCTATTTTTGTTCGTGCACTTCAGGAATTTGACCGGATAGTTTACATAACACGCAAGGTTGGGATTCACTGAGGTCGGATGACCTATTACGAAAACCTGAAGCAGCAGCAGCAGCAGCAAAAATACACATTATTTTAAATGCAGTGTTGACTGTATGGATAGCCAAATATATAGTACTTATTGTGCGCACTTCATTCCAGTCTTGATTGCGCGTCGAAGGCAAGACAGTCGCTAACGACTAAAAGAAAAAACTTAAGCCCAATAAACTTTTTGCAACAACTCAAATCTCCAGTCATGCCAGAAAATTCTAATCATTCTTCGCTCGAACTCGCAGCAAGGGCACTCCTAAACAAATGCGATGATATCACGACATGATTGAGTTTTTCCTGATTTAGTCTTTTCTTACGTCGGTATTACCCCGTGGATTCCAGAGGTTTTCAGTTCAGTGTTATCGGATTGGAAAAATCAGTAAACCTCTTGTGCCGGATTAATACTCTCATAAACAGTCATATCGTGGTTGTCCTGTGGCTCTCAAAATATATATATTTATGTTTATGTACTGTTAGAACAAATGAAAGAAAACTAATATAAAAAATGGTTACATTTTTCAAAGTGCGTCCCTGAGTTAGTTGTTATATAATGTAACTGTACTCGATGGCTTTTTCCTGATTTGTTTTTGAAAATAATTCTTTTCCTAACTCGTCCCGTCAAATAAATCGAGTGTTTCACTATAACTGTCCACCTCATTAGGCAGAGAGTTATGTCGAAGCTATACCAACACCTACTATACGTATGCCAAGAAAACCTGTAAAACAACAGCTACTCCCTGTTGCCTTGCTCCTTCGATGCTCAGTACACTGATATACCGCCGCGTGAAAATAATTAAAATAAATAACGAGATAATACCTAATGAAAATTTAATGGGCGAGTCGCAAATTATTTGGTGAAGCTGGACCTCCCAGTGGATTTTTGTATTTCAAATGTATGCGTCAAATAACTGGTTGCCTTGTTTATAGTGAATCTAATTTACGGTTGCCGCCCACGGCCTCGGCTCCGTCGGGGTTTCCTGCAGCACCTTTTCGCCAACTGAAACGCCCACAGCCCGGGGGGGTACTCCCATATATGACCCATATAGGTATGTGCCGCCCGAAAGGGTATCATTTTCAGCCTTTTAGTCTGAAATAGGGTATCGATTTTAGCGTTTTAGTCTGAAATAGGGTCGGAGATTTTGATATTTGGTCTGAAATAGGGTAAAAAATTGCGCATTTTGGCCCAGGGTCGAAAATTGCAAATTTTGGTCTGAAATAGGGTAAGGTTTTTCAGTCCCGGGCGGCACACTCCCAGCCAAAATTTTGAGGAGTACCTCCCCGGGACCCACAGCGAGATCGTCCGGTGATATCTTCAGTTCGACTGGCTTGAGTTACGCAGGGGAGGGTTGGTCGACAGCGGAAATGATAAGCAAGGATCGAGTTGATTTGCAAATTGCAGCTGACAGGAGAGGCGTGAACTTGTAACTCTTAATTTTAAGAGGAGATTATTTTAATATGCAACCAGCTCTTCTACAGACCTGATCTGCAGATCCAGTAATTTTTATCAAGTGCCCACAGCTGAATGAAAAGCGGTTCATCAGGAAGATCGGACGATGTTTACACTACACAAAAAGCAATTTCCTTCGAGCGATTTTTAGGCAAAAGAATACAACAAACACTTAAGGCCACAGCACGTGCTGGGTATTATTACTTTGCGTGCGCATGTGCACGTGTCTGCCTTATTTGGCCAACAACTGACTAAAATCCGCATTCAACAGTCGAGCCTCTGGTCAGATTTAATGTTGCATCATTCACAAGGCTACAGTCACATTCCCCCGCAGTAATTACTCCTTCAATTCAGTTCATCTTCCCTTGAGTTGCTTCAGGAAGGGTGGACGAGGGCACCTGCTTGAAAAAGTCGCGCAAATCCGGTGCCCTCAAGGCCCTACCGGAATGATATTATTACTACAAGTAACCACAAAAAATATCATTAGATGCCCAGCTTCTGCATGGGCTAGCAACGTATGATCATAACACTGTTAGACCCGGGCCAAACGCTGCACGTTATAGGTCAAAATGAATTCAACAAGTTAAGAACATGAAGGATTGTTCAAGTTGTCGGGCGTTATTTACGCCTCGGCGTGAACAATAGCTCAACTGGTCCGTCTGAAGTTCGGTTCGACGGGCCGGCAAACTTATAATTTACTAGAATTGGGTCGAATTTAGTTCGGCTTATAAAAAGTACGGCGTTTGACCCGGACCTTACAGTAAACGCTTCAAACCAAGCACTATCAAACGACTGTTCATACGGTGTGAAATGATTATTAAATTTCCGCTTTGTTTGGGCTGGACGGTAATTGGTGGGCCGTTATGTCGCACTCCGTAAGTCACCGTGTGACCTCTGAGCCGCCGCCGTGCAGAGTCTAGAATGATCGGCAAGCGGTTTAGGTTCTGAACGGAAAGCCAACCGACTTCACGTGCAGTAACTAAGAACGAAGGAGCTGCGTTTAGTTTTCATTGTTACTCTATTTTTTCTTCAAATTCTTTCAAATTGTTCAACTCAATACACGGTGCGAGTTTAATCTCCCCACATCCTTGTACTCGGTCTGTAAATGATTAAATTCATACAGGAAACAATGTTATTTTTGCTTTGAGTATTCCATTATTTTGTGAAAAAGTAATTACAGTATTTGCTTTATTGTCGGTGTTGTTTGTTTTAAAGTCGATAAATGACCCACTTGGCAATAAAAATGTCAACGTCAATTCGCATTAAGATTTCAGGAAAAATCAGGGAGTATGCAATTTGTTCATTTTTGAGAGGCCTTCACATGTATTCAAGTCCTGTAGAGTGTTAGTCCTAATTTTAGACATGTAATACTGGGTGTGGGTCTCATTCTTTACCTCCCAGAGTCGACTGGCAAAATCCAATATTTTACTGCTAGGAAATGCTTTAAATTGCAAGTCAGAGAAACGTACTTGTTAAACCGAACGTTGCGTAACAAAACTATACTAAAATTCCACAGTAAAAGTTAGATTTCTCTTTTCCTCTCTGCAATAGAGTTCAGAGTCACGTCCGATGTAACACTATCAGGGTAAAATGTATATAATATTGCGCTCCTACGCCAAGACAACGGAAGTGCCAAAGGATCAGAGCATTATAATATATATCTAGAGATCACGGAGCCATATTTAACATCGCTGACGTAGGGTGTGCCAATTCCGCGGCCGGATGCTCTTAGTCTCGAAAGCCAGACAAGAACGCGAAGGAATTTTTCCGACCAGGACATAAAAGGATAAGCATTCAGTTAATTTTTCAGTGTACCTGAAGCAGGACTTCGAACCGCGGTTATAGCTGAAGCTCAACAAGAACTCAAAACTATCCAAAGCTACCATGTCGAAACTACTGATCTGTCTGTTACTGGTTGGACTCGTCTTAACTTCTTGTGTTCAATCAGCCAACATAAAGAGAAATCTCCGTGAAGGTAAGACTTATTTACGGTGTAACGATAATCAGTCGTATCCCCTGCTGACAAAGGCAAAGAATTATTAGTTCAGGAAACTGATAATTTATAGTATCCGTGATATATTGTGCACGCGACGGATCGAATCGTTCTACCCGGCCATTAAATTTGGATGGTGAGCAAGTTTTACGCGTTTAAATTTGTTAATCTAAGTTTTCTATCACAGCTGGTGTAATCTTTTTCCCAATATGTTCTTTTCTAGCCCGTTCCATCAAACGAATCAAGTGTGCTGATGACATACCTGGATGGTGCAACATGTTTAGATCATTTTGTGGAAGAACTAACTACAGAAGACACGCGCAGTTCATAAGAATGTGCAAGAGAACCTGTAACACATGTTACCTGCTGTTTCTCTGGTAAGTCCGAGTCACTTAACTTATTATTTGACTCTTGTCAGTTGATTTGGTATTATTCACTTTTTGTTTTCGTTTCACATGTCGGATATGAGAACGCTAAGCAAATTTCACAAAGAAGCTTATAAATAGTTTGCCTAAAACAATATCAAATCAAGTTCAATATTTAGAAAAATGTTTGGAATCAAGAGAGACAAAAACATGAGTTGCTATAATTTTCTTTTTTTTTTTTTTTTTCGAGAAAACCATCGCATCTTTGCGGTATGTGTACTTATTGCTTCTTATTTGTTTTTCAGATTAAACTGTTTAGTACGGCTGGCCGATGTCAGAAATGACAGAGAATTGCATTAAAGAACCAAGCATTCAGTATGCCATACGCAGCACAGACATGACGCCACTTGAAAGTGTTGACAGCAAGACTGTAGCGACAGCTTGAAACATGCAGTATCGTGATAATGTATCACTTATTTATATGTAAAATAAAGCATTCAAGTTTGTACATGTCGTCGTTGTCTGTCCAGCTATCGCACAAAACTGAATTACAGGCACAAAAAGGAAGTTGATTAACTTGTTTTATGGTAGCTGTCTGTCTTAGGAATGGCTTCTGCTCAGTTATCTGGTCATTTTTTTTTCTTTCGCCTTGTTTTATTTATTATCATCGTTTGTTCCTCGCGTTCTCTTTCGTCGCGTATTCTCCGTTAATTCCATGTGTTTTATGATTATATTTATTGTCAAGCTCAGTCAGCAGAGGGTAACTGAAGCTTTAAGCGTTGGGAGACTCGCATAAGTTGGCTGTGTTGTACACAGCACACGTTAAATGGACGTTTCATTCTTCATTGTCTCTCGATTTGATTTTCAGGCCATGAGTGCAATGCAGTACTGTTAGACTTTAAATCCAGCGTAAGCGTATAGGTGAAGGGTCATCACGGTTGATTCAAAACAACATGATGCTCAAATGGGGAAAAGGCATATCTGCTCGACGAGACAGAATAACTAATTTTTGTAGTCACGATCAAAGAGTTAATTTGCACCATAAAGTTTTGAATCTCTGTGTTGACCGATCACACCAGGTTAACATAGTAGAAACGAAATATTGGTTTTGAAATTTGGTGGTTTCATAATTATATGCAATCAGAGGGTGCCGATCCGGAGTCAGGAAAGATGAGCAACCGCAGAGTGGTTATAAGAAGTAGGCAATACAAAAAGGAGCGAGCACATTCTGTTTCACAACCAGCTTGACTGACAAATCAGAATTTCGTAATCAGTCGAGTAGGAAGAATATGGCTAATTAGGAAAGCAGAATACCATTAATTTACAGTAACGATTGACCTTGTATCGAAACTTTTACACTTTCGTGCGGTTGTCCATATTCCAATCGGTGCTAATTGTGAATTCGTCGCAGTTCATGCCGTAAAAAAGCAGTCCATTAATGTAACTCATCATGACACGAACAAAAGAGCAATTGCATCAGTTTGTTTCTTTGAGTTAATACATAACTCTCTGAGGCTTCACGAACTGAGCCACGAGGGCTTATGTTGAACAGTAACGTAAAAATCTCATGTAAAGATTGGTGTCATGCATGAGTTATGCCGCTGCACGCTGCCGGTGTGTGACTTTGAGCTACCCTGGAGTCTCATAATGGCTACAATTAATATCCATTTCCTGAACGGAACGCGCAGTTAATTTTACATGTGATAATTATAAAAACTAACGAAAAATGTCGGGTCAAATAAAGTTTTTTTTTTACGGTTTAAAACTACTGACTGCACAACTCAATTTAAAATATTTGGATGCGTATTGCATGTGAGTAAACAAGCCACTGAGTAAAGGCCCGGTCGCACTAGGAAGGAAGTTTAGTCCATGATGACTCAGCGTCGAGAACAATACGACGGCTTCTTCAATGTTTGGTAGCAACTTGCTGACATATATTTCTGGTGACAAGCGCTGTTTGCACTTCAAATGATGCAAATGTTGATATTAATGTCGTCGAAGTTACGAGTGCGACCGGAGCCTAAGCAATATAATATCAAGCTTAGTGGTTTCTTAAGTTTTTGAGTAGTTAGTTGTTTTTTTACATTTTGCACATATTTGAAAGGCTAACTTGCATTCACTCACGTCAGAACTAGATTGATCTCTTGCCACATCCTCTCCGGGCTGCATCGCAGATTAATTGACGTCACTACCAAGACTCTGGAAAAATCCAAGCACGTTTTACTGGTAAAAGTTTTAAATTGCCGATAATGCTTCAGCTAAGTAAAAGGAATGTTACGTTCCGAACAGAACCACTAAGACCCATGATATATGTCTCGTGATAATGATATGTACTATTTAGCTTTCTAACAACAATCTGATATCAGTCCACTTTTAACTTAAATAGACGTCGCTATTAAACAGTGCCAATACAGACCAAAGTGCTATTGGTGGTAATTATTATATATTTAGTGCATATCAGGATCGGACCATTGGAACGTTAGGTGTGGAGTTTTGTGGTCGGATGATTCGCGTTTAATTCCAATACCAGAGGAATTAGGGAAAGGTCATTTACTATAACAAAAGAGAGGGGAGGGGGGTGTGATGTTCCGTGACCATGTCATTTGCCCATAAACTATTTTAGAGAGAGAGAAATGTTCTTTGTCTAAAGTTGTTTAGTTCACACAGTACCGATGCCCACTCAAGACAACAAGGCTGACTAATCTTCCTTGTCGAGTCACGTGTCAACCCACCCGTGTACTTAATAATACAAGCTTAGTCACTCACCATAGAGTACAATTCATGTCTAGGTATAGTAAAATATAAACAATATCAATCTATATTTTACAGTAACTTTAACGTATATTTAAAAAAATTGTTCAACAACATTCTACCCGCAAGAAACATCGCTGTAAAACCAGCATGCCATTAATAAACTAATGTTCGACCTGACGAAGATTTTCAGTATTAAACAGTTGAAGGATATACCACGAATCAAATCGTTGGCTATTGTTTACTCCACTCATCTATATCTGTTTTCGTATTTACTACTAATCGTTTTAACTGGCTTGATGGTTTTCGCAAACAAGCTACACGTGTGGTTAAACGGGATTTGATTAAAATGGTCATAAATATTCCCATATCAACGCTTCTGTTTACGCAAAATAACAGGAGTTTGAACAGTACGTTAGCTGTGATCGTCCGGGAGAGTAGTCTCCAGGGCCTGGTTGTTCAAAGGTCGATAATGCTAACCTAGAACTAAATTATTTAAACTAAACGAGTTGTTGGTGGCTAAAGAGACAGTGTAAGTCATCATAAAGAAAATCAATCATTTTAACGAAACCTCTTCGTGACTTCCGCTCACGCAGCCGAAACTTCGGCTGTTCAGTTATCAACAACGTACTGTTCTTTCCCTTCAAACCACACTGCAAGAACATTTGGTTTCTCACCTACTTAAAAGAGGGAAAGTTAATAAGTAGGAAATTAGATATTAAGATAATCATATAAGATGAAAGGAAAAAATTAAAATAACCGGAAAATCTTTTTTTTTATTTGAACAAATTGACTAACCACATATCAATTATCCAGCTAAATTTCTCGTAAAGAACAAGTTAGACTCAGCCTTGAGCATTCTAACTTTGTTCAGTTGGCTGTGGTCCGACCTCGCTGCTATGGTTCCGTTTAACTGCAAAAAAAATTAAAAATTAAAAATTAAAAATTAAAAATTAAAAAAAATTGCACTGTTAAAAGTGAAAAAAATATAAAGAGGTCCAACCCAAATATTCACTCCTTAAATTTGAACTCCCTAAATTCGCGTTGTTTAACTATATTAATAAGCTTAACTTGATTGTTTACTGAAACTTTCAAAAAGTCGAAGATTTGCTCTAATTCCTGACGACGCGCGGGCTTAAAGTTTACAAAAACTATGCAAAAGCCGTCGACATAGTCCCAGGAACATTTCCTAAAAGTTTAATGAGATTCAGAGCAAATGTGACACGATATAAGAGTTTTTGATTTTGACAAAATACTAAGGCTATAGCCCAGGGTTTTTTGCCGATTTTGGCCAAAAATTGAAAACTCTTGAAACTTGTAGGAAACTTTCCTGGGACTATAAGAAGACTTTCTGCAATACATTTGCTTTATGTATCTTCATCCGCTGGAGAGGTATAGCAGCAAAACCGCTTTAAACTTTGAAAGGTGTGATGTTTTAATGAGTCGATGATTTGCTCCAATTTCTCGCGACGCACGGGCTTAAAGTTTACAAAAACTATGCAAAAGCCGTCGGCATAGTCCCAGGAACATTTCCTGAAAGTTTCATGCGATTCTGAGACGGTCGAAAAATGACCGGATTTTGACAAAATACTAAGGCCCAGGGTTTTTTTGCCGATTTTGGCCAAAAATTGAAAACTCTTGAAACTTGTAGGAAACCTTCCTGGGACTATAAGAAGACATTCTGCAATACATTTGCTTTATGTATCTTCATCCGCTGGCGAGATATAGCAGCAAAACCGCTTTAAACTTTGCAAGGTGTGCTGTTTTAATGAGTCGATGATTTGCTCCAATTTCTCGCGACGCACGGGCTTAAAGTTTACAAAAACTATGCAAAAGCCGTCGGCATAGTCCCAGGAACATTTCCTGAAAGTTTCATGCGATTCTGAAATGGTCGAAAAATGACCGGATTTTGACAAAATACTAAGGCTATAGCCCAGGGTTTTTTTGCCGATTTTGGCCAAAAATTGAAAACTCTTGAAACTTGTATGAAACCTTACTGGGACTATAAGAAGACATTCTGCAATACATTTGCTTTATGTATCTTCATCCGCTGGCGAGATATAGCAGCAAAACCGCTTTAAACTTTGAAAGGTGTGATGTTTTAATGAGTCGATGATTTGCTCCAATTTCTCGCGACGCACGGGCTTAAAGTTTACAAAAACTATGCAAAAGCCGTCGGCAAAGTCCCAGGAACATTTCCTGAAAGTATCATGCGATTCTGAGATGGTCGAAAAATGACCGGATTTTGACAAAATACTAAGGCTATAGCCCAGGGTTTTTTGCCGATTTTGGCCAAAAATTGAAAACTCTTGAAACTTATAGGAAACCTTCCTGGGACTATAAGAAGACTTTCTGCATTACATTTGCTTTATGTATTTTTATCAGCTGGCGAGATATAGCAGCAAAACTGCTTTAAACTTTGAAAGGTGTGATGTTTTAATGAGTCGATGATTTGCTTCAATTTCTCGCGACGCACGGGCTTAAAGTTTACAAAAACTATGCAAAAGCCGTCGGCATAGTCCCAGGAACATTTCCTGAAAGTTTCATGCGATTCTGAGATGGTCGAAAAATGACCGGATTTTGACAAAATACTAAGGCTATAGCCCAGGGTTTTTTCCCGATTTTGGCAAAAAATTGAAAACTCTTGAAACTTGTAGGAAACCTTCCTGGGACTATAAGAAGACATTCTACAATACATTTGCTTTATGTATCTTCATCCGCTGGCGAGATATAGCAGTAAAACCGATTTTAACTTTGAAAGGTGTGATGTTTTAATGAGTCGATGATTTGCTCCAATTTCTCGCAACGCACGGGCTTAAAGTTTACAAAAACTATGCAAATGCCGTCGGCAAAGTCCCAGGAACATTTCCTAAAAGTTTCATGCGATTCTGAGATGGTCGAAAAATGACCGGATTTTGACAAAATACTAAGGCTATAGCCCAGGGTTTTTTGCCGATTTTGGCCAAAAATTGAAAACTCTTGAAACTTGTAGGAAACCTTCCTGGGACTATAAGAAGACATTCTGCAATACATTTGCTTTATGTATTTTCATCCGCTGGCGAGATATAGCAGCAAAACCGCTTTAAACTTTGAAAGGTGTGATGTTTTAATGATGATTTGCTCTAATTTCTCACGACGCGCAGGCTTAAAGTTTATAAATACTATGCAAAAGCCGTCGGCATAGTCCCAGGAACATTTCCTGAAAGTTTCATGCGATTCTGAGATGGTCGAAAAATGACCGGATTTTGACAAAATGCTAATGCTATAGCCCAGGGTTTTTTGCCGATTTTGGCCAAAAATTGAAAACTCTTGAAACTTGTAGGAAACCTTCCTGGGACTATAAGAAGACTTTCTGCATTACATTTGCTTTATGTATTTTCATCCGCTGGCGAGATATAGCAGCAAAACTGCTTTAAACTTTGAAAGGTATGATGTTTTAATGAGTCGATGATTTGCTCCAATTTCGCACGACGCACGGGCTTAAAGTTTACAAGAACTATGCTAAAGCCGTCGGCATAGTCCCAGGATCATTTCTTGAAAGTTTCATGCGTTTCTGAGATGGTCGAAAAATGACCGGATTTTGACAAAATACTAAGGCTATAGCCCAGGGTTTTTTGCCGATTTTGGCAAAAAATTGAAAACTCTTGAAACTTGTAGGAAACTTTCCTGGGACTATAAGAAGACTTTCTGCATTACATTTGCTTTATGTATCTTCATCCGCTGGCGAGATATAGTAGTAAAACCGATTTTAACTTTGAAAGGTGTGATGTTTTAATGAGTCGATGATTTGCTCCAATTTCTCGCGACGCACGGGCTTAAAGTTTACAAAAACTATGCAAAAGCCGTCGGCATAGTCCCAGGAACATTTCCTGAAAGTTTCATGCGTTTCTGAGATGGTCGAAAAATGACCGGATTTTGACAAAATACTAAGGCTATAGCCCAGGGTTTTTTGCCGATTTTGGCCAAAAATTGAAAGCTCTTGAAACTTGTAGGAAACCTTCCTGGGACTATAAGAAGACTTTCTGCAATACATTTGCTTTATGTATCGTCATCCGCTGGCCACATATAGCAGCAAAACCGCTTTAAACTTTGAAAGGTGTGATGTTTTAATGAGTCGATGATTTGCTCCAATTTCTCGCGACGCACGGGCTTAAAGTTTACAAAAACTATGCAAAAGCCGTCGGCATAGTCCCAGGAACATTTCCTGAAAGTTTCATGCGATTCTGAGATGGTCGAAAAATGACCGGATTTTGACAAAATACTAAGGCTATAGCCCAGGGTTTTTTGCCGATTTTGGCCAAAAATTGAAAACTCTTGAAACTTATAGGAAACCTTCCTGGGACTATAAGAAGACTTTCTGCATTACATTTGCTTTATTTATCTTCATCCGCTGGCGAGATATAGCAGCAAAACCGCTTTAAACTTTGAAAGGTGTGATGTTTTAATGAGTCGATGATTTGCTCCAATTTCTCGCGACGCACGGGCTTAAAGTTTACAAAAACTATGCAAAAGCCGTCGGCATAGTCCCAGGAACATTTCCTTAAAGTTTCATGCGATTCTGAGATGGTCGAAAAATGACCGGATTTTGACAAAATACTAAGGCTATAGCCCAGGGTTTTTTTGCCGATTTTGGCCAAAAATTGAAAACTCTTGAAACTTGTATGAAACCTTACTGGGACTATAAGAAGACATTCTGCAATACATTTGCTTTATGTATCTTCATCCGCTGGCGAGATATAGCAGCAAAACCGCTTTAAACTTTGAAAGGTCTGATGTTTTAATGAGTCGATGATTTGCTCCAATTTCTCGCGACGCACGGGCTTAAAGTTTACAAAAACTATGCAAAAGCCGTCGGCAAAGTCCCAGGAACATTTCCTGAAAGTATCATGCGATTCTGAGATGGTCGAAAAATGACCGGATTTTGACAAAATACTAAGGCTATAGCCCAGGGTTTTTTGCCGATTTTGGCCAAAAATTGAAAACTCTTGAAACTTATAGGAAACCTTCCTGGGACTATAAGAAGACTTTCTGCATTACATTTGCTTTATGTATTTTCATCAGCTGGCGAGATATAGCAGCAAAACTGCTTTAAACTTTGAAAGGTGTGATGTTTTAATGAGTCGATGATTTGCTCCAATTTTTCGCGACGCACGGGCTTAAAGTTTACAAAAACTATGCAAAAGCCGTCGGCATAGTCCCAGGAACATTTCCTGAAAGTTTCATGCGATTCTGAGATGGTCGAAAAATGACCGGATTTTGACAAAATACTAAGGCTATAGCCCAGGGTTTTTTCCCGATTTTGGCAAAAAATTGAAAACTCTTGAAACTTGTAGGAAACCTTCCTGGGACTATAAGAAGACATTCTACAATACATTTGCTTTATGTATCTTCATCCGCTGGCGAGATATAGCAGTAAAACCGATTTTAACTTTGAAAGGTGTGATGTTTTAATGAGTCGATGATTTGCTCCAATTTCTCGCGACGCACGGGCTTAAAGTTTACAAAAACTATGCAAATGCCGTCGGCAAAGTCCCAGGAACATTTCCTAAAAGTTTCATGCGATTCTGAGATGGTCGAAAAATGACCGGATTTTGACAAAATACTAAGGCTATAGCCCAGGGTTTTTTGCCGATTTTGGCCAAAAATTGAAAACTCTTGAAACTTGTAGGAAACCTTCCTGGGACTATAAGAAGACATTCTGCAATACATTTGCTTTATGTATTTTCATCCGCTGGCGAGATATAGCAGCAAAACCGCTTTAAACTTTGAAAGGTGTGATGTTTTAATGATGATTTGCTCTAATTTCTCACGACGCGCAGGCTTAAAGTTTATAAATACTATGCAAAAGCCGTCGGCATAGTCCCAGGAACATTTCCTGAAAGTTTCATGCGTTTCTGAGATGGTCGAAAAATGACCGGATTTTGACAAAATGCTAATGCTATAGCCCAGGGTTTTTTGCCGATTTTGGCCAAAAATTGAAAACTCTTGAAACTTGTAGGAAACCTTCCTGGGACTATAAGAAGACATTCTGCAATACATTTGCTTTATGTATTTTCATCCGCTGGCGAGATATAGCAGCAAAACCGCTTTAAACTTTGAAAGGTGTGATGTTTTAATGATGATTTGCTCTAATTTCTCACGACGCGCAGGCTTAAAGTTTATAAATACTATGCAAAAGCCGTCGGCATAGTCCCAGGAACATTTCCTGAAAGTTTCATGCGATTCTGAGATGGTCGAAAAATGACCGGATTTTGACAAAATGCTAATGCTATAGCCCAGGGTTTTTTGCCGATTTTGGCCAAAAATTGAAAACTCTTGAAACTTGTAGGAAACCTTCCTGGGACTATAAGAAGACTTTCTGCATTACATTTGCTTTATGTATTTTCATCCGCTGGCGAGATATAGCAGCAAAACTGCTTTAAACTTTGAAAGGTATGATGTTTTAATGAGTCGATGATTTGCTCCAATTTCGCACGACGCACGGGCTTAAAGTTTACAAGAACTATGCTAAAGCCGTCGGCATAGTCCCAGGATCATTTCTTGAAAGTTTCATGCGTTTCTGAGATGGTCGAAAAATGACCGGATTTTGACAAAATACTAAGGCTATAGCCCAGGGTTTTTTGCCGATTTTGGCAAAAAATTGAAAACTCTTGAAACTTGTAGGAAACTTTCCTGGGACTATAAGAAGACTTTCTGCATTACATTTGCTTTATGTATCTTCATCCGCTGGCGAGATATAGTAGTAAAACCGATTTTAACTTTGAAAGGTGTGATGTTTTAATGAGTCGATGATTTGCTCCAATTTCTCGCGACGCACGGGCTTAAAGTTTACAAAAACTATGCAAAAGCCGTCGGCATAGTCCCAGGAACATTTCCTGAAAGTTTCATGCGTTTCTGAGATGGTCGAAAAATGACCGGATTTTGACAAAATACTAAGGCTATAGCCCAGGGTTTTTTGCCGATTTTGGCCAAAAATTGAAAACTCTTGAAACTTGTAGGAAACCTTCCTGGGACTATAAGAAGACTTTCTGCAATACATTTGCTTTATGTATCGTCATCCGCTGGCCACATATAGCAGCAAAACCGCTTTGAACTTTGAAAGGTCTGATGTTTTCATAAATCGATGATTTGCTCCAATTTCTCGCGACGCACGGGCTTAAAGTTTACAAGAACTATGCAAAAGCCGTCGGCATAGTCCCAGGAACGTTTCCTGAAAGTTTCATGCGTTTCTGAGATGGTCGAAAAATGACCGGATTTTGACAAAATACTAAGGCTATAGCCCAGGGTTTTTTGCCGATTTTGGCCAAAAATTGAAAACTCTTGAAACTTGTAGGAAACCTTCCTCGGACTATAAGAAGACTTTCTGCATTACATTTGCTTTATGTATCTTCATCCGCTGGCGAGATATAGCAGCAAAACCGCTTTAAACTTTGAAAGGTCTGATGTTTTAATGAGTCGATGATTTGCTCCAATTTCTCACGACGCACGGGCTTAAAGTTTACTAGAACTATGCAAAAGCCGTCGACATAGTCCCAGGAACATTTCCTGAAAGTTTCATGCGTTTCTGAGATGGTCGAAAAATGACCGGATTTTGACAAAATACTAAGGCTATAGCCCAGGGTTTTTTGCCGATTTTGGCCAAAATTGAAATCTCTTGAAACTTGTAGGAAACCTTCCTGGGACTATAAGAAGACTTTCTGCATTACATTTGCTTTATGTATCTTCATCCGCTGGCGAGATATAGCAGCAAAACTGCTTTAAACTTTGAAAGGTGTGATGTTTTAATGAGTCGATGATTTGCTCCAATTTCTCGCGACGCACGGGCTTAAAGTTTACAAAAACTATGCAAAAGCCGTCGGCATAGTCCCAGGAACATTTCCTGAAAGTTTCATGTGATTCTGAGATGGTTGAAAAATGACCGGATTTTGACAAAATACTAAGGCTATAGCCCAGGGTTTTTTGCCGATTTTGGCCAAAAATTGAAAACTCTTGAAACTTGTAGGAAACCTTCCTGGGACTATAAGAAGACTTTCTGCAATACATTTTCTTTATGTATCGTCATCCGCTGGCGAGATATAGCAGCAAAACCGCTTTAAACTTTGAAAGGTGTGATGTTTTAATGAGTCGATGATTTGCTCCAATTTCGCACGACGCACGGGCTTAAAGTTTACAAGAACTATGCAAATGCCGTCGGCATAGTCCCAGGAACATTTCCTGAAAGTTTCATGCGATTCTGAGATGGTTGAAAAATGACCGGATTTTGACAAAATACTAAGGCTATAGCCCAGGGTTTTTTGCCGATTTTGGCCAAAAATTGAAAACTCTTGAAACTTGTAGGAAACCTTCCTGGGACTATAAGAAGACTTTCTGCATTACAGTTGCTTTATGTATCTTCATCCGCTGGCGAGATTCAGCAGCAAAACCGCTTTAAACTTTGAAAGGTGTGATGTTTTAATGAGTCGATGATTTGCTCTAATTTCTCACGACGCGCGGGCTTAAAGTTTACAAAAGCTATGCAAAAGCCGTCGGCATAGTCCCAGGAACATTTCCTGAAAGTTTCATGCAATTCTGAGATGGTCGAAAAATGACCGGATTTTGACAAAATACTAAGGCTATAGCCCAGGGTTTTTTGCCGATTTTGGCCAAAAATTGAAAACTCTTGAAACTTGTAGGAAACCTTCCTGGGACTATAAGAAGACTTTCTGCAATACATTTTCTTTATGTATCGTCATCCGCTGGCCACATATAGCAGCAAAACCGCTTTAAACTTTGAAAGGTGTGATGTTTTAATGAGTCGATGATTTGCTCCAATTTCTCACGACGCACGGGCTTAAAGTTTACAAGAACTATGCAAAAGCCGTCGACATAGTCCCAGGAACATTTCCTGAAAGTTTCATGCGATTCTGAGATGGTCGAAAAATGACCGGATTTTGACAAAATACTAAGGCTATAGCCCAGGGTTTTTTGCCGATTTTGGCCAAAAATTGAAATCTCTTGAAACTTGTAGGAAACCTTCCTGGGACTATAAGAAGACTTTCTGCAATACATTTTCTTTATGTATCGTCATCCGCTGGCCACACATAGCAGCAAAACCGCTTTAAACTTTGAAAGGTGTGATGTTTTAATGAGTCGATGATTTGCTCCAATTTCTCACGACGCACGGGCTTAAAGTTTACAAGAACTATGCAAAAGCCGTCGACATAGTCCCAGGAACATTTCCTGAAAGTTTCATGCGTTTCTGAGATGGTTGAAAAATGACCGGATTTTGACAAAATACTAAGGCTATAGCCCAGGGTTTTTTGCCGATTTTGGCCAAAAATTGAAATCTCTTGAAACTTGTAGGAAACCTTCCTGGGACTATAAGAAGACATTCTGCAATACATTTGCTTTATGTATCTTCATCCGCTGGCGAGATATAGCAGCAAAACCGCTTTAAACTTTGAAAGGTGTGATGTTTTAATGAGTCGATGATTTGCTCCAATTTCTCGCGACGCACGGGCTTAAAGTTTACAAAAACTATGCAAAAGCCGTCGGCATAGTCCCAGGAACATTTCCTGAAAGTTTCATGCGATTCTGAGATGGTCGAAAAATGACCGGATTTTGACAAAATACTAAGGCTATAGCCCAGGGTTTTTTGCCGATTTTGGCCAAAAATTGAAAACTCTTGAAACTTGTAGGAAACCTTCCTGGGACTATAAGAAGACTTTCTGCAATACATTTGCTTTATGTATCTTCATCCGCTGGCGAGATATAGCAGCAAAACCGTTTTAAAATTTGAAATGTGTGATAAGTATAATACTAGTTTTTTGTCCATATTATGTGATGTCAAATAAACTTTACGGAACTTATGCATAATATATAGTACTCACAAGAAGACTGATACTTTACAATTTTGTTTGATAATAAACATTTTTCAAGTTCAGATGTTAAATTGTGAAAAGAATTTAGATTTCTGGGTTCTGATTCACAACTTAATCTTACCTTTATAAAGGAGAACAGCAAGGACGATAGTGACCACCATCAGCACTGGAACAAGGACTCCAAGAGCAATGATGGGAGCTTTGCAGTCACCCTTTTGTTCTTCCGCTGCAACAGCACCACAAAGTAATAGTGACTAAATCGATAAAACGAGGTATTAAATACGTTTCATGTTACAATAGTTATATTTGGCTTATTTTTGTATGCATTGATGTTTACAGTGAAATAAAGAAAACAGATCTTTTCAGACAGTCCGCAAGTTACATTTATCAGAAGCAAGCATATATAGTTCCACATCTTTGACCAGGAAATTGTATATGTTCAAATATTTGAGATGAAAAATATAATAACGAAAAAAGGAGAGGATGAGGAGAATCAAGTATGATCATGAAGACGAAAATGATGATGATTACAACGCCGCAACAGCATAACGATTGGGAGTATAAAAAGCACACTAAGCAAAGTATAAATATTCAAAATGTTCTCTTCCCATAGTTTTAGGCAGTACTTGCCACATAAACTAACCTTCAGTTTCACCAGATTCATCAGAGTATTGTTTCACATTAAAATCAAATTGTCTTCCAGTACATCCAGAACAAGCGTAGGATCCGATAACAGACATGTTGTGCACAGTGAAATGAAGAATGTTAGTATAGAAGTCCGTTTCGTTGCGTCCATCTGGGTGAGTCCATGTGACTGCAGGTGGAGGAAATCCAAATACTGGGCAGGCCAGTGTTACATTCATTCCAAATGTAACGTGTACGGTGACTTTTGAGGGAAATGAACCTCTTTTTTCACAAACTGGAAATATATTTTACAAATCAGGTTAGAAAATAAGACCAACGTTAATGGTTGTATGTAAACAATGTCTTCCTAAACTGGTTCGTACTCTGTCTTCCGAGTTTCAATGACAAAGGTGAAAAAAATCGTTTGAAATAAATAAAAATAAAATAGAATAAAATAAAAAATACTTTAACTCATAAATGCGACAAAACAAGAAATTATTCTACATTTTTTTTATTTATTTTTATTTTTATTGATTTACAGTCGGTTTCCAGGGGCTACTGAGACACTATAAATCTTTAGGGCGACACGACATGAATCGTACTTACAAGGTATAACAAGAACTCCGGTTGAGTTCACTGAACTGTTTCCACTTGCTTTACAGATGTAGTTTCCGTTGTTATGGGAAGTAACATTGATAATTGTGAGAGTGGAGGAATCATTTCCTTTAGCGATGACAATGTGGTCTGATACACCAAGCTCCTCATTTGTTTGATCATTGTACCATGTTAGGTGAGGGTTTTCAAGGCCAGTTGTATTGCAGTAGAAAGTTGCGTTCTGTCCTATTTCCTTTAACTGGCACTCTGGTGTGACGCTGATGTTCCCCGGTGACCCTGGTTGATGTAAAAAAGATACTGTATAACCAAACTCAACTTCAGTTATAGAAAATATAAATTATAAGCTATGCAACTAGTCGCCCTCAGCTTTTGAGTTATAATTGCCGTATGCAGCTCACAAACTCCCCTGAATATTGCTGTTTCACTGTTTTCCCCACACTCGCCACCCTCACCCCAACGTCCGTGTATGTTGCCACTTGCGTGATGTCTATCCTCCGTAAGCCCATTCCTAAGTAAACAGCGCAGACTTCATTTTAATGACCGTTATAGTTTTCACGTCCAATCTTGCAGAACAATCACTACGTGCGAACATAAAATCACACTACAATGAGCTGCAATTTATTGTCAAAAATTACTGGTGCGTGTGCCATGTGTCGATTCGATGTACATTTGAAAGTCTGCGAAATTTATGCGTAAATTAGTAGACTCAACTGTAGTATACCAGAGACAATTGTAATTCAATCCGACCACACATAATTCAGTTTGGCCGTCAGACAAGCAGTTTGAGTCACGCCATTTTTTTTCCAATCGTCTGTTTGGTATGAAATTACGCTTCATAAACTTAGGGGTTGATGTTCTCGAGTTCATGCAACGAAATCAGGTCACCTACATGTACAATGTAGAAATGATTATTCGTCCCTTGCTCGAGTGTGTTAGGTGAATATTAAATGTGTCGCCTTTGACATCGCGAAGGCGAAAGCAGTAAACTACAAGGAAATATCCCTAGACGTACTGCGTAATACTGCAAGCAACCAAGAACTAAACGGTCGAAGACTTTACCTCCGACGACAAGCAAACGGCAGGAATTATCTATTTTGATTTAGACTCAACAACGACCGGTGAGAAAATAATTCATCATTCTCGCTTACCTGTTGACACAGTGACTAAAGCCGCCACGAAAATGGCCGTCAAATACGTAGAACAAGATACTCTCATATCAAACACTAGCGCAAGGTGGAATGCAGGGAACAAGAGAATTGACCAAAGCGCGAAACATCTCGCCAGGAACCTCGTGGAGAAACCCGAGTGACACAGAACTGTAGTTTGAGTAAATTGATAGTCGCGTCATGGCAACCACACTGCAAATAAGTGATGTCACGGAAAACGAGGAATAAGGAAGTAGAATATGCGTACTCACATGAATATAATCTTTTTTGTTGGCGCTTAATTAAAACAAAACCCGCGTCAAGTGAAGGTTCACGGGACAACGCTATACACAAAATTTAATATATCTGTGACATAAGATTTATACAGCAAAACACTGGCTAGCATTATTTCATAAAATAAAAAATAAAATAAAACTCGCCGAAGTTTTGCGCCTTCCTACTACGAAGTGCTCTATTAGAAACGTATTTTCATGTTACACAATAGGAAACAATCCCCAAGGTAAAACCGACCACGTCAGACCGTTTTATATACTCTGAGTCCTTTAGACGTAGAATACAGAAATAATGGAGCTAATTTGTTAATAGAAAGCGTTGAACTTCTTCCTTCTATTTAACGCCTACCAGAGAAAGCCCGGCCCAAGAACTCCATGTCAAAAGTCTGGGCAAAATTTTAAAACTTTTGAAACGTTCAAGAAATCTCCCTGGGACCATAACGAGACGTTTTGCAAGACATGTGCCTTATTTTATTCCAGCTGTGGACAAGATATAGCAAGGAAACTACGTATATTTATGCTCTTTTGTTGAGAAAAGGGTCAAAATTTAGGGAATGAATTGCTCTTATTACTCTTAAAAAACTATTAATAAACTATTAAAACTTTCAGGAAACCTTCCTGGGACTATAACGACGAGACTTTCTGCAATACATTTGCCTTATGTTATTTCAGCCGTGGACAAGATATAGCAAGAAAATTATGCATAATAATGTTCTTTTGTTGGAAAAGGGTAAAAATTTAGGGAATGATTTGCTCCTATTACTCGCAAACCGCTCTTTGAAATATCACAAATGTTATATCAAAACCTCTGCTATACTCCCAGGAACATGTCCTGAAAGTTTCATGCAACTCTGAGATTAAGCCGAAAATGGCCGATTTTTGAAAAAATGGTAAGGCTATAGCTCATACTTTTTGCCACGAATAGCCGATTTTGATCAAAATTTTAAAACTCTTGAAACTTTCAGAAAACTTTCCCTGGACTATGAAAAGGCTTTTAAGACATCTGCCTTATTTTTTCTTCAGCCGTTGACGAAATATGGCAAGAAAACTACGCATAATTTTTTATATTTCATGGAGCGGCTCGCTTGCAAAATAGACATTTTATAATCTACGATTATATGCTTACTGTCACAATAAAAAATATATACGATCAGTGTCTTCAGAATAATAGTGGCCGCACAGACAAAGAAAAATATAGGAAAGCGATGTTAACCTTCTCATTCCAAACTCAAATTGTAGATTCTCCCAACCTTTTAAGAAAAAACTGTATGAGTGAGTAGTGTAAACTGATATTTTAATCAGCTTGCATCTGAGCAAGCCATCAAAAGCCAAGTTCTTTTTTCTGTACGATATATTCTGGTGAAAAAATGAAAGGGAAAATTGAAGTTGGTCACTCTTGGGAGTGAACGGGTTAAGAATAAGCAGTATAAATCATCCCCAGAAAACAATTCTTCAAGGAAGAGAACAGCTTTTTCATGATCTGAGCGGAAGACCAAGATCGTCCAAGTTAACATACAAGGAACCGTCATACTCCCCCAGGTTTATATAGGTCTGCAAAAAAAAAAAAAAGACAAATTAGTTTTATTGGAATCCTACTCGACTCGGTCGTTTTCATTTCATTTGTTTTTGGCTTATAATTTAAACTGAATTGTAAGCATACATGAAATTATGAATCTGTAGCAGCAGCTGTTCTATTACAATTGATGAGCCTAAAGTGCTTGCGCGTGCATCAAATTTAACTTACCCTGTGGTTCCTTTCCATTTTGGCCATGATGCCCTTCAGTTCAGAGAAGGTTGGTCTCTCACTTGGGTTTTCTTTCCAGCAATCAGTCATGATGCTGTAGCTAAACATTCAATTGAAAAGCAAACCAGGAAATTATGCAAAACAAATAAGACTGAGACAAGAACAGGGCAGGTGACATTGATCATTACTTATCATACTCATATACATGTATTGAGTAAAACACGATAACCGCAAACAAACAATATGAAAGCCGCGTGGGTATATTTAGAATCAGTAGCATATAATTCAAATATACATGCGCTAATTGGCAACTACAGTTATATTAAATAAGGCCGCGTTCTATTATAACTTTACTGTCATATTTTATTTTTTTGCAGTAATGCATGTAACTCTTGTTTGCATGTAATGCAAGTTAGAGCAACTTTAAACGTGGCCAATTCAGGTGACAGAGGACAGTGCCTGCATGCTGCAAGAGCTCGGTACCTTGAGTATTAAATGTTGTGAGAAGAAAGCCTTAACTTAAAACCTACTTACAGTCGATCTTCCAGATGTGCTGGTTTAGACATTCTGTATCCCTCTTGTAAACGAGCTGCAATGCGACGAGCATCCACGTTAGGGTAAGGACGTCCACCTGAAATAAAAATACACTCGACTCAATTTTATTGCTTCATCCACAATTTAAGTGAGTTTTCACGGTGTTCCGTAGCTGAAATGCTATCATGCCCTCGCCCTTCTTCTTATAAAAAGTAAAGTGTAAGGTTGAGACTGGATAACACAACTTACCTATAGTAAAGATCTCGTACATAACAATCCCGTAGCTCCACCTGTAGACACGGATACATTGAATCACTTTTTGAAAAATCACTCCAGTCAAATAGTTTAATACCATTATAGCCTGCATGCCTTGGTGACTGTTTAATACACTAAATACTAATAAATGTAGGTTCTTGGCTAAGAAATACTATTATATGGCACATCGTCCCATGCAGTTAGTTGAGACAAGTGAACTATAGCTTACACATCACTCTGAGTAGTATACACGCCATAAAGTAAAGATTCGTAAGCGGTCCACTTCACAGGCAGACGGCCCTTTGGAGAACAAAGGCAAACAGTGAACTATAAAGAGGAAAAGAGCTGCGACAGATTGATGCCAACATGAAACTGAACACTAATATATTTAATAATATATACTTTTAATAATATATTATTTAACAATAATAATGACACATATATATTTAAAAATAATAACAATAAAAAGCGGCACGCCGCACAACACAGGAGCATAGCTGAGTGGAGTACGAGGTGTACAGACTATTAAATAAATTAAGTATTTCAAATTTGTAACGATTATCAACGTAAATATTGGAACAAGATCACAAGGGCTGCCGTGATGTAACCTGAAACAAGAAAGACGAAACACAGAAACAAACAAAGAAAGAAAAGAAAGAAGAAACCGAGGCAGAGAGAAGGATTATTGTAAAACTTAACTCATTTAAGAGTGGGTGTCATTTGGTCCATCATCTAAACAATCCATAACTACATTGCTAGTTTAACCTGTCACTCTTAATAAAGTGTATAATGGTAGAGTGTTACCCTGCTTCGCTTGGTGTAGATGTCATCTTGATGAACATCCCGCGCCATACCGAAATCCGTCACTTTGCATTTCTCTCCTTCACCGACCAACACATTTCTAGCGGCCAAGTCGCGATGAATGACCTCAATTACAAATAAAATAAAATAAAATAAAATAAAATAAAATAAAATAAAATAAAATAAAATAAAATAAAATAAAATAAAATAAAATAAAATAAAATAAAATAAAATAAAATAAAATAAAATAAAATAAAATAAAATAAAATAAAATAAAATAAAATAAAATAAAATAAAATAAAATAAAATAAAATAAAATAAAATAAAATAAAATAAAATAAAATAAAATAAAATAAAATAAAATAAAATAAAATAAAATAAAATAAAATAAAATAAAATAAAATAAAATAAAATAAAATAAAATAAAATAAAATAAAATAAAATAAAATAAAATAAAATAAAATAAAATAAAATAAAATAAAATAAAATAAAATAAAATAAAATAAAATAAAATAAAATAAAATAAAATAAAATAAAATAAAATAAAATAAAATAAAATAAAATAAAATAAAATAAAATAAAATAAAATAAAATAAAATAAAATAAAATAAAATAAAATAAAATAAAATAAAATAAAATAAAATAAAATAAAATAAAATAAAATAAATAAAATACATAAATTCAATATCAAGTTGACAACTTCCAAACCCAAATCTAATTCTGCTTATTCCAAACTCCATAACCAAAATCTTCTAAAATTGGATTATAAATTATTTTGTTTTAGTACCAAGATATTGTACAAAAATAGAATGCAGAACTGTGGAGAGAAAAGTTAGAGTTGTTTGAGCACACGCTATGGCACCTGTCCCATTTGTTTCTGACACAAATGTTAACGTTTAGGTTAATGGTTTTAGATTATTACCAAGCCACTCTCATAATCAAAGCAGCAAGGCAGCTGTGAGCTCGCGAATTTGTAAAAAGTACTTTTTTTTTGCGGGAGTAGGTTTATGATAGAACTGGCTCAATGCCACATTGTAAAATTTGCTCAATTTTAGGAATGTGGAAGTTCGCATCGTTTCCGGGGGCTTAACCGCGTATTCGATTTTATAGTCTCAGTTTTGAAAACCCTCACAAGGCGGCATGCGGCATGTCAGTGGAACTCGGAACACGAAATGAACCTGATCTTTGAATCAGCTTCATGTTATGTTACTTCACATCTTTCGCAGTGCCAACTTTAAAATGTTTCGCGAAGGAAAACTTTATGATTCAGACACAAGCACGCTTTTAGTCGGCCACGCGCGTGTCACACGGCTTTGTTGTCACGGTATTCAAACGTCCATAGCTCCCGATAGATGTTTTGTATCGACCCAGAATTTTGCTTTAAGTCTTAAGACATGATAGTCTTGAACATATCCGTGTATTGGACTTACAGGATACGTTACTTTTGAAATGGCTTTTTATGACGTCACATGCAAACCAAGAATTGAACTACCTGACTAATTTGCATACTGTATGAACTTGTAAACATTCACCGGAAATGGATATTTTTTGGCACTTTTTATAGCCGAGAGATTCAATATCTTTCGGCCTGGTATCTTCCAAGCCGTATTTACTGTCACTACAGAAATTTTGGCGGATACTAAACCAACGGCTACAGATTTATTTACGATACATTAAAACGCCATCGGTGCCACTGATTGTTTGACCTTCATGGCACCGCGCCAAAATGTCGCAATAACAACGCAAAACACAGCAGAGTGAAACACAATCGATTTCAGTATCAATGGCCAAACAAACTTCGGACCCATGAAAACCTTTAAAATGAAAACACGTTCCGAACAAAACTATGGTCGCAACAACTACGGACAACATCTTCCTTTTAAAACTGCGTTGTTCGACACACCCTGTAACGTGACCTTCGTCATGCCCTAATTTGGAAAACCGCAACTGCTTTATTTGGAAATCTATTGTTGACAACAGATGGACATAGGGAGGGAAAAAGTGATTTTAAAACCTCGCAATCCCAGTGGGATCGCGAGCTAAAAATGAAAAAGCATACCCATAGACGATAATAAAATCTAAATCAATTGGAACTACCATACAATTTCTCACACTGACAAGGAACACCCAACAAGACGTTCTATAAAAAAGGCCGGAATATCTTGACAAAAAGTAGAAAGTATCAAGTGGTTGACGAAACATACTGATATGTACTTTTATTATTACCTTCTTTGAAGCAAGATAACTCATCCCATCAGCGATCTGCCAAGCAAACTTCATCAGCTGTTGTGACGTCAAGTTGGTTCTTGGCTTAACATCCGGGTTCTTGTAATAAGTATCGTTCAGTCCCCGACTTTTTCTCAAGTATCCTAGCAGATCTCCATACGGGACATACTCGATTACCACCATTGGTGGCTCTAAAAGTAAAAACAGACACCGCTTTATGTTCCTTTCGGTACAAAAAGTTTTTGCATTCCGTCGTATTTCTGAAACGTTATAGATAGATGAGTTGGGAACGTCGTTTCCATGTTCCTATATCCAACACATTATCGTTATAGTGTTCTCATAATAATGTGGGGAGGTTACCTGATTCTGTGACGCATCCTAGCAGTTTAATCACGTGAGGGTGAGGCTTGAAAGTTTTCATCAGTTCGAGTTCAGCGAGCAAATCTCTCCTGTCCGAGTTCGGGGCATTTTCTGTAACAAAGATTGAAGGAGGTTCCGCCACTTTCAGTGATGAATTTCCAATCCCTGTGAATTTCCTATCTCTATTTAATATCCCTGTGCGTGATATCGTAAAATGTAAACGAAATGTACAACATTAATACGGTGAATATGAACAATTTACCGTAAAAGTGCTTTTACAACGAGAAATATAATGTCTGATTTTCATTGAAGATCGTTTAGTACCTTTTAACATTTTTGCTGCCACTGTTACTTCTCCTCCGACTCCACGGAGACCAGTCGCCGTTGCTTTGCCGACTTTTGAGAAAGCTCCTTTG
This sequence comes from Plumapathes pennacea, assembly GCA_964036295.1. Taxonomy (NCBI): domain Eukaryota; kingdom Metazoa; phylum Cnidaria; class Anthozoa; order Antipatharia; family Myriopathidae; genus Plumapathes; species Plumapathes pennacea. The sequence goes on from OZ038466.1 coordinate 873,030, forward strand.
CCGATGATCTTTATGACATTGATGTTGGATCTTTTTAGTTCCCAGCTCCTGGTGCTGGGTGCAAGAGGCATGTACTCACTCGGTGGAGCGGAGAATTGAGCGCCTGAGTTTGAAAGGATAACACCTGGATTCTCATAAGCTTCAGTTGCAAAGTTACTCCTGGATGGAGTGGCTCCCTAAAATTCGATAAATGGACAGTTAAACTGGTTGCCCATAATTGAATCTGCAGGAACAGAGACAGAAATTTTAAAAAGCAAGAAGGAAGACAGCAGAGAAAGAGAAAAAACATTTACTCCATTTGAATTACCCAAATAATCAAAGTAAAAGAACAATAAGTCGATTCCGGAGAACTGAAAGCATAACAGTCATCGTTAAATGTTCTCCTAACCTAGTACGTTACTGTCTAGTTCTCAATAAAAAATAAGCAGATGGCAATAAAAATGGCGTCTTAACTTTTCGATGATACTTGAGATGGACTCCCAATAAAAATAAGTAGATCAATAAAAATGGCGTCTGAGCTTTTCGATGATACTTGAGATGGACTCCCCATTAAAAAGTAAATATTATCCTACTTGGTACTCTCGTAATGACAAGAAATGACAGGCGAACATTATTCCGGCGTATTACGGCCCACGAGTGCCAAACACAAACAATTATTCAAAATACAAACAAATTGCCAAAACACAAATACCCTTCAAAGTACTAGGATTTAAATCAGATACAATGAAAAAAAAGAAACGTACCCTTGATCTGTCACGCATTTTCTTTGTAGTGTCCGCTTGCGCATAAACAGGAGAACTTCCACAGACTTCGTCATATGTACCCTCTGTTCCAGCCCCCAGATTTTGCAAAACAATTCTTTGGCCAGCAGATCCGTCTCTAATAAATCAGTTTGAAGTTTAATATATCTGTTAATGTCGGCAGTTGTTGAGATTACTACAACTAAACCAGTAAGGGAGTATTTACAGTGGTCGGCAACAGCAACCAGTTTCGGGGGGAGGGGGGTCACCTAGTAAATATCGATACAGGAAAGCTGGACAATGTTGGAGAAAGTTTAAGCTGACATTTCGACGGTCAGCTCCTTATCACCATAGCATGCATACAGTTTATCTTTAACAGTCTAAAACTAGCAACTAGCTCTCACAAGTAAGTAACAGTCTATCAAATATTTAGCACACTCACATTATATGCCTTGATGATGATCTTCCATGACCTGGTGAAAAAGAGTCAGTCAACATAATGCCCAGCAGAGTTACAGTAAGTTGCAAACCCAAAGGAACCTAAAATCATTACAAAACGTAAGATTAGAGAAATGACAAATTACGTCCTCGTTGCTCGAACTTCAGATAACTTTCTGTATCTGATTAATAACCGATTACCTTTGTTCTCTTGATGTCTTCTTCTTCTCCACAAGAAAAATCCGAGAGCTACTGTTATGATGACAAACAGCACGGCTCCAACAGCTACACCTATTATCATACCAGATCCTGTCTTGCCGCCAACAAGGGTTCCCCCACCAGAAGTGCCCCCCTCGGTAGTTGCAACGTTCGGTGTAGTAGCTGTACTGACTGAGCGTAGAAAGACAACATTAAACATAAATGGGTATGACTGCCTCAAGTTGAAATGTAACATTACACTGTTTTCTTGAAAACCTTGGTTTCTTTTAAATCCTGGAGAAATATTGCTGATATTTCTATTGCTCTCTGGTCCGCTAACTCCATAACGATAAAGTAAGGTTGCTTGGATCACCTGACAAACTAAGTAGTTTCATGTTAATTTTGTTTGGCTTCCTCGTCACTTGAGTGGCCCACATTTCAATAAAATTATATTCTCCTTGTCATAATATTTTGCTTAGAATATAACCAAACGATCCTCCTTTAAGCTGTTGTAACTGTTTCTCTGCTCCAGATACAGAGAAAATGATGTATCAAGTAATCTAACGGTCGTTCAAAGCTGATGATATGGTTAGAAGTACAATTTAGAAGATGACTCCTACCTTGAGGAATATCGATTGTAACCCAGTTTTCTTTTATTGATTCGCCAAATTTGTTTGTTGCCGTAACAACAATCTGGTAGTTCGCCCCAGGACTCAAGGATATGTTAAAGGAGCGCGCATCTTTGTTTAACGTCTGTACTTTGACCCATTCGTCTGTGCCGTTCTCCCTTTTATAGATGTCATATCCTTTTACATCTGCACCGTTGCTTATTGGTTCATTCCAACTAATCGTAAATATGTGAGGATCTTTAGTGGACTCATCTGTTGCTGTTACCACTTCAGGTGCACCTAAAACAGCATAATAGAAATACATAAGAACACATTTCTTCATTCAAGTTCCCTCTGGGACAAAGTCTGATCATCTGAACAAAAGATGGGCAAACAAAAAACCGAAGGGCCTCATGTGTTCTACCAAAATCCCGCGTGTATATAAAAGAGTACAAAGACACAGACAAGTGTGTTATAATTGCTAACTAATAATAGTCACACTTTTGATGGTATAACTCCAATGTGGGCAAACTGTTTTGAAGACTGATAAACAACAAAACTGGTGACAAATGGTAAATATAAGTTGGCAGATGATATTGTGACATACCTTCAAATTTTGTGGTGAAACTCTTATTTGCAGATTGACCCTCTCCTACCACATTCCTTGCATAGACCAATAAAGTGTAGTTAGTATTTTTCGTGAGTGGCCCTATCGGCGCTTCTTTAGCTGTATCGGACATTGGATATGTTTTATCAAATCCAGCTTCTGGCACGCTGACTCTGTATCCAGTGACAGCGCTACCACCATCATCAGCAGGAGGGCTCCACTTGATGGTTAAGAACGAGGCCTGGATGTCTTCATCAGAAAAAGTGACGATAGGTTGACCAGGTTTTTCTAAAGTTACAAATAAAGACCCACAACAACAACAATTTTCCATATTCAGACAAAAGCAATAAGAATCAAACTGCTCCAGTAAAACAACTCGTGAATGAGAAACGCTCAAAACATAGGCTGGGTAAAAGACCTGTACAAGCCTTATGTACTGGCCAGCGGACTAATTAACAGAAACAGTTTACAGCCCATCGACCGAACCACAGAGCGAGTGAAACTTCCCCCAACTGATGTAACTCATTCATTGCTTTCGCATTCACAAATTAAAAATACGGATTTACATTATTCTACTAAAACATGATCAGATACGTGAAGCAGTGGAAACAAATTACCATCTGGAAAGAATGGTAACGAAAGCCCGCGTAGGGCGCGTCTGAATGAAGGCGTTGTGACTTACTTAGCTGATTAATGTAGATGGTTAGGACGTCTGCAGCAGCGAGTATATTCTTCGCGCTGCATTTGTAGGGTCCAAAGTCCGCCTCTGTTTTAAAATCTACATCAACTGCAATCCTGTTACTTTGTTCTCCTGGCTTCAGCGGAGATTCACCAGGTTTAATCCACTCTAGGGTGGGGACGGGAACTCCCTCTGCTACACATGTCAGAGTTACTTTCTGACCAATATACGAGGATGTGTTGGTAGAGGAGGAAGCTGTGACAATCGTGGCCTTGTCTATCGATCCATAAAATCAAACAATGGTATAAGAGAATTGTAAAGCTCACATGCTGTATGTTAAGCAAGCTAAAGAAGAACAAATGAGAAGTACATCAGCAACTCACAAACTGACGATGTAACTATGCACACATGAAACTAAACATTGCCTGTAGTAACAAAGACGAAGGTAGAAATAGGTTAACGGACGAAACAGCTGGTGAGAAATTTACACTGACAGAGAACAATGAGCTGCTTCGGCTAGTACCGTAATACAACAATGTTGCCTCTTATAAACATATCTCTTTCCTCTAGCACAAAAGATGTAAAACATTTTACACGACTACTCTGTATACAGAGCCTGAGGTAGAGTAAGGAAACTACAAACAAGCATCAACAATCATTTTCATAAATAAATATACATGTATAGTTAATAATATATATTATTTAAATAAGGCACAGCAGCGATGTTCCACTTTATTTATTTGACACATTTACATAATTAATATATGCCACTAAATGACACTACCAAGTTAAGTTAAATAGACAACTGCCAGGCAATTCAAGAATGTTACTGAATACTCTGTGAACACAGTAAGGATTATGATTGCATAAAGACACACAGTATTACAACATTATCGTCCCTGTTTGACGAAGAGAGGCTGTTTCGCTATCTCTTTAAATTTCTCAAAAAAAAAAAAGGTATCCTTATAAAAATGTTTGTAGTCTGTATGATGAGGGCTCCAGCAGTTTCCTATCCAGATATTTAAATTCATTTCTAATGTTGGTTTTCACTGCTGTGTTACGGAAGAGATTTTGATTAAATATTAGTTGATTAATAGTTACGATCTAATACGATTAACATTCATAATTTTAAGGACGTGGTTTAATATTCTACTTTTCAAATTGATTCTTTTAGTGTGTGAACGGTCCACGGTCGGATCAATACTTTAGCATTACGGGCATATCTATAAATCCGGTCGGCCAAATCTTACCTGGCCTGACTAATTGAGTTTTGACCTGATCGACCAATGCAAGCCTGGACCGAATTTAATTAAGTGTACTGGCCTTTGTTGTAGTGTACAATTCTTTTGTTATCAATCGTCCGCTTATGCAACTAAGTATTGTTCAATCTCATCGTTCAAACAAAGCACGCTCTCTCTTAATCCCTTAATTAAGTTGTTTAAGTTAAGTTACGCTTCTTTCTGAAGGCGGAGTTTAGTTTAAAGCTCCAAAACCCTTACGTAATGTTATCTGGTCAGTTTTGTTGACTATGCAACTTTAGTTGCCAAGGACTTTTTATATCTCTTACAACTTAAGACTTTAGTATTTTTATACCAAGTGGTACTACGCTCGTCAGACTTTAAGTAGGGCACTATGTTAGTTTAGCAAGTGAACTCTGCCTATTCGTAAACTATGAAAGTTTGAGTTAGCTGTCGGAGCGCGTCTCTTTACATTTACTTTTCAGTCGCTATGTAGTGACGTACTACTTGTCTCCTCATTGGTTTTTAATTTTGATGGACAGCTAATTAAAGCTAGAGTTAGCGTCCGTACTTAAGGGCGCGCACACCTAGTTTTGAGAGAGAAGAGAGAGAGAACTTTGAGATATAGCAAGTAAAGTTGGTTATCGCTTGGATTAAACTGGTTTTAAAAGGAGCCTCCGTTCCTGATCCTCTGGGTACCTCTCAAGAAGCCACAAAGAGCTTTCCCTCCCTTACAGCTGTACAGACATACTCTCCTGTATCAACTCTATTGCTCTTTGAGATCATGTAAGCCGTGTTATGGGAACGCTGCGCTCCTGCCTTGGTCCAGGTGAAGGTTGGAGCTGGTTGACCTACGGCCTTGCATTTCAGCTGTAATAATTCACCTTCTTTGACAGTTTCGTTATCTGAAATATAGGTGATTTCCGCTGGCACTGCGAGAAATCGACGGCAAAAATATCAAGATCGATTAAATAACAAGACTAGAAAAACACTATCAGTAAGATATTGTAAATTGAACTATAGAATCGATATGTTGTTTAAACGCTCAACTGCTAAATAAAACTGTCTAGATGATCAGTCAAAAAAGCAAATTACATGGGATATCAGCTATTGTAAACATGGTTAACATTTCTTGCTCTGTTCGTTAAAAAATTACTCGACTCGAGAACATACACAGCAGCATAAACAACCAAGTGGTGAAAAAAGTCCGTGAAAACACGGATTCGTACTTGCATATGCAAATTATTGTAACTACTAACCTTTGACAGTGAGTTTAACAGTGGCCTGCAACAGAATTGTGTGGCACACATTTGTACTTCCCTTGGTCTGATCCTTTCACGTCAGTAATCTGATGGGTTCCGTCTTTCTCAAAGTAAAACTTGTACTGATCTACAGCTGGCACTGCACCAGTTGTTCCACACGTGAGTGTTACGTCATCTCCTTTATCAACCGTGTCAGATACTGCGCTGGTGATCAACGTGGTGCCTTCTGGTGCGTCTGGTTTCAATGATCAGTAAACGTTTCCATCGTAAAGTATATTCCCGTTACGAAGCTTTAATTCAGCCTAAAATTAGTCGGCACTTTTTTTTTCAGGAGCAGAACAAAATCTGACAGGTTTCCAAATTACTATTGTGAGAGCGCCGAAGACACAACTCACTGCCTATTGATGGGTTTGCATGCAGCTGTCTGGGGAGCCATGAATAAGAATTAAATTTCAAAAATCTGACCGGTTTTAAACCGGTCTGGATCGGTTTGCCATTGTTTTTATACTGAAACCAAAGAACTGCACTTCATGTGTGAGACTTCTTGGCATAAATTATACTGTGAGCAGCCCGTTTGTCTATTCCGTACAATAAAATCCGGATCGCTGACGAACCAATCAGAATATTGAATTTTATTTATAAACCGGTGAGCCATATATAAACTACATTCCTGGACAAAATTGTCGGGACAACAGACATGATTTGTGCCTGTCACACGACAATAACACTCCCCCTCTCCCCTCCCATTTCAATGTTGAAAAGCGGAGAACCAAGACATGATGTGTGTGCGTTGTCAAGTTTATGTCTTCAACATTGTCGAGGAGGGGAGGGGGGATACTTAACCATTGAATCTGTAACCTAAGAGCCGTTCAGGATACTGTGTCCCACACAATTTTGTCCGGGATTGTAGAATAATATACAGCAAGATGAAAGTGGGGTTTTTGTACTTACACTGGACAGTAATCCTGGTCTCCTTCTTTATTGCAGCTCTTCCATGAATATTCACCGCTTGACACTCATAAACGTGGCTCACTGCTGATCCAGGAGGACGGGCGATCTTGTTAATCTGGAGTGTGGAACTTCCTTTTCCCTTTTGAACAACTTGACCATTCAAAACGTCCACCCAGGTAACGTTTGGCTGAGGTTTACCACCTGCTTCACATTTCAAAGTGAGGTCCTGCCCTTCAGTGAGGCTCTGACTTGAAGGTGGAGATACCGTGAAATGGGCTGGCTCTAGAAATAAAGAAGAGTTGCCTGCATGCATGACTTCCACGACGTTTTTTCATATCAAACTCTGCTGCCGCGAAACTTACCTAAAATGTTGAGACTTACAGAAGCAATTAGTTCAGTAACACCTGGGCCAAAGTTAATTCTGATTTGATATTGGTTTGCGTCTCCAGACGTGATGTTCATCAGAAGAAATGAAGCAGTGAACTTTGACAAATCTCCAGTCCACTTAATTCGACCACTGTAGCTTCCAGGGGCATTAGCTGGACCAAGAGCACCGCTTGATACAGCATTAATCAAAACGTTTCCAGCAGATGACGGGTCTAAAATCCACTGTAGACTTTCCACACTAACTCCATTAGCTAATTCATATTTCCACTCGCAAGTGAAACTCGATCCCAAAAGTGCATCTTGGGCAATTGTGTAGGTAGTCAGAAAACGTGTAGTCCTTGCTTCTGCAAATAAAGACACAAATTGCTGAAAATACGAGTTTCGTAGATGTTCCCTCTGGTAGGAATTGATTAATAGTAGACAAAGGTATTCTAGTCGCAAGAACGTATGCAGGTGTTGACAGTGCTGAAATCCACTGTCACACCATGTACTTAGTGCACAGTATTAGCACACTGAATTGTAATTTCGAAAGAAAAAACATTTCTCAAAATGTATATACTGACAGTCAATCTCGAAAAGGTTGTCAAGTCCAAATATATAAATATACCAGAAGTAACCAAAGGTCAGGTGAATGCTGCCGAGGCTTACCCTCGCTGATTAAACCAAGTCAGAACACGGAAGCAAGAAAGTTTATTTCCTGTTTACAACTGTAATTAAATCTACTAACCCATTCACTCCTGAAGAAATAACGCGCGCAGCTACCTTCAATTCCTTTACGGGAAGTTGTACGGGAACGATAACGCAACGCGACTCGCAGAAATAAACCAAATGCGCAGTAATTACAGAAGCGAGATACCATTCCTAATGAAAATTTATTTGAAACTAGAATACATGACCAAAACATATAATAAAAAGGACAAAAGATAATTCAAAAGGCAATAAAACGTGAAATTATAAATCACTGAACGAAGTATTTTGTCCGTAGCGTTCGTCCATCCGAAAACGAACAGCGAATTATCTATACAAAACTTAAGTGAAATGGTTATAAACTTCAGACTAATATTCTAAATTCACAGATCGATCTCGTTAAAGCAAATCTATTAAATCTGCAGACAAAATAAAAGCAAAATTAGCAATCGGACTGGAAATAATTGTGCGAAGTACATCGCCACGTGGTGATAAACAAAATCAGTTTCACGAAGAAATTGAACGATATTTCTTTCCTACGGATTCGTTTCGCAGTCACTATCAAGACGAATAACTCCACAAATCTATCTCTGGTAAACACAACGAAGAAACATACTGTCTTGGACAGATCAGAAGCTTACAAGAATCCGCGTTCTCCTTTCGTCGTCATCGGTCGAAGGCTCTTTCATAAACTGAATCTGCCAAAATCTGTTCATAAGTCGCCAGTTATTTTGAGGAGATAACCTTCCACATTTAGCAGCATTAAGTCGCATTTTTTGTCCCTGAAAGTACGAAAACAAATGATTCGACTTCTGTCTTCCTCGAAGAAGTATAATATTTACTTCCGGTCGACGTTTCGCGCCTTCAAGGACAGCCGTCGCGACTCGGCGCCAAGGTCATTCAGGCCAGCTCGGCGTTGTATGGAAGAGGTGAGTTTATCCTTTATATATTTTTTTGTTTTTAACTTCATTTCCTTCCAAAAACTACCAAGACTTATACCTAAACTCTCTGTTTTCACTTTAGGCGGATTTCCTTTACAATTTAACTAATAATTTTTACATATTTTCCGTTGAAACACAGGTATAGTCACCGAAAGGAAACTGGCTGAGAAAATGGCTTTTCAAAAACAACAGTAAGTCCTTATCCACGTTCAGTAGTTCTGCTCAATTTTCGTGTTTATTCTCAGACTTTTCTCGTTTGCTATTCTCCAGGGCCATGGAATGGACTGAACAGCACGACGTGCTGTTCCTCCGAGAATGGTCGTGAGTGATATATTTTTTATTACAAGAAAGGAAGTCCTGACAGAGGGAGAATTTGGGAAGCTATCCAGGAGCGCTTAAACAGCGTAGAACAGCCAAAGTTTGTCCTAAAGGATAAACGAGCAGTGAGAGATCGCTGGAACTTGCTTCAATCAAAGTTCAGAAAACGGATGGCGGAGGAAGAGAAGGCGAGCGGCATTGACGTGGAAATGTCCGAAAGGGATGTGTTGATTGAAGAATTATGTAATAAAGAGGAGAGTCTGTCTTCCAACACTAACAAGAAGAAAGCTGACAAAGAAGCTGCCGAGGATATACGAAGGAAAGAGATGGAGAGAATGAAAGAAACGACCAAACGAAAGAGTTCGGAGTCAGACACAAAAGGTGGCGGGAAAAGTCTCGGAGAAATGGCGGGGAGCTCGTGGATTTCTTTAGGGAAAAAGCTAAAAGCGAACAAGAACTTCGCGAACGAGAACTAGAAATAAAAGAGCGAGAGCAGGAAAATGCCGCGAAGCGGCAAGAAGATCTCCTTCGTCTTATGGCTCAACAGCAGATGGCTCTGGTGTCTGTGATGCAGAAATTTGCTGATAAGTAGATTAAAAAACTCTAAGAAACAACTTCTTTGGGTTGAAAGGCATCTTTATAGTGTTATCATGCCATGTTGAAAATGTTTATTTTGAGCAGTTCGCTGTTAGAAATGCCAAGGTATTACATGTCAAAGTAAAATCGCACAGCAATTATTGCTGAGTGGGTTCTGCAAAAATATTGCCACTTGCTCATCTTGTCATTAAGTCTATAATACTTTGAAAGGAAGCTGAACAGCAAATTCAGATTTCCCATGCATCGAATTTGATAGGCACAAAAACTTGACTAAAGCAACACATGTTGATTGTACCTTCAAGTTTTTATTAAAATAACGAAAGTATAATTTATTTCCGGTCGACGTTTCGCGCCTTCAAGGACAGCCGTCGCGAATCGGCGGGGGCAGCTCATTGAAGAGCGAGGGCTCAGGCGTCTGCGTTCCTAATTGGCCGTCAGCTGTCACATGACTGAAAATCCGGAACGACACATTTCACAGTATTTCGAGATTGGTTGCAAGATTCGTGTTGCTGCGTCGCCGTTGCTCCGCAGCAACAAGTGACCGCATAGAACTATCGTGTTATGAACAGGAAACACTCCAAATGCTCTACGGTTTTATACCATTTAAGTGACTGATAACTGTAAAATTATATAAACATGCTGATATAATGTATTAATAGTTATACGGTATTTACCAGTGGTCACGTGATAGATATAATTGCCTAAGATTCGACAAGACAATCTTCTCGGGAAGGCCATATGGTAAAACTTCGCCGGAAACCTTTTAAGGTTTAAAAACATATCCCGTTTAGGTAATTATTGCAAAAATATATATATTCTACTTTTTGTGCCCACAAAAATGTTTTCATTGCATATCTTATTTTTTTGTTAGTAAGAATTAATAATACTCACCACAAGCCGGGTAGAAACTCGATAATATTACAAGGACCATTCGGAAAGATAAAATTACTTCATAGGTCGGTATCATTGTGCAGCGCACATCAAGGAAAGATGACCACAGCTTGAATAGCCTTAGTCTCTCCACGTCAGCTAAAGGATTCTTTATTCTGAAAATGTGAGCGAGTTTTATGTATTAGACATTCGGAACGCTGTAATAAAGGCGTGGATGTTTGTAGTGCAGATTGCGGTAGACAATATCAATATCATTTTGAGGTTGGGCGTCTTTGTCGGAGCAGTTAGGGAATTTTACTAGTTAGTAAAGGATTTATGAAGGATGGAGGTACACTGACATCGTAGGAAACATGCCTTCAGGTCCAATACAATGGATCTTATCACCAGTCAGAGCCCGGTTGTTCAAAGCACATTAATCCTGGGTTATGCAGTGAACGAGGGGTGGGGGGTGGTGAACTCCCATATATAGGGGTATGTGCCGCCCCAAAGGGTATCATTTTCAGCATTTTAGTCTTAAGTAGGGTATCGATTTCAAGCCTTTTGGTCTGGAAGAGGGTAGGAGATTTTGATATTTGGTCTGAAATAGGGTCGAAAATCGCACTTTTTGGTCGGAAATAGGGTAATAGTTTCAGTTCCGGGCGGCACACTCCCACCCAAAATTTTGAGGAGTACATGACCCCTCCACCCCCCCCCCCCCCCCCCCCCCCCCCCCCCCCCACCGGGACAGTGAACTTTGTTGTCTTACATACGAATTTGAGAATTACTTAAACGAGATTCAAAATACAGAACACCGCAGAGCTCTAACTAAATTGATAATTAGTGATCACATACTAGACATTGAGCATGGTCGTTATAACAGAAATTACGTGAGCCCAGAGTTAAGAAAATGCCCACGTTGTCAACACATGGAAGACAAAAAACATTTCCTCCTCAAGTGTCAAATATATGCCGACAAACGTAACATAACGCTCTTTTTCAAGAAATTAACAAGTCAGTGATCAACTACAAAGAACTTATTTCACCCCAAAACCACAAAACGGAAATAACAAAATATATATACGAGTGTTTTCAAATTAGGAAAAACATACAGCTTTTACAAATTTATCACCATACACATACCTAATGTTACGTAATACTACCTATACTATTAGAGAAAAAAAACCTACGTACAGTCAGTCACATGGTTATTTCTAATAAAAGTTGTCTTGTCTTGTCTTGTCTTTTTTCAGCTCTGGTTGAGAAGCTTTTGCTTACAAAACAACTTCCTTGTTGCCGTTTTGAACTAGCAACAAGGAAAGGTATGAAAGTTTCAGCTTTAATATTCCAGTAAAATTCGAGTATAGCGACCGACCAAAATCTCACATACAAACCTCGCTTGTAAAATCCAATCGTGACCGTGATGTTACGGCAACGCCGCAGCGGATATCATATATCACATGACGCGCTGATCTGAACAGAATGGAATCAGATGCACACATTCTGTAGGACAACACTTTCTCAACATGAATGGAACTCAGTGTAGAACCTCAGTGATATTTCCTTTTCTCTCCCTAGAACGGCATGACGTACATCAGAACAGACACCCCACCCCCACCCGTGGGAATAAGAAATTCTATTCACAGTAACGAAATCTACAGAGACAATACTCTCCTAGCCTGTGAATTAGGGATACCACACATCATTATACAAACGTCGCTATGTCGGATATGTCTCAATTATGTTGGTTCTTGATGTGGATTAATGTTGAAATTTCACTTTCAATACGTATACGGTATAAATACAGAGAAACGATTGATCGATTTCAATCACTGAGAGTATATGGTGTATCACCTCGCAACTGTGTATTATCTGGCACAAATTCCTTTACGTGAATATGAACCGAGTGTAAGCCGTATCAACTATTTATGTTTCAGGCCTTTTCATACTCAGTCCGAATGAACTTACCTCTCGAGCAGATTTAAACGTTTTAGCGATGAACAAATTGATGCCGCTCAAGGCAACTTCCGCGTTCAGTCAACAACACTGAAACACACGGTCTCACCCACATGACCAAAGCTATTGTTAGCATGCTAATTATTGCTCGCGGGCAGCGCAGCTGCGGCGAGCTTAAAAATGGAGATTTTTTTTGTTTTCCTTTTTCTGGGTCGAGAATCAGCACACGGTGATTGGTTCATATTATCACGTGATATGCGATGACGTAAATCGCCGCCCGGTTGGCTCAGTTGGTTGAGTGCCGATCTTTCGTGCGGGAGGTCGCGGGTTCGAACCCCGGCCGGACCAGCACTCGGGGTCTTACTAAGGAGAAGATGCTGCCTTTGTTTTTATCAGCAAATGATAAGATCTTTATTACGTGGCTTGGATGACTACGTAAAATAGCGGTACCGTCTCCCTATACTTCTATACTTGATTACAGGGGGGACGTCAAAGAACCACTGAGGACGTAAACAAATTTCTGGCAGTGACCACTCTCAGTGCCTGTACTCCACAGTAATATGGCAAAGCCAAATTGTTGCTAAAAAGCCCCTTGAGGGGAGCATCAATAAAAATATGTATGTAATGTATGTAATTGACTTCGCTAAACAACTTGAGATGTGGCCAGTGTATATTGCTCGTTACTTGTGTGTAAAAGTTAACTACATCCTATCCAAACTCAAAACCATTGGGCTCTGTGGAACATGTACGGATAAACTGGATTTTAGGGAACGATTTTGGCTTGCGTTCTTAAGTTCATTGCGGAAGCTTTGAGAATAGCCGTAAACATATGTTTGATGGATACCTTTGCCTGTTGAAATGTTTCTTTCATTCGATCATGTAGCCTTTGTTTCGCAATGGTCATTGTATACCAGATATGAAAAATACACCGAAATAGTCCTGAGCATTGAGTTTGCAGTTCACAAATGACTGAACACACTGTGAACAAAACCGCAATGATATTGACGTAAACAAGTGTCGTGTGACATTCGTCGCTTGTTACAGAACACGAAAACTCGAAAGCCTGATAGAAGAAACGTATTCAGTTAATAAAAGAAAACACAAAAGTGTTGAAGCGAAGGCTGGATTAATCGTGGCCTCTCGTTAGAAATAAGAGTCGAAGTCAAACTGTCAAAAATCAATTGTGCATAAAAAGATATGTCACGCATTCTCAAGCAGGGTCGCTCAACCTTTAAGAAGCAAGTGTATGAGTGTTGTAATGATAATTTATAGTTTAATCAGGTTTCATTTGAGCAAGGTGTCAACAACCAAGTTCTCTATAACGGTGTGATATTTTTCTGGTGAGAAACTGGAAGTCTCTCTTGGGAGTTCCACTCTTGTCCCTAGCATATTTCCGACGCCAAAAGTAGTTTATTGTCTTTTATCCTTCAAATATTTCCTCTTGCAGCGCAAATAATGGCGCGGGGATTGTGAAGCTTTTTGGTGCTTTCTGGAACTGCTTTTTCTTTTGTCATTGTTCGTTCGGTCTTCACTGTTTTGATGTCGTCTATCAGTCGTTTTGATGATGCAGGTAGTTGTTAGGCATCGATCTCGGTGAGAGGTCTGCGTTCCGACCCCAAAGACTTGTGTACATAATGTCCCAGTCCGTCCGTTATGAGGGTCTTTCACAAATAGTTCATTGGACGGTCCGAATTGTCCAATTTTTTCTATATGGCAGCAGTCTATTGACTGAAAGTGAAAGATCTCCCAAATATATCGACACAACAAAAACCCAGGCATTTATTGGAATCGACTACTGGAAACCAACTGGCTCTGGCAGTATAAATGCGATCGTCGTACGCCGCTTGCTTGCGTGACCGGCCCGTGCACCTGAGAAGTAAATAATTAGCATGCTAACAATAGCTTTGGTCATGTGGGTGAGACTGTGTGTTTCAGTGTTGTTGACTGAACGCGGAAGTTGCCTTGAGCGGCATCAATTTGTTCATCGCTAAAACGTTTAAATCTGCTCGAGAGGTAAGTTCATTCGGACTGAGTATGAAAAGGCCTGAAACATAAATAGTTGATACGGCTTACACTCGGTTCATATTCACGTAAAGGAATTTGTGCCAGATAATACACAGTTGCGAGGTGATACACCATATACTCTCAGTGATTGAAATCGATCAATCGTTGCTTACCTCTGTTAAGGGGACACTTCTATTAAGGCCGGGACGGGGACACTGTTTCGGCTTCCCGAATACTGCTTGAACCTCCATCAAGGGGACAATTAACTGTAATTTGCTACACAGGACCACCAAAGAGGATCAATAATTAGATTTTGTTGTAATTTAATGACTAGTAATCAACAAGTAACAAATCAACAGCAATTTAAATAGCCTATGGTTAATGTTTCAATTCTAAATCATTACATTGTTTAAAGTCCGTCTCACTTACGGCAGCGGGATGTGATCCCTAGCCGGGAATCAAACTTGGGTGATAGACCGGTGTGCTCACCGCTCGGCCTAGGACACATGAACACCCCAAAATTTTCATCGAGTTCGACTGACTGGTTTAAATAACAATACATGTTGCAAAAAAGTAACGCACTAAACACACTGTTATTGCTACGAAGTAAAGTGGTGATTATAAGAAGCGGCTCGTGATTTTAAACTTCTTTTCGTGTTCTCCAGCATCCCGTGTGTTTATATAAGAGTACAAACTCATGGAAACTCGTGTCATACTGCTTAATTACAGAATATGGACGTATGGATCAACTTAAAATATTTAATACTATCTGGCATCTCTCTTATAAGAGGTGTAATGCACAGCGACAAAAAAGGGGGGTTCACGCTAAAAAGCGTGTTCCCCTTCATGAGCCGGAGGCTGTAGGAGGCTGTAGAGTACCAAAATCTACAAATTGATAATGGCTCGTATGCGTCAGACAAAAAGTTACCCTCGCTAAACAACGTCTAAAAAACAACCTCGCGACCTGGTTTAAACACTCCTTTGTTCTTAACAGATGTTTTAACATTCACAGCGTTCACGCAACGGACCTAAGAATTTTAAACATGGCTTAACCACTGATCAAGCTGGTAAAGAATTAGATGCAATCGACCGAAATATTAATGAAAATTAAAGAATTTAATTTTCTTCTCTTTAACTATTGTGATTCTTTCTTTCTTCTCGTAATGTGGCTTGATAATCATTATAGTTCCATAAAAGAGGAATAACAAGCGGAAGCGGAAATCGTACCGTACGTCTTTGACAACATATACATGTGTTGCAATAAACGTACTCAGCTATTGACCTAAAAATGATCGTTGTTGAAAATAACTGGTGTATAAAATCTGATCAGCGTATGTGCCATTATTTTGGGTGGAACACAAAAATCTTTAGCTTCGAGCTCTTGAAATATCTCATATTCGTGAGCGATCGAGCACCTCTATTTTACAGGTCACGACAAGAAAAAATCATTTTGAATGATTCTAAGCACCATACCCTACATGATTCTTGTAAAATAAACACCTTGAAATGTGCAGTGACATATTAATCTTGCATTTTCTATTTTTTCTATTCTTTTTTTCGTTACGTTCTAGCTTCATGCTCGCTGTTTCTTCGTACTTATCAAAACAATAATTAAGAGGTGATTATTCTAAATCGCACAAAACCTCACTGTGAACTTGTGATTGCAAAGTAATCTTGTCTATTATTTACAGCGCCTTCGATACTGTGAATTATCTTCTGAAATATCGGAGACCGGTTTCCTTGCTTGTTTAGGTGTGCTCTTCTCCCTTGTTCAATTCGATGGTTTCAATGCTGCAAAACAACAGCAACAACAACAACAAAACGAAAGAGAACAAAAAGGCAGTTTAGGATAAGCGCGTTACAACGCTGCACATACAATTAATTCATGTGCAACAGTATAACAAAGAGCATACTGTAACTACAGTTTTTTTAAACGGACACAAGCTGTATAGAAAGTCAGCTAAGATAGCATTTTGCTACAGATGCCGCCTTGTGCGCATGCGTGCAAGTGCAAGTTGAACAAGATAGATAAAACGAACCCTCCTGATCGCTGTGAAGCGCCCTTCTCTTTCTTGACAGCTATAGAAACGAATAGATGTCAAATCTGAGAAAACACATAAGGACCGAACGAGCGCGCTTGAGTGTGCCACAAAGCGTGCGTGTGTTCGTGCAACGCCGTTGCGAGACAAGTTGTAGAATAAATTGCAACTTGCAAAGCAGCGATAATCCAGAGAGTAGCTGAGGAAAAGTCCTCTACTTTTCGCACAATGCATGGCTTTGCTGCAAGGTGTTAGAACGTGTCCCCCGCGATGTAACATGCCCTAAACGGGCATACCATATGACACCCTTTCTACGATAAAGTACTTATTGACCGAGTTAGATGTAGGCTCGGCCGGGCAGAGCTCCCAATCGGTCAATTAGTCAGTCCATAAATTTGAATGTTCTTTGCCAACAAAATATACCACACAATAAAGATCTTATTAACCTTGCTTGCTTGGTCCCTACTGTAAGTTCTGGAACTTCACCTTTTACCCTCGCCTTATGATTCGTGTCCTTTGAGCTTGGGTCATAAGGTGAGGACAAAACTCAATGCATAACTTACGGTAAGGACTGTGCACTCGGTTAATAAGATACACAGGATGTGCGTACATAAAAAGTGTTATGACACTGAATCATACCTTTATACAATAAGAAAGATTAGACAATGATGATCATGCCAAAAAGAATCCAAGAATCGCGAGGACAGTTATCACCGTAGTAGCCTTTTGTGGAACAGCTGAAAGAAACAGAAAACTAATGTTACACACAAAAGAAAAGGACTAAAGAGGAAGCAACAGAAATGCGAACACTTCAAATACCCTCTTCTCCAACCATTAGGTCAGACGCAATTTCACCAAACTTGCAACGGAAGTAAAAACCGTTCAAACTATCGTCTAACAGGTGAATCTTCCTTTTAATACTGCACACAGAAGTGTGTTGCACGTACTTGGGCGACAGGTTTTGGACATCAATGTGGAATACAGTGGGGATATTCCGGGGGGAGGGGCGAAGGGTACTCCCTTACCTTTAGTATAGGGGTGTGCCCTGTTCCAGAGTAAAGAAAGACAATTATGCGACCCTGTTCCAGACAAAATGGTGAAAATAGATACACTACCCTGTTCCAGACTAGAGGCGACTCCACAAATCGGAAACGGCGTGCTTGAATAAACATGTGGCGTTACGTGATTTAAAGCAACAGTTCAGAGCTGTTTTGCAGCAATAGACTCGATTATAAATGATCAAGGATTCTGGCAGGAAGAATTATTGACCCTGATTCACAGCCAGACTGAACGAAAAGTATACCCTGTCCCAGAGAGAAACAGTGAGTCGAAGAGGCAAAAATTATACTCTGTTGAGTGGCATATCCCTGTTTATGACACATCAAATATTTCCTCCCGCGCGTGATTGGTGGAATCGTGACACGTGACCGAATAACGTCCGCTCACGAGCGGACGTTATCAGCGAATAACCCCCGCCTGGCGAACAAACGCTGTTTATTAACAATATCCAAACACAATTTTATATATTAATCACAAAAACCCATTACGAGATGACTACCGAGGAGGACATCAATTTATTGGTCGAAAAAGCAGTTCCAGAAAGCACCAAAAAGTTTCAGTCACCGCGCCATTATTTGCGCTGCAAGAGGAAATATTTGAAGGATAATAAAGACAATAAACTACTTTTGGCTTCGGAGATATGCACGGATAATTGTCCTTGGACATTATCTGTTCTTCGAAGCTCACAGTTCGCTTCTCGGAACAGATAATATCCTCGGACAATTATCCGTGCATATTTCCTCGCCAAAAGTAGTTTATTGTTTATATAGCCCATATATGGAAGGAGGTATTCACAGAGTAATGGAGATTATCCAAATACTGTATGCCTTCACCAACAAAAAACAACAAACCTGGAGGTACAGTACTTGAGGGCAATGAACAACAATTCTTCAACTCAGAGGTAAACGTCTTTCCACAGCCAGAGCAACCATATTTACCAAAATCCCCATCACTCGTCACTTTTACGGAAAGAGTGTTTTTTGATCTGAAAGTCTTGTTCGACTTGTTTGGGTAATCCCACACTACTTCCGGTTGAGGAAAACCATATATAGGGCACACCAGTTGCACTATGTCGCCAACTTCAACACAATAAGGGGAGGTCTGGTTTTGCTCTCCCCTCACTTCACAAGCTAAAAGAAACAAAGATTACAGATGCGTGTGATTGTCAACTGTGTTGGAGCCAGTATAGCAGTGTAACTTACACTAGAATAGCAACAGATACCCAACTGGCACTGCATTGTAGTACTAAGCTTGCCTTGTTGAGCAATATTGGTATCAGACATAAGTTATTTTTCTAAGAACTGTCAAGAAAAGAAAACATACTTACATGGAACTATAAGTGTTCCAGTTGCATTTCTTTCACCTGCAATGTTCTTTATTTTACATATGTAGGTTCCAGAATCTGTGGATTGTACATTCCTAAATGTAAGAGCAGATGATCCACTGTTGCCATTTATCTCGACACCAGCTTTGCTATCAATTTTTTCACCATATCCATTGTACCATTCAATTTCTGGAGTTGGGACACCATCTGCAGTGCAATTAAACACTGCCTCCTCTCTAGGGTTAATGCTCTGGATTTTAGGTACAAAAGTGACATTATCTGGTGATTCTGAGAGAAAAAAAAAAAGAAAGAAAGAAAAGAAAACACAATTTATTATCATTACTTGTAAACCACAGCAAGCAATCCTGCAAGGATGAATGGGCAGTCTGTTTTATAACAAGATAGAACCTTGAGCTGTACAAATATTTCTGTGAGTTTTGAGATGCAAAATGAAACACACTACATGTATTTAGAGATTAGTGATCCACCATTTTTGTTGCCCTGGAAAGTCAAAAGATGAATAGCAATCCATTTCCATTTGACACGCTGAAGAAGAAGATTAGTTTCTCCTGACTGAAAGTGCTACTAACCTATTTAATTTTGATTAGCTGTATCATTTCATGTTGGAAACAAACTTTAGCCTTACATGTAGATTTTCTAATGTAAACAGGCAAAAACAAAAACAGCTATGGGTTGTATGCTCTAATATTTAACAAACAAGCAATGAAGCTGAAAAAATATGCAAGAAAACTGGATTTTGTTCAATTTGACCAAAATATTGTCAACAAAATTTTTCACTCACACTTTATATTGTTTGTGGTCAAAATTCAAGACATTTAATTGGCTGACTCTTCTCTCATGTTCTCTCAAATTCCTGCACACTTGTAACCTCAACATAGCTTGCTGATGCCTGCTCTTTCTATATTCACTATTTGACACCATGGTATCTACACAATAGGCCCTTTGCAACAGACAGGTCACATGACGTCCCAATACCTGCCAAATTCGATTTATAGATGCCATGAGCCTGATTTTATGCATTCCTAAATATTTTTTCTCACATTTCCAGGGTTGTCAAAAGACTGTGGATGCCGATTCCAGTGAAGCAGAATTGAAAGTTGCCAGTGCTGCCTCGATTCTTACTGCTGAGGCTTTTAACTGAGATGGAGACTGACTATCAGAGCAATTGCAATGATGACAATCTATTTTTTTGGATGAAAGTTGTTTGAAAACTAAAGAATTAGCCTGCAAAGCTGTGGCTCTCAGGAAAGGGCAGGAAAGGAAAGGGGAACTGGTGCGAGAGTGGGGGAGAAGGGGGTACTGCTCACTAATAATTGATTTGACACACTGATAAAACTGATTAATACCTATTGCTGTATAATATGGAGTCTCGATGGTAAATGCTGCACAATGAAATATGCAACCAATCAAGCAGGTACATATTAAATTCTACAAACGAGTTTTGGGTGTAGAGCTGTTAAAGTGCTACTGAAACGAAAATTACGAACTGCCCACTTTTTAATGTAAACATGTAGCTCAGTATATAAAAGATCCGTAATCCCTTTTTATGGCTTTGAAACTTATATTTTGTCCCTTTTTGGATGCGAAAACAGATAATTTCACCGCAAAAGTGGGGCAAGCTTTCTGCCTTATTAAAATGTGAGGTCACATGATGTGAACAGCACTAGTGTGCAGGAGATTTGTAAGTCCTTAAAGGTGGCATCGCTAGAAAATGGTTTATTTTCGGCGGTGCCCGACTTGCTAAAACAGGTTTTCTTTCCTGATTATCAAGTTTTCTAGTTTAGTGGGCTGGTTCAGCTCCACTAAGACTTTCTGCTGGGTGCCTTGTTCTGTTTTGGGTACAGGGAGATCTGTGATACAACACTGTTGGAAACAGGGTCATTTTTCAAATCTGGCCAAAATCTAGGGGGCAGTTTTTTGGAACCCTCTGGTGCAACCAGCTCGAAATGATGAGACTCAACAGGCCTGTAACAACTCTAAAATCCTCTTCAGCTTTGATTTCTGAAAGCTCCATTTTGCTCGCAAGGTCCAAGGAAGCAATAAACCAACACAACAAGACACTCATTCACATCATGTGACATCACAGTGGGTAAAACCGCTTATTATTCTGTGGGCTCAGATTTTCAATTTTTGTCATGTCAAGTGGTCCACTTCAATCACAACAAAATTATACTTCTTAACATTTCATAAGCATGTTTTTGCCTTTACCAAAGAAAGAATGAAGAAGCAATGTACAATGTAAAATACTGCTTTCTGTTTTTGTCTCAACAGCACTTCTAGAAGCCTGTCGAGCCAAGTTATTAGGCCGTTTCTTTATTATTACCGAAATCAAACTGAAGGTCATAACCTCCTGGACCCGAGTTTTAACATTAGATGAAACTAGACTTTCAAAGCAAGCTTACCTAGACATGCATGGATATTCAGATTCCAAAGGCTAGGCCGGCGGGCAAATATTTTGCAAATATTTCCATGGCAGTGAACAAAGCCTCCTGCATATTTACTTTGAAAATGGATCAAAATGCTGCAATTTTGGACTTAAGCCATGTCCGCCTGGTTTAGTCAAAGAGGATGAGCAAAGTCATACATATTTGCTACTCTTTATTGTATACATTTTTGTTGTTTTACTGAGCAATTACACATCTAAAACCAAAAACAGAATGGCTCTTTTGTGCAATTTTCATGGCAGTCATGTTGAGTGCCTAAAGATTAGCATTAGAAGAAAGTTATTGAAAAAAAGAGACCCTGCATTGTGTACATGAATAAATTTCTGTTAAAACCAAATGAAAGGTAGCATGTTTGACATTATTAAACCCACCTGATTGTCAGTATGTTTTGCTGGTGCATCCGACATGCTCAGAAGAGAGAAGTTAACGTGCTAGTTGCTAGTTGTGATTTGCTAGTTGCAATTTGCTAGTTGCTAGTTGCGATTTGCTAGTTGCTTTTTGTGATTTAACTAAGATGATACAGCGCTCAAAAGCTCACAAAATGGAAATTATTTGTCATGATGTATTTGAACAATGGTTACCATGGAGATGTACAAAAAGCAGACTTTCAGTTCTTACTAATCAAATACAACCAAATTAATAACAGACAACATAGCCAACTGATAAAAAATAGATAATCACATTAATTTTTTAAATCAATTAAAATAATTTATTAATAACTTATTAATTATTCAGTTGGCTATGTCGCCTCTCCTATTCTGATTTTTAGCCTAGTTTTAAATCCTCTATCGGTAATATGTTGCATTTCAGCATCAGTAGGATTTGCTCTGGGGTCCAGATACACAACATTGCTTTCCAGCAGTAAAATGTTAGATCTACGCTATGTTGATACAATATCTGAAGGTGGTGGAAACTGCCACTGATTGATTCGGAGGGCAGTACAGTCCCTTTACTGCTAAATGTAAGTCTCCTTTTTCTATTGAAACATGTTGAAACATGGTGCCCCAGAACAGTGTGCAACTTTGGGATGGTCCTTCCTTGTGATTATATCCATTCTTGTAGGTCACCATTTATTTTGTGAATGTCGAGCAAAGGCCCTTGAGTGAGTATTTTCAACCCCTTCTGGCAACAATAAATTTGTTGGTATATATACCGGGGCATTTTTGAACATCTTGCATATTTCTGATTTCGTGAAGCGAACTTGCTGAATTAAGTTGCTATCTTCGCCTACATCTAATACATTGAGGTATACCCAGACCAGGCTTTTTTGAGTTAAAGGGACAGGTACACGAAGGAACCTGACCGACGCTGACCTCATAATCTTTCAAACCACAAACCACTTATTATTATTATTATTATTATTATTATTATTATTATTATTATTATTATTATTATTATTACTATTATTATCACAACTAGCAGCTAGCAAATCACAACTACAATCCTGGCCAAAAGTATGTGGGACACTCTGAAAAAATGCTATGTTTTCACCACCACTCCTTGTTGAACAACGAAAGCGGCTCCTCTTTCCGAAACTTAGTCCTCCCCCCTCCCCCCATACAATGTTGCTTAAAGGGAGTGCACTTTGAGCACATTCATTCAACATTGCAAGGGGGGAGGGGGACGGGAAGAGGGAAAATGTCATAACTTTTAGATAAAAGGCTAAGTGTCCCACGACTTTTGGCCAGGATTGTAGCAGCTAGCAACTAGCATGAAACCTTTGCTGCGCTCAGAAAACTGACAATGTAAACAACAGCCGCAGCAGTGCTTTAAATAGCTGCTTATAAATCTACAACAAATAGTTTATAGACTCATTATCTAAAAGTGACAAATTTTACTTACAATGCATACAATTAAGCCTTAACATGGCTATCTCACAAGTTATGCCCAACTGTATAAAAAGCACAATCTGCTATCTGTCGGTACCATCAAGGCATTCCAGCAACAAGAAATCAGAGGCCAAAGCACCACTCCAAATTGCAACACACTCAGCATGTCATTTTGTTGTCATGGCCATAAAAATTGTTTCCAATTTTTTGGATTATGTGGGATCTCCAGAAGGGGAGTGGACAAAACACTGACCCCAGTCCATAGACTACCATATGGACTACCCCTGAAAATCATTTAAAAGGCGAAAAACAACTGTTCGAAGCACACTCAATATCTATTTTACACATACTTTTCACTTTTGCTTGAGAAATTGTTCAATGCAATCTGTTCCCTCATTTGCACCACTTTGTCTTGGGTGCCATTTTTAAATGACAGCATCTGCTGACTGGTAGCACTGGCAATGCTCAAAGTTGCACCCAAGCCTCCCACGTTGGCAATGACTGACAAGCAATGGACAAAGATGGAATTTTCATCAGGTAAATCTTGTTGCATTGAATATCTAATATCAATCTGTGGTATTGACTCAGGACTGTATTAAATCTTCGATTGGCTTTATTGATTCACTTCTCTCACATGCTCTTCTTGACTCCAATTACAACTTGCAAAACTGCACTCCTGCACATGGTCTCCATGCCGAGAGTTGTTAATTATATCAACCTAAAACAGAAACTAATTTCCAGCTAAATGAAAGTCGCTTTCAGTGTCCATAACAATCTGTCTTGATTTGTTATTTGAGATATTAGAGTAAATGACTAAGGAACTTTTTTGGTAACATTTTTAATCTGCAGATAGCGACTCAGACCGCACAATAACTGATGTAATAGAAGCAAGGCTTGAATATGGCTTACTGAGCCCTGGGGAACGCTGAAAATTTCACCATACAGTAATTGTTTTTCGAGTGATGCAAATTCGTCTGCTGGTCAGTGTATGTTGCATAGTACACTACATGTCTTACATATAGTGCCTGCAAAGACAACATGGCACCAACAAGGGAATATGGGTCACAGTGCACAATTTCTTAAGCAAAAGCGAAAGGTGCCTGTAAAATTGATATTGAGCGTGCTTTGAACAGTTGTTTTCCGCTTTTAAATGATTTTCAGGGGTAGTCCATTTGGGTAGTCCATGGGCTGGGGGTCAGTGTTTTGTCCACTCCCCTCCAGAAGTATAATAAAGAGCATTTGGACCCCAACTAAACATGGTCAGCTTGCAAAACAGCCGAGGATGTCGACACAAGCAGAAAATGTAAAAGGAACAACTCCAACTAACTTTTTCAACTTTAGATCACTACAATCAACCAAAGTGTTGTTATGGAAAATTTAATGACAAGAAAACTGATAGTTCTAAATAGACACATCGTACAACCACCTGACTTTCAGATCTCAAGGGTTTCTGTGTTGTGCACATTATTTGGAGCCAATCATCCTTTATCAGGTCAATGTTGGAGTTGCATCAAAATACAAAATGTTCTAGTTTATGGTTGCTGATGGTCAGTCACACAAGTTTGATCAGTACGACAAGAAATGATGAATGAATGGCAGCACTGTATTTCCATTTATAATATAATAATAATAATAATAATAATAATAATAATATTATTATTATTATTATTATTATTATTTTACCAGGTAACCTAGTCAGCACTATAAAATGCTGTTATCAAGAAGGGCCCTGGGATAAAAGCAAGAATTCATACAATAATTTAAAAGCCAATTTTTACAATAACTAAAATAATAAATTCCTAATCACTAAAAATACTTATCACCAAAATAGCTCAGAATTGCATTCTTAAACAACACAACAGAGCTGTCCCTTAATTTGCAGAGGCAGTCCATTAAACAATAGCTCCACTAAAGTAAAGCAACCTTTTTGCAATTTCAGTCCTTACATATTGTAGCACAAGGTCTGTTCCGTTTCTCCTGGTGTTACAACTTGATTTAGAAACAGTGAAGTAATCCTTCAAATTTCCATTTACAAAAAGTCAATATATACAACAATGCAAATGTCTGAATAGCTAATGCACCAGAGTGAAAAAACCGACAATATCATATCATACCGTTATTTCACAGCTGCTTTTCTTTTTATACAAGAATAAACTGATATGAGCCTTGCAAGAACAACATAGGGTAAACAGTTTCTCTTAATGAGATTTTTATGTCTCAAGCTACATGTACAGCAGCATAAAAGCTTGGTCATGTTTTGCTACAACTCAGCATTGGACAACCTATAGAAAACTGACATTTTTAAAAACTTTTAGTGATGTGCAAGCATGATTGATGGTTCATTTTAACACAAAGTCAAACACAGTTAATCTAAACTGTGGCCATGTATTTGCAAATCACTTCCTTTCATGATTTAATGCTTTCATTGATAAAGCCAAGCACGCCAAAAGATGCTGGAGGAGTTGTGTACCATTCTTGCCCGTACAAATTGCACCAGAACGAAGAACCGCTTTCTGCTGCAAAGAATGTACAAAACACTGTTTATCTATTCCACTAAAACTGAAAAGACTAGTCAAAAGATCATCTCACCTTCATCCATGTTCCAAAATGGCAGCAAACAACACAGTGGGATTGCAAGCTAAAAACTTGTGAGAAGTCTTGGTTTAATAGTAAAATCGTTCACAATCTAGAACCACTGAAAGCTTGTAAATGATAACTTGGAGTGCTCCTGAAGTTCCATTGATCAAAAACATATGCATATAAACATATAAATATATGCAGTTTATTTGCCTTGATTACCCATCATGCAATCAAATCCCTGAAGGGGTCTGTTTCAAAACCATTTGAAAGTGCTTTATTTGTGTCTTTGTGCAAGGTAATGCCATGTGATCATGAAAGCTGTAATAAAGTCATATGGAAGTGGAATGACATTTTCTCAATTTGTTGTACACTGTAAACAACACCAAAGATGAAACATAACCAGATTAAAATGACCTTGCTTTCTCTTTTGTAAACAGTGTTTATCATGAATATTGATAATCACAATTATTAATATAAATCTAGACCAGGGCTACAAAGCACTGGGGAACAATAGGACCTTAGAACCCAGGCTACTCTGGGTCAATGACCAAGGTCAAGTAATTTTGCAACTTGATCACAAGATTCCATCTGAGGATCACAAGATCCCACCAGAATGATCACTATAGCCAATCAGGATTTAGTAAGGCACTCGTAAGGTATCACATGTAGCATTTGGCAACTTCAGCAGAGCAGTACTGAAGTAATTACAGTAGCAATTAAATTTTTGATCCGCCCACCCACTCCTTGGGGCAGTCGTAATATTTTTTTCTTTATGTACGTCATGTAGTATTTTAGCTGTAGTCAGTACTTTTTGTTTAAACACCGCGGCACGCTATAAAAGGCACCTTCCCTGGGAAGACCTGGGCTCACTTGTCAATCAACTGCCGTCCATGTCAGACGCTCTTATGGGATCTCTCCATGAAATAAAAATTTTTCCGTCATTTGCCATTATACGTGTGAATCTGTAGAGTTCAGGACATACCATTGTAAATATAAGAATTCAGATGTTGAAATGATGGAGGAATGTGATGCCGAGGTTATCGGTATATAGAAAAGGTTGACGTCTGCCACTTCAAAATAAATTTTCTACACATTTTCAACAGAGCCAACGCAAATGCACATGAAAGACCGTAAGTAAACAATATTACAATGAATAAAGTAAAGCCTAGTTTAAGGCTTACCCGGATTACCTGTGTCTCTGGTGGGATTTTGAGACATTTTAGTCAGCTTTTCTCGGAAGGGAAGCCGTGTGAAAACAACACGGCTGGAGTTTCTGATTACCAACGGTCTTAGCTCAAAGCCCGATAAATACGTTCAGAATGGTCAGAAACTCCATCAAATCCCACCAAACACATCCAGCGATAAATTCTTGTTGATATTCCGTCCACTGAATTTTAAAATCTGTCAAAAAATCGCCATGAAATGATTCTCTTGTGGTTCAGCTTGATGCTGATCGACTGAAAACTATAACCCACAATGTTCTTTAGCCGATTGACATTTCTTCCCTGCTGTAGAATGATTACTGGTCGCCACATCGAGAAAAACAAATCCAGGAAAGCAAAGGGTTGTTGCTGAAGAGAAATGGAAGCAACAACTATCGCTGTAGTGTTGATCGAGCAATAATTGTAACTCTTTAAGGTGATTCCCTAGTTTTGCATTGCGCATCTTTAGTGCGCATAAAGGCCTGTGCAAACGAACGCAACATGTTGGCACAACATCGCCCAACATTGTTGGGCACAACATGTTGCGATTGTTTGTACACCATGTTGGGCGATGGTGCATGATGTTGGCACATGTTGTGTGAAGTTTGAAATCATTCAAACTTTGCGACCAACATCTGCCAACATTTCTTTTGTCCTCGTGGTCAGTGAAGCACATCGCAACATGTTGCGTTCGTTTAGACGGGTTTGCGCAACATTGTTGGCCTCACGCTTGCGCATTGAATGCTCTGTCAATTTGGTAACCATGGGGACTTAATCGATTCAAAGAAGATGGTGGAAAGTGAAGTGCTCGTTGAAGGCCGTTTCAGCCGCAAATAAGGATAAAGTAGTCGGAGCAGGAAGTTGACGAGCAAATCCACATGCTCGAAGAGAGTCTGTTTTCAAAAACGAGTACCGCAACCTCAACGTGCACACTTGAGCGTTTTAGTTGGATTGAACTCTTCCAGAAGGGCAGTAATTAAAATGCATTTCCACGCTTTCCATCGTCTGTGTTGATTGGCCGCTATATTATAGACGCATACGGTTTTGCAAAAGCATTTGGGTTAATATCGATCCCAGATCCCCTTTCGGATTAGTTTCACGCAATTGCTCAACATGTTGCGATCGTTTGAACACCCTCGGCCAACATCGCACAACATTCAACCAACAATGTTGGGCGATGTTGTGCCAACATGTTGCATTCGTTTGCACAGGCCTTAACACTTTTGAGATGGTGGGCATTGAGAACCACCAAAATTTCAAGATTGAAAGTTCTTTGTACTCTCTACAAAAATAAGTTTTGTTTTCCGTTTTTCCTTGTGGGAGAAGCCACCTTGAAAGTTGAAACTCATCCCAGTCCCCTCTCGGAAAGACGTATTTTGAAGTAAATATTTGCCTTTTCCTGACAAATGCGCAACAACAAGCACGGTGACCCCCACTTTTTATTCCATAAATTTAATAAGAACAGTGTCCCCAGTAAAACAGGAAAAAATAGGCAGAAATCTATGAGCAGATTTTATGTAGTTGAAGGAAATGCTACGGATCGGGCCACTTCCGGTTCAAGACAGCACATCAACTTCCCACTAATTTTTGGTGTTAAATTAAATTTGGAGCAATTCCCATATATTTTTCTGTGACATAGGTTAATAATCAATAGAGTAAAGTTGATGGTTTGGTGATTTTTGATTTTGATTTTTGGTTTGTGTGACTGACTGCATTGAAAATCATTGACCTTATTTCCCAGTATCGGGTGGGCGCAACAAACGCTAGAACACCATATTTGTCAGCTTGTACCGTAAAAACGAGCATGGTGACCCCTTGTTTTTATTGCATCATTGTGACCCACTTGAGTTGCTGTACAATTGTGCCAAGTTTCATTACAAATCTCCGACTAATTCTTTTTCTAGGGAATCACCTTAATGTCCGCACATAATATCATGAAAACACTGCTTCTTAGCATATCTAGCAATAGAAGGCTCAGAAGGTGAGGAAGAACCCGGAGACGAAGACTGCCAGAAAGACTGCCAGATCCCAAACTTATGTCCAGTTTGTCTCGGTTTAGGTGCAACATAAATTAAGCTTTCTCTTGGTTTGTATTTCGATATATATGCCCTCGATTCAGCACTTAGAAAAGCCAGAACAAATAAGAAATTGCAATATTACTTCCCCGTATTTTACGGGGGGTCTCGCTTGTATTTCGTTCGGACGTGGAGGATCTTACCTGACAACTTGAGTTCAACAGCAGTTTCTCGGCTCTTGACTCCTGTAGAATAGACGTAAGTACACTGGTATCTAATGGCCTCCTCTGCTCTCACATCTTTTATTACCAGCGTTGCAGTGTCTTCAATGCTAACTCTGCTCGTCAAATTAGACGGTGCACTTGGGTGCGTTGTGACAGTACCATCTTTAGTCTTATATATTAAATATTCGAAATTTCCCGGAGACTTTTCGAAGTAAAATTCAACACGCTTGAAGCTGTCATCGATCGGAAAATTCCACTCTAGCTTCGCCGTTTCACCCAAAGCGACGAACGTCGGGTTATCAGGGGCCTTTGTGAAAGGTACCAGTAAACCTTGTTTGGAATAAAACAAATATTGACGAACATCGTTGCAATAGGAAATAACAGAGGGAAACATTAACTCTCAGCCTGCATACCTTGTGTGTACCAAATATTTCCAAGAAGAGCAGACGCTAACAACAAGAGAACCGCAGCCATCTTCGACTCGTCACACCCACTTCCCAGGATTCCCTCGGATCCCTTCATGTGTTTCAGCAACCGCTGATCGTTTCACCAACCCGGAAGAACTGCAGTAGCTCATTGCTTCCTTGTAAACGATGCCTTGTGTTGGAATAAGGCCCCGAGTAGTCCCCCTGTCTCTCAATATTATCTGCACCTTAGGCTTTCTCCTGGGTTGTGGTAAGTGTTGTTTTTCTATATACCAAGGTATGCAATAATTTTGAACGTAGGCTGTCAGATTCTGTCCTTCAAGAATCTTGAGTTGGCTTGAAACGTTGACTTAACGCAACTATTACTTCTAGATATTGTCTAATTGACCGAGATAAACTATCTTTCGAGTTCGGAATCGAGTTAGGAACCAAGTTAGGGATCAAGTTAGGAATCAAGTTAGGGAGGAGCACCCATCGGAGCTGTTCCGCAAAATATGTGTTTCACACAGAATCCTGTGCTGGCAGGCGTTTTGTTTTTCCTTCACTGCTGACTGGGAAAAAATAGCACTCATTTCGGGCTGCTGGCAAAATTGAGTCTTGCATAGCCTGCGGAAATAGACAGAGTTTCCGCCTGCCGCTTTGTGCGGCCGAAAAATATGTATTCTATAGCCTGGAAGCAGTATTTTATTATTTCCGGCTGGAAAAAATAGGTTTTTTTTATTAGTTGCTGGGAGATTTTTCTGGGACAAACTTAATTGCGGAATTAAGTTCATGAAAAGAGCGGCGTTTGAATCAATTAAGTTCGACTGATTTGATTTGGGTCGATCCAACAATTAAGTTCGACATGTCTAGTCGGGAATTTCGACCATGGAGCGACTCTGATTCAAACGCCGAACTTTTCATGAGCCAAACCTAATGCATAAATTACTATTTGCTCGTTGAGGCTACGCCCCGAAGAACTTAGGATTGGAGACCGTGTCTTCATCTTCGTTATATATTTTTTTTTCTGGGTTACGAATCAGCACACGGTGATTGGTTCACATTGCCACGTGATATGTGATGACGTAAGGTGACTTCGCGAACAACTTGAGATGTAGTCAATTGAATCGTACATTAATGGTTGTGTATAAAGTTATCCATATGCTATCCAAACTCAACACCGTTTGGCTCTGTAGAACATGCACGGATAAACTAAGTTTTAGGGAACGATTTTGGCTTGCGTTCTTAAGTTCACCGTCATAGCCGTAAACAATTGATGGATTCGATTATATTTAATGGCTACCGCTCCAGGATTGCAAATAACTCTGTCGCCGCTAATTATTTAGAGGCGATTATGTAAACAGGTTTCCGGCTCCCTGGTTAGAATCTTTAAATGTGTTTTTCTCGATGTTTTTAAAACGCGGAAAAGTGTTTCTTTCGGAAACCTGCATTTCAATGGATTTTAATCGATTGGCTTGAAACTTGGCAAATATGTGAATCAATATCAAAGTTACAAAAGGTGTGTCCGATTTTATTTCTTTTTTTTCGTTCGGAAGATATGTCCGCTTTTGTCTTGCGCGTAGCTAGAAATATGATCGGCCAACTAAAGTCAATAACTTTGTATGTGGACAAGATATCAAAATTCGGAGACACTTTTTCTTTCTTCATTGTGTCAACAGTAGTCTGAAACAATAAATAATCAAATCGGGTAAAATCCGAGTGACATTAGGCTTTTTTAGTGAGGCAAGGTCAAAATTCACTCGGAAGCTGATAACTTACTTTCTTTAGCAAATTCAAAAAATATAAAGCTTTAACCTAAATCTGTGATTGTTGAGCTTTCAGAAAATATATACTTTATTATTAGTTAAATGTAACGCTAGCGCGAAAAATGGGTTTGAACGCATGTCGTTCACGAGGGTATCCTGATACCTTAAGCAGTAGCACTACGGCTGAAGAGAACGCCGGATAAGCTGATTAGTTTTATTGTACCATTGCAAAATACTAGCGATTTATATGATCAAGGCTCATGACTGTAGAACATTGGCTCCCATGAATTTGCTGGTTTTGTCCAAGTAAAACGTTTCTAAAAGCCGCTTTGGTTCGTGTCGAATAATTATTGATCCTGTCGACTGCAGTTTCGTTTCGAAAGAAACCTGCCTAACAGTATTAAATTAACGGTAATAACTAATACCAAGATTATTACGGGGAAACAACGAAAATTTACTGCAATAGCTAATACCTATATATGAGGGATGATTATTGAACCTATTGCTCAAATAAACAAGCCCGTTGTCATGTTGCGTCAAGTTGGCAT
This sequence comes from Plumapathes pennacea, assembly GCA_964036295.1. Lineage (NCBI taxonomy): Eukaryota > Metazoa > Cnidaria > Anthozoa > Antipatharia > Myriopathidae > Plumapathes > Plumapathes pennacea. The sequence continues at coordinate 904,963 of OZ038466.1, forward strand.
CATCTGTCTTTGAGCACCGGTATTTCCGGTATTTCCGGAGTGTTGTAACGCACTATTTTTTTTAAAAGTAAGCATCAAAGAACAGATTTCCAATCACACACACTGAATACTCTAATGGTAAAATAGCTTAAACTTTTGACGAACGCTAGAATGAAGGGACTATATTTAATTGAGTCATTTCCAAGTGGGATCATACAATCACGCCCCACAGTGAGACTATCTGAAAAACAGAGTTTAATTATCACCAACGGTTGCGGTTCCGTGGGCTAGCCGGGTTTCCGTACGCCGTGAAGAATGTTCAAATCCCTTAGTTTCACGACAAGATCCCAGATGGATTTGACTCGTCATACAACAATACCTTGACTTTCATAAATTTTTGCATTGAAATCTGTGTATGGAGGTATTGCGACTTGCGTGATGAACATGACCAGCCGGTCAAGGCTTTAACTGGCACAAGTGCGACAAATATGGCCTGCCGATCGTATAATCGAACTGTACGGAATCCGAATCAGAACTTTCGAAAGGCTATAGGCAACGAGGCGAGCTTGGCGGCGACATTGCTTAGATATACAGTTTACGCTAACATTGGCCCGACATCAAAGCATTGCTATTCATCTCGTTGATCAGGGCAAAGGTTACGCCGGAAGATGATATCGTTTACAGTTGCTAACATCTGCCTGCTTTTATTGTGATTAAAGCTCCGGATGAGTGCAGCTACAGCTCTGGCAGTGTTAATCACAGGTTTTGTTGAGGCTCTGTTAAACTTGGTGGCAGCTCATAGCAGAATTTGACAAATATTCAGCCGTCTCACGGCCATGGTAAGACACGTACTGACTTAGCAACCACGCCAAAAAGCTAACACACTGAGTGAGTGAGCGACAGATTGTAGACACTAATGACTCACGGATATGCGTGAAACAAACAAACTCCGTTTTTAAGCTCGCCGCAGCCGCGAGCAAATACACCGAAATACTCCTGAACATTGAGTTTGTTAGTCACAAATGACTGAACACGCTGTGAACAAAACCGCAATAATATTATAAACAAGTCTCATGTTACATTCCTCGCTTTCAATTTGTATTTGTTACAGAGCGCGAATACTCGAAAGCCTCATAGAAGAAACGCATTTAGTAAAAAAAACATAAGTACTGCAGCGAAGGCTACCTTATCGTGGCCTCTGATTACAAATAAGTCTTCAAAGTCAACCTGTCAAAATCGACTGTGCATGAAAAAATAAGTCACACATTACTCTTTTCTTGCTGGCTAATTTTTCACTCCAAAGTTCAAAATGCAGAGTCGCTCAACCTTTACTAAAGCAAGTGTATGAGTGATATAAGGGTGTTAATAGGGGTTAATTTAAGAAAATGTCATAATAAGGTGCGAACATTGAGTAGCCAACTCTTAAAGCAAGTGTTATAACAAGCGTTGATTCAGAGAAGGTACCGACCGAAACATATTTTGATTTTTTATCTGTGTAGGTGTATTTTTTCTAAAAATTAAATGAAACCGGATACCTACAATAATATTACAACTAAGAAGCATGCAACACACCTCCCCACTACCAACGGGCCTGGTCAGATATTTAGCGGTGCACCTGTTACGATTCACCAATAATTCATAGCACGGTTCACACTTGCGTTTATCATCATACTGATCACACTGAGAAAGAAAATGACTCGACTATGCCTTCAGGTGATGAACAAAATCTTACTTTATGTACTATAAAAAATGTACGATCGTGAACTACACGAATACTACGTTCGCACCGGTTCACCATTTCAACAGCTTATAAAAATAAAATAATATTTTTTTTAGGTTATAACAATTCACCATTTTCAATAATTGTCTCAATTTTGGTAAATACTTTCACAAAGTGAATGATAATGGTCTATATACGTGAACATCGTGATTGTTGAAGCTGTAGCAATCAATACAGAAACTAATAGTGTATAACTGTGTTCCTAGTGAAGCAGCCCAAAACGGTGAACCGTGAGTGTGAATCGAGCGGTGATTCGTGTGTGCTGAGCCATAAAAACATACCTAAGACTACGGCCGCAAACAACTTTAACCGCAGAAGACTTAGAAATTCCACAATCTCGCGCGATGTCGCGAAACGATCTATTTTTGTCGATTTGCAAGCAAATGGCCAGCCCTCCGCTCCACGAAAATTGTTTCTTTTCCTATGTGAATCTCTGTTTTTCGTTAAATTTTGACGTCTGCGTATCGTAAAATAAACGATTAATCGATTTGAGGGTTTAATCCTCAGTTTTTAATCGTAAAAACCGTTACATTTAATTGTGACCGTAACATTCTCAATTTTATCGCGTCACAATCATATTGCTCAGCACTTCCGATACGAGCACGTCATTCACTGAAATGTTCCAACTACTGTTTTTTATTAGCCAAACTTTGTTCGAATATATACACAAGGTCATAAACAACAACTATTTCAAGTTTGGCATTAACACATAAAATCCTCTAGAAGTTATGGACACTTTTCAGGGGCGGATCCAGCATTTTTAGTGGGTAGTTTCCGAAATTGAGCGCCGAAGGCGCCAGTATGTTAGGGGGGTCCGGGGGCATGCTCCCCCGGGGAAATTTTAAAACCTAGGAGGCCAGAAACGCCATTTCCTGCAATTTTTGACGAAGGGGCGAGAAACAAAATTGAATGAAGGTGATTTCGTAAATGCTGCGGTCAGGTATCCCGCATGTTTGATCTTCCGAGACCACATGCTGGATAACCGAGCGCAATCTGTTTGCTAAACTTTTTGTGGCTATCTAGTCCACATTCAGCAAAGAGATTGGCCGCCAATTTTTCAGCAATTCCGAATTGTCCTTCTTAAACAAAAGTCGGAGAACCGTTCGGCGCTGTGTTACAGAGAGCTCGCCTTTGTCATAGCTATAATTCAGCGTGTTGACAAGGTCAGGCCCTAGGTGACCCCAGAATCTTAAATAAAACTCAGCAGGCAAACCATCCGGACCGAGAGATTTGCAAGACTCCATTGAGCTGAGAACGTCATAACAGTCAGAAAATCATAGTCTTGAACAGCGGCGATAGGATCTTGCGATTCTTGTAAATTTGTTAGTGCTGCATCAAGTTGTCGAGCTGCTGACGGACTGGGACAGCCCGGCGTTTCATAACTTTCACGAAGTTATCCATGGCAAGGACTGCGTAATTGCGGTTCTCGTATTAATGACAGTGTTTCTTGAATCGGCCAGTGGCGCTTGTCCAAAACGTTAGCGGCGATTTCACCAACTTGCCCACATTGTTCGCATTTGGGCCAAATGGAACACAATGTAAACAAAATGCGCCATCCAGGTACTTAGAATAAGCCAGCCAAGGATACTGTTGCAGCCAGACTAGTTGGAACTTACGAGATTTTCCGCCACTCTCGATCGACGAAGGGAATTGAAAGAGGGGATCACCGCGTGGGCTCCAAACGCTCTCGATGTACTCTAACTTCTGGGGATCGGAAAAAGAACTAACACCGCTAAATACCACACCAGTATCAAAACGAGAACAATCCTCCTTTCGAAAAATAGGCTCTCTACGCGGCCTGTTGTCTTGATTCAATGCCATGTTCGATAAACCGCATTGTATAATACTGTTCACGAGTTCAAAATCACTCAAACGGAACAGAGGACCTCACTGGGGTAGCCTGCCCCTTTTGTACTTTGTCAGGTAGTTTCTGAGGTAGTTTCCGGCCAAGGAGAGGCAAGCTTGGGGTGTTTCCGGCCAATGAGAGGCGAGTTTGGGGTGTTTCCGAATATCGCTTCAGTGGTTTCCTCCCATGGGTCCCCTCCCCGCGGTTCTCCATGCATAGAAACTGAAGAGAAGCGCATTTTTGCCGTCCAATGACACGATTAAACGCGGAGCGCGGGACGCAAAGTATTGGAAATGGCGTGAATTGGATTCCGGTACTCAGTGGAAACAAGAAAAGACTCAGTCATTTGCCAATTCATTTTTCATTTTTTATTTTTTCCCAAAAATTCAGGTAGTTTCCGGAAACTAAGGAAACTACCCTGGATCCGCCCGTGCTTTTAGTAAACTCGCCTAATTCAGACAATCTCTATAGCGCGAGTTACTAAAAAATACCATAACTTCTAAAAGATTTTATGTATTGCGGCCAAATTTGGATGGGTAAATTTTATAAACTTTGCGCATGTATTTTTGATATATTCACTGCGAAAAAAAAATTTTAGCACGAGGATTGTAGGTGCGACTGCATTAAGTTCGGCGTCTGAATCAAAAGTAGTTGAGGTCGACATTAGGTCGACCCCAATTTCTCACCATAAAAATATCACACAGTATAGAGAACTTGGCTTTTGACACCTTGCTCTTTTGACACCTTGATTAAACTAAAAATTATTATTACAACACTCATACACTTGCTTCTTAAAGGTTGAGCGACCCTTGTGGAAGACTGTCTTGTTTATTTATAGTTATAGTTAGTTCAGTTCCGGTTCTGGCCCAAACGTTCGCGGGCTCAGTTTCCCACGAGGTCTTGTCTAGCCCGCCCCTTTTTCTGTTTGTGCCAAGTCAGCGTGTTTTTCGTAGCATTTAGTCGATCGTTTCAGTTATCTTTTCTGGAGAATTTTCTACAAGTCACAGTACGGGAACCGAACGTGAGTAGCCGTCCTGCGATCTGAGCTTCATTCTGTATTCTTTAGTACTTAGATCGCCCTACTTTCCGTTTCAGTTTTCACCGTGTATTTATTAAACATGGTTGACACTTCTCGATCTCCGAGTCTTACTTTCCCCCGCGAAGTGTAAGCTTGGGAACGCGACAGTGAAAAGTTCGCAGTGAAAAGTCTGGAGCGGATAATCGCCATCCTGGAGTTAGGAGTGTAAGTTTGCTTATCTTGTCGAGTCCACGTTTTCACCGGAGCATCGGCGAAGTTGGAGTTGAGTCGCCACAGAAAACCGCTCACACCGAGATTTGCAACGACATGGAGAACAAATCTGTAACGCATACCGGGGACATCACTCGTTCAAAGGAGTCGAAAGTCACAAGAGTTGTGCACCGAAGGAGACCGCTTACACAGAAAGCGCTACAGAACGCTATCGACGCGAAACGGAGAGAATTGGAGAAAGACGCCCGAGACTTACAAAGAGTCTACGACGGCGCCGACAAACCTGATTGCACCGAAGAACATGTACGTATACTACGTTACGCCGCCTCTAAGTACGAAGGGACCTTAGCTGCACTGGGAGAGCTCTACGAGCAGGATAGGTGGGGCGATTTCACCGACGAGGCTCGCCTAACCAGGGAATTCAGCCGCAAGAACCTCGAACACGCGCGTGCCGCAATTTCTAGAGCGACTAACAAGCAAACCTGCGACCCCGACGAATCAGCCTCACAGATCTCTGGGCGGTCACGCCGCACGTCATCATCACGAGGATCCTCATCTCGGGCCTCTACGTCGTCCAGAATGATGAGGATCAAGGCCTTAGGAGAAGCCGCTGCCGCTAAGGAGCAAGCTGAGTACGATAGAGCGATGGCGGCGAAAGCGAACGAAAGAAGACAACACGAGGCCGAAGTGGAAAGACGTCGGGCACAAATCGACCACGAGATGTCGATTCTAGCAGCGGATAAAGTCGAAGCCGTGGCCAACGCAAAGCTAAAAGCTATAGAAAGGTCAATCCTGGAAGAAGAACAGGAAGATGGAGCCAGACGGATCGACTTCCTGGAAGATGACGAACCGACAGATACCAGACAATGAGTGCAAACGTGGGTACACACCATCACGCCACCTGGCAATCAGACCGAAAACGGAAGAGATTCTGCGCATTTCCACGAACCTGGAGAAGCTTTGCCACCCCCGAACAAGTTGGCTGGGCCGGAGTGTGAAAACAAACAAATAAAACCGGAGGAACACACGACATTTGTCCAGGCCACGGAACCAGCCGCTGACCGGCCAGTCCATCGCCCACTGATAGCATCCACCCCAAAAGAAGCGGTTACGAGCCAGTACATGGAGATGTTTACAACGACGAATCAGCAATTGGTAGCCGGTCTGGCAAAGCAGAGTCTACCTAAATGTCATCCCGACATCTTTGACGGGGATGTCACACTTTTCCATCCCTGGAAAAGTGCCTTCAAGGCAATGATACTGGATGCTGACATACCCCCCACCCAGGAGATTAACTACCTGCGCAGTTATACTAAAGGCCAGGCCCAGGTGTTGGTAGACAACTTCAGGAAGAGACAGCACAGGAATCCCACCGCTGTACTACAGGATGTCTGGGCGGAACTGGAGAGGCGTTTCGGGAACACGGCCGCAATCACCAACGCTCTCCTCGAAAGACTTAGTGAGGCAGCTAAATTCACCGAGCGAGATAAGACGAAGCTTCAAGCGTTCGCTGACTTATGCGACGACATCGACAGCCAACTTGCCTACCTTCCGGGGTTGTCCTGTCTCAACTATCCAACTGCCATATGCCCAATTGTAGAGAAGCTCCCCAACTTCCTGCGGTCCAAGTGGGAGAAAGATGTTGTGCGTCACGCAGAGAACCACCAGGATGCCTACCCCGGCTTCCACAACTTTGCTTCAATGGTGCGCCGACAATCCAGGTTAAAGAACCACCCAAATGTTGTGGTTGGAAGCGGTACGAAGCCCGACCTACAAAGAACCCGAGGAGAAAAACCACGGGGCAAGCTAGCCCTCAAACCTGACGAAGACAGTCACAGAAGAGTACTGAGGACAAATACATTACCATCCCCCGCTTCCAGTGAAACGAGGCCAACCAAGGACAAACAATGCCCTTTCCACGAACGCAAAGGACATGAACTTACAGAATGCAAGGCATTTGCCGGAAAGACCTTGAAGGAGAAGACAGAGTGGGTGAAGACAGCTGGACTGTGCTATCGCTGCTTGGCAGCTAAACACAGAGCCAAGGAATGCGAGGCCAACGTCCAATGCAGCCAATGTGGAAGTGACCGCCACTTAGCAGTACTGCACAAGGAGAGGGAGAGCAATCATGGCGAGGAGATACGGTCAACGTGCACTGCGGTCTGCCGTGACGAGCAAGGAGGGCTATCATGCAGTAAGATTGTCCTCGTAGACGTCTTCCTCGGCAAACAGCCAGAGCAACTACACCGCGCTTACGCTATAGTGGACGACCAGAGCAATGCATCCATGATCAGCCCGGAACTGGTCGACAAGCTAGGGATAACCGGCCCCAAAGAAAAATACTTTCTCTCAACCTGCAACAGCAACAAAGAAGTAAAGTATGGCCGGCGCGCTCCCGGACTGCTCGTGAAGTCGATGGAGGGAAGGATATCTAAGCTTCCGACCCTGGTGGAGTGTGAGCACATCCCTCAGGACAAGACCGAAGTGCCCACGCCGCAGATAGCGAGAAGGTTTCCTCACCTGCACGAAATTGCGGACCACATCCCCCCTCTCGATCCCAACGCAAAGATACAACTCCTAATTGGTCGAGATGCACCAGAACTTATGAAAGTCAGGGCCTCCAAGAATGGACCCAAAGGAGCACCATGGGCCCAGAAACTGGACTTGGGATGGACTATATCTGGCCAAGTCTGCTTGGACCGGATAGGTGGACCTGTCCACATCGCCTCACGCCGCACAGAGATAAAGAAGCCCACAGCTCGAGACTCTCTACATTACGAGACCGTCCCTTGCGGGAACCACTTCAGGATCAAGGAGAGATACAGTGAGGGCCACCGGGAGAAAGAAGTTGGAGACACCATCTTCTCCACCACGAGCAACGACGAAGAAGTCAGTCTGTCACAGGAAGACCACCGCTTCCTCGACATAATGGAACGTGGCATTCACAAAAACGCTCAAGGAAACTGGGAGATGCCACTTCCTTTCCGCTCCCACGTCTCCATGCCAGACAATCGAAGTCAAGCCCTCAGCCGCCTCAACAGTCTGCTGCGCTCCTTCAAGAAGAAACCGCAACTGCAGCAACACTACTTAGAGTTCATGGCCAAAGTCTTCGAGCGTGGACATGCTGTTCCGGTCCCCCCTAAGGAATCGCACAATCAGGACACTGGCCCTCCCAAAAACGGTCTGGACACAGCGGGCGCCCTGAACCCTAATGACCCAGAAACAGGCAAGACGACCCCTGGTCGCATATGGTACCTTCCACACTTCGGAGTGTATCACCCTAAGAAACCTAACCAAGTGCGTGTGGTATTTGACTCGTCCGCCGAATACCAGGGAGTGTCATTAAACAAGGAGCTTCTGACTGGACCAGACCAGATGAACAGCCTGCTTGGAGTGCTGCTACGGTTTCGTCGGGAGAATGTTGCAGTCATGTGCGACGTGGAACAAATGTTTCACTCATTCCATGTGAACCCCGAACATAGAGACTTCCTGCGGTTTCTATGGTTTAAGGACAACAACCCAGCAAAGGAAATCATACCCTACCAGATGACAGTGCACCTTTTCGGGAATGGACCCAGCCCTGCAGTGGCAACATTTGGCCTAAGAAAGACCGCGGATGTCGGCGAGGAGGAATTTGGCACAGCTGCCAAGGACTTTGTTCACAAAGACTTTTACGTGGACGATGGGCTGACATCAAGGTCCTCTGTAGAGGAAGCAATCGACCTCATAAGGAAGACTCAGGACATGCTAGCTACCGCCAACCTCCGGCTACACAAGGTAGTTTCGAACTCTGTACCAGTAATGGAGGCACTGCCAGTAGAAGACAGAGCAAAGGACATCCGCGACCTCGATCTCCGCCACGATGTTCTCCCGACGCAACGCTCCCTAGGCGTGTACTGGGCCCTAGACAAAGACTCCTTCACATTCCAAGTCTCGGTGCCAGAGAAACCGTTCACACGCAGAGGTGTATTGTCTATTATCAGTTCTGTGTACGACCCACTGGGTCTTGTGGCACCAGTACTTTTGGAAGGAAAACTTCTACTGCGAGAGCTAGTGGTCCTGGGGAACAAGAAAGGCAACACCGTTCCTCTCGGATGGGATGATCCCCTCCCCGAGATCCAGATGCGACGATGGCAGAGCTGGAAAAGCGCACTAGCCGGACTTGAAGACGTCCACATTCCCCGCTGCTACCACCCAGACAACTTCGGCTCCATCGCAAGGGCAGAAATTCATGCGTTCTCTGACGCCAGCCAAAACGGAATCGGGACCGCAATCTATCTCAGGCTAATCAACAATGGAGCACAAGTCAGTGTAAGCTTTCTGTTTGGGCAGGCAAGAGTGGCCCCGACACACTCAACGACCATTCCCCGACTGGAGCTCTGTGCCGCCGTACTAACCTGCCAGACCGTCCAGAAACTGCTCAAAGAGTTGAGCATGGAGATCAACCAAACCACCTTCTACACCGACTCGAAAGTGGTACTCGGTTACATCCAAAACGATACCAGACGTTTCTATGTTTACGTCGCTAATCGCGTGCAGAAAATCCGAGCCGTCTCGGATCCATTCCAGTGGAAATACGTCGATACAGCCACCAACCCCGCTGACCTCGCCTCCCGAGGAATCAATGCCATCAACCTCATGCAGTCACGATGGCTCAGTGGGCCCGAATTCTTGCAACAGGTTTCTCCCGTCTCCAAGCTTGGCGAGGAGGAGGTCCCCCTTAGGGAAGACGACCCAGAAGTCCGACAAGTAACTACCCACTCAACGGATGTGAAACTCACCAACGGACTGGGCTCAAGCAGGTTCGACCGCTTTTCCAAGTGGTCCTCCATACTCCGCGCAGTCGCAAACCTCATCGTAAAGGTTAAGGAATTCAAAGTGCGCCGAGCCACCAAGCTCTCCAGGAATGGAGTCGAATTCAGACACGGCACCGACGCTGACCGCCAGAACCAAAGCTGGACCTGTGCCCGACTCAACGGAGCAGTCCTACCGCGTCTCCCTCTGGCAGCCGAGCTTGAGAAAGCGGCCACTGTAGTGATCAAGACAGTTCAAGCAGAGGAGTTTGCCACCGAAATCAGGAAATTGCAGGACCAGAAGGAACCAGAGCCCTGTGAAGCCAGGTCAAAGGTGTTGAAGAAGACCAACATCTACAACTTGGATCCCTTCCTCGATGCGAACGGAGTGCTCCGAGTTGGTGGCCGCCTCCGTCGTTCAGACTTACAGCTGTCAGAGAAACATCCAGCACTCCTACCCAAAGGACACCACATTTCAACACTTGTTATCAGACACCACCACGAGAAGATTTACCACCAAGGCCGCCAAATCACACAAGGAGCTGTTCGCCAGGCCGGGTATTGGATCATTGGCGCCCACAGAGCAGTGGCAAAGGTGATCAGCACATGCGTACCATGCAAGAAGGCTAGGGGACCGACAGCCACACAGCACATGGCGGACCTGCCTGCAGATAGAACAGAGACAGCCCCGCCCTTTACAAACGTTGGCTTCGATGTATTTGGCCCGTGGACAGTACAGACACGGAAGTTAAGAGGTGGTGCAGCTCATTCCAAACGCTGGGGACTCGTTTTTACGTGCCTTTCCAGCAGAGCTATTCATATTGAAGTCTTGGAAGCCATGGATGCCAGCGCATTCATCTGCGCTCTACGCCGCTTCTTTGCTATTCGCGGACCAGCCGCCAGACTCAGGTGTGACCGAGGCACAAATTTCATTGGAGGGAAGTCAGAGATGGACCAAGCACTCACGGAGATGGATGAGAAGCAGATTTAAAGATACACTACGGAGCAGGGATGCGAGTGGCTGTTCAACCCGCCACATGCATCACACTTCGGGGGAATTTGGGAACGTCAGATTGGCACCATTCGACGTGTCTTAGAGGCAATGTTCCGAGAGATCGGAAGCTCACAGCTGACCCACGAACTATTAGTGACCTTGTTGGCGGAAGTAACGGGAATCGTGAATGCCCGCCCCATTGCTGCGATTCCTTCAGATGCCGGCCAGCCTCAACCCCTAACACCAGCAATGCTGCTTACGATGAAAACTCGCCCTCTTGCCCCTCCGCCCGGCACCTTCACTCCTCAAGACCTCTATGCGCGCCGGCGCTGGAGAAGGGCCCAATACTTGGCGGATCAATTCTGGGTCCGATGGAAGCGGGAGTACCTCGCAAACCTTCAAGCCAGACCCAAGTGGAACAAACAAGAACGGAACCTGGCCATTGGAGACATAGTGACAGTTCGAGACAAAGACTCCCATCGTAATGAGTGGCCAATGGGGAGAGTTCTGGAGGCCATAAGGAGCGAGGATGGGAAGGTCAGGAAGGCTAAGGTGACGGTGTGGTCAGGAAGGGAGCTGAAGACCTACCTTCGTCCAATCTGCGAGCTCGTCCTGATCTTACCTTCAGAGCAGGAGAAGTCCACGCCGGATTAGATTGACAATATTACAAGGACAAAGTGTCCTTGGGCGAGGAGTGTGGAAGACTGTCTTGTTTATTTATAGTTATAGTTAGTTCAGTTCCGGTTCTGGCCCAAACGTTCGCGGGCTCAGTTTCCCACGAGGTCTTGTCTAGCCCGCCCCTTTTTCTGTTTGTGCCAAGTCAGCGTGTTTTTCGTAGCATTTAGTCGATCGTTTCAGTTATCTTTTCTGGAGAATTTTCTACAAGTCACAGTACGGGAACCGAACGTGAGTAGCCGTCCTGCGATCTGAGCTTCATTCTGTATTCTTTAGTACTTAGATCGCCCTACTTTCCGTTTCAGTTTTCACCGTGTATTTATTAAACATGGTTGACACTTCTCGATCTCCGAGTCTTACTTTCCCCCGCGAAGTGTAAGCTTGGGAACGCGACAACCCTGCATCTTGAGAATGCGTGACATATCTTTTTATGCACAATCGATTATGACAGTTTGACCTTGACTCATATTTCTAATCAGAGGCCACAATTAATCCAGCCTTCGCTTCACTACTTTTTTGTTTTCTTTTGTTAACTCAATACGTTTCTTTCTATCAGGCTTTCGAGTATTCGTGCTCTGTAACAAATATAAAATTGAAAGCGAGGAATGTCACACGAGAGATGTTTACAATATTATTGCGCTTTTGTTCACAGTGTGTTCAGTCCATTTGTGACTGCAAACTCAATCCTCAGAATTATTTCGGTGTATTTTTCATTTCTGGTATTTAATGAACATTGCGAAACAAAGACTACATGATCGAATGAAAGAAACACTTCAACAGGCAATGTACGATACGCAGAAGAATTTTATGAGGCAACAGATGTCATGTACAGAGTAAAGCATAAAGCGTCATTGTTTTACGGCTAAAGCTCACCGTAGCTTTGGTTTCTGTTTTCGCCCTGTTATCTTCCCAAAAGTATTTCGTGTCGCCACAGAAAGTTTCGTCGGGACTAAATACTTATCGGCGAAAGAGATATTTGCAATACCCCAGAAGTACCATCAAACATTTGTTTACGGCTATTCTCAAAGCTTGTGCGGTGAACGCGAGCCAAAATCTTTTCCCAAAATCCAGTTTATCCGTGCCTATTCCACAGAGCCAAATGGCGTTGAGTTTGAATGGGATGCAGTTTACTTTTTCGCTTCACTACTTATGTATTTTCTTTTATTAACTCAATACGTTTCTTTCTATCAGGCTTTCGAGTATTCGTGCTCTGTAACAAATATAAAATTGAAAGCGAGGAATGTCACACGAGAGATGTTTACAATATTATTGCGCTTTTGTTCACAGTGTTTTCAGTTCATTTGTGACTGCAAACTCAATCCTCAAAATTATTTCGGTGTATTTTTCATTTCTGGTATTCAATGACCATTGCGAAACAAAGGCTACATGATTGAATGAAAGAAACACTTCAACAGGCAATGTACGATACGCAGAAGAAGCATAAAGCGTCATTGTTTTACGGCTAAAGCTCACCGTAGCTTTGGTTTCTGCTTTCGCCCTGTTATCTTCCCAAAAGTATTTCGTGTCGCCACAGAAAGTTTCGTCGGGACTAAATATTTATCGGCGACAGCGGTACCATCAAATATTTGTTTACGGCTATTCTCAAAGCTTCCGCGGTGAACGCGAGCCAAAATCGTTCCCGAAAATCCAGTTTATCCGTGCCTATTCCACAGAGCCAAATGGTGTTGAGTTTGGATGGGATACAGTTAACTTTTACACACAAGTAACGAGCAATTCACTGGCCACATCTCGAGTTGTTTAGCGAAGTCAATTACGTCATCGCCCAGCACGTGATAATATGAACCAATCACCGTGTGCTGATTCTCGACCAACAAAAAGGAAAAAAAAATAAACTAGACTGGCATTGCCAGTGAGCTCGCGGTGTGAGTTGCGTCGAGACCAGAATATACTAAAATGGAAAGTAGAGACAAGAGTGGAACTCCCAAGAGGGACTTCCAGTTTCTCACCAGAAAAATATCACACAGTTATAGAGAACTTGGCTGTTGACACCTTGCTCAAATGAAACCTGATTAAACTATAAACTAGATATAATCAAGGATTACAGTGCGTTCGTGCTACTGAATCGTGGAGTTGTTATAAAGGCATCGTTCGTATGTCAAGTTGTATTTTGGTACTTTAGAAGTACTGCATTTGAAGACAGGTATATATATATATATATATATATATATATATATATCTGCAAAAGCTATACTTCTAAAAAAAATATATAGTGCACATACAAGATGGCGGAACAGCCAGTACCATGTACTGCCTGCAAGGCCAAATCATTGCCACATGTAAATACTCAAGAACTGAATGCAACAGGTTTGTTTAATAACTTGTACAATGTTAACTACAACGATTTTCGACTGCAACGAAAACACAAAAGTCATCAAAGTCATGTAAAGTTGCACTAACAATACTAAAATGGTTCTTTGGATAGCAATTTGTAGTCTGTAAACTAACAAAAGAGAATGTTGGAGAAGAGTACATCAAGCTGCTAACATGCTATCAATATAATAACAAAATGTTTATGTTGCATTCTACTTGGATTGCTCATTTGTTTTATAGTCATTGTTAAACTCCACTGACATGGCCATGATTTTAATCATGGCAACGAAAAGACGAAAGTTGTTGCCAATGTCATGTGAATGTTGCACTGCAGTGTTACCAAATAATGATGAACGATTATCTGGATAACAATTCAAGGTCTGTAAACTAACAAAATAGAACGCTGGAAAACAGTACATTAATATGACAATGTTTATGTGCCATTCTACTCTGATCACCTACTATAGACAAGGTCAGAAACTCGTATTGTTGAGCTTCATAGCTCAGCAAAATAAAATGATCCGCATTCGTGTCCAATCGCCAAAGGGAATACGGTGGCAAACTCTGAATGCAGAGAGAAGGTGTATCTCCTGTGGAAAACAGCTGAGTTGACACATCACAGGATGGCAACGTCTATTTCTTCGCAAACACGGCACTACACAGCTTTCTGATATTCTGATAAACAGCTTCGCTCATAGTTCCTACCGATAGTGCGAAAAAATCCACAAAGTTTTACTTGTCCTGGCAAAAACACGAAAGATCCGATCCGTGACGCAGTGACAAATCACGACAGTTACGAAAGATCCGATCCGATCCGTGATGCAGTTGAAAATCGAATTCTTTTCACCCCTGAGCATGCGCTAGTTACCATACCACGAACGGTAGCATGCTCCATGCTTTCGAGGTTTATTTCTGTGTCACTTTGTCGAGGCAATCTGACATTCCTGAGACCGTACCAAGATGGCGCCCAAAACCCTGAAATCGCATGGCATCCAACCGGAAATGACGCATACTACACGAGATTGAGGAAATAGTCACATTCCTAATGCCGTACCAGGATGGCGCCCAAAACCCTGAAATCGCATGGCATCCAACCGGAAATGACGCGATTAGACTGCGTTCTCCTTCGTCGAACGCAATTATCATTACAACATTCATACACTTGCTTCTTAAAGGTTGAGCGACCCTGCATTTTGAGAATGCGTGACATATCTTTTTATGCACAATTGATTTTTGACAGTTTGACTTTGACTCTTATTTCTAACGAGAGGCCACGATTAATCCAGCCTTCGCTTCAGTACTTTTGTGTTTTCTTTTATTAACTGAATACGTTTCTTCTATCAGGCTTTTGAGTTTTCGTGTTCTGTAACAAGTGAGGAATGTAACACGACACTTGTTTACGTCAATATCATTGCGGTTTTGTTCACAGTGTGTTCAGTCATTTGTGAACTGCAAGTATTTCGTGCCGCCACAGAAAGTTTAGTCGGGACTAAATATTTAGCGGCGACAGAGAAATTTGCAATCCCCGAGCGGTATCCATCAAACATTTGTTTACGGCTATTCTCAAAGCTTCCGCGGTGAACTTTTACGAGCCAAAATTGTTCCCTAAAATCCAGTTTATCCGTGCATGTTCCACAGAGCCCAATGGTGTTGAGTTTAGATGGGATGCAGTTAACTTTTACACACAAGTAACGAGCAATTCACTGGCCACATCTCAAGTTACATACATACATAAATATTTTTATTGATGCTGCCCTCAAGGGGCTTTTCAGCAACAATTTGGCTTTGTTATATTACTGTGGAGTACAGGCACTGAGGGTGGTCACTGCCAGAGATTTGTTTACGTCCTCAGTGGTTCTTTTACGTCCCCCCTGTCATCAAGTATAGAAGTATAGGGAGACGGTACCGCTATTTTACGTAGTCATCCAAGCCACGTTTGGGCCCCAGGCCCCCGCGAGCAATTTGGTTCGGCGCATGAAAAGTTTGCCGTCTGAACTGAGCCTTAGGAATTGAGTTAGGAACCGATTTTAGAAATCGAGTTAGGAACAGTTTAGGATTCGAGTTAGAAATCAAGTTAGGAATCGTGTTAGGAACCGATAGGAATCGAGTTAGGAACCAATTTAGGAATCGAGTTAGGAACTGAGTTAGAAAACGAATTAGGAAATGAGTTAGGAATCAAGTTAGGAATCGAGTTAGGAACCGAGTTAGGAATCGAGTTAGGAACAGTTTAGGAATCAAGTTAGAAACCGAGTTAGAAATCAAGTTAGGAATCATTAGTTAGGAATCCTCTTAGGAACCAATTTAGAAATCGAGCAAGGGACCGATTTAGGAATCGAGTTAGGAATCGAATTAGGAACTGAGTTAGGAATCGAGTCAGGAATCGAGTTAGGAATCAAGTTAGTAATCAAGTTAGGAATCAAGTTAGGAATCGAGTTAGAAACAGATTTAGGAATCGAGTTAGGAACTGAGTTAGAAAGAGTTAGGAATCAAGTTAGGAATCGAGTTCGGAACCGATTTTATAGGAATCAATTTTAGAATCAAATTAGGAACCGAGTTAGAAATCGAGTTAGGAGCCGATTTAGGAATCAAGTTAGGAATCGAGTTAGCAAGCAAGTTAGGAATCGAGTCAGAAACAGATTTAGGAATCGAGTTAGGAACTGAATTAGAAAACGAGTTAGGAAATGAGTTAGGAATTGAGTTCGGAACCGATTTAGGAATCAAGTTCCGAATCAATTTTAGAATCAAGTTAGGAGCCGATGTAGTAATCAAGTTAAGAACCGAGTTTGAAACCGATTTAGGAATTGAGTTAGGAATTGAGTTAGGAATCAAGTTAGGAATCGAGTTAGGAATCAAGTCAGGAACTGTAGGAATATTAGTTGTTGACTTCCGGTTCCAAGGCATGCCGGGAACCACGTGTGTAATCTAGGACGCCATCTTGATTAAACGTGCAGTTGAGTTGAGCGGTTTCCTACCTGATTCTATATGGTGGCAGCGGTCTACAGCCCATAAGTATGTCTGAAGATCAACCCGCTCCAGCTCCGGAAGCTGTTCCTCCACCGCTTCCAGCGAACAGTCTTCAATTTGACGAAGCAACAAACAACCTACAACAAGCCGACCTGTCGCTGAAATGGGTTCGTCGCTTCGAGCACTATCGGATGGCCTCAAGGCTTCATCACAAAACACAAAAAGAGCAAGTAAGCACCTTTCTCTATGCCATGGGCGACTGTGCTTACGACATTATGAAGACTCTTAGCATCAACGAAGATTCCGCCTCGTACGACGAAGTCAAGACAGCTGTAAATGGCCACTTCGCTGCACGGCGTAATATCATTGTTGAACGAGCACTTTTCAACAAACGAACTCAAACACCTGGCGAAACCGTTGATATTTCTATTCAGGATTTATACCGTTTAGCCGACAATTCTTCAGGTTCTTCGAGGCCCTGGCGACACCCATCTTCCCGTGAAAGGCGTGTTCCAAGCCACCCTCAAGTACTGCCAGAGCCAGATTACTGAGTCCGTGTACGTCTTACGTAATCAGCCGCATTCACTGCTCAGCAGGAGAGTATGCGTAAAACTGAGCCTCATTATACGCGCTGACGACATAGAAGAAGTGGATCCTGAACGGCCAGACTTCAGAGCTGAATTCCCCAAGCTCTTCAGCGGCCTCGGCAAGTTAAAGACAGAGTGCCACATCACATTGCGGACAGACGCTAAGCCACACTGCCTGTACAACCCCAGGAAAGTCCCCTATCCCTTGCTGCCAAAAGTGGAAGCCCTGATAAAAACGATGCTACAACAGGGGGTCATTTCTCCTGTGACAGCCCCCACTGAATGGTGTGCAGGCATCGTTCCAGTCCCTAAGCCAAACGGGACAGTCCGCATCTGCGTTGATCTAACTCAGCTGTACAACGGGAAGTGCACCCAATGCCGACAGTGGATGAGAGCCTCGCCAAACTGGGGAACAGTGCAGTATTCTCCAAACTTGATGCAAACAGTGGGTTTCGGCAGATACCCTCGATAAGGAGTCCAGGCTGCTCACAACTTTTGTTACGTCTTTTGGGCGTTACTGCTTCAATCGATTACCGTTTGGCATCAGCTCAGCACCAGAGATTTTCCAGCGCACCTTGTCCAGAATACTTGAAGGCCTACCAGGAACAATCTGTCAAATTGACGATGTTCTCATTCATGTAGTAGGTCATCCAGAACATGACAACCGGGCAAGAGCTGTCCTTCACCGTTTGGAAGAAGCGGGACTGACTCTCAATGACAAATGTGAGTTTTCCCAGCCCTCCATTAGGTTCCTGGCCCACAACATCGACAGTTCTGGGATTCGTGCAGATCCTGAGAAAACCACTGCGATTAACCAGTTTCCAGACCCTACAGAGGTCACGGGACTACAACGGTTTATGGGGATGGTGAACCATCTTGGGAAATTCATCCCAAGGCTGGCCGACCTCAGTGAACCGCTTCGCCACCTATTGCGTAAGGACAGTGTTTGGGTATGGGAGGAACCCCAGCAGAAATTAAGGAGACACTTGTGTCCCCAGAAGTCCTTGCAAACTACGACCGAAACCGCCCAAGAGTAATTGCTGCCGATGCCTCCAAAACAGGAATTGGTGCGGTACTGCTCCAATTCCAAGCCGACGGGAAACGCCGCCCGACCTGCTACGCTTCCAGGTCCCTCAGTGATACGGAGCAACGTTATGCGGTCATTGAAAAAGAGGCCTTGCGGCAGCATGGGCCTGTGAAGAGTTCTCCGACTGTGTGCTGGGGCTATGTTTCACCCTTGAAACAGACCACAAGCCTCTCACCAGCCTACTGAACTCAGTTGAACTCTCTAAGATGCCCCCCCCCCCCCATCTTGCGCTTTCGGTTGAGGCTCATGAAATACAACGCCGACGTCCATTATGTGCCAGGCAAGCACCAAGTTACTGCCGATGCACTCTCCCGCACACATGTCGATCTTCCAGCTCACGAAGACAAGCTGTTTGTAGAAGAAGTAGAGGCCTTCGCAACTCAATTAGTGACCACACTTCCCGCCATAACAACGACTGCAAGGGAAAAAGGAGGCCTAGAAGGCAGACGCAGAATGTACCCAAGTGAGAACATACTGCCAGCAAGGTTGGCCCGCATACATGCCACACCAGCCCCTGCTACGTCCATACTGGGAAAGTAGAAGCCACCTCGCCATCTGTGACGATCTACTCCTGTACGATGAACGCATTGTAATCCCAAGGAGTATGAGACTAGAGATCCTTAACTACATCCATGTGGGACACCTCGGTATCACCGAGTGTCGTGCCAGAGCCCGCACTTCAGTCTGGTGGCCTGGGGTCTCAAAACAAGTTGAAGACCTAGTTACCAAGTGTGTCACATGCGCCAAAGACCAACCGACCCCCAAGAAATCCCTCATGGCAGCTTCCTTCCCATCCCGCCCTTGGGAAAGGATAGCTACAGATCTCTGTGAGTACAAGGGAGGGACCTACATCATCGTGGTGGACTATTACTCCAGATGGTTTGAGATCAAGCAACTGAAAGATGAGACATCCAAGAGTGTAATCAGCACGCTCAAGGAACTGTTTGCCACCCATGGAATTCCAGACCTGGTTGTGTCCAACAACGGACCTCAGCACAGCGCAGACTGTTTCCTCCAGTTTGCCTCAACGTATGGATTTGTCCACACAACAAGTTCACCAAGATACCCACAGGCCAATGGTGAAGTCGAACGAACCATCCGTACGGCAAAGGCACTACTTAGAAAGAACAACGAGATTTACGACGCCCTCCTGGTCTACAGGTCCACTCGTCTGCTGAATGGCCTCTCACCAAGTGAATTGCTGATGGGACGCCGGCTACAGACACGGCTACCTGTCCTACTGAGTACCCTATATCCCAATGTACAGGCCGAAGACCGTCAGAGGGTTGAGATTAGGGAAGAATCCTACAAGACGGCCCAGCAGTACAGCTTTTACAAGCGGCACAGACCAAGAGAGCTACCCACACTTCAACCCGGTGACCCAGTTTGGATAAGAGACCGAGCTTGCCAAGGCCAAGTACTGGGAAAGGCAGAGCAACCACGGTCGTACCTCGTGAAAACAGAAGGAAACACCTTCAGAGTTAGAAACCGAGTTAGGAATCAAGTTAGGAATCGACTTTAGGAACCGACTTAGGATAGAGTTAGGAACTAATTTGGGAATTGTTTTAGGAACCGAGTTAGGAATCGAGTTAGGAATCAAGTTAGGAATCAAGTTAGAAATCGAGTTAGGAAGTAACCAAGTTAGAAATGAAGTTAGGAACTGAGTTAGGAATTGAGTTAGGAAATGAGTTAGGAATCGAGTTAGGAACCAAGTTAAGGAATCAAGTTTGGAATCAAGTTAGGAATCGAGTTAGGAAACAAGTTAGGAATTAAGTTAGAAATCGAGTTGCAAATCAAGTTTTGAGTTAGAAATCGAGTTAGGAATTGAGTTAGGAATCGAGCTAGAAACCGAGTTAGGAATCGAGTTAGGAAGCGAGCTAGGAACCAAGTTAGAAGCTGAGTTCGGAATTGAGTTAGGAACTGAGTTAGGCACCGAGTTAGGAATCGAGTGAGGAATCGAGTTAGGAACCGAGTTAGGAACCGAGGTAGGAATCGAGCTAGTGTTCAAGTTAGGAATCCAGTTAGGAATCGGGTTAGGAACCAAGTTAGGATTTAAGTTAGGAATCAAGTTAGGAATTGAGCTAGGAACCGGTTTAGGAATCAAGTTAAGAATCAAGTTAGGAGTTGAGCTAGGAACCGATTTAGGAATTGAGTTAGGAACCAATCTTGGAATCGAGTTAGGAACTGAGTTAGGAATCAAGTTAGGAATCTAGTTAGGAACTGATTTAGGAACCGAGTTAAGAACCAATTTAGGAATCGAGTTGGGAACTGAGTTAGTAATTGAGTTAGGAATCAAGTTAGAAACCACTTCCCATATTTATTTGAATCTACGGGACAACACGTTATATGGGCAAAATATTGGTAACAGCAACCCATACATTTCCCATATTATTTCATCTCAATTACAGGGGACATTATATGGGGTGTCTCGAAAACTAAGACCTAAGACCTAAGACCTAAGATCTCGAAAACTAACTAACTAACTCAATTACTAACTCAGTTCCCAAAAATAACGTTTTTCTTTGTAGCTGCTTTTACCAGAAGCCGGTCGACCGAGACGTCAAACAATGCGGTACTTTTAAGTATTTCGCGAACATTCCCCAGGGTCTTAGTTTTCGAGATCTCAAAAACTAAGACCCCCAAAAATATGCTAAACAAATCGACCGTTTTTCTTCGTAACTGCTTTTACCGGAAGCCGGTCGACGGAGACGTCAAACAATGCGGTCCTTTTAATTATTTTGCGAACATTCCCCAGGGTCTTAGTTTTCGAGATCTCGAAAACTAGGACCCCGAAAATACACTAGCGGATTTTATCCCCTCTCGCGGATTTTATCCCCGCGGATTTTAAACCCCCGTCATTGCTCTTGATTGCGGGAAATGCGAAACGTGATAGAAGACTGCCCTTTTAGCCAGAGTCATTGACGAATTGAACCGCTTACGATGATTTTAAATCGGGATCCAAACCACTAAGTAAACGTTCTCAACGCTTCACTATAACGAATTGAATTGTATTGAATTGAAGTTTTTTTTAAAACCGCCTATAGTTTTGCGTGGCACTTTTTATTCTGTTTGTTGGTTGTAATTGTCCGGTTGAGAGTAGTCTCCAGGAAGACTGTTGTTGATGACTGACGTTTCGACTACCTGAGCGGAAGTCATCTTCAGAGTCAAGTGTCGAGTGAAAAGGTTCATACCTGTGAGAGCTTTCGAAATCGATGTGTGTGTGGCCGACCGTGGCCGACCAGCCACGACTCCGACCGACCGTTAAAGGGAATGAAATATAAGATTCGCCTTTATTATTATTGCCCATAATCATTTACATGCTTGCTGATTTTGTTTTCTATAAGGCAAGAGGTCTCAAGAAGTACCTAGAAACTTTTCTTCAAAAGGATGCACACCGCTGTAGGCGCTGCGGAGCGTGATGGGATAATTGATTTCGCGATGAGCGGTTTTCGCAGCGCCATGCAGCGAAATGGCAGCCACTTGACAGCTACAAATGGCGCTGCAGAGTGGCTGCAAAGGGATGCACACCGCTGTAGGCGCTGCGGAGCGGTATGGCAGCGCGCTGCAATTTGACTTCCACTGCCAAACAGCTTCAAAAGCGCTGTAGATTAGCTGCATTTTGGCTGTGCAGCGGTTTGGAAGCGATGTTGCAGCGTACGGGTACAGCGGCAATGCTGCTTTGACATTGTGTTTCAACTCGTTCTACAAAGCACACAGTGTTGGCAGGGTAGTCTGATGCTACCCTCCATCAGGCTCACGCCATTTCTTTTTTTGACAAGATGTTCTGGCAAGATCTTGCAAGATTTTGAGACAATTTTGGGAGGATCTTATCAAGATCACTTTTAAAAGATCTTTCAAGATGTTCTGACAAGATCTTGCAAGATATTCTGTCATGATCTTACAAGATCTTATCAAGAACACTTAAGATCTTTCAAGATGCTCTGACAAGATCTTATCAAAATCACTTATGGTCTTTCAAGATGTTTGACAAGATCAAGATAAGATTTTGCCAAGGTTTCACAGGATCTTTTAAGATCTTGCCAAGATTTTAACAAGATTTTGCAAAGATAAGACCTTGACAAGACTTCACAAGATCTTACAAGATCTTGCCAAGATGTTGGACATGGGTGGTTATTGCTCCTTTACTAAATCTATTGGATGCAAGCTTTGGAAGTGGCATCATTATACTGGGCCTAATTCAGTAAAACATTTACAAGTGTATTTCACAAGTTGGGCCAATTTCCTCACACGTTAAAACACACTTTAATCCAATACAATGACCAAATCAGTTCCTGTTATACAATTTAGAGCAGTATCTGTAATGTTTTGCAAATTCTTGTCCGATTGGAGTCTGTTTAGTGGTGTTTAAATAATGGTCCAACTGGTAAAATACATGTGTAAGTTTCTTGAGCTTGCCCCCGTTCTTTTAGCAATTTCATGATCATCGGCTCCCCATTTACATGTACTCTCAACTTCACACCACAGGTTGTAAGAGCGATGTATTGATAATGTATGTCTTGTATAAGTTTATAAGTTGATTAATGTTGATGATACATCAGTGATGTACTGAAATTACACAAACAAAACAAAAAACAGTAGATTCACTGGTGACAACTGTTTTTTGTCGACCAGTGAGTGTGTGTGTGTGTGTGAACCTGATAGACCATAATTGTAATCAAACGTTAGAAAGTTAACCATAACAAATGTCCAATCGTTTAAGGACGTAAATTTAATTGAAATATAGACTTGCACAGTAATGAAGTTCCGTCTGTTAAAGGGGCCCTCTCAACCACAGTCCTTTGCGCGCCGAAATCCTTGGTTCCGCCATTTTGGGACCCTCGAAAGATGAATAGCAATCCACTTCCATCCAACTCGTTTAAGGAGAAAATTAGTTTCTTTTAATCTAAAAGTACTACTAACCTATTTTTCTTTTGATTAACTACGTTCTCTTGTGTTGGAACCAAATCCAGCCTTGGATTTTCCAGATGTAAACAAAAACATTGAAAAGGCTGAGAGGGCCCCTTCAATATAGTTCTGCAGCAAATCAGAAATGGTCCATCTGACGCTTTGTCTCTATATGCAGATGCAAAAACTACACGCTTTCTGACTACCTACCCAACTGCCCAAGATGCACTTTTGGGATCCAGTTTCACTTTCGAGTGGAAATTTGAAGTAGCTGATGGAATTAGTGTGGAAAGTGTAGAGTGGATTTTAGAGCCGTCAGGTGCTAGAAACACTTTGGTTAATGTTGGTGCAAACGGTACTCCTGGTCCAACCAGTGTCCCTGCAAGCTACAGTGGTCGAATTAAGTGGACTGGAGATTTGCCAAAGTTCACTGCTTCATTTCTTCTGATGAACATCACATCTGGAGACGCAAATCAATATCAAATCATAATTAATTTTGGTCCAAGTCCTGATCAACGAAAGGCTTATGTACGTCTCAACGTTTTAGGTAAGTTTCGTGGCACCAGCCGAGTTTTAGTATTACAGGAGAACCCCGATAACTCGAACTCTGAAGGGAAACGCAAATCAGTTCGAGTTATCGGGGTCGATTGAATGTTCAATTTGCCGTGTTAATAATTGATAGTGTACTGACTTTTTCAGCACTTCAGTATACAGTACAGTGCAAATTAAACTTATCTTGTCAGAAACTGTAACACGATTATGCATTCTTATGATAATACAGTACTGTGAATGTAACACAGATACACTCAGTTTATGTTCGCTTATGTCGTCAGGGTTCGTACATATTTTTCAAGCTTTCAATATATAAAGGCAAAGCTTCTCAAACTGAGTATCGCATTCGGTATGACTCAAAATCCGGAAATGACTCAGGACTGTCAAATGCGTGATCTGTTCATTGCGCTAATTAAAAATCAAATTTCTGTAGTGTTAGTTTTAGTATTTAAATCCAATTATATGACAAGAAGAGCTAATGGGATGTTTCAATGGGCATCCGTGGTGAGTTGCAAGAACCAGAATTCGAGT
Source organism: Plumapathes pennacea (assembly GCA_964036295.1). Classification (NCBI taxonomy): domain Eukaryota; kingdom Metazoa; phylum Cnidaria; class Anthozoa; order Antipatharia; family Myriopathidae; genus Plumapathes; species Plumapathes pennacea. The sequence continues at coordinate 929,236 of OZ038466.1, forward strand.
TATCGGGGTAAACTTTGATCAAAGGAAACGAAATTTAGATTAAGTTAGCGGGAATTTGAGTTATCCGAGTTTGAGTTAACCGAGTGAAAATGACTGGAAAGTGTGGTCAAATCCAAAGGAAATGAGACTTAGTTCGAATTACCGGGGTTTTACTGTATTAAAAACAAGACTGGGTTTACTGTATTTATAGACGATTTTGACAGTTTGACTTCGAACACTTATTTCTAATCAGAGGCCACGATTCATCCAGCCATCGCTCCGATACTTATCTGTTTTTTATTTTACTGAATGCGTTTCTTTCATTAGGCCTTCGAGTATTTGCGCTCTGTGGCAAATATAAAATTGAAAGCGAGGAATGTTTCACGAGAGTTGTTTACAATATTCTCGCGGTTTTGTTTCACAGCGTGTTCAGTCCATTTGTGACTAACAAATTCAATGCTTAGGGCTATTTCGGTGTGTTTTTCATTTCTAGCATACAGTTACCATTGCAAAACATAGGCTACATGATCGAATTGAAGAAACATTTCAACAGACACTCTACGATAAGCCGAAGCATTTTGACGGCACAGGCTCTCTCGCAGTATGATACATGTAATATGCTCACAAAGCACAGGCAGCCAAGGCTCCGGGGGTCTGTCTGTCTGTCACACAGTGATATGTGATCCCCCGAGCGAAGCGAGGGGTTACTAAACGTGACAGCATTTGATCGAGTGAATGTTTGTCTGTCATTCATTCAGTCAGTCAAGAGGCAGACAACACTTCATGTAAAGACTAACGGAAAACTATTCTACTCCTTATAAGGCAGTTCGTTCCTTATAAAGGATGCGTGCGTCGGACAAATTTAACAGATTTGAACTAAACTTTGAACGAATGTCGAATTAAATGGATCATTGATTCGCTCTGCGTTAAAGAAAATGAATTTGGAAGCAGGAAAACTGAATGAAGCTCTTCATAAACGAAGAGAGTATGACAGGGCAAGGCGCAAGCGTGAAACAATCGAAGAGCAGAAAATCTGTGTTGAGCAAAGACGCAAAGTACAAAGCCTTCGAAAACAAAAGCAGAGACCAAAAATTGCTGCCACAAAAGGATGATATGACAGAGAGTATCAGAAGCAAAAGCGGGTACAGCAGACAACTGAACTCCGCAAAGACAACTGCGCATGAAAGCGGATCTGGGTCAGTATCATAAGCGGTTCTTTGAGGCTGAGGACAACAAACTCCCGATCGGTACTTATTTAGAAAGGACAAAAGCAAAAAAGTTCGGCAGTCAGTGGAAATCGAACAATCACCGTGACAAATTGCAAGTACATTTTTATTCTATCACGTATCCTCTGACTCGATCATTCAGGAAAATAATAAAATCTGCATGCTGATCATTTTCTCTCGAAGCATTGTTTTTAATGCGCTTCTGTCGCCACGCTTCTGTCGCCAGTTTGAGCGTATTTGCTCAGCGCAATCCTGAACTTGGAGTCTAGAGTGATTTAGTCAGATTGAGTTACTGTTTTCTTTAACCCTTCAGGTCTTGCTTCGATTCTTGGTAGGCTGTTTTGATGTACAAAACAATTTTGTCTCATAAATATGCCTGCCCTAAACAATGCCACGGTTTAGTGCACTCCGGACTTCAAATAAATCGCACAGGAGGCTTATTTGTATTTTACTGCAAATGAATGGATTCAAAGCTGGAAAACTAAAGATTTGTGTTCATTCTTCCGTACTACGGCCGGCCAAGCAAACAGCATAAATTACTTTGGTGCGACGATGTCCGTGAGAAGGCGTACGGCGTCACGCAAGGATTGTTTTTCAACGCGATATTTTTTCGCCTTTTGCGTCCTGCACTTGACTTCCAAGATGTATTTGCGTCAAAACTTCAGTAAAACATCCATGTCAGGGTGAGGGGGAATCTGCGATTAGAGACTTTAAGCACCACGACGTCGAGACACGACGGCGACGACCGGAAGTCAGATGGCCACTTTTTGGCCTTATTGCGCATGTCAGTTTGATATTGACGTCGTCGTCCTTTCGTCCACGACTTAAAAGCTTCGGTTTTGGAATCGTCGTCAATAGGTAAGGCTTTTATCGGTTTCTGTTTGAGTCTCCTATCTAGTTTAGGTCAAAGTGTGGTCTATATCTTTTAGTGAAACATTGCGTGAAGTTTATACGACGATTCCAAGGCCTTTTCTGTCATAATAAAGTGCTGAATTCTTCTTCGCTAGGGAACATCAAGATGGACGGGCACTGCAGCCCCGGAGAGGAAAAAATGTAAGTGAATCATGACAAATACAATAAATCTTTCCTGTTGTGCATTTTGGGACCCCTTGCAACTTGCTCTGCCGCCGCCGATGACCTTTTATGCCCTTGTTTGTCAAAAGCGCGTGTTTACATTTCACATGCCGCAATATAAATGTACAAATGCGCGAACGTACACGCAATACTACGGTGACCGAGTTATTTTAATTTCTATGTGAACTGAGTTTTCCTTTTCGCCGGTTTCTCTGTTTATAGGAATAAAAATTTTCATTGGACCGATCAGCATACAGAGTCCTTCAATTCCATCACAAACGGATCGTTGTTGACATTGGAAGGTCTCCGGTATTTGTAAGAGACGTGCGTAGGAGAGGAATGTGGTGCATGTGGACACGAAACTCAGCAAAGCATTCGGAGTCTTCCACTTGGTCAAGGTCAAATGCAGGGTACGACTCGTGTGGAAAGTCGAGATTCATGCATGGACTGGTGTACGTAGCACCAGAGAAACAAATCTTGGATCTCTCTAAAATACATTTCTTGAACTGGATACTTAATAAAAACAATAAACTTTTCGGAATTCTTCTCGTCGTCGTCGTGCGAGTCGCGCCGCTTGCTTAAGCTCTTTTTTTTTCGCGCCAAGAACGAAGTCCTCGTCCCAGGCCTCTTTCAGGTTATGACGTCAGAACACGTCGTCGTGGTGCTTCTAGTACCTTTGTTATTACGAAAGAACATGACCGTTGGCGATTATAAAGAAATATACTAGAAATACGATAATCGCATATATCCCCTCACTCTGCCATTGATGGGACTTTTACTTTGGTAACTCCCAACAAGAGTAGCCTTTGTTTTACCGAAATGTTGACTCAATCTTTTCTTCGAACTCAAGTGCTACACGCAAAGGAAGGAGAAAAAGAATGGTGTGTTATACTTTTTGCGTTGAAAAAAGAATCGATTGCGTGACGAAGTACGTATTTCCCACGGTCGGCACGTCAAATTAATTCATACAGTCTGCCAAGCACGTTCTTCGAAATTTTTAAATTTCGAGAACGTGCTTGGCAGACTGTATGAATTAATTTGACGTGCCGACCGTGAGAAATACGTACTTCAAACTTTGAGTATTAAAATACTCAAAGTTTGAAGTTGGTCGGCCGTCGTAGTACGGGAAAAAAGGAACACTGATTTTCCAATTTTGAATTCATAGGCAGTACAATTAAATAGGCTTCCTGTGCGATTTGTTTCCTGTGTGATTTCTCGAATTGTTTTGTATGTGAACCCACTCAAAACAGCAAGATTTCTCCCAGAATCAAAGCAAAACTTGAACAGTTTACTTCAAATTATACACGGGCTTCAGACCCAGTAATACTTCTAAAGGGCTTGTGAACGATCCTCGCTGCAATCACCGCGTGCCAGATTACAGAAAAATAAGACATCTGACTAAATCATTCAAGACTCCAAGTTCCGATTGCTCTGAGCGAATACGGTAGCCGAAACTAGCGACAGAAGCGTAGTAAAACAATACTTCGAGGGAAAATGATCAGCATACAGATTTTAATACATTCTTGAAGTGATCGAGTTACAAGCTATACGGGATAGAATATATTTGTCACGGTGATTGTTCGATTTCCACTGACTAACCTTTGTTGCTTGTCCTTTCTAAACAAGTATCTGAGTTTAACACAAAACGGCGTCTGAAGCTCCCGATTTGCTTTCAAGCGCTGTTCCCTTTGCGGAGTTGTCTGTGTTACCCGCTTCTGTTCATGTCGCTTTTGGTCGGCATTCATGCGCTGTTGTCTTTGCGGAGTCTTCTCTTCGGCCCGCTTTTTCTCCTGAAGTTTCCGATTTGCGTTCAAGCGCTGTTCTCTTTGCGGAGTTGTCTGCGTTACCCGCTTCTGTTCATGTCGCTTTCGATCGGCATTCATGCGCTGTTGTTCGCTCGTTTCACGATTTCGCCTTGCTCGTGCCTGTTCCTTTCTCATTTGAATACGAGCTTCGCGAGACTGTTGTGTTTCAAGTTTTTCAGTTAAGTTTTCCATTTTCGTGAACGCAGCTACGATATATTGTTGCTTCGTTCAAATCTAAATGCTTCGTTCAAATCTAATTTCTCTAAGTTATTCCGAGTAAAACAACAGGGCACACGTGATCGATCCGGCCTTTGTTATTGGTTAGCGGGGTAACCGCGCCTAAAGTCGTACGCCAGACAGACAGACTGACTGACAGACAACGTTAAATTTCGAGATGGCGACAGGCTTGGAGTCCCCAAGTAGGCGCTATAACACAAGTAGACGGTATAATATTACTGCATTAGTGTCGTGAGTATTTCCCTCACTTCGTTCGGGGATTAAAGAAATATATGGGGATTTTGGTCATTCGCCGAACGGCGGTCTTCGACAACTATTAAACCTAAAAACTGGCTAAATATGTTTAGGTGCGCGTTATCTTACCTCACTCCGAACATCAGCTCACTGCGCTCGCTGGAACCGAAAAATGTCGGGGCGAAGAAGATAAGAGAAAAGAAGGAAAGGCAGGACTTTGACGCGACCGAGGGTCACTCGGCGACGAAAATCTCAATCGACGAACCAGTCGCGACGAAACTCAGGCACGAGTCATCCGCATAAATATTCTTTCCATTCATCTGATACAATTGACGGTCTGTCCAGAGAATGTCGAGAAATTTGCCGAAATGATGTCTTTTCGACAGCGAAATGATGCTCGACCCCACCAATGCGGACACGATCCCCAGCAGACTCGGCGAAACCTTTCATCAGCCCCCCAACCCAGGGCAATATTTAGCACTACCGAAAACTTCCCGGCCCTATCCCTGCAGTTAATTTTGTTGCTATCAGATGACCGGAGACCACCCAGACAAACGGCAGACAGAGTTATTTGCAATCCCTAAGCGGTATCCTCTTCTTTTCTCCCCCCCTCCTTCCCCTCCCCCTCCGCCGCTTTTTGCCAGCCGTTCTTTTTACCGCCGCCCCACGATCTGCCCCTGGGTCTCCGAGGATGCCGCATCTCAAGCTGTTCGCGATCACCTTGCGTCATCGCATATCACGTGACAATGTGTATGACAATTTGTAACCCAGAAGAAAATAATAATAATATGAAGAAGACACGGCTTGTGATTTTTAAGCTCGTCGGGCCACGCCCACGAGCAATAAAGTCGTCGTGACCATATTAATATGTAGAAGGTAGCGTCAAGTCGAAGAGCCTTTACTTTGGTCCCGTCCACACGGGTGCGTTTCCAAAAGTTTTCCCTTTTCATTTTACTGAAAATGGAACAAAAGTATTGCGTCCACACTACCCTGGTGGGGTGAAAAGTCTGAGTTGTTCGACTAACGCCCGACCCTAAAGGTACCACGTTAGAGCTGCGGTGGCCTCCGGTTAGCACGGTCGCCCTTTACGCCGAAGGCGCGGGTTCAGTCCCTACTGAAGACAGTGAAATTTGATGTGTAAAAACATGGCTCTCTACTCGTGGCTCGGGTGACAAAGTAAATGGCGGTCAGATAAAAGAAACACAGGGACGTAAAAGAACCACTGAGGACGCAACCAAATCTCTGGCAGTGACCGCCTCAGTGCTAATAACTCAGTCATTTTCGTGTCGTACCGTATTTGGCCCAGTCGTTAAACTAAAAAAAATAAACGTTGCATAACAATGTCAGCGTTTGAGCTACGCGTATCCGTGTGTACGGGACCTTAATCACAATTCTTTGCCTTGCGTAAAAATATGTGGTGACCATAATTCATAGCGTAGCTGGCGATCTCAGTATATACGGCAGAACAGTACTGTACGTACCGGACGTCATTTTGTGTTATGCCAGAGGAGACTGAATTGAGGAAGAGAGACAAATTTGCGAAGGGAAGGGGGTTGGGTACGATTTAAATACAGTGGAACCTTTCGTAAGCGACCACCCTTCGTTTGTCTTTAAGTGGTTGCTTAAGGGAGGTGGTCACTTACGGGAATTTCTCGTCAAGGAAGGCCTAAGTAAAATCCAGCTTTGAGCCACAACCATGCAGTGTCAAATAATGCACTTTTAAAGTAAAAAAAACTTGTGATTTAAAAAATCAACCTTGTGCTTTGTTGCATGTTACATTACATATGTTAGTGTTTTTCCGGTCCGATTTCTGCAAGGAAGTATACTTTGCTCGGAAGTTTGCTCTTTTGGAGCATAGAGTGATACACTGGGTGCCAGAGGTTTCTCGCCCTCGGAAGCTCCGAGCTGCGCGGCTGCGTAGGGCTGGGGGCGAACCATGGTTTCGCCTGCAGCCCTACGCGGCCGCGCAGCTCGGAGCTTCCTAGAGCGAGAAACCTCTGGCACTCAGGGTAATAGAGTGGTCGCTTACTGGAGGATAAAAAGAAAACAATAGAAAAACTCAAACGGTGAGCCTCAATGGTGGTCGCGGTCGCTTATGAAAGGTGATCACTTACGACAGGTTTCACAAATAGAAATTTAACTGAGAGACCAGAGGTGGTTGCTCAGGGAGGTTCCACTGTATACGATTACATTCTTCTCCGTCTTGAGAACAATACTTACTTTGGTGTAGGTCGGTCATTTGCTCAAATTATTAATATTTTGGCGATGTTTGCTGACAACTAGTTGAAAAGCACTGATCGAATTGATAAAGCTATGGGAATAAACATTAAGTAATCGCCCAATTCTAAATTACCGAATACATCTCCACAGACCTGACGGCACGGGCGAAGGAGTTGACATGCAATTCTCAACGAGAGAAAAATTTAATAAAACTCATTAAGGTCTCTAAAGGCCGATTTACATGGTGTGATTTTTGCATACGATTCGAGAACAACTGGACCAACTACGATATGATTATCCCCGAGCTCTGCGAGGGTAATAGTTTTTTTGAGACGCTAATGTGGTTGCTATCTTGCAATTTAACGTTCGTCAGTCTGTCAACGACCTCTGTCATGTAAAGATTGATAGAAGGTCCGTTACCAATGACAACAATTGCAATTTAAGCAACAAAACCAAGTTCTCTCGCGCGTAATTTGAATAATTGGCAAAATTTTCATAATTTCCAGAGAAAGTAAAACAAGTGACTCGTCTTGCAGTTTCCAAACGCAACACGCGCTTGGGTCGGATGTATTCGGATACTTCTTTAGAAAGGATAAGCAAAGTTCAGTCGGTGGTTAAAACAAACAATCACCGTGACGTACACCGTTTCTGATAAAGTGATTGTGATGAGTGTTGATTTTGAGTAATTTGAATAATTACGGTCGTTTGTAGATTGTGTACTACTGACTCAGGGTATACTTCAAGAAAATATTAAAAACCTACTGACTGCGGTTGATTTATTTTTTTTATTTTTTTGTGTGAAGAATACGCGATATCCTTCGGAGAACATTATACAAATCAGGCAGTTACCTGAGATAATGCCCACAGGAAACATAAATTATTTTAGTTTATCAGAAAAATACACTCGAGGGAAAATCGCTGCATCAGGGCGAGGGGATATCTGTGATTATCGTTTTTTTGATACTATGTGCTTGGATGTACCTCATACCCTTGTTCTTTCTTTATTTCTAGAGCCAGCCCATTTCACGGGATCTCCACTTTTAAATCAGAGCCTCACTGAAGGGCAGGACCTTATTTTGAAATGTGAAGCAGGTGGTAAACCTCAGCCAAACATCACCTGGGTGGACGTTTCCAAGGGTCAAGTTGTTCAAAAAGGAAAAGGAAGTTCCACACTCCAGATTAACAAGATCGCCCGTCCTTCTAGTTCAGCAATGAGTTACGTTTATGAGTGTCAAGCGGTGAATATTCATGGGAGAGCTGCAATAAAGAAGAAGATCTGGATTACTGTTCAGTGTAAGTACAAAAAGCCCAACTTTCATCTTGACTGTGTTATTCTAGCCTGCAAAAATAGACGGATTTTCGGCCTGTTGCTTTGCGAGGCCGAAAAATACCACGGTATTTTTCGGCCTCGCAAAGCAACAGGCGGAAAATCCGTCTGTTTTCGCAGGCTAGTGTTATTCTGGTGTTATTCTAGTCCCCGAGCGTAAGCGAGGGTAATAATAACGATGCTAATGCAGTTGTATCGCCTTATATGGAGAGTCCAAGCGGGTCGCCATCTCAAAATTTTAAATGTTCGTCTGTCAGTCAGTCTGTCAGTCTGGCGTACGACCAGGCCCAGAATGCAGTGAGAGCACCTCACAAAGGATCGGTCACGTGTGACCGACAGAAAGAAAAGCGATTTGAACGAAGCAACAACATTGTACTGCATTCACGAAAATGAATTTGAAAACTGGAAAATTGGAAACACAACAGTCTCGCAAATCTCGTCTTCAAAAGAGAAGGGAAGACAGGCAATCGTGGGAACGATCGAACAGTCAATTCCGACTCAAGAAAAGACGACATTCATGTGGGCGACAGCGTCGTGAACAGAATCGAGCCGATGAAACGACTCCGCAAAGAGAACAGCGCATGAATGCCGATCAAGAGCGACATGAACAGAACACCACTTGAAAGGGAATTGTTAACTTCAGGGAAAAAAAGCGGGCGAAATTGCAAGTACGCCGTCTATATTCTGTCTTGTATCTTGTAACCCGATCACTTCAAGAAAATATTAAAGTCTGCATGCTGATCATTTTCTCTCGAAGTATTGTTTTACTACCGGCTTCTGTCGCAAACTGTAACTGTCTATTCGAGAAGTGCTGCAATCTGACACACGGTTATTACAACAAGAATCATTCACAAGCCCTTTGAAGTATGATTAGATTTGAAGCCCGTGTATAATTTAAAGTAAACCGTTTAAATTTTTATTTGATTCTGGAGAAATCACGCTGTTTTGAGCGGGTTCACAAAGAAAACAACTCGATTTCATTAAATATGCATGCCTCAGAGTCCAGTGCATGCATTCCGGAGTTAATAATAAAAAAGAAAGAAAGAAAAAAAGATTTTGCACAGAAAGTCTATTTAATTTTACTGCCTATGAATTCAAAACTGGAAAATCAGTGTTCCTTTTTTCCCGTAGTAACGGCGGCCGACCAACTTCACAATTCAAGTACTAATTTGGTATGTCGACCGTGAGAAATACGTACGGCGTCACGCAATCGATTCTTCTTTCAACGCGAAAGTATAACACACACCATATTTTTCTCCCTTCTTTGCGTGCAGCACTTGACTTCGAAGAAATGATTTCGTCAAAACTTCAGTAAAACAAAGGCTGCTCTTGTTAACCAGTACCAAAGTGATAGTCGCTAGAGCGAGGGGGGTATCTGCGATTATCGTATTTCTAGTGTTATTCTGGTAATATTTATTATATTATGGCTGGGTTTGTTTTCCGGTCCGAACGCGCGTATTCCAACCGTTATTCGTATTCCAATTGGCCGATTTACTGCCGTACTTTCCTGTATGAACCGATATTAGATTAATTCATGCCAAACTAGACAAGTGTATATACTTGGCTGAAACAGTTTATTGAGAATCTGTAAACGTCTCAGACACAAAACCACTTCAAGGAAACAGTTTCGAGAAGGAGAATCCGCGTTGCAGAATAACATTTTGCCGTGGGTTTGTGTGCATCGTGGTTTGTCGTTAGTCTGCCGGTTTGTCTGCAGGTGCGGATCCAGCATTTTTAGTGGGTAGTTTCCGAAATTGAGCGCCGAAGGCGCCAGTATGTTAGGGGGGTCCGGGGGCATGCTCCCCCGGGGAAATTTTAAAACCTAGGAGGCCAGAAACGCCATTTCCTGCAATTTTTGACGAAGGGGCGAGAAACAAAATTGAATGAAGGTGATTTCGTAAATGCTGCGGTCAGGTATCCCGCATGTTTGATCTTCCGAGACCACATGCTGGATAACCGAGCGCAATCTGTTTGCTAAACTCTTTGTGGCTATCTAGTCCACATTCAGCAAAGAGATTGGCCGCCAATTTTTCAGCAATTCCGAATTGTCCTTCTTAAACAAAAGTCGGAGAACCGCTCGGCGCTGTGTTACAGAGAGCTCGCCTTTGTCATAGCTATAATTCAGCGTGTTGACAAGGTCAGGCCCTAGGTGACCCCAGAATCTTAAATAAAACTCAGCAGGCAAACCATCCGGACCGAGAGATTTGCAAGACTCCATTGAGCTGAGAACGTCATAACAGTCAGAAAATCATAGTCTTGAACAGCGGCGATAGGATCTTGCGATTCTTGTAAATTTGTTAGTGCTGCATCAAGTTGTCGAGCTGCTGACGGACTGGGACAGCCCGGCGTTTCATAACTTTCACGAAGTTATCCATGGCAAGGACTGCGTAATTGCGGTTCTCGTATTAATGACAGTGTTTCTTGAATCGGCCAGTGGCGCTTGTCCAAAACGTTAGCGGCGATTTCACCAACTTGCCCACATTGTTCGCATTTGGGCCAAATGGAACACAATGTAAACAAAATGCGCCATCCAGGTACTTAGAATAAGCCAGCCAAGGATACTGTTGCAGCCAGACTAGTTGGAACTTACGAGATTTTCCGCCACTCTCGATCGACGAAGGGAATTGAAAGAGGGGATCACCGCGTGGGCTCCAAACGCTCTCGATGTACTCTAACTTCTGGGGATCGGAAAAAGAACTAACACCGCTAAATACCACACCAGTATCAAAACGAGAACAATCCTCCTTTCGAAAAATAGGTTCTCTACGCGGCCTGTTGTCTTGATTCAATGCCATGTTCGATAAACCGCATTGTATAATACTGTTCACGAGTTCAAAATCACTCAAACGGAACAGAGGACCTCACTGGGGTAGCCTGCCCCTTTTGTACTTTGTCAGGTAGTTTCTGAGGTAGTTTCCGGCCAAGGAGAGGCAAGCTTGGGGTGTTTCCGGCCAATGAGAGGCGAGTTTGGGGTGTTTCCGAATATCGCTTCAGTGGTTTCCTCCCATGGGTCCCCTCCCCGCGGTTCTCCATGCATAGAAACCGAAGAGAAGCGCATTTTTGCCGTCCAATGACACGATTAAACGCGGAGCGCGGGACGCAAAGTATTGGAAATGGCGTGAATTGGATTCCGGTACTCAGTGGAAACAAGAAAAGACTCAGTCATTTGCCAATTCATTTTTCATTTTTTATTTTTTCCCAAAAATTCAGGTAGTTTCCGGAAACTAAGGAAACTACCCTGGATCCGCCCGTGGTCTGCATATTTTCACAGCAAGCAAATTTTGGCCGAATCGCTCAAGTACGCCAAGATATGGCGGACGGATATTTTCTCCGTGTACAGACCAAGAATCAAGAATATAAGATATTTATTATATGGATCACCATTCTGTGGAAATGGATATTCTATTCTATATATTTTTAGCAGGTAGCTAAGAGGTTTTCTTAGCCCACCCTCGCGCAGTAGTTTTTTCTTGTGACCCACCCCATGTCCTAGCTAAAAACTTCTTCGACCCACCCCACTCTTCTCTTCAGACTACATCAAACAAAATAAGCATTTGATGTCACTGTGTCATGGGCAAGTCCATCGATAAAATGACTAAACATGGCTTATCAAACACTGTCCAAGTCAAACGCACCAACATCTTGTTTACAACAAGAAAAATAGGCGTGCGACTGTCCTTGGGGGCCCGGGGACATGCCCCCTCCCCCCCTGAAAAATTTAATGTTTATTACAGCCATGGCATGATATAAGAGTTTTCTGCATAGGCCTTACTAGCATGCAATTTTTTATATTGCAGCTTTTGTGCACGCTAGATTTTTTATTTGTTTAGTTATTGCTTGTGGCTAACACAAGCTTTAAAATGGAGCGTGTTTTTTTTTTTTTTTTTTTTCTGGGTTACAAATCAGCACACGGTGATTGGTTCGCATTATCACGTGATTTGCGATGACGTTATGCAATATTGACTTTCCTCGCGAGCGACTTGAGATGTTGGCGATTGAAACAAGAGACTGAAATTGAATTGTGGTAAAGTTAGCCTGTATCCCATCCGAAATGAACATCGGTTGGCTTTCTAGATGCACGGAAGCCATACTTTAAGAACGATTTTGGCTTGCGTTGTTTTTAAGCGTCGGAAGATTTGAAAATAGCCGTACACAAATGCTTGATGTGTTACCAGCGGAACCCCCGTAAAGTACGAAGGGTTGTGTTTTTGCAAATGCTCGATTATAGATACCGCTTCAACCAATGTATCTGTGTTTTGAGCAATATTTGTGTGAAAGAACATCGAATAAGTAGAAGACGTGTCAAAACTTGATAAAACTTGAACTTTTCCCTGCGGGCAGTGTCTCCCTTTGTCGGAAACTCGGGGGCTTTGTGTAACGCGCGGCGTATACGAACAGTCGGCGTTTAACTTCGTTTTGCGTGCAGTAAAGGTTCTTTGTTTATTGCCTGAGGATACTGAATTACTAATAGGTTTGAGGCAAATATCACGCGAGATTAAGATACAAGATCTGTCAATGAAATGTCACGAGCATAATATCATAGAACGGGGAATCCCGAATCATCAGCTACTTAGCTTTCACTCACGCCGCTTTAACAAAAGCAGGGAAGACCGGCAGGCGATTACATCGAGAACATTTGTCACTGAATACCTCGAAGTCGTCAAAAGCTCAATGTTGATATCCGACTATCCGAGTCTAATGTTCGCTCCACAAGCTTGATGCACGCCTTTGTTGTCACGGTATTCAAACGTCTGCAGCTTTCGATAGAGATTAATTTCGTATCGACCCAAAATTTTGCATTAAAGCTTAATGCATAACAGTCTTGAACATATTAGTGTATCAGACTTGCACATGTAGGATGCGTAACTTCTGAGATGGCTTTTTCATACGAAGTAACTTCACCACAGGGCAGTGGGAAGTATCATGTTTTAATGTGCTGCAGAGGTAAGTCTAACAAGTTTTGTCGCGTGAAAACGCGACAGATGCTGGGATTCAAGTTTGGTGTTGCAAGTGTCCGCACGCACCATAAGAATTGTTGAATAAGCAATCTCTGGACTAGTGCGAGCTCCCAAGAGTGAACTTCAATTTTCTCTTTCAATTTCTCACCCGAAAAAATATTATACAGTATGGGGAACTTGGCTTTTGATTTACTCAAATGAGCAGGATTAAACTATAAGTTATAATTACAACACTCGTGCATTTGCTTCAAAAGGAGGAGAGAATCTACATTTTGAGTTTGGGAGTAATTGCGTGACTTATCTCATTTTCATGCATAAATGTTTTGACAGTTTGACTTCGAACATTTGTTTCTAATCACAGGCCACGATTAATCTAGTTCAATAACTGGTGGCTAGCGCTTCTTTACTTACCTGTTTTTCGTCTTCTAAATTGCGTTTCTTCTACCAGGCTTTCCAAATTTCCAGTCTGCCTGTTTGATCTCAGAGCTATTATCACCGAGGTTTTGATGAATTCACGTTTGTTTGACGAGCGTATGTTAAAGCTGAAATACCCAGCGGGGAGCCACTTCAGCTTGTCGAAATGGTATTGTTTGATTATTTTTGCTTTCCTTCGCTTAGTTTTAACCATCTGGACGAAGAAGAATGCGAAAGCGAATATAATGAACATCAAAGCAGCGTTGCCGCTGAAAACTCGCCCGTTCTTGTTGGTCGATAGGGTTCACGTGGTTTTTGTTTAAAATTCTGTTTTGCTTTTATAGTTAGTGAGACAATATTCATTTAACATCATAGAATCATAGAATCTGCTCAAAATGGTGCAGAAAGCACTCTAGTTGAACCCAGAAACTTCCAAAGAAGAATTTTTTAGGTTCACTATGTTTCTACTGTTCCACTGGTGACAAATAATTGTGTACGAAGCCAGGATTGCAGTCATGATGCTGTAAATAGTGCAGTACAAAATAATATAAATCAAAATGACACTGTTATGTTATGTTATGTTATGTTATGTTATGTTATGTTATGTTATGTTATGTTATGTTATGTTATGTTTGTGCAGTTAGTTGCTCAAACAACAAAGATTGTGATTCTTCAGCTCTTGAGGAACGAAAAGCTTATTTGAGAGATTATGAAAGAAAGCAAAGAATGGGTCAACAATACCTTGCTAAAGAGAAACTAATGAGAATGCACATGAAACAGAAAAAGTAATCCCAAAGTAAAACAAAAAGAAAATGAAGCCAAGAAAATATACAGAGAAGGAAACCCAGATCATGTGAAAGAAAAAGACAGACAGGCCAGAAAAAGAAAAAGGGAAAAGGACCCAGATCTTGTTAAAGGAAAAGAGAAAAGCCAAAAAAATAAAGGCAAAAAAATCCACAATTAGTGAGACTAAAAGAAAAATAGATGAAGCAAAAACAAAGAGTAAACAAATTTAAAACCATTGAGGGTCTTATTAAACAATTTCATGAAAATATTAAATGTGGACCTGAGTATGTGTGTACTTACTGTGATCAACTTTGGTACAAAGCTGGTGTAATTAGAATGTCACGAACATTCATTCAACTCAGATCTTAATGCATCAGATCTTAATTTGAACAATTCTGAATGGATTTGTAGAACTTGCCATCAAAACATCAAAGATGGAAAGATGCCAAGTTGTGCAAGGCCAATAAAATGACACTTCCACATAAGCCACCAGAGTTAGAATTAACTGAGCTTGAAGAGAGACTTCTGGAAACATGGACACACTTTTACAAGAAAATTTGAGCATCAGAGAATACGCATGAAGAAACGAAGAGATGGGAATACGTTTTCTGGAGTTATTTTGATTGTTATCATTGTATTCCTTAATTGCCAGTAGATCTGTTGCACTTCAGAACCATTATCACAGAGGTTTTGGTAAATTCTCGGTTGTTTGACAAGCGCAAGTCAAAGTTGAAATACCCGTGACAACTGACAGCCCTGAGCGACTTCAGCTTGTCGAAATATTTCTACCGTTTGATTATAGTTGCTTTGCTTCGCATAGTTTTCGCCAGCAATGAAAAATGCTGTAGAGAACTGGAAGAAGAATTCGAAAATGAATTTGACCAAAACCGCAAGTAATGTCAACAAGTTATCAGATTTCACTTAAACTTATTCGACTTGAAACTCAGCCAAAAGAAGAAAGGCGTGTTTTCTTTAAGGTGATTCCATCGAAAAAGAAATAGTAATTGAATTTTCTTAAAACTTTGCACATTTATTAATTACTTCTAGTACATTAAAAAAAATAAATAAAAATAGGGGGTCACCATGAAATAATAGGCAATTTGATCATCTCCACGCTTGCACTGAAACGCCTAAAAACATATTGTAATAGTGATTCAATGATAGTATTTCAAAATTGAGTAAAGAATTTTTGTTTAAATTTGGATATATCATGGGGAGTCGTATTTTCTTAAAATACATGAAATAAAAAAGGGGGGTCACCATGCTCATTTTTGCGCAATTATCCAGGAAAGGGCGAATTCACTTCAAAATACGTCTTTCCGAGAGGGGACTGGGACGAGTTTCAACTTTCAAGGTGACTGCTTCCACAAGGAACGACAAAAAATAAAACTTATTTGCGTAACGAGTATAAAGAACTTTCGATCTTGAAATTTCGGTAGTTCTTAATGTCCACCATCTCAAAAGTGTTGTGCGCACTAAAGATGCGCAATGCAAAACTAGGGAATCACCTTAAGCACGTATTTAGTTTGAATGCAGCCCAGGCTGGAGTATCATGGCCTCTGATGAATATGTAGATGTTGAACATAAGCTGTGCATGACATGAGTAATGAAGTCACGGATAGACTTTTTTCAGTGCGACTCCGGAAGGTCTCCTTCCGGTTCAAAGATTTGGCACTCGGTGAAGGATTTTAAATTCTCCCAATTCGAGCGTCTAAGTTTATAATTTTCACCCTCTGCCGCCTTGTAAATGAGGGTTTTCAAAACTGAGACTAAATCGAATACGCGGTTCAGCAAAAGTGGAGGCCCGCGGAGACGGATGCGAACTTCCACATACCTAAAATTGAGCAATTTTTACGATGTGGCCTTGAGCCAGTTTAATTAAATACCCACTCCCGCAAAAGTACTTTTTACAAATTCGCGAGCTTACAGCTGCCTTGCTGCGTTAATTATGTTTCGTATTTGGCCGCTGCTTACACAGATAAATATGTTTGCGAACCTTAATCTTGCTCTTATTTGCAAGCTTTACGTGCCTCGTTAGACAATAATTGACACGGGTTTCATGCTTTTTACAGCAATCGGCAAGAGCAGATGACTTGGGAAAATATTTACTTATGTAGCGACGTACCTTTAGCCGCACGTGTTTGTTCTTTCGCAAAAGCCTTCAAACTTTGCGTAAAGGAATACGCGACGATTCTCTCGCTCGCTTCCGATTAATCTTACCCTTCCACGTAAAATGTTAACGTGACCATCCGTCAAGCATTTCACGTTCAGATGTTTCTTCCGCAACACAATCCTTGCCATTCGATCTGGCGACGTGATAGCTTGCGTCAATCACAGCTGTAGAAGCACCCTCGTTTAACGGCTGCTCTTGGTTTACAAAACAGCACAATGTCTGCATTTCATGATCACAGCATAACAGCCATGTCCTTTCATTAATTTTAGTGTCGCTCAATCGCAGTATAATTTCGTAATCACAGCACAATGGCCACGTAATTTCAGTGTCACTGTAGCAGTGCCCTACATTCGTAGAAATACCCAGGCTCAATGGCCAAACAAACTTCGAATGCTTGACGACCATGACAAACAAGAATAAATTCCAGAAACAACTTCCACATGAAGCTTTCGACGTCTTCTGTTTGAACGTATTGCGTAGCACGACCATGCCCAAATTTGTAAATTGACAAGCTCCTTCTTTGGAAATTCCTTATTTGGAAGTCCATTGTTGACACAGAAGCCTGGAAGGACACCGTGACAACTTTAAGCTCGTCCCCACTTCGTGGGGCGAGCTTAAAAAACCGCAAGAGCGCAAGTATACGCCAACAAAAATCTCACATTACATACTTTGAAACTCAGCCAAGAAAAGATAGGCTTCCACGCCGCTTGCACGTGAACATTATCCAATCAAAATATAGTATTTTTGCTTACACGTCAATCAAACTTCAAAATCCTGGAGGGGGGGGGGGGGGGGGGGGGACTTCTTTTACCAATTGTCATGATACCTACGCTGTGGTTTTCGGGTGAAAACAATATTATACGCTGGGCCCTTAGGCCCAGCATAAAAAGCTGTCAATTACAGCTACTTGAACATGATGCACACGCTGGGAAGATTAGCAAAGACGAGATAAGACTAAAAAGCTGTTATTACAGCTACTTGTACATGATACATTTGAAACATTCCAACATCTGCTGCAGAGATAGGCATAAACAAGCAATATTAAAGAGAATGGCACTGAGAAAAGTTTTTTGTTGTTGCTGTTAGGGTCTTCGTTTTCACACATTTCCTAAATACTCTCTTTATTCCCTTGGTTGATTCTGAGCAAGCTTCGCTTGAGACTTACATCGTTTAGGGTTCGTTCGTAGCACGACACTCTCCTCGCTCTCTGAGCACATGTTAATATGCTAATTACTAGTGTACCTATACGGCAGTGAGTGCTGCCTCATGGAAAAGGAACGCGTAACACTACTCAAACTCTTGTTAATCGGACAAGGGAACTGATCCACAGCTCTGCATCACCACAGCTCTGCCAAAGTTGGCTTACTGTATTTTGCGAAACAAAACGAGAATTTGCGAAACGGTGTTTTAACACCTAGTTGAACGTTTTAAATGCTAACAAAGCCTTCAAAACAAAACAACACAAAACAAAACCAGTCTTTGTGTGAGGCCCCTGGAGAATGTTATCCCCTGGGAGTTCTATTGTTGTTTTATTTATTTGTGAGACTGAAAATGTTTCCGGAAGCGCAGTGTCTCTTTTGAAATCAAAACATGCGAAAGGAAATATAATTAAAAACTGCGTAATCATTTTAGAGGAAGAACAAAAAGAAAATTAAGCTATAGGTGTTGTAACAGCGGATTTTTACTTGAATCTGGAATTCATCTGATTGCGCTAGAGGAACTCTGTGGGGGATAAAATCTGTCACACACATGTCTGTCATGTCCATAACGTCTCTTTATTTTATATATTTTCTGTCTAGTTTATTTTCTAGCTCAAATCGCGTGTGTAATCATGGCTATTTGTTGCCACTGTGTCGGTCAGCGACCAAAAGCCCACGGACCGTTTGATGCGAAAAACATGGCAGGCGAAAAGGTTTACGGAATAAAAGACGTAGTTATCTCCTTTCCTGACAAAAAAAGAAACGATTAGTCTGTCTTTGGCAGTTTCTTAAAATACTGATGCTAACAGGTTGCCCCAGGGGTACCCCCACGAGCGACGTATTGCTCCAAACATGGCGGCCAAACCCAAAGTTGTTTCTACGGCCCGCCAAACGGCCAAAAACGTGCAAAGCCACATCAAGTCATCCAGAAATAGCCCCACGCTGCACCAGCCCAGGATGGCGTAAGGTTTCAGTGCGTAGAAAAGCTAAAACTCTAAAAACAACTAAAAATAGAACCGTTTCGCAAATTCCCGTTTCGCAAATTCTCGTTTCGCAAAATCTCGTTTCGCAAATTTTCGTTTCGTTTCGCTTCGTTTCGCAAAATACAGTAAGCCGCCAAAGCTCATTAACTCAAGCAGCGTGTATTACACTCACAGCGTGTAATACACGTTACTGCGTGTAGTTTACCTCTTGTTTATATGCATATGATTGTTTTCTGAAGTTTTCTGAGTGTAGTAAACGCAGTGCCCTAAAATAGAATATACTTTGCGTCGCCGTTTTAGCTTAAGGCTGGTTCACACGAGTAAAGCAAGCGCAAGAGAATGCGCTGGCTTTACCGTGTGAACCAGCCTTTACTTCTTTTCGCCGTTCAAAAGCGTTCTAACTGAACACACTCTTGTTTATGCGCGGCTTTCAGAGTTTTTATCGTTTTCAAATGTTTATATGCGGTCGCTTTTAAACTTTTTTATTTTATCTTTCGTCGATCATTGTTGTTTACGTCTCGGTGAAAGACGAAGCCGTGAGCAACATGAATAAACTTTCACACGGTACAAACAAAAGAAAACCATTCAAATGCCGAGAGCGAAGTTTCTTGATCGGAGACTTTGAAGGATTGCCAAAAATCGGAGTTTATACAATGAGGAATTTCGTCGTTAATTTTATATACAGACACGGATGAATTATTGCAACAAAGAAGCGGTGAAGACATAAACAATTACTTCAAACCTTATATACAGACACAACATTTCGCCGTTAATTAACGGCGAGATTTTCTGTCTGTATATAGAGAGACACAACATTTCGCCGTTAATTAACGGCGAGATTTTCTGTCTGTATATAGAGAGACACAACATTTCGCCGTTAATTAATGGCGAGATTTTCTGTCTGTATATACAGATACAACATTTCGCCGTTATTTAACGGCGAGATTTTCTGTCTGTATATAGAGAGACAACATTTCGCCGTTATTTAACGGCGAGATTTTCTGTAGTTTATCACGAAATTCGCCATATTCATAACACCCGCCAAAAATAAAGGGAGGAGCTCTTTAGCGATCGTAAATCGGAGGGTCAAGCACAGGCAGCCCAAGCGAAGGGATTAAAACGGCCGTAAACAAGAGCATTCAGGGTGAAATTTGAAGCGTGGGTTTTCGAAACGAAGTAAAAGTTTATTAATTAGCGGCCGAAATCAGGAACGCTGGTGGTTTTTTAAGCAAAGTGAATATTCGCTCGGACAAGTTTATAAAAGCGGCCGCGAACAAACAGAGTTCGGCATGAAACTTTAGCACTTAAGCACCTCTGTGGGGTTCGCAAGCTGTACGTGAGGCTGAATAGAGACCTTAAGCACCAGACGTCCCTGAGGTCACGAACGGCAGGGAAGTCGCGTGGGCCTGGATCGAGGACTGCGTTCTTGGCGCCAGAAACGAAGTTTAAGCAGCCGCGTATTTGTTGACACGAACGGCACGTGAATAAAATATGTATTCGTTTAAAGAAGCAAGAGATCTCGCTTTGATAAGCCATAGAAGAGGTATATTAACGGACGGGCAGCTTTTTTTTGCTTTTGTAAGAAAACAGGTCCAAAAATCCGGACTTTAACTACGATGTTTACGATCGCTTTGACTTGGAAGAAATGGAAGAACCAAGTGTAAATCGGAGTTCAGAATAGAGAAGCGCGATATTCCTCTCCTAGCCGAAGCTCTTGGCTTGCCAGAGACCTTCAGATGCCCACAAAGGACGGTTGCTGGAGGTATCGAGGGCTTGTGTATGCTTTTAAAGAGAATGAGTTTCCCTTGCCGGTACAGCGACATGATCTACAGCTTTGGCAGGCCAGTTCCCGTACTCAGCATGGTCACCAATCACGTTGCTGACTACATATACGAAGCCCATGGCCACAGAATAACTCAGTGGAATAACCAGTTGCTGAATCCTGGTGCCCTTCAAATGTATGCCGATGCCATAACGAGGAAAGGAGCTGCGCTCGAGAATTGCTTTGGGTTTATTGACGGCACAGTGCGCCCCATATGCAGGCCGAACGAACACCAAAGAACCGTCTACAATGGCCACAAAAGAGTCCACTCCTTCAAGTTCCAGTCAGTCACCACACCAAATGGGCTAATTGCCAACTTGTACGGACCTATAGGTACGCACACTAACTTATATTACGTTTTCATATAATCCATCTCCACTGCAAATTTAGTAAAGTGCAAATTACTTATTTAAAATTGTTTTTCTTATCATGGGGTTTCATTTTTGCAAAGTATAATAGTTTCAATTTCACTTTCTGTTTCTGTTTACCACATGTACTATTGGGCTGCAGTAAAATCTTCTGTCTTGTTATAACACATTTTCCAATTCTGTTTCAGAAGGGAAAAGGTACGATGCAGGTATGCTGGTAACTGGCCAGGTCATGTGCCTGTATGGGGACCCTGCATATCCACTGAGGGTGCACCTGCAGGCACCATTTAGGGGTGTAATCTTAACCCCAGATATGGAAGCTTTTAACCTGTCTATGAGTTGTGTAAGAGTCTCTGTTGAGTGGAGTTTTGGAGATGTCATCAAGTCTTTTAAATCTTTTGGATTTTAAAAGAAATTTGAAAATGGGCCTCAGCAGTATTGGAAAAATGTACGTAGTATGTGCATTAATTCAAAATGCTATAACTTGCATGTATGGAAACCAGACCTCAACGTTCTTTGATTTGGAACCTCCAACAGTTAATGAATATTTTTCCTAAGTTTAATTTACTTAAACTTTAATATGAACTGGTAGCAAATGACACCATTTTGTACTGCAGTATTGGAAAAGAATACCAAAAAGTTTCAAACTGTATGTCAGTGATCAAAATATTAAACATCTTTTTGAAAATGAACACAATGTATGCTGTAGAATAACATCAAAAAAGTAAGTTGGCCAAAAACCACCTGGATGTAGAACATACGATGACAATTTAGATGTGATAAAAGACTGCATTGTATCTTTGAATAAGTCTGCTGATCAAATGCATCATTGTTCATCGTTTCATCCAGCCAACTAAGGTCTATTTTGGAATAAGTCTGCCGATGAGATCCATCATCATCTGGTTTTGTTGGGCCATAATTTTCATCATATCTTCCTGCCTTTTTACTGCTGCTTCTTGTTTTTTGCTGTCTTCCTCATGTAGTTTCTTTTTCAAATCTAGCTCCTGCTTCCTGAGGTCAACATCCACTTCATTCATCTCTCTCAGATATGATATAGTGTCTCCAGAAGATCTTCTGTTTTTTTCTTTGGTTCTTCTCCTTCTTCATGAGTCTTTCGCCTTTTAGTTTCGGACAGCTTTTCCATCGCCTTTCTTCTCATATCAAGGGCATTGGCACGGTCCTGTTCAGTTTTCTTGTTTTTTTTTTCTTCACCCTCACTCTGCCTCTCCTCTTCAGACAAATCCTCTAACCCAATTAGTTCTTCTAGTAGGGCATCCAACTCACTGACTTCGGGCACGATTCCACTGGCTTTTATCTCACTTTGCATCCACTTTCTATATTTTTCTAGCAAGAAGGGAATATCTGTCCCGAACAGAGCGAGCAGTTACTTTGAATTTGGACGAGTCAGACTGTTCAAGGTGTTGAGAAATGGTTTCCCACATCTTGGATCGCTGTGTTTTTTTTTTCTTGGACTGGAATGGATTTACAACCAGCATCTCCCGACAGAGCAACACATAGTGTGTTTGTGACCATTCCATTGGAGCCTTATTTCTGAAAATCACAATGCAAAGGTCACTTACAACTTGTACCTAATTAATTTGTGTCCATCTGTGCAGTGAAATACTTGAGCCCGAGTAAATCTAAGAAACAATGTTCCTATTATGATTGCATAATAAATGTACTATATTTTCACAAACAACAAGAACGATGCCTTTTACTAAATATGTATTAAAAAGAAAATAAGTAATTTAAATAAAATACAAAGACATCAATAACATGCAGTCTAGCCTGCAGAACGCTGAAATTTATAATAGGACTTAACCTATTTAATTTTCGGCCTCACACAAGGAAAATCAAATCCGAACATTATGAAATATTTTTTCATGTTCAAACAAGAGCTGAAAGTCACATAATTTCAGGCTAGTTTGGGGCATTTGTGATCTTGCGCGTGGTTTCTGTTTACTTTCACATGTGGCACACAGCATTGCACGATATCAGTGAAGTTTAAAGTAAAACACACGAGGCAGTAACGAATTTCAGACCGTGATTCAAGGGCATACGAACGAGCTGATACATTAGCAAATATATCAACGAGCCAGATAAGCCCGTACGCTCAACAAACCACAAAACAAGTACAATGCTACAACTTAAGAGGAAAATAAGAGAAGTTGTAAACACCCGTCGTTCAATCATCCACAAGAAATACAAACCTTCAAAATTGAGGTTTGATGTGTATGTGGCAATTGAGATAAAAGAAAATAGGCCGACAGGCGGTGACAGCGATCAGAGAAATGAATACTTACACAAAATTGGCGGGATGATCCGCATTTGCGTTTGCCATGATCTTTATTTTACCCTGTATAAATAGGCTTTTTAGGTAAAAAACACAAATTAAAAGCAGGAAGATGTTTCTTCTAAACTTTGATCATTTTGGGACAAATATAGCGGATAACTCACCTTTCACTTCTCGCGTTCTGCCTTCAACCTCAAACCTCGCCTTCTGGCGTCTTTGACTTGAGCCCAAAGACGTCATGACATGCGCAGTAGATACAAACTGGTTCGAGAAGCTTCCGCCTGCCTTTCGTGACCTCACGGACGTCTGGTGCTTAAGCTCTCTAATGTCAGCTAGGTGAACGGATTTGATGACAGCGTCGTCCGACTTGTTGATCTTTATTCAAATTGTTGAAACTGACAGTAGTTTGATGGGTTGATCTTGAACAGAAATTTGTTGAGTGTGATTCGAAGTTCCGTGCTTGATCTTGGACAGAACACGTTGAATGTGATTCGAACGGAACACGTTGAATGTGGTACGTGGAATAATATCTAGATTGCGAGGCGAAAAAGCGCTTGATCTTGACTGTGATGTGAAATGGCGCTTGACCTTGAAAGGTGTTTCTTGAATGTGGCACTAATTTTGTCCTTGAATATTACACCATTTGGCTTTCCATACCTTTCCACACAGAGCTTAAAAGACTCATCCACTGAATAAAATGAAAACCGCCGCTCGAAGAGAATTACACCACGGAAGACACGACGGATTGTTAGTGTCACGCGCTCTCTGCTTGCTTCTCATTCGTCCAAACACAATGGCTTGACTCAGGCGAAGCTTTCTGCCTTCTTATTGGTCCAAACACAATTGCTTGCCCTTGCCCCCAGGCGCACAATTGGCAGGGCCGCAGCCTGCAAGGGATTCTGGTTGAATAACGATTCAACCAGAATCCTTTGCAGCAACTTTCAGGAGCTCTATATATTCCTTATTGTTTCGATTAGAGAGCTGCCTTGCTCGCTCGCTCAGGCTCGCTCGCTGCGGCAGCAATAACAATATATAACGGAAGTTGATTTCCGACACCTCCACAAAACATGTCAGCTTGAAAATTCACTCAACAAGGTTGCCAGGTTATATAGCAAGCGTCACACCAGTACTGCCACGTGCATCGGAAAGCAAGTTCAAAATACTCCCGGCAAAAACGATCACTCAAGGCAAAAGCAAATCACTCATTGAAAATATTATTTCGTATGAAACATCATACCCGGCATGAGTCGGGAGCTATGGACGTTTGAATACCGTGACCACAAAGCCGTGTGACACGCTCGTGGCCGAACAAAAACGGTGCTTGCGTCTGAATTATAAAGTTTTCCTTCGCTAAACATTTTAAAATTGCCACTGCGAATAATTGTAAAGTAACATAACATCAAGCTGAGACGCAGATCAGCTTCATTTCATGTTTCGAGTTATGGGCCGCCAGCCCGGGGGGGGGGGGGGTTACTCAATAGGAATTTGGGTAGGGGGGTTCCGCTGACTCTATAAAATCCTGACCCTATTCAAGACACAAAAATGGAAGTTTTGCTACCCTGTCTAAGACAAAGTGCTCAAATTTGATACTCTGTTCAAGACTAAGTTTAGATAAGTTAGCCTGCGTTGCACGCGTTTCCACTGGAACATACGAAGAAATCGCGCGGAATGGCGAGAGCAAAAATGTGGTTGAGGGGGGAGGGGAAGAGGAGAAAATCTTCGGAAAATAACCCTGTTTAAGACACGAAAATTCAAAATTTGATACCCTGTTTAAGACAGAAGACCCTAAAAATGATACCCCCCCCCCCCCCCTCCCCCCCAGGGCCGCCAGTTGGTGGACAACCTTGGTGCGGCCGCTTACAAACTCTTTATCAAATTTCCAAAAGACAAATTGCTGCTTCGCCAAAATGAAGCATAAAAAATCCAAAATTGGCATCTTGACTAATTCAGGCATGCTCTGTTCAGTTCTGGAGTCAAAAAGGTACAATATGTTATTTTTGGAGGATGCTCCGGTCGCGTGACCCGTGAAAAACGAAGAATATTCCTACGGGGCCTTCGATAATTGTTTTCTCTCAATTATTATAAAACACTTTTTCGTGAATATCTGTTTGACCGAAATTAGAAGAAAAGAGGGCAAGAAAAATAAAGGGATCTCTTGGATCCGCCATGTGCAAAAACCGACTCGGCTATAATATCTTTGCATATAAAGTCTCGACAAAAGTTCCTCTCCTGGGACCCCGCGTGTCTCTATTCATTGTACTAGTGATGCCACAAGCGCACTGGCCACGGGCCTGTCTTGTTTATTTATTAGGCAAAGGATTAGAGCTAGATTTAGGGTTGGCTTTCGGGTTATGTTTAAAGCAATTTACTTTTTAGATCGCGAGATACGAACTAAAAATAGATATGCAAATAATAAACTCTTATATCGTGCCAGGTCCATTTTAAAAGCAACTATGACTCACCCCCCCCCCCCCCCCCCCCACCTCCCCTTAAATAAAGAACGCTACCTTATGTCTCTGGTCGTTGATGTGATTTGTCTGCTGTGTCGTGATAGGTGGTTGGTTGTGAAGAGTCGGGTGTGTTTCGTGATTGATCAGTTGTAAAAAGTTTATTTCTTTATCCCATCGTTCGTTCGATTGCGTTTGTTGTCGGCTGGTAGCTGTTAAGAGGTTTGTGTACCATGTTTCTAGCGTGGGTCGTTGGTAGTACGTTTGTGCTGTGGCGGATACATTCAGCAGAGTACAGTACTTAATGTCGTGTTCGGTTTGTCGGATGTCGCCGTTTCCGTTTCTGTTTCGTGTTTAGTTAGTCTCATGTTTCTGTCAGTTTTTCTGATGTAGGTCGCTTTGGAGTGTGACTAAATGTCGAGGGTCGAGGGTAGATGTCAAGGGTAAAAATGTGGAGGGTACCAAAAACACTGAGGTTCACACTCGAAAAGTGAAGGAAAATAAAATGAAAGGCACTAAACATTTTGTAAATCTCATTTACTATAAATCCCCGCACACAAGCAAAACAAAACAAAGCCAAGTTATCAGTCACCTACTGCACACTTTAATCGACTATCGTTAATAGTTGACTAGTAGAATATTTCCTGATTTTGAACGTTGCATTTTGAAAATGCTAATGATGTGACGTCTACGCAGGCAAAATGTTTTATACAAAAATGTGTTAGTTGAACATTATGGTAATATCTGTTTTGTTCAGATGAAACATGAGCCGTTCCACCTGTTGTGTAAAAGTCTTTTTCCTTGTGCTGAAGTACAACAACCAAGAAAAGGGGACCATTCGTATCTTGGAAATCAAATGGACATCCTGCGGGGTTTATGATAAACTAGACTGGCCTTGCCAGTGAGCTCGCGGCGTGAGTTGGGTCGAGACCAGAATATAAAATGGAAAGTAGGGGACAAGAGCGGAACTCCCAAGAGAGACTTCCAATTTCTCACCATAAAAATATCACACAGTATAGAGAAATTGGCTTTTGACACCTTGCTCTTTTGACACCTTGATTAAACTAAAAATTATTATTACAACACTCATACACTTGCTTCTTAAAGGTTGAGCGACCCTGCATCTTGAGAATGCGTGACATATCTTTTTATGCACAATCGATTTTGACAGTTTGACCTTGACTCATATTTCTAATCAGAGGCCACGATTAATCCAGCCTTCGCTTCACTACTTATGTGTTTTCTTTTATTAACTCAATACGTTTCTTCTATCAGGCTTTCGAGTATTCGTGCTCTGTAACAAATATAAAATTGAAAGCGAGGAATGTCACACGAGAGATGTTTACAATATTATTGCGCTTTTGTTCACAGTGTGTTCAGTCCATTTGTGACTGCAAACTCAATCCTCAGAATTATTTCGGTGTATTTTTCATTTCTGGTATTTAATGAACATTGCGAAACAAAGACTACATGATCGAATGAAAGAAACACTTCAACAGGCAATGTACGATACGCAGAAGAATTTTATGAGGCAACAGATGTCATGTACAGAGTAAAGCATAAAGCGTCATTGTTTTACGGCTAAAGCTCACCGTAGCTTTGGTTTCTGTTTTCGCCCTGTTATCTTCCCAAAAGTATTTCGTGTCGCCACAGAAAGTTTCGTCGGGACTAAATACTTATCGGCGACAGAGATATTTGCAATACCCCAGAAGTACCATCAAACATTTGTTTACGGCTATTCTCAAAGCTTGTGCGGTGAACGCGAGCCAAAATCTTTTCCTAAAATCCAGTTTATCCGTGCCTATTCCACAGAGCCAAATGGCGTTGAATTTGAATGGGATGCAGTTTACTTTTTCGCTTCACTACTTATATGTTTTCTTTTATTAACTCAATACGTTTCTTTCTATCAGGCTTTCGAGTATTCGTGCTCTGTAACAAATATAAAATTGAAAGCGAGGAATGTCACACGAGAGATGTTTACAATATTATTGCGCTTTTGTTCACAGTGTGTTCAGTCCATTTGTGACTGCAAACTCAATCCTCAGAATTATTTCGGTGTATTTTTCATTTCTGGTATTCACTGACCATTGCGAAACAAAGGCTACATGATCGAATGAAAGAAACACTTCAACAGGCAATGTACGATACGCAGAAGAATTTTATGAGGCAACAGATGTCATGTACAGAGTAAAGCATAAAGCGTCATTGTTTTACGGCTAAAGCTCACCGTAGCTTTGGTTTCTGCTTTCGCCCACTTCTTTTTGAACTTATAGCTTTCTCGCAGCGATGGTTTATTGATCCTAATTTTCTCTTTGCATTTCTGTGGCTCTCTATTGTTTCCATGTTGTTTACGCGCACGTTCACGGAATACATTAGCATTTTGAAGTACGTAAGCTTTGGTATAATCATGAACTTTTGACGACTCTGGGACATTCTTTGAAATGTATTCTCGTAATAGTCGCCTGCTTTTCCTGTCCTTGTTCAGAACGCGCGAAAGTTCATTCAAAGGCACTCGGCTTGGCTCACGACTTCGTCTTGGACGAGTTCGATTTTCTTTCACATAAACATTACTGGGAATACAATAGAACTGCTCAAAGCGAGATCTACCAACGACCACTTCTTCTCCAATCATGTTCCAATTTTCAAATAATAACGCCACGTTATCTGCTGCCTGTTTGATCTTCATGGCACTGAGCCAAAATGTCGCAACAACAACACAAATGCACAACAGAGTGAAACGTTGATTCCAAAGAAAAGTCAGATTTTCTGACGCTTTACTTGTACCAGCAAGAATAATACAAAGTAAAAGAATACAAAGTACCTTTAAGTTCACCTTCATACTAAACAGTTCCATATACACTATCAAGCGATGGCCAAAAATCGAAGTTGCTTCGCCGTTAATATCATTCGAGTTCTGATCTTTGCATTTGGAACCCCTTCGTTCAGCTTGTTCCTTCAAGTTCTCAACGTTCTGGACGTCAGGATCTTCGTACATTTCTGTACAGTTGTGCATAGCTATGTAGTTCATTGATAAGAACATTAATATGTTCTTTGATATGTTCACTGATATATTCATTGCTTCATTTGCGGCTCTTTTCAAAGCTTTCGAGGCTTAACGGACCGACCCAAGCCAAAACCGCTCAATGAAATTTAGTGTGGGTCTACCGCAGCCGACGTATTCGTTTGTAAGTGGGATGAGCGGTCCATAAAAGAATCCACAGAGCCAACCAAGGCAAGCAACGCACAATTCCATCGCCCACATATCTCCTTCAAAATGACGAAACTGCTCGCCCGGCAAGTCATGTGATGACAAAACGTCATCATAAATCACGTGAAAATATGAACCAATCACCGTGTGCTGATTCGTAACCCACAAAAAAAATAAAAATAAAAATAAAAATAAAAATATGACGATGATGAAGACACGCTTTCCAATCCTAAGCTCGTCGGCTTCGCCACGAGCAATGAGATTAACAAAATGTTTGGGGCCTTTCATTTCATCGATGACGGTACCCCTTCACTTTTTAACTCGTGAATGCGAAGCAATGAACGAGTTATTGTGAGTGGTGGGAAATCGCTCGCTTGCTCGATCGATCGCTCGCTCCATGGATGTAAACTTCCAGCGGAAGCGGGTTTCGCTGACCTGTGCATAACGCTGGCGCAGGCCTTGCAAACAAAATGGCGGCCAGTTTGCGACCGAGAACACTCGGCGTTCGAAACAGAGGTTGAGAATCGCAAAAGCGATGAACTGATCTTACTTATTGGAGTCCTTTGATTCTCAAGGCACATGTTCTTAAAAATTAAATTACAGTTCGATCAATCGAAAGCTTTTTAGCACTTAGTGAACTGTAGCGTTGGCTAAAATCACAGTACTTGTGTATGGCTTCAATGCTATATTTTCCAATGCTATATACAGAGGATAGATCTTTAGCGTTTCTCATTCACGAGCTGGCTCACAGGAGCCTTTAATTGATTTTAGTGTGAACGGTGTTTTTGGTACCCTCGACATTTTTACCCTCGATATATTGAATTGTGAACACTCTGTTTCCTGTTTGTCTTGTGGGTTTGTCTTTGTCCTCGAAGTTAGTCTGTACGTCCCGTGGACACACATGGGTTGTGGGCTACCCGGATGTGGCAGGTCACAAGATGCCTGCTATGGTCTCAGGTTCCTGCGATGTTAGGTTGTCGGTTGTCGGTTGTTTTGTCCGGTGCTCTTGTGACAGTCTTGTGGGTGTTGCTATCTTCTGGTAAACGCGTTCCAGTTGTCTAGTCTCGCCAAATAAGTTGTCGGGAGAGTCATAAGATGGTAGCGGGTTTTCACTGTAGTTGCCCTGTTTGAGGTGGGGTTGTAAGAAGACTGGCCAAGTTAAGTATGTCGGTGTGTGTCAGTTTTATGTAAACTGTTGTTCGTAAACTGTCAAACCCAACGTACCAATGCGACATATAGTTTTGTTTTGTGAGTCTCCGAAGTACGTACTCTCGAATACTTGGCGACCGTAATGAAATTGCTGACCAAAAACTCGAAACACAAACTACAATCTACTGAGAGCTTCATCTTTTTAACGACTACTGGGTCCCATTTGAATTGTCGCCCTTGTTAGTATAAATTGTAAGAACATAAGATAGGAAATAGTATTACAGTGTAGATGTGTATGCACATTCAGCTATATTTTACAATGGAAACTCGTTTACTGATGTTGTAATCAGACGCACCAGAAGGCACCATGTTGATCACCAGCGCAGTATCTGACACAGTTGATAAAGGAGATGACGTAACACTCACGTGCGGAGCAACTGGTGCAATGCCAGCTGTAGATTAATACAAGTTCTACTTTAAGAAAGACGGTACCTGGACGAGTATTGCTGACAGCAAACAGAAAACACATCAGATTATTCGCGTAAAAGGACTAAGGAAAGTACAAATGTGTGCCACACAATTCTGTTGAACCTGGACAGGGGGCCACTGTTAAACTCACTGTCAAAGGTTAGTAGTTACATTGATTTGTATATACAAGTACGAATCCTTGTTTTAATCGCTACTTGGTTGTTTATGCTGCTGTGTATGTTTTCTAGTCGTGTAATATTTTTAACGAACAGAACAAGAAATGTTAAACATGCTTACAATAGCTGGTATCCCATGTAATTTGCTTCTTTGACTGATCATCTAGACAGTTTTATGTAGTAGTTGAGCGTTTGAACAATTGAATTGCCTGACAGTTGTCTATTAAATATTAGATTATTAGATTAATGCTTAACTGTATAATGCTTAGTAACTTCATTGTGTAATTTAGCGGCATATATTATTTATGTAAATGTGTCAAATAAATAAAGTGGAACATCTCTGCTGTGCTTATTTGAATGATGTATTAATATCTCATGAAAATTATTGTTGCTGCTCGTTTGTAGTTTCTTTACTCTACCCCAGGCTCTGTATACAGAGTGGTGTAAAGCTTGTGCTAGAGAACAGGGATATGTTACTGTAAGAGGCAACATTATTGTCCTCGAGCAAAGCGAGGGTAATAATCACGATGCTATTGCAGCAAAATCGCTTTATTTGAAGACTCCAAGCGTGTCGCCATCTCGAAATTTAATGTTTGTCAGTCTGTCCGTCTGTCATAGGGTGACCTTTTAGGCCAGATGCCTAAGCAACAGTGACGTAATAATTATCGATTAGCGTCTCCGCCAGTGACTGACATTCGGAAGAAAAAAGATTTGAACGAAGCAACAATTGTACGTAACTGCGTTCACGAAAATAAGTTTGAAAACTTGAAACAGAACGGTCTCGCGAAGCTCGTTTTCAAAAGAGAAGGGAACAGGCACGGGCAAGGCGAAATTGTGAAACGATTGAAGGATTTAGTCAAATGTCTTATGTTTTCTTTCAAGACTAAAACTGTAACAAATGCTGTAATCAGAGACGCGGTGATTGCAGCATGAATCGTTCACAAGCCCTTTAAATTATGACTAGGTCTGAAGCCCGTGTATAGTTTGAAGTAAACCGTTCAAGTTTTGCTTTGATTTTGGGCGAGATCATGCTGTTTCGAGCGGGTTCACATACAAAACAATTCGAGCTCATTAAATATGCATGTCTGAGTCTGGTGCATGCAGTCCAGAGTAAAAAAAAAAGAAATCGCACAGGAAGCCTATTTAATTGTGCTGCCTATGGATTCAAAATTGGAAAATCAATGTTTCTTTTTTCCCGTACTATGGCGGCCGACCAACTTCAAAATTTAAGTATTAAATTTTGAGAACGTGCTTGGTAGACTGTATGAATTAGTTTGACGTGCCGACCGTGGGAAATGCGTACGGCGTCACGCAATCGACTCTTTTTTTCAACGCAAAAGTATCGTTTGGAAAGCCTGGCAGTGTGTGATGACGTAATCCATCGAAAGTCTCATGCTTGTAACATCGGTGTTCTGATGGACTCATCTCTGTCTATTGAACAACACATTACTAATACTTGCAAGTCAAGTTTCTATCATCTGAGGAATATAAGCTGAATTAGAAAATATCTTAGCCGTCAGCCCGCGGATTCCCTGGTTCACGCATTTGTAACATCTAGGCTTGACTTTGCAACTCGGTTTTATATGGACTCCCCGGATACCTCATAGAACGCTTGCAAAAAGTTCAGAATGCCGCAGCAAGAGTAGTTACGCTTACTGGTAAGCACGAACATATCACACCAGTGCTTTACAATCTGCACTGGCTGCCGGTCGAACAAAGGATAACGTATAAGTTGGCGCTATTGACATACAAAGCACTAAATGGATTAGCTCCTAAATATATATCAGACCTTATCAGGATTTATGTACCTAGACGTAATCTTCGTTCTGCCAATATTAAACAACTAGTTCAACCTACCTATAACTTACGGACATATGTAGAATATATAATGTATATATTATTATCTTCATCTAGTTTTAAATATGTGTATTTTAAGAAGATTAGTTTGCAGATGATTGTAAGCCTTTTTTTTTCTTTTTTTTTTTTTTTTTTTTTGTAAGGCAGCCGTTTTTGAACGTTTGTAAAGCGCTATTGGGCAATTTATTGAAAATAGCGCTATATAAGTAAACTAGACTGGCGTTGCCAGTGAGCTCGCGGCGTAAGTTGCGTCGAGAGCAGAATATACTAAAATGGAAAATAGGGACAAGAGTGGAACTCCCAAGAGAGACTTCTAGTTTCTCACCAGAAAAATATCACACAGTTATAGAGACCTTGGTTGTTGACACCTTGCTCAAATGAAACCTGATTAAACTATAAATTATCATTACAACACTCATACACTTGCTTCTTAAAGGTTGAGCGACCCTGCATTTTGAGAATGCGTGACATGTCTTTTTATGGCAAATGGTAAATATCTTTTTATGCACAATCGATTTTTGACAGTTTGACTTCGACTATTATTTCTAACGAGAAGCCATGATTAATCCAGCCTTCTCTTCAATACTTTTTTGTTTTCTTTTATTAACTGAATACGTTTCTTCTATCAGGCTTTCGAGTATTCGTGTTCTGTAACAAGCGAGGAATGTAACACGACACTTGTTTACAATATTAATGCGGTTTTGTTCACAGTGTGTTCAGTCATTTGTGAACTGCAAACTCAATGCTCAGGACTATTTCGGTGTATTTTTCATATCTGGTATACAATGACCATTGCGAAACAAAGACTACATGATCGAATGAAAGAAACATTTCAACAGGCAAAGTACGATAAGCAGAAGAATTTTATAAGGCAAAAGATGTCATGTACAGAGAAAAGCATAAATCGCCAATGTTTTGCGGCTAAAGCTCAGCTAGCTAGCGGCTAGCTTTGGTTTCCGTTTTCGGCCTGTTATCTTCCCAGAAGTATTTCGTGCCGCCACAGAAAGTATCGTCGGGACTAAATATTTAGAGGCGACAGAGAAATTTGCAATCCCCGAGCGGTGTCCATCAAACATTTGTTTGCGGCTATTCTCAAAGCTTCCGCGGTGAACTTAAGAACGCAAGCCACAATCGTTCCCTAAAATCCAGTTTATCCGTGCATGCTCCACAGAGCCCAATGGTGTTGAGTTTGGATGGGATGCAGTTCATTTTTACGCACAAGTAACGAGCAATTCACTGGCCACATGTCGAGTTGTTTAGCGAAGTCAATTACATACAGGCTACATACATACATACATATTTTTAGGGGCTTTTCAGCAACAATTTGGCTTCGCCATACTACTGTACAGTACAGGCACTGAGGGTGGTCACTGCCAGAGATTTGTTTACTTCCTCATCAGTGGTTCTTTTACGTCCCCCTTGTAATCAAGCATAGAAGTATAGGGAGAAGGGACCGCCATTTTACGTAGTCAGCCGAGCCACGTGAAGATCTTACCATTTGCTGATAGAAACAAAGGCAGCATCTTCTCTTCAGTTATTTGAAGACCCTTAGTGCTGGTCCGGCCGGGGTTCGAACCCGCGACCTCCCGCACGAAAGACCGGCACTCAACCAACTGAGCCAGCCGGGCGGCGATTTACGTCATCACATATCACGTGATCATATGAACCAATCACCGTGTGCCGATTCTCGACCCAAAAGAAAAAAGACTCCATTTTTAAGCTCACCGGGGCCACGCCCCGCGAGCAATAAATATTATAAAATATTATTATTATACAAAACATACCATTCTTTTTGTCCTTCCTTTGCGTGTAGCACTTGACTTCGAAGAAAAGATTGAGTCAACATTCCGGTAAAACAAAGGCTGCTCTTGTTGAGCAGTACCAAAGTAAAAGTCCAATCAATGGCAGAGCGAGGGGGTATCTGCGATTATCGTATTTCTAGTATTACGATATTAGCCGAATAACCTCTGGCATTACAAATTTCTCACCAACTGTTCCGTCTCCTAACCTATTTCTATCTTTGTTGTTGCTGTTTATTACTCCAACCATGTTTACAGTTCCATGTGTCTGCATAGTTACGTTGTCATGTTCGTGAGATACTGATGTACTTCTTATGTGTTCGTCTTTAGCTAACTGCTAAATATACAGTATGTTAGCCTTACAATTTTCTGATACCATTGTTTGATTTCATGGATTGATAGACAAAGCCAAGATTGTCACAGCCTCCTCCTCTGCCAATACATCCTCGTATATCGGTCAGACGGAAGCTCTGAAATGTGTAGCAGAGGGAGTTCCCGTCCCCACCCTAGAGTGGACCAAACCTGATGGATCTCAGCTGAAACGGGGACAAAGTAAAAGCATTGCAGTTGATGTAAATTTTAAAGTAGAGGCGGACTTTGGACCCTACAAATGCAGCGCGAAGAATACAGTTGCTGATGACGTCCTAACCGTCTACATTGATCAGCTAAGTAAGTCTTCATTCAACACGCGTGCTATGCGGACTTTCGTTACCATTCTTTCCCAGTGGTACCTTGTTCGTACTAATTTTCACGGGACTTACTTTTCGCGATTTTCAAAAAATTGCGAAATTGAAGCCCTTGGGAAAAAAAGTTCCTTTTATTCGAAATTTAGTTCTTTTTAATTTTTTTTTTCTTTTGCCAAATCGCGAAATTCACGAAAGTCCCGCGAAATATCCCTGTTCCATTTTCATGAAATAGGTTCCATTTTCACGAAATTAGTATGAACTAGACTGGCCTTGCCAGTGAGCTCGCGGCGTGAGTTGGGTCGAGACCAGAAAATAAAATGGAAAGTAGGGGACAAGAGCGGAACTCCCAAGAGAGACTTCCATTTTCTCACCATAAAAATATCACACAGTATAGAGAACTTGGCTTTTGACACCTTGCTCTTTTGACACCGTGATTAAACTAAAAATTATTATTACAACACTCATACACTTGCTTCTTAAAGGTTGAGCGACCCTGCATCTTGAGAATGCGTGACATATCTTTTTATGCACAATCGATTATGACAGTTTGACCTTGACTCATATTTCTAATCAGAGGCCACGATTAATCCAGCCTTCGCTTCACTACTTATGTGTTTTCTTTTGTTAACTCTATACGTTTCTTCTATCAGGCTTTCGAGTATTCGTGCTCTGTAACAAATATAAAATTGAAAGCGAGGAATGTCACACGAGAGATGTTTATAATATTATTGCGCTTTTGTTCACAGTGTGTTCAGTCCATTTGTGACTGCTAACTCAATCCTCAGAATTATTTCGGTGTATTTTTCATTTCTGGTATTTAATGAACGTTGCGAAACAAAGACTACATGATCGATTGAAAGAAACACTTCAACAGGCAATGTACGATACGCAGAAGAATTTTATGAGGCAACAGATGTCATGTACAGAGTAAAGCATAAAGCGTCATTGTTTTACGGCTAAAGCTCACCGTAGCTTTGGTTTCTGTTTTCGCCCTGTTATCTTCCCAAAAGTAGTTCGTGTCGCCACAGAAAGTTTCGTCGGGACTAAATACTTATCGGCGACAGACCCTTGTGAAATAAAGCTTGGAATTCCCAGGAATTCCTAGGATATTCCTGGGAATTCCCAGGATTTTAGTACTAGGAATTCCTGGGAATTCCTAGGAATTCCTAAGAATAAAGGTGTGAATTTTCACGGTAATTTGAACATGGAATTCCTAGGAATTCCTAGGAATTCCCAGGTTTAGCATTCTGAAATAAAAACCCAAGGAATTCCTAGGAATTCCTAGGAATTCCCAGGAATGCTTCAAAGTAGGCCATTTTACTTGGTAATCATTGGGAATTGCTGAGAATTCTCAGGAATTCCTGAGAATTCCTAGGAATTATTGAGAATTTTTTGGGAATCCTTGGGAATCCCTGAGATGAGAATTCAGGTTGCCATAGAAACCTTAGCACCAATAATTGTGCTCCCCAAATCTACAGGATCCCTTGCCCTTAAATATCAAACAAAACACAATATTGTCATGAACATACATGTACACTGAAATAAATTTATTCTGCTATTGATAATATTCTACAATATTTTGATTTGAAAATATAGTTTGTTTTATGAGCCTAATTGTCTGTACAGTATTAACAACAGTGTTAACAGTATTAGTTTATATTTGCCAGTGTAGATATTCCACATATTTTTTCATCCTGAAATTATTTTGCTACACATTTGAAACTTGGAAAATGGTCTAAAGTAGTATGCAGCTAACATACTGCACATGCAGTGCTTTTCGACTCAGGATAGACAAGATATGATCAGTACATATTTAAACTGGACTCAGCTGCTATAGTGTAGTGTCCAGGGCTGTTATCAGGTTCTTCATGGCTGTCTTGTATGCCTACATCACTCTCCTGTCCGTGTTTTTCCCTATAAAAAGCCAAGAAAATAACAGATCAGGTAAAGCAAATTTATACATTGTGGCAGTTACACAAAATCAATGGCAACCAAAGTATGCAGTGAAGGGAGAAATGAATGAACATCATAATAGCTTTGTCATATTTTAGACTTTGTTATTTCTTATTTGCCATGTGAATGTATTTCTCCTTTTCCACATATGTTCATCTAAAGTTTAACAACTTGCCAAGCAAATGAATGTAGGCTATCTAAAAAAAAAAAAAAAAAGAAAACCAGTAGCAGCCAGAATATGGTTAAAATTTATATGGTGGGAGCTGGTGAATTTTAACCCCATTCACTCCCAAGAGTGATCCACTCCAATTAATTTCTCACTAAAGACATAAATATCCCTATCATTACAGTATGGAGAAGTTAGCTTTAGATAGCTTGCTGTATGGGTAGCTGATTGGAGTATTAATTCTCTCCACATCTCTCACATTTTCTTCTTGAATTATTGGGAGAATCCGCACTTTAAACTTTGGAGTGAAAGGGTGAAATACGTACGAAGGGAAGATATTTGCTACACTGAACTGCACTGAGTCAGTTAAATATATTTTAAAAGTCGCATCAAACCGGCCATATTCAAGCGCAAACGGGAGAACATTCAGGCAATTTAATTTAGAAACACAAAAGCGACGGCCAACACGTGAATCACAACGGATTGAAACAAAGAATAACACGTCATTCATCTCACCTTGCTACAAGTCCTCGGGATAATTGATGCGTATAGAGAACAACTGATCATCCAAATCTGATGTCCCAGCCACCTCTCCACACAATGTAAATGAACTTCGAATTCCAAGCTAGTAATCAACATGATTCTTGAGAACGTTATGCCTATTTTGTTATCCTCCAAGCAACACACAAGGTAAAGAATTGCACTCGAAGCGAAGAACAGGGAACAGTCCTCAAATAAAAGGCACAAATCCTGTGAAAAACGGGGCGATGTACACGCAATGATCGCTGTTCAAAAGTCCGTTAAACCGAGCGCCAAGCAACAGCGTGACGTCTTGATTGGTTTGCACGTGACAATT
The DNA here is from genome assembly GCA_964036295.1 of Plumapathes pennacea. Lineage (NCBI taxonomy): Eukaryota > Metazoa > Cnidaria > Anthozoa > Antipatharia > Myriopathidae > Plumapathes > Plumapathes pennacea. Next base: position 967,099 of record OZ038466.1, read on the forward strand.
TTTGATTGACAAACTAGTACCCAGGCACTCAGAACGAGTTTTGTTTGCGAGTTCATCACATGGAAGAATTAAATGTTCGCCGTGGTTAATTTCGCCGAGAAGGAGTGCTTTGATTCTGAAAATGGATACATTTATGTGGCTGTGGCAAGCAGTACTTAACAGCGTACTCGGATGCAGTTGATCGTTGAGTGGTTGTTGAAGTCAGAGCCAGCGCGAGCATGTTCAGGTTTTGTGACCGCGGCTTGGCAAGAAGTACACTCGATCAACACGAAGGTTTCCCATTTCTTGTTTCTTTTAATTCAAACGGTTGAAACATTAGCGGTTTTCTGTATGATGTCGAACTGACCGCGAGTTAGTGATAAGAATAACTTATTCGAGAGTGCCATTGATCGTGAGTCGTGTCTTCGAATCCGCCAATCGCAAAATTTTAAGTGTTGTAATAAATTGTGGGAAAAATTGACTGGTACAATAGGTGAAAACGAATAAATAGAGATGAGGTGAATACACTTATGGTGTCTTACTTGACCAGTTTTGTGAGTTAAATGTGTGGTGGTTTTACGACAAGAGTGTTATTTTTTTCATGGCTTAGATTAAAGTCACTGCGACACTGAAATAATTTGTATTGGTCACATCTGAAAATGAGTATGTATGAAACTACAGCAATGAATCCCTTTATTCGCATTTCCAGCTATTTCCGAGCTATTTATATTATGTCTTATTAGGATTCTCAGGAAATCCCAGGTATTCCATTGCTTCATTTTGCTAAGATTGATTTGTATGACTGGGAACCTTTGGGAATTCCTAGGAATTCCTAAGACTTCCAAGCTTCCACAAAAAATATAATTTGTATAGTTGAGAAGAGTTGGGAATTCCCAGGAATTCCCAAGACTTCCAAGCCTGCTCTGCAAACACAATTTGCATAGCTGGGAAGAGCTGAGAATTCCTGGGAATTCCCAGGAATTCCTAGGAATTCCCAAAAAGCTGGGAATCCATTTCGCAAGGGGAGATATTTGCAATACCCCAGAAGTACCATCAAACATTTGTTTACGGCTATTCTCAAAGCTTGTGCGGTGAACGCGAGCCAAAATCTTTTCCCAAAATCCAGTTTATCCGTGCCTATTCCACAGAGCCAAATGGCGTTGAATTTGAATGGGATGCAGTTTACTTTTTCGCTTCACTACTTATGTGTTTTCTTTTATTAACTCAATACGTTTCTTTCTATCAGGCTTTCGAGTATTCGTGCTCTGTAACAAATATAAAATTGAAAGCGAGGAATGTCACACGAGAGATGTTTACAATATTATTGCGCTTTTGTTCACAGTGTGTTCAGTCCATTTGTGACTGCAAACTCAATCCTCAGAATTATTTCGGTGTATTTTTCATTTCTGGTATTCACTGACCATTGCGAAACAAAGGCTACATGATCGAATGAAAGAAACACTTCAACAAGCAATGTACGATACGCAGAAGAATTTTATGAGGCAACAGATGTCATGTACAGAGTAAAGCATAAAGCGTCATTGTTTTACGGCTAAAGCTCACCGTAGCTTTGGTTTCTGCTTTCGCCCTGTTATCTTCCCAAAAGTATTTCGTGTCGCCACAGAAAGTTTCGTCGGGACTAAATATTTATCGGCGACAGCGGTACCATCAAATATTTGTTTACGGCTATTCTCAAAGCTTCCGCGGTGAACGCGAGCCAAAATCGTTCCCGAAAATCCAGTTTATCCGTGCCTATTCCACAGAGCCAAATGGTGTTGAGTTTGGATGGGATGCAGTTAACTTTTACACACAAGTAACGAGCAATTCACTGGCCACATCTCGAGTTGTTTAGCGAAGTCAATTACGTCATCGCCCAGCACGTGATAATATGAACCAATCACCGTGTGCTGATTCTCGACCCACAAAAAGGAAAAAAACATAAATACAAATTCCCATTTTTAAGCTCTCGTGGGCCCCAGGCCCCCGCGAGCAATAAGGTAATCTGTTTCGACTGCTACTCGTTCACGTTCTAGTAGAATATTGTAAATCTGTATTTTTAACTTGTGAATGCGAGAGCAATGGATGAGTTACAGCAGTTGGTGAAAGTTTCACTCGCTCGATTGATGCATGGGCTGTAAACTGTTTCTGTCAATTCCGCTGACCAGTGTTTTAAGGATTTCAATATTTTTTAAAGTGGAGGGAGCGTTTCGGGACCCATTTTTTATACAAACTATTCAATAAAACAGGAACGAAACAAAATAATAAAAATCACTGACACGGTATTTGAGAAAAGCTCGTTCTTTACACCTCACGAAAATTTCAGCGATATCGACCAACCTGCTCAAAAGTTTTAGTTCCCGAAAGGCCTAATTTTTTCGTGAAAATCTTTCATCCCTCTGATCTAGATCGCACTCTAGCTTTAACATGTATGAAAAACTTAATAGTAGATCTGCATTCTTCTCAGTCTCAGACCTTTACAACGATATATAACACGTGTATATCTTAAATAGCAACGCTATGATCAACACAATGATCTTTTTCTTGAATAATTTCGAGAGAGCGCGAACCTTTATCGAGACCTTTTAAGAGCGGCTCTCTGTAAATATCGAGAATCGGGCGCCAAATGCCAAATTTCGAAATTTATTTTACCCAAAGCTCGTGTAATAAAACGGTAAACAATCTGGCCATTGCAACTCGTCAGTAATTCAAAGGACCTCTTTTTCTTTCTAAAGCACCTAAAATAACTATGGAAACTTGAACTTGTGGTAGTGTTTCGATTTTTCAAAATGACCAAGGTAAAACCTCCGAGCGGAAGGTCAAATTTTAGCCAATTTTAATTTCACCAGGAACATTTGGTACCTGTCGTTTGAGCAAAAAGCCAACGTCAGCTGAACTAATAAACATTTAGATTTCTTGTCTCAAAAGGTTTTCCGCGGCCCGCAAAAAGCCTCTCCGTTGAGGAACATAAACAGTGAGGGTAGTTTGACACAATCGGTACTGGATGCGGGAAATGGCTTCGGCTAAAACAAAGCGTCAAGTAGGTACACAGATGAGAAAATTATCAAACGCTTCACAATTTAAAACTCGATTTGCTATAATCTTTTCCATTGTGTGACTTAGAGTATCATTTTCGCAGAAAACGGCGATGTTGTGATGAATAATGAGCACTGACAAGAACCGACGCGGGTACGGATCTCAGATTACATTTTCCGGAATTCAAGAAATTCTTAATACAGAAAGTTTCAACAGTACCACTGCAGTAAAAGCAGGTGCATATTACCAAGTATTTCCACTACAAGCCATAAGAGTGACTGGGTGGAGTTAAATCAAAAGCTACAGCACGACTTTTAGATAGATTTCAGTGACTTATCCACTTACCACGGTCAACATATCTAATTTGCTAACACCAGCTAACAGTAATACGCATTTGCAAACCGAAATCCTTGCTTTCCCATTGAGCTTATTATATCAACACACGAAAGCCCTTTAACAGAAATTTGATGTTTTCCTGAGCAATTCGATGTCCCGCAACCCAAGTGGTGGTAGTAAATCGACATTCGCTTTAGCAATTCAGTGCTGTTACCGTAAAATGTTTGATGGGGGTTTGATCACTGTTTAAACCTTCGCTATTAAATTAAATTATGATCGTCGACTTCATGTGAAATCGTATGAGTCGTGTTTTGCTGATCCGCTACATATTAGGGCCTTTTATACGAAAGAAAATACGCCGCGGCTCACGTAAGACTTGCACGTACTATAAATGGCACGCAATCCACAAGTTCACGGCTAACACAAGGCGCAGCAGTATCCTGGCCTAGGGATTTTGAGCTGTTCTTATCTAAGCCGCGGCTTATACTTTAGTCGTGAAACCGTAAATCATTTATACGAGCAGTTCGCGTCTTGTGAAAGCCGTACTCATATGAATGGGTCTGCACGTCTTATGTAAGCCGCGGCTTATTTTCTCTCGTATGAACGGCCCTATTGTCTCCTTTTTGACAAATATTCATGCAATAGTTTTATCACGTTTATGCCTACTCACTTAATATGTTCGACTTTTTCCGTGAAATAATTAGTGCATCTCTGGCTAATCATTTTCGGTGAATTTTTTGAAGTATTTGAAGCACTTCAATCTGATCTTCGACAGGCATTTGCAGTGGACATTTTAGGAGAGTGAGCGTAGTGAGCGAGTGCAGCTGATGTGTTCCTTCAGCCAGTGTTTGCTTTAGCCTCAACTTAAAAAAAAAAAATCTTAAGGCTGATTTGTAATACACGACGTAGGTTCAATACTCATAATTGAGCAATCCATTCCAGTGTGAGTACTGATTGATTGCAGCAGTGAAAGAGACAACTCGAGAACATGCAACGTGCACTATTTACATGTGCGCGCACAATCAGACATTCAGTTCTGTAGTATCTTAAAGTCTGTCTGGAGGCTTGTAAGCTTCGGGGGATGGGGGCACTTCGTATTTGATGGGCTGTAAGGGATGGGGAGGCTCTGCCCGAATGGGCGGGTTCTTTTTAATCAAGCCTCAGGTCATAACTAAATTTGGTACTTCAAAGGTCTGTAAGAATGTCTGGACAAAGAAAAATCGTATTGGCATCTTCTAGAGTTTCTAAAAATCATGCTATGTGTTTTGTTGCTGGCATACAGAAACAGCTTAGTAGATCCTAACGTTTAGTAGACGGCATCCTCTGGCTTATCTGGCCGGGTGAAAGGTTTCTGCGACTGAGCGACAGATCACCGGCTGAATTCTTTCCGACAGCACTGATATGGAAATAAAATAGAACTGCTGATGACGTTTATTTTAGAACTCGGTCACAGGCCGGTTTGTTTTGCTTGCTGAGAAGTTCTTTGACGGATCTGCAAGACACGACTGTACGATTTCAAATAAAACCGCATTTCAAGAACCAATTCAACAGCAAAGGTTTTAAAGTCGAGAAATTCAAACCATTTCACGGTAACACTTGCTAAAGCGAATGTTGATTAATTTACCACCAACATTTTGCGGGACATTTAAAAGTCACGCAAACGGCATCGAATTTCTGTTAAAGGGCTTTCGTGTGTTAAAATGACAAGCTCTTTCCAATTGTAAAGCATGGATTTCAAGTTACAAGTACGTATTACTGTCAACTGGTGTTGGCAAATTAGATTTTATGTTGACCGCGGTACTAAAGTGGATTATTGTGTATAACTCACTGAAATCTATCTAAAAGTCGTGCTGTAGCTTTTGATTTAACTCCAACCAGTCACTCTTATGGCTTGTAGTGGAAATACTTGGTAATATACACCTGCTTTTACTGCAGTACTGTGGAAAGGCTTTCTGTATTAAGAATTTCTTGAATTCCGGAAAATCTAATCTGATCCGTACCCGCGTCGGTTCTTGTTAGTGCTCATTATTCATCACAAATAGCAAATCGAGTTTTAAATTGTCAAGCGTTTGATAATTTTCTCATCTGTGTACCTACCTGATGCTTTGTTTTAGCCGAAGTCATTTCCCGCATCCAGTACCGATTGTGTCAAACTACCCTCACTGTTTATGTTTCTCAACGCGAGGCTTTTTGCGGGCCGCGGAAAACCTTTTGAGACAAGAAATCTAAATGTTTATTAGTTCAGTTGACGTTGGCTCAAACGACAGGTACCAAATGTTCCTGGTGAAATTAAAATTGGCTAAAATTTGTCCTGCCGCTCGAAGGTTTTACCTTGGTCATTTTGAAAAATCGAAACACTACCACAAGTTCAAGTTTCCATAGTTATTTTAGGTGCTTTAGAAAGAAGAAGAGGTCCTTTGAATTACGGACGAGTTGCAATGGCCATGCGCCATTTTTGTGTCGGTTCGAGGGTTCGAGAGGGCATTTTAGACTTTCCCTTTTTTGTCAAAACGAAAAGGCAGTTGAACTTTTGAATATTATTTTCGAAGACAATTCACCAAAGAGGTTCTTTAGGTAAAATAAAATGAATTTTGAAATTTGGCATTTGCCGCCCGATTGCAAAACTTTTATTAAAAAAAAACGTTTATATAATTATTTTTACTCGCAAAGTAATTTTCTTAAAAAATGTTTCGAACCTGGCCTTGTTTTGCCTACTGTATAAATATGCGATGAACATGATCAATCATAGATCAAAGGTAATTATCGTGAAAAGCGTATATTTGGAAGACATATCATCAGGTTGAGCTATATTTACATGGTACGCTATTTAACCCCCAGAGAAACCTGGGCCTCCTATTATCACTTCATCTGATGAAGATATTCAGGCAACGTCCCTGACAGTTCGGTGGAACCCCCCTAATGATGACGGTGGAAGTTCTGTCACTGGGTACAGAGTCATTGTCAGGGAACAGGGATCAAAAGTTGTTAAAAATGTTTCCATTGGGAATGTGCAACAGCAGGATTTTGGGGATCTTAAAATTAGCACCAACTACATATTGGAGGTCTCCGCAATTAACGTCGCAGGAGAAGGTCGACCAGGAACCAAAAGTATCACAACTAAATTTGAAGGTATGGGGCCTGGTTAATTTGCCTTATATAATTTAGTATTTAGCAGGCCACCACGACTGCGTACCCTACTGTCTTCACACTTCTGGTGATGTTCATGTCGGTAACTTCCACCGTTTATTTGCGTCTCACATTATGTGATAATTTAAAACTGATTGGTTGTATCATTTTCCCGAAATTGTTTCAACACAATTAAAATTGTTGCTGTTGTTGATGATTTTTTTTTCTTTTTTGTTTTCCTCTATCCAAGGAGCACCGGAAGCAGCAGAGTTGAGCATCACAAATACTAGCGATCCTCGAAAATTTGAACTTCGATGGACCAAACCTAAAGACAATAGGTCACCCATCACAAGTTACACTATTTATACAAAGCTGATCTTGGGAAATGGGAACGAGGAAGCTTGGGTGAAGAATAAGACTGTTAGTGAAGATGTACGATCATATATGATTACTCTAGAAGCAGGGAAAACATTCAAAATCGTTGTCACTGCCAGCAACAAGCTGGGAGAAGCGAAGAAAGAAGAGAACCGAGTCAAGACCATCATAGTACCAGAACGTAAGTATTATTGTTATTTATGTATTTTCATATATTTGTATCCATTTTTTGTTACTGTAGGTCAATGGTTTTATATACAAGCAGTTGAGAAAATAACTTTTTTGATGTCGGAATCAATATATATATATATATATATATATAGCCCTTTGCAAAAATTTTGAGCCCTCAATATATATCACTATATACAAGTATCAAGTGCATTGTGGGAAGAGCTCAACTGGAAAATTTTCTTCCCCAGCCGAATAATGAGGAGGAACACGCAGTAATCACTATATTTTGAACTTAAATACCTTTCTGGTAATATATTGTTCTGAGTTGTGTGGTTTGTGTGCAAATTTAGAACCATTACCTTCCCACAATGCACTTGATATTTGTATATAGTGATCTATATTGAGGGCTCGAAATTTTTGCAAAGGGCTATATATATATATATATATATATATATACTTCTCCAATCTTTTTAACTAAATTGTATTGTAGTTTCTAAGGCGTTTGGCGGTCTTTTCGTCTTTTTCTCCTTCTATGTTTCGCATGTACGGGTGACACGCTACTATTAATGAAAGACACACACAGAGAATGCTCCCTTGTCTTGTATTTGCACTAGCTTCGGAGGTCCATTCCGATTTAGTTTATTCAACTGAGAATTAAATAATGATACACCGATTACAAAAAGGAAAAAAATATTTAGAACTGGAAAAATAACCGACGCTGAAAACGATACTTACAATTCTGTGGGACGATGGGAGCATTTCCCTTTCGATTCGAACGGTAAAAAACATTGCACTTTTCTTAAAACTCGCACGCCCTTTGGCTTCTCGTTGCTCGCCACCCTCTCCAGTCCCCCTCACTCTCACTCTCCCCAGTCCTCACTTGATGAGAATGAACGAGAAAAATATTGGGGACGAAGTGCAAACCATTCTATTTCTTCTTTCTTTTCATTTCTTGTCGCAAATGGGCCGCGTTGCGAGGAATGTGACTTTGAATGTGTCGAATTATTTGAAACGATGGTCATCAATGGAACATACGTTTCGCCTTCAGTGCATGAAAACGCGTTCATGTTTTTTAATTTCTGACAAGTTTCTCAGATGGTCATTTTTAAAATCCTGCTTTTTGTTTACACTGACGAGTCCCGTCTTGTTGTCCGCTGTGAACTTGAGTATAATGCACGGTGAAAACCACATACCAGAACAAGAAGCACTATTTTTTGTGATTCGTTTTTCGTTATCCGAATGTACATGATAATTATGTATGAGTAATCCCGAAAAAGTGAATGATCGTATAGGAATATTGGAGTGCTTTTTGTTCGCTTTCCTGGTACAAAATGTGCGTACTCATTGAAAAATAGTCACTTTGTTTCTCGGACAATATTTCGTTGTTACATATTTTCTCGTTGACCTGGGACACTTGGAGACTGCAATAATCTCCCATGCATTCGTTCACCGTTTTTACATATCTATTTTCAATGTTTCTTGCTTAGGCAGACAATTCCAATAAGTGTGAGCAGCCGTACGAATATTAAGTCGCTTCTAAGTAGCTGTTACTAACTATCCATTGCAGTGCCAACGGGTCATTTGACGTACTATTTTAAATAGTATATATTTTAACATTTGAACAGGTATGATAATTTGTTTAAAGTTTAAGTTTCCGAAATGATTTTACCAAGTCTACACATAGATACCTTGTATTTTATACCTCAACTCCAGCAACGCCATCAACTGGAAGTAGTACCAGTGACGGTGCACCTGAAAGTACAGTTCATGCAGGGACAGTTGCCGCAGGAGGGAGTGATGAAAAGAGCACAGACCCTGTTGTTATTGGTGGAGCAGTTGGAGCCGTGATACTGGCCATTATAGCCGTTGCAATAGGAGTTCCCTTATGGAGGAGGAAACGGCAGGGGGGCAAAGGTATTGTTTGCAATAAGTGATCACTAAAAGTTAATATAACGTATGCTCAGGAGTATTTCAATTTGGTGTTGAGCTGATTACTTATCGTTTGTAACACGAAGATTCACGTTAAAGAAAGAAACCGCTTTTATATTCTGTTTAGACTTAAATTGGAGACTAAGAGAAAGTAAAATAAATGTACAACTGACTAACGGACAATCAAGGCAATGTGATCTGTGGCGTTGCGATTTCAGCAGTAAAATCTCAGGCATATTGTACGTATTTATCTTATCCCTCGTCCTTCTCACTGGCTCTCATTTTCACCAGGCCATGGAAGTGTTTCGTCTAGGGATGCATTGTGAGTATTACATGTTTCATAATGTTTGTTGATTTGAATTGTAATAACTGGGCTTGTGGCCTACCTCATTATGTTGCACTATCACATTTGCTTGTGCTCTACTATTCAAGTATTCCATTCTTAAGAGTGATCAATTTCAAGGAGAACTTGGATTTTGATACCTTGCTTAATAAAAGCTCGCTAAAGTTGTAAATTCTCACTGCATTCCTCACATTATTTCTTCTGAAAAGGCTGGGAGAATCTAGATTTTGAGCTTGGGAGTCAAATGGTTAACCTGATAATGTTTATGTAACGACCCCTTTGACAATTAAAGTTATATAGTATCCAAATCTTCTATTTTCCTGTATTGCTATTCTGCATTTTTGGTGTTTCTTAGTTTTTTGTTTTTTTGTTTTTTGTTTTGTTTTGTTTTGTTTTGTTTTTGTTTTTGTTTTTTGTTTTTAGTAATTTACTACCGTTATAATTGTTGTCGTAGTATTGTATACAAATAAGTCTTTATTATTAGCTGTCCATTTTCTTACGAATAGGTCTGCAGATAACGAGGGTTATGCTTCTGACAACCAAAGGGCTGCAGTGCAGAATCTAGGAGCCGGTGGAGAGGGCGCCTATGCTGACGTTGGCGGGAATTCGTCTCCTTACGCGCAAGTAGACAAGTCCAAGAAGAAGCCAAAGAAACCCAAGGTACATCTTGTATTCAAAATCCATACATAAAGTACAACTTTTTTTTCTTGCAGTACTCTACAAAATAACGCTCACAGAAAAAAACTAATTGTTTTTTTTTTGTGTGTGTGTGTGTTTGTATATTTTTCTCATTCACCGAGCTCCCCGTATCGCTCGGTCTTCCGATACGTTATAGTTCGCGGGCTCATGTCAATAGTTTCAAATGTGTGTGTTTGTATTTAATATAGTATTTTCGCATTGTTATACCCATGTGTTTTGTAGAGGAAGCCAGGCGAGCCAGGTGAATTGGTGTATGCTGATCTGGCCGACTTCTCCCGACCCAAAGGTGGCGCAGTTCCTGTGAGGCCGGAAGAGATTCAGCGATCTGACTACGCGGACATCACTCAGTTCTCCGCTCCAAAGCAGGAACCGACATACGACAACCTGCCCCGTGCTGATGCCACTTACGCAAACGTCCAAGGCATGTAAATGTAATGTGTTCTAAACTCTTTATTGCCTAACAGCGATCAAGGCATGTAAATGTACTGCGTCCTTAAACCCTTTGTTGCCTAACAGCGATGAATCACTTTTCGTTTTTCAAAATATAATTATAGCAAACTGTAAAAAATATTAATGCTGTTGAACTCTTCCATCAGACTTCGCATGTTGCCTCGAATCTCCAATCGTAATTGTTTAGATATGAACCGTTTAGTTCACTTAGTTCACATTATAAGTTATCTCTGTATCCATGTACGTGTGTCTGTGTCTGTGTGTTTTGACTAATTGTTACTGAAGATGTCTTGGTTGTCTTTTTCTGGTTCTGGTTGACTTTATGTTGGCCTTTTCTTTACTTTGTTACTGTCCCTGAAACCCTTTAATCAACGTACAAACAATCCTAACCTTACAGATACACACAAGTGAGTGCTCTCACAAGTTTAATAAACACGAATGAGGAGGCCACTTGAGATCACTGTGGTGGAAGCCACGTCGTGTGCCAACCTGAACCTCAAACCTTATCTTCTAAGCTATCTGGACAATTTTAACGGCGGGCCATTTACGAGATACCTGTTCCTCTGTTTCCAAACTAGTGCACAACCTTATGAAAATGTGTTCGAATTGCATATTGCATGACAAGGCACATGCGACTGAAATATATTTTCATGAAAAAACTAAAAGGTTTCACACTTATTTTTGCTTTGAAACAGAGGCAAGAGGCATCTGAGAAATGGATTTGATTGATTAACTGAACTGTGAAAGCTCTTAAGCATTCCTTGCAATTATCTGTGTTGTGTGTCGATAAAAATTTTGGTCAGGATAATTTTCTGATTCTGTTTTGTGCTAATACGACCAAGGAAGTAAAGCCATCAGTGAGTACTAATATGAAAACGAACTGGGTACCGCTGACTACTAATAAGAACAAGGAAGTACATAAGATAAGCATTGGACTGGCGTTTAATAGCTGCATTTAACAGCAACTAATGTTCTATTCTTAGAGTTTGTAATCTATTGACTTTCCAGAGCAAAATCTGGAATCGAGCTCACTAACAAAGTGAATTTCTCAAAATACGTTTTCTTTTCTTGACAGCAGCATGCTGAGTGATCTACGAAAGAAAGAAAGGTTTTGTTTTTGTTTTGTTTTGTTTTTATTTTTGTTTTTGTTTTAATTTTTTGTTTTTGTTTTTGTTTTTTCGGTAAGGGGAAACAAAGGAGTCCTCGGTGACTGTTTCCGTTTTGTTTTCGTTTGACTATTGAAACAAAGCTTGATTTCCTTTCTAACATATATGTCTTTCGTACAAGCAATTATACTTAGCTACAATTAGTTTATAATATATGCATTTTGCAACATGATTTTTAAAATAATTTTGATAGTTTTACTGCGGTAGCACTAGCGCTAGAACCGTGCCTACTTGCCTTGGGTTATTTGTATATGCTTAGCACATTCCAAACACGTGATCCAATGTGACGGCCTGTCGAAACAAAGTTCGTGTCCGGGCCTGTAGTGCTCTTGAGTTGTGCAAGATAAACAAATATAATAAATTTACGTGTTTCGACCAATATTGGACAGTCCACGTTTGTGGTTCGTAAGTTTCAAATCCCTTCTGTCAGAGGTTCGGAGATCAAACAACATTTTTACAGTACATTCGCTATCAAACTATGAGGTTCACACATTTTAAACACTCGCTTGGTTGACGTCACAAGCTAGCACACGCTTACTAGCACCAGTGTGACCGCAGCATTACTTTAGTACGAGAAACTTACAATATACTTGAGAATTTACATTGCAGATGATTTATAAGTTAAACGTTTGATGTTCCGTGTGAGTTGTTACTGATAATTTTTAAATATTTCTTTCAAAAAGATGCTATACATTAGCTCCACATATTTTTCCAAATGCAGAATTTGTCCGTCCTGTTTTCAAAAGAAAGGTCCATAGCATCTGATTTTCACCCAGAAAGTGTCGAAGTTATTGTATGGGTATCAGTGAAGTAACACTGTGACTGATTGTTGCTGTCGTGATTACTGACTTAAATCAATAAGAGGAGAGCGGGTTTCATGTCCGGATTTTTTTATCAATATGTCTGCATAAAACGGACGTTACATATTGACTCGATTCGATTGGTCAGTGAGAGATGTTGAACGTGGTTCTACTAGGAAGTTTTGAACTGGTGTGTTGCTACGCGACGAAAAGATGACAACGTGGACCACACCCAGAGGCACGTTTCCTGGTATTACCCGTAAGTCGCACTGCAGCTGTAATGCTGCAGGCGTCAAACAAGAGTCTGTAAGCTTCGAGTTTCTCATTATCAAAATTTTCACTCTGTTAAAAACCTTTCGACAAAGAAGCAGTGTTAAATGATATTGTACTGGTTCTGATTTGGTTTTGTCTTGATTTGTTTGCGGAGCTGATGAACTGAAGCAAATAACGTTTGATTTATACATTAATACCCTATAGTGGAAAGTTTTTTAACGTACATTGTAGCGGAATATTTGCATACATGACTTTTTTTTTTTTTTTTTTTTTTTTTTGCACATTAGCCTCCGGTCGCACTCGTAACTTTAACGACATTGGTTGCGGTTCCACTTACAAAAAACAACGGTGTAACGCATGGTGTTTACAGCGTTGTAATAGCAGCGCGATCCCACTCGAAAATAAACACCGGTGTTTAGCATGACGCGTTGACAGATCGTTGTCAAACGCGACACAAGTCAGAATTTGCATGCGCGGGGCACGTGTCTTTCAATATGCCGGACCAAGAAGAAATAATCACTGCTTTGATTGCGAGTTTGATCTTCATCTTCGCAAATTACCGGATGCTGCGAATAAGAAATTTTCTCTTGATGCAGTACATGCAAGTTCTTGGCTGCAATTAAAATTTGGTTTTTTAAACACCGATAAACCATGCTCCTGAGCGTCGTTCACACCGCTGTTAAAACTCTTTGAATTTACCGCGTAACCAGGGAGACAAACACCAACAGCGGGAGCAAAACTTTTGCGGTTCCACTTATAACAGTGACATTTGCTGTTTACACTGGTGTTAAGGCTCCAGTGGAACCGCAACCAATATCGACATTTGCATCATTTGAAGTGCAAACAGCGCTTGCCACCAAAACCTTATGTCAGCAAGTTAATACCAAACATTGAAGAAGACGTCGTATTGCTGTCGATGCTGAGTTATTATCGACTAAAACTCCTGGTGCGACCGTGCCCTTGTTCATTGTCGTATTTTTCACATAAAATTGTAAGCTGTGCTGCTAGTAAAACAAATATACTTTTTTTTATCAATATCAGCTTCAGAGTACTTAGTATAGCTTGCACTATACATGCAAGCAGATTATATCGCAATCGTAGTCTATATGTAATGCTATTTTATAACAAATATACAAATATATATATATACAAATATATGTATTTCTAAAACAGTCCTAAATGAAAATATAGCAAGAAATTATTTTTAAATTTTTTTTTACCCATTAAAATTTGTATTAGCTTAACAAATGATTGAGACATTTGTGTTGAATATGTGTGTGTGCGTGTGTACTTGCGATGTTTTCTTTTTACTGATTCTTGAGGCTTGAAGGAGTATCACTCATAATTTTGAGTGGTCAACGCAGATTGCTAATCAATATTTTCGGAGCCGAGCTTTAAATTCATCAGAATGGAGGGATGTTTTTCTCGGGACGTCAAAAGAAAATCCCTGGGTTCATAATCGACGCAAACTGCGTTATACGTGCAATTATCAGACCACAACAATTTCATTACCTTTATTTTCTCTTCAGATACAAAATTAGTTATACAAAATAGTCTTTTCATGCAGTACTTTAAGAAATCAAGCCATAACGACGTTCTTAAAAAAAACTGCTTTCGGAGCAAATTTTATGAACAATGTTTTGACTGTGAAAGTATATATGTATATTTAACGTTTAAAATCCGATTCAGAGGAAGAGTCACTCGACGACAACCACGCGTATGGCTTTCCAAATGATCGTGGTGGAAGTGTTTTCAGCATCGCGAGAGCAGAATCGTCGCAAAATAATGAGACAGGAGACGTGGGATCACGTTTAAACGACGATGTGAACACTGTACACAATCCTTAAAAGGAGTTAGCCAAACCGTAATTCGAGTGTCTACTCTCCCCTCTCCAGATGTTTTTTTTTTTTTTTGCACAAACAGTAAATTAGCACCATCCAAATCACTTTCACGTTCTGTAAACACGTTTGCCAAACTAATTATACAAAAATACATCACAAAGTGTGTCAGAACTACACAAACGGCTTACGTTGGGCAAATGTTATGTATTACAAAAAAAATTCTGATTACGATTTTGGAAAATTGAAATAAGCGCTCCGTTTTCGAATAAGCGCCCCCGCCCCCCATTTCCCCGTATTACCACAAATCGCGCTTTTTCGAAAGTTTACCGTATGTGAAATTGTCATAATATCGGGGTTGTCTGAAGTCGGTGTTGCGACTTCAATTGTTGTTGCCAGGGACTAATTCAATAAAGCCTTTACAAGTGTATTTTAAAAGTCGGACCAGTTTTCCCACACGTTAAGACACACTTTAGTCCAATAAAATGGCCAAAAACTGATGTTGTGGCTGTGCACTGGTGACCTGTTTCTGTAATATTGTACAAACTTTGATTGTCAGTCCTGGGCAGTAACATGGTTCTTCACGATTACACACCACCAAGTTCATCCACATTAGCATACAAGGAACCATCATACTCCCTGAGGTTTATGTAGGTCTGGAGAAAAACAAAAAATATATAAACAAAAAAGAAATACAGGTTATTAAAACATGATATATATAATGTTAATACAACGTTTACGAGATCTCTATCTCTCATGTGTTACGAATGCAACTTACTCTGTGGTTCCTTTCCATTTTGGCAATGACGTCCTTCAGTTCATAGAAGGTTGGTCTCTCATTTGGGTGTTCTTTCCAGCAGTCAGTCATGATGCTGTAGCTAAATAATCAATTATAATTGATTTGTACAAACGTGACTATGGACAACACAATTAGGCAGATATAGAAGGAGTTTACAAAGGTGGATGTACACCCTCCTAGAAGGGTCAAAATATACCCCCCCCCCCTCCCTTCCCCACATCCCACCTACACGTGCCGAGCGCTATATCAATCTCATAACATGGCAGCCGGTTTGAGATAGTGGAGGGTAATCTTATCTAGAGCGTTTACGTGGCCAAAAATTGTCATCAATTATCTCTAACTCACAGTCGATCTTCCAGATGTGATGGTTTCGGCATTCTATAGCCCTCTTGTAAACGAGCAGCAATACGACGACCATCCATATTAGGGTAAGGACGTCCACCTATACATTTGAAGGGAACCAGAAATTATACGCACCGTATTTTATGATATTGTAAATAATTTCTAAAAATTACGCGTGAGATATAGTGCCTACGAAATGATCCTTGATTTTATTTGATTTTATTTTATTACTGGATTTCTGAAGTAAATAAGATATATTAAAAACGTGGGATGTCCAAACATGATATAATTTATGAAGAATTCAGTGAAAACCTGTGGCGGGTCCAGGACGGGTTTGAGGGACTCAGTCGAACCTCCTCGCTCATTCATTAAGGAGTTTAAGAAGGCTACGACGACGACAGCAAAGCGAGTGACCTAAAAAAAGAGTATTTCTATATTCCTTTTGTCTTTGTAACTTCGCTTATACCTGGTCCTCACTAGCGCATAAGCATAAGCATAAGCGCAAGCATAAGCATAAGAATATGAGAGCGACAGTGGCGACATAAGCATAAGCATAAGGAACGGAAGCGTTTGATACTTAGGCTTATGCTTCTGTCGCCACTCTTGATTTCTTGATGAGAAAGCAAGTTAAAATTCATCAGTTGACTTACCTATGGTAAAAATTTCATACAGCACAACTCCAAAGCTCCATCTGCAAAACAAAATGTGTAAGTGAAATACATATTAAAACAAGACAGGCCCGTGGCCAGTGCGCTTGTGACGTCATTAGTACAATGAATAGAGACACGCGGGGTCCCGGGAGAGGAACTTTTGTCGTGCGTTTATATGCAAAAGATATTATAGCCGAGTCAGTTTTTGCACATGACGGATCCAAGAGCTCCCTTTATTTTTCTTGCCCTCTTTTCTTCTAATTTCGGTCAAACAGATATTCACGAAAAAGTGTATTATAATAATTGAGAGAAAACAATTATCGAAGGCCCCGTAGGAATATTCTTCGTTTGCAACAACCCAGTTTTCATTGCTTTCCGATGCACGTGACAGTACTTGTGTGACGCTTGCTATACAACCTGGCAACCTTTCAAGCTGACATGTTTTGTGGAGGAACTGTGTTGTCATTTTGTAATGGGATTGACTGGGGAATACCCGACATCTTAAGTAGCTGTAAGACAGCATAATAGCCTTATCTCATCTTCCCAGCGTGTGCATCATGTTCAAGTAGCTGTAATTGAAAGCTTTCAGACTTATCTCTGTAGCACATTAAAACATGACACTTCCCATGATGAAATTACTTCATATGAAAAAGCCATCTCAGACGTTACTCATCCTACATGTACAAGTCTGATCACTAATATGTTCAAGAATGCTATGCATTAAGCTTTAACGCAAAATTCTGGGTCGATACGAAATTAATCTCTATCGGAAGCTGCAGACGTTTGAATACCGTGACAACAAAGGCGTGCATCACGGGCTTGTGGAGCGAACATTACGGCTCGGATAGTCGGATATCAACCTTGAGCTTTTGAAGACTTCGAGGTATTCAGTGACAAATATTCTCGATGTAATCGCTGCCGGTGTAAGAGTCTTTTTTGCCCCCCCTGGCAAAAATGCCTCCCCGGGCATTATTGCCCAGGCAAAAATGCCTCCCCGGGCTTTTACGCCCAGGCAAAAATGCCTCCCCGGGCATTTTTGCCCAGGCAAAAAAGCCCTCTCTGTGTAAAAATGCCCCCCATTCACAAAATCATCGATTTCGTAAGTAAGTAATTCTGATCAACAAATCCGTGCACAGCTCGTCCGTGCGTAAACATAGGATACTGAAATAATCAAATTCTAGCCAACATCTGGATGTAATCAGTTCATACTGTCAAGTGCTGCGTGACCTGTGGTGTCTTTGATGAACTGTTTCGAAGGAGTGAGGTGGGCGGACGGACGGACGGACGGAAAGAAACGGGATGGTGGCGGGGGGGGGGAGGGGGGTGAGGAATTCCACTCGCCCTCCTCGTTTTATTCGTGCACCCCGCCCTACCTTATTCGTCACAATCCGCGTGGGACTAGAAAATAAAATAGTTTCTTTCGGGAGAATATCCCCATTTGCCAAACTTAGCGTGCGGCGGAAACAATTATCGCTGCTTTTTTGTGTTGGAATCGTTCTCGGTTTACGGTGAATTTTGATATAACAGAGAACGCGTGGCAGAAATTAAACCTGACAGGGTTAGGGTTAACGGCGAACGTCTGCGAGGTCTCTCTCGGAAGACATTTCAGTTCAGCGATCTGGGAACTTTTCAACTAATACTGTATCGAATAATAGCTTACCCACGTTGTGCCTCTAATAGTACACTTTTACCTTTTAAATTGCGTTTAGTAACTTGACAGCCGGATACACTAATTATTCAGTGGTGGACGAGAAACAGGTACTCCAAACGTCAATATTTCACGTTCAAACTTTACCCTGTACAGAATGTCATTGAAGTCGTTTGTTTCTAAATACAACGGCAAATATTTATTTGGTCTTTGTTGAAATACATTTCCAGTTAAGTGGGAAAAGCACAAGTTGCGACCCTTAATATGATTATTGTACTTTGATTAGCAATTGTAACTTGACATATCATGTCGGATACAATTGGCTTATCATAGGCGAAAGCCAGATTGTCCAAAACGACTCACATTTGTAACGCTTGCCGAGGGCACGGAGCAGAACGAACTCACAGGTCACTAACATAACACTTTAATTACAAACGGTCTGAACGCTACGAAGAACCTCAGAAATCCCCTTCACAAGTCTAAAGTACACGTACAGTCATACAGTAGAACAAAGGCTATACAAAAAAGCGAAACAATAAAGAAAGGCTACTTCACAATAATAATCAAGTATTGTATTAAACGGATATTCCAAAGATATCTGAGTTGTGACTCAATAGATACAGACACGTACTGTATTGTAATCACTAACTAAACGCAACACAGTGATCAGTGTTGGTTACAATATGATTAAACAAAATAAAAGAACGAACTTTTTAAATAATAGCTTGCCCGAAAGACTATCAAAACAGCAATTTGAAATTTGCTGTCGAAGATGACAAAGGTTTTGCTCTCGGAAATGCCAAGACACTCAATGACAGAGAAATCGCAGGCAGCCCACAATTTATTTTAGAAAAGTTTCAAAGCAAACCGCAAACCTGATTTCAAAGTTCTCGAAATGGAAGGGAAAGAATATAAAAAAGTGAGGAGGGTAGTACCCTCCTTCCCCCTCTCCCCTGAGTTCTATATATATATATATATATTTTTTTTTTTTGCGTGTTTTCTTTTCTCTCCATTGGCCCTCCCCTTCCGTTTGAGGAGGTGTTAAACAGACGCCGAGGTCAACCAGCGTGACGCGCGTCACGGAAGGTGCACGCTCCCTGTGGAGTAAGATAAGAAAGTCCGGAATCGGTGTCACATTTTGGCGCAACTGAATAATTCTCTTTTATGACGCCTTAGAAGAGTCCTGGTATTGTGCTAACCTTTTTGAATATGCCTTTGTTTGTATTTAAGTATCCTTGTTTGGCTAGAGTTATTAGCAACTATTGAAACGACCTTTCTGAACGCCGGGCATTTTAGCCCAGAGGGGGAAACTGTATCTACAGCATTTTTGCCTGGGCGGAAATGCCCGGAGGGCATTATCGCCTGGGATAAAATGCCCGGGGAGGCAAAATATTGGGGGGGCATTTTTGCCCACTACACCGGTCTTTCCTGCTTTTGTTAAAGCGGAAAGTGAGTGAAAGCTAAGTAGCTGATGATTCGGGATTCCCCGTTCTATGATATTATGCTCGTGACATTTCATTGACAGATCTTGTATCTTAATCTCGCGTGATATTTGCCTCAAACCTATTAGTAATTCAATATCCTCAGACAATAAACAAAGAACCTTTATTATATACATACTGAGACATACTCACGAAAAAGTTACTGCACGCAAAACGAAGTTAAACGCCGACTGTTCGTATGCGCCGCGCGTTACATAAAGCCGCAGAGTTCCTGACAAAGGGAGACGCTCTGCCCGCAGGGAAAAGTTCAAGTTCTATCAAGTTTCGACACGTCTTCTACTACTTATTCGATGTTCTTTCATACAAATATTGCTCAGAACACAGATACATTGGTTGAAGCGGTATCTATAATCGAGCATTTGCAAAACACAACCCTTCGTACTTTACGGGGGTCCCGCTGGTAACACATCAAGCATTTGTGTACGGCTATTTTCAAGTCTTCCGACGCTTAAAAACAATGCAAGCCAAAATCGCTCTTAAAGTATGGCTTCCGTGCATCCAGAAAGCCAACCGATGATCGTTTTGTTTGGATCAACAACTGAAGGACCGGAATTTTTTTCTATATCCCTTGACAGAGAAAACCCATTGTACTTGGTTCTGTGATTTTGATCTCTGAGTACGTCTGATCTTGCAATGCCTGTTTTTTTAACACATTTTAAAATACAAACGTATCTTAGCACCTCGGTTACTTTTGGCAATCTTCTTTTTGAGCTTCTAGCTTTCTCGCAGCGATGGTTTATTGATCCTAATTTTCTCTTTCCATTTCCATCTGTGGCTTTTTATTGTTTACATGTTGTTTACATGCACGTTCTCGGAACGCATTAGCATTGTGAAGTACGTAAGCTCGGGTATAATCATGAACTTTTGACGACTTTGGGACATTCTTTGAAATGTATTCTTGTATTAGTCGCCTGCTTTTTCTACTCTTGTTCAAAATGCGTGAAAGGTTATTCAAGGGTACGTGGCTTGGCTCACGACTTCGTCTTGCAGGACTTCGGTTTTCTTTCACATAAACATTTGTGGGAATACAATAAAACTGAGCGAAGCGAGATCTACCAACGGTCACTTTTCCTCAGCCATTTCCCAATTTTCAAATAATAACGCCATCTGTTCCACTGATTGTTTGACCTTCATGGCACCGAGCCAAAATGTCGCAACAACAACATAAATGCACATAAATGCACAGCAGAGTGAAATTTTGATCCCAAACAAAAGCCAGATTTTCTGACGCTTTACTTGTATCAACAAGAATAATACAAAGTACCTTCAAGTTCACCCTCATACTAAACAGTTCCATATAATCCGCTATCAAGCGCTTGTCAAGAATCGCCGTCTTTACACAGGTTCTCGTCTTTGTATGTCGAGCGGCTTCGTTCAGCTTGTTCCTTCAAGTTCTCAAGGTTCTGGATGTCAAATTCTTCGTACATTTCTATACAGTTGTGCATAGTTATGCAGTTCATTGATAAGTTCATTGCATTTGCTTTCATGGCTTTCAATATGGCTTTTGAGGCTGAACGGACCGACCCAAGCCAAAACCGCTCAATGAAATTTAGTATGGGTCTACCGCAGCCGGCGTATGCGTTTGTAAGTAAGATGAGCGGTCCATAAAATGATCCACAGAGCCAACTAAGGCAAGCAACTTGCTGTCTTCAAAATGGCGAAACTGCTCGCCCGCCAAGTCACTTGATCACAACGTCATCACAAATCACATGATAATATGAACCAATCACCGCATGCAGATCTCTAACCCAGAAAAATAAAAAAAATAAAAAAATCGTTGCATTTTAAAGCTTGTGACGTCACAAGCAATTAACTGACCTCACTGGGCAGAATTGTATATGATATGTTTCACAGTAAAATATCAATACTCTTAAATTCCCATTTGATACTTTTTGTTAAACAAGTGTCAAAATCACGAGCCACTTCGGCGAGTAATTTCGAACTCTTTCAAGTGTTTCACAATACCTCAAGTGTTTATATAAGTACAAAGGCATGAAAACGCGTGATATATTAACTTTAAAAAGTATACAAAATTTGACTTACACATCACTCTGAGTAGTGTATACCCCATAAAGTAAAGATTCATACGCGGTCCACTTCACAGGCAGACGACCCTGAGGAGCATAGAAAATCAGGGAATGGAAACAAAATGCAGCTTCATAAAAATGCCAAAACTTATCAGTAAGTGTGATGCTGAAAGATGCAAGGGACTAACTTTGCTTCTCTTGGTGTAGATGTCATCTTGGTGCACATCCCGCGCCATACCGAAATCCGTCACTTTGCATTTCTCTCCTTCCCCAACCAACACATTTCTGGCGGCCAAGTCGCGATGAATAACCTGGGCCAAGGAAGGTTAAATTATTTAAGGCACGATTGCCTCGAGTGACACATAAAACTTTTGATAACATTAAATCAAGTCGTAAGAAATAAAAAATTGGTCAGATGATATGAGAAACCAGAAATCCAGTAATCATTTGGGTCGGAGATGGAGGGGGAATCGAAGGGGGTCGGGTAAAGTTTCAAGCAGTAGATACAGCAGCATAATGTTATGGGCATAGTCAAGGCTCTTTCCTAAAACTCTTGTGTGTTATATTCAATATATCTCTGTTCTCTTCCTGTTACCTTCTTAGAAGCAAGATAATTCATCCCATCAGCGATCTGCCACGCAAACTTAATTAGCTGCTGTGACGTCAGGTCGGTTCTTAGCTTAACATCCGGGTTCTTGTAATAATTGTCGTTCAATCCGCGGCTCTTCCTCAGGTATCCTAACAAGTCTCCATACGGTACATACTCAATTACCACCATGGGAGGTTCTGCCATAATAAGATTTTAAGCAATATATACATGAATACATATAACGTAAATATCATTAGCGTGCAAGCAAGCTACCATATCAAGACTAAAACTTATCAATATGGGTTATAATATATCACAAAAATGATAACATTTTGGCTTTTAATTGCTTTAAATTGGTTATTCTATGAGTTTGTTTCTATCTGTAATTTTAAAGGAGAGATCACATATGGCCTGCTTCCTGCTGTATTTATTTTTGGCCGCTATTACCTGATTCAGTGACGCATCCAAGAAGTTTAATCACGTGAGGGTGAGACTCAAACGTTTTCATCAGTTCGAGTTCAGCGAGCAAGTCTCTCCTGTCTGTAGCTGGAGCTCCGTCTGTAATAACATCATGACCGATTAACATGAAAATTTGAGAGAAGGATTATCCGAGTAGCTTTCTCGTGCAGTTGAATAGATGCATGGAAGAGTTCATACATTTTCTCAGGTTATTTTTCCATTAATGGACACATTGAGCAAGTAGACTATATTTTCATCGTAGTGCTGAAATCGTTTCAAGACTAATATTTTACCTTTCAACATTTTCACTGCCACTGTTACCTCTCCTCTGACTCCACGAATACCGGACACCGTTGCCTTGCCAACTTTTGAGAACGCGCCCTTTCCAATAATCTTTAACACATTGATGTTGGATCGTTTAACTTCCCAGCTCCTAGTCCTGGGCACTAGAGGCATGTACTCACTGGGTGGCTTGGGATACTGGGTATTTTCATTGTCTACTAATGTCTCAGTGTTGGATTCGAGTGTCTCCTCATTTGTCTCAATTATAGTGTCCTAAAGTTATAATAAACAACATAAACAAAGTTATATATAATAAGAAAACTGTATCATTATAACAATAACAAGATAACGCAGGATTTTGATTTGATTAGACATGGAGAAGTGTAGAAAAGCGCAAATAGATTTGAAACACTCACCATTTGATTTCCTTCTCCTCCACATTGACCGCATATGAATCTAGCGAAAACAGTTGTAACTATTTAATAGGAGCATTACGGCCCTTCTGAAGCAAGGCAGTCAAATTTAATTAGAGTTATTAGTTAAACTTTTGGTTCCCATATCGGTTTCAGACAATACTCTGAAGGGATTTTTATCTGTTCAGGACTGAAAGGACAGAAAGGACTTTAATTTCAACGTGAGCAAAAATGGATACTCACCCACCAGGCTTTGGCTTTCCTAGAGATGAAATAAAATAATAGAATCAGTAAAATGATTTTGCAATCCCTGCAGAAACATTTGAAGATGGGCCTTAAAACAATTCTGTGCCTTTGGAAAAACACAAAACATATTTCAAGTGCGGAATAAATGATCAACTGCTGTTCACGTACCTCGTGCTCTTCGACAGATGAAGAGAAGTTGTGCCAGGATGATGAAAACCAAGATAGCGATTACAACTCCATAAGCGATGTGAACTGTTCCACAGTCACAGCTTCCTTCAATTTAAAATACAAGCACCGTGTTTGCAGCTGACTCATTTCAAGAAAATATTACAATTCAACTAAGGATAGAAAATAGCTGCTGCGGTACGAGTCAGGAAAAAATATTGTTTTCTATTTTCATAATTTGACATCACCTACCAGAAGAAATTGTTCCTCTGTGAACATCGGGAACTGTTGAGTTTCATTATATGTCATTCATAAAGCATTTAGCCCAAGAACAAAACACAAGAAAGGAAGCTATACACAAATGTTAAAAAAATACATGAGCTACCTTGAGTAGTTTCCCCCGTGCTTCTCCGGAAACGGGCAGTATGTACTGTTAGAATTATGAAATATTCAGAAAGGAATAAGTCAGCTAAAGAATAGGGAAACCATGCCGGATATTTTATTCGATATCAAGAAACTTTATCCAGTTACTGACTGTAGTCCACGACAAGATCAGAAGCGCCACATATTTTTTATCATAATTTCTATATAAGTATAATATATAATATATCAATATAAAGATTGCACTTCAGACGAAGTAGCTGAGCTCTGAGCTCAAAAGTTATGACAAGAACCTCAAAGAAATTAGTGCTGCTTTTCACAGCTACGGTTCAGCAAGTTGCCAATTGACTGAGCCTTCAACGACAAATTGCACCTGGGTATCAGCTTCAATCGTTTTTATGACAAACTAAATCTATAGTATAATTAAATAGATGTGCTCTCTACAAGCAAATATGGCAAATGAGTACTACCTTCTGGTACATAGATAATCCTGATCCGATTTTCCTTCACTGCTTCCCCAAACTTATTTGATGCCGTAACAACAATCTCGTAGTTTTTTCCAGGATTGAGAGCGATGTTATAAGACTGAAATTCTTTCTGCACTGTATCTACATTATCCCATTCCTTTGAGCCGACCTCTCGCTTGTAGATTGTATAACTTGTGATGGCTGCCCCGTTGTTTATAGGTTCAGTCCAACGAACTTCAAATATGCAAGGATCTTCAGTGGATAATATCGTTATTACTGCTGCTTCAGGTGCACCTAAAAAAATGATGAGAAAAAACATTCAAAGTAGGGAGAAATAGAAACGGGTTATCAAGGTCAAAATGGAGCTAAGTGTAATTAGAACTTGTCCAAGTTAGTTACGTAGTGTTAGTTATGACGAAAATATCGAAATTGTTCATAAACATATTATACAGTCATGCCTGCTTCATGTATTCGGTAACGTTATTTATGATTTTATCATAAACTGAACAAACATGATTATTACATAAACATCAGTCATCCCCAAATATAAACATGGATTTGCCACTTGAATAATTAATTTGTTGTCAGCGTGGATAGATCGAGCTGTAGAGTAGATTTGGAACTTACCTTCACTTTTTGTAGAGAAAGCCTTCCGTGCAGGTAGACCCTCTCCTGCAACATTCTTTGCATACACCTCCAATGTGTAGCTCGTACCTTTTATCAGTGGCGTTATAACTGATCTGGTTTCTTTAGCGGCAAAAGTTTTATTGAATTCAGATTGCAGAACTGTAACTCTGTACCCAGTGATTTGACTTCCACCATTGTCGACAGGAGGAGTCCACTGAATGGTCAGGGACACAGCCTGGATGTTTTTGTTAGAAAATGTGATGATGGGTGAACCAGGCTTATCTAAAGGTAAAACATTAATTCAATAATTATCAACAATCACGAAGAACAGCTCTGTGTTTCTTTTCAATAAATATTGTAAAGCGGTGAAGGTTAGGTGGAGTGAAGAAAGTCAAGAGATAAAATTTAAAAGTATTTTTCGTTTTTGTAATTCATATGTGACATTTGTAATTTGCACGTACAGTATATAACAATAAACAAATGAGTGTCAAGAAGGTGTGTCACCATGACGCACACATTCTTCATTTATCAACCGCACAGTTCAGATCGAAAGAACTTTGTTAAAACTTGATTTATTCACAAATAAACCGTGACTTCACTTGAGTTCACTGGAATTTTTTTTCGAGAATTACAGGACCGATATCACCTAAATTTTTTAAAACGACGGTTTATAGTCGGCACTCACACCGTCAAATCACTGTAAGTGACGCAGTTTCTGTATGTGAGCCGACATTACTTGCGGGCAGTTACATGTAAGATATGTAAAGGAGGACAATAACCATGATACGTTTTCAGAGTCTAACGTCCGTTTTCATCTGAATTTTTATGTACTTCCGTGAAAGTGGACTATTCATAAAGAGATAGTCTCTACAGAAAGATACAGACTTACTTATCTGAAAAATATGAATTGCTAATACGTCTGCACGAGGAAACATATTCTCAGCACTGCACTTGTACTGCCCGAAGTCTGCTGTTTTCTTGAGATTCAATTCTAATGAACTCGTGGTACTTTTTTCTTGCTTCAGCTGCGACCCTTCAGGTGTGGTCCACGTGACAGTTGGGACAGGAACTCCACGTGCTACACATTTCAGAGTTACAATCTGTCCGATCCATGAAGATGTGTTGGACGAAGACGCAGCCCTGTCAATCACAGCTCTGTCTGTGATTAAAAGCGCACAACACCCTTCAGAATTAAAGTGGATCTAAAGACACAGTCATGACTAGTAATATAAAAAACATATCAATGTTCTCAGAACAGAACAACGCACAAACAGAACTGACGATAGCGAACTTGTTTGGGTATCTTAAAACACAGAACAAGGGAACTTTGACAGTTATATATATATATTTCCAAAAACTGCAATATTATACAAATTTTCCAGATAGGGTTCTGAAAAGTCTTTACACACTGTTTTTTGCTGTATTGTATACCTTTATTTGTTAAAACAGTCTGTGACAATTTCAGGTGATATCTTATAAAAATGTTTAACGTACTTACAATTAACAGTAATCCTTGTTTGATTTATTAATGGAGCTCTTCCAGGAATATTCCCTGCGTGGCACTCATAAATGTAGCTCACTGCTGATCCACCAGGGCGCTTTATGTTGGTAATTTTGAGCTTGGAAGTTTGTAGTCCCCACTGAATTACCTTAAATCCATTGAAAACTTGCACCCAGGTAATGTTTGGCTGTGGTTTTCCATCTGCCGCACAGCTTAAAGTAAGATCTTCACCTTCAGTGATAGAAAGGTTGGACGGTGGTATTACTGTAAAATGGACCGGCACTATAAATGTAGAAAAAAGGGACTGTAAGCTAACTTACAAGGCATCAATACAATGTTCCGTGACACCCGCAATATGGGCTTAGTAAAACTACAGCGTCTAATCAAAAAAGATTGTCGGGTTTTGTCACTCTGTTGATACAGACAATCGTATATATTGTTATATGTAGTCTTTAAAGGCATTGCCCAAACTCAACGGCGTTTGATTTTCAAGTCCCTCGATATACAGACGTCGAAAAAGAATTCCACGCCCACGTTCTCCCACTGCCGAACAGACAGCACTGAGTTGACTGAGAAGTGTCAAAATTCATGAGAAGTACAGAAAACTCATGAAGCGACAATATTTCGTGCCTGGTGAATGGAAATGCATGAACCGCTTTCTCTGATCTGTTTATTGTTTGATAAATAAAAGATATAAAAACGCTTCCTGTAAGAAAGTGATAGGAGCAAGTACTACTTCACTGTATAGTAATTGATCATAATTTACGTTAATTAACGGGTTTTGTCTTGTCAGTCTTTTTATGTAAACACCAAACATAACTGATGAGCAGCAAAATTAACCTTAGTTCGTTACTAATTTCAGAAAACTAATTCTAAGAAATACAAGTTTATACAAATGATATAGTGGCAATCAATGATATTTTTTCTTATTATTAATCGCATTCACAGAAATCCAAATGCTTTTCAAAATTCAAGTTTAGTTTCTTTCTAATAGTTAGATTTGTTTATATAAACTGCATATATACGTAATATGTTCAATGAGTTATAGTTTAAAGCGGAAGAATTGAAATATCCAAAACGTACATCAAGCCTTCATTGTGTTTGTCAATGCGTCAATATACACAACTGCTCACACGAATCTTTATATTAAGAGTATTTCTTATGAATTTGGTGCGGTGAAACTTACCAACCACCTTCATATACACAGCATCTTGAAGCATGACAGGAGGTCCGAAACCAATTTCAATGCTGTACTGGTTTTCGTCTCCTAATGTGACGTTTAACAAAACAAATGAAACCACAAACTTTGATATATCTCCAGTCCATTTAATGCGACCCTTGTAGCTTGCAGGGGCATTACTATAGCCAGGAACACCATTACTTCCTAAAGCCATGAGAACTTTTAAAGTAGATGATGGCGCTAAAATCCACGTTATGCTTTCCAAGGTATCTTTAGCTGCCACTTCATATTTCCATTGGAATGTGAAGTTAGACCCTAAAACTGCATTTTGAGCAGTTGAGTAGGAACTCAGTAAACGTGTAGTCCGTGTATCTGCATATAAATAGCCAAAATTAGGTATCAGATCTCCAGCTTATTGGATGAAGAATAAATTTTTCACTTTAGAGTTTGAGTAAAGAAGACGTGCAACGAGTAACTATGTGATGATTATCATCATTAATACTAGCGGCGGCGGTTGCACAACGATATTTTTTCTTATATTGATGGTGGTTTGACTCCAGGAGTTCTATAATCTATAATCTATAGTATCTATAATTCAGTTGTTTAGCTGTGTGATTGTCCAGATGAGTATGCCGGCTTTATAAATTTGTAGTTGTTGTTTCGACCATCGGAGCGGTAATCATCTTCACAGTCAGGTGAAGAGACATCGTCAGATATTGGTATTTATGTCTCTGGTCGCTGCTGAAAATGTTGGTTCGGTTCTGTTGTAATAAAGCGCTAATGCGCCTTATAGTATTACGGCGGACTGACAGAAAACTGAACACAGGGCTAATTTACACAAAATTAGCGACTTACAACAGAAATCACATTGAATACTAACACAACCGGCTATACTTTAACATGACATGAACTTAAAGAATAATTGCCAAGTTTAATTTTGCTGCTCATTACAGGAAGCAAGAATGTATTGCTTTTATACCACTTTTTCGAATTGAAATAAAAATAATAATACACGACTCCATTGCCATAACTATCAATATGTTTTACTGATATGTAGGGTGATTGTGGGTTAATGCACAATCCGCGCCAATGTTGCAAATCTCTGTGACTGCATCCGTACATGTGTATACAACACTATTCATGCTATAGAAATTTTTGTAGAGATAAATAATCTATGCTTGCATATAAAAATATTAATATACAGATTTGTTAACCTACACGTAGTGCGATTATAAAATGACTTTCACGGGACAATATTGCACCGTGTGTCCATTCAATTGCATGCAACAATACAAGCAATGTTAGTAGTACGAAGTGTGTCCCGACTTAAACGAGTACTGACAATGCTATTATACTAAAATTAAAAAAAAAAGTTTAAAATAGATATTTTTTGTACTAACCACTTTGAAAGGTTATTTTATAACACAAAATACCCCAGCTGATGTGATACTTTGATCTAGCCAAATGTCTATGATACCGCTGACACCTAAATTTAACATAGCTTTGGTCAAAATGACCGCTAATCTCATAAATCTCATGCCATGCCGAGTAGCCGAAGTAACCGCCAACCACACTATATAATTACTCAATTTAAGTTGGCAAGTTTCTCATTTTAGCAGACGAATGCTACTAATATGCTATCATTGCAATTGTTACTTACCCAACACGTTGAGGTTCACAATGTTTTGTAAGCGGCCAAAGGTGTTATAGTTGATAGTCAGCCGGTAATTTGTTTCATCATCCAGCATAATATTTTGTAAAAAGAAAGAGGCCACAAACTTCTGTAAGTCTCCAGTCCATGTGATACGGCCCTTGTACCTTGCAGGAGTTTGAGCTAAGTCTACACTTCCATCTGATGCCACATAAACCAGTGTTGTACTTGGTGGTAGCTCCAAACTTATGTCATTCAAAGTGTCTTGGGCTGCCAACACATATGTCCAGTTGAAGGTAAAATTTGATCCAAGAACCGCATTCTGAGGAGCTGAGTACTGACTAAGGAACTGTGTTTTCTCCCCATCTGTCAAAACAAACATATTTTAACACAGTTTTAATCAGCCGGAGTTCGTCCTTTTTCTGAAATCATGCGAAAAAGTGTCCCAACAGTAGGTACTAAAAGTATACTACTTTTATGTACCTACTTTGAATCTGTAATACTCACCACAAAGCGAAGAAAATATAAATATTGTAACAAGGACTGTTAGGAAAACAACCATTAGTCATTGAAGGATTGCTCCGTTGTACAGCTTATAGTGAAAAGATGCCAAAAGTCGAATAAACCTCAGGTCTGCTGACCAGCCGTGATCAGTGCAGGAGTCGTCGGAACCTGTAAATGCAAGGGGCCAAAGACAAGTAGTTTCATTAGTTCAGTAAAATAGACTGAGAGTTAAAAAAAGTTTCCCTTTCTATCTAGACAAGAATCATCTGAAGTACTCTCTACTTGAACACTTTTATGGTGGTTATTGAGTGGTGAGCACTACACAAAACACGCTAAGGGCCATTCGATGCATGGCAAACATCTAGTTTGGAGTCCACGAGCGGTCTTTGACTATCGCTGAGTGTAAACCGACATATTTGTAACAAAAAAAATTCAAAGGTGAATCGAAGGTTGTGTTACAATTTTGCTGGAAGCAATCTTTGGCAGTCGTGTGTTTGAGTGGAAGAGCATGATAACTAATATTAGTTCTACAGCCAGCCACACCCGCATCTAAACTAGTAGTAGTCTAAACTAGTATTAGCTTATTGAGATACAGTGGAATACGAGGTAATATACAATTGTTGAATTAGTTGTACATTGGTTGAATATCTGTGTTATAAAAAGAGGTTATTACACGGGAAGGAGTGTAATACGGCGAAGTATTTTTACAAGTAAAAATTTTGACGAGTAAAAATACAGCCGTATTGCACGACTTTTTGTGTAATAAGTTGTTTATTACACGACAAACGAAGCGGGGCAAACATTCTCGCCGCGCGCAAAATGGAACAAAAAAATGACGCGTTCGTAAACTTTGCTTGCGAAAACTGATCACGTAAGCTAATAAACCAGTTGATCTGGTTCCTGACGAGTGCAATACGCTCCCATCTTTGCACTCGTTTTGGCCCGTATTTGCACTCGAAAATGTGAAGTCGTGTAATAAAAAGAGGTTATTACACGGGAAGGAGTGCAATACGGCAGAGTATTTTTACGAGTCGATTTTATTTTTTCGAGCCTGCTTCAGGCGAGAAAAAATAAAACTGACGAGTAAAAATACTGCCGTATTGCACGACTTTTCGTGTAATAAATTGTTTATTATACGACAAACGAAGCAGGGCAAACGTTCTCGCCGCGCGCAAAATGGAACAATCAAAGCAGCGTTGCCGCTCAAAGCTCGCCCATTCTTGTTGGTCGGTAGGGTTCACATGGTTTTTGTTTAAAATTTTATTTTGCTTTTATAGTTAGTGAGACATTATTCATAAAACAGAATCTGCTCAAAATTGTGCAGAAAGCACTCTTCAGTTGAACCCAGAAACTTCCAAAGAAGAATCTTTTTGTACATTGGACACCTAGATTAGGTTCACTATGTTTCAACTGTTCCATTGGTGACAAATAATTGTGTTCAAAGCCAGGATTGTAGTCATGATGCTGTAAATAGTGCAGTACAAAATAATATAAATCAAAATGATAATACTGTTTGTGCAGTTAGTTGCTCAAACAAGAAAGATTGTGATTCTTCAGCTGTTGAGGAATGAAAAGCTTATTTGAGAGATTATAAAAGAAAGCAAAGAATGGATCAACAATATCTTGCTAAAGATAAGCTAATGAGAATGCACATGAAACAGAAAAAGTAATCCCAAAGTAAAACAAAAAGAAGATAAAGCTAAGAAAATATACAGAGAAGCAAACCCAGATTATGTGAAAGAAAAAGAGAGACAGGCCAAAAAAAGAAAAAGGGAAAAGGACCCAGATTTTGTTAAAGAAAAAGAGACAAGCCAAAAAAATACAAAGGCAAAAAAATCCACAATTAGTGAGACTAAAAGAAAAACAGACAAATTAAAAACCATTGAGGGTCTTATTAAGCAACTTCATGAAAATATTAAATGTGGACCTGAGTTATGTGTACTTGCTGTGATCAACTTTGGTACAAAGCTGGTGTGATTAGATGTCATGAACATTCATTCAACTCAGATCTTAATGCATCAGTCAAACTTTGTATCACTGGGGAAGAAAGTGTGAACAATTCTGAATGGATTTGTAGAACTTGTCATCAAAACATCAAAGCTGGTAAGATGCCAAGTTGTGCAAAGGCCAATAAAATGACATTCCCACATAAGCCACATAAAGCCTTAATTTTTATGTTTCGTATTTGGCCGCTGCTTACACAGATAAACATATTTGCGAACCTTAATCTTGCTCTTATTTACAAGCTTTACGTGCCTCGTTAGACAGTGATTGGCATGGGTTTCATGCCTTTTACAACATTCGGCAAGAGCAGACGACTTGGGAACAAATTTACTTATGTAGCGACGTACCTTACGCCGCACGTGTTTGCTCTTTCGCAAAAGCCTTCGAACTTTGCGTAATGGAATACGCGACGGTTCTCTCGCTCGCTTCCGATTAGTTTTACCCTTCCACGTAAAATGTTAACGCGACCGTCCGTCAAGCATTTCACGTTCAGATGTTTCTACCGCAACACAATCCTTGCCATTCGATCTGGCGACGTGATAGCTTGTGTCAATCACAGCTGTAGAAGCACCCTCGTTTAACGCCTGGTCTTTGTTTACAAAACAGCACAATGTCTGCGTTTCATGATCACAGCATTTCATTAATTTCAGTGTCGCTCAATCGCGGTATATTTTCGTAATCACAGCACAATCCCTACATTCGTAGAAACACCCAGGCCTAATGGCCAAACAAACTTCGAATGCTTGACAACCATGACAAACAAGAAATTCCACATGAAGCTTCGACGTCTTCTGTTTGAACGAACTGCGTAACACGACCATGCCCAAATTTGGAAACTGACAAGTTCCTTCTTTGGAAATTCCTTATTTGGAAGTCCATTGTTGACACAGAAGCCTGGAAGGACACCGTGACAACTTCAAGCTCGCCTTCACTTCGTGAGGCGAGCTTAAAAAATGACGCGTTCGTAAACTTTGCTTGCGAAAAATGATCACGTAAGCTAATAAACCAGTTGATCTGGTTCCTGAAGAGTGCAATACGCTCCCATATTTGCACTCGTTTTGGCCCGTATTTGCACTCGAAAATGTGAAGTCGTGTAATAAATATAGCTTATTAGACACTTAGGCGTGTAGTACGGCTGTATATTTTTACGAGTCGTGCAGTATTTTGGCGAGCCGCTTCGGCGAGCCAAAATACAAACGACGAGTAAAAATATACAGCCGTACTACACGCCTAAGTGTCTAATAAGTTATTTATTATACAACTCCCTTAGTAAAAGATGTAAATTATTTTTAAATCACGGTACGTTGTGTGACCAAAGTGACATGTTTTCCGCGCGCGATATGTCAATCAAGTTTAGTGCCGTGTGCAGTGTAAGCAAGCGCGGATTTTGTACTTGCAGTACTTCTAGTCGTTGTTTTCTGAGCCGAGTAACATTTAAGCTGAAAGGGATACTTTAAACAAGGTTTGCGGGGAGATCTGAGATACTACATCACGTAATGTGGTCATAGACAGAACAAATGGACAAGCGAGATGTGTCAACATTTTCATTTTCGTCGAGTGCCATGAACCAAGAAACAGCCAGCTCTCGCCTTCTCCTCGCTTATGAAGTATGCAAAGGACTTTATCTTGTGACCAGTGGTGGTACAGTTCGCATTGCCGTTTCTTGATAGAGGTAATCATTGCCTGTTGTTGCAAGTCGATGCCATAGATCTTGGACTGGAATTACACGCCGAGGCAAATCCAACGGCTGCCGTGTTGAATGCCGACAAGAACTCGTTTCGAGATTGACAGGGATTCTTAAACTGCTCTCAGAAATATTGATCTGGCTGGAAACACTATGGCCTGATAACCGAACTGTGGTGTGTGGTCTGACATTTTGTGGAACGGAAGATTAGTTATGTTGCGGCAAATTCAATTGATTTTCTGACGAAGAAGCTGGTCTCCGTGCTCGATTTTGCGTATCGGATAGTAAGCCAGGTCAGTTTAAATTCTGTGCTTTTTTCTTTGCTTAATAATCTCTAGAAGTGATGTAAATACCAGTTGTGCACAGGGTGACTTTTATACGAAAAGCGAAAGAAAAGAATTAACAGCAGCGAATGAAGAAAAAAAATTTTTTTCCTTAGCAACGTTGAATACGGCTGTATCTTTTTTACGTGTCTATGGAGTTATTCGCACGTTACTATGCGGTATTTTCACGTTACTAAGGGAGTTGTATAATAAATCGACTTAAAGAAAATAGAAAGGTGTAAGATGAAGGAATCTAGTGAGGACTCCGCAAGTCTCTCCTCGTTCATTGAACGATCCTGGCTGCTTCATTTTTATACTCAGTTTTCGCGTTTAGAAAACCATGTAATAGCGAGTGTCACTGACACAGACACAAGCAACGTCCGAATTGAATTCACGCATCACGCGGAGTTTATTACCTGTGGCATTTGTGTAAACTGTGCGTGACAGTAACGCGCACCAACGATGGCAGTGCCATCCACCACGCGGAAGCTAATCCAGCTGCTACGTTTCAACCAACGAGCTATATAAAATAATCATGACAAAATGTTCCTATATTGCACCTAATGTATCCAAAAGGAATGTTTACTCGTTCTAACGACAGCTTACTTACTCTAATTTGACACGGCCATGTATATTAATCGAGTCATTTAGTCCGCTCAGCCAATAACAATACCTTGCGATTTTGAATAGCATGAATAACGTCAATGTCGTTTCTTCGCAAGAGTAGAATTCGTGTTTATGTATCAGCCACTTTAGTACCTACAAATCAGTTATGTCATTTTCGCTGTAGAGTATCAAGCACGCGAACGGCAACATATGTCTGACGGTCAGCATTCAAGGTAGAAACACTCGGCATAGCGTTCTTTTTGCAATTAAAAATCAACACAATAGCTCGGTCGGTAAGGTCAAAACCTCGGGCGATATGTAAACCAGAAAGTGATATACTCACCACTTCACCAAAACTTCACACGCTGGGTGTCCCAAATCAGTGGAAAGAGAAAACACAATCGACCTCGGACATCACCGCTGAAGCAGCCAACCACATGACCTGCATAATTATTTTCAGACAAGAGTTTGACGTTTGAAAGTAACAGCGATGATTATCATAAATTAGATTGAATAGATTTAAGGTGCCTCCGGAGTTTCATCTGGCGCATTCGTTCATGATAAACTTTGGATCATAACTTTTTTGGCTTTGATGCAATTCCTATAAAACTTTGATAAACTTTGCAGCTATCATTCAGCAATAATACGATTGAATTCAATTTAACTGGGGAAAAATATTTTCAGTGATATTATAGCTTAGTGCACAGCACCTTTTAAACAAAATCGCACCCAGTGAAAACTTTTGCTGGTATATTTTTGTTAAATTTCTGGAATCAGCTTATATTGACTTAATACACACCTTAACCAAGTTTCAGAAATTCGTCGGAGCAGAAGAGCGGAGGTAATAACACCATTAAAATTTCGCCATGAATTTACGTTTACCAGTGACCAACTGTGCGTTTTTATATTGCACCAGGCAGAACATCAGATTAGCGTGGCGACCTGTTTTAAAATCGAGCGCCTTTACTTCCCAGTCACCGTCGTTTTCACCAATCGAAGCATACATTTATTGTTTATGTGACACTGTAAACAATCCATTCTTTGCAGGGTGTTTCTAAAAGACTTCATGAGGGAATTGTGACTGATATATTGGTACAGGTAATAAAAGTGCGCATTCTAAAGTCGGCATTTTAATGTGATACTAAAAATACATGTTTGTCGAAAACGATTCTGGGAAAATACAAATACCAAAGTAAATTTAAGTTACAAAAATGTCCTAATTTCGTTCTTAATGACTAAATGCGTATGATATTCATACTGCATGTTTTTACTTATCAAATACTATACCTTACAGTTCAAAACTTTCATTATCCTTCACTATTTCAATTTCTTGTCAAGAAAAAAACATAATGATGGAAACAGGCAATAATTTTTAAGCTTTGATAGTCCATCCTCTACTAATAGGCGATTCTATTCATTTCATTGCTTGCTTCTTGCAGTACAAAAACAACAACAACAACAAACCATTAAATCATTAAATTTACAGCCATTAACGGCAGTTTGCGCTGGTTCAATCAAATACCTCACACAAATAGACTTTATGCGTCACCAAAGAAACAATCTTTAGAAATAAACTATCAGAATCAT
This sequence comes from Plumapathes pennacea, assembly GCA_964036295.1. NCBI lineage: Eukaryota > Metazoa > Cnidaria > Anthozoa > Antipatharia > Myriopathidae > Plumapathes > Plumapathes pennacea. The sequence continues at coordinate 1,003,254 of OZ038466.1, forward strand.
AAACAGGGTATAATAACTCGAACAGATCAAATATATTATTGCTTCTCGGCAGCCGTTTTCAGGATGCATTAGACAATATCGTCAACGTTGGCATACAAGGAACTGTCATACTCCTTTAGGTTTATGTAGGTCTGCAAAAAAAAAAAGAAAGAAAAAAGAAAGAAAAACAAACAAACAAACAAACAAACAAACAGCAACAAAACTCAGTTAAGCTGGCTAACTAACTAACATTATTGGCCTGGATAAAGAAATGTCCAGTAAAATCCAAAGGAAAGCAGATATGATATACAAATCAATCAAATATTTGTTTCAATATTACTTAGTCCTTAGGCCTATATTAATTAAGTGTAACTTACCCTGTGGTTCCTTTCCATTTTGGCCATGATGCCTTTCAGTTCAGAAAAGGTTGGTCTCTCACTTGGGTTCTCTTTCCAGCAGTCAGTCATGATACAGTACCTAATTCAGGCAATCGCACAAAAAAAAATTCGATTGGATTCCCGAAAGTACAGTCGATCACATTTTTCATACGTTTGTCGCCCACAAGCTATATAATACTTAATTTCAAAAAAATGACAGACAGATATAGAAATATACGATGGAAACTGAAAGTGAACTAGTTGTCGGTCTGCATCACGCAGCGGGTAGTAATATATCTATATCATAATTATTTTAAAATTGATACTGCGGAACGTACCGACTGGCATCAATCGTTTGCCCTTTATCAGATAGCTTTATATTTCTCCGGTGTAACGCCGTTCATAGATATTTATAGTGTACTACACCTTTAATGATTGGAACTTACATTTGATTTAATTAGGAAAAATGACATAATCGCGGAACTTAGAACGGAAGAAATAATGCATTATTGTGAATGTATGTTCCGAGGAATTCCGGCCAAACTTACAACCGATCTTCCAAATGCGCTGGTTTCGGCATTCTATATCCCTCCTGTAAACGAGCTGCAATACGGCGACCGTCCATGTTGGGGTAAGGACGCCCACCTAAAGTTAAAGGAAATCCACAAATTTGAAGTTAAGTTATGTTACAGTTATGTACAGTTTTGTTACAGTAACAGAACAATGTCATTGCTGGAAATCACAGACGTCGCTCCTTACAAGCATCGAACTTATGCAAATGAGCAAAATCAATTTAAGCTAAATTTCGTTAGCTGGTTCGGCGCATGTGAGGAGTAGCGTCTGAGACTGGCCTGAACTTACCTATGGTAAATATTTCGTACAACACAACTCCATAGCTCCACCTTCAAAGAAGAAAAAATGATGCAGTGACTAGTGAAAGAGGATAATCATCATACCTCGGCCTGTAAATGCACGTCTGTAGCTCATAGTATATTTCGACTTCGAAAAGAACTGTGGTCGAATCAAAATTTCGATCGGGCGAAGACGCCATGTTTGATTCATTCAATGTGACGTCATCTAGGAGCTTGAAGCATTACACACCCATTGAAACTTACACATCACTCTGAGTAGTGTACACCCCATAAAGTAGGGATTCATATGCGGTCCACTTCACAGGCAGACGGCCCTTTGGGGTAAGAAAGAAAAATAATATTAGCAAACTAAGATAATAGAATATAAGTAAAGTCACCGATATATTTGAAGTGCAGAGAAAAAGAAATGACACACAGTGTTAGTGACACGTTCATGCAACTGATGCTGACTACACTGGACACCAAAATACATAGTGCAAGGAATAATTTCAATTAAATTAGAAGAGTTTTCTCACCCTGCTTCTCTTGGTGTAGATGTCATCCTGATGCACATCCCGCGCCATACCGAAATCCGTCACTTTACATTTCTCTCCTTCCCCAACCAACACATTTCTGGCGGCCAAGTCGCGATGAATAACCTGAGACACAGCCGCGTGAAAGATTGAACATAAAATAAACTTACTAGGAGTGAATAAAACACAATTTTAGTTCCTCTAAAAGTATGCCCTGACTTTGGAATTAGCCACGCTTTTAAAGGTATCCATCATACATTTCGACTTTTGTGTAACAAATCTCCTTGTACGCACATTGATTAAAACCATTTATTCATTTCTTCCTGTTACCTTCTTAGAAGCAAGAAAATTCATCCCATCAGCGATTTGCCAGGCAAAACTCATCAGCTGCTGTGATGTCAGGTTGGTTCTTGGCTTAACATCTGGGTTCTTGTAATAAGTATCGTTCAGTCCACGGCTCTTCCTCAGGTACCCCAGCAAGTCGCCATACGGGACATACTCAATGATTACCATAGGAGGCTCTAATGAATTTTTACATAAATACTTATTATATTTTACAGAAATGTTTATTTTTGCAGAATACTTGTTTTTGTTCCTTCTCGTTCACTGCGCTTTGAGCCGCTTATTTTCTTGTATTTTGTTAATTAGTAAGCGTTACCTGATTTTGTGACGCATCCTAACAGCTTAATCACGTGAGGGTGAGGTTTGAATGTTTTCATCAGTTCGAGTTCAGCGAGCAAGTCTTTTCTGTCCGAGTTTGGGGCATTTTCTGCAGACAGATAGGCACACTGAATTAGAGAACTGTCATAGCAAACTGACAAGTATAGCAATCAAAATGTAGAGACCTGAGCTTCATACGTCTTTACAATAAACAACAGATTTAAAAAAAAATTAAGCTTTTAAAAAAATAAAACAAGTGATCGGCATGACAAAGTTGAAATCATACAGATTGTCTTCAATACAATTATACCTTTTAACATTTTCACCGCCACAGTCAGCTCAATATCGATGCCACGAATACCAGTCGCCGTTGCTTTACCGACTTTTGAGAAAGCTCCTTTGCCAATGATTTTTTCGACATTGATGTTGGATCTTTTGAGTTCCCAGCTCCTGGTTCGGGGCACGAGAGGCATGTACTCACCAGGTGAAGCAGAGGAGTGAGCAGCGGTATTGGGGAAGTCATTACTGGGATTGATTATACCGGAGTCCAAGTCATTCGTAGATGAAATCGGATCCTAATATTGGTCATTTGACAGGCATATTATCAGAGAGATAAGATGCAGACACAAGACATCTTATATCCAGATGAAATATTAAATAGCATATAAGAATCCGACCGAGTTTGGCGGTATGGTAACTGACAAAGGAAAGATTAAAAGACCGAGAAAAAGACAGAAATGGACAAACATAAAAGACAAAGACAGAAACGACAGACTGGAGGATTATAAATTGCATACACGCAACACTTAGTAACCCACCAAATGAATTTCTTTTCCACTGCGTGCTTCGCATTTCAAACTTAAATGTAAAAACATATATACACAATACTATTTTGATAAATCAAATTTTACATGTTCACAAATACATATTATTCTTTTATAACGAAAGTTTCGAAAACAAACATTATACGCAAGCACTATGCCCGGTTCTTAGCTTTAAAGCTCGATTGTTTATGAACTATAACGCACGATTGACATACTTCTTTCTCTCGTGCTCTTGGCCAAAAACTGAAGAATTTTGATGAAGAAAACAAGAAAAGATCTACACATAGCTTAGAAATCAATTAATGAGCGAAAGCTTCCCAAGGCACTCTAAGGCTGAAACATGAAAACAAAGTTCGGAGACTAGAATCGTGCTTTAAATAACTGCTCAGAGAAAATGCACAACCATGACCAAAGACAATCTTTCTGTACTATAAAGTAGATCAAACTCACCTTGCGTGTTTTTGATTTCCTGAATTAAAACAAACAGATAAAAAATACTCAAAGTATGAAATATTAATATTTGTTTCCAACATCCTAGTTGTGCCTGTTGTTTTCTGCAACGCAGCCTTAGTATCATGTACTGATTTGTTTCTCGTAATCGTAACTTGTTCGTTTCTTAACGTACATAATATTCAATAAACCACCAGCCAATGCTAGTTAGAAAAGGTCACCTGTAAGTCTATTATGTGTTATCTTGGTGATATACTAATAGAATAATGTACACATTTTACTAAAAATACGCAATTCAAAACAGTAACGGAGTTAACGGCATTCAATTTCAACAGTTGGTGCATACTTACCTCGTTTACTCCACCATATAAGGATCAACTGTGCAACAATGATCAAAACCAAAACGGCGATGACAACTCCATAAGCAATGTGAACCTTTTCACAACTGCAGCTTTCTGATATTAGTAAGTAAAAGAATTATCAGTGTATTAAACAAAAAAGTTGTAAATTGGCTCCACCAATTGTTTGTCACATTATACTACACTATACCCTGTAAACAACTATTTAGCATTATTTATTTTAAATATCTAGTTATTAATGTCAAGCCGAAACCATAGCAGGAAAACAAGAAAAACAACATCAGTGAAAACAAATATGTATCAACTTATCGCACCTGAAGTAAAAGGTTTTGTCTTTGTCGCTAGAGCAGCAGTATGTGTTCCTGTGATAAGATAAAATAACGTTTTATAATGGAACGCTTTGGTCTTCTGCGTACAAAATATCTATTGATAAATTTACAATATCAACTAATCTAATTTACACTGGCCACCTGCAATAATAGCCAAACCATCTTAAGCCTATTCCAAGTGCAACACAATGACTAAAAAACTGAACAAAAAAAATCAACAATAAGAAATACAGATATTTGTAGCAGGAAAACAAACAAACCAACATCAATCAGAACAAAAATATATCTTTTAAAATATAACTTATCGCTCCTGAAGTAAAAGTTTTTGTCTTTGTCGCTACAGTAAAAGCAGCTGTAAGTGATAAAGATAAATAAAAAGCAAGTAACGGTATATAACGGAAACACTTCGGTCTTCTGTGTACACAATATTTATTATCATTCGATGCCTTTTTTACCGAGATACTGCTACGTCACCTGCAAATAACTGTCTGCTCATGCGCACTATACTTTTTTCGGCGTGTCAACTACAAATAATATTCCACTTATGCGCAGTTTTCTCCACTTGTGTGAATATGGCAGCTCGTTTTCGCTACAACGCGCGCTTCCCGGTACAATCTTACGCTAAATAATCTGTGAAATGCAGGCACTCAAATTTCAGAGAACACAACAGGTGGAGAAAACTCAAACTAACAACAAGTCTTAATGTGCTCTGAGTAGGTTTGGGCAACATATTGGCGCTTCCTTCCATTTGTTGCAGAACTACACTATATATTTAAATGTTGCCAATTGATTCCTACCTGGAACTACATCGATCTTAACCCAGTTTTCTTTTACCGATTCGCCAAACTCATTTGTTGCTGTAACAACAACCTGGTAGCTCGTTCCATAACTCAGGGATATGTTGAACGACAGATCCTTTTCAGTTAATGTATGTTCTGTTATCCACTCGTTAGTACCGATGTTCCTTTTGTAGATGACGTATTTTGTGATCGCTGCACCGTTGTTTATGGGTTCAGTCCAAGTAAGTGTAAATATGCGAGGATCTTCAGCAGGTACATATTCAATTTTTACTGCCTCAGGTGCACCTAAAATATAATAAGACTAAATTAAACGATCACTTTTTAAACTACGTATTCAATTTATTTGTTTGAAAGCAACATCAAGAAAAAGATAAAACAAACAACAACTCAACAACAAACTACCTAAAGCCCGACGCGACGTTCATATCGAGGCAAGAGGCATTGATTACACAAAATGCTTATTTAAAAACCTGGGTGGGATTCGCAATCTAATGCAATCTCCGATGGTGGTGGACACACACTTGGTAAATACTGACAGCTTTATTCCGAAAAAGAAGAACTGTATCCTGCAAGGCAGGTGTTTCCGTTCGCTTTAGGCGAATTTTCTTTCGGTAGTAGAAAAGGGGAGAGGAGGCAAAAGTTGATAAAGGGAAAGCATAAATATCACATGCAAACGAACGGAACGTCTGTATTGGAGACTAGAAGAATTGCTGTATAAAATATAATATTGGAAATTCTTCTTAGAGTAGGTTTTCACTGGTGTTGTATTGTATTCATTTGCTATTATCCTAACACAAATTTTTCTTTATTCAATTTCCGTATTGGGACTTAAAGTATAAATATCTATAGAACAATTACAGTTGAAACTCTCCGGACGGACACTCGTTAGCGGACAGCTCTACATACAGACACCTTTACAAAACCCCGTTTATACTCTACCTCAGTCATTTCCTGTGTTTACACATTCTCGTAAGCGGACAGTTCCAGTTACGGAAAATTGTTCTGCTTCCCAAGGGTGTCCGCTTACGAGAACTAAAATTGTATAAGACTAAACTGTAAACGAACACTAAAAAAAAAACAGTGTCATTTTGTTCCCGGAGTAGACTATAACAAGCAAAAATTTCAGTAGATTCTATGTAATAATCAGAGCAAGTTGAAGAGCAAATAATTCCAGCCACCCTATACATGATCTCATTTCTTAATATAAGCGGCGGAAGTAATATTAACCGAATTCATAAGTTTCTTTGGTATAACATGCATACAATAATTTCTGCATTCTGATTGGTTGAGCGCGCGTCAATATATCCCAAACAGTGCAAAAATGTGAAATTAACAGTGCAGAAATTTGAAGCCAAACAAAACAAAAGGGCGTGTTTTCATTCCTTAGGACGATTCCGATTCGGTTTGCGAGAAAACAAATCTTTGAGAGACATTTGTGAATTGTAAGGAAATTTGAAAAAGTTGTGCGACGTAAATCATTGTATGTATGTTATTAACAAGTAATCACATGATTTCGAGTGCAATTTTGGAATAAATAAGCACTCGTAAATTTTTCAAAAACCACAAATTTGTGGTCTTTGAAAAATTTACTCGTGCTAATTTATTCCAAATTGCACTCGAAATCATGCGATTACTTATACTAACCAATACGGGTCAGCCTTTTCGTCAGCCAGTAAGGTGTAATTATCACACGGTCAAATCGTTTTGGATATGAAAAATATGCTGTTGGTTGCATTGATGAATAAGATCTGCTCATTAAATTGCCACATACCTTCATATTTTGTCCTAAAATTCTTTTTATCAGCTGGACCCTCTCCTGCCGCGTTTTTTGCATAAACCTCTAACGTGTAGCTGGTATTTTTCGTCAATCGGGACACAGTTGCTTCTTTCACTTTATCGGAAAAAGTTTCATTAAAGTCGGATTCCACAACTCTAACCCTGTAGCCAACGACAGGACTTCCACCATCATCATCAGGAGGGTTCCATCGAACAAACAGGGACGACGCTTTGATGTCGTCATCAGAAAAAGTGACCTTGGGTGCACCGGGTTTGTCTAAAAATAGGAATTACGAAAATAAACAAATAAAACCGTTTAAGACAATTTTAGAGACAATTAAAAATTGTTACAGTTTGCTTTTGTTTTATGTAGATAGTGAATGGCAGCATGTAATCTGAACAACGTATAATGGGTTTTCATTTCTTTGTGTAAAACGGCTGCTGGCATAAATTATATAATAGTTCTTATTCGACATTCGAAAGTAACGACTTTCCGAAAAAACGGCTAACCAAATATAGCGGCCAACCGAAAGTAGCTGCCCCTTTCGTCTGCTAAATCCAAAAGTAACGGGGCTACGGTAAGTCCTTTGAAACGGATAAGAATGATACGGTTCTGAACATATTAGTATCTTGATTCTATATAGTCTGATCGAACAATTCTTAATCAAGTTCGACCACCATTTTTAACTCTCTGGAACGCTCAATAATAGATCAAGTGTAAAATATTGAAGGGTTACTTACGGATCTGTGTGAGTTTGATGGTCACCACGGATTTGGGGGAGAATCCATTGTTCGCCGTGCACTTGTACTCTCCAAAATCATCATCGCTCGTCAAGCTCACACTTGTTTCACTCGTGATCTTCGTCTCCTGTTTTAGTTCGTTATTTTTAGGACCAGTCAACGTTATAGCTGGGACAGGAAGGCCATCTGATTCACACCTTAGGGTAACAGCCTGTCCAATCCACGAGGAGTTACTCGGCAAGAATCCAGTTCTTTTAATTTGGGCTTTGTCTGTTACCGGGACAGAGCAATAATGTAAAGAGTTTAATATCTGTATATTCATACTCGATTCTCAGCACTAATGGAAATGTGCATTGGGCAATCATGGAGAGGACACTGCACACGGTACATTATTATTCCTCTCTATTTACACACAAAAATCATCAGTTATACTGCATTATAATAACTGGAAAAGACAAAGACAAAATATATTAGTAAGAGGTTAGTACAATATGCAGTAACGGACCACCAATACAATTGGGATTCGCTCAGCTGTAATGTTTTCGTTAGAAGTTTATTTTCCTGCAATTCAGTAAAATATATTACATTCGATTCAACCTAAGAGAGCGAATTATTGGGATTAGGTTAACATTGCATTTATTGAATTCCTCCGGCACTATTCCTCAGTATTACGTCTTATGCAGTTCTGAACACCATCACATTACATTACAATACAGTCGTCAACATAATGCCCAAAATAACAGGCATTTTAATACCTTAACAACACAGACGATACGTATGCCCTGAACTCTGACGATGATTTGTTATCATTCTTTTATTTGTTTCCCCTTCCTGATTAAGTCAATGGACTTTTCAATGGTCACAATTAAAAGCATTTAACTATTCTAGGGAGAATGAGGAATCTGAAGCACAAAGAACGTTTCAGTGTCCATTGTGATTCAGCTAATGCTGCCTGGGGACTCGATTGATTGAACGGATGAACGATCATTATGTACGTCAGTAAAAGGTCGGTTTCTTAAATACGGTACTAAAGTCAGTTTTCTGTTCAGTGATGTTTTTTTCTTAAATGTATCAGTTTTGAACTGACTTATTTTTTCGTGTAGCCCCTGTCTGTGTATCACGAAGCAAATAAAATCTATTCTTAATTTACCGTACCCCTTTGTTTCCTTTAGTTTAATAATAAAGATCTTTGGTCCGCTTCAAAGCTCTGTGGTCACCTTGATCTTTGGCTACAATGTAACCAAAAATCTCGATCTATTCAGATGTCAGTAAATTGTAGCAACCGTGCGGAAACTTCATGTCTTGTTGTGCTGTGTTCACACGACCTATCTAAGGTCCATTAAAGTTTCACTCTGAGTTCAAACGGCAGCACCTATTCACTTCTAATCTGAAGCCCCTAATATATACTATTGCATGTAAGACAAAATGTACTACTGCACAAAAGAAAATATATTTCAATAGAGTGGAACATTCGTTATAAAAGAAAGATGATACTGAGAGCGTTTTTCGATTGGTTTCGTAATAGTGTAGAAACTACAGCGCCAAACATATTGATTTGGATTAAAATACTTAAATATTGATACGTAAGATTATTAATAAATGTGCACCTCTTGCTTGTTAAATGTCAGGCAAGTTATTATTTATTGATAAATTTTTATGAAAGCGGTGTAGTTGTGGTTAGGCGATGGGACGGCAGTGGAAGAAGCATCTACGTAGTGTAACCAAACTAAATCCTTCCCTGTCCAGCGGCCACATTGCATAGGATATTCTAAAATTACACTCTACTGTAGCCTTAGCGCTTGCTGTTTTGGCAGGTTTTACGTTGTTGTTGCATGGCTTTGCAAACATAAGTCCCAGCATCTCTTCGGTGGCATTTACTTCTTTCAAAAGTTTTGCCAACATCGGACAGTACGATTCCATCTTTGGTCCAAGTAATGTTTGGTTTAGGTTGACCACTGGCCTCACACGTCAGTTGAAGAAGCTCGTTCTCCTTAATAGTTTTGTTCTGAGGAGATGTCGTGATAGCTGGCGGCACTGCAATTGTTAACACAAACAGATTATACATAAATTATGACGTAAAGCAGGAAGTGCTAACTTCGTTGATATAGGAAAAGAATAAGAAAACTAAGGCACGGGTCGAACGTCAAACTTCTAGAAACTTCTAGAGTCGAACTCATGCAAAACTGACAAATGTTTGAGGTAATTAACATTGGAAAGTTCGACGTTCAAATTATGCAGTCAAAATTCGTAACACTATTATAGAGGAGGTTGTTAATCCGTAATCAATGCGACTTGAAACTTGAACATTATTACGCTTCATACAGAAATTATTTTAATAACTTAAAAGTGCACTCTGCTTGGAATAATTTGTAAATCACAAACACACATGGTAGCCATTTAACCTATCATTGTGAATTCAAAGTAATTTTTTATCCTGTTATGATCGACTTACCATTCACAGTGAGCATAAATGTGGCCTCCTCTCCATCACCAAGAGTGTTGTGTGGAACACATCTGTACATGCCTTGGTCTAAACCTTGCACATTATTAATCCTGTAGGTGCCATCTCTGCTCTTATTCTTTAAAATCCAGGCATTGCCATTCTCGACATAGAACGCGTAATAATCCGCTACTGGGTTTGCATCAGTTGCTTTGCACGTAAGTGTTACTGTATCTCCTTGTAATACTGTGTTGGATCCTGAGCTGGTCAAGTTTATACTTTCTGGTTTATCTGCATGTTCAGGTAGTGGACAAAACAATCGTCGTGGACGGATTCCAAGCCTGTCAAACACTGAACCTCCTAACATACACATATATGCTAGTTGTATTATCAAATCAGGTGTAACAATGATAATAATAATAATAATAATAATAATAATAATAATAATAATAATAATAATAATAATAATAATAATAATGTCTATTTTCACACTAATAACAAACAACCACAAAAAGCTACTTACAGTGTACAATAACTTCTGTCTGTTTAGTTTCTGCTTTTTCGTTGGGGTTGTTCTTCGCTTGACACTCGTACAAATATTTCCCGGATGATCCATGAGGCCTCTTAATATTGAGTTCAATGAGTGTAGCACTTCCTGTTCCTTGGCTTTTTACGACATTTTTACCACTGTCAAGAACCTGAACCCAAGTGACGTTAGGCGGTGGATTGCCATTTGCTTTGCACTGCACTATTAGGTTTTCATTTTCATTGATGGTCATCTTTGCTGGCGGAGGGGTTGTAAACTTCGGAGGAACTGCAAGGACCAAAACAAACAAGTAGTCTTTTTGTCAGGATGTAAATTGCGTTTGTAATCAATTAATAGTACAGCTTTCTTGAAAAGTGCCGTGTTAGAAGTTTAACAAAATTACTTATTTTTGGCGATTTCCTACCGCCGGTACTTGATCCTTCACTTCCAGCCCATCACTTGTGTTCAATGACAGTGTAACTATGTAATATTTCCAACTTTTAAAACTCGACCGGGTTTTGTTTTGAGTTATTTCGAGACCAAATCGGGTCAGCTGGATAGTGTGTGCGCATGTACACACGTCTGCATTTAATTGGCATTCAATGACTGAATATATAAAACTCGGATATCTCCATGAACAAACTGAGTAACATTCAACAAGTAACAGGTTAAGATTAGTGTTGCTGTGTCCATCAATGGCAACAACAAAAACGCGATGAGCACAATGACAAAAAACTAAAAATAAAAAAATGCGAGTAACGAGTAAAATGCCGGCCCGTATTACGCGCTAAACCATCGAATGAGGGATTTATTATATGACTGTGACGTAGTTTTACCTTTATATAAAATATATTTCAGCAAACATAAAACAGAGACTTCGAGCAAAACTGTTTTCATTCAATCCCAGGCAAAATGTACGCACACTCATTTACACAAAGATTCACTTACAGCTTCCAATCCGGTCATCGATTTAAAAATCTTGACAGAAAATTAAAGAAGTTATGCCACCAAATGATCGAAGTTCAATTCAGATTAAATGTGCTGAGATAAATGCGCTGGAGACGAAAATGCTTGCTTCGACAGAATAAATATTCAGCGAACAAACGTGCTTCGAGCGCGGGTTGAAATCGATCACTTCGCTTAAACTTTTAACCATTTTTGTTCTTCAATAGCAAGCAGCTTTGTACTCAAAACAGGGTTTTTATTTTCTCGGAGTAGTTAAGGAATAAACACAAGAACAGAGCCAGCGAATGTGTACGTTGAAGAATCTGAAACTTTCATAACACAGCTAGGATTTTTACCGCCTACACGTTGTCAAGTTATAGATTATTAACAACTCACCGATTTCCTGCCTGGTTGTAGAAAGTTTAAGACCCCTTCCAGTAAAGGAACCACTCAAAACAGTGTTCGTACACGGCAAAAATCATTTTGCAGTGTTTACAGTGACGGCATCGTGCGGAAAACTTTACGGAGTCAGAACTGCCGTTTGTCCATGGCGATTGTTCGCTTTCCACCAACTGAACTGTGCTTTCTCTTCCTTGACAAATTATCCAGTAACAGTTTCTTTCGATGGAAGGGTCTTGTATCTGAAAAGTCATAGACTTTCGTTGCACCGTTTTACCTTGCACTCAGAAAAATCTTTGATTCATTTGTGATACGCGCGCGTCTAAACCGGTCAAACCGGTTTTCTACAGTGTAATACGGATTTGAAGTGTGTAATACGCTCCCGTACCGGCACTCTGTTGCGACCTTATATGATAAAACTACGTCACAGTCATATGATAATTTTTATTAGCCGGTACCATACTCTCGAGTGAAATTTGATTCTTTGCTTGACCTTGTCTGGCCCATTTTGTCATTACTCCCATCAATACTCCACAGTAAAATGCTGAATAAAAAAAATTCAAGACATTTTCACTAAAACTGTAAACGCAATATGTTTGACAAACGTTGGGTAAATCTCTAAATGCATTTTTTACTAATATCACGACAGCATTTTTTGTGTTTAGAACATTACTCCCTTTTAGTCAAACAAATAATTTGAATCTAATTATCTCTTTTGTTGTCATTCAGTGGAGTATTGTTGTTTTTCCTTCAATACAAGGGGAACATTAAGCGGATTATGCACCAATATGGGCTTTAGATATAACTATTCACGGTAATACACTTTTCCAGTTTTTAACTGTTTTAAACGGAGTATTGTCTGGTGTAATGTTGAGCATTCTCCGTCTGACGTCACATGAACAGTTGTCGCCGCCATAACACGGCTATTCGCAAGCCGTATGAATTATTATTCGGTTCATCAAAATATCAGGTGTTATAAGCAAGTTCTATAACAACAATCCGTGAATGAAACTTGCCGTAACGGTGAATTTCCGCCACTAAACAGCTGCACCCCGGTACCAGACTCGGCCTAAGTGAATACTGTATTCCCTTTCAAGTAGGATATTGAACGAGGATCCATTTTCCTCTACACTAAATATGTTTAGCATCTATTCTTTTTAATACAGTCAATCGTCTTAATGTAAAATGCAGCTACTTAAAAATATATAAATTTCCTGTCACCAGATCTTTTAACCTTTAGAAGCCTAATGTGGGCCCTACTTTCTGCTAGCGGACAGTTTCTCGTTTCTATTTTTTTACAAACTAGACGTAAACTGATTTCTTGTGACAATATCTGCCAAGGCGTATCAAAATATTTCCCGTCCCCTCAGTTCAAGAGCCTTAAAACAGCGATTTTACTTCTGCAGAACAAACACAATCATGGTCAAAATTGTTGGGACGATTTCAAGCTTACCCCCTCCCCCCATTCAGTGTTGGGTAGTTGAGCATGGTTCGTCTCATAGCTGCACCACGGGCCAACATTGCATGAATGGAGGGGAGGGGGAGGGACTTGAAAACAAGAAATATGAGACCCCCATAGGTTGTACGGATTTACATTGTGCTCCGGATGTGCGTAAGGGGAGCGTCCCAACGACTTTTGACTATGATTGTAGGTCTCATTATAATCATATGCTTTTGCCAACTTTTCATGTAAAACATCCCACATAAGTTAGGGGGAAAATCATGATAAGTTCGTGGCATTGCTCAGGTTTAAGCGTCCGCCATGTCACGAGAGTGCGGGGTGGTCGGCTTCCCTGCCAGTTCCCAGTTAAGTTGAATTTAATCCTCTCCCATCTCCTGATCAGTGTTGGAAGGCATCAGCGGCAAAAGTTGGGGATGCTGTAATTTTGAAACAAACCTCACCTGTCACAATAAGTTTGCTCAACTTTCCATAATCGACTGAAGAACGCAATAAACCACATCGGTAGGTTCCGCTGTCCCCAGTCTCCACCTTTGAGATCACCAAAGTCGCATTTCCTTCAATGTCGAATCGGTTTGAGACTCCACTGTTCCTGCTCACTTTTCCAGCGCTGTCTTTGATTAATATCACTCGATACGTTGATGTCTTTTTATAATTGATTTCAAGTTGTTTGAAACTCCCATAGATGAGGTAGTTCCATTTTAGTTTGACGACTGAGCCAGCTGAAACATACGTTGGATTTCTCGGAACCTCAGTGAATGGATCAGTCAAACCTGGGAGAAGTGAGTTTCATTTTTTAAGAGCCAATATTACCAATCCAAAGTAATATACTATTATTATAATTATATGCTTTGAGCTGAATTTTTTACTATAACAGCACGGGAGCAAAAATATTTTATTCAATAGTGATTGGCTGAGCAAAACGTTAATCATTCATTATGGCATAAATTTGCTTGATACTGGTCAGTTGCTGATTAAATAGTAATCACGAATGCCAACAGCTTTCAAGATCTATTATCCGAATAGTGATAGATGTGGTTGGCGACTGAAGTCACCACGAATGCGGATTCCTCTAACTGGTACTAACCACGTGAAGCCACATGCCCTTGAACCGCCACGTGTTGGCTTTTTCGCCACTTTTCGGTAGTTGCAGCTTAACGTTCAGCTTAATTATTGTCGATAACTAGACGTCCGATACTCTTCCTCTCCTGATCGTCAACGGCCCATTGAGCACTTTAGTTTCGCTGTCCGGTGACTTTCATCATTTACAGAGTAAGTGGTTTTTCGTGATTATCTCGGGGGAATTCACGAAAAATCGTTTACCGTGTATATTATTTTTATATCGTTTAACGTGGTATACATTGTGCACTGGATTTAGTAAATAAATAAAAATCCTTTATAGTACATTATGGGTAAATCACGAAATTTGTCGGTATATTCGTAGCCGTAGACAATGAACGCAGCCAAATTCGGCAAAATTAGAAAAAAAAAAAAAAAAGAAAACACGCAAAAAATCAATTCAACTTAAGAATAGGCAAAAAATATGGCGAATAAGGATATAGTCTTTCTTGGTTCCTAGTACTGTTTTCGCCGTCCCACGCGGGAAGCCGCATTTGCAAGTGTCACCGCTCTTCTGAGACCCTCCCGAAAGTAAAAAATTCTCTTCAAACTTCCCTGAAAAGGTAGGTAATATAAAGGGTAATATAAAATGTAATCCCCGAACGAAGTGAGGGAAATACTCACGACACTAATGCAGTAATATTATACCGCCTACTTGGAGACTCCAAGCCTGTCGCCATCTCGAAATTTAACGTTGTCTGTCAGTCAGTCTGTCTGTCTGGCGTACGACTTTAGGCGCGATTACCCCGCTAACCAATAACAAAGGCCGGGTCGATCACGTGTACCCTATTGTTTTACTCGGAATAATTTAGAAATTAGACTTGAACGAAGCAACAATATATCGTAGCTGCTTTCACGAAAATGGAAAACTTAACTGAAAAACTTGAAACACAACAGTCTCGCGAAGCTCGTCTTCAAATGAGAAGGGGAACCGGCACGAGCAAGGCGAAATCGT
Organism: Plumapathes pennacea; assembly: GCA_964036295.1. Lineage (NCBI taxonomy): Eukaryota > Metazoa > Cnidaria > Anthozoa > Antipatharia > Myriopathidae > Plumapathes > Plumapathes pennacea. The sequence goes on from OZ038466.1 coordinate 1,018,776, forward strand.
GAAACGAGTGAACAGCGCCAAATTCGTCTCGAGGCGACAATCCTGTTATGATCGACAGCATCATAAAAAGAATCGTGCCGAAGAAACGACTCCGCAAAAAAAACAGCGCATGAATGCCGATCAAAAGCAACATGAACAAAAGCGGATAACGCCGACAACTCCACAGAGGAAACAGCGCATGAATGCCGATCGAAAGCGACATGAACAGAAGCGGTTGACACAGACAACTCCGCAAAGAGAATCCAATCGCCACCGAGTAGCTTCTCGACGTGGCAATGAATCGGAGTACCCGCAGGCTTCAAGCTCAAAATGAAGCCAACACTCGACGCCGACAACAGCGTGCTGCAGTTTTAAGCTGGTGTTAAGGTGGTGTTACACTGGTCGATTTGCAACGACGATTTGCAACGATGCGATGTTGCGCTAAAAATCGTTGAGATGTAACACCCCATTGCGAACGATTTTTTGCGATGTTTGCAGTGCTGCAACGCGTTGCAAATTTTTGAAAGCGATTCAAAAACTTGCAACGCCGTTGCGTGCATTTGGAGCAAATTGGCGTTACAAATCGTCGTTGCGAATCGACCAGTGTAACACCAGCTTTACACTTTACGCTTTATGCCATGTACACTTGATATTACGCTCGGGGATAACCAAAAACATTTATAGCAGTGTTTTGAGGAAAGAATTGGCCACTATTATCAGGACAACAAGTATTTATTTACAGTGTGCCAGTTCCTTTGCAGCATCCTTCCAAGATTTATGTCAATTGTGGATGAATAGTACAGGTTAGCTATGAAAGTGCATTGTACTGTGTACATCATGTGAATTATCTTATTAATCCACTTAAAACTTGGTGCCTTTTCTGATTTTTGTAGGAGCAAAGAAAGAGGTTCCTTGGCTAAACTTACACTTCGGTCCAAGTGGAAGTTCAATTTCTATGTTGTTTATAGGTAAGTACTGTATAATAAATTTGCAACAATATTTATCAAAGAGAAAAACCTGAACATGTGTTTTCATCTCCAAAGATCATGCTAAAGGAAATGTTAAAGTGAAGGAATCATGCTGAGAAGCCAACTCCTGTGCTGTTAAGGGATCCTCATATACCAAGTCACTGACATCATGAAAGCGTAAGATTGTCAGGAGCCAAAAATGAACTCAATGCTGACGTGTACAACCTGATTGTCTGGTCCAACAAGAATGCCAAAGGAAAATGTTCTCAAAAACATTTGGTTGGTTGCTTTTTATGAAGGAAAACTTCAGTACAGTTATGTAATATAAGTGGCAATAACATGTGAGTATATAAGGCCAGCACCAAGGTAGACAGTAATCAATGTTGTAACAACAAGTTTAAACCCTTTCATACCTAAGAGTGATCAAATTCAATTTTCCCCTTCAGTTGAAAGTGTACTGTATTGTACAGTATAGAGAATATGTAGCTTTTTGTACCTTTTTGGTTAAGTGAATGCTGACTAAACTGTCACTTCTCACTACATAATTTATTTTATATAATGTATTTTGAAAAAGCTGAGAGATTCTGCATTTAGGCTTGGGAGTGAAAGGGTTGTTTACCTGTATTAAGTTCATGATAGTTATTATTCCCTTATCCTCCAAGGGATTGTGCTCCTGCATGCTTTTGGTTGGGGAGTACGTTCCTACTTTTTCCTACAAGGTTTTGGGTTTTCGTACCAGGCAGGAGCACTTGATGAAGCTTATATAACACAAATGTATGATAAAAAGGGCACACAATGATTGGTGTGCTGTATGATGATGATGACAATAAGATTAAGAATAAAAAAAAAAAAAAATGATGCTGATATATATATTGTTTTTTTTATTGGGTCAGAGCTTAGTAACACAAAGTTACTATATTTCAGACCACTCTTTTTCTCTTTTAAGTGTTCAGCACTTGGTATAGTACAAGTAGTAAAACGTTATTTTAATACGCTTGCCCCATCATCTACAACAAGCTGGTTACATCAAAGGTCGTATAAAATAGACACATTACTTCTATGTTTATTTTTTTGTGTCGAAACTTCTAATATATGCCAGTGCAGGACGGAGTGAGGGGGTATCTGCGATTATCGTATTTCTAGTATACCTTAGCTGTGGTTTGTGGTGTGATTCATTGGAGCCAGTTTAGGGGGACTTTGCTTGTATCCAACCGCGGCGAAGCAAAATTCCCCTAAACGGCAATGAATGACGTCACAAACTACAGCCAAGGAATAATACTTTATTACCTACCTATCAGGGAAGATTGAAAAGAATTATATATATTCGGGAGGATTTCAGAAGAGCGGTCTCGCATTAGAGAGACTGACCGTGATCAACCACCGTGACAAACCAGCCGTGTGCGTGACAAAACAATGCACAAACATTGTGCCAAACACAGTGTCCACTTTCATTTTGATCGAGGTGATCGATACATGAGGATTTAAACATAGCTCACAAAAATATAGCTCTCTGACTGGGCATATTACTACAAAACATCCGATCGTTGACTTGACACGTCGCTGAAAGAAAATTAATCTGGCATACACGGAGTACGCGGAAGTATAAATCAAATTTCAGTTCAAAGTCGAATTAACTTAAAGCGACGTTGACAAAATACTATAGTAGTAATTGATGATTTGGGACTGTGAAAGCTATTGCAGCTGGTTTTCAAGTGTAAGTATGTATACTAAAACTCCGGCAGCAAAGACGATGAATTGACTGGCGCTGAAACGCGATGCAATTTCAAATATTCCTGAGCATGTCGCGTTGCTAATATAGCACACCGATTCGCTTTTTATTTTTGCAGTCACTAAGCAACGTTGGATCTTCTCACAGTTGTATGATATTTATACATTTTGGATTGGTAGAGCCGGTAGTTAATCTTCCTAAATGAGCAGTTGAATATTAAAATCGTGATCAAAACACTGTAGTGAGCTGTTAGTTCCTTCCGGGTTTAAACAGCGACATTCCTGGAAGTCTTGTCAATTAAGAGACACACTTACCTTCAATAGACAGAAATGTAATAATTGTCAAGAAAACAATGGCTTGTAAGGGGCGATTCATCGCTGCTCCCCGTGCAATGGACTGGGCCGCCAAGGACTCTGGCCGAAGGGTCAAATTACGTCAGTCCTGCGGTGATTCAATTCGCCGGTTATCACCGAACGGATCCGAGTGGAACCGAGGTCCAAGCGAGTGTGTTTGTGACCAATTGACCAATTGTCTTGGTCTTTCCGGCAGTTTACACCTTTAACGGCAACTCGGTTGGAATTTTCTCATTTGTTGAACGAGATGCATGTCGAGACCAAGGAGAATCTCATCAACTCAGTTCGCCAGTTGCGCTTTCAGGAACTACCGATTACTATTGGCAACAGGTCTTGATGGATCGGTACGTGTCAAACACACACCAATATTCAAAATACCAACCAATTTCCAAATCACAAACCAATTTCACTAAACGCAAACAAGTTTTCAAAATAACAAAGTAACTAAACTTGCAAAACACACACCCAAATTACAAATCGCAAACCAGTCACGCCACACAAGCTAAATTTGAAAACACGTTCGTCCCAGGTCCCGGCCGAAACATGTGTTGTGATGTACCGTTATAAGCCACAACTTCGGAGAGGGAGGAAAATAGCTTACTGCACCTGCTGAGGTGTTAAGTTGGATACCGCAAATGCTCTCTAAAATTGACCATGTAATGGAGGTGGGGGTTTTTCCGAGTCACATCAACAATGGCTACCCTCAAGGCGAGTCAACGGCCTTCGATTCAGGGCGCAGGAATAACAGGGGGCACGGGACACGTTAGAGTGAGACTGATCAAGTCGAGCTCGTCTTACCATTTGTGGAACTGGAAACATTAAGAACATACCGACAGACCGGTCAATATCACCTGTTTCCCAAAGGCATCTCGCTCTCCATTAGGCCACGCGAAGGCTGGGGGCAAGGCGTAAGCCCCAGCAGGGTGGCTACGTATGGGATAGAAACTTGATAGGTTTTCAACAGACAATTTAAACAAAGAAGGAAGTATTAACGAACCCAATATTACATTTAGCAAGTGAATCAGGTGTGAAAATTGAAAATGGTTGGCAGTTCCTCACATGACTTTACAATAACTTCAATGACTAAGAAATTACACATTTCCAAATTTATGGGTCACTATATTTATCTCATGGGATGTTCCTGGCATAAAAGATAATTTTTTTGGTGTAACTGACATTATACGAGACAACCTGAAATGTTCTGTACACACCTTCGGCTGCCTTTTCTTATTATATGGTAATATTTGACCATTCATATATTCAGTTACTGTCATGTCAGCAGTGTTGCTGAAATACCTCTGATGTTATTATTATTACTATATTATTAATTTTTATTAATTTTTTTTGTAGCATCTTCATCACAATCTAAATCTGACAAAAAAGTATATTGTGGGTTACACTAACATTTTTTTATTTTTGTGTGCACAAGGATAACATACTCTCTTTTGACATCATCTTGATGCCTATTCATCTTGGCTATCACTGGGCTCTTGGAGTGAGTATTTAGAATTGTAATATCTTTGTTTTTAGAGAGGGAGGGGGGGGGGGGGAGTGGGCTGGGAAAATAAACTAGCAGCTTGGGGTAATCCCTAGTAGGAAACTGTTCTCCAACATTCTGTAATATGTTTATTTACTTGTAAATCATGGAACAATCATATTATTACTGTAACTTAATCGTTATTCTCAACTGACATATGTTAATTCATTTATTCCATAAAGGTAATTGACACACGGAAACAGGAAATTCTTTACTTTGACTCCATGCATGGAACAAATCAAGATTTTTTTGAGAGGATAAGGTAAAATCGTCTTTTAGGGGTTGTCTTTCTTGAATGAACCATTTTCGTACTGTATACTGAAATAATGTACACTACTATTATTATTTTAAGGTCTTGCTTAAGACAGCAAGCTGTCAAAGATGGCTTTCATGTGAATGCCACTGACAAATGGTCCCATAAAACCCCAAAGGTATGGATCCAGTGTATTCCTATGATATATGATCTCTATGATATATGTGTAATGTTGTATTTCATTTGTTATCTATTTCAAGGACATACCTAAACAGGGAAATGGTTTTGACTGTGGGATGTTTGCCTGCTTGGTGAGTGTGATGAAAATAATTTGGGTTTTAAATGATGAACTGGACAAACATTTGTACAAATCAAGTTTATTCAGGGACAATTCATCAAGTGGACATATTATCAGTGAAGTATGAAATTTGGAACAGACAAAACAAATCTTATCACGAATTTAAAAAAATGAAAGCACTTAACCTACCATTGGGAAAAATTAGATAGGTTTTTCAAACTGTAAAAAGTTCTCCTATAGTGTACAGTAAATTGCACAAAGAAAAAAGTTAGAAAACATTATTTCAAAAATAAATTACTTATTTAAGATGTTTCAATGTCCACTTTCACAATTTCACTAGTATGCTGAAAACTACACAAGACTGGGATCCTTCCAGTTCTCACAGGTATGTAAAAGTGAATATTACGCATAACAGGGAGGATTAATATATGAAAGCAAGATTGGATATTGAAACTACGGAAAAAATTTCAACAATGTAGAATCAGGGAACTTGTTACTTAAAAATTACATGTAGCAGGAGATTAACTCACTTTAATGCTGCATAACATTTTAGGAGGATATTCCCACACTGAGGACAAAAGCTGCTGAAGATATCCTTAAAGTGTCACCATCTGCAGAATAAAACAATGGTGAAACAAGTTGCAGATTTTCTATCAATACAGTAGTTAAAAACTTGTTATTTATTCTTTCTGATGTCTTTTTTTTTTGGTGTGTGCATCTGTCAAATCATAACATTGCTGTGCACTACTCTTTCTGAAAGCCAATGTACATCACACCAATCAAAAACATTATGAGAAATGCACATATAATTCCCACGCCCTGCGTGGGTACTAATCTGAACACATATCGTTTTTGAATGTCGTTCACGGGGCGACCTCCCCGCGCAGCGGGGTTTGCTGGGAAGAACCTCGGAACAGAATCACGTCGTCGCGCAGCGGCGAGGTCCACGCGCAGCTGGGATTGCTGGGTAAAACCTTCAACTTCGTTCCCAGGCTCTTCCCTTTCCCGGCCGAACACGTAAGCTTTTTGCGATTTGAATGTTGTTCGCGGTACGACCAACCCGCACCGCGGGGAATGCCGGGTAGAACCTCGAAGCAGAGTACCTCGTTCCCAGGTTCTTTCCTCTCCCGGCCCAACACGAAGGCTTTTTTGCAATTTGAATGTTGTTCGCGGGAGGTCGACACTAGATAACATAGGGTGGAGGACCCCTGAGTTTTCGGAATATTTCCGACTTTACGATGACGTCACACGAAACCACAATTCGGTAAAACAAGATGGCGGACATGCGAGCGGTTTGAAGCGATGCCCAACGGACGGTATTTTCCAGAGTATTTCGTCGTATATTCACTCATTTCTACTGTTACCGATTTCTATGTACCGATGCATACGAATCGGCATTTAGTAGTCCGTGCAAAAACCTACAAAGACTCTCGAGCGGTATGGGTTACCTGACTGGGTGTTAACGAGGAAAAAAAAAAACAGCCAAATACATGTAAATTTGAAATAATTTAGTGCAATGATGTATACTGTTCCTCTTTCTCTCTTGTTTGGCACTAAAAGGTATGAGCTAGAGGCTGCAACCCTTTGGTCACCAGTTGGACATTACACCACCTGTTTCAATTTTAAGGGCCAGTGGATGTTCTATCATGGGATGGCAGTGAAGTATGGAAGGGGACTAAGACCATACAATGGAACACTACAAGGATACCATTTGTCCCATTGCATCTATGTTAATAGGCTACTGAAATGAGAAACTGTGTCAGCCGAATGCACTAGATGGAAGCCCTGGCCAAATGAGCTGTGTCCATTTGGCCACCCAGCTGTTGCATGTTGAATGAGTTTTGATCTTACTCAAAATTTTGTGCAACATTTGTTTTGTTCTCTGGGGTGTTGGTTTTGTTTTGCAGTCATTTGGCCACCTTAATGCAACATTGTAGTACACTGGAGCAGGTGCTTCTTCCAATAATTCTTACAGTATGATCTTCTTGTTACACGAAACATGTTTTGCTGATTTGGCCACCTCCATGAAACATCGCCTTCTATTGCTACCTATTGAACTCTTGTAATTCCCACGCCCTGCGTGGGTACTAATCTGAACACCATGTCGTTTTGAAATGTCTGTATTTCACGGACCGACCTCCCCGCGCAGCGGGGCTTGCTGGGAAAAACATCGGAACAGAATCACGTCCCCGCTACGCGGGGTTTCCTGGGTAAAAAAACATCGGAACAGAATCTCTAACATCGTTGCCAGGCTCTTTCCTCTCCTGACCTCAACCCGGAATCTCATGTTGAAATGTCTGTATTTCACGGACCGACTTTTGATCACGTGGTGTCCTGGTAGTCCGGACACGAGAGGAGATTGAATGAGTTTTTGCACTCTTGCCAAACTACGTAGTGTATGAATCAAGCAAAGAATCAAACGGAACACTCTCACGAGAAGAAACAAGTTCGTCTTCAAAAACGAAGAGAGCAAGACATACTAAGACGAACTCGTGAGACAAGCGGCGTGACTGAGAGCACAAGCAGAAACGAGCTCAGGAGACAAACCAGGAAAGAGAACAGCGCACTACAGCCGCCCGGAGCATCATATGCAGAAGCAAGCCCAAGCCAAACAGCTCAGGAAAGAGAACAGCGCATGAAAGCCGATCGAGAACAAGCTGCTTCCCGACGCCACAATGAAACGTCCGGAGAAACAGCCCGTAGGCTTCATGCTCAAATTGAGGCCAACAGTCGACGCCGTGAGCAACGTTTGTCTCTTGTCGAAGGGTTTCTGTCGAAGAACGGCGCTTCCAGAGGCAACAACATCTGCCTAGCCGTGGATGGGCTAACCCTGACAACCCGTTGAACAGCAGGAGGACTGAAGATAAGCTACATGTAAAATAGTGCTTGAAGGCCAGCCGATAGCTCCAAGGGCAGGTAAGACACGTCTATTTACTTATTCACTCAACTCGTCCATTATGCATTGCTTCGAGCTTATCGGACATTTTGCGGCCGCGATAAAATTTTGTTGTTGTGATGCTATAAATTTCCACGACAGAAAACTGTTTTGACCGTTTGAGTCTTGACAGTTAAATCAACTTCCAGTGTCATACAGTGCAGAGGTTAATTTGAGACTTGGCAGTTTGCTTTGTAGACAAAATCACAGCATATATATCACTCGCACAGAAGAATTTGGCGTTTCTGTGCATTTGATTAGAGAGAACTGTGTTTATTAAAATTGCAGCACTAGAAACCATTTCAGTTTATCAAAGAACAGATCAAAATATTTGTCCTCTGTGAATTATACAGTGCAAAAACTTTGTGAGTTTTGGTTTAAATAGGCAGGTTTTTTTTTTTTTTTTTTTTTTTAACTGCTTGGCTGTTTTTATCATGTACTGTATAACACTGTATAAGTACTATAAGTCAAATGTTATTTGAACTGTGTTTTTTATGCTGGGCTAAACTTTCCAAAACCTGGCCACTACTTTCCATAACAATACAGTCTTTGTTTGTATATATACTTCTTCACCTTACCGCCCCCCTTCCCTTTGCTATAAATTATAGTATATACACTATTATGAAATGTATATACAAATAAACAGAATGTTTGGTAAACTAGATATTGTTATGAATGATTATTTTGTAAATTTGGCATCAGGAAAAGAATGTAAATCTATTGCTGCATTTCCTTTTGCATTTTTAAATTAGCAGTTTAGCTGTATTTTATACATTACTGTGTATAAAGTAATGTTCAGAAGAGATTTCTGTGTTTAGCTGGTATGGGCAGAAAAAAAATGCCATGATCTAAACAAGTTCAATTAGATAATAACCCTGACAAGTCAATGCCTTCAGTACTATTAAGGTCAAAAATCATTTGCAAAGATACATAATTATAACAGCCAAACAAGTCAATTTGCATTTACCACAGTTAGTTTCATTTTACTTAAGCCAGCACTTTACTAGCTAGCATAAATTTCTTCCTTTTCCCAAATAGAATATTAGTAACTAGCAGGACCCCCGTAAAATACGGGGATCGGATTTCTTTTTTCCTAATATTTTTTTCTGTCTTTTTTTTTTCCGTTTTGAATTCCATTTTGAGCATCTCGAACGCAGTTTGCAGTGTCCATGTACAAACTTCTGTAGTGCTTTTGCCACTCAACCGTACTCGACTCGTCGAACCACCGATTGATTGACATCAAAATCTCTCTGTAGTACATGTACCACTCGGTGAATCGCAGATCGATCGCCATCAAAATATTCCCGTTTTTCGAAATTCTTTTCGTTCTCTTCTCCTTTTTGAATTCAATTTCGATCATCTCAAGCAGTCTACCGCGTCAAAGTACATACGTCCCTGTAGTTGCATGTGCCACTTGACCATACTCGACTCGTCGAACCACCGATCGTGCAACATCAAAATCTTCCCGTTTTTCGAACATGCGGCAGCATCACTCCGCCATCCAGACACCTGAAATTCTTCTTCTTAACTCAAACGGAACTCTCACCTTCAGTAATCGCGTCCCGTGGGCTTGGTTGAAAGGCAACGGTCGAGAAGATTTCTGGCTTGCTTGTGCCGGTGATTCAATTCGAATTGACGATATCGTAATTATGACTAACAATCGTACGCGAGCGTCAGAAATTCAAATCACACATTATCTAATTACCGGTTTAATTTGTTACGTCACAAATCGAAATTATATCAATTTGTTACACACACACACACACACATGAGCCGCGGTCAGCGGTTGCTTAGCGTATTATTATATAGAGATGATATTTTATAAAGTTTTCTTTTGAACATTAGTTTTTTTTCCATGCAGCTGCATGACATTAATTTCTGGTGAGATTTGTCTAAACTGTTACCCCAACACAATCTGCTTCCCCACCCACCCATCTATCTCCAGCCACAGAACACACTTTTTTAATTCTAGACTTTGATGCTTGTTTTGTTTTTCATAGGTCTCTAAATATCAAGACAAACACGAAGTTCACGAAGTCCAACTGGAAAAAGTATCTTTCTGTGATTAGGAAGAGTTAGTTTATACCCACATGACATGGGAAATGAGACTTTAAGATAAGAATGTCGATACAGTACTAAACTGATGTTCTTCTCATGTCTCACAGCATCTTACAGTGCTGGATAATGTGCGAACCTGACTCTCATTTGCCTAATATTCTGTAAAAATATTGAATATTTATAGTGCACTTTTTCATTTTCACTCACAGAAGAGTATAGGGTTAGGGCTATATTTCTCTGGCATGGAATTTTGTGTTTGTACATGTACTAGGCAACACATGCAACAACTGAGAACTCCTGAGAAGTATAATGTAACCTACAGGTACATGAGAAGTATTTAATATACAGTATTTTACCAATGAATTAGTGCAAAGACTGACTCTGTATACTTTCTTATGAGACAAAATAAACAGTACTGTGAAATGGACATGGCATGATGAAATAATATTGTGAGAACTTCCTTCTTTCAAGATCACCCTACATGTTATATAATAAGATTACTGTACTCTTCAAACAGCAATGGGACTGGGGGGGGGGGGGGGGGGGGCAGAGTACTATGCCATATAGGTATGTGCTGCCCCAAAGAATATTGTTTCAAACATTTTTAGTCTGAAGTAGGGTATAGATTTTGTGTTTTTGGCCTGGGATAGGGTATGATTTTATTAGAAATGTGTCGCAGTGGACAGTGCATGGCAAATGGAAAAAAAAAACAGGGCAGAAATGGTTGCAAAAGAAATATATCTCTAAAATAGGTCTTAAATAGGGTATACATTTTGGAGTCTGGTCTGAAATAGGGTATAGTAAATCAGATATTTTGGTTTGAAATAGGGTAAGAGGTTTTCAGCTTCAGGCGGCACACCCCCACCCAAAATTATGATGAGTACTCCCCGAAATGGGACACATGCCAATATCATGTAAATGCTAATATAGTGTCGTCCGCCTTTAATTACGTTGTACTAGAAATACGATAATCGCAGATACCCCCTTGCTCTGGCCACTATTACTTTGGTACTGCTCAACTGCCAGACTGACTGACTGACAAACGAACATTAAATTTCAAGATGGTGACCCGCTTGGAGTCTCCAAACAAGACGATTTTGCTCCATTAGCATCGTGATTATTACCCTCGCTTTGCTCGAGGATAATATTGAGATGTGTGGTGAAAGCATAGAGTACATGAGAGCTCTAGCAATGTCATACAAAACCGATTACTTGGCCGTGGGGCCTCTGCGAATATCGTATTTCTAGTAAATAACTGAAATTTCGTTGCCTTACCTCAACCTATGTTATAAAGTGCCTTGTAGTCTGTTTCGCGTCGTTAACACCCAGTCAGGTAACCCATACCGCTCGAGAGTCTTTGTAGGTTTTTGCACGGACTACTACATGCCGATTCGTATGCATCGGTACATAGAAATCGGTAACAGTAGAAATGAGTGAATAACAAGGCGAAATACTCTGGAAAATACCGTCCGTTGGGCATCGCTTCAAACCGCTCGCATGTCCGCCATCTTGTTTTTCCGAATTGTGACTTCGTGTGACGTCATCGTAAAGTCGGAAATATTCCGAAAACTCAGGGGTCCTCGTGTCGACCTTCGCGGGGGGACGACCTACCACCCGCGCCGCAGGGTCTTTTGGGAGTCCGTTGCGAAGCATCAGACCATCACTTCATCTGGGGAGGTACTGTACTAACACGATGGCCTTCAAAGGCGATGACAAGACAAGCGAACAACGGTACACCGAGAAGCAAGACGAAAAATCCGATCGGAGAAACACTAGCGGTTGATTTATAGCTGAGATAATCGGTCGACCGTTCACAGCTGACTCGCATTTACCTTCTTGGATCGAACTTTTATAAACCATTTGAACTGCCTAACATGGTTACTGGCACTTAAAAGCAAGTTATGATCAAGAGCAAGGCCCGAGAAACAATTCAAGACATAAAATAGTGCTTGAAGGGCGGCCGATAGCTCCAAGGGGAAGGTAAGACACGTAAATTTACTTTGTTCACGTCACTCAATTCGTTCGTTCTGCATAATGCTTCGAGTTTATCGAACATTTTGTGATCGCGGTAAAACTTGGTTGTTGCAATGCTATACATTTTCACGACAGAAAATTGTTTTGACCGTTTGAGTCTCGACATTTAAATCAACTTCCAGTGTCGCATACGATGCAGAGGTTATTTTGCCACTTGACAACTTGCTCAGACAAAATCACAACATATCACTCACACAGAAGAATCTTGGTGTTTCTGTGCATTTGATTAGAGTAAACCATTTCAGTCTATCAAAGAACAGATCAAAATATTTGTCCTCTGTGAAATTATACCTGCAGTGCTCAGTCAAAGTTTTGAACACACTGGAGTAAAAAATCGTAAAACCTTTCGTATTTCAAGAACTTGTGAGTTTTGGTTTGAACATGCAGTTTTTTAACTGCCCAGCTACTGTTATCATGTACTGTATAACACTGTATAAGTACTATAAGTCATTGGCCTAAACTTTAGAGTACCCAGGCAATAACTTTCTAATACAGTCTTTGTTTTGTCTTTGCTTTGTTCTAGAAGTATCAGATATATCAGAATATATTAGAAACAATAAGTGGCTGGGTGTGCTATAGTTCCTTCATACAGGTAACCATCCCTCTTCTCTCACAAGGTCAATTTTAGAAATATGCCTCTCTCAGTCTAATAAGCTCCCCCCCCCCCCCCCCCCTCCCTTTCCCTTGCTATAAATAATAGTACATATACTATTATGAAATGTGTATAAACAGAATGATGTTTCAGTAAACTAGAAATTATTATGAATTATTATTTTATCAATTTGGCATCAGGAAAAGAAGTGTAATTTATTGCTGCATTTCCTTTTGCTTTTTTGAATTAGCTGTTTAGCTGTACTATACAACATTACTGTATATAAATTAATGTTCAGAAGAGATTAACTGTATTTAGTAGCTGGTGTGGGCAGAAAAAAATTGCCATGATCTAAACAAGTTCAAATTAGATGACACTGATGAGCCAATGCCCCAATCAGTGACTCAAGGTCAACAATCAATTTGCAAACTAAAAGATACATAATTATTCTGATTTATATGCCAGAAGAGTCAATTTGCATTTACCACAGTTAGTATCATTTTACTTAAGCCAGTACTTTACTACATACTTACTACTTAATATTAATTTCTTCCTTTTCCTAGGTAGATTTGGTGATAATTATAATTTAATAAGTTTTCCTTTGAACAAGTTTTCTTTTTCCAATGCAGCTGCATGGCATTAATTTCTGGTGAGATATTATAATTTACATCCACATAATATCCACAATTAGCTTTCCCACCCACCTATCTCATGCGACAGAACACATTTTACAACATTCCTAATTATACTTTAATGCTTGTTTTGTTTCCCATAGGTCCCTAAATATCAAGACAAACATGAAGTTCACTAAGTCCAACTGGAAAAAGTATCTTTCTGTGATTAGGAATAGTTAGTTTATAGCCATATGGCATGGGAAATGAGACTTTGTAAAGACAAGAATGTCAGTACAGTACTAAACTGATGCCCTTCTTGTGTCTCACAGTATCTTACAGTACTTGTGGTGGATAATGTGCAAACCTGACTCTCATTTGTCTAATATTCTGTAGAATTATTGTATATTTATAATGCATTTTTACATTTTCACTCACAGTAGAGTACAGGGGAGAGTATCGGGCTAGGGCTATATTTCACCTATGAATGTGGTGCTAAAACTGACTCTGTATACTTTCTTATGAGACAAAATAAATTACTGTGAAATGGACATGGGATGATGAATAATATCGTGAGAACTTCCTTCTTTCAAGACCATCCTACATATTATATAATGAAACTACTGTACTCTTCAAATAGCAATGGGACCCTGGTGGTGGGGGGTGGGAGTACTCTTATATATATGCCATATAGGTATGTGCCACCCCAAAGGGTATTGTTTTCAAACATTTTTAGTCTGAAATAGGGTATAGAGTTTGCCTTTTTGGTCTGAAATAGGGTATCGATTTTGTGTTTTTGGCCTGGAATAGCATATATAGAAATGTGTCACCGCAGACAATGCATGGCAAATGGAAGAAAAAAACAGGTGGAAACTGTTGCAAAAGAAAAAAGTCTCAAAAATAGGTCTGAAATAGGGTATACATTTATGGAGTATGGGTCTGAAATTGGGTATAGTAAATCAGATATTTTGGTCTGAAATAGGGTAAGGGTTTCCAGGTCCAGGTGGCACACCCCCACCCAAAATTATGATGAGTGTCCCCCGGAATGGAACACATGCTAATATCATGTAAATGCTAATATATTGAAAAGTGTGGTGTAAGCATACAGTACATGAGAGCTCTAAGCAATGTCATGCATAATCGATTACTTGGGCGTGGGACCTTTGCGAATATCGTATTTCTAGTAAATATTAATGAAGTTGTCTGCTGCCTGTTTGTTAGTCTGTCTGTCTATCCGGGGTCTATCTATCCTTTTATAAGACGATAGTCTTTCCAAGAGCCTGTGAAGTAATTGAGTTATTTCCCGCTGTCCTTCCCGCTGGTACGATCGAACTCCATCGTACCAGCGGGAAGGACACATCACATTTTCCACAGTTTAGTTCGCCTCAGTTGTCTAAATCACCATCAAAGGAAGAGATGCCACTTGATTTTATAGAAGATACACTTACTCTTCACTTAAAATGATCCTCGACTAAAATAGCCGAGTTATTTCACTCTGTCCTTCCCGTTGGTACGACACGATTACATTTTCTACAGTTTAGGTCGCCACGAGGTTCAATATGTATTATAATCGTCAAAACTATGATGAAAAGAAGCGATGTTATTTCACTTAACTCGATAAGGCTTGTTCATTTCATCGTTCGATGAAATACACAGAAGACAGCCATCTTGGATTTACCGACATCGTCCGATTCTCGGTCGTGAGGCGATCGGGTCTAAACTCGTTTTCAGTCTTGCGCGGCTGTCCTTCCCGTTGGTACGATTTAGGCACAACCCCGACGGAAGGCACCAAAACCATGTGAGCCGAAATTGAAAATTTGCTGTCAGCGGTCATGCCGTCAAGTCTAACCAACATGGCGGCCGAGGCGAGCTTGTCACGATCTGCGGTACTTTGCGGTGAATGATACTCTTATAGTGTTAACGTAAGTAAAGTCAATCTTAAGACAATCTTCACGTTGTTGTCATTACTTAGAGTATATTTTTATCGGATTGTTCTCCGTTCCTGCACAACCATCAACATGGTTCTGAAGGTCGTTATCCATTTACGTAACTACAGTAAAAGTAAATAACATCCGCCAAAACCATGTGAGCTGAAAATTAAAAAAAAAAGATGGCCTTCTGTTAATCTATGAAAGCACAAACTGAATTTTACCGATTCACCTTTTGGCTGGAAATTGGCATCATGACTACAACTAGTTTATTTCCAGCGTAAGCTACTGTACGTGGTTTCGGTGGATGTTATTTACTCTTTACTCTGGTGAATGGTGTAAATAACATCCGCCAAAACCATGTAGCGTGCGCTAAAAATAAGTTGTAATCATAATGCCGATTACTGGTCCATGTAAACTGGCAGTAAATAGTAATACATATGGGGTATTTTAGCAACTGGCCATCAAACTTCATCATTGTTGCTGCAAAATTTTAAACTTAAAGTCACTTTGCACTTTCTGTCACTGCCATAGACCGGCAAAAATACACATCTTGACCACCTATTTAAAGCAAAAAGAACAGATTTTATAAATGGCATTGAGAACATTAATATCACAGAATTTGATGGCCATGTACTACATCATGACAAAACCTTCTATATGAATTATATAATTCCCAGTTCCAATTCTGTTTCAATCAGATGAGAAATCAATATAGTTCTGACAAAGTTAACTAAACAGAAATGTTAATGTGTGTGCTCTGCTCACACATGAATGCATGTTTGATCCCCTCTTGCCTTCCCCTCACTGACAAGTTCCATGATGATGTTTGCTCAGTGGATTGGGCTGTCATGCAGGTTCCAATGCTGAATAGAGACAGCAAGATCCTGTTGGTCGCTCTTGACTTAAGTTGAAGTGCAGACTGCCTTTCTGTAAAAGCCACATCAGAGATTCTTCTTGTAACGTGAGCCTCTGCTGTTGCCTAGCAACGCATCACGTCATTACGTGTGCAGCTTTGAACGAGCTCTTTCATCATCAGTCGCGCGTACCTCGAGATGTAAAACTACAGTTGATTTCACATTAAACAAGTATCGTTACATGGTGTCAGCAGTGAAAGCAGTCAGATGGCGCAGGCAAATGTAGCAAAGCCGCCGGACTCTTTAAACCTTGAGGACAAGTCCCATCGGGGGGAAAACTGGCGTCAATTCAAGCGAGATTGGCACTTTTACGAAGTCGCCGCGGAAATTGACAAAAAAGATGGCAAGATTCGTCTCGCCCATCTGCTCAATGTTATCGGCAAAGAAGCTCAAGACATGTTTGAAACCTTCGAGCTCACCGACGACGAACATGGCAACATAGATCTGGTTTTAGCCAAGTTTGAGGACAGATGTATGCCAGCTACTAACATTATCTACGAACGATATTTGTTCAACAAACGCGCCCAGGAAACTGGCGAAAGCATCGAGGCATACATAACTCAAGTCAGGAAACTGGCAGATACCTGCAACTTCGGTCAGTTAAAGGACGAAATGATACGAGACAGACTAGTCAGCGGAGTGCGAGGAGACTTCCTTCGTGAGAAACTACTCGGAAAAAAAGACTTGACACTTGACAAGGCGATTGAGGTGCTGCGAAGCCATTACGCCACACAACTGTTCTCAAAGGACATGGCATCGGAAGAGTCTAAGGTACATTCAGTTAGCAAGAGAAACAAGCCCAAAAGAATGGCCCATCCACAAGCAAACAAAGCGAAGGTCGCCCAGTTCACTAGGCACACTCCTGTCGCAGTAAACACGGCTGAAAACCTAACGCTGTGTAAGTTTTGTGGCAGCAAGCACGTTCGTAAACGCTCTGAGTGCAAAGCCACCGACAAAGAGTGTCATAATTGTGGTAAAGTTGGCCACTTCGCCAAAGTCTGCCGATCAAAGAAAAGCGTCAATTCAGTTGAAAGCGAGTCGTACGGCGAAGAGTTATTCTGGCTTAACTCCCTGCAGTCACAAGACGGAGTGGGCCAAGTTATATCCTTCAACGTAGGCCACAACTATCCAGTCACATTCCAGATGGATACGGGTTCCTCTTGCAATATCCTTCCGCTCTCCGACTACATTAAAGCAACTGGAGACAAGGCCGGTAAGGAGATACACCGCACGAACACTCGACTAATCATGCACAATGGAGCGAGCGAGCGTGCAATTGGCAAAATCCAGCTACGCGTTGAACGCAAGGGAAACGCACAGGACCTGGTTTTCGTTGTCGTGAAGCGTCAAGCAACACCTTTGCTAGGAATGAAGTCCTGCATTGGTATGGGTCTTATCAAAGTCGTTGAGAGTGACAATGGTTCAGTTTCGTCCGTTAACGTTGCTGAGTCAACCTCAATTCCAGCAACCAACACACACAGCTCTACTTCACCAGCTGATATGATGAACGACAGTGTGTTGCGAGACTTTCCTGATGTATTTGAGGGATTGGGAACACTTCCAACTGACTACTCAATCCAGTTGAAGGATGAAGTGAAGCCTGTAGTCAACCCCCCTAGGAAAGTCCCCGTCGCGCAGCGTGACACAGTCAAACAAGAGTTGGACAGAATGGTTGATGATGCAGTGATTGCACCAGTCACAGAACCAACACCGTGGGTGTCCAATATGGTGATCGTGTCAAAGAAGAATGGCAAGATTCGCATTTGCTTAGATCCAGGTGATCTAAATGCCGCCATCAAACGGTCGCACTATCCACTACCCACTATCGAAGAGGTTGCGACCAGGCTTCATAATGCGAAGGTGTTCAGTGTATTGGATGCCAAGACTGGTTTCTGGCAAGTTAAACTCGACGAACAGTCCAGTCACCTGACCACTTTTGCAACGCCTTTTGGCCGTTACCGTTGGCTTAGGATGCCATTTGGCATCAACAGTGCACCAGAAGTCTGGCAGCAGCGCATGAATGTAGTCATCGAGGGACTTCCTGGAGTGGAGGTCATAGCTGACGATTTCCTCGTCTGTGGATTTGGTGAGACACACGAGGCTGCTGTCAAGAATCATGATGAGAATCTCCGACGTTTCTTACAGCGATCACAGGAAAGTGGTTTGAAGCTGAACAAGGAGAAGATCAAGTTGCGCCTCTTAAAGGTTCCTTTCATTGGCCACTTGCTCACCCCAGAAGGACTTGCTCCAGACCCTGAAAGTCCATGCTGTTCTAAACATGCCAACTCCCACCGACCTGCAGTCACTACAGCGCTTCCTGGGAATGACTCAGTATCTAGCCAAGTTTCTTCCAAGGCTGTCCGAAGTCACAGAGCCCCTCAGGAAGCTAGAGCACAAGGGAGTAGTTTGGGATTGGTTACCAGCCCACGATGAGGCCATAACAGCCATCAAACAGCTCATCTCCCTGGCCCCAGTGTTGAGATACTATGATGTCCGAGAAGAGGTCACCATCCAGGCTGATGCATCACAGAATGGCCTTGGATTTGCACTTCTACAAGGTGGTCAACCTGTCGCATATGGAGCACGTGCACTGACTCCAACTGAACAAAATTATGCACAAATTGAGAAAGAAATGTTGGCAATTGTGGTGGCGTGTGAGAAGTTTGAACAGTACATTTACAGCCGTCATGTCACAATTGAATCAGACCACAAGCCACTGGTTTCCATTCACCGGAAACCTATGCACAGTGTCCCAAAGCGCCTTCAGAGGATGTTACTAAGGCTGCAGAAGTTTGATGTAGACATCACCTACAAGAAGGGCGAGTTAATGTACATCGCCGATACCCTGTCACGTGCCTGCACTAAGGATACTATGCCGCAGTCAGAACCCGAGAATGAGTTCTGCCACCAGCTTGAAAGTTTGGATCTCACGGATCACCTGCCCATATCTCAGGAGAGACTGCACCAGTTCCATGAAGAAACTGCCAAGGATGCATCACTGCAAGCTGCCCTGAAGCTAACACTTACTGGTTGACCCAAGACCACAAAGGAAGTACCGAAACCCGCCCAAGCATTCTTCAACTGTCGAGAGGAGTTAACTACACAGAATGGTCTACTCTTCAAGGGAAACAAGATAGTAGTGCCCTCCAGTCTACGCCCATTGATGCTCTCTAAACTGCACAGTAGCCATTTGGGAATTGAAGGCTCCCTACGCCGTGCACGAGAAGTGATCTACTGGCCATTGATGAATGCTGAGGTGCGAGACTACATCACCAAATGTTCAATTTGCAATGCCCTAAAGCCTGAGCAATGCAAGGAACCAATGATGTCTGCCCCTGTTCCTGATCGACCATGGTCCCGAGTTGCATGTGACCTACTGGAACATGAGGGTAAATCTTACCTCGTCGTGTCAGACTACTACTCTAATTTATTCGAAGTGGAACGTTTGAATAACACCCAATCAACAGCGGTGATCAACAAACTCAAACCAATCTTCGCACGACATGGTATCCCGGAAGTTGTGGTTTCTGACAATGGACCACAGTTCGCTTCACAGCAATTCAGATGCTTTGCCACAAGCTGGGAGTTCCAGCACACTACCAGCTCACCATTACATGCGCAGTCGAATGGCAAAGCTGAGAACTCTGTCAATACAACAAAGATGCTTTTGAAGAAAGCAACTAGAGCCAAGGGTGATTTCTATCTACACCTACTGGATTTTCGAAACACCCCAGACGAACATCTCCAGCTCTCACCAGCTCAGCGCCTTTTTGGACGCCGTACCCGCACCCTACTGCCCACAACCGCTAACCTGCTGCGACCGCCTATGGCAGAACAAGTGCAACAAGGTCTCCAGAGAAAGAGAAAGAAGCAGGCAAAGTACTACAATCGCTCAACCAAGAGTCTCAGGGAACTCAAGCAAGGTCAAGTTGTTCGCATGAGGCGTCCCGGTGAGATGCACTGGTCCCAAGCCAGGTGCCACAAACAGGTGGCACCACGTTCCTATATTGTTGAGTCTGCTGGTCGTTTTTACCGCCGCAATCGGAAATATTTGCGAGCCACACATGAAGTTTACTGCCCAGATTCACCTGCGAATGTTCAGCCTGAGGATGACCCCCCTGAACCATCAGCAGCAGCACCACAGCAGTCACTTCCTCAGTCACCAGTGAAACCTGCAACACCCCCTGAAGACAATCCACCTGAGCCGATTCTCTCTGACCCAGTGCCGGATGTGTCAAGCCTACCTGTCACCCCAAGAACAAGTCGCCCAAAGAGAGAAGTGAGGAAGCCCGCCCGTTTCCGAGACTTTGTTTGTTTTAATGACTAAGTTCATATTGGTCTATTTCTGATCGAGGAAGTTAATGAATTTACAGAGTTAAGACTGAAGACATTTACCTTTTTACACATTTATGTATTTGTCAGTTTATAAACATTTCTCAGGTTCTCATTGTTCTTGGAATTTATGTTCTAAAAGAGGAAAGATGTAACGTGAGCCTCTGCTGTTGCCTAGCAACGCACACGTCATTACGTGTGCAGCTTTGAACGAGCTCTTTCATCATCAGTCGCGCGTACCTCGAGATGTAAAACTACAGTTGATTTCACATTAAACAAGTATCGTTACACTTCTCTCTACTAGGTGGTTGGGGCTATGTTAGGTTTTTATGTATATCTTTGCTGGGCAATCATACTTCTTGGTGTCTTGCACCTGAAGAAGGCATGGTCACTTTGTTCATTTACCTGTTAGACATAATTTTAATGTTACACATCTCAATACCAGTTATAGTTATTTCTAAATAAGAAGATACCAGACTTCAGCATTTCTAGACAATATGTGCTATGCAAGTTGTGTAGACATTTAAGGCATTTTGCTTTATGATTTTGACTACTTTTCACTCTGTTTAGAATACTGTATTTGATATTTGTTTTGATACTTTGTAAGGAATAAACACTGATGGTATGAAAGATAAGTGATGTTGCTATAAAAAGATTGTCTAGTATAAAATCATATATGATTTTATTTTCTGCAACAATTTGCCTCTCTCTTTTGCCAGCTTTGCTTTAAAATCTTGTTCCTATTTGGACCATGGTGGCACTCCAGGACTTTCTTCCCAATGATCATGAATGGGATCCCATCAAGCTCTATACCAGGGCCATCTGTACTGACTTCCTTCCATAGAATTTTGTGTTTTTTGCCACCTTAATGATTATACAATTGTTACAGTCAGAGACCAGATCCTTAGGGACTGGTCATTATTTATGAAGGAAAGAGAGGAGGGGGGGGGGGGGGGGGGGGGGGGGGGGGTAGGGGTTGGTCATGTGCATATTTTTAGTCAGTATTATGCTGAGTAGTTAGTTATTGTTAAATTACACAGAGTGCAACTGTTATTGAAAATTAATAAACAAAGTGTGTGTGTGTGTGTGTGGGGGGGGGGGGGGGAGGGGGGGTCATTGCTTTTTAATATGGACTTTGAGAGGAAGGGGGGACTTTTGACTGGATTTTGTCCTTTAATATAAATTTTTCCACACCCGGCCTATTTCATAAATAAGGAATGGTCCTTTGCAATGTATAAACTATTCCCCCGGCTATGTGACAAAGAAACCTTTGAGCTGGCTATTTTAAAATGTCAATATAAACAAATTCTTGTTAGATAAAGCCAAACAGAAATTAGGGGTTTATTTTAGCACATCTCTGGTCATCTTGTATTTATACTTACACTTGCTGTACATGCATGTTTCCCATTTATTTCTAGATTAAGCTTTTACATGTTCAGGCCACTTACCAGACATTCCGAAGTCTTTGCTTGCAGCATAACGAGAAGTAGTCGCTATCTCATACACTTTAATGAGTTCCAGTACTTTCTCGAGCGTTGAAGTGTATAAACCATTGAAAGAATCGAAGGATACATCGAATTTTTCTACCCACGGCTCCGGAATAGTAGCGCAGTCTTCCGAAGCGTTCGCTATACTTATTCTTTTAAAGAAGCACGCGCAATAGCTTGAAAACCCGGGAAAGTAGGCAGTTCAAATTACATACAGATGTACGGCAATTCGACAATCGATTTTGACAGAACAAGATTTCCTTTCTCTTATTTACTTTAATCTGCATCCTATTTAGGTCTGTTATTTTTAACTCGCTGTTCTCAGTTGGAAATGTCTCCTATTTTCTGGTGAAGTAGCAGAGATCGTTAAACGAAATCCACTCATTTTAGGGCTGTAAAGTCATTTCCCAGTCAAAAGGTGAAACGGCAAAATCCAGTTTGTGCTCCATGAATTTACAGAAGGCAATTTTTTTAAATTTTCAGCTTACATGGTTTTGGCGGATGTTATTTACTTTTTACTGTAGTTACGTAAATAGATAACGACCTTCAGAACCATGTTCATGGTTGTGCAGGAACGAAGAACAACCCGATAAAAATATACTCTAGGTAATGAAAATTGTCTTAAGACTCACTTTATTTACCTACACTACAAGAGTATCATTCACTGCAAAGCGCTGCAAGCAAGTTCGTGACATTGCTCGCCTTTGCCGCCATGTTGCTTAGACTTGACGTCATGACCGCTGACAGTAAATTTAATAAATTTCCACTGGTTTGCCGTGGTGTGGACTCTTATTTACCACGATTTACGTCATCACATGGTCAAAATGTTGTGGACTCACGAGGCGCTTCGCCGAGTGAGTCCACAACAAATTTTGACCATGTAGCTGACGTAAATCGTGGTAAATAAGAGTCCACACCACGGCAAACCAGTGGAAATTTGTTTTTTACCACAATATTTAGAAATATACAAGAAAGTTTTGTTGTATTTCGTTGCAAAGCGTGACACGCTGGCGTCAGCTAGCGTCATATCGTTGTCTGGACTTTTATTTACCACGGTTAATCGACCAATCAGAGTGCGAGAAACTAGTGTGTTGTGGTAAAATATTTAATTTCGGCTCACATGGTTTTGGTGGGTGTTAAATAGTGCCTTCCGTGAAAGACAAACATTAAAACAAGAGATTCAAGGTCGCAAAGGAAAGAGCCTGGGAACGAGGTTAGAGTGTTCTACCCAGGTCCACGCTGCGCGGGGACGCGATTCTCTTCCGATGTTTTTCCCAGCAAACCCCGCTGCGCGGGGAGGTCGCCCGTGAACGACAAACATTCAAAAACGACATGGTGTTCAGATTAGTACCCACGCAGGGCGTGGGAATAAGCTCTTCGCGTGATGCCTCTAGTAAGAGGCGTATTTCGTCATCTGACCATTTTGAAGACTTTCTTGTCGATATTGTGTAGGCTTCCATCTTGACCGTTGCGAACACGCTCGCAACTGAAGACCTGGGAAATAAAGTTTTCCGAAAAACCTTGACAAGTTTTCGTGTAAACGAGAAAATTTCGAGCAAGTTTCGTCGTCATAACTTGAAATAGCTAACATGCCAGCTTTTTAACAAATGCATTTGTCATAGAAAATTTGTCACAAATTAGAGCTTTAGGCTCAATTGCATTTATTTTTTTCAGGGTTTCACAAAGACGAGGAATCGGGCTTCTCAAAATACTTCGCACATTGGAAAGGCAAAAAAAAAAAAAAAAAAAGAAAAAAAAAAGTGAAAACCCATGTATTTGTTCAGGGTCAACAAATGTGTTTGTATGAAGCAGAAATATTTCGTGGTAATGTAAATAAACCTTGACGACAATAGGTACATCACAAGTAAATGCCTCAGCGTTGTTCTTTACGAAGCTGGTATAATATCAGATCATACTGGGTACTGCAGCAAAAACTACCACAAGCTATTAAAACAACTATCACCAGCTATTAGAGCGCTTTTCGGACGACTGTCGAAAACTAAAACCAAAGCAATCACAGAGCCAATTAATGAGGTGAGCAAAAACACGTCCGACCAATTATGGAAAATGAGAGAATACGCCATCGCCACTTGCTTTCTTGCGTGAGAATATCGCAACCAGGTTTTGCTTTTGCTGATACGAAGGGTTTTCTCGCTGTGGCAACGGAGGTACACGTAGGATCTGACCAGTCAAGCTCGTCTCACTTTTCTAGACTTTATTACAAGTCTTCACACTTAATGTTACAGGTCTGGGTTTGGTTCTCTCTGGCAAAACTAGGTGTGCGCGCCCTTAAGTACGGACACTAACTCTAACTCTAATTAGCTGTCCATCAAAATTAAAAACCAATGAGGAGACAAGTAGTACGTCACTACATAGCGACTGAAAAGTAAATGTAAAGAGACGCGCTCCGTCAGCTAACTCAAACTTTCATAGTTTACGAATAGGCAGAGTTCACTTGCTAAACTAACAGAGTGCCCTACTTAAAGTCTGACGAGCGCAGTACCACTTGGTATAAAAATACTAAAGTCTTAAGTTGTAAGAGATATAAAAAGTCCTTGACAACTAAAGTTGCGTAGTCAACAAAATTGACCAGATAACATTACGTAAGGGTTTTGGAGCTTTAAACTAAACTCCGCCCTCAAAGTGAGAGTACAACTTTGTCGTAAACAACTTAATTAAGGGGATTAAAGACAGCGCACTTTGTTTGAACAATGAGACCTTTGAACAATACTTAGTTGCACAAGCGGACGATTAATAACAAAAGAATTGTACACTACAACAAAGGCCAGTACACTTAATTAAACTCGGTCCAGGCTTGCATTGGTCGATCAGGTCAAAACTCAATTAGTCAGGCCAAGTAAGATTTGGCCGATCGGATTTATAGATATGCCTGTAATGCTAAGGCATTGTTCCGACCGTGGGAACCAACTTCTAGGCCAAACAGCTGATAGTGAAATATCCGAAAGTGCCGTACAAAATTGTACTAACTTGGCACCAAGAGTGACACTTAATCTAAATTAGACTTGTGACGGACATCATTTGGACTGAGAGTGACCTAGACCGTTTTCTGCCTGGACTTCACATAGTGGAAACTAATTAACTTACAAATAATGCTTTCCAACACTAAAAGAATCAATTTAAAAGTAGAATATTAAACCACGTCCTTAAAATTATGAATATTAATCATACTAAATTGCGAATATTAATCAACTAATGTTTAATCAAAATCTCTTCCATAACATTGCTATTAATTGGTCAAGAATGTTTCTAAACTTGTTAGGACCAATCGGAAAGCGTGGCAAACGCAAAACCAAAGCAACCACACGATTACTTTCGACAGTCATGCGAAAACGGCTCTATAACAACCATTATACAAGCTATTAAAAACTATCCAGCCTAAACGGGTATCGTATACATAGAGGATATTACACGGCGGCGCGAAGATATGAATTTTAATTTCGAGTGGTAAAACAATATTTTACGAACAAGCGCTTTGCGAGTGAGTAAAGCCCCATGCACACGAGCAAGTTTTCTATGACAAGTTTTCTGTGACAAGATTTTTTGCTCGTGTACATGAGAAAATTTGGGCAAATTTTCTGTGACAAATTCATTTGCTGAAAAGCTGGCGTGCTAGCTTTTTTATGACAAGGAAAACTTGTCACATGTGGAATTTGATCGTGTACACGAAAACTTGTCAAAGTTTTTCGGAAAACTTTAGTTCCCATGTCTTCATTTGCAAGCATGTTCGCACGGTCAAGATGGCGGCATCCACAACATTGACAACAAAGTCTTTGAATTAGCCAAATAATGCAGTTAGCCTCTTGCTGGAGGCTTTGAGATCACGCGAAAAGCTTATGGAAGTCAAAGTCAGAAGGAAAAGCAACAACGAAAATTTGTCAAAAAACTTGTGAAAAAAAAAAATTGCTCAACCGTATACACGGGCAAATCATTTGTCACAGAAAACTTGTCATAGAAAACTTGTTCGTGTGCATGGGGCTTAAAATATTGTTTTTACCACGAGAAAATAAAATCCATATCTTCAAGCTGCCGTGTAATTTTCTTTTTATCCCCGAGTGAAGCGAGGGTAATGATCACGGCGCTAATGCAGCAAAATTGCTTTGTTTGGAGACTCCAAGGGAGTCGCCATCTCGAAATTTAATGTTCGTCAGTCAGTCTGTCAGTCTGTCATAGGGCGACCTTCTAGGCCAGGTGCCTAAGCCAATGACGTAATAATAATTATCGATTAGCCCGGTTCAAAGGTTGAACTTTAAATGTGCGTGGTTAGTTTTACTGACAATTGTACGTAACTGCGTTCACGAAAATGAATTTGAAAACTGAAAAACTTGAAACAGAAACGTCTCACAAAGCTCGTCTTCAAAACAGAAGGGAACAGGCACGGGCAGGACGGAATCGTGAAACAATCGAACAGCGCCAAATACGTCTAGAAAAAAGACGACAGCATGATAAACAGAAGTGTGCCGAAGAAACGACTTCGCAAAGAAAACAAAGCTGCCAAGGTTGTCAGATTGATTCTCGATCATTCTTGCTAAGTCGATAATGCTCTCAGCTATTTGATTGGGGCTTGACTTCAACTTAACATGCAAATCATTTGTTTCCACATGGAGAACAATTCGCTGTGGGTTCTTGCTTAGTGTTGGCTTTAGGTAATGTTTCATATCTGCGGTTGATGCTCCTGGAAATGCCTTAACGACTACCCTGTGACCAACTTTTTTTCCAATTTTCCATCCCTGTACACGCTTGATCATTGAGTCTCCGATAACTACTGTTGCAGATTTAGGTAATGTTTCATATCTGCGGTTGATGCTCCTGGAAATGCCTTAACGACTACCCTGTGACCAACTTTTTTTCCAATTTTCCATCCCTGTACACGCTTGATCATTGAGTCTCCGATAACTACTGTCGTAGATTCGGGCTCCATGCTCTGGGGGTTGTTTTCCTGATTGAGTTCTTGGAGAATTTCATATCGACTTCCAGTTGGTAGCTTTGTTTGCTGTGTGTTATTCTGAGATTTTTTCTTTTTCGCTTTCCTAGGTGGCTCCCTTTCATTTTGAAGTTGGCCAGCTGGAGCCTGGGTGGGTTTATGTCCTGCTGCGGCAGTCGATTTTTCCTTTTGATCGTGGCTGCTGATATCACTTGGGTCTCGAAAACCTCTGTCTTCCTTCCCAGCAGATTCATTTTGCTTTCTGGTCAGCAAAATTTCGATGGTTGCAATCAATGTTGATCTTTCCGCTTCTAGTTGTTTGATCTTCATTTGCATGTGAGTGATGGTATTTGAATAATTAATATCTTCGCTTTGGTGGCTTTTGGCGGGTAGAACAAGATTATCCTTTATATTTCCAATTTCTTGCCTCATCTTCGCTACCTCTTTCGCTAGATGGCTGCAAGAACATCCTAGTTGACTCATACATTCACCTGCTTTCACTACTGGGGTCACTCCCTCTTCAGTTTTTTCTAGACCGTCCTCGGCTTGTTCTTGAATAGAATCATTCAAGTGCTCGCCGCCTTCATCTATACCTGGCCCTTTATCACTAATTTCTAGGATCTCCTTATCCAACTCTGATGTTTTCTCGGAGTTTCCCTGTACTTTAGAGCAGGTTTCAGTATCACTCGCTTGTTCAATGTTTCCACAAGCTTGAAGCAATCGCTCGATCAATTCTGGCTTATTTCCCTGAGTTGAGAGGCCCATTCGCTTCAGTCCTTCTTTAAGCCCTTTCACAGTTAGGTTCTTTATCGATGGAGTGCTAGAACACGTGCCCTTCTCTTTTGAAGACGAGCTTTGCGAGACGTTTCTGTTTCAAGTTTTTCAGTTTTCAAATTCATTTTTGTGAACGCAGTTACGTACAATTGTCAGTAAAACTAACCACGCACATGTAAAGTTCGACGTTTGAGCCGGGCTAATCGATAATTATTATTACGTCAATGGCTTAGGCACCTGGTCTAAAAGGTCGCCCTATGAAAGCTGACAGACTGACTGACGAATATTAAATTTCGAGATGGCGACTCGCTTGGAGTCTCCGAACAAAGTAATTTTGCTGCATTAGCGCCGTGATTATTACCCTCGCTTCGCTCGGGGAAAATGACAATTTAAATTTCTAAATCAATATGAAGAACCAATACAAAAGTGGGAGCTACCCTTTTTCCAACATCTAATTAGCGCTATAACACATGCAAGTTAACAGCCGAATCACTCTAAAAGTCATAAACTAAAGGCCCAAGCTGGATTAGCAGAATGCTAAGTTGGGAAAATATATTCAAAATATATTTGACAGCTATGAAGGCCACTAATAATTACAAACTATAACACAACTTCCATTTACATTGCATCACAAGTGTACTATCAAGAAATGAGGCGTTGTTGGCAACGGTTATGTGATCTTTCATATTTTCGTTTTACCAACGAAAAAAGAAAAACAATCTTAGCTCTCCACCACACCTTCACTGGCACGTGCAGCCAAACTTGGCTGCAATGGACTATCGCTGTTCCTGCAAGACAAAATTGAATTCGATTAAAAATTTATTACAAACTGATGTCCCCACGCTTTGAAGTACAGATACTTTGGATACCATTGTTTTGGAGAGCTTTTGCGACACTTATACTGCTTTCAGTTGTCACGTAATTGCCGCGCGCAACGTCGGTTGCTGTTCGCATATTAATAATCTCGGACATAGTAAAGCTTCCTGACTTTTACTTTATTTCACTGTACTGTTGTCTTTTTATTTGTTGACTGGATAATTCCGAGCTCGCCAACTCTCATCACCCACAACAAAATAGTATTCAGTAACAAAACTGCGAAGACTACGTGTTTCAACCTTTTTTACTTTCTCGTTTTTGTGATTTTGTCTTGTTCAGGGTTCACGCGTTCAAGACTTGCTCGTCTTGGTGTGAAGCCACACCGGGTAAACTCGTTAACACAGTCATAAATTTAGCACAAGTAAGCACTTTCGCGTTGGAACCTTGGCATTTCATTGGCCAGGAAATCTTAGTTCAAATTTGCATAATACATGCACTGCGTGTTTACAGCTAGAGATTATACCAGAGAAAATCAAAGACTGATATAGTCTCGTTCGTGTTGCACTCGTTTTTAAGTGGAGATTGGTTCTTCCCACGAATGCAATTATTCAGATTTTCTAGTGTTCTTGATTTATTTTCAAATTCTTGTTTAATAAATATAAATTTGCATAACGTTCAAGGTGCTGACTTAAGGTCGAGGTCGACTCACAGGAGGTGACCACAAGAGAGGTACGCTTAATCGTTCCTTCGTTCACCACAAGAGACCGAGATTATAATATATTTTGTTGCGCCATATTTAGAAAATGAGACTACAAAGTATTCGGACTTTTGTTACTATTTTTGAACAATTTAAGGGTACTAAGACACTAAAGAAACACAGAAAGGAATATGCCCTTTGCATCAGGCTGGTCACATGACCAAAATCCATCTCGGGACTGAAATTCATCATTTTCAATACAAATCTTAATATTTCTGAACTTCAAGTCCTGTCAAATTTCATGCATATATGCTCTGAACCATTATTTATTTTTTCCATTTCTGGCAATTGGAAAACTTTAGGTGACGAATTTTTAGTCACAAGGTGGATTTTGGTCATGTGAACAGCCCGATAGCTATCAGCACTTACCTTTGACATTCTGTCCGACATTTCTTTAGGGCTGAGAAAAACAAACAAAAAAAAACAAAAAAAAAAACAAACAAACAAACAAACAAACAAACAAATTAACCTAAACAGTAATAGGGTTACCTATAGTGTCACGGGTTCACTTCTCCATGGTTTGTCAGATGAGTGACATGTATCACTGAAGCAACCACACAAGTCCAGATTCGACAGCATGTGATAATTCTGCATGTCTCTCCATGTTACTTGGCTCACGTAGGATCTTTTCCAATTAAAATATTCCCACAACGCATTTGATGTGTATTCAATGAGCAAAATAATATTTATTCTTATAAAATAAAACTTATATAACGAGAGCTCTGATTGGTTCCCAATCGTGTTTGCATGAGGCTATGTAACACGGAAATTGTGTTATATTCCTTTGAGGTTGCGCAGTGGGACAAACTTTTGGACTGCTCGATTTTAAGTTCCCGATTCTTCATTTGACCTGAGTTTACGAGAAAAATAAGAAATTATAAGCCTCTAGCAAAGAAACGACAACGGCGGTTGTGGCAGAAGGAGTGATTGATGAAAGATAGTTCAGCGCTGGGCAGAAACAGTTTGCTAACACTCGAGCTTCTTTGACATAACAGCGGAAAGGATAAGTCCACTGAATTGTTGAACTGAGCAACAGGCAATTTACAGTGAACACTGAAAACCGAACAATAATATACAGAGCATTTGTACAATCGTGATCTCGTTTGCTCGCGACCCACTAAATACAATTCACTGATGAATGCGGTACCTCTTTAATACACCACAAATGCAAATAAATACAGTAAGTTTCGGTTCATCAAAACTCAGTCCCATTCAGGAATATGTGTAAACAAAAAAACGTAAAGTAATTACAAAGTACATACATGATTACGGCACTGCTAAACATTCATCCGTTCAACTCAGTCCAGCGAAAAATCGACGTGATTTCTTAAAACATCTTGTGAAAGGTCATCTACTTGTACCACACCAAAATAAGTTCTGGACGAGACCTCGGACAAGTGGAGCAGAAAGTAATCATAGCGAAGTAGCTTTTCAAACGTTGCGTTTACATTTAGTGCAGTTCACATCGCTCTTCAATTGGCATGGTAGATGCTTTACTAGCTGCTCGGCCGGTTTAAGACAGCTCTGCTCTGGATACAACGGAAACCGGCGCCAGCCGAGCCGAGGGAAGTTCAGTTTGAGACTCATTGATGGAATTACCTTTTAATTATTCATTTCTCCAGCATTCGTAAGTTCGTAGTTTGAAGATTTGAGAACTTTGTCTCGTACGCTCTGCACAACAATCTGTGATTGGTTTCAGTTTGTGTTGAGAATCTCGACTTTGATAATCACGTAAAACGGTCGTTTTTGCGGTAGTATTGCTGTCGTTTATTTATAAAAGAAATATAAAACGCTTGCCGCGTTTACATAGCCTGATGCAAACACTCGAGTGAGTGTGGAAAAAATCGAAAGTTTGTGTAAACCCTCGCCGCGGCGGCTCGGGTTTACACAAACTTTCTCATTCTCCCAAACTCCCCCTCGTGTTTGCATCAGGCTATGTAAACACGGCAACCGTTTTATATTTCTTAAATAAGTAGTAGCATCCTTTTTTGTACCTTTTTGGCAAAACAAACATACGTCAAGTTTGGTCAAGTATATTACATTGGTCTTACCTCTCCACAGATAGATCAATCCGAGTATGGCTGCAACCAACAAGATAGCAAGAATAACGATGAAAACAATCTCTGTGGTGCAGTCCTCTGGTGGTGCTACAATATGGAAAGAAACGTCGTTTCAGCTATTGCACCGTTGATCGGAATAACACTGTATGGGCCAGTACATGCATGAAATTTACGTTGGAGGAGTAACTACTCAAATTTGATATCAAATTGACATTCTCTCAAGTATTATAAAACTACATGTTTATGCCACAATCCCGTGCAAAGCTAGTCGAGAAACTGACTTTTGGAGCGTTTACAAATGCCGGGGATCGGTTCTTTTTCTCCGACGGGAACCAACCTATTGTATTGCTGACCGAGTCCCAAAATCGGTCCACAAATGTTGCACACTCAGCATTAAAAGGGTGGGCGTGGGGGGAAACATGTAAAATTGAGTACAAGTTGATTGCAAAGAAGGAAAAAAAACTTGGATAGCTTATTTATGGCATTTTGCATGGGACCGCATTTCCCAATTTCTTGGACAGCAATCTAAACACCATTATGTAATTATGGAGGGTCGTACGTTGTGTTGGAGGGTCGTGCGTTGTAGAAGGAGCCAATTTCTTCAACTCAAACTTAAATTGCTCCTTTTCGTCACATCCAAAACAGGTGTAGTTTCCTAAGGACTCGCCGTTTACAGACACCTTCAAAATGTTGGTAGAGTCATACATCTCAAACTTTCCATCGGGGTATTGCCATTTGATTCGAGGCTGGGGAAATCCGAATATAGGACAGGCCAGTAACGCAGTCATGCCCTCATCAACCAAATAGGAAAGCGTTCCAGTGTGTCCTCCTCTTGCTTCACAAGCTGAAATGAGATATTAGCACTCGCAAAGTTTCTACAGCAAAGTGACCATTAATAATCAACTTGGCATCAAATATTTTTCGAAGAACTACAGGTACAAACGTATTACTCTTCCTACCAACCAACCCCTTGTTTATAAATTGATATTGTAAAGTAAATATACATATTGTATGCTTTTCGCACATTTGTTTAGTAATAACAATTTTATCCCAAGTGGACTTCAGTGCTTTGGCAAAATGAAAGTCACGTACAGAAGCTTTCACACTTCGTTTAATCTCATGCTCGTGACTCAAACGAATCATACAAAATTGTAAATAAGAATCCGGAGTCTTCATATTATAGAAAGCAAACCTGAGAGGGGAAGTAGAGCTGCTACAAATTTATAAAAACGAAAACAACAAAAAACTAAAAACAAAAGAAACTTACGCGGCAGAGCCCTTCATGATTCGTTTATTTCAGATCAACCCTGTTAGGCAGAGGTTCCAAAGAGAAAGTAACCACTGCACACCCGTTTGATGTTTTAGAGAGCCTCAAAGAAACCTTCTACATGTTCGATCAAAAATTAAACGGTTGCACATAGACACCAATTTCTCCTCTAAACCTCTGTCTAGCAGTGTACAAGAACTACGACCTCCTGGACAGGACTTTGGAAACATGTTACGCATAAAAGCGGAACCAACAAAAGCTCCCTCTTCAAGTTACCACCCAACTCTTATAAGGATTTCGATAGTATTAAAATGGAATATATATGTTTGCACATCACCTTTGATTTTTAATTTTACCTTTTCTATATGGTAGAAAAAAATGTTTCTTACCTTTGTCACCTTTCCTATTGTTAGGTTCTTCCCCAGGGTGTTATAGATTCAGAGACAAGGCTATTTGCCGTGTAGTGTCCAATAATTAATAAATAATAATAATTTATTGATTTATATTGCGCAAATTTCATAGACATGATCAAATGCGCAAATGCGCATGTCCACCTCTCTAGCACAACTTTATTTGTACCCCTCCACCCAGGTATGCAAAGTAACCCCCCCCCCCTCCCAAAAAAACGAATTGTTGTCACAATCCGTAGCTCTTAGATATACATAATACACTCCTGCTAAGCAACAATCACAATATATCATTATGGCACTTATGCAAAACACTCACAGGGAACTGTCAGAACTCCTGTAGCCTCTTCTGATCCTGCTTCGTTTGTTCCGTTGCATCTGTATATTCCAGTGTCCAAGGCTGATACACTTTTGATAGTGAGATTGGAGGAACCGCTTTCATCACTAATCACATAGCCCTTGATACTGTCGTTTGAAACGATCTCACTGTTACGGACCCAAGTTATATTTGGAGTGGGACGACCTTTCACAGTACAAACGAAAGTAACTTCTGATCCAACTTCCTTTGCCTGGCACTTTGGTGTAACAGTTATGTCACGTGGTGGTTCTGATGGGAAACAAACAAAACAATTATTTTTCATAAACCTTTGCGCCACTTTCTAGCTGATTTTGTACACGAAATATATGCCAACATATTAACATGTTCTTTACAAAACTGCTATTAAATATAGTAGTCACAAACAGAAATGGAAGTCTATAGGAAATAATGACTTACAATAATAAAGAATAAATAATAAAGACTTACAGGGCTCAGGCTTCCTCATGATTATACAAATTCAAGCGGGATTTGGATGTTGCCAGATTATTTATGTTTGTAATGTTTCTATCTAAACAATCCCAGAAAAGAGTACCTTGATAGCAATTTAAGAACCCTGTTTGTGGGTCGTGCGGCAAGGGAGCAAGGTAGTCGTTTATTTTCTATTGATCGAGCAATTTGTTTTTGCAAGAGTATGCCTATTTAGATTAGATACACAAGTAGATGCCCATACTTGATTACAGTAATGTAGGAAGAGATAAACTAAAGTATAGTACGAAAGAAAATATTTCTTGGGCAGGTAAAATTTAGACTTGTATATGATACTGATATTTGTATATGACTAGTATATGATGATTAAAGACTACTACTAAAATAGACGTTTGTGATACCTGTTCAATACTTTTATTGTCAATTTGTAAAGGTTGGTTGAGTACACATTTCTTCTGGCGTGGTTGAAACAGCACAAAATTTGTCTTCTTGATATTTATTGATAACATATTTGCTATAAACCAACTGGAACTCCATATGTAATATTTAGGTAGGAGTACGACTCGTTAAACTAAACCAATAATTCCTCTTTCAATTTTTACTGTTTCTTTCTGCAATCAAATCTTTCTGTTTTTCCTTCTCGGAATCGCAATCATTATTTAAGACCGTCTTGGACATAATTTACAATCAAGAGTGCCACAGCAATGAAGCTGCATATCCGGACTGACAAAAGGACAAACTCTCAATTAGTAATAGGTGTTGCTGCCGACCGAAAGACATAATAAGCAACTTAACTAGTTGCATTCGACGTTATGCACCAGTCAAAGTACCCCCCCCCACACACACACACACACACACTCCCATCCCTGGGATATAGGGATATAGGGATATAAATGGGAATTAGCGTCTCGATTATTACCATCGCAGAGCTCGGGGACAACTTTACGCAGTTACTGAACATGTCTCCAAAAATATGCTCATTGTTTGGACACAAGCCAACGGTTTTAAAACTCACACAGTTCATCGGGAAAGATTGGAGTGCGAAGAAAAGTTCGGCCGGTGGAAAACAAAAAAGCCCAGTGAATGCTTTTGACTGAAACTTGCAAGAAAAAAAGTTTTGAGTACTTGTCTGTATGGATGAAAAAACAAACCAAAACAACAACAAAAAACAACAACAACAAAACAACAACAAAAAACAAAAAGTTTCATTAAATAACCACTTACATCGACACGTCGCAAATCGTCTTCCTACGCTGCAAACACTACAACTATAATTGGTATTGTTAGCCCAAATCGCACTAGCTGAATTTTGAAACTGAAATTTCCGTAATGTAGGTGAAAGCTGCCCGTCTGCAAGCATTGATACAGCATTACATTGTTGTACTTTCCATTCGCACACTGTAAGTTGGTAGAACGCGATATTATGCAGGGTTTGGTTTAAGACCTCGTCAGGTCAGTTAGCGCAAAGGTAACTGAGTACACACTGGAGCTACGGGCTAAGTTTAGAACTAGCTAAAAACTCGTAATTTTCCACAACATTTCTGTTGTCTTGACACCAAGCGAGAAAGCGTAGATATAAACATCGTCGGAGTTCCGCTAAAAAAGTTTGCGAATTCAACAAAGCACAATCGACAGTTTATATTATCAAAAACCATCAAAACAAAGATCCCAGATTGCTAATTTAAAACATTGGCAAGCGCGATTTAGATCTAAGGTACGAAGGACTGGTGCGAGAAAAGCCGCTCGTACTTTTTTTTTTCTTTGCTCGCGGGGGCCTGGGGCCCAAGGAAGCTTAAAAACGGAAATTTTTATTTATTTTTTCTTTTTGTGGGTCGAGAATCAGCACACGGTGATTGGTTCATATTATCACGTGCTAAGCGATGACGTAATTGACTTCGCTAAAC
Source organism: Plumapathes pennacea (assembly GCA_964036295.1). Classification (NCBI taxonomy): domain Eukaryota; kingdom Metazoa; phylum Cnidaria; class Anthozoa; order Antipatharia; family Myriopathidae; genus Plumapathes; species Plumapathes pennacea. The sequence continues at coordinate 1,054,519 of OZ038466.1, forward strand.
AACTCGAGATGTGGCCAGTGAATTGCTCGTTACTTGTGTGTAAAAGTTAACTGCATCCCATCCAAACTCAACACCATTTGGCTCTGTGAAATATGCACGGATACACTGGATTTTCGGGAACGATTTTGATTCGCGTTCACCGCGGAAGCTTTGAGAATAGCCGTAAACAAATATTTGATGGATGCCGCTGGGGGATTGCAAATATCTCTGTTGCCGATAAATATTTAGTCCCGACGAAACTTTCTGTGGCGACACGAAATACTTTTGGGAAGATAACAGGGCGAAAACAGAAACCAAAGCAACGGTGACCTTTAGCCGTAAAACAATGACGCTTTATGCTTTTCTCTGTACATGACATCTGTTGCCTCATAAAATTCTTCTGCGTATCGTACATTGCCTGTTGAAGTGTTTCTTTCATTCGATCATGTAGCCTTTGTTTCGCAATGGTCATTGAATACCAGAAATGAAAAATACACCTAAATAATTCTGAGGATTGAATTTGGAGTCACAAATGGACTGAACACACCGTGAACAAAAGCGCAATAATATTGTAAACATCTCTCGTGTGACATTCCTCACTTTTAATTTTATATTTGTTACAGAGCACGAATACTCGAAAGGCTGATAGAAGAAACGTACTGAGGTAATAAAAGAAAACACATAAGTAGTGAAGCGAAGGCTGGATTAATCGTGGCCTCTGATTAGAAATAAGAGTCAAGGTCAAACTGTCATAATCGATCGTGCATAAAAAGATATGTCACGCATTCTCAAGATGCAGGGTCGCTCAACCTTTAAGAAGCAAGTGTAGGAGTGTTGTAATAATAATCCCCGAACGAAGTGAGAAGTGCACGGGCAAGGCGAAATCGTGAAACGATCGAACAGCGCCAAATACGCCTAGAGAAAGGACGACAATCACGTGCCGAAGAAAAGACTCCACAAAGAGAACAACGCTTGAAAGCAAAACGGGAGCTTCAGAAGCAAAAGCGGGTCGAAGAAAAGACTCCACAAAGAGAACAACGCTTGAAAGCAAATCGGGAACTTCAGAAACAAAGGCGGGCCAAGCAGAGAACTCCGCAAAGAGAATCCAATCGCCAGCGAGTACTTCTGGACGTGCCAATGAATCGTCTGATCAGAATACCCGCAGGCTTCAAGCTCAAAATGGAGCCAACACTCGACGCCGACAACAACGTGCTGCAGTTGTCGAAGAACGTCGCAGACAGAAACAACAATATTTGCATAACCGTGGGTGGGCAAATCCAGAAACTCCTCCATTTCACGAACAAGAGTGGGTACAGGAGGAACTCACTGCCTTTCACCGCTTTGAGGAAAATCTCCGACACTTACGCTGCAAGGTATGCAAAGAAACATGGCCGATCACTAACCAAAGTATGTCCGAGCAGAACTACAGCTGCATCAGGTGCAAACGCGACAAAAAGACCTCGTGTCGATTGTTCTCGGCTGAAAACGACATGGATCCTGGGACAGTCCCTGCAGAACTACAGGACCTCACCGAAGTAGAGGAAATGCTGATCGCCAGAGCTTTCCCCATCATGTGTGTTTACCGGAAACACGGTGGCCAGCGTGGGTACAAAGGTCATGTCCTCAACTTGCCACAGGATGTTCAGGGATTTTTCAGCACTTCCAGCCAATGTGAGTGATCTGCCCGTTCTTATCATCAGGAAGCAAGGGACAGGTAAGAATTGAAAACTAGTCTGTATGGCTTTTATGGTTGTTGTATTTATATTTTTGATTCCGTGTATTGATGGCCAAATTGGCAAAATTATGCATTAGTTGCAACACGGCCATTCTCTGTCATTGTTTATTTTCAAAGAAGAACAGCTGAACAAACAATACATGATGATATTTTGTTCCTGAATGTTCCAAAAAATTTGAATCTGAACTCACGTTTATCAGACCACTGAATGTGTTTTGTTATTATTTGCTGCATTTTCATACACAAGGATCGAAGAGAACACAATACTGTATACATGTGTTTGTACTTTGATTTACCATTGCAGAAGCTGTAGTTTGTGTTTTTTAGAATATTTGCCAATTTTTACTACAGTATCAGTGCCTAATTAATTTACAGTGATTTATGATCTGTGCAGTGAAGTTTCTTTAGCTGTCCATATGATGATGTACATTTGTTTTTATGCCATGTACACTTGATATTACGCTCGGGATAACCAAAAACATTTATAGCAGTGTTTTGAGGAAAGAATTGGCCTCTATTACCAGGACAACAAGTATTTATTTACAGTGCGCCAGTTCCTTTGCAGCATCCTTTCAAGATTTATGTCAATTGTGGATGAATACTACAGGTTAGCTATGAAAGTGAAAGTATTGTGTACAACATGTAAATTATCTTATTAATCCACTTAAAACTTGGCGCCTTTTCTGATTTTTGTAGGAGCAAAGAAAGAGGTTCCTTGGCTAAACTTACACTTCGGTCCAAATGGAAGTTCAATTTCTATGTTGTTTATAGGTAAGTACTGTATAATAAATTTGCAACAATATGTACCAAAGACAAAAACCTGAACATGTGTTTTCATCTCCAAAGATCATGCTAAAGGAAATGTTAAAGTGAAGGAATCATGCTGAGAAGTCAACTCCTGTGCTGTTAAGGATCCTCATATACCAAGTCACTGACATCATGAAAGTGTAAGATTTTCAGGAGTCAAAAATTAACTCAATGCTGACGTGTACGACCCGATTGTCTGCTCCAACAAGAATGCCAAAGGAAAATGTTCTCAAAAACATTGGCCTGCATATTCTGTATATTCTGTTGAGTACGCCCCAAAAAATAAATCGGTATATCTGTATGTTTTCTTAAAACTTGGAATGGTACTGTACTGTGCTAGAGTGGATGACATGCTCTGAGCCAAGTCTTTTTTTTCTATGTGTACCTTTTTGACATAAGGTTTTGTTATTTACTTATTTGTTAGAGGGTTGTTTGCTTTTTATGAAGGAAAACTTCAGTACAGTTATGTAATATAAGTGGCAATAACATGTGAGTAAGGCCAGCACAAGGTAGACAGTAACCAATGTTGTAACAAGTTTAAACCCTTTCACACCTAAGAGTGATCAAGTTCAATTTTCTCCTTCAGTTGAAAGTTGAAATTTTCTCCTTCAGTATAGAGAATATATAGCTTTTCGTACGTTTTTGGTTAAGTGAATGCTGACTAAACTGTCACTTCTCACTACATAATTTATTTTATATAATGTATTTTGAAAAAGCTGAGAGATTCTGCATTTAGGCTTGGGAGTGAAAGGGTTGTTTACCTGTATTAAGTTCATGATAGTTATTATTCCCTTATCCTCCAAGGGATTGTGCTCCTGCATGCTTTTGGTTGGAGAGTACGTTCCTACTTTTTCCTACAAGGTTTTGGGTTTTCGTACCAGGCAGGAGCACTTGATGAAGCTTATATAACACAAAAGTATGATAAAAAGGGCACACAACGAATAGTGTGCTGTATGATGATGATGACAATGAGATTAAGAATAAAAAGAATTGATGCTGATATATATGTTGTTTTCTTATTGGGTCAGAACTGATCCATTATAGAGTGGTAAAGTGATTAATCACAAGAATGATTTTTTGAAATTTGAAATTTGTTTTCTAAATGTTGGGGTAAAAAAAGCTAATTTCCACTGGTTTGCCGTGGTTTGTTGTGGACTCGCTCAGAAATTCACCGTGAGAAAATGCGTGGCGTAACGCAAGAGAGGCCAGGCGGGGTGGGGCTTGCGAAATTAGATATATTTTTCAACGCAAAATTAGTAAACCACTAGTGACACAAAGCTACTATAATTCAGACCACTCTTTTTCTCCTTTAAGTGTTCAGCACTTGGAATAGTACAAGTAGTAAAACGTTATTTTAACACGCTTGCTCCGTCAACTACAACAAGCTGGTTACATCAAAGGCCGTATAAAATAGACACATTACTTCTATGTTTATTTTTTTGTGTCGAAACTTCTAATATGTGCCAGTGCATGACGGAGTGAGGGGGTATCTGCGATTATCGTATTTCTAGTTTTTAGTTTAATCAAGGTGTCAAAGAGCAAGGTGTCAAAAGCCAAGTTCTCTATACTGTGTGATATTTTTATGGTGAGAAACTGGAAGTCTCTCTTGGGAGTTCTGCTCTTGTCCCCTATTTTCCAATTTATATTCTGGTCTCGACCCAACTCACGCCGCGAGCTCACTGGCATGGCCAGTCTAGTTTTTCAATGCGTTGCTTTCAATAGCTGAAAGTATGGAACACGCTATCGCAAATAATCAGTAATGTTCTTTAGATCGAGATCATTGAAAACAATCTCTGAGGTATTCTGTTCAGTATACTTGGACAAACAAATGTATTCCTCCCATGACCCTCACAGCTAATATTGAAGTACTTACCTAGTACCTTCAAGTACAAAGAGCCGGTCAGCCTCGTCACCCCACTAAATCTTATTCCAATCCCATACTCTTCTTGATCTTGGAATGACACATTTGACAATAGGAATGAAGCTACGTTTGTGGAAATATCTCCAGTCCACTTAACACGGCCCTGATACCTCGAGGGAGCTTTACTTGTGTCAGGAATGCCAGAAGATGACACTGTGACCAAATCCTCTGGTACAGCATTTGGTTTAATGCGCCATGATATGAGTTGCAACTTTCCTTCGTCTGCTAAGGCTACCATATATGTCCACTTGAAAGTAATGTTGGATCCAACAATCGCTTTTTCTGGATCGTTAGGACGGTCGATAAAAGCCGTCTTTAACTGCACAACACCTGCAGAACAACAACAACAATAACAAATTAGACATTACGGTAAATCCACTGTTGACAATAATTATGGCAACTCATTTTTGACTCACGGGTATGCGTAACATATCTGGGATTCATTAAGTTGTCTGCAATCTGTTGCTCGCCCACTCACTCACTCGGCAAGTTAACTTTTGCGCGGCTCCCAGGCCAATATGTGACACTTTAAAGTGCTACTAAAACAAAAACAGGAAGCAGTAATAGCAACGCGCGCTATTACTAAAAATAGTTTATGTAAATTAGACCCCCCCCCCCATCCCCCGCGAGACTCAGACAAACAATGCAATCTTCATCAGAGTGTTCACTGAACGATTATAAGCTACGCGACCTTCTGCGCTCTTAAAGAAACTCCAGAACGTAAATTCTGTACTCCTGTGAGTGGGAAATGGTCAGTACTAAGCATTGCTGCTGGGGGCACTGCAAGTGATGCAAGATATCCAGAAAAGTTTCCGAAATCGCTCAAGGACATGAAGGATTTGGGGAGGAAAATATTCCTTCTGTTCCCGAAGCCTTCACAAGTTGAGAAATGCCAGCGATGGATAACTGCTTGCTGTCGAGAAACTTTGATATTTCGAAGATTTCAAGGAACACATATATCTATGCGCTCTTCATTGGACTGGAGAGAAAGGTCCTATCGCCAACCATCCAGATACATTGAAAGGAAACTTCACGCCAAAAGAAATTAAGGCTTCCGCACCAAAGAGGAAGGCGCCAAAAGCTAGATTGTGGCCAACTACATCAAAAAAGCATCAAAAAAGTTCAGACTTGACGGCGAGTGTGACGTAGGTGCGACAGACGGCGATACAATGTTTACAAACAGGGAAAAGCCCGACGAGATAGATGCGGAAGGCGAGTATTTAAGTGCCAGCACGGGAAATATGGTCTTGGACCGAGGCACTCAAACAGAGTACTCTAAGTATTTTTTGTCTGCAAAAGTTGAGACGATGGTTTTGCAAAACAAAGTTGCCACACGGATAGATGACTCCGAAGAAAAGGTTGTGACGAACTTATCTTATGAAAATATGAAGAAAGACTCCGCCTCGATGGAGCACTTCGTGAGACTCATGACGGAACAGTTCAAGGCTCTGTATTCTTTTCTCGATGTTTGCCCTTTGAATAGCATAGTGTATTGGAAGGCCAAAGAATCGATTGGATTAAGCAAAGGAGGAACTGGCCGAGATTCCAAGTGTTCAAACCGAGAGAAACTCTTCATTTGTTTGTTGAGATTGAGAAGAGGATTCACCATTAAACTTTGGCCCTTCTACTAGGCTCACCGGAAAGGAAGATTGAAGAAACAACGGTGAGACAGATCTTCACGACTTTTATTCAACTGATGTACAATATTTTTAGAGACATGGAGGCAGTGATATTTTCAACCAGAGATGTCTTGAGACGATCATTGCCCAAAGTGTTCAAAACGACGAGAAATGTTCGTGGTATTGGATTGTACAGAGTTTAGTGTCCAGATGTCACGCAATTTTGCAAGACAAGGGAACATATACACAGCATACAAACACAGCAACACATTCAAGTGTCTAATTGCGTTGGTCAGTGACTGTCCACACACATCAGACGTTTTGGTCAACAACTGTCCACACACGGCTGAATTGGACATTGCAGAAGTTTGGTCAATTTACCAGTCCACTCAGAACGCTCACTCATTAACCTAAAGAGCTTTTTCATTTTCTCTGTGGATCTTCTGAGCAGGGGAAGGGTGCTAACATTAGCCCAAGTACCACACTCCATTGTACTACAAGGAAAAACATTCAGCCTCTGTGGTGCAACACTTTGGAATGGTGGACATTACATTGGGACGTCCTGTTTCAACAACAGATGGTTTCTGTATGACTTTTTGTCTCGGCAACAGTACAGCATGAGCCACAGATTCTTTTTGAGCTACCTTATTTTCTGCATTTAGAGACTGTGTAGTTCTTGTGTAAATTCGGAATGTACATGTATCTAAATAATGCTGGTTATGATCAACCTTTGCTGTATGTGACAGGCACAGATACATGTAGAAAAAATGTTTGTTTTATTAGTTTCAGGTTCATGAACAGTCATTTTGTAAAAATTACAAATTTATGCTAAAAGGAGATGTTTAATAGCTGGAGATCCTCGAACTTCACCAGAGCAGACTGCTTAATGCTTATAGCACAAGTGGCCCGATGTGAAACTGAATAGTTTAGGCTCAGCTTACCGGTACTTTTTTTCTAGAGACTCTAATAATGGCAGTATTGTTTTTCAGTTGTGATCATCTGGGTAAGAGTAGGTAGACTGTTGTTGGTGAATGAAATTTTCGACTACCTGAACGAAAGTCACCTTTAGTGGATGATCACAACTGACCAACTGTTCAGATTCCTGCGTTCAAACCATTTCTTGAAAAACCCCACACCAACACTGAACACACATGCTCACGGTGCTGGTCAACAACCTATTTACAATAACATTATGCTTGAAAGTGCATAATTGTGCATCAATTTTGTGATTGAATTTTTTTAAGGACAGCTTGAAGTAATTTTACAAGACTGGGGGTTACAAAGTTGGAATTTCCGCTATTGGGCAATTTTCGTTTTTTGACAAAATGTTAAGTTCCAACTTGTAGAATTTTTAGAAAATTCTACTACGAAGAGGTGTAGAATTCTACTACGAAGAGGTGTAGATTGTATCCTTGTTGTGCACAGTTTAAACACGAAGACGCGGTATAAAAGGAGAGGTGCCTAAGGTTTCTCGCCTTCAGTTGTCAATCAACCGCCGTCCGTGCCGGACGCTCTTATGGGATCTCTCTGTGAAATAACAATTGTTACGTCATTTGCCATTATACGTGTGAATCTGTAGAGTTCAGGATATACCGTTGTAAATATGAGAAGTCAGATGTTGAAATGATGGAGGAATGTGATGCTGAGGTTATCGGTATACAGAAAAGGTCAACGTCTTGCCACTTCAAAATAAATTTTCGACACAGACGCCCGAGCCAACGCAAATATACATGAAAATTTCACAAGACCACAAGTAAACGATTTTAATGTATAAAGTAAAGCCTAGATTAACGCTTACCCGGATTACCTGTGTCTCTGGTGGAATTTTGAGACATTTTAGCCAGCTTTACACGGAAGGGAAGCCGTGTGAAAACAACACGGCTGGAGTTTCCGATTACCAACGGTCTTAGCTCAAAGCCCGATACTAAATACGTTCAGAATGGTCAGAACTCCGTCAAATCCCACCGAACACATCTAGCGATAAATTCTTGTCGATATTTCGTCTACTGAATTTTAATATCCGTCAAAAAGTCGCCATGAAATGATTCTCTTGCGGCTAAGCTTGACGTTGATCGACTGAAAACTATAACCCGCGGCGTTCTTCAGCCGATCGACGTTTCCTCCCTGCTGTAGAATGATTACTGGTCGCCACATCGAGAAAAACAAATCCAGGAAAGCAAAGAGTCGTTGCCGAAGAGAAACAGAAGCAACAACTATCGCTGTAGCGTTGATCGAGCCATAATTGTAACTCTCGTTGCTCGACACAATGTTACATTATATTTTTGCACAATTACAATTTAGATGTCCGCGCATAATATCATGAAAACACTGCTTCTTAGCATATCTAGCGATAGAAGGCTCAGAAGGCCGAGGAAGAACCAGGAGACGAAGAAGTTCGAAGCGCGAAATTTGAATCGTACAACGGCTGTTCTCCCAGTGATGTAAAAAGTCAATAAACGGGCGTAAAACTTCACAGATGCTTTATAATCAGTAAAGAGCTTCCATTTCTTTACTCTAACAGAGGAAATCAAGGCAGATTGTTAGTTTTTATTTGAATTTCTCGGAGAGCATTTTGACCGTTGGCAGCCATTTTGGTCAGTTCACAGTTTGAATACTAATTAGGGGGCGGAGCATTCCCTTTCATAGCGCGTCTTCGTGTTTAAAAAATATTCACCGATTGGAACCGGAGAAAATCAACCTGAAAATTGCATTCTTTTTGACTCATGCTGAGGTCAACAATCGCATTTTACCTGTGGAGCATGCGCACAACTGCATGTAAACACGAACTTGTTTATCGTGTGTTGCTTGTTTAGTTACTGGCCTTACAGAATGTGCAGAAAAAATACTTTCAAGCTGATTCAGTTGAGTTCTATACATCATGAAGGTAAAGTGATATGAAAGATCGGCGATCATTCAAGTAAAGCCGTCGTGTACTGAGTTTGTGTTAGTGCCACCATAGGCAAAAGTATTTTCCTAGTTTAAGTTCTTGTAGTTAATTTATGTTGTGCTTCATCGGTCAATCAGTTTAGTCTTTATTTCAAGTAGTCTGCATTTAGTGTTCTAGCCTCAATATCAAGTTCAGCATCTGGTTCTTTTGTTCATAGTTCAACATCTGGTTCTTTTGTTCATAGTTCAGCATTTGGTTCTTTTGTTCAAGTTTACTACTTAATGAAGCTCTCTTAGCTTGTGTGCTTTAGTTCAACTACAAGTAGTCGTCAGTTTTCCTAAGTGTACTCGGAAATAATTTCCACGATTTTGGACAACGATAATAAACGACAGCATTTCCATCAAGTTGGACGACGTTGTCAACTATTATTTTAACCAAGTCAGTGGATCTTTCCCGATCAAATGGAAACAAGTTACGCCCACACCGCTATAGTTGAAATTATAGAGATCCTTGAAGTAAGTTCAAGAGATTGATGGGAAACTGACAAAGCATGAAGAAACCGACAGAAGCCGGCGAAACTTCTGTGAAAGATTCAAGTACAAATCAAGATGCGTCCAGTAGTACGCGACGTATTAAGAAACCAACGGAGAAAGGTGAAATGTATGCCCTTCAACATTTATCAGAAAGTCAAACAGCAACAGGGGGCGCTCTTTGCAAACAGATAACCCACGTGAAAAACCTCCTCGGTGGACCAGTGACTATTCGACAGTTGGAAAGTGAACGTGACAAGCTGGATTTATGCAGAGACAAATTGAATGACATTCAGGAATGCTATCACGCTACATTGAATGAACCGGAAGAGATCAGTGAATCAAATCAGTGGTTTGACATTCGGGACTGTGAACACTTCCATTGTCGGACAAGAATCAACGAGAAATTGCAAATTCTGATAAGAGAAAGAACTGAAGTAAGCTCCATAATGCCATCAAAGAGTTCAAATGCTCAAATAACTCCCATTCTTCTGTGCGCTCAAAGAGAGCTCAAGTGGCAGCCAAAGTCGCATCTCTTCAAGTCGAACTGGACAAGGAACAAAAACAAAAAGCCAAGCAGAGGAAATTACAAATGCAACAAGAAGCCGAGCAGAGGAAATTACAAATGCAACAAGAAGCCGAGCAGAGGAAACTACAAATGCAGCAAGAAGCCGAGCAGAGGAAACTACAAATGCAGAAAGAAATTGCAAAGGCAAAGGCAGAGGAAGCTGCAATGAGAGCAATTGAAACGGAAGACATTGACACTTCCAAAATTTGAATCTGCACGTGCATCAATTGCAAGTTATGGCCGTTTAAATCCACGAGCCAAGGCCTTTGTTTCTTTAAACCCTGACGCCACAGTTCATGACACTCCGCGTGAAATTGAGAACGGACTCAATGCAGCGCTGGAACTGATGGTAGAGCAACAGAAACTGCTGAACTTGCTACCAGCTCAACAACCTCCTGTGTTTTCTGGAAACTGCTTTGATTATCCCAAGTTTGCAAGTTCCTTTGATGCTCTGATTGAAACCAAAGTAACGGATCCCAAACAAAGGTTGTACTATCTCAACCAGTACACATCTGATGAAGCTAACGAGGTGATCAGTGGTCTTGTGACCTTGAATTCTCCTGATGCTTATTACAAGGCAAGGAAACTTCTCGGGGAAAGGTTTGGTCATCCATATCGTGTTTCTCAAGTTTACAAGGAGCGTCTAAAGGACTGGCCCTCAATCAAGGAAGGAAGTGGTGCAGATCTACAACGCCTCTCTGACTTTCTAGTTCAGTGTGAGGAAGCCATGAAGACTGTCAAGTACAAGGAAGGCCTAAACTCGGAAGACATGCTGAAAAGAATCAGTGCCAAGTTACCAAGCTATGCTGGATTCAGATGGTGCCGCCAAGCCCATAAGATCCAGAAGTCAGAGGAACGACTTGCTACCTTTCATGATCTTGTCGAGTTCACCAAGGAGGAGGCAGAACTAGCCACAGATTCTCTATACTCTTCAGGAGCACTCAAGGAAGAAAGGAAGGAGAACAAAGTTGCTGACAAGGATAGTAAACACTGGAACAAAGGGAAGGGGAGGAGCTTCAGCAGTTTCTCCACTTCATGTACCACAGCCCCAAATCAGAACAGAAACCAGCCGTCTTCAAACACTGTGACCTGTCCCACTTGCTCAAAGAATCACAAACTTGATAGCTGTCCAGACTTCAATAAGAAATCTCTAGAAGAGAGAAAGGAATTTGTGAAGAAAGGTGGACTTTGCTTTGGATGTTTCAGATCTGGTCATATATCCAAGAAATGTGTAACTAGGAAGACTTGCAAGGTTTGCAACAAGTCACACCCAACAAGCCTCCACGATTATTCCAGAGATGCTTCCAAAGGGAAAAATGTTCATGCTGTGAAAGAAGGTGACCATAATGATGGTACACGAGAAACCACTACTAGCTGTATAAGCGTCTGTAACGCTATTGAAACTTCTGAAAATGTCATAAGCCTGATGATAGTTCCTGTCTGGGTGTACCCCAAAGACAACCCACAGCACAAACTGATGGTTTACACCCTACTTGACCCAGCGAGTAATGGAACTTTCATTAAGGAACAGACAATGAAGAAACTGAGTATTGAAGGAGTTGAGACAGAACTGCAATTGAACACTATGCATGGGACAGAGCTAATTCCCACAGAGAGGGTCAGAGGATTAGTTGTGGAGCGTGCTGAAAGGTGCAGATTGAACTTCCCCAGACGTACTCCAGAGCAGAGATTCCCTCCGTGACACATGTCCCAAGGCCTGAAACAGCCGCAAGATGGCCATACCTGATCAAGATTGCAAGCAAGTTTCACCCATATCGAGACGACCTAGAAGTTGGACTTTTGCTAGGTTCAAACTGCCCCAGAGCCATAAAGCACAGAGAAGTAATCCCTGAAAGGAGTGACGACCCATATGCTGTACGAACTTTGTTAGGATGGGGGATCATTGGTCCAGTCAAACTTGGCAACCAGAATGGAAACCAAAGTATCTCCTGTAGTCGCATAGCTGTCAAGGAGATTGGTAGTGAAGAACCCTGTTACGCCGCAAAATGTAATAATCAACGCAAAATGTAATACTAACGCAAAATGTAATAACATTTTGACGCAAAAATGTAATAACATTTTGACGCAAAAATGTAATAAACGTTTTAACGCAAAATCTAATAACTTTTTGACGCAAAATGTAATATCTTTAGCGCAAAATGTAATAACTTTTATAAATAATTTATAAAACATTTATAAGTTTCTTATGAAAAATGTAATTAAAGCCTTCAGAACACAGTATCGAGGTGCAGTTTTACACGACTCAAGATACATTGCATTGTGTGAATTATTTGGTGGAAGTGGAGGAGAGGCAAGGGGCGAATTTGGTTGTAAGAAACGGTTACTTGAACTTCTGTTTTACAAAAGCAAATGATATTTTTAAGTCCGAGAGGAGAAAAGAAATATACTGTGCTCTGTGGCTAAATGCAGCCCTGAAAATGAAGGGTGTTTTTACTTAAAATTTTAGGCGGCCAGTGTAGAAAATGTCGGTGGCATGGGCACAGGTAAATGGTGGTCACATTATTTAAACAAATAGAGGCTTTTATTGCTAAAGAATTATTTTATCATTGACTGGAAATCATAATGTTCAGCACAGCAGCCGCACAGGAGTCCGGATCTCTACGATCGTCATAGGCTTAGTGTAACGTTACCAGAATCATAACCATAACCGAACGTTTCTCTACTAAACATAAGAGCTAAATGTTTAAACTGTTATTCCACCTCGCTTAACAATTACATGCTACAAAATTAATCACTGAATACCACGAATGTCCCAAGAATACGGTATATCCTTATTAATGGTCCTTCCAGTAAATTTTTTTAATTAAAAACCATCCATTACTGGTGTAAAACAAACTGAACCAGGCTGTGATCCATTTCACAGAGTTTATTAGTTGCCGTAATTGAAGCACCACACCGCTGCTCTTGCCTTTTAACTTCATGATCCGCCGCATGCTCACCCTGCGCAAGTCTGGTACTTCTGTTAAGTCGGGAATATGAATCCTGGGGAGTGGTTGCCGGTCAACAATGTTTCTAAAGATTCTAGAAACAGCACACAGTGTTTGACGCATGTAAGGGTGCAGATTTAGGGTTGTTTGTATCACTACCTCCAGCACATCTTCATTAAGGATATAATTATACCCCTCTATGTTAGTGTTATTGCATCCGGTCTCCTGTGCGGCTGCTGTATTTGACGTCTCCGTACTATTAAATGGATATGTGAACTCGTGATGACTCGTGGCAGTTTCTACCTGTTCTTCAATCGGCTGATGTGAACGGGATTCCTCGCCTTCAATTGTTTCATAATCAGACATAGAGTAATTAGTATTTTCGAGGCATACATAATGTTCTCCGGCACCCTCTGCAAAATGTCCCAAAACAAGCGCGCTAGCAGGGCTTCCTGTCCCTGAAGAAATCACAGCTGTAGCCCCCGGTCCAAGAGTAGAGAGTACTATAATGTCAACGTTGAAGAGGTTGGATGCAGCTTGAAGAGTAATGTGGTCTCCGTATGTACCATTAGAGGACATACCAGACAGATATTCACACCATGGCATACCAGCAAAGAGTTCAAGGGGTATCCCGTCAACGTTATTTGGGTTTCCTTGAAGATAAAATATAATTGCTTGCCTTGTTTTGGAATCTGGCATTCAACCTCTGATGAACAGATGACTTCAGCAAGATTTTCTGCACCTCCCTTTTCGAAACACCACTGTAGTTTTCCCTTAGCCTATGGTATAGTTTTCTTGTCCCAGATCCCTTCGTAGCTTTGAATGTCTGTTTCATGATGCCTCTAACATCAGATTCCTTAACAATAGCTTTGTCATGGAAGAACAACTTTTCGTCACGTAAGCTAAGGTTATCTCGGTTTCTCCAAAACCTGACGAGAGCTGTTTTTTGCTTGGTCGTTCTCTGCCCAACAGGGACAGCAAATGTCCCTTTGATTAGCTGAAGGAAAATCTTGTACGTCTCATCGTCGAGCTTAAATATAGCCAAGCTATGACTGCTGATAATTTCCAGCAGAAGAAAGAAAAAGCAGAGAACGGAGAACTTCATAATTATCTTACTCCAAGCCGCCGAGCAAATGTACTTGTTTACGTTTTGTTCCCACGATATTTACATTTCGTACAACACGCACCTGCGTGAAACGCTTGTGGAATGTAAGCTGAATGACAGCAGGCGTGGGAAACTGCGAAGTGCTGTTATGAGAGTTAATAAACAGGCATGTTTGAAGGCCTGGTACATTCCACACCATGGGGTGTATCACCCAAAGAAACCTGAGAAGATTAGGGTGGTGTTTGACTGCTCCTCAGAATACTTAGGAGATTCCCTCAATCAACACCTCCTCCAAGGCCCTGACCTGACAAACAAGTTGGTTGGTGTGCTCTCCAGATTCAGAAAGGAACCTGTCGCATTTATGGGCGATATAGAAGGGATACTTCATCAAGTCAAGGTGACAGAAGATTGCAGAAACTTTCTGAGATTTCTATGGTGGGAAGATGGCGATACCAGCAAGAAGCTGCAGGTGTACCGCATGACTGTCCATCTCTTTGGAGCCACATCTTCCCCTGGCTGCTCCAACTTTGCCCTAAAGAAGACTGCTGATGACAACAAGGAAGAAATTGGAGCCGACGCAGCCAGATTCCTAAGGAATGATTTCTACGTTGATGACGATCTAAAGTCTGTACCAACCGTGACAGAAGCTGTTGACTTGATAATCATCAAACATGGGCAGTGTACCTACCTTCGACTGAAGAATGGACAAGGCAAGACTCATTGTTCTCTGGTTCTGGGCAAATCCAGAGTCATTCCCTTGGTGCCAGTCAACATTCCACACTTAGAACTAACAGCAGTGGTTTCAGTACAAGTGAGTGACATGCTGAAACAGGAACTTGAATACGAGGACCTTAGAGAAATATTTTGGACTGACAGCAAAGTCGTCCTTGGTTACATTAACAACGACACAAGAAGATTCCACATCTTCGTAGCAAATCGTGTCCAAGAGATCAGAAGCAAAACTTCACCGGAACAGTGGCGTTATGTGGACAGCAAGTGCAATCCCGCTGATGATGCAAGCCGTGGTCTTAGAGCCACGGAACTCGTGAGTCCTTCGAGGTGGATTTCAGGACCTGACTTCCTGTGGAGACACGAAGACCAGTGGCCGCAGCCATCTAAAGATGAAGACTTCAAGCAGCTTCTACTTGATGACCCAGAGGTCAAGAAAGTGACAATACATTCGACATGTGCTTCGAAGTCCTGGAGCCTTGAGAGCAGCATCGAGTATTTCTCTGACTGGTACCGAGCCACAAAAGCTGTTGCACTTTGTCTTTGATACAAACAGGAGCTCCACAGAAGGGCCATATCCAGAAAAACGGCCACACAACCCAGGAAAGACAAACAAACCATGCTGATCATCAAGTGGTTACAGTAGAAGAAATCCAACAAGCAGAAGTTCAAATAGTCAAATCTGTGCAACTCAAGTCCTTTCACATAGAGATTGCCATATTGAAATGCACCCAGGTCAAGGCTGACCATCAAGCAAGAAAATTTGCAACTGAAAGGAAAGCCTCTATGAAGAAGACAAGTTCATTGTACCGCCTCGACCCATTTCTGGATCCCAAGGGTGTACTAAGAGTTGGTGGTTGTATCAGACGATCTAGCCTCCCCAATGATGTGAAGTATCCAGTAATCCTTCCAAGAAAGAGTCACACCACAAAACTGGTAATCAAGCACTACCATGAGAAGACCGAACATCAAGGTCGTGGTATGACATTCAACGAGATCAGATCCAGTGGCTTTTGGATCATTGGAGGAAACTCTGCTGTAGCTCACTACATTTCCAAGTGCATTATGTGCCACAAAGTACGTGGAGCAATTCAAGAGCAAAAGATGGCTGATCTGCCCAAAGACCGTTTGGAACCTGCACCCCCTTTCACCTATTGTGCCGTGGACTACTTTGGACCATGGTACATTAAGGAGGGGCGTAAAGAAGTAAAAGATATGGTGTGCTGTTTACATGCATGGCCTCCAGAGCCACACATCTGGAAGTATCAAATTCTCTAGGTACTGATTCCTTCATCAAGGCGCTTCGTTGTTTCATTTGCCGCAGAGGGCCTGTACGTCAACTTCGCAGTGACAAGGGTACCAATTTCGTCAGCGCTAAAGGGGAGCTTTGTGATGCACTGAAGGCTATGAACCAAGATCAAATCCACTCTGAGATGCTCAAGTTGAACTGTGACTGGATTGAATTTAAAATGAATGTCCCATCTAGCAGCCACATGGGAGGAGTCTGGGAGCGCCAGATCAGAACCGCTCGCAGTGTATTGAACACCCTACTTGAGAGAAACGGATGTTGCCTAGATGACAAATCCCTGCGAACTCTGATGTGTGAGGCCGAAGCCGTCATTAACAGCTGCCCATTAACTGTGGACAACCTGAGTGAACACGACTCACCAATCCCTCTAATGCCAAGTCACTTGCTGACAATGAAGACAAAGTTGCTTTTCCCACTACCCGGTGTCTTCCAGCCAGCAGACATCTACTTAAGAAGGCGCTGGAGAAAAGTTCAACACTTAACCAATGAATTTTGGCAGCGCTGGAGAAAGGAATACCTCCAAACACTTCAAGAAAGGTCAAAGCGTCTCAAGCCAGGACGCAACTTCCAAGCTGGCGACATTGTGCTCATCAAGGACGAGAATGTGCCCCGCAACCAGTGGCATCTTGCAAGAGTTGCCAAGACACATCCTGATGACAATGGTCTGGTTCGTACCGCAACATTCACAGTGGCAGACCCCTCCTTGTCAAATACAGGAAAGAGGCATGGTTCACAGACAGTTCTGGACAGACCTATCCACAAGTTAGTCCTACTCATGGAGAATGAAGAGTATCTAAATGATGATGAGAGACCGAGATTCCCAGACAGGGAGCCACAAGTGCCAAGCACTAGTGTACATGTGCATAGTGCAGAACAATGACTCTTGACTATTGATTTAATGAAATCAAAGTGATTTTAGGGGAGCCATGTTAGTGCCACCATAGGCAAAAGTATTTTCCTAGTTTAAGTTCTTGTAGTTAATTTATGTTGTGCTTCATCGGTCAATCAGTTTAGTCTTTATTTCAAGTAGTCTGCATTTAGTGTTCTAGCCTCAATATCAAGTTCAGCATCTGGTTCTTTGTTCATAGTTCAGCATCTGGTTCTTTTGTTCATAGTTCAGCATTTGGTTCTTTTGTTCAAGTTTACTACTTAATGAAGCTCTCTTAGCTTGTGTGCTTTAGTTCAACTACAAGTAGTCGTCAGTTTTCCTAAGTGTACTCGAAAATAATTTCCACGATTTTGGACAACGATAATAAACGACAGCATTTCCATCAAGTTGGACGATGTTGTCAACTATTATTTTAACCAAGTCAGTGGATCTTTCCTGATCAAATGGAAAGAAGTTCCGCCCACACCGCTACAGTTTGGTTGAAAGGCTTCGCAAGCTATGTTTACTTCGTGGCACGAAGAACCGTGCACGCATCGTAAAACTGTTTTTTATCTCCAGTCTTAGAAGTTCTTGTTAAATTCAGATGTACTCCAAAGAATTACGAAAGTCAGGTTTTTATTTCATGTGATTTTGGTGCCCACGTGAAATTTCGTGTGAAAACCCTATGGAGCCACCTTGCAGCTTCACGGTATAATTATCGGGTTCTTGTTCGAAATAGGAACCTGGAACGCCATCAGTTTCAGATAGAATTGTAAAAGGACGAGCTGAAGTACTACTAATAGCAGACATATCTATTGAAACTGGAAAGAAAGTATACGCGCATGTGGTTTGTTTGTCGGAGTCTTGCGGGTGGTCTCGATTTTTGTGACGTCATTTGTGTGCTTCGCTATTTACCTTGTATATTGCTTCTTGTAAATTCGAAAACATGTTCATGAAATGCCATATTATTTTTCGCGATTGAAGTGGACCACTTGTTGTGACAAAAATCTGAGCCTGCAGAATGATAAGCGGTTTTACCCAATGTGACGTCACATGTGAACGAGTGTCGCGTCGTGTTAGTTTCTTGCGTAAATTCTTCAACTATCTCTCATTCCAATATATTGGACCTTGCGAGCAACAGGGAGCTTTCGAAAATCAAAGCCAAAGAGGAGTTTGGAGTTGTCAGTGGGTCTGTTCAGCCTATCGTTTCGAGTCGGCTGCACCCGCCCAGGCAAAGGATAACAAAGAACTGCCACCTAGACTTTGGCCAGATTCGAAAAATGGCCCTGTTTCCGACAGTGTTAATTCACACATCCACCTGTGCCTAAAACAGAACAAGGCATCGAGAGGAAAGTCTTGGTGGAGCTGAACCAACTCACTAAACCAGAAAACTTGAAACTCAGGAAAGGAAACCTGTTTTAGCGAGTCAGATGCCGCCGAAAATAAACCATTTACTGCCGATGACCACCTCTGAAGGATGTATGAATCTCCCGCGCGGTACCGATGTTCACATCATGTGACATCACATGCATTTTATTAAGGCACTAGACTGGCCTTGCCAGTGAGCTCGCGGCGTGAGTTGGGTCGAGACCAGAATATTTAATGGAAAGTAGGGGACAAGAGCAGAACTCCCAAGAGAGACTTCCAATTTCTCACCATAAGAATATCACACAGTATAGAGAACTTGGCTTTTCACACCTTGCTCTTTTGACACCTTGATTAAACTAAAAATTATTATTACAACACTCATACACTTGCTTCTTAAAGGTTGAGCGACCCTGCATCTTGAGAATGCGTGACATCTTTTTATGCACAATCGATTATGACAGTTTGACCTTGACTCTTATTTCTAATCAGAGGCCACGATTAATCCAGCCTTTGCTTCACTACTTATGTGTTTTCTTTTATTAACTCAATACATTTCTTCTATCAGGCTTTCAAGTATTCATGCTCTGTAACAAATATAAAATTGAAAGTGAGGGATGTCACATGAGAGATGTTTACAATATTATTGAGCTTTTGTTCACAGTGTGTTCAGTCCATTTGTAACTGCAAACTCAATCCTCAGAATTATTTCGGTGTATCTTTCATTTCTGGTATTTAATGAACATTGCAAAACAAAGGCTACATGATCGAATGAAAGAAACACTTCAACAGGCAATGTACGATACGCAGAAGAATTTTATGAGGCAACAGATGTCATGTACAGAGTAAAGCATAAAGCGTCATTGTTTTACAGCTAAAGCTCACCGTAGCTTTGGTTTCTGTTTTCGCCTTGTTATCTTTCCAAAAGTATTTCGTGTCGCCACAGAAAGTTTCGCCGGGACTAAATAGTTATCAGCTACAAAGATATTTGCAATCCCCAGCGGTATCTATCAAACATTTGTTTATGGCTATTCTCAAAGCTTCCGTGGTGAACGCAAATAAAAATCATTCCTGAAAATCCAGTTTATCCATGCATATTCCACAGAGCCAAATGGTGTTGAGTTTGGATGGGATGCAATTAACTTTTACACACAAGTAACGAGCAATTCACTGGCCACATCTCGAGTTGTTTAGCGAAGTCAATTACCTCATCGGCTAGCACGTGATAATATGAACAGCATCCCACGCTTTATGCTTTACTCTGTACATAACATCTGTTGCCTCATAAAATTCTTCTGCGTATCGTACATTGCCTGTTGAAGTGTTTCTTTCATTCAATCATGTAGCCTTTGTTTTGCAATGGTCATTGAATACCAGAAATGAAAAATACACCGAAATAATTCTGAGGATTGAGGTTGCAGCCACAAATGGACTGAACACACTGTGAACAAAAGCGCAATAATATTGTAAACATCTCTCCTGTGACATTCCTCGCTTTCAATTTTATGTTTGTTACAGAGCATGAATACTCAAAAGCCTGATAGAAAAAACGTATTGAGTTAATAAAAGAAAGCACATAAGCAGTGAAGTGAAAGCGTTAACTGCATCCCATTCAAACTCAACACCATTTGGCTCTGTGGAATAAGCACGAATAAACTGGATTTTAGGAAAAGATTTTGGCTCGCGTTCACCGCGGAAGCTTTGAGTTTTGCCGTAAACAAATGTTTGATGGATGTTGGAGTTCACAGCATATATTTTGATTTGTTACAGGAGATGTTGACCAGTCGCAAACTTAATTCCATCGGTCAGCCCACAATTCTCCGTACAAACAATTTGACGACACATTCGTCCAACATTGAGTTCTTGTCTCTTCTGTCCTTGGCTGTTCAAAACTAACACTCTATCTCACTGCACTCTGCCGTTTTGTCCCGCTTGACTGGGCATGCATACAATAAACTATTTGCCTAATTAACAAAGAAACGGAAAAGAATCCTAATTAACAAAGAAACAGAATATATCCGTAACATCCCGGCCCCTTAAATGCGAAGATGGCATAATCTAAGTATTTACCCAATTAGTTCCGAACTATGCAATACAAAGTAATGTCAATTTTCAAAATGTTCAGCTATAAAGCTTCAGCGTCAGTTCAAAAAAGCACCACTCAGTGGTGCAAAGTCTCTTTGTTCCGGCTCGTGGACATCGATCCAAAGAGACAACTCAGTCCTCAGTCGGTACTTGTGGACTCCAGAAGGCACAGCTTGTTTACAGGTCTGGTAAAAACTGTCCAGCTGGTCTTTACCTCCACTGATCTCACCAGGCCATCCTTTCCAGGGAACGTCCTGAGGACTCGGCCCAGCGGCCAATTCTTCCTTGGGGTTGTCATGTCCATAATCAGCACAATGTCACCATCTGTGAAGTTTCTCTTCTGATCTTTCCATTTCATTCTCAGCTGCAGGGTAGGCAGATACTTTCGGATCCAGCGCTTCCAATTCAAATTGGTTGGCCAAGTACTGAACATGTCTCCAACGCTTTCTGTAGAGGTCATCTTTCTGAAAATTTCCTGAAGGCATCTCTGGACTGGCTCAGAGTAGAAGCAGATGATTAGGGGTGAGTGGGTCCATATCTTTGGGGTCGTCGGACAGTTGGGTGAGAGGCCTGCGATTAACAATGGACTCCACTTCACATAACAGAGTTGTGAGACGCTCATAGTCTAGGATCTGATTTCTCGTGATTGCATTCAATACCTTCCACACTGTCCAAATTTGTCTTTCCCAGACTCCACCCATATGTGAGGCTGCCGGAGGGTTGAATTCCCACTTTATCCCCTTTTGGAGGAGTCGTCCCTTCAGGTTGGTGTTTTCATTCCACCTTTGAATGGCCTCTCTCAGCTCCCTCTCTCCTCCTACAAAGTTGGTGCCATTGTCTGATCTGACTGAAGCAGCAAACCTCATCAAAGCGTTAATGAATGAGTCCGCGTCCAGAGTATCCAGTTTCTCAATGTGGACAGCCCGGATGTTCAAACAGGTGAATAAACATCCATATCATTTGACTTGACTCTGGTCCCTCTTAACGTAGAAAGGTCCAAAACAGTCCACGCCTACGTGTGTGAATGGTGCTGGCCTGGCGACGTTCTGTCCACGGGAAAATTTGCCATTCTTTGAACCCCTGGCATGGTCCTAAGTTTCTTGCAAATCACACAGTCTCAAAGTACCCTCTTTATAAGTGGACGGGCCTTGGGTATCCAGTACCTCTGCCCGACAATTGACAGCACGTGTTCCCTTCCAGAGTGCCCAGTCTTCCATTGGTGGACGTTCCTCACGATGAGCTCTGCCACGTGATGGTCTCTTGGCAATATGATGGGGTGTTTCACTCTGTCAGATATTGGGGCTTCCAGGAGACGTCCTCCTAAACGCATGAGTCCCTCATTGTCCCGGAACGGTTCCAGACTGTATATAGGGCTCTTTCTCTGGACAGGTCGTTTGGTTTCCAGACTGTGAAGCTCTTGGCTAAACTACTGTTTCTGGAGATACCTGATGATTGCTGTTTCTGCCAATTCCAGCTCCATTACTTCAAGGTCGAGATCTGCCAGGGCCCAATGGTCCATTCCAGATCTGCGCTCTCACAGCCACTTCTTGCAGCATAGTATCCAGGCAACTGCTCTCTTCAGACGGTACCAGCAAGAATACTTTCTTAGAAGCTTGTCCACAGGATCATCTGAGTCTCTCGCTTCCACAGCACATGACTTGATCTCCCCTTTGACCTCCTTATCACCATCGTCAATCTCAGGAATCCTATCTGGTGCACTGGGCCAATTGTTTTCCTCTTGCCACAGAAACATTGGTCCGGTTCTCCAGCGCAGGCTAGTGACCATTTCATGGGCTCCCAGTCCTCTAGTCGCGTCATCAGATTCCACGTACCTCCACTGTACAGGAGACGATCCATCATGGATGACCACAATCCTATTAGCCACGAACGTCTGAAACCTTCTGGTGTGGTTCTTGATATACTGCAGCACTATCATGCTGTCGGACCAAAAATACGAGTCCTGGATGCCGATTGTCATCTCTTGGCGAAGCATGCAGTCCATTTTAACAGACATCACCGCAGCTGACAGTTCTAATCTCGGGATGGTCATTTGTTTGATTGGAGCCAGCCTTGATTTCCCTATCAAAAGTGTGCACAAAGAACCTGTCCTTCAGTGTTCACCAGCCGTAGGTACGAGACTGAACCATAAGCTTCCTGCAACGCGTCAGCAAAGTGATGCAGTTGACACTGAATGATCTTGCCAAATTCCGGTGGGACTAGACACCGCTCCATCTTGAATTGCTCCAGCATTGGGAGATCCTTTAACCACTTTCGCCACCTTTGCTGATTAACGGGGTCCAGAGGGTCATCCCATTGCTTTCCAGATTTGCATTCTTCTTGGAAGATTTTCTTGGCTTGCAGCACATATGGGCAGACAAACACCGCCAAAGAGATGCACAGTCATCCTATAAACTTCTGGCTGTTTGTTCAAATCACCATTTTTCCACCATAGGAAACAGAGAGCATCTCGATCTTTTGGAAAGACTTTTACTTGGTGGAACATTGCTTCGATGTCTCCCATCACAGCAACTTGACCCTCTCTGAAACGCATCAGGACTCCCAAGAGCTTGTTGGTGAGGTCCAGCCCCTGTAGAACCTCTTTGTTGAGCGACGGCCCCGCATATTCTGCGGCGCAGTCAAAGACAATCCTCAGCTTGTCTGGTTTGTTCACGTTCGTCACATTGTGGTGAGGAAGATACTACATCCTCCCAGCACTTGCGCCAATTTCCTGATCTGGTACTTTCTCCGTGTAGCCCTTATCCAGCAGGTCTTTCATCCCAGCCTTGTATTTCGTGCAAAGCTCTGGGTCTCTGGAAAGCCGTTTCCTTAGTGATTGTAATCGCTTCTCTGCAACTCTTTTGTTGTTTGGCAGATATGGTGGACTAGGCTTGAAGGGAATTGGTAATTCGTAGTGACCTCCTTTCATTGCGATGGAGCGATTCCATGTATCTACCACCTTCTGGTCATCAACGGACAATTGAGCAACACTGTCTGCCATGGCTACGCTGGTATCCAATTTCCAAAACTGTTCCACTTGCTTCTCCAGTGCAATATCAGCTTGGATGAGGTTTGATACAGCCTTTCTTTCAAATCCTGAGGGCCTAAGGGTCCAACCAAGAGGAGTTCTGGTAGCATACAGCTCTTCTTCTTTGCCTTTTCTGAGCTCTAGAGGCCACAAGGCTTCTGTTACGTCCTGTCCAATTAGCAATGTGACATTGGCTATGTCCGCAAGAGGTAACCGGAGATCCTTGAGGTGAGGCCACCTTTTAATGTCACCAGGTGATGCGATGCTGTCTCTGAGCAGCGGAAGATTTGGTAGTGCATACACCCTCGGCAGCTGGATCACATTCCTTGTCCCGTTCCTACGTCTGGCGCTACGTACTTCCAGAGCTACTGCTACCGTATCAGACCTCGTTGTCTTTAACTGTTGTGAGGGACAGGGTGGTCTTGGTGCCCTCCAGCCCGAATTGATCAACCAAGCTTCTTGAGCAGAAAGTTCTCGTGCTGCCTGAATGCAACAAGGCATACGTTTGTATGTACTTCTGCTGGCCCTTAGCTCGTACTTTTACGCAAACAATAGGGAGCGCCATTTTAGCCGTTTCTGGCTGAGTGGAGTCACAAGCGCAGCCGTGACCTTCCACTGGTTGGTCAATATCTCAAACTCTGCCTTGTGGTTCTTCTCCAGGTTCCTCTCTCCGGCTAGGTCCTCCCCTGGGTGTCTGAAGAGGATGGTGCAAAAGCTAAGAATGTTTCAATGAGCATCCTTGAATATCGCAGGCACTCACCTTCCAACACAAACGTGCCATATGCTTCCTGGCAAAACAGTTAAAGCACAGTCTCTTGTTCTTGAAAATTTGTAGCCTCTTCTCAGGGGACACCATCGAGAATTTATCGCAAGCGCCAAGGTGGTCCCTGCTACATAATGGACAGGTGTGTTTTGACCTCTGTTCATTGGAGGAAGCACTTGCAATAGAACCATTGGAACTGTTTCTGGCTTGAACATTAAAGTTGGCTACCTTTCTCCCAGTATGCCTGAGTTGAGCCTGGGTACTTCCAGAATCTTTGGTTCTTTCTGCATGAATTCCAAATACTGGGTCATTAACCTCCCTTGCTGCTGTGTTGAGAAACTTAACCATGTTCAGAATGTTGGGGTATCCGCCAGTCTTATCAAGCACCTTGATGGCCTCTCTTCTCCAACGTCCTTGTAGGTGCCAAGGCATCCGTTCAATAATCTTCACCATGCTTCTTCTGGTGTCAATTTCTCCAATCTTGCCCATAGCTTCTAACGTCTCTTTGCAACTTCTGGCGTCATCAGCGAATTCCTGCATGGCATGTCTATCAACAGGCTTTATGGAAGGACCTTTGGTGACCCTTTTAATCCATACCTCTGCAATCTTGAAGTCGTTTCCAAATCTTTCCTTGAGTAGGCTTCTGGCCTTAGTGTAGCCTTCTTTAGGAGGTTTTACTGCACAGCACTTAATCACCTTGAGAGCTTCTCCCTTGCAGTATTGGAATAGCCTATTTAACTTCGCAGTCACTCACAGGTGCACTATCAATGCTGTTATCAAATGACTGAATAAACATCCAATAATCCAAGGGGTTTCCATCAAAGCACATGAGCTCTGCCTTCGGTAATTGTAAGGTTTCCAACATTTGCCGCTGCACCAGTAGGAGACAAGAATCAAGAGTCTATCATTGGCACATGATCTGCCATGGTATTATGATTTGTTCTTACAGGTGGGAAGTTTAGCCTGCCTCGACTCTGTGTTCCGCTGGTTTCTGGCGTGCCCAAACACTCTCAACGGAGCTGCATCTCCTTCTTTAACTCACGTGTTGATCCTTTCATTATGTCTCCCTCTTGATAAGGCCACTCAGATGCTAATGGATTGAGCGCCAATTCGCGCGCATATGGTTGGACTCCTCTGTTGTAGCAAACATGGGCTTGTGGTCTGAAGCGTCATCAAATATTGTGTTGGTTGGTTCTGTGTCTTTGAGCCTTGCACTCTGTTCGTATAGCGGATTAACTGCAACGGCCGCAGGTCCCACAATGATGCCTGAAGTCTTCTCTTGAGCATCAGGGATCTTATCCTGTTCCTGGAATTCCTGGTATACTCATTCCTCAGCTAACACCTCGGCGATTTGTGCTTCCAAATCCAGCCTTTCTTGTTCATGTTGCATCTGGGTCTGTTTCAGTTTGATGGCCTGTTGTTGCTCAAGGACTCGCACTCGGGCCATTAGCGCTGCCTTCTTGGCCGCAGCCTTCACTCTGGCGCTGGAAAGAGAAGAAGTGGCCGACGAGTGCAGCGACTCCTTCCCAGTTTGGCTAATGCTGTCCCTCGGTTTCACTGAATCGTGTACGGTGTCAAGTGGAACTTGTAAACAGCCGGCCTCTTCAAGCCAGTCTTTGGCTTGACGTATAATTTCTCTTGTTAGTAGATCTGTCTCCTTGGAGGAACCATCCAAAAGAGCCACTTCACTTTGTCGGATTCCACGAGAAGGTCCTTCAGCTCGGCATGACAACTCCAGAAGTTATCCAGACAACGTTCAATTTCTGCAAGTTTAATCTCTACTTGATCTGCACTGGCAGCAGCAATCAAGTCTCGCAGTTCAGCTCTCTTGCGAGTCAATGCAGAGGCATATCCGCCCTTCCGTCTCCGGATACTTCTTTGCTTTCCTAGTTGTACATCGTCCTCACCGGCAATGACAGCCCCAGTGTTAGACATATCGAATTGTTTGTACTTTCAATGTTGGGAGTTCACAGCGTATATTTTGATACGTTACAGGAGATGATGACCAGTCGCAAACTTAATTCCATCGGTCAGCCCACAATTCTCCGTACAAACAATTTGACGACACATTTGTCCAACATTGAGTTCTTGTCTCTTCTGTCCTTGGCTGTTCAAAACTAACACATCTCACTGCACTCTCTTTTGGTTCAACTCGCCAGCCATTTTGTTCCACTTGACCGGGCATGCATACAATAAACTATTTGCCCAATTAACAAAGAAACGGAAAAGAATCCTAATTAACAAAGAAACAGAATATATCCATAACAATGGATACCGCTGGGGGATTGCAAATATCTCTGTCGCTGATAAGTATTTAGTCCTGACGAAACTTTGTGGCGACACGAAATACTTTTGGGAAGATAACAGGGCGAAAACAGAAACCAAAGCTACGGTGACCTTTAGCCGTAGAACAATGACGCTTTATGCTTTACTCAATACATGACATCTGTTGCCTCATAAAATTCTTCTGCGTATCGTACATTGCCTGTTGAAGTGTTTCTTTCATTCAATCATGTAGCCTTTGTTTCGCAATGTTCATTAAATACCAGAAATGAAAAATACACCGAAATAACTCTGAGGATTCAGTTTGCAGTCACAAATGGACTGAACACACTGTGAACAAAAGCGCAATAATATTGTAAACATCTCTCATGTGACATTCCTCACTTTCAATTTTATATTTGTTACAGAGCACGAATATTCAAAAGCCTGATAGAAGAAATGTATTGAGTTAATAAAAGAAAACACACAAGTAGTGAAGCGAAGGCTGGATTAATCGTGGCCTCTGATTAGAAATAAGAGTCAAGGTCAAACTGTCATAATCGATTGTGCATAAAAAGATATGTCACGCATTCTCAAGATGCAGGGTCGCTCATCCTTTAAGAAGCAAGTGTAGGAGTGTTGTAATAATAATTTTTAGTTTAATCAAGGTGTCAAAAGAGCAAGGTGTCAAAAGAGCAAGGTGTCAAAAGAGCAAGGTGTCAAAAGCCAAGTTCTCTATACTGTGTGATATTTTTATGGTGAGAAACTGGAAGTCTCTCTTGGGAGTTCTGCTCTTGTCCCCTACTTTCCATTTTATACTAGACTGGCCTTGCCAATGAGCTCGCGGCGTGAGTTGGGTCGAGACCAGAATATAAAATGGAAAGTAGGGGACAAGAGCAGAACTCCCAAGAGAGACTTCCAATTTCTCACCATAAAAATGTCACACAGTATAGAGAACTTGGCTTTTGACACCTTGCTCTTTTGACACCTTGATTAAACTAAAAAATATTATTACAACACTCATACACTTGCTTCTTAAAGGTTGAGCGACCCTGCATCTTGAGAATGCGTGACATAGCTTTTCTCTATAACGATCTCGAAAAATTCGTGGGTTTCATCTGAAACCGGAAATGACCAGCACGAAGACCGCGCGGTATGGATTCAAACCCCGGCCGAGCAATATTAAACCAAAACTTTTTCTTTCTTTTTTTCAATCTTTGAAGATATATGAAAAGTGTACGACATGGTCAAATGTCATTAATACTTTTGTTGGAAGAAATAAGTTGAGTTGCACACGAGTTTCACAATTCGACCATCCTGTGGCTTGTGATCGAGTCACTACGATACCTCTGTCACCGTAAAGCCGTATATTTCTTCCAGATAAGTATATGAAACATCAGTAAAGTGTCGGTTGCATATTGAGTATATTTTCATCAACAAAGAAACTGAAATACGGCAATCGCGAGTTGAGTTACATTTTTGTATGGAATTCTTTCTATTGTACTGCCCTTATTATCCCAGATATTGGCTTGTTTTACTGAAAAGTAGGTCTCTTTGATAGACCTCCCAAGAGAGACTTCCAATTTCTCACCATAAAAATATCACACAGTATAGAGAACTTGGCTTTTGACACCTTGCTCTTTTGACACCTTGATTAAACTAAAAAATATTATTACAACACTCATACACTTGCTTCTTAAAGGTTGAGCGACCCTGCATCTTGAGAATGCGTGACATATCTTTTTATGCACAATCGATTATGACAGTTTGACCTTGACTCATATTTCTAATCAGATATCCCAGATATTGGCTTGTTTTACTGAAAAGTAGGTCTCTTTGATAGACCTCAGTGTGATCATTTAGAGCCACTCGTGCGACACAGACGCGCATAGTAATTACTCAAAATGGTGTGCTCTTATTTGGATTGTCTTCCTATTCATCGAAGGAGAATGTCACTGCACCGAGTTTACCCGATAAATTCTCAGACTCATCTCCAAGAACATGGTTACTTAACAGCAGTATTCTGGTGACAGATCAAAAATGAGGCTCAAATTGCAGGATATTTATAAAATAGACAGCCCCCCAATTTTAAATTTTGAAAGAAACAAGAAGTCGTCTGACAAAGCTATTAAGTTGCTAGCTGAAACTGTCGACAGAAATTATTCATTGGGTTTGTGTAAAAATCACTGGCCATAGCATAAACAAGAACAGCAGGCTTCTATACTTCATTCAAGTGATCAAGTCAGTAATACACACAAGGCCCAGGGGTGTACTCCCATATAAAAATGATGGGGATGCTCGTCGGGAATTTTTGTTTTGACCCCTAAAAAGTACTAAAATGAGCATGGCTCGAGCATATCATGACCCTATAAGGTACCAAAGAGAAACATACTAGGAATTAAAAGTTTTGGTGCCTTATTAAAATAGCTTTAAAGATAATACCATCACGCACTTTAGCCCTTGCTGGTTTCAAAAGCACTGTCATTAATCTTCTAGCAATCAGTGACACGTACTTTTAAGCTAAATGTAACAATGTATAAAGATATTAAAATGTATTCGATTTAGAGATAGCATTAACGCAAATTTTTGCATATGGTCCGCAAACCGTATGTAGGAAAAACCCAAAATCGGTGCATTCAGTGTATACAAATTCTTTACGTGAGTACTAGGCATGTTACACCCTTCACAAAAAAACATGCACTTTGCATCATTAATTGCGCTAAAGATCAAGTAATTATGCGTTGACTTGCAATATTTGCCGCAATGTGCTGTTTGAGCCTAACAAAACAATTAAAATTCTCCGAGGTTCCTTTGGACAGGAAATTTCTCCAAATTAAAAGTACCGATGCACAGAGCGAAGAAACTAAAGCGTGCGTTACATCAGAGTGGTTTCCGGAATGCAATCTGCACAATCAAGGCTTCCTATGTGAAAAAATCGGCACTTGACAGCTGTCACTTCCGGGTACTCTGTTTACTCCATTATGTATCATTTGTTCCTGTTGTTCGTTTGCAGTCTGAGATGCAGCGACATGCGACTGCTATTGAGAAACTGGAAACGGAAGGTTTCAGCTGAAAAGAACAGCCGTTTGTTGTTTACACAGCTGCGACCCCGGGGCTATGACTCATACAATAAAAATGTATTCGACAAACACCCGACCCCTAAACGGTACCACATCATATAAAAATGTCAGCATTTGGTGTTGAACAACCTAAGCGGTCCCAAAACTGTGATTTTGACCCCTAAGCGGTGTGACGAGCATCCCCGTCCTTTCATATATGGGAGTACCCCCCTCCCCCTCCCCCCCCGGAACACAAGGATATGGCTAGCATAACTTGCCGTCTTCAGTGATTTTGAAACAAAGGGCAGTCCTCATGCAACTTGCAAAAATTACCATTTCCATTCCAGGATAACGTGGACGAAAATGTTTGGGGTTTTGCTTCATTTCCTGGAAAAGAACTAACACTTCGACGTACAGATGTCTTTTGTGTATTTCAACAGTTACCATATATTTTGTGGTTTGATGCCCCCGGACTGTGATGAAGTAGGATTATTGTGACTTTTTTGCTAATTTTTGAAGCTATTTCAGAGTGCCTTCGTGCTTCGTATATATATATCACAATTATTGCTGCGCAGTGAGGAAAGCAAGTGGAGCAGCAGTTCATATTCTTGACAATACATTTTGAAAGGTAGGAAAAAATCCTGTTTTCATCTCAGAGTGCACCACAAATTTTTGGGCCACAATGCACCGCAAATTTTTGGGCCAGGATGCACTTCGCAATGGACAACAGCATGTCAGCTCAGGTGAGCTTGCTTTTTGTTCGCTGTTTTTGCTTATAATTCGTCTTTACGTTATGAATGACTTCAGATCATTCCACTGTCTTTTAAAAGAGAACATGAAAGCTTTTGTAAAGCTGGACAGATTTCAAAGTTCTTGCTCAGACGAAGGGATAGCGCTCGAAACGTCAGCTTCAACTTATTTCGGTTTTGATGTCGCCACTATATTAATTCGTTTCTTTCTTGCAGGATTCTTTTACAGCAATCTATCGAGGTGGGTAATTTTATTGATTTGTTGACATTGTTTCATGACACCAAGTTTTTCAGAGGTTATCCTTGCTTGTTTATTCAGTTACATGCATTCTGACAATCATCTCTTTCACTACGAAAGGAGTGAACACGTTCATGTTGTGTGTGATTATAATTGTAGTTGTATAATTTAGGTTACACAGGAAAGTTTAAGCCTAGTGCATGTTTCTGTTTGTTATTCAGATTGTGCTGTTGCGTGGTGGCTGTTATGATTTGATTAGTTACGCTTGATCTGCGCATGCGTGATGTAGTTTTCCGTTCCGAACCTCGTGTATCTCCAGAGTTGTGTTCATTAAACGATATCATGACATGGTGGCAGCGGTAGTAGTGCCCACAACGATGAAGAATGTTAAAGCTTGAGCCTCCAGAAAAACTCGATTTCACAAACCCCCAAGAGTGGCCAGAATGGAAACAGCGGTTTGGCCGTTTCAGATGTGCAACAAAGCTCAACAAGGAGAATGAAGAACTCCAGGTCAATGCCCTCATTTACACGATGGGGAAAGAAGCTGAGCACATATTTAAAGTCTTTACATTTGAGGAGGGTGATGAAAAGAAGTATGACGTAGTGGTCAAGAAATTTGACAAACACTTCGTTCCAAAACGAAATGTTATCCACAAGCGAGCCTGCTTCCACAAACGTATACAGAAGAAAGGAGAGACAGTAGAAGCATTCGTGCGGAGCCTTTACGAATTAGCAGAACACTGTGAATTCGACACGAAAAGGGACGAACAAATCAGAGACAGGATTGTCATCGGAATCTCGGATAAATCACTTTCACGAAAGCTGCAGATGAAATCGGATCTGACTCTCGACACAGCAATACAAATGGCGCGTCAATCGGAGTTGATTACAATCCAAGTCGCGGGCCAAGCAGACAGCAAACACCTCGGAGAGGTATAGCAAAAGGATTGGAGACGGGAAAAAGGCAGAAAGCCGGACCTTAATCCTAGAGACAAGAAGCAAGATTCTCAAAGAGATCAACCGTGTTCAAGATGCAACCGCTCACACAGACGCGACGAGCCATGCCCGGCAAAGGATAAGAAATGCCGAAAATGCCAAAAGACGGGACATTTTGCGGCAGTTTGTCGGTCAGTAAGAGAGGTTACAGCGACTCCTAGCCAGCCTTTCTTCCTTGGAGCCGTTAACTCAGGCAAAGACTACGAAGAGCCGTGGAGTGTCATGTTACGCATAAACAATAAGCTCGTATGCTTCAAGATTGACACCGGAGCCGACATCTCTGTGATGTCAGAGTCAACATACAAAAATCTCCCACAGCGTCCTCAGTTGGAACCTTCCACTGCTGCTTTGTCTAGTCCAGGAGGAAAACTCGACTGCAAAGGACAATTTAAGGCAGAAATTTCTCTCAAGAAGAAAATATACCGCGTAGACATATACGTAATCCGGGGACCCTGTGTAAACAATCTTCTCAGTCGCCATGCAGCATGCCAGATGCGTTTGGTTCAGCGAGTTTAAGAAACTACTGTAGATGTGTATGGAGATATAGGTCTCATGAATTGTGAGCCAGCGAAGATTGAGCTACAAGACAATACACAGCCATATTGCATTAACGCTGCGAGAAAAATTCCCTTCCCACTACTTCCCAAAGTAGAAGAGGAACTGAAAAGGATGAAAGAAGCTGGAATTATTGAAGAAGTCACAGAACCTACAGATTGGTGTGCTCCCATGGTTCCTGTGGTAAAACCCAATGGGAAGATCAGGATTTGTGTCGACCTGAGACGACTCAACGAAGCTGTAAAGCGAGAAAGATACATTCTCCCAGGTCTGGAAGACATTGCTCCGAAACTAGCTGGAGCCAAAGTATTTTCCAAGCTAGATGTGTCAAGCGGCTACTGGCAAATACCCTTGCATCCGGACAGCTCAAAGCTCACAACATTCATAACTCCTTTGGATCGGTTTTGCTTTCGCCGTCTACCGTTTGGAATAACCTCTGCTCCTGAGATATTCCAACAACGAATGAGTGAACTGCTGAAAGACCACAAGAGTGCTGCAGCAATTCAAGACGACATCATAATCTATGAAAAGTCCACACCCGAACATGACGAAAAGCTGAAAGAAGTATTTCAGACTATTGCGAGGTCAGGACTGAAGTTAAACAAAGGAAAGTGTGAGATCCGCAAGCCCAAACTGTGTTACTTCGGAATTTTTCTCGGGGAAGATGGCATGAGCCCTGATCCTGACAAAGTCAAGGCAATTCAAGAGCTTCCACCCCTAGAGAACATAAACCAGTTACAGCAGATAATAGGCATGATTAACTATCTGGGAAGATTCCTGCCAAATCTGTCAACTGTGACAAGTCCCATGAATGAATTGCTGAAATCTGATGTCACATGGACATGGTCCCACAGACAGGAAGAAGCTTTCCACAAAGTCAAGACCATGGTGTCGACAACCCTGGTACTTGCCTTCTACGATGTAAATAAACCCACAGTGGTCAGTGCTGATGCCAGCAGCTATGGACTAGGTGGTGTTCTCCTACAGAAACATGAAGATCAATTGCGCCCAGTGGCATTTTGCTCCCGTACTCTGATGCAGAGAAGTACGCCCAAATTGAGGAGTGTCTGGCATCAGTGTGGGCCTGTGAAAGGTTTTCCAGGTACCTATGTGGTCTCGAAACATTCAAGTTACTGACCGACCACAAGCCACTAGTGCCACTGATCAACCAGCAAGATCTCGACAAGGCACCCCTAAGATGCCAACGTCTCTTAATGCAAATGATGAGGTTCAACGCAAAAGCAGAACACGTGCCCGGGAAGGAGTTGGTAGTTGCAGATACCCTCTCCAGAAGCCCTCTCACATTTCCCCAAGCGACCTCAGACACGGAAGAGGACATCAAGGCCTATGTAGATGCAGCTGAAATCATGCAACCAGCGTCAAGCGCAAAACTTTACGAGATTGAGCAAGCCACATTGTCAGACCCTCAGCTCAGCATGGTCCTGGACTATACAGTAAAGGGATGGCCGAAATACATACAAGACGTTCCAGAACAGATCCGCCAGTATTACTCAGTCCGAGGCAAACTCTCTGTAGTGAATGATAAAGTAGTGTACCGCAACCGAATTGCTATACCACTGGTATTGCGAGCTGAAGTTCTAAACCGCATCCACGATGGTCACCAGGGAGTGACTAAGTGCCGCGAAAGAGCTAACATGTCAGTTTGGTGGCCAGGAATCAGCAGCGACATTCGAGACAAAGTGTCAATGGGCGAGTTTTGCCAAGAAAACCAACCCTCCCAGAGGAAGGAGCCACTAATGACTACACCCCTACCAGAGAGGCCCACCCCCAGGCTAATGGAGAAGCCGAGAGTGGTGTCCGGGTTGCCAAAAAGATCCCCAAGCAGAAGGATCCATTTGTTGCCCTGATGAGTTACAGAGCTACACCCATCACAGCCACCGGAATGAGCCCATGTCAGTTAATAATGGGAAGACAGATCCGGACCACACTCCCTACGCTGGAATCCAACTTGGAACCAAAGCTACCAAATTACGAAGTCGTGGCTGAGAGGGATAGGAGGACCAAAGCCACCTATAGACACTCATACAACAGGAGGGATGGAGTGAGACAACTGCCAGACCTACAGCAAGGAGACACAGTCCTTGTGAAACTTGACAACCAAAAGGGTTGGAAGACCCCTGGAAAAGTCATGGCCAGAGGTACCACACCCAGGTCTTATGTGGTGCAAATGCCACAACGTACAGTGCGCAGAAACAGAAGGCACCTGCGCCCCACATCTATCCAGGTGAAGTGTGAAGAACCAGAACTGGAGCCAGAACTAGAGCCGATACCAGATAAGACACCCGAGTTGTCACCAGCAGTGCTACCAAGCGAGACAATGCAAACAGTCCAGCAACATCCTCATCTGACAAGCTCCACTGAGTCACCCACTGGATCACCAGAACCTGAAGTGCGAACCTCGAGTGGCAGACTTGTGTGGAGACCAAAACACTTTAGAGATGACAGTTGATTTAAACAACAGAACATTGATTTCAAAGACAATCAATGTAAACTATTGAAGTTGTTCAAATTTGTTGTAAAGCTAGATGTTGAAGTTGTTTAGTTTGCTATAGACTTGATGTTATTGTAGTTTAATATGTCAGAGTACAGCGCTTGAGAGGGAGATGTTATGATTTGATTAGTTACGCTTGATCTGCGCATGCGTGATGTAGTTTTCCGTTCCGAACCTCGTGTATCTCCAAAGTTGTGTTCATTAAACGATATCATGACAGTGGCTTTATCTGTGGAGGATCTCTGATCAAACCAGACTGGGTCGTCACTGCTGCTCACTGCATGAATTACAGGTCATTTTTCGCAACTCATCATGCCAGTTAGTCAAAATCACCACTTTTGATATTAGCTAACCCATTTTTCTTTCAGAATCTTGCTGAACATATATACACACACATTGGTGTGTTGCACAAGAAAATGTCATCAAATCAAAAACATAAGCTCTTAGTTTACTTAGTTCCTGTTAGAATAAGATTGTGATTAATTAGGTTTAAAAATTGTAAATTGCTGTCAGTTATTGATATTCTTTGAATAGCTTACAACAAATTTGTCAGCAATAAGTAAATTGGCAGCCATTTTTGCAAGAAAAAAATCATATTAGCTTTTTGCTTAGTCAGTTCCTGTTGGATTTATTTTATTGATACTCTTTTAATAGCTTGCAACAATAATCAATTCTTATTGCTTGTATTGCAAATTTTTGTAGCCTCAAAAAATATAATATAAAAACATTATTATTGCCATATATTACTATGTGTTCCTATCATGAAATATGTACCAAGATTTGTTTTGCAAATTAGCCAGATTTGGTACAGTAGGTTTGTTGTGATCCTCTGGGTTAGAGTAGTCTCCAGAAAGAATGTTGTTGGAGACTGACAGAGTCAAGTGAAAGGATTTGTCAGATGGTGGTACAGTATTTATGTCTCTATACTGTTCACACTCCTGGGTTCAAACCATTTGCCATGTTAGCCAGATTTGTTGCAATGTACACTTACATGCAATTTATTAGGATGTGGGGTATCCATGGCAAGTTTTGATGTAGTGTAATTCCAAGAAACTTGGTGTGCTCAATCCTATCAATGTTAATTCCACTTATGTGAAGGTAAATTTAGAAAAAAATAACTTTTTCCTTGCTGGGTGAAATAGAACATACTTAGTTTTGGTAGGATGAAGGGTTAGTTTGTTAGCTGTTAGCCAGGATGCAACATGCTTGAGTTCAGTATTTATGATATCCATGAGAGATTTTATGACCTTGTGTTTGGCAAATAGATTTGTGTCATCAGCAAAGAAGATAAAAGCTAGGTGTAACTAGAGCAGTTAAAAATGTCATTTATATGTATTAGGAATAAGAGTGGCCCTAGCACTGATCCTTGTGGGACCCCACAGTTTATTTTCTTGTATGATGACTTAGTGTTATATAAGTCAACATACTGCTGTCTGTTGCTTAGGTAGCTCTTTAGCCAGATTAGGGGTATTCCTCTGAAGCCATAAAATTCAAGTTTGTCTAGTAGAAATTGGTGATTAATATTGTGTCAAGTGCTTTCTCGAGATCAATAAGAATGCCTGTTTTGATTTCATTGTTTTCAAATGCTTGGAAGATTTGGTCCACCAATTCAAGGACAGCCATCCACATAGAGTGTCTTTTTCTAAAACCGTATTAGTTGGTGATCATTGAAAATATTAAATTTGTAAGAAGGCAGACATTCTGAAATAGACAATTTGTGCCGGGATTAATACAGTAGGCTCCAGTTGTTCAATGTATAACTATATCCAGTAGATAAGTTGCTATCCAGCATGATTTATGTCCTCCCAACTACATTTTTTGCGAGATTACACCAAAATCAGTGCAGCAATTACTATCTTTAGATATCCTAGTATAATTATATTTTTACTATATACAATTTTTATTATATATATATATATATATATATATATATATATATATATATATATATATTCGTGGTTTGCATGTGACGTCAAGAGAAAAGTCACGTGGGGTCATCCGCCATGTTGGTGTAAACTTGATTACTTAATCCAAGTCTGTTCGATCAGTAGCGATTACTTTCTATGGCTTATATCAATTTGAATACCTCCAGGTCTTCCGAAAACCTTAAAAATAAAGTTCCTCTCCTATCAGATTATGCAGATAAGCGGCATTATTTGGAGAAAATGGCCGTCATTGGAGTCGACCCGGAGACGATCTCAGACAAACACTTTAACCTGGAGTGTTTGCCACCAATTGAGGCTACAGATATGCTGTGCTACCTTGCTTTGGAGACGAGCTTTTACACTCGAGAACAGTTTAAAGCCTTTAAAAGTCTCGAAGCGTACAACCAGATGGTTTCCAGCTTTATCACAAGCATCCAAGGCCACTCCGTATCGGGAAAATATGTAGTGCTAGCCAAGGTCCGTCACTTGCAGAGAATAAACGATCCACCATTACCAGTCTGGATCATTACCGACAGGGAAGGAACTATTTTGTGCGCACTGCCTCGGATGTATGGCTGGGCTTTCGGAGACATGTTCACACGTGGCAAGCATCCTCTTCTACATCGAGGCGTGGATAAGAATCCATGGGAAGCTGGCGTGCACGTAAGTGAAATGTTCGTGGATTCTACCCACATATGCGAAGGAAGTGCCGTACGCTAGAATCAGGGACATCAATTTTTCTTCAGCTAGGAAAATGAAAGTAGACATGGACAAGAAGATTGCAAACCTACAAGTGGCAGTTCATGCTGACACCTCTCCATCACCTGTTCCTACACCTTCACCGCCAGCATCTGTACTCTCTACCCCAACGGCTTGAGATATGGCCTCTTTCTATGCAGAACTCAATGCAGTATCAAGCCCGTTGCTTTGAGCCTTATTAAGCCATATGCTGAAAGCTTTGTCAAGAAAAGTCCCATAGTTTCTACCATTTCTGACTTTTTTGACAAAAGATATTTAGACTACTCTTACCCTGATCCTCTTCATGCTTGCTCAGAAGTGACAGTCCACTTACGTGAAGCTGACATCCAACAAGTAAAAAGGGACACAAGGAAGCGAGCAAAAGGAAGTGGCTTTTTTAAGCACAGAGCTGGGCGTATTGGTGCTAAAGCAAAGCAGCATGCCACACAGATCCAACTCAACCATCCCAGTCTCTAATTACATCCATCTGCTACCCCAATTTATTTAAAGTAACTACAAAGGCAATCCTGCATGGCTGTAAATACGAGGGTGATGCTATTCAGGCCTTTGAAGCTGTAATGAAACCACAACATGCTTCTTTTGTGGTTAAGGAATGTGGAACCTTTATAAATAGAGAACATCAATTTCTACATGCCACTCCTGACTTTTTGTGTTCCTGTACATGCTGTGGAGAAGGATGTGGGGAGGTCAAGTGCCCTGCCTGTATTGATGACTGTGACTTTGAGTCTTATGTTGGAAAGAAGGCATCTTGCCTCGAAAAAGTTGAGGGCACATACAAACTCAAAAGGGATCACCAGTACTATTACCAAGTGCAACAGCAACTCTTTACCACACACAAGAAGTATTGTGATTTTGTAGTGTATGCTTTTGATGCCAACCGTCAAGCATTTGTGCATGAGCGCATCTATCCAGATAGTGCCTTCTGGGAAAATAACCTGCCCAAATTGAAAACATTCTGGAGAACATGTGTCCTACCTGAAATTTTGGGTAGGTGGTACACTAGAAGGGCTAATCTTCCAGTGGTTGCTGACATCAGTGATGACATATGCTACTGTAGAATGGACAAGGGGGCTGAGGCTACAGTGACTTGCTCCAATTCATCATGTCCATTTTCCAAGTTTCACCTCTCTTGTCTGAGGATTACTACACCAACTCCAAAAACGTGGTACTGTCCAAACTGCAAAAAACTGCCGGAGTTTCAGAAATCCAGGGCCAAGAAGCCAGCAGAAAAGAACATGCCCAGTGAAGCACTTACCATGAAACACATCTGTGTGTGTAAGACCAAGGCAGCCCCAGGTGACAAGCTTCTAAAGTGCCACAGGGACCAGTGTGATAATGGGAGATTCTTTCATCTGGACTGCCTAAAGTACAAGTGTTTTCCAAACAACAGCAGAACCAGATGGTTGTGCCCAAGCTGCAGAAAAAAAGCAGGGCTCTACCCCCACCCCCCAGCCCACCCCAAGATTCACCCCCTCCCCAACCACCACTCCAAGATTCACACCCTCATCTACCCCAGGATTCAGCCCCTTCCAAAACACCACTCCAAGATTCACAACCTCGCCTATCCCAGGATTCAGCCCCTCCCCAACCTCCAGCCCCCAGCCCAACTGCAGCGCTACACCCACAACTCAGTCTGTTTAAATAACTGGAGTCAGCCACTGTGAGCCCAACCAGATGGCAGCATTTGAAAACCTGAAAAAAGAACACTGTGATAAAATTTTGTCACCCACTGGATGGCTGGATTGTGTCATTATTCAACAGGCTCAAGTTTATCTCCAACAAGTCAATCCCTTACTACAAGGTTTTCAGAGAACAACCCTGGGACCAGTGAGAAATTTTGAGGTTATGACATCGGAATTTGTTCAGATTCTCCACACTGGTAATTCACACTGGGTTTGTGTCAGTTCACTAGGATGTTCAGCTGGATTTGTAAAACTGTATGATAGTTTGTTTCATAATTCAATTCCAGAAGGAGTCACCAGACAAGTTGAAAGCCTACTGCCAAATCTGCATCCAGAAATTATCAGTGTGCCTGTGCAGCAACAAAGAAATGGCAGTGTGACTGTGGCATATTTGCAATCACATTTGCTACGGCACTAGTTCATGGCATCCAGCCTGAGAATGTGACATTCAATATTTCTAGAATGCGCCCACATTTGGCACATTGCTTAAGAGCTGGTACAATTACACCTTTTCCAACTGGAGTGTGATGGAGCCTGGAGTGTAGACAGTAAAATATTTTCCATACAATGGAGTCAAAAAATAATCATGACACTAATGCAGTAGTATCGCTTTATTTGGAGACTCCAAGTGGGTTGCCATCTTGAAATGTAATGTTTGTCACACTGAGGAAAAAGATCCAAGTTTTGACAAGACCGTATGCTAATTGCAAATGTCTAAAAAATATAGACAATACAATTGGTTGTACTGTCAGTATTAAATATTGCATCTAATCAAAAGGAACAATTGGTGGACAAAGATTGACAAGAGCTGAACAGACTCTAAGAATACGGTCAATCATAGGTACTCTGCTGTTTGATGTTGCACTACTTGGATCACAAGCAAGAAAGTCAGTGGGTATATAACCCTCAAGGATAGTGTATTTTCTTTGTAAGAGGCCAATCACCCTCTCTACATGAATTCGAACATTGGCAATACCTCTAGTACGCTCCACATCAATGGGGTCCAGTTGATCCTTGCCCTTAGTAAAAGCTGGGATCACCAACTTCACTTTCTTGAACATCAAGCTTTCATCAATGGTAAAACCACGGTCTTCCATAACCATATATCCTGGCAGTAGTTTGTCCAAGAAACCACAATTTTCTGTCAAAAATCTGTCAGAGGTGCGTCCGCCCCAAGCTTCAGAAACAAATGGTATGGTGCCTTAGGGGGTTATTCCAATCAGTACTTTGATGGTAATATGATGCTTGTATGATGAAAACGTTTGAGCACGAGCAAGGAGATTACTAGGACGATCAATGAAAACCTCAAAGTAATCAATAATTACAGTAGTCTTCCTGCCAAATGAAAATTGAAAACATTGGGGCATTGTTAACCACAGGCTTTCACGATCTGGCCACGATATTAGAGGTGAAAGGCGTGCATCCATTATTACCATCCAGGTGGTAAATATTCTGGAGACAGAGGAAACATGGATCCTAAAACGGTACGCTAGGTCTTGAAATGGCATGTTTAGTCTGACCTTCAACAGCACCATCACATACTCTTGAAACTTTGAGAGAGTCAATGACCGACGTGTTACATGCGGGGAAACATGGTTAAATGTTTTCAAGAGGACATCGTAACATGAAAGACCAGTGTAAAAACATACCTTTTCGTCGTTGCCTACAAAATCACTCTCTTCAAAAGGTAGCACACTGTTGGGTCTCTCAAACAAGAACGTGAATTCCTCAGTCTGTGAGTCTTTCTCAGCGAATGTTGCAGTGTACTCCTCAGTCTGTGTGCCTTTCTCAGCATTCTGTTGGAGATTCGTCATCTTCACCAACGGGAACGTCAAAGTGGACAGAAGAGATTGGCTCTTCAGGTTCGTTCATTCTTTTTCTTTTTTCCTCTCCTTCTTGCCTCTGAATTTCGATTGCTCTCTTAGCCCTT
Organism: Plumapathes pennacea; assembly: GCA_964036295.1. NCBI lineage: Eukaryota > Metazoa > Cnidaria > Anthozoa > Antipatharia > Myriopathidae > Plumapathes > Plumapathes pennacea. Next base: position 1,095,429 of record OZ038466.1, read on the forward strand.
GCTTTTGACCTTTCGGCCCTTCCTACTCGTGCTTCATGATCGACAACTTTGCTTTTCGTATGTCCAAGATGAAGCGTCGGAACCCAGTCTGTGTTGTGTTTGTCCCACAAGGCTGCTGGGCGACCAGAAACAAAGTGCCAACTACATACACAGTCATTTTCAAGAATTTTATTGGACTTGTCGCGGCTAATCGCTGAGATCCATTGCATGTATCTTTCTGCTGTTAATTCCTCCTGCTGTTCGCGTTGATTTGTTATCAAGGATGGCACTCGGAAGAACCTAATATCTTTATCACGACTTGATCATCTCAAAACTCACTCGGATACTTCACTGCACACAGGTTTGTTTACATAGGTTGTACACCAACATGGCGGCATAGCAACTGTTGTCAAGGTACTGGTCACGTGAGTGCAAACCACGAATATATATATATATATATATATATATATATATATATATATATATATATATATATATATATATATATATATATATATATATATATATATATATATATATATATATATATATATATATATATATATATATATATATATATATATATATATATATATATATATATATATATATATATATATATATATATATATATATATATATACACATATATATATACATACATATGTACATATATATAGATATAGATATATATACATATATATATATCTATCTATCTATCTATCTATCTATATATATATATATATATATATATATATACATATATATATACATACATATGTACATATATATAGATATAGATATATATACATATATATCTATCTATCTATCTATCTATCTATCTATCTATATATATATATATATATATATATATATATATATATATATATATACACATATATATACATATATATATATTTTTGTTTTTGTTTTGTCCAAGTAAAACATTTCTAAAAGCAGCTTTGGTTCGTGTCGAATAATTGATCCTGCCGAGTGCAGTTTCGTTCGAAAGAAACCTGCCTAACAGTATTTAATAGTTAGTTTATCGAGGATAAACATTAAAAGTGCCGTCAGAGAGCTTTTCATGACATGTTTACAGTCTCAGTATAAGCTCACTAGCTCTTTCAATTTCTTCCTGCCATTATTTGCAAAACTTGCGTGTGCGACGATGACACATTGAGAGCTAAATGTGTTGTGAAGATCTGCATCCAGACGAATACATCAAAACATGCGCATGCAGCAAACAAACGATTTATTCACCGAAGGGACTCGTAAGCAAACAAGACATGTTTTCCAATACTCGATTATAAGGAAAGAAAATGGTTCAGAAAGGAAAATCCTTAACATCATGGAGAATTTGTACTCTGTTGATTGTACTTACGAGGATTCAGGACAAATGTGCTTTTCCTGGCTGCCGATAAATCTGGAACGAACTGCAAAATCACTCAAACAATCGCAAATTCCGATATACTCCGTCATAAAAGGCTGAAGTACCTTTCATTTGGCTCTAGAAGATGTTGAGTGTTCCTCGTTTAGGTTTCAGCTCGTAAACACAATTTTTTCTGGCCTAAAATAAACGAAAAAATACGACGTTGTCACCACGACATGAGATCACTTGTTTTGACGTCGGTGAAGGGACAGGACAGGGGAGCTATCATGTTCGGGCATGCGCAATGATTGTCTGAGCGAGAATTTTACTTCCGGCAACGTCGCCGTCTTCTCTCCTGTCCTGTTGCTTAACCCTTTCGTACCCAGTGCTTCTGAGCAGAAAAGCTCAGATTTCCTGAACTAATTAGCATATTTGGTGGCAAGTTCAAAAGCAAATCAAAACATGTATGTTCAGTAGATATTTGGACAGCACAAGACAGTAAAATTATTCCAGACATAAAGTTAAATACTTTATTTGTCATTTTAACACACTGTGGAGTAAATGGAGCGACCAATACTTTAATGAAGGTCACTGATTTCAAGAAATTCAAATTTGCCGCCATTGAAACTGATTAATAATTATTGGTTAGTCCTCTTTTACAAGGTCGAAGGCACCATATGTCACACAGTCTTCATTCTAAATAACAAACAGTGCTATTTTTTCAAGATTCAAAGAATAAACAAACAAGTAGGCACCCGAAAAACTCGCAGTTCGTTCTCTGTGCTTACGGCGTCGAGCACATGCGGCGTGAAGACCCAATTCATCTGTAATTTTTGGATTCGGAAAACAAAGCCTTCCTTCACATGTCAACCTATTTTTCATCCTCAACAATGCTTAAACTTTCTCCAAATAACCATGCAATTGCAAAATATTCGTATTCATGGCCATTCGAGCCGTTCAGAGATAATATTTTTGTCGCCATGCGGTTTGGTAAACAACAACCGAATGATGAAAAGTGAAAAGTTAAAGTTCGTTTGCCGTACATTTGGCCCATTTTAATGCCTGATATCTTAAAGGCAAAGCTATGCGAAACGAGGAAATTCAATAGAAGCAATATTTGGAATGATTTTCGCAAGAGAGAAACACGAAGAAACGCATCAAATTTACACAACGAATTTTCGCCATGACGCGACCAGATTTGTTTGGTATCGAAATTTCGGCAAGTATTTCACTTCGTATGACTCACACACACTTTGAAACACTGTAAAATATGAAAAGAAACGCTAGGAGTCTAATCTATTTTAAGCGAAGAAAATGAATGATATATGATCGGCGAAATCTTCCATCGGCATACCGTTGGCCGTCAACATTCTTTCCAATGGTTTATAGAGAAATTCAGTGCCTACCCTGCCGCTTTCAAGTTGTAAGTCACTCATACTGCATCAAATAATCCTTTGAAGTTGTTTCCTACATTTGGCAATCCACAACTATCGAAATATCCTAAAACAAATCTTAAAACATTGACCTGTAAGTCTTGCACATTGACTGAAAATCAAGCTGTCAATTTTAGGCATAGCATGCTGAAATTTGATAACCCAAAGAATTGAGTTCATATTTGCATAAATATGTTTGTGTGCATGGCGGACGTCAATAAAATACTTTTAGCCGAAAACCTCCTCAAAAGAGAACAAAATGTGGCAGGAACATCAAAAATGTCCCATTAGCTTGTTATTTGTTTGGTACAATCAAAGCAGCGTGGCAAGCTTCAAATGCTTGACCACTATGATAAATAAATCAGGACAAGTTAACATGTTCGTCACGCCCAATTTTGGAATGCCCAAATTTGGATAGAACACAAAAGAACACATCTTTATATGGATTTCCATTGTGGACGCAGAGTGAATGGGGGACAACTCAATCCCATAAAGGCCGCCTCTCCAGTGGGCGACCTTAAAAATAAGCAATGTGAATAGTGATGCGCCACGAATATTAATATTAACTATATTTATTATATGGCTGGAGCTACTTCCGGGGAAATCGCGCGCTCTGATTGGTGTATTTGCCGGTCATTATTTTCCTGTAACGCCCGTGTGCTCGATTACGGACTGGCAGATTGAACATATGAATCACGAGGTCGCGCAGTTCTTTGCTTTCAGTGAATATGTCGGCTATGTTTGGCTGAAGGCAAAGCGGTAGAACAAGAATATGTAAGAATAAACTACCACCGCGGAAACTAATTTGCAAGCCGAGAAAACGGTTGGAGATGAAGATTTGTCGACTTGGTTTGTGGCATCACGAACGACGACTCAAAGCTACTCAAGCACCATATTCTGAGAATTGGTTCACATCTTGCACTACATGCTAAACACTTAGGCAACGTAGAAGGCACAGCAAACTTCAGTCAAAGAGTGACGTGAACAATCTCAATGAACCGTTTGCGGAGCTATGAGCAGACTGATTATTTGTTGTCGCGGTGCCGCAAGCGGAGTTCATACAAGCTTACTGAAACTGTAAGTATGGCATTTTAAGAGTGTGAACGCCGTTTCATTTCAACATCTTTGAAGACTTGAGTGAAGGAACTTATCTTTCTGTTAAGAAAACGATAAACTTTTGATTCACACAATTTTCTGTGCCGACGGTTGAGATACAAGATATTGTAGTTTCTTCAATATTTCCTTTCCTTGAATCCCGGAGTTTGAATGTTGTGATCGCATGTTATATATAAACGCTTGGAGCAAATAAAATTTTGTGTTGGAAATCGCTTATCAGAAGAAGAAGAAAAAGAAGAAGAAGGAAAACTATTTTCAGTTCGCCACGCTTGTGGTGTGGTTGTGGTTTTTTTTTACCGCGTGACATTTTCGCTGAACCAAAACCGGCACATTTTGGGCTTGTACTTCAAAAATTTAAGTTCAACTCAATTCATCCGGTGAGTCAAACATTTATTTCTCTCAAGTATTGTATAAGTTTGCAAAATTGAGAAGCTGTGGTCACGAATTAGTGTAAATGCTGAGTCTGGTGCAATTGCGTATGCACGTAAATTGTTCGGAGACAAAGTGCTGTTTCATGTTTGTTTTGATGTAAAACTTTGAAGCCATATAATAAACTACTTATTGACCTCGCTTGCTCGGTCTGTACAAAGAAAATATTGCCCTCGGTCTTGACCGTACGGACTTCGCCGAAGCGGCTCAGTCCGTACGGTCAAAAACCTCGGGCGATATTTTCTCCATACAGACCTCACGCTCGGTCAATAAGAAGTTTATAATCAAGGATTACAGTGCGCTCGTGCTACTGAATCATGGAGTTGTTAAAAAGGCATCGTTTGTATATGAAGTTGTATTTTGGTATTTTAGAAGTACCGCGTTTGAAGAGGTAGAAGGTGTTATTGTTTATATCTGCCCCATGTGATTGGTTTCGCGGGAAATAATAGAGCTTCAAATATGGACTGTTTTGCCTTTTTAAGGCTGTAGTTCCCAGTCTTTTACTGAGACTTACGTCATCGACAAATCCAACCTGGCAGAAGGAGTGAAGAATCAAAAAAGTGGCTGATTTTGCAAGTTTTCCGTGAAATAAACAAAACCTGGATGAAGTTGGGCATACCTCGGACCAACCATCCTTCAGAGGTTTCAATGAAGAAAAATAAAAAAAACATGGCAGATGTAAACTGTACTAGAATATGAAACTTTTCGCTGCAGCGTGTCATCGGACGACCTTTTGTTGTTGTTCTTTGGCTCGGCAAATCCCATTTTTCGTATTTCAGTTCTAAAGTAGTGTATGCTCTATTTCCCGTGACACACTGCAGTGGAAATCCCTCAATTTATGTCAAGAGCCTTCAGTGAAAATTTCAAAATGAAAAGTCAAATCGTTGCAGAGAAATCTCAAATTTTCTTTCAACTTGGCCGTCTTGGTTGTTAATAATTAACTTGAATTCCTCAATTTCTAAACATTCCAAAGAGGGAGTATTTTTTTCTGATTCCCCGTGCATTGAAGGATCTACTCTGAAAATTTCAGCCGAATGCACTGCTTTTTCCTGATGTTACAAACGTTTGAAATAAAGACCAAAAAAACGCCAAAATGACAAAATTCGCCTCCAGTAACCACCTTAAATTTCAACAAACATATCATTACCATATATGGGGAATATATGGCCCATATTAAGTCCGTATCTTTCCCATATTAAACTTTTGGTAAGGGACAGTTCCCAAAAGAACACACTTTTCGCTGTTCCCTCTATCGGGAGCTGAATGGACGGAATTAATACTATTCCCTTCATTCTGAAATCAAAGTAGGTCCAAAAAGGACCAATTACCGACTATTCCGGAAAAGGAATAGACGAAATAGTCCCAAAACAACGCGCCCCTAGCCTACAAAGGCAGATCGATCGAGCTGGGGCAAAATTCACAGCCCATCGCGTACCACGTTTTTGGCTAAGGACCAGCAGTGCATTTCACAGCTAAGACCATGTTCGCCAAAGGAAAAAGGAAATCTCTTCCTTATCGTTTACTTCTTCGACAATTCAATATTTCGGTTTACAACGAAGGTACAAATTACATATTGTTTACGATAGGTTTCTGGTTTTAATATTGCCCTTATGTCTTGTGTGTGAAGTCAACTACTTACAAACAGCTGTGGGAAAACGGCTTGCAAGTCCAACCAGGAGGATTGTTGCCCATAAAGCATCCATTGAAGACAGTACGTTGCGAAAGAAAGGAAACGAAAACAGTACGCCACTCCCTTGCAAACAGAAGGCAAGCGGGAAGTAGGCTCAGTCCCAAGCCGTCGGTGTTTCGACGCAGGGTTTATCGTACGACTACCATATATGGAATACAAGACAAGCCGCCATATGTACACAAACAGGGCTCTCATGTGCGCATGGACATGTTCTCGAGGCAAACTTTAACGAATACAATGAAATACTATCTGACAATGGCATTCACTGATATAGAGAAAATTAATCCCATTCCGCGCGTAACCTGGTAACTACCCTCCAGCAAAGAAAATGGCGTCTACAAAACGATCTCCCGAAAGCCAAGAAAGCTTGATAGTACAGGCAAAAAAGTATTAAATCGACCAAAAAAAGAAAGCTTGCGACAGTTCACCATTCGTATGATCCGCAAACGGGCAGAAGAATCTTCAAAGGACCCTATCGCCCCAGTGAAACAACATCTAGTCGGCCACGACGGAAAGCCCGAGCGGAAGGTGGATATATCGAGCCGCAGAAAAGAAAAAAAGAAGAGAATGAGTTCGAGTTTTATCGAGATTCTGTAACAGGTCATCGGATAAGCGAGCACAAGTATCGTCCACGTTCTGGAAAGGCACAATCAGCAGCTAATTGCAGCAGTATTGAAGGTGTGTATAACGTACTATTTTAACTTCGTATTTTGTTTACATCTTATTGAACCCTGGCAAACGGCAGGCTGTTCTTGATTCTTTTGGGTTTATGGATGAAATCAGGTGGTAAAGGAGAATGGAATCTTTAAATGAAAATTGGGAGGCTTCAAGATCATTGATGTTCATTAAAGCCATCATCCTTTCACAGAGTCCTGGCATATCCAAAGAATGTGACATTTGTCACAACAAGGTTCCATGGCTGTTGCGATGTGATGAGTGCAGTGGGAGGTGGATGTGCCGTAAATGTGATTTAGCTATGCACAAAGAGCTTCTTTTCTATGACAGGGAAGCTTTGATTGATGGCTCCTTTAGGCACACACCTCTGAATGTCATAATGAATGAAGATGGAAAGATGGAACAGAGTAGAGGTTACTTAATATTTAGTATATAATGAATTGACTAAGGGTAAAAGGATTAGAAGCCGATGTTTCGAACATGCCTATGTTTAACACAGTGACCCTTAGTCAATTTATTGTACAATGTATGTCTTTCTTCACTCCAACGCAGTCAATATCTGGTTGCCCTTACTGCTATGTGAATTATGCTTAACATGTACATCCCAAAGTTACACATGGTACTATGAATTGCTGGCTGTGGATGTAACTCCCCATTCTCCATTCATGTTAGTCATCACTGTATTTCAAAATCAATCAAAGATGCTTTTTATGTTCTAACTAGGCTTGGTAAATTTCATTTCTTTTACTGTCAATCCTATAATAATAGTTCTGATGATTAGTAATATTGTTTTTATACATTGTAGATTGCTAGGTAAAAATAGTTTGTTTTGTTTTTCAGGAAGATCTCTTCTTGAAGCATTTTTCAGAGCTGTGCCCACAGTGTCAGCAAAAAGGCACTTTGACACTTTGTGCTTTACCTGGATCCATATATTGTTGTTAATCAGAAAGGTAGTAAATCTACCTAAAGTGATACACAATAATTATTGTATATGTTGAAATGACTGATTGATCACTTGTTTTTCAAATGTATTCATTATATGGTATACTGAACTTCCAATCTCTTATATGCCTATTGTAGTTTGGCAAGAAATTCAACCAAACACACAGAGTGATAGTGATACCATATTATAAGTAAACTCAATGTATACAATACAGGATAATCTTGATGTTTGATGATTTCCTAATGATTAGTATATCAGTTTTGTTGAACATATATTTTTATTGGTTTCCAGAAGTTGTCATGAAAAGCTACATATAGTGGAAGATTATGTGACTTGAAGTAACTATTTTTTATTCTTTTTTTTTTTTTATTGTCAGGCTGATTTGAATTCAGCAACCATATTGTTGTGTGCAACTGCTGTGGTCACGAGATAAATCCATGTTCCCTGGAAAATATGGAAGACTTGAGTTGCCTGTTTGACCAGAATTTGAGATGGCAGTGATGGGAGCTGGATGGAACTTTTAGGTCCAGTAGTCCTGGGTTACAGAACTCCCTCAGCATTCACGAACGGCTCCTTTAAGAGCCATCAAATTTGTCAAAAGTCAATGACAATAATGTACACTTAAAAATCCCATGTGCCAATGTTATCAATAAAGATGTATTACTTTATATTATAAGAATGATTTTTTTCTTTTAGAAATTCCAGTCAGAGTGAAAAGTAGAAATGTGGATGCCTTTCAAATCCATGATAGATGGACGGAAGGGGTTTCCTTGCTAAAGACTGAGATGTCCAATTTTCTACGATTTTACTCGGATATCCGTATTCCTGCAATTCAGAAGAAATTGTGAGACTGGACTAAAGCGATCTTAAGTCGGGAGGTTAGTGAGAAAGTACATAATTCATAAAAAAAAAGTTGATAACATATTTGACCATGGCCAACATGTCGATACTATTCGTTTGACAACTCCTCGTTATAGTTTCTTCGTAATAAAGAATAAAGCCTATAAAATACGAATGAGCAAATGAATGTAGCTGCCGTCATTTGCATTTTTATAAGTCTTAGTAGCACTCTGAGATAAAACGTGGTTGTCTAATGTGTACGCTATACTTCGTTTCAGTTATAAAAAATACTTGAACCACCAATGAGTGATACACTTACGAGTTATGCTGTCATTGCGAGTAACATGCAAGTTGATACGGTATGAATTTCACGAAATTTTACAACTTAAAAACGTGAAACATGCTGTGGGCTAGATGAGCATCACGGAGAGGGAGAGGAAGCCATAGAACTGTAGATAATGACATAGATGCAGGGTCTATATGTCCTCCTTTCCCTCTCCAGGCAGTACAAGCATTGAAATACTCTTGCACTGAGAACGACCCTGCAGTAATTCAAGGCAACATCACTGGCGCACTTGCCGAAGATGATGATGCGTCAGACAACTGCAACGATGAAGTACCGTTTCTACCGTTACCACCTTTTAGGTTTACCATTTGGTTTTTTATATTGTTGAAGTAATTTTCGGAATATAAGTGTTAGATGTAAATCATGACGCAAAATATCCTGCTGCGAATAAATTGTAGATGGTCATAGTTTGAAGCCTTTTCTAGGCTTTATCTACTCGAAAATTATATCCGAAAATAGAAAAGCTACCTCAAGCGGAATGTCATATTTTCAGATATTAAGTGTATATTATTAGAAAGCATAAGCTGCTTGGTGTGCGTGGATCGCACACATCCGAGGCAAAAAATAGTACTACATATGAACTGCAAAGGTTGTAGACTTCCAAAGTTAAACAAAATACTAATATGAAAACGAAACCAGTAACAAAGTGAGTTCAACAGATGAAAGAACCGATCTTATCATAAAGGAGAAAGAATATATGAAAGGGGCGCCGGTTTTGATGCAAACATTTCCCCCACCCAAATGACATTTCCTGTAAATTATTGTGGGCGAGGCATGGAAAACTCAAGGTATCTAGAGGGTGGTACATGTCGCACAGCTCGACCAAAAGCTTTTTATAGTTGCAGTATATCTAGCTGTGTAGGCCACTATAATTTCAAAGCATGATATATCAATTGGACGTTTGACATATAAAACTCACTCATTTCTCATTTATAAATCGATCAAAAACAGTTTTTTACCGCGTTGGAGAAGATGCATACGCTCATACGACATCGGTGAACGTCAAACGTCAAGCGAGAGAGATATTTGTTAAATTCGAGAAGAATGATGGCTTGAGTTGATCATAAATTGCGTTTTTTAAAGTACGGCTTGGTCACAGCCACAACATTTTTTCCCCAACCCCCACCCCCTCCCAAACCAAAAATGAAGGCATCGTTAACCCTTGTTCATGTTGTGCTAGGAAGAGTTTGGACAATCCTGAAGCGATTTACGGTATGTATATTTCACATACGATATACTTCAGGCAAATATAGCGTTTGTAACTACCTGATTATGTAGTCTCATAAACTGTTGGTATTTACTTTCAAGGGGGTAGGGTGAGGATTGACGGTGCAAATTAGTCAATCTTTGCTCGAAAGAAGTATAAAATACCTTTTAATCAAACGCTACAGTGTGCAAAACATGTGAAGAACCACATAGTGCGTAGAAAATGGATTTGAGCGATGTATGCGAAATAGTCGTTTTTTGCAATGAACCGGATGAGACTCGTTGACTTTAGACGCTACAGTGCAGGAAATAAGGACAAATTCGCATAAAAATGAAAAAAGAAGGCGATCAAACAGCAGTTATGAAAAAAATGATGTGCTTTGAACCAGATGAAATTTCATACTATTAGGTACTATATTGACCGAAATACTGGCAAAATCGCATTCAGCGTTGCAAATCGACCAGTGTAACACCACCTTAAAACTCCCTGGTGAAGTCTGCGATAGTCAGATGAAACGTGTTGGAGAATTAAAGAAGTTTTACAACTCAAGTTCGCACCGCGTGCTTCTCACTAGTTTAGCTTTCAAAAAAATGTTTTAAAAAAATGTTTTAAATAATAGTCCAATAACAAGGTCCTCATTATCATTCCACCGTTACTGGTCTAGTCATCAAAAGGAAGGGCAGACAGGAACTCCTGTAGGTTGTAGGAACTCGCTTCACCACTCAGAACATCCGTTGTCTTGGATACTACAGCGTACCTCCCACTTATGACCTACAAGGGGAAGGTTACAACATATCCCACAACGTTTTGTTTTGGTAATGCATAGCGCGAGAATAGGCCTTTTTCATAGAAGCAGGCCACTACAAAAGTGTTCCCTGCGTGATTCGTGAGGAAAGCAGCTCTTTTAGCCAAATCAATCCTGCCTCTTCTGTTGAGCAAAAATTAGGTATACATAGATTACATATGTACCGCTCTACATGAAAAATAAACATATGACAGGAATAAACTCACACAAAAAGCAATGCCATAATATGGTTTTGTATTAAATAGTTAAGCATTATTTACCACATGGTGACTGTGTCAAACATGCATGTATGCAAAGTGTATAATTTTTCACCTATTTACTATTTCCATCATATTTATGTCATGTACTGTCTTGATATGACCTTAAATTGCAGTGTAAACAGTTTTTATGGGCGATTAAAATATACGGGAATAAAACGGTTATAATAGGTTGGAATCTAAATTTTAAATATAGCCACCCAATTTTGCTTTACAACAATTTTTATAACATCTCTATATAATAATACGCTTAGCAACCGCTGACCGCGGCTCATGTGTGTGTGTGTGTGTGTATGTAACAAATTGTTATAATTTCGATTGGTGACGTAACAAATTAAACCGGTAATTAGATAATGCGTGGTTTGAATTTCTGACGCAACAAATGCTTGCGTACGATCGTTAGTCATAATTACTGTATCGTCAATTCGAATTGAATCGCCGGGAAAAGCAGGCCAGAAATCTTCTCGACCGCTGCCTTTCAACCAAGCCCACGGGACGCAATTACTGAAGGTGAGAATTCCGTTTGAGTTTAGAAAAAGAATTTCAGAGTGTCATCTGACTGGATGGCGGGGTGATGCTGCCGCATGTTCGAAAAACGGTAAGATTTGGATGTCGGACGATCGGTGGTTCAACGAGTCGAGTACGGTCGAGTGGTGCATGCGCTACAGGAAAATTTGTATTTTGACGCGGTAAACAGTCGAATACGGTTGAAATTGAGTTCGAGATGCTCAAAATGGAATTCAAAAAGGAAAAAAAGACAAAAAATATTAGCAAAAAAGAAATTCGATCCCCCGATCCCCGTATTTTACGAGGGTCCTGCTAGTAGTAATATAATAATATAATATATTTATTTAGTTGTAATTATAATATGTGATAACTATTATAAAGGTGAAATAACCTACTGTCACCCAATTTCCATCGCAATCCAAAGAACCTGTGGATGGAACAGGTCTAAAACAGCATTCAGCAGCTATATTGTGGTCAAGAAATGGTAAAAACTCATGAACAGTTTGATCACATGGGCCACAAAGTCTCTTATACTTGTGGCTATGGTGACAACAAATAAGAGCATTGTTGTTATTACATATGTCACAAGTGCTGTCAGCAACTGCATGGGTGGACAGTATGGTATTTTAAAAAAGTCTTTGTGGCAGTCTGCCTGGCTTTCATTTAAACTGCTTGTGCATTTATTCCACCTCTGATGAAGTGGAGCCTTCCTAGTCTCCCACTCTTTGAGGAGTACATCTGCTGCTTTAAGTAAGTCAAAAGGGGGCTAAGTTTTTCTATAACAAATTTTAATTTAAATGACTCTTTCATTGCTTATGAAATGAACATGCAGCTACTCTCTGGGCCATAAAATATAATAATTTATTGCATAATATATTTATCATTACTTATTTAGTATTGCTCCTATGCAAAGTCCTTACTCTGTAAGAAGATGAAGAAGAGGAAGAAGAAGTTAGAAGAGGACAGAAAATCCCACACCGGGACTTGAACCCGGGCCTCGACGCTGAAGATTGCGTCGCATCCTAACCACTGGACCATATGGGATTTTATGCAGGTAAAGAGAAAGTAAGGTTATTTATTGTCATCACTGCCACTACTTGAGTATCTCTCCACCAAGATAGAGTATCATTTTACACAGACATACTTGCAGCTGAAACTGTGCTCATTGAGGTGGCTTTATCATCATTACCATGAGTCATATCATCTAAAGAAAAAATAATAAATATGCAAATATAAGTATATAATATACATATAAATAGGCACATCAAAAGCACTATGACATAAATATAAATAGTGACTTTTATCCTATGAATAAGGAATATAGAAACACAAACTGCTTTGCACACTGACACATGTATACCCTACTGTACATTTACTTACACACATAAGCATAATGTAATTCAAACACTCAGTATAAAATATCAATTACACAGACAAAAGATCACATACAAACACTGCAACCGAAACAGTACTGGAGGAATCTTCAAAGTCTTGCCCATGATCTTTTCTTGGGGCTCCTTTTGGCTTGTACTCACAGTGAGTTATTGGCCTCCCTGTGACAGGAGGATCTTTGAAAAAGTAAAGGGTTGTGTTTGCCCTCTTTTTTGCTTTTGTGCTCTTTTGTGCTTTTTTCGTCTCGTCAAGATCGGACAAAACACTTTTCGCTTGCTCCATCACCTCATCGAACTCTTCCTTCTTCTTACGCTTACGCTCCCTACCTATATGAAACAGAAAGTATAAGTACAATTGCGACTGCTGGTGTAAACATTTTGATCCAAAAACTCTCCCAGGTTTCAGATGCGTTTCCATAAAAAGACAAACCACCTACGAACGCAGATCGCTGTTCACAGGTTCGATTAATACAAGGGTTAGAAATCGCCATTACTGTAAGTTCAAAAGCGTTACACAATACAGTAATGTGTGTATGGGAGTCATGAGTATTCGATTTATGTAATAGTAATAATCTGAAAATGGCTCCACAAGATAAAAGTCTAAACCGATACTGACCTCGGGAATATTCGGCCGCCATGTTGATTGCGGCTTTCCGTGTCCCAGTGCCCTGAACCAGTTAGGAGCGCGGCCGGCGGCAACATTATCTATATCAGTGAATGCCATTGTCAGATAGTATTTCATTGTATTCGTTAAAGTTTCCCTCGAGTGTTGACCTGAGAGCCCGGTCGACACTAGATAACATAGGGTGGAGGACCCTGAGTTTTCGGAATATTTCCGACTTTACGATGACGTCACACGAAACCACAATTCGGAAAAACAAGATGGCGGACATGCGAGCGGTTTGTAGCGATGCCCAACGGACGGTATTTTCCAGAGTATTTCACCTTTTTATTCACTCATTCTTACTGTTACCGATTTCTATATACCGATGCATACGAATCGGCATTTAATAGTCCGTGCAAAAACCTACAAAGACTCTCGAGTGGTATGGGTTACCTGACTGGGTGTTAACGACGCGAAACAGCGGCACTTTATAACATAGGTTGAGGTAACCAATAATATTTTCCCGAGTGTTTCGCCTTGTTCTTCACTCATTCTTACTGTTACCGATTTCTATGTACCGATGCATATGAATCGGCATTTAATAGTCCGTGCAAAAACCTACAAAGACTCTCAAGCGGTATGGGTTACCTGACTGGGTGTTAACGACGCGAAACAGACTACAAGACACTTTACAACATAGGTTGAGGTAACCGATAATATTAATTAAGAAATTAAGAAATAAAAAGAAATTCACGCCAATCGCGCTGTCCTGTCTATGTCACATGTATTTTTGGAGAGAAATTTAGGGTGATCTAGATGCAGAGATAGATGAACAATGGTTGACTATGGCTTCGTAAACTCTGCAGAAGAGGCCTATAAGTTCATTTCAGAATACGAAGTAAAGCACGCAGTAAAGTTTGCCTGCTACAAGGATGACAAAGGCTTTGGAAACGCAGGTAAGCGAATTATTTCACCCTGCCTGGTTTTCACTAAGTGGCATATGTAATGATATACAAGCATCAGATAAGCATAAACATAACAACCAATCGGGCATAAGAATCTTAAGGTTCTTATGTTTACGCTCATCATACTTATGCTTATGTCAATAGTGAAAACCAGGCTTTAATTGACCTTGGATAAATAGTTCCATGCCAGACAAAGGAAAACAGTCACTATGTACAATACACTTCTTTATGAAATGTCTTAATTTTTTTCAAGGAACTGAAATTGAATAACTGTGTCCAGATAATGCTATAAACTGACCGGTTAGAAGCAAGCTGGAAGAGTAATTGGGATGTCAACAGTGCTAATAAAAAAGGCTTAAATTAGGGATGCTCATAATTATTTACCATGGTGTGGGGTGGGGGGTTGGGATTAGGGTCTCTCTTTCCATATGGAGGGGAGGGGCATGAAATTTTCAAAGTTAAAGCAGGGGAGGGGGCAGAGGCAGGGGCAGTTTAGAGAACCCCAACCTGCCACAAGAGAGGAAAACACACCAAACAAGTGGAGACAGATGACTTCAGATGACATCACATTTACTCACTGCAAAGGAAGGTTCATTTCCTCCCACAACTGAGTTCAAGTAATAACAACAACAACAACAACAACAACAACATCGCTTTATTCATAACCTTACAGTAATATAAAAAATACAGAGTAACAATTAAAGATAAACTATTTGTTAAAACAAGTTATTTGCACTTGGATTATTTGCACTTGAAACAGAACTTAGATGCTATGCAAATAAAATCTTGCTGAGCAACTTAAAGTGTTGCTAAGACAAAAATGGCCTCAATCTCATTACTCTTATTTGAGAACCATTACAAAATGAGGAAGAATGGCGTTTTCTGTTTGTCAATATCTCATCTCGTTCGAGAGATATTCAAGATTTTGCAATAATTATGCTAATGAGCAGAGCTATGATGTTACTTGGTTGACAGACAAGAGGGAAATTTCAAAGTGTTGAATATTTCCACAAATATTAGATAAAAAGGATTGAAACTTTACATGCTCATGACAATTGAGGACTTGCACATGATCATGATCATGTTGCCATGGAAATATTTTCCCCTTGTTACCTTTTTTTATTTTTCAGAGTTCATGGCTCTCTGTGATGGGAGCAGAAGTCATGGAAGTATTTAGCATTTGTAGATGGAGTTCCTTTGCTTCTACCAGTTAGTTTGGGTGGTGCAGCAGAGGGTGTGGAAGATCTACCACACATTTTGGAAGAACAGGGTTACAGGTACATGCCTATAATTCCAAAGGAAAAAAAAAAAACAGCCAAATACATGTAAATTTGAAATAATTTAGTGCAATGATGTATACTGTTCCTCTTTCTATCTTGTTTGACACTAAAAGGTATGAGCTAGAGGCTGCAACCCTTTGGTCACCAGTTGGACATTACACCACCTGTTTCAAGTTTAAGGGCCAGTGGATGTTCTATCATGGGATGGCAGTGAAGTATGGAAGGGGACTAAGACCATACAATGGAACACTACAGGGATACCATTTGTCCCATTGCATCTATGTTAATAGGCTACTGAAATGAGAAACTGTGTCAGCTGAATGCACTAGATGTAAAGCCCTGGCCAAATGAGCTGTGTCCATTTGGCCACCCAGCTGTTGCATGAGTTTTGATCTTACTCAAAATTTTGTGCAACATTTGTTTTGTCTGGGGTGTTGGTTTTGTTTTGCAGTCATTTGGCCACCTTAATATGCAACATTGTAGTACACTGGAGCAGGTGCATCTTCCAAGAATTCTTATAGTATGATCTTCTATGTTACACGAAACATGTTTGCTGATTTGGCCACCTCCATAAAACATCGCTTTCTATTGTTACCTATTGAACTCTTGTAAAGTGTTGTATGTTGTAAAGTGCCTCGTAGTCTGTTTCGCGTCGTTAACACCTAGTCAGGTAACCCATACCACTCGAGAGTCTTTGTAGGTTTTTGCACGGACTATATTAAATGCCGATTCGTATGCATCGGTACATAGAAATCGGTAACAGTAAGAATGAGTGAAGAACAAGGCGAAACACTCGGGGAAAATATTATTGGTTACCTCAACCTATGTTATAAAGTGCCGCTGTTTCGCGTCGTTAACACCCAGTCAGGTAACCCATACCACTCGAGAGTCTTTGTAGGTTTTTGCACGGACTATTAAATGCCGATTCGTATGCATCGGTACATAGAAATCGGTAACAGTAAGAATGAGTAAAAAACAAGGCGAAACACTCGGGAAAATATTATTGGTTACCTCAACCTATGTTATGAAGTGCCGCTGTTTCGCGTCGTTAACACCCAGTCAGGTAACCCATACCACTCGAGAGTCTTTGTAGGTTTTTGCACGGACTATTAAATGCCGATTCGTATGCATCGGTATATAGAAATCGGTAACAGGAAGAATGAGTGAATAACAAGGTGAAATACTCTGGAAAATACCGTCCGTTGGGCATCGCTTCAAACCGCTCGCATGTCCGCCATCTTGTTTTTCCGAATTGTGGTTTCGTGTGACGTCATCGTAAAATCGGAAATATTCCGAAAACTCAGGGGTCCTCCACCCTATGTTATCTAGTGTCGACCTGAGAGCCCTGTATGTGTACATATGGCGCCTTGTCCTGTATTCCATATATGGTAGTCGTACGACAGACTGTCTTGTCCCCACCTTCCCTCTCGGGAATCCTTCGGATCCCGGAGCTTCTGCCGCGGATGGCCCTGGGAACGAGGTTGGTTTATCCGAGGAAGCGAAAGAGCCTGGGAATGAGAATGACAGAACGTCATAAGGAAGTGGTGAGTTTAGAAAATGGAATGGCTGAACTTACTTGGAGCTTTTGTCGCATTTATGCGTCTGCTTTGCGTGCAAGGTACAGTGGTAATGCTTACTTTGTGCTGTATTTCCCAAACTGTAACCAGTTACTCTGATTTGAGACTCGTTTCACATCCCAGGTCTCACTGATCCATTCACTGAGGCTCCAAGAAATCCAACGTACGTTTCAGCTGACTCAGTCGCCGAACTGAAATGGAACTATCTCATCTATGGAAGTTTCGCACAAGTTGACATCATGTATAAAAGTACATCAAACTTTAAACTTATAATAACCAAAGAAAAATCTGGAAAAGTGGTTAGGAACGGGGTGCAAAGCCGATTCAACATTAAAGGAAATGCGACTTTGGCGATCTCAGCGGTGACGGCTGGGGACAGCGGAACCTACCGATGTGATTTATTTCGTACCTCAGTTGATTATGGAAGCTTGGTTAAGCTCATCGTGACAGGTAAGATACAACTAGAAATCGATATTCGCAAATGCATGGTCCCTCGCTCAAGGTATCGATTGCAGTATATTTGTACAGTTAACAAATTGACGTCAGTTTTTTATGTGTCTGTCCTGTTATTGATCATGAAACGCGTCATAACATTGTCAAAAAGACGTGGTTCCACGAGGCGCTTCGCTTCGCACTTCTGACACAACAAATGCTCACGTACTTGTTAGTCATAATTTGTCATGACGTCAATTTGAATTGAATCGCCGGCACATACAAGCCAGAAATCCTCTCGACCGTTGCCTTTCAACCAAGTCGAGGTCGTGACTACTGAAAGTGAGAATTTGGTTTCAGTTCAGAAAGAGAATTTCAGGTGACTAAATAGCCACATGTTAGAAAAACAGGGAGATTTTGATGTCGATTGATCGGTGGTTCGATGAATGCATGGGTTTGTACTTAATTGACACTGTATTAAAAACTGCATTCGAGATACTCAAAACGGAGTTCAAAAAGGAAGAAAGAAAAACAATAACAAATAAGAAAAATAGAAATCCGATCATCGTAATTTACAGGGGTCCCGCTAGTAAATATAATATGCTTCTTGTCAAATACAAGTTGTTGTCATTGTCATTAGAGCCTTTTTCGGATGACTGTCGAAAACCAAAACCAACGTAATCACACAGGCCAATCACAGAGACTGAGAGAAAACAGTTCAGCCAATTGGAAGCCAAAGTAATTTGCATTTGGTCTTGCATTTGGTTTTACTTTCAATTAGCAGTGCGAGAACATGCCATCGCTTCCGTGAGAAGTGTTTGGTCTTGGTTTTGGTTTTGTCTCTGATTGGCTGAGCATGCTGACAAACTCGCGTGGGCCAATCTGAAAGCAAAGCAAACGCAAAACCAAAGCAATCACACAATTACTTTCAACAGTCATCCGAAAACCGCTCTATAACCACACAGTGGTGTCTATAAGTCAATCCTACATGAAGTGGTCGCATCAGCATTCAAGAACTAGAGGCTGTTTAGATTATTACCTTGCCTGAAGGATAGGTATTACAGTCAGTATATCACATAAAAGTAAAAGTCTTGGTGATCAGAAATAATCAATTATTGATCATCAAAACCCGATCGATCAATGGTCGATGCAAACCAATAATCATAAAAAAAGTTCTCAAATAATTGTATTGATTGTCAGTAACAAACCAGAGTTATTTATAGTTCTCCTCAGAGCTGAGATGCCATAATCTTTTTCAGAAATCATCAACATTCCATGATATTGCCAAATTTATCAAAGAAAATATCACTTGGACATCAAGAATCCTTCCGTAAATGAAACAGTACAGTAGATTAAATCATGCATTTTTGCTCGCGGGGGCCTGGGGCCCAAGCGAGCTTAAAAACGCAAATTTTTATTTTTATTTATTTTTTCCTTTTTGTGGGTCGAGAATCAGCACGGTGATTGGTTCATATTATCACGTGCTATTGAGATGACGTAATTGACTTCGCTAAACAACTCGAGATTGTGGCCAGTGAATTGCTCGTTACTTGTGTGTAAAAGTTAACTGCATCCCATCCAAACAACACCATTTGGCTCTGGGGAATATGCATGGAATATGCATGGATAAACTGGATTTTCGGGAACGATTTTGGCGTTCACTGCGGAAGCTTTGAGAATAGCCGTAAACAAATATTTGATGGATACCGCTAGGGGATTGCTAATATCTCTGCCGCCGATAATTTAGTCCCGACGAAACTTTCTGTGGCGACACGAAATACTTTTGGGAAGTGTTTCTTTCATTCGATCATGTAGCCTTTGTTTTGCAATGTTCATTGAATACCAGAAATGAAAAATACACCGAAATAATTCTGAGGATTGAGTTTGTAGTCACAAATGGACTGAACACACTGTGAACAAAACCGCAATAATATTGTAAACATCTCTCGTGTAACATTCCTCGCTTGTAATTTTATATCTGTTACAGAGCACAAATACTCGAAAGCCTGATAGAAAAAATGTATTGAGTTAATAAAAGAAAACACATTAAGCTTCTCGACGTAGCAGTGAATCGTCTGAACGGAGTACCCGCAGGCTTCAAGCTCAAAATGAAGCCAACACTGGACGCCGACAACAACGTGCTGAAGTTATCGAAGAACGTTGCAGCCAAAAACAAGAATATTTGAAAAATAGGGTGGATGTCCGCTTACGGGAGGGTTAATTAGCGGGTGTTAATTACGTTTTATTGGGTAGAGAAAAATAGCAACTGAAGATGTATAAAGCAAAACTCTTTACTGATGTCAAATGTTACAACTCAAAAAAAAAAAGAAATATAGTATAACTTTTCTATATTTAACAAAAAGTTAAACAGGACTTATTGCTGCCGTCCATACATGTGACTTTGGTGCTTCTTAAAAACATCCCATTAACAAACAAATATATCATGACCAGAGAAGGTTTGCTTGGTCCTATGACAGTTAGGAGAAATAGTCTCTTATGGTTGACTGCCTCCTTGCCACTAGAGAGTTCAGTCTCATGTCTACTAAGACATCATTGACCTTGGTAATTGCCTTGGACATGCGTCCCATGTTCTCGCCAGATTACTCCAGGGGGTGAATTTATTTATTTGTTTGAGTTGACAAATTTGATCCAAATGGAAGTTATATACACATACAACTCACAACGTTTAATAATGCTATGATTTGATTACAGACACTTGTCCTGCACAAATTGATTGTTTGTCCCTTACAGATACTCCTGTATTTACAACCGCTCCACCATCAAGCAAGACCATCAATGAAAATGAAGAACTAAGGATGCAGTGCGTATCAAGTGGAAATCCAATGCCTAACGTCACTTGGGTCCAGGTTCTTGACAGAGGTGGAAATGTCGTAAAAAGCCAAGGAACAGGAAGTGCTACACTCACTGAACTCAATATAAAGAGGCCTCATGGATCATCTGGGAAATATTTGTATGAGTGTCAAGCGAAGAACAACCCCAACGAAAAACCAGTAACTAAACAGACAGAAGTTATTGTGCACTGTAAGTACCGTTTTGTGTTTGTATGATGTGATTGGTGTGAAAATAGACATGTAATCTGTCCTTGTTTCATTATTATTATTATTATTATTATTATTATTATTATTATTATTATTATTATTACTATTATTATTATTATTATTATTATTTTGTTTTGTTATGTTCTTTTGCTTGGGAGTCGTTAACGTAAAATTTTCGAGCTCCATACAAGCACGCATTTCATCCACCATTACTCCTCTCGTCATAACTCAAATACCTTCCACGTGGACCCCCGATTTCAATGCCTTAAAATGCACATAAGCCCAAAAATGATATCTTTGCAATCGATTCTACATAAAGTAAATGGTTGACTGTTAGAATATTTCTGTGTTTTAACATTGCACCTATGAGTTATAGAGGTTTATATTTCAAATATGGTAATGACGTAACATCAAAGGAGTAATTCCATGTTATTTCTTTCTCTTCGTAATTGGAATTGTTTTCAGATTCATACAAAATATTTGGTAAAATCATTTATACAAAATTCAAATTTAAGATGGCCGTTGGTGAAATGTCATTTATGTCCACCAACAAGATTTTGTATAATAAATTATTCCTTCTTTGACGTCATGTCATTACCATATTCAAAATATAAACCTTTATAACTCAAAGGCGCAGCCTTAAAACCCAGACTTATTCTAATAATCAACATGTTTCCTTCATGTAGATTCGATTGTAAAGATATCATTTTTGGGCTTATATGCACTTTAAAGGGAGCTATGGACGTTTGAATACTGTTACAACAAAGCTGTGTACACACGCGTGGCTGACTAAAATCAGTCCTTCACACATTTTAAATCACGAGGAGGAAATCTGATAACCATTGTATTTCGCAACGCAACTAAATAATTAATCTATTTGATCGAGAGAATCAAATTCTATAATTAGCACTGCGAAAGATGTGAAGGAACAACATCAAGCTGAGTAACAGATCAACTTCCTTTCGTGTTCCGAGTTTGACTAACATTGCGGCCGCATACAAACTCTTATCAAATCTCCAAAAAACAAATTGCCGCTGCTTCGCCAAAATGAAGCCTAGACAATCCAAAATTGGCATCTGGACTAATTCAGGCATTCTCTTTTTAGTTCTAGAGTCAAAAAGGTACAATCTGTTATTTTAGAGGGTGCTGCAATCGCATGACCCATGAAAACCACGTTGATAATTCTTTTCTCTCAATTATTATAAAACACTTTTATAAGCCCGCGTTCACCCCGAAGTGGTGAATTGAGCCAGTTTTATTAAATGGCTACTTCTGCAAAAAAAAGTCCTTTTACAAATTCGCGAGCTTACAGCTGCCTTACTGCTTTGATTTACAACTGTATGACTACTGTATAACTTTATAGGAAAATGAACATTGACATGAAAGTGTTTTCTAAAATATCATCGGCTCAGCCACGCTAAACCCTTGGTGCGCCATTTACAGCGGGGACCCCAGCAAGGAATTCCGCTTGACGAGATAAAGATTAGTATTTTACCAATGCTACAATGATGAACTACAACCAACCTTTGATTGTTTACATTACAGACGTAACCAAAAACATTTACTAAAAGCTAAACTAGGCCCCCTATGATACTGGTGAAATTAGTCTGAATTCTACATATATGAAAACAGGTAGAGCGTTACTATGGCAGATTTCGGAATATTGCTGGGGTTAAAAGCCACATTTCGTACCACTCAAACCCACTCCAGTTTTTGCCTAATGAGCCATGGCCTCTTCAAACCAATTTCAGACACCTCAGTGATAATACAACTAGCATATATGTAAATGTTAGAAGGTGCAGTGTTTGACAGGTTTGGAATTCGTCCACGACGATTGCTTTGTCTACTACCTGAACATGCAGATAAGCCAGAAGGTACAACCTTTACCAGCTCAGCATCCAACACAGTATTACAAGGAGATACAGTAACACTCATGTGCAAAGTAACTGATGCAAATCCAGTAGTGGATTATTATGCATTCTATGTCGAGAATGGCAATGCCTGGATGTTAAAGAATAAGAGCAGAGATGGTACCTACAGGATTAATAATGTGCAAGGTGTAGACCAAGGCATGTACAGATGTGTTCCACACAACACCCTTGGTGATGGAGAGGAGGCCAGATTTATGCTCACTGTGAATGGTAAGTCAATCATACAACAGGGTAAGAAATTACTTTGAATTCAAGTAGTGTAAAAACGGGGATTCTGACTCAGACCTCATCTTACCTCACCTCACCTTAGATTTTTGCCAGCACATTTTTTATTTTAAAATTGATTTTAAAATTGATTTTTAAAAACTACTTAAGGACTCATTTTGAATATTACAAATGCCTACACTGAAAGAATTAAGAAAAGGGATGGCGGAAGAATTGAATATTAAAGGGAGGTGGAAGATGAATAAGTCTGATCTTTTGGAGGCAATTTTAAGAGCTCAAGGTGACAAGAAAATACTTCTTCCTAATAAGATTGATAAGCCAATACCTAAGCCAAGGACTATTCTTCCTAAAGGAGTTAAACCGATTCCTGCTCCTAGAAATATTCTTTCTAATAAGATTGAGAAACCAATACCTAAACCAAGAAAAGAAGAACGTTCGTTTGATTGGTTTGTGAAGAATTTAAGGAGAGTTGGTGAAGGGCTTATTAACTATATTCCAGAAGGTAAAGTTAAGGATAATGCGAAGAAATTATTAAGTATTATTAAGAGAGATGAAGAAACAATATCTAAGCCAAAATCAAAGGAAGAAAAAGAACCAGTGGTGAAAGAGTTTCTTAGAGGGAAAATTAAAAACATTAGGATTAGAGGGCAACAACAAATGGATATTCCAACATTTTTTAAAAGAAATAAACAAAGGATATTGGAAAAAATTCAAGAATTTCCAAAGCCATTCAAGGTTAGGTTTGTGTTGTCGTGTGATTATAAGATGTTTAAAGATCAAAAGTTTTTAGAAGTCAAATTGAGGAGATTTATGAAAGCACTGATATTGAGGAGTTTTATAAGATAATGACACAGATTTTGTTGGAAAAGTCAGAGAAATTTGTTCATCTTGGATCTGGTTGGATTTTTGAGAGAGTTGAATATTTAACTATTGAAGTTGATGAATTTACTCCAATATCTGGTGGAACTTACAAAGATCTTCCAAAAAGGATAATAAATAAGAAGGCAGTAACAAACATGAAAAATAATGATGACAAATGTTTCAAGTGGTCTATTTTGAGAAGACTTTATCCAAAAGAAAAGAATTCTGAAAGGATAGATTCATCCTTGAGAGAGAAAGTGAAAGATTTCAATTG
The DNA here is from genome assembly GCA_964036295.1 of Plumapathes pennacea. NCBI lineage: Eukaryota > Metazoa > Cnidaria > Anthozoa > Antipatharia > Myriopathidae > Plumapathes > Plumapathes pennacea. The sequence goes on from OZ038466.1 coordinate 1,119,624, forward strand.
GGAAGGTATTAAATTTCCAGTTGATATTAAGAAAGGACCATCAATTTTTGAAAAAAATAATCCAGGACATAAGATTTGTATAGTTGGATATGATGATAGTCAACGAGAGAAAGGAGGATTTTTTTTCCATTGAGACCAGTAAAAGAAGAATCTGACGACATTATTGTGTTATAAATTCATTGTCAAGATTATTAAGGAGTCAATATACGAAACATAAGAATAAGGTAAATGTTTGTAGGAATTGTTTCAATCATTTTTATGAAAAATATTTTGAAGAACATAAGAATGTTTGTTTTTCAAACGAAGGATCAATAGCTATAATGCCAACTCATGAAAAAGTTTGTAAGTTTAAAAATTATCATAAGGAAGTTCAAACTTCCTTTTGTAATTTATGCTGATTTTGAGTCTTTTAACAAAGTGATTGTAGACGAAGAGTCTAAGATGAGTGAAGAAACGAAACAAAGATTGTTAAAACTTGGAATAAAAAAAACGAAAAAATGAAGATGATACATCAAAATCAAAATCAGATAAGAAATCTTTTACTACAAATATTCAAGAACATGTTCCATTTGGATTTTCATATACAATTGTTTGTTTTGATGAAAATCTTATGAAACCAAATCAAGTGGTTTACACGAAAGAAAGTGAATCAACAAATGTTGTTGAAAAGTTCAATTCTATGATTGATTATGAGATAAGAGAAATTTATGAAAAATATTTGAAAATTCCAAAGAAGATGATCTTTGGTAGAAAAGAAAAAGAATTATACCATTCTCTAGATGTTTGTTACGTTGGCAAAGGTTCAGAGGGAGAGTATAATTCTGATGATATTAAATTACGAAAAGTTAGAGATCATTGTCATTTAACAGGAAGGTTTAGAGGAGCAGCACATTCTAAATGTAATTTGAAAGTCGGAACACAAAGAACGATTCCCATCATTTTTCATAATCTTCAAAATTATGATGCACATTTATTCATAAGGGAATTGGCAAAAGATGGAGAGAGAGTAAATTGTATTCCACTTAATGAAGAGAAATATATTTCTCTCACTAGATATGCAAAAGTTGATGAAACACCTGAAAAAGATAAGAATGGAAAAACAATAATTAATGAAGATGGTTCAGAGAAAATGGCATCAATAAATATGCAAGCAAGATTTATTAATAGTTATAAATTTTTGTCGAGTAGTCTTGACGGAATGGTACAGACACTTAAATCTTCAGATTTCAAAATAACATCACAATTTTTCAAAAATGAAGAGTTGAATCTTTTAAAAGGAAAGGTGCATTTCCTTATGATTATTTTAACTCTTTTGAAAGATTCAAAGAAAAAGAGTTACCTCCAATTGAGATGTTTTATTCAATTTTGAATGAAAAGGATATTTCAAATAGTGATTATGAACATGCACAAAAAGTTTGGAAAACTTTCAATATGAAAAATTTTAAAGAATATCATGACCTTTATTTACGAACAAATGTTTTACTTCTTGCAGATGTTTTTGAAAAATTCCGAAGTGTTTGTTTGAAATCTTATGGATTTGATCCTGCTCACTATTACACATCGCCTGGTTTGACTTGGGATGCATTTTTTAAGAAGAGTGGAGCAGAACCAAAATTACTAACAGATTATGATATGTTTATGATGTTTGAGAGAGGAATAAGAGGTGGAGTATCGATGATTATTGGGAGATATTCTGAGGTGAATAACAAATATATGAAGAATTATAACAAAAAGTTGAAAAGTACGTTTATTGCTCGTGGCGAAGCCGACGAGCTTAGGATTGGAAAGCGTGTCTTTATCATCGTCATATTTTTATTTTAAATTTTTTTCTGGGTTACGAATCAGCACACGGTGATTGGTTCATATTTTCACGTGATTTATGATGACGTTTTGTCATCACATGACTTGCCGGGCGAGCAGTTTCGCCATTTTGAAGGAGATATGTGGGCGATAGAATTGTGCTTTGAGAATAGCCGTAAACAAATATTTGATGGTACCGCTGTCGCCGATAAATATTTAGTCCCGACGAAACTTTCTGTGGCGACACGAAATACTTTTGGGAAGATAACAGGGCGAAAGCAGAAACCAAAGCTACGGTGAGCTTTAGCCGTAAAACAATGACGCTTTATGCTTTACTCTGTACATGACATCTGTTGCCTCATAAAATTCTTCTGCGTATCGTACATTGCCTGTTGAAGTGTTTCTTTCATTCGATCATGTAGCCTTTGTTTCGCAATGGTCAGTGAATACCAGAAATGAAAAATACACCGAAATAATTCTGAGGATTGAGTTTGCAGTCACAAATGGACTGAACACACTGTGAACAAAAGCGCAATAATATTGTAAACATCTCGTGTGACGGGCAGGTACAAAACCTGGACCCCCTATTTGGACCCCTATCTGGACCCCCATTTGGACCCCCATTTGGACCCCCATTTGGACCCCCATTTGGACCCCCTTGGACCCCCTTTTTTATTTAATATATAATCAATAATTGTAATGATAATTTTGTTAGTAATAATACATTTTTCAGAACCAGAACAACCAGGAAAAACAATAGCCAGACAAGGACCACACCCGGCGTGTCTCAATTCCGTATGAAAACATGATGTACTGCATGCCCGGGGTTGGGGAGGGGGGGGGGGGTATTCCCATATAAAAATGACGGGGATGCTCGTCGGGAATTTTCGTTTTGACCCCTAAAAGCTACTAAATGGGCCTGGCTCGAGCATATTTTGACCCTAAAAGGTAACCAAGGAAAGCGACATGCGACTGCTATTGTGAAACCGGAAACGCTGCACGACTCCTGTAGAGCGGATCTTTCCGGCCCTGGCACACGGGAGACTTGCTTCACAAATTTTACCGTTTGAACCAGTCGCTTGCGCTTGCGTTTGCATTTGCGCTTGCTTGCTCGTGTGAACCAGCCTTTACTGGCATTTCTGGTTTGAATACAGTCAACTCTCTCTAAGCGGACACTCTCTAAAAAGGCGGACAGCAAATTTGGTCCCTGCTGAATTTCACTTGTTTCTCCGCTGTAACTGAACTCTCTCTAAGGCGGACAGCGGACACATTTTTATTAAACATTTCAATAAAAAAAATCCTTTCAAAGCGGACACCGGATGTTTACGAAGTTTTATAACAGACCTGAAAATAGACCTGATGACAGGTACGTCCCTGGAAATAATAACATATACCAGACCTGACAGTAGGGAGTAATCAATGCATATCGTCACTTTTCCCGTCAGGTATATACACTTAACAGGCGAAAACACACACTTGCACAGCCTTTTACTGGAATCACTTGCATTCTTCTTTCGCTTTTCCGCGTCTTGATTACAGTGAGTTGACTGTACAGCGAAGTAAACCACAAGTAAAGACGGTTAAAATTAAATAAATAAGTGACGTTTACCTTGCAGGAAAGACTTAAAGCAGACAACCAGTGTGAAGAAATAAACTGACCCCTTTATATTTTGTTGTAAATTGTTGCTACAAAAAAAAAGTGCTATTAAGAAAAAAATCGCTGACAAACAAAGCGAAGCAAACACAAAAAGACGGACTTTTTTCTATTTTCTTTTTAATTTTTTAAAGTGACTTTTCAGCTCGCAGCCCACAGCTCGCAGTTTTATTGGCTTTTCATTTAATTATATATGAGAAATTGTATTATTATTACATCAATTTATCATCATTAATTATTAATATATATTTTATTTTTGTTATTAAAAAAATGAGGGTCCAAATGGGGGTCCAAAAGGGGGTCCAAATGGGGGTCCAAATGGGGTCCAAATAGGGGGGTCCAGGTTTTGTACCTGCCCCTCGTGTGACATTCCTCGCTGTCAATTTTATATTTGTTACAGAGCACGAATACTCGAAAGCCTGATAGAAAAAACGTATTGAGTTAATAAAAGAAAACACATAAGTAGTGAAGCGAAAAAGTAAACTGCATGCCATTCAAATTCAACACCATTTGGCTCTGTGGAATGCGCACGGATAAACTGGATTTTAGGAAAAGATTTTGGCTCGCGTTCACCGCACAAGCTTTGAGAATAGCCGTAAACAAATGTTTGATGGTACTTCTGGGGTATTGCAAATATCTCTGTCGCCGATAAGTATTTAGTCCCGACGAAACTTTCTGTGGCGACACGAAATACTTTTGGGAAGATAACAGGGCGAAAACAGAAACCAAAGCTACGGTGAGCTTTAGCCGTAAAACAATGACGCTTTATGCTTTACTCTGTACATGACATCTGTTGCCTCATAAAATTCTTCTGCGTATCGTACATTGCCTGTTGAAGTGTTTCTTTCATTCGATCATGTAGTCTTTGTTTCGCAATGTTCATTAAATACCAGAAATGAAAAATACACCTAAATAATTCTGAGGATTGAGTTTGCAGTCACAAATGGACTGAACACACTGTGAACAAAAGCGCAATAATATTGTAAACATCTCTCGTGTGACATTCCTCGCTTTCAATTTTATATTTGTTACAGGGCACGAATACTCGAAAGCCTGATAGAAGAAACGTATTGAGTTAACAAAAGAAAACACATAAGTAGTGAAGCGAAGGCTGGATTAATCGTGGCCTCTGATTAGAAATATGAGTCAAGGTCAAACTGTCATAATCGATTGTGCATAAAAAGATATGTCACGCATTCTCAAGATGCAGGGTCGCTCAACCTTTAAGAAGCAAGTGTACGAGTGTTGTAATGATAATTTTTAGTTTAATCAAGGTGTCAAAAGAGCAAGGTGTCAAAAGCCAAGTTCTCTATACTGTGTGATATTTTTATGGTGAGAAATTGGAAGTCTCTCTTGGGAGTTCCGCTCTTGTCCCCTACTTTCCATTTTATATTCTTGTCTCGACCCAACTCACGCCGCGAGCTCACTGGCAAGGCCAGTCTAGTTAAATATTTGGATGCAAATAATCTTTATGGATTAGCTATGTCAAAAAAAGTGCCGTATTCAAACTTTGAGTGGGTATCACAAGATATTGTAGATAAGATGAACGATAATATTAAAAAGAGTAGACCCTTGAAGAAAATTCCTCTATCAATTCTTGAGGTTGATTTGGTATATCCAAAAGAGTTACATGATGACCATAATGATTATCCATTAGCACCAGAGAGAAGAAAAATAAACAAAGTTGTAAAACTTGTCTCTACTTTTTATGAAAAAGAGAGATATGTGCTTCATCATGAGTTATTGAAATATTACCAGAAGATGGGTTTGAAGATTAAAAAGGTACACAGAATAATCACCTTTGATGAAAAAGATTTCATGAAAGATTACATTTTATTTAAAGCGAAGATGAGAATGGCTGGGAAGACAAAGTTCGAAAAAAACTTTTGAACAACTAATGAACAACTCTCTTTTTGGAAAAACGATGGAAAATATTCGAAATAGAGTAGATATTAGACTTACAACTCATGAATCACAATTTTCTAAGTTAGTAAAAGAGTCTAATTATCGAGGGAGAACCGTTTTTAGTGAAAATTTGGTTGCCGTTCACATGGTTAAAACTAAGACTTATTACAACAAGCCAATTTACCTTGGAATGGCTATTCTTGATCTTAGTAAATTGATTATGTATGATTTTCACTATGGCTATATCAAGAAAAAATATGATAAGAAAGCAAGGCTTCTATTCACCGACACAGATTCTTTGACTTATGAAATTGAAACAGGATTTTTATAAAGATATTACTCCTGATGTGAAAAAACATTTTGACACTGTTGAGATTTTAAAAGATCATTCAAGTGGTATTCCATCTGGTTTGAATAAAAAAGTACTTGGAATGTTTAAAGACGAAACAAATGGTGTTGAGATTTTTTAGTTCGTTGGTTTAAGGGCAAAGTTGTATGGAATATCTTTGGAATTAAAAGATGATATCAAATGTAAAGGAATTAATAAGGAAGTAGTTAAGAAAACGATTGTAATGGATTATATGAGAGAAGTCTTATTTTCTAAAAAAAAAAGCAAATGAGAGAGATCGTTCTTATGATCATAATCTATTTTCTCAAAGAGTTAATAAAATTGCACTTTCTGCTGATGATGATAAAAGACACATTTTACCAAATAGGATAGACACATTAGCTCTTGGTCATTATAAAATAAGTAAATCTTAATATTATTGTTTCAATACGAATTTTGGTGGTAATTCAGTATCTTCTGGAATAATTTGTAATTCTTCTCTGACGAATCCTCTTTTTGGTCCATCGTCTAAATAGTACAAAACTGGTTGATCTTTAGAGATTACAGTTTTCTTTAATTCAAAAACTTTTGTACTCCATATAGGATCAGTAGTTCTCCTCACACTTCCTCCTTCTTCCTCACCAGGAGAAAGTAAATATCTTACTTTTTCACCAGGATCAAGTCTTTTTTCCTCAAATCCTACTGGACGAGAATAATTTTTGAATTCTTGTTCAACATTTTTTTCACGATAAGCATTAATTGTTTTCTTACCAGTCAATTGAGTGACGTGGTTGTTGATATTCCCCACGATGTTTGACAATCTATTTACCCATTTTGTTGATCTGCCTTCACTTAACATTTCGTCAGCGTATTGTTGACTAAATATTTTTTCTCCCAATGTTTTGTTTGCTCTCTCAACAAAAGCCTGTGCTCTATGATTACCGGCTTCTGATCTTTTGATATCAACTTTCTTTTCCTTCATTAAAGTTGTTACAGATCCCATGAATTGTCTTCCTGGATCAACAATCAAAGTTTTTGGCCATTTTAATTTTCTTGAATAAATTTTTTTGGAAGCGTTTGATACTTCATCACTTGACTTACTCGTCAAAGCCTCTACATCAACATATATTGAAGCAATATCAATAACAACCAAAGCATATTTATAAGTTTTTCTTCCAACTTTGTCGTGTGGAAGAAATAAGAGATCAGCTTGATGAATTTTGTTAGGTTCAGAAATAATCCAGTGTGGTCTTGGAACATAATTTGGCGGTGGAAGATAAATTTGCCAAAGAGCCTGTTTTGATAGCGATTTTTTAGCTTCTTCAACACTAACTTTTGCTTCTGAAGAAAGTTTTTTAATTGCTGATTGTCCTTTCCAATATCCTTTTGACGAGTAATAAATCTTTTCCATCTTTTTAATTTTAATTTAAAGATTTGGTATTACGTTTTTAAAATAAATATGTCAATAGCAGAAATACTTAATCCAACTAGGAAACCGAAATTGTCCAAGGCGATGAAGGCAGAGAGAACAGTTCATAGAACAACTTTCACACCATCGTCTGCTAAGCCTGGGGAAACGCTTTATGTTGATGTGCCAAGATTAAATGAAAACATGGTATTTGTTCCTAAAAGCATGTTTTTGAGGTTCAAAATAAAGATAGAAAAGGGGCACTGCTGATAATCATCTTGTTCAAAATGTGTCAAGAAATTTAGTGAATAACATGAAAATTATTTTTGGTGGAAAGGCTATTTGTGATACTGACAGATATGACATTTTTCATGGGTATCATGACATGCTAACGTGCGAGGAAGATGTAATAAGAGGTATAATGAGTGAAGCTAAGAGAAAGGATCTGGTGATTCTAAGATAATGAAACAAACAAGCATTACTTATGAAAAAAGGTATCACATTCCTTTATCTCACCCAGTGTTAGACGATCATGGAGTTTATTATCAAGTTGGACTGAAGTCGAACCGGAGTTTTCATATAAAGCTATCCCCCGCTTCTACAATAGTCGTCACTTCAGACAAGACGAAAAATCATGGCTATGAGTTGACAGACATAGAATTAGAATACTCAACAATTGAAGATGAAAATTTAGCATTTCAAGCGAGTAACGTTTATCAAAGTGGCAGAACCTTTTAACCTGTAACGTTTTTGTCGTATCTGATGCTGCAGCTTTAGTTAGTGATGGAGTAGTAAAAGACGTTAGAATTCAACCATCTTCTTAAGATTCCAAGACTTAAAAATATATGATTTCATAATCAAAAAATGGAAAATATGAAATCAAATGTACCATTTCATTGTTTGATTACTGGACCGACTAATTGTGGAAAAACAAAATATTTAGTCGATATTTTGAGAGGGCCTTTTAGACACGTTTTTGACCTCATCGTGTTAATTTGTCCAACTTTTGCAACAATCAAAACTTATGAAGGATTTGCTAATCTTGACAAATGCTTTTTCGTTATGATGCCAAATGCGAGTGAACCTGAAGACGTTGAAGAATGTTTGGAAATTTGTGCAGATCTATTTCATGATAATAAAATGGATGATCTTGGAAGACAAACCACAGTTCTAATCATTCTTGATGATTGTGCAGTAAGTTCAAATGTAAAGAAGAAAAGCAGTAAGTTAATTGATCTTGCTTTTAGTGGAAGACATATTGGAATTTCTGTTTGAGTTTTAACACAACAATTAACAAGCATCGTGAAACCATTCAGAGAAAATCTTGGATGTGTAATTGCGTTTCATAATCCAGAATCTGATGGAACAGATTTACTTTTTAAAAAGTTTGGCTCCGGAATTGATAATAATGAAAAGAAAACTATTTGTGAAATAGTAAAGAATGAAAAACACTCAAGAATTTGTTTTTCTCTTCGCCATTCATTTTCATATCATGTTGAAATTCCACAAATAATTTAAGATTTCATTTACGAAAATAAAATGGAAACTGTGAATGATTATGTTAATCTTGAAGAAAACGAAACAAAAGAAGAATCAACTCCAGTCGAAAAACCAAAACCAAAAAGAAAACCAAGACAAAGTAAAAAGAAAGAATCACAAAAGGAAGATGAAATAGATCAAGATCAACAAAACGAAATATCGAGAAAAAGAGATATTCTTGCATCAGTTGCCATGTTGGATGGTTTGGAAAATACGTTGGAGAGAACGTAAGTGCAGTTGATATTAGAAAGAAGGATGCCACTGAAATAGAATCTTTATTCAAAATTTATGAAGAAAAATCTGGTCAAGAATTGGTGAAAATGGAGTTGGTGTATTTGTTGAAGGAGTTGTCAAAGGACTTTCGTGTTTTCTCACTTTTGACGACGAAGAGTCTTTAAAGAAAGATTTGCTGGAGAAAAAACAATTAGGAGGAAGAATTGGAAGATATGCGTCAAAAGTTTCTGAGGAATGTGGAGACGTTGTAGCTTTTTTGAAAGTTGCTTGTGATATTGCAAAACATGTCGTACTTACAAAAGATGAAGAAAAGGATGTGGAGATAAATAAAGAATAAAGTTATTTTGTTAGCATTTTTGTTAAAAATGCTAACATGAATTTGCAAGCACTTTTTATGAAAATGTCAGAATCTAAAGAAAAGATAGATCAAATAACAAGTGTTCCGGTCGATATTGAAAAGAAACCTGTTAAGAAAAAAGATCCAAAGAAAGTCGCCGCTGGTAAAAAAACGGCAGAAAGGAACAAGGAAGCAAGAGAAGCACAAGAAAAATTAAGAAATATTCAGGAAAATCAGAAAAATAATGAAAGTGTTAATCCTTTGAGTTTCTTTGATGTAACTAATGGATTACAAATGACAGCCGGTTTGATAGGTTATTGTTTTGTGGTTTACCACGCTTATAGATTTTTTTTTATCCACCAAAATCAGAAGAATATGTCAAACATGAAATGGTTGTTAAAAAACCTGTTGAAAAGAATCAAGAAAAAGAATCAACTTCAGTTGAAAAACCTAAACCAAAACAAAAAAGTGAATCAAATATTGATATGGAGTGACTTAAAGATTAGTATTTTATATTTTCAAAAATGAATAATGACAGTAAACTTGTTAATAATGCGAAAGAGGCAGCCGCTCTGGTTGCGATTTCTGCAGGAATCGGATACGCCGTGAAGAAAGCATTAAGAAAGGCAGAAACTTCAGATCCTTCTTCAAGTTTGATGAATGCCGTCGAATGGACAGGAGTAATGATTGCTGCAATATATGCAAGAGATTATCTTGTCGAACAAAAAATTATTCCAACTTAAGAAATAAACTAATAAAATAAAATGGGATATATAACTTTATCAGTATTTGGATTCTTGCTTGGTAGAGCGCTAAATGAAATTACAATTAAATTAACGCAAACAAAAGGAGAATCAACTCCAGTTGAAAAACTGAAACCTGAGAAGAAAAAAGATTCAAAGAAAGTCGCCATTGGTAAAGCCTTGGCAAAAAAAGAACAAAGAAGCAAGAGAAGCATTAAGAAAGAGTCATGAAATAGATACAGAAAAAGAAGAACTAGACATTATAGGCTCTGCCTTTTAATTCATTGGTTTTGCTTTTGGATTGTTATGGTAAAGAATTTAAAATTTTGATATTACCATTCTAAATAAAGGAATGGCAATATTTCTAACGTCCGCTATTGGAGCTATATTAAATGCAGGAACATTCATTGGAGGTAGTTATTTAGCAAAATTCTTATCAGGAAAAGACCAAGACGAAGAAAGAAAAAGACATGATTTAGCAATGGAAAAATATGAAAAAAATTACAACGATTGGAAAGAAAAAATGGGAAAAATAGAACTTTGGCAAGAACAACGAGAAAGAGATAAAAATGTTGCTTCATATAATTTTCGAAGCACAGACGAAGCGTTAAAAGCTTATGCTGAAGCACATCCAGATGAATCAGTTCAAAATTTGAAAGAGCCTAATTTCAACGATTATTATTCTCCAAGCAAAGATCAAAAGAATGGAGAAATGATATTTACAGGATTGACTGTAGCTGGTTTAGCATATGGTGTCTAAAAAAATTATTGACTTAATGTTTTCATGTGATGACTAAAATCATACAAAAATGGCAGAAATAGATCCAGAAAATCCTTTCGATCCTAATACACACGATGGAGATGGAGATGGGGATGATGAAGAAATTCCAATGAGGAATAGAGAAACACCTTTGAATCCTTTTCATCACCGCGACACTCATGATACTCAAGAAACATCATTTGGTGGTGATTCAGAAACAGATCTATTGATACCAAAGGAAAGAGAGCGTGATGAAGCTTGGGATAAAATTGTTAGAAAGTTTCCAAAATGTGATCCTAAGAAATCACCTTTCACAGCTTCAATTAGCGAGTACGGCGAAGTCAAAGTGAAACTTAAGCGACTTGGTGGAAAGTCATACAATTTGTTTGGAATAGACGGGCAGTTGATAGTAAACGTCCTACTTCAATAACAAAAAGTCTCGGCGACCCAGCAGAAAGAATTATCGAAGAAAATGAACTAGTGAGAGCAGAAGTACAGGAAAAAATCAAAAGTTTTAAAGACCAGAAACTTCTGGATCCGCGAGAGAAAGAATCAATGAACAGATAGAAGAACTAGAGCGCGAGGATCAAGAGTTAGAGCGAGAAAACGAAATTATTGAAGAAAGAATGTCTTTGAAAGATCGAGTTAAGGCGATATTCAACTCGGGAGCTTCAGACGTCGTTTTGTGTTAAACTCTGATACTTATTTAGAAAGGACAAGCAGCAAAGGTTAGTCAGTGGAAATCGAACAATCACCGTGACAAATATATTCTATCCCGTATAGCTTGTAACTCGATCACTTCAGGAATGTATTAAAATCTGTATGCTGATCATTTTCCCTCGAAGTATTGCTTTATTACGCTTCTGTCGCCAGTTTTGGCTACCGTATTCGCTCAGAGCAATCGGAACTTGGAGTCTTGAATAATTTAGTCAGATGTCTTATTTTTCTGTAATCTGACACGCGGTGATTGCAGCGAGAATCGTTCACAAGCCCTTAGAAGTATTACTAGGTCTGAAGCCCGAGCATACTTTGAAGTAAACTGTTCAAGTTTTGCTTTGATTCTGGGAGAAATCTTGCTGTTTTGAGTGGGTTCACATACAAAACAATTCGAGCCTATTAAATATGCATGCCTGAGTCTGGAGCATGCAGTCCAGAGTAAAAACAAATCGCACAGGAAGCCTATTTAATTGTACTGCCTATGAATTCAAAATTGGAAAATCAGTGTTCCTTTTTTCCCGTACTACGACGGCCGACCAACTTCAAACTTTGAGTATTAAATTTTGAGAACGTGCTTGGCAGACTGTATGGATTAATTTGACGTGCCGACCGTGGGAAATACGTACTTCGTCACGCAATCGATTCTTTTTTTCACCGCAAAAGTATAACACACACCATTCTTTTTCTCCTTCCTTTGCGTGTAGCACTTGAGTTCGAAGAAAAGACTGAGTCAACATTTCGGTAAAACAAAGGCTACTCTTGTTGGGAGTTACCAAAGTAAAAGTCCCATCAATGGCAGAGTGAGGGGGTATCTGCGATTATCGTATTTCTAGTTGACAACGGAAACTTATAACCTCCAACGCCTTTCAATCACCCCACTAAACCAGTGCCTACAGATTTGAACATTTACGTCACGCCTAATAAATTCTTCATTTCCTAAATGAAAAGGGTTTTCATGAATGAAACACTCACTTTTAAAACTTTGAAACAGGTGAAGAAATGGTTAGCAGGACCTGACATAACATTTTGGTCTCAACAATTAAGACTTGCTGTTTGGTGTGCCACTTGTGGATGTGGTATTGGTTTAGAGGAAAATTATTCAAAAGTAGTTCAAAGTTTAATTGAATTTCATGTTTACTTTACCATAAGAAAAATCCTTTATGAGCTTGGTGTCGCTTTGCCTAATACGAATGCTTTTGACACGTTTAATAATCCTGTTGACAAAGGAAAATATCAAGCTTTGTGTAAAGAATTTGGATTGAAAAATCCTGATTTTTGATGGAAAGGTGGACCTAATGGAGGTTTACGTGACGTTCACATTTGGAAAAACTCGTACAAAGGTGTTGTGAGAGAAAAGTATAACAAGTGGCCAAATGATACTCTCAAATTTTTAGAGGATGATGAAAACAAAAAGGACAAGTATAAAAACATATTGGATCAAGAAAAATTCATTGAGTTTTACACACGAGATGATAAATTACCAATAATATCTTATATTAAAAACACTGCGCATAAAGGAAAACAACATGAATGGTTCGCTTTGAGGAGTGGAAAAGGAATTACAAAAGCGGGGCTTGGAAGACTTAATAGAAGCATCGAAGCTTTTGTTTATTGTGTTTTGGGAGCACAAGCGAATGTAAGAAATCCGATCGTTGGAGACGGAGGTGGAGTACAAGAAGCGCAACAAGAAATGTTGATTTTATTTGAAAGCGCCGTGATTGAAGAAGACATTTCGAAAAGTATTTCTAGATATCAACTAGCTGTTCAAAACGCAAAAGTAAAATTAGATTTTGCCATAACACCGGGAACTTGGTTACTTCCTTCTGAATTAGTCATCAACACAGGAAGAGTCGATGGTTATAATAACAAATTACAAAAAGCTACAGATGACATGAAGTTTGGAGCGAATGATTCAGACAAAATTCAAACAAAAAAGCTAGTGTAAATGCGAATACTGAAAAAGATTCATCTCAAAGTAGTGTAAAGACAGATCATGTCGTACACGAAAGCCAAAAAGATGCTAACAAAACAATAACCGCAACGAAATTAAATCCTTCAATTAGCTCAAGAATTCACGAAGAAAAATTAGCTTCAATCGCTGTAGTTGTTGGAGGAACTGTTTGGTGGTTCTTTCGCTAATTATTACACCAACTGAACACACGCGTGTCTTCACACAAGTTAATTTTACAAAACCAAAACGTAAACAACAATTAAATTCATAATAGATGACATTATGAATTTATGTAAACAGTAAGTTGATTACGTAGTGTTTCGGGACTTTCCCTAGTCGAATAACCAAAGAAAAATGATCCCATAAATTAACCAAGTGGCTGAAAATCTGGTTTTGGTTTTGGTTTTGGCACGAAATTGTATTTTTTATTGAGTGACATGAAATAGGTCTTCGTTGGTAGAATTGATTTGGATAAAGACTAAGTTAGAAACTTTATACTCAAAAGAATGAAAGTTGAAGATCTAAAAACTGAAAACTTAAGATTTACTGATTTTGAGACGAAGAAGAACAAAAATGGTGAAAAATTTCACGTCATGAAAGTTTACACAGAAGACTCAAATGGAAAGAGTAAACCAATAATTTTAGAGAAGAAAGATGTCACAACATTTGGTTTAAAAAAATTTCTTAAAGGAGATGGAACACTAAGTCATTTTTATTTTTCAATAATCTTTGGGCCTGTTGTTACAGATGAAGCTTGGATTAAGAAATTTAATGACATCGTGAACTTCATAAGAATGTATGTCAACAAACCAGAGATTAAGAAACAAATTGGAAAGAAGCCAGGCGGAACGAGTTTTAAGAAGTTTGATCCTTTGAAAGAGGAACCTGGAGAAGATCCAATAATGTTTGTTAGAGTAGGTCATCATAATGGAAAAGTTTTTAGTAGGTTTTATGGTCATGATGGAAAACGATTAACTCCTGATTTTATGCTTGATGAGTATTTTGACGTTGATGTCAAAATGAAGATTGATTCTGTCTTCATTAATTCAACAAACGCGTATTTACAAGTAAGTTTGACGGAGGCGATTGTTTGTCCAATGTCAAGAATTGAAGATTGCAATGTGAAAATCTTTGTTGATAAAGTCGAAAGTGAAGAAGATTAAAATTTATAACTAAGTAGTTATAAATTATTTAGTCACGCAATCTCCACAAGCATATCTTCTCTTATCATGTTCACAAATACCTTTTCCTTTTCATTTCTTACAATAATATCGTCTCTCATTATGTTCACAAATTCCTTTTCCTTTGCAATCTTTACAAACATATCTTCTCTTATTATGTTCACAAATACCTTTTCCTTTACATTTTACACAAGCCCTTCTACGTTTATCATGTTCACATATTCTTGAACCGCCACAATTTCTACAATCATATTTTATCCTTCCATGTTCACAATAGCCTTTTCTTGGTTTAGGTATTGGTTTCTCAATCTTATTAGAAAGAATATTTCTAGGAGCAGGAATCGTTTAACTCCTTCAGGAAGAATAGTCCTTGGCTTAGGTATTGGCTTATCAATCTTATTAGGAAGAATTATTTTCTTGTCACCTTGAGCTCTTAAAATTGCCTCCAAAAGATCAGACTTATTCATCTTCCACCTCCCTTTAATATTCAATTCTTTCGCCATCCCTTTTCTTAATTCTGTCAGTGTAGGCATTTGTAATATTCAAAATGAGTCCTTAAGTAATTTTTAAAAAATAAATTTTAAAATAAATTTTAAAATCAAAAATGTGCTAGCAAAAATCTAAGGTGAGGTGAGGTAAGGTGAGGTCTGAGTCAGAATCCCCGTTTTTACACTACTATTCAAAATGATGGTTGGATGGCTACCATGTGTGTTTGTGATTTACAAATTATTCCAAGAAGAGTGCACTTAATAATTTCTGTATGAAGCGTGATAATGTTCAAGTTTCAAGTCGCATTGATTACGGATTACCAACCTCTATAATAGTGTTATGAATTTTGACTGCACAATTTGAACGTCGAACTTTCCAATGTTAATTAGCTCAAACATTGGTCAGTTTTTCTTGAGTTCGCCTCTAGAAGTTTCTAGAAGTTTGACGTTTGACCCGGGCCTCAGTTTTCGTATCCTTTTTTAAAGAAGTCAGAAAAGTTAGCACTTCGTGTTTTACGTAATAATTTATGCATAATCTGTTTGTGTTTAACAATTGCAGTGCCGCCAGCTATCACGACATCTCCTCAGAACAAAACTATTAAGGAGAACGAGCTTCTTCAACTGACTTGTGAGGCCAGTGGTCAACCTAAACCAAACATTACTTGGACCAAAGATGGAAAATTACTGTCAGATGTTGGAAAAACTTTTGAAAGAAGTAAATGCCACCGAAGAGATGCTGGGACTTATGTTTGCAAAGCCGATAACAACGTAAAACCTGCCAAAACAGCTAGCGCTAAGGTTACAGTAGAGTGTAAGTTTAGAATATCCTATGCAATGTGGCCGCTGGGCAGGGAAGGATTTAGTTTGATTACACTACGTAGATGCTTCTTCCACTGCCGTCCCATCGCCTAACCACAACTACACCGCTTTCATAAAAATTAATCAATAAATAATAACTTGCCTGACATTTAACAAGCAAGAGGTGCACATTTATTAATAATCTTACGTCGTTAACGTATCAATATTTAAGTATTAATCCAAACCAATATGTTTGGCGCTGTAGTTCCAACATTATTGTGAAACCAATCGAAAAACGCTCTCGGTATCATCTTTCTTTTATAACGAATGTACCACTCTATTGACATATATTTTCTTTTGTGCAGTAGTACATTTTGTTTTACATCTCAATAGTATATATTAGGGGCTTCAGATTGGAAATGAATTGGTGCATCCCATCCAAACTCAACACCATTTGGCTCTGTGGAATGCGCACGGATAAACTGGATTTTCGGGAACGATTTTGGCTCGCGTTCACCGCGGAAGCTTTGAGAATAGCCGTAAACAAATATTTGATGGTACCGCTGTCGCCGATAAATATTTAGTCCCGACGAAACTTTCTGTGGCGACACGAAATACTTTTGGGAAGATAATAGGGCGAAAGCAGAAACCAAAGCTACGGTGAGCTTTAGCCGTAAAACAATGACGCTTTATGCTTTACTCTGTTCATGACATCTGTTGCCTCATAAAATTCTTCTGCGTATCGTACATTGCCTGTTGAAGTGTTTCTTTCATTCGATCATGTAGCCTTTGTTTCGCAATGGTCAGTGAATACCAGAAATGAAAAATACACCGAAATAATTCTGAGGATTGAGTTTGCAGTCATAAATGGACTGAACACACTGTGAACAAAAGCGCAATAATATTGTAAACATCTCTCGTGTGACATTCCTCGCTTTCAATTTTATATTTGTTACAGAGCACGAATACTCGAAAGCCTGATAGAAAGAAACGTATTGAGTTAATAAAAGAAAACACATAAGTAGTGAAGCGAAAAAGTAAACTGCATCCCATTCAAATTCAACGCCATTTGGCTCTGTGGAATGCGCACGGATAAACTGGATTTTAGGAAAAGATTTTGGCTCGCGTTCACCGCACAAGCTTTGAGAATAGCCGCAAACAAATGTTTGATGGTACTTCTGGGGTATTGCAAATATCTCTGTCGCCGATAAGTATTTAGTCCCGACGAAACTTTCTGTGGCGACACGAAATACTTTTGGGAAGATAACAGGGCGAAAACAGAAACCAAAGCTACGGTGAGCTTTAGCCGTAAAACAATGACGCTTTATGCTTTACTATGTACATGACATCTGTTGCCTCATAAAATTCTTCTGCGTATCGTACATTGCCTGTTGAAGTGTTTCTTTCATTCGATCATTTAGTCTTTGTTTCGCAATGTTCATTAAATACCAGAAATGAAAAATACACCGAAATAATTCTGAGGATTGAGTTTGCAGTCACAAATGGACTGAACACACTGTGAACAAAAGCGCAATAATTTTATATTTGTTACAGAGCACGAATACTCGAAAGCCTGATAGAAGAAACGTATTGAGTTAAGAAAAGAAAACACATAAGTAGTGAAGCGAAGGCTGGATTAATCGTGGCCTCTGATTAGAAATATGAGTCAAGGTCAAACTGTCATAATCGATTGTGCATAAAAAGATATGTCACGCATTCTCAAGATGCAGGGTCGCTCAACCTTTAAGAAGCAAGTGTATGAGTGTTGTAATAATAATTTTTAGTTTAATCAAGGTGTCAAAAGAGCAAGGTGTCAAAAGCCAAGTTCTCTATACTGTGTGATATTTTTATGGTGAGAAATTGGAAGTCTCTCTTGGGAGTTCCGCTCTTGTCCCCTACTTTCCATTTTATATTCTGGTCTCGACCCAACTCACGCCGCGAGCTCACTGGCAAGGCCAGTCTAGTTCTCCCTAGAATGGTTAAATGCACTTAGTCGTGACTACTGATAATATTATTTTGATGGCGATGGTATCTCGCGTACCGCTATGTAAGCAGTAGAAATTTTAAAGTTCAGGGAGGTAGCGTCTGTGTTGTAAAGGTATTGAAATGCCTTTTGTTTTATGCAGCCTGTAATGTAATGTAATGTAATGTATTGTGATGGTGTTCAGAACTATATAAGACATAGTACTGAGGAATAGTGCCGGAAGAATTCAATAAATGCAATGTAATGCGAGGTTAAACTATTCCCAATAATTCGCTGTCTTACGTTGACTTGCATGAATGTAATATATTTTAATGATTTACTGAAAATAAACTAACTAACGATAATATTACGGCTGATTGAATCCCAGTTGTATTGATGGTCTGTTACTGAATATTGTATTCATCTCTTATAGTTCTGATCAGTTTCAATAATATTTTTTTGGCTTTGTATTTTCTAGTTATTACTGTGCAGTTATTATAATACTGGTAATTCTTGTGGTTAAATAGAGAGGAACTAATATGTACCGTGTGCGGTGTCCTCTCCATGATTTCCCAATGCACATTTCCATTAGTGCTGAGAATCGAGTATGAATATCCAGATATTAAACTCTCTGACGTTATTGCTCTGTCCGTAACAGACAAAGCGCAGATTAAAAGAGCTGGATTCTCGCCGAGTAACTCCTCGTGGATTGGACAAACTGTTACCCTGAAGTGTGAATCAGATGGCCTTCCTGTCCCAACTATAACGCTGACTGGTCCTAAAAATAACCAAATAAAACAGGAGACGAAGATCACGAGTGAAACAAGTGTGAGCTTGACGAGCGATGATGATTTTGGAGAGTACAAGTGCACGGCGAACAATGGATTCTCCCCCGAATCCGTGGTGACCATCAAACTCACACAGATCCGTAAGTAACCATTCAATGTTTTACACTTGATCTATTATTGAGCGTACCAGAGAGTTAAAAATGGTGGTCGAACTTGATTAAGGATTGTTCGGTCAGACTATATAGAGTGAAGACACTAATATGTTCAGAACCGTATCATTCTTATCCGTTTCAAAGGACTTACCGCAGCCCCGTTACTTTTGGATTTAGCAGACGAACTGGGTAGCTACTTTTGCTTGGCCGCTATATTCGGTTGGCCGTTTTTCAGGAAGTCGTTACTTTCGAATTTCGATTCAAAACTATTATATAATTCATGTCAGCAGCCGTTTTGCACATACATCGTTTTGCACATACATATGGAAGCCAATTATACGAAGTTGTTCAGATTACATGCTGGCCATTCGCTATCTACGTAATCCAAAAACAAACTGTACCAACTTTCAATTGTCTTTTTTGTCAGTGCACTAGAAAAGTCCTAATGGAGATCTTCCTAAGGAAACGGATTTAAATAAGGCTTCTATTAAACAAAATGAAATAAACTAAATTACCCTCTAAATATATTAATATAGCTATATGTTTTGTTTCTTTGTTTTTTGTTTGTTTGTTTGTTTATTTTGTTTTTGTTTTGTTTTGTTTTGTTTTGTTTTTTGAGGGAGGAGGGGGGGGTAATATTTGTTTTATTTGTTTAATTTCGTAATTCCTATTTTTAGACAAACCTGGTGCACCCAAGGTCACTTTTTCTGATGACGACATCAAAGCGTCGTCCCTGTTTGTTCGATGGAACCCTCCTGATGATGATGGTGGAAGTCCTGTCATTGGCTACAGGGTTAGAATTGTTGAATCTGATTTTAACGAAACTTTTACCAAACAAGTGAAAGAAGCGACTGTTTCCCCATTGACGAAAAATACCAGCTACACGTTAGAGGTTTATGCAAGAAACGCGGCAGGAGAGGGTCCAGCTGATAAAAAGAATTTTAGGACAAAATATGAAGGTATGTGGCAATTTAATGTGCAGATCTCATTCACCAGTGTAACCAAGAGAATATTTTTCATATCCAAATCGATTTTACCATGTGGTAATTATACCTTATTTGGCTGATGAAAAGACTGACCAGTATCAGTTGCCAGAGAATCTTATGAATTCGGTTAATATTACTTCCGCCGCGTAAGAAATTAGATCATGTATAGGGTAGCTGGAATGATTTGTTCTTCTTGTAGCCTGCAGTGCAGGCGTTGCGTTCGTTTTCACGCGATATTTATGCTTTCTCCTTGTCAACTATTGCCTCATCGCCCCTTTCCTACTAAAACGAACGAAACGCCTGCACTGCAGGATAGAATTCTTCTTTCTCGGAGTGAAGGTGTCAGTATTTACAAAGTGTGTGTCCACCACCATCGGAGATGCCGCACTAGGATTGCATTAGATTGCGAATCCCACCCGGGTTTTTAAATAAGCATCATGTGTAGCTAATGCTTCTTGCCTCGATATGAACCTTTTCCTTGTAAATTTGTATCTGGCGCGTCGGACTTTAATTTAGTTTGTTGTTGATGTGTTGTATGTTTTGTTGTTGTTGTTGTTGCTGTCAAACAAATAAATCGTAAATATATTTTAAAAGTGATCGTTTTATTAATCTTATTATATTTTAGGCCCACCTGAGGCAGTAATAGTAGAATATGTACCTGCTGAAGATCCTCGCATATTTACACTTACTTGGACTGAACCCATAAACAACGGTGCAGCGATCACAAAATACGTCATCTACAAAAGGATGATCGGTACTAACAAGTGGATAACAGAACATACATTAACTGAAAAGGATCTGTCGTTCAACATATCCCTGAGTTATGGAACGAGCTACCAGGTTGTTGTTACAGCAACAAATGAGTTTGGCGAATCGGTGAAGGAAAACTGGGTTAAGATTGATGTAGTTCCAGGTAGGAGTCATTTGCCAACGTTTATTGTGTAGTGTAGTTCTGAAACAAGGACTAAAGATTCGGAAATATTGCCCCACCTCACTGAGTACAAAAAAGTAGCACTTTTCCACAGGTCAAAGAAGGCTTGTTTGGTAGTCATGTTAATTTATGTTTTCCGCTTTTGTTGTGCTGCTTTTGCTTAAAGATATTGTGTATCTCAGGAAGACGCGGTCTGAATCAAACCTTTATACCCAAAGGCGGTTCTCAAAAATTCTTGCAGTGCTGTCTTATTCTCAATGCTGATGGCACGTTCAATGAAACTTTTAATATTCTTGTTGAACATGGTGCGATCCACCATCGTGATTAAAAGCGATGTAACTCTCCGTATAATTTTTTGCTCTCAGCTCCTACGGAGGCGACACAGACAGCTACAACTACCGAGTTGGCCACTGCAGCTAAGGAAACAAGGGTTAACGAGAAGTCAGGATCTGGTATGATTATTGGTGTAGCTGTTGGAGCCGTGCTGTTTGCCATCATAGCAGTGGCCCTCGGATTTATGTTATGGAGAAAAAGAAGCCATCAGGCGGGCAAAGGTAATTTTTACTTAAGATTTATCTATGCCCAAAGCTACTGGCCGATAATAAAGTTTAACCTGACTTTCCGAGCGTGGTCCCTTTCGTCGGAGCCGTCACCTTAGAAGAAATTATCTTTGGAGTTGTTTGACACATAGGAATACTTGACAACAGTCGGTGAAAAGAAAACAGTTTTATTCTGCGTGATCTATAACTATAATTAAAAGAAAGGCAGGTTAATCTTCTGTAGTTTTTTAAGATAACTCCGTACGAACACATTAAGATTTTCGCAATACAGTACATGATTAATGTATGTGTTAGATGTATGTTAGTTTACAAATTTCGAAATCGTTAAGCACTTTATATGAGGGTATTACCTTTAAAGAGACAGGAGGGGCAAAAAATGTATCCAACAGTGTTTTTCCGAAGGATTTTTTTTTTCTTGCTGATGCTAAAAGTATATGTTTGTTACACAGCTGACATACATGTCTGTTGTGTTTGGGGTGGTGTTTGTGTGTTTAGTTTTTATTTTCTAACATTTTATAAATTAGCCTTCATCCCAAATTCTAGGCACAAGCTTTTTTCGGGAGTTAAAGATTTTTGACTTTTATAAATTTGAGTTTGATGTTTTTTTTTTTTTTTTTTTTTTTCTTTTTTCTTTTTTCTTTTTTCTTTTTTCTTTTTTCTTTTTTCCAAAGCCGTAAACCGCTTTTAGCCCAAACATGTTTTCACTTTTTCTAAGGGAACGGGTTACTCAATAACTTTATTGTGCAGTTGGTATGCCATCTGTCCAAAATTTGACCCATTTTTGTCATACCTACCGAATCGAAAACTCTCACTCTGTAGTGTTTTTAGTACACAGCACGAATTGGTATTATCGGTAGATTGTAACTCATTAGCTCATTCCACGTTTTGACCACTGACTCTAATTCTCACCAGGTCATGGAAGTGTATCTTCCAGAGATGCACTGTGAGTATTACCTGTACCAGTTTCTTTTTTCAAGCATCTTTGATATTTACATACCTTATTAATACGTACTGTAACTTATGGGCCGAGTTTTTCCCTCGGCTTCAAGGCTAGGCCATAGAGAAAGTAAATAAAGTACGAGGTTCTATAATTCACGGACCAAGCAAACAAAGTTAACTAGAGATCTATTATGGGGTGTATCCCGCTAAGAAAGAACATACCGGTCCATACCGCCGAATAAGTAATGCCCGGTAAATTCACCTATTTGTGCTTAATAATAATGGCTGCTATTGGTGGGTGTGGCCTGGCTCCCTCTGCTTGACTTAATCACATTTACTTGCGTTTATATGTTAGCAGCTATTTTGAAACTATTTGAAACAACAATTATTAGTATGTGCTCATTTTTCTATCGAAAGGTCTGCGGATGACGAGGCTTATGCGTCTGTCAACCGAAGGGCTGCAGTGCAGAATCTGGGAGCTGGAGGAGAGGTCGCTTATGCTGATGTTGGTGGGGATTCATCCTTTTACGCACAAGTAGACAAGTCCAAGAAGAAGCCAAAGAAACCCAAGGTGCATTGTCTCGTTTACCGATCCAGAACTCATACACCCAATTTGTTTTTATTTTTTATTGTAAAGTACAATATCTATCATTGTACAGAACAACTGGTTGTATGGTTTATACTGAGACCCTACGTATTGCGGTCCGTACTTGAAGAATTTTTGGTGCAAGCTAAATTTTCCACATAGAGAGAAACCAAATCCTGCAACATCAGTTTATTTCTTTCTTTCTCATGGACCGATTCCCCTCGCATCGGGCGGTCTTATTGGATCTTAACAGGAAATTTGTCCAAATTTTTGTTTGTATTTTGAACGTTAATACTATTTTCACTTTGGTGTACCCATGTGTTTTGTAGAGGAAGCCAGGCGAGCCGGGTGAGTTGGTGTACGCTGATCTGGCCGACTTCTCCCGACCCAGAGGTGGCGCAGTTCCTGTGAGGCCAGAAGAGATCCAGCGATCTGACTACGCGGACATCACTCAGTTCTCCGCTCCAAAACAAGAACCGACATACGACAACCTGCCCCGTGCTGATGCCACTTACGCAAACGTCCAAGGCATGTAAATGTACTGTGTCCTAAACTCTTTACTGCCTAACAGCGATCAAGGCATGTAAATGTACTGCATCCTTGAACCCTTTGTTGTCTAACAGCGACGAGTCACTATTCTTTTTTCAAAATATAATTATAGCAAATTGTAAAAAATATTAATGCTGTTGAACTCTTCCATCACACTTCGCATGTTGCCTCGAATCTCCATTAGCAATTGTTTAGGTATTAACCGTTTAGTTCACTTAGTTCACATTATAAATTATCTCTGTATGTGTGTCCGTGTCTGTGTGTTTTGAGTTGTTACTGAAGACATCTTGGTTGTTTTTTTCTGGTCCTGGTTGACTTTGTGTTGGTCTTTTCTTTACTTTGTTACTGTCCAAGAAACCCTTTAATCAACGTACAAACAATCTTAACCTTACAGATACACAAGTGAGTGCTCTCACAAGTTTAATAAGCACGAGTGTGGAGACTACTTGAGATCACTGTGGAGGCGACGTCATATGCTGAACTATACCTGAACCTCAAACCTTTTCTTCTAATCTATCTGGATGATTTTAACAATATGCCTGTTCCTCTGTTTCCAAACGATGCCCGGTGCAAAGCCCTATCAAAATTTGTTCGAATTGCATATTGCATGACAATTCACATAGGAGTGAAATATATTTTCATGAAAAAAGGTTTCAGAGTGGTTCCCCTCGCTATGAAACAGAGGCAATAGGCATCTGAGAAATGGATTTGATTGATTAACTGAACTGTGAAAGCTCTTAAACATTCCTTGCATTTATCTGTGTTGTGTGTCGGTAAAAAGTCTGGTCATGATAATTTCCTGATTCTGTTTTGTGCTAATACGACCAAGGAAGTAAAGCCACCATTGAGTGCTAATATAAGAACGAACTCCGGCTACCGCTGACTACTAATAAGAACCAAGGAAGTAACATAGGATTAACATTAGACTCGCTGGCGTTTAATAGCTGCATTCAACAGCAACTAATATTTTATTCTTACGTTTGTAACATCAAGCAAAATTTGGAATCGAACTCAATAACAAAGTGAGTTTCTCAAATACGTTTTCTTTTCTTGACAGCAGCATGCTGAGTGATCTACGAAAGAAAGAAAGGTTTTGTCTTTTGTCTTTTGTTCTTGTTTTTGTTTGTTTTTTTTTCGGTGAGGAGAAACAAAGGAGTCCTTGGTGACTGTTTCCGTTTTGTTTTCGTTTGACTATTGAAACGAAGCTTGATTTATTTTCTAACGTATATATCTTTAGTACAAGCAATTATTTTAACTACATTTAGTTTATTATATATGCATTTTGCAACATAATTATTCAAATAATTTTAATAATTTTACTGCGGTAGCACTAGCGCTAGAACCGTTGTTTACTTGCCTGGGTCATTTTTGTTTACTTTGCACATTCTAAACACGTAATCCAATGTGACGGTTAACCACACCACCTGTCGAAACAAAGCTCGTGTTCGGGTCTGCAGTGCTCTTAAGTTGTGCAAGATACACAGATAAACTAAATTTACGTGTTTCGACCAATATTGGACAGCCCATGTTTGTGGTTTGTAAGTTTCAAATCCCTTCTGGTATCAGAGGTTCAGAAATCAAACAACAATTGTACAGTACATTTGCTATCAAACTTGAGGTTTACACATTTTAAACGCTCGCTTGGTTGACGTCACAAGCAAGCACACGCTCAAGCAAATGTTCTAGTACCAGTGTGACCGCAGCATTACTTTAGTACGAGAAACTTACAATATACTTGAGAATTTATATTGCAGTTGATTTATAAGTTAAATGTTTGATGTTCTGTGTGAACTGTTACTGATAGTTTTTAACATTTCTTTCAAAAAGATGTTATACATTAGCTCCACATAATTTTCCAAGTGCAGAATTCGTCCGTCCTGTTTTCAAAACAAAGGTCCATAGCATCTGATTTTCACCCAGAAAGTGTCGAAGTTATTGTACGAGTATCAATGAAGTAACACTGTGAGTTATTGTTGCTGTCGTGACTGCTGACTTAAATCAGTAAGAGGAGAGTGGGTTAAATGTCCGGTTTTTTATCAATATGTCTGCAAAAAACGGACGTTACATATTGACTCAATTCGATTGGTCAGTGAGAGATGTTGAACGTGGTTCTACTTCGAAGTTTTGAACTGGTGTGTTGCTACGCGACGAAAAGATGATAACGTGAACCACGCCCAGGGGCACGTTTCCTGGTATTACGCAGAAGTCGCACTGCAGCTGTAATGCTGCAGGCGTTAAACAAGGGTCTGTAAACTTTGAGTTTCTCTTTATCAAAATTTTCACTTCCATTTTCGTAGAGTGGAGGTAGTTTTGATTCTTTGGCAAAAATGTCGATTTTTTTAAATGCAATATTGTAGTCTTTGCTGGCAGTGAAAGCAAACAGTCTTGTCAAATTAGTAGTTTGGCATGATGCCATGATTGCACTAATACATTGTAAGCAAGCAGAATATATCGGAATCGTAGTATATAGGTAATACTATTTTAGAACGAATATAAATCATTTTTGTAAAGGTAAAATAATGAATTAAGGAATTTTTAATGCCTAATGGTATGGTGGCATATTTGTGCAGTGCTTTCAGCTAAAAATGTATTTTTTTACCCATTAAAGTTTCAGCTTAACTAATGATTAAGACATTTGTGTTGAATATGTATGTGCATGTGTACTTGCGATGTTTTCTTTTTACTGATTCTTGAGGCTTGAAGGAGTATTGCTCATTATTTTGAGTGGTCACTGCAGATTGCCAATCAAGATTTTCGGAGCCGAGCTTTAAACTCATCAGAATGGAGGGATTTTTTTGCCGGGACGTCAAAAAAGAAAAAATCCCTAGGTTCATAATAGTCGCAAACAGTGTTATACGTACAATTATCAGACCGCAACCTTTTTTATTACCTTTATTTTCTCTTCAGAAGCAAAATTATATATGCAAAATAGTATTTTTATGCAGTACTTTAAGAAATCAAGTCGTAACGACGTTCTTCAAAAGCTACTTTCGGAGTAAATTTTATGAACAATGTTTTGACTTTGAAAGTATGTACAAGACCTTGTCAATGTCACAAATATATAAATATTTAATCTCTGAAATCAAGCCAATTAATTTATTCTTGTTTTCTGAGTTGCAATTATATTGCTTCTTGTTTGTTTGGTTAACTATGTTTACAAGACGTAAAACGAAACGTTTATCTATACTTGCAAACGTATCCGGCAATTGGCAGCTTTAGTTATAACTAGTACTTTTACTCATGTTATGCATCCATGCATGCCTCAAAAATGCCCAGAAAGCAAAGGAAAAACAATACAATATTGTTATCGACATTCGATAGCAATGTCACCTGTTTTCCATGCACTCTAGTTGTTTTTCTTGCAGTTTCTTGCAGTTTCTTGCAGTTTTTTTTTTTTTTTTTTTCGTGATGTGATGTGATGTAATCGACATTATATGAGCCGCAATCTCTTTTTAGCGTCCGAACAAGCATCAGATTAAAGAGGAGCCGGCTAAAGTGAGTGGTATCACGATTCTTACAAACTTCTACACCAATTAAAACGCCATAGTCTTTCTACTGTAATATATACAAGTTGCTTTCCCTTCCACTCCCAAACTCAAAAAACAGATTCTCCCAATCAACAAAAAAATGTGCGAGTGCTTTGACGTATGCAGTAAGGATTAATTGTTAGCTTAATAATCTGAGCAAGGTATTCTTTACGTTTTTCTTTACTTGTGGGAGTGAAAGGGTCGGCACTACTCAACATTACTTTATAATCATATTACATTTATAAACTCCAAAACTAATACTGTCTCTTGTTAGAAAACCATTTGCTCCGTGTCAGCTGACGATTACGAATAGGACACATCGATCGGACGTTTGTATCAGCCACTGTCCACTCCATACTGGAGAATGCAGTCTTGCACGTTAACGTAATTCTGTGGAACAAAATAAATGAAGAACGATAATCCCATACTTCGTAGTTTTAGCATACGTCGCAAAGAAATCTCCCCTTGGGGGAGGAGGAGGCGTTAAATTTCAAGAGAGAGTGATTTCCTTTTGAGACGTTTTTAAAATTTTGCGGGCTTTACACCCGTAGTTCATACTGGTTTTCATACTCTATCAGTATAATTTAGTGAACTTACCCAATCTCGAGCTTCCAAAGCTTTGATGGTGGCACGAAGCGAAGCAAAAGTGGGGCGGTCTTGAGGTTCAGCCTTCCAGCATGCTAACATGATCGAATATCTAAAAACCCAGACAAACGGCAGAAACTGTCATATGGACTCAAGTTCCTTATATCTTAACAAACCACTAGGATCATTTTAAAGACAGGCACAGTCGAGACACACTACATTGAATTGTGACTTACAGTTCATCGTCAACATGTCGAGGCTTGGACATTCTGTAGCCAGTTTTCAAAATTCGTGGAATCTTCTGCACACATATTCCAGGAAAGGGTTCGCCTCCTACAGAGTGCAACAAAATTTTGATATCGACATAATGTTGACTGTTATGTAATTACTAGTGTTGTTTACTGGATGTTTTGTACTGCGATACATGTAGCACATACACAGCCGGAAGACTGCTTACCTATGGTAAAGATTTCGTACAGAACCACTCCAAAACTCCATCTGCAGACATCAAATACATTAGTAGTCATAGAAACTAGAGCAGGAAAATCAAAAGGGAAAAAGTAATATTATTAAAATAATAAGTAAATACTGAAAACTATTGAACTTCGAGAAGGCGAAGCGACGTCGAAAACAAACAAAATTCGACATGTTCGTTAGAGAATAGAAACACGAGCTCACTACAGTCACTAAGTACTTACACGTCACTTTGAGTCGAATACTCGTGGCGACCCGTTATTGCTTCAATCGCAGTCCATTTGATTGGAATTCGGCCCTGGCAAAAAGAAAAGAAAGAAAGAAAAAAAAAAAAAAAAAAAGAAAGAAAGAAAGAAAAAGAAAAAGAAAAAAAGAAAAATAGTAGAGTTTGATTTTTTTTTTAAGTTTCCATAGGGTGCCAAATTATCCTTAATATCATTAGCGATCATACAATATATGTTATGAGAAAAATAAAAAAAATCACGCAACAGTACAGATGGATGTAGTTTTAGTGTGTTCCTATATAAGTTGGCATTTTCTTAGGATCATTCGGTTGAAGTCACCCTGGTCTGTAAGTGTCCTGCATAAGAGTATACTCTAAAACAGATCATACTGACCGTGTCTCACTGTTTAGTCTGTCTAGCAATTAAAATTAATGTCATAAATGAACAATAAGAACTGACAAAACACAAAATGGACCGCATGAAATTATACAATACCGCTGACGATCGAAAGTAGATTTCTTCGGCGTTGACATTTCTGGCCATCCCGAAGTCAGTGATCTTGCATTTGCCTCCTTCTCCAACCAACACATTCCTGGCTGCAAGATCCCTGTGAACAATCTGGGGAATGTAGTGTATCGATCAGTGCTAACGTTATTTAAAGTATATATATCAAACTACATGGGAGTAACTTTCTTGAATAATTGAATAAACAGAATTAGCACTCTGACTACACATACCCCTTTGCTTCTAGATGAGTAAGTAAGGAGGAAGCCTGGGCACGGACCGTCCATATATTGACCGTTACATGACATACGTTTTACATAGAAAAGTTTTTGGCCATCATTTTGAAACAGTTTGGAGTTTTCGCTTGGGTACATTGCTAAAAGAGATGACGAGAGAAGAGGCACACAGCTGCAGTGGTTGTCCTCGATAGGATACGCAGTAACTCTGGAGATGAACAGGAAATTTCAGACGCTGTCTCATCGAGCGTTTATTACGGACATTTGCCCGAGGAACATCAGGTAATTTAGGAGATCTTGAGGGGTTTCGACAAAAGACTGACCCCCGTTCTGCTGACCTCCTCTAGAAAATACTAAACCCCTCCAAGAACTTTCATATCGATTAGTACAACGCCCGGGCTGTGTTTTCTGAGGCTAGTGAAGTGAACCGAAGAGGCAACCACATTAAAATTCTACGCTCGAAACACGTAAAGGGTTTTATACCATACCTTCAAACTGCCGGTACATCTCCAGATCAGGCTAATCACGCTAGGATGATGCTTGTTCCACTACTCCACACAGCCTGCCCATGTACTTTATAAATCGTGAATCTTTGGCGTTTTGTTGCACACGTGCCATTTTGTTTTACCTTAGTATCCAGGCCCGTACACAACTAGGCCCCAGGGGAGGAAGAGCAGGGGGTCAATTTCAATTAGGTGTTTGAGTGATGACAATATGGATGGCGAGTTGCTCATTTGAAATTTTTGATTGCAATTGCCTTGGGCAATCACTTGTCAATTTCCATATTTTTACTCAAAACATTTTCTTTCTGAAAATCACCCACTACTCCTCCTCCCCTGGGGCCTAGTTGTGAACAGGCGTGGATACGTGATACAATATTATTTGCTATTTCTGTAGTAAATGGGCAGGCTGTGCAGAGTAGTGGAGCAAGCATCAACCTAGCGTTATTAGCCGAATTTGGAGATGTATTCAGGAGATTGTAGGTATGGTATAAAACACTTTACATGTTTTGAGTGTATACATAAGTTTAATGTTATGCCTCTTCGGTTCACTTCACTGGCCTCAGCCTGGGTGTTATACTCTAATTGATATGAAAGTTTTTGGAGGCCAGTATTTTAGAGAGGGGGTAAGCATTTTATAGAGGGGGACCAGGGGTCAGTCTTTTGTTGGAACCCAATTTTAAGAGCCTTGAGCCAGAAGAACTTGAGAATGAAGATATCAGTATTAATAGTAAATCATACATGATACAACAGCAGGTCATAACGCTGACGCATGTTTCATTTTGTAGGCATTCAAAGGTTGTGTGAAATTTAATTAACAAGTCTTAGTTGGTTTGTACGTGATGTCACGGCGGCCATGCTGATGCAACTTTAACAAAAGAATGCTTATTAGCTTTTATTGTTCTTGGCACCAGCATGGCCACTATGTCTTTGTATTCTGAACCCAAGGATTGATTGCAAACCATCACTAGTGTCCGCAACGAAGAGGTTACAATATACCTGCAAGGAAACACACTTCTTATTCCTAAGCCACTTGACGCATAAGAAGAACTTGTAAAGCCAATTCATGTTAACATTGTAAGACTTGGAAGACAAGCTCACAAACACCAAGAGCATGCATAAATGTTTAATCCTGTTGATGGTGTGCACCCTTCCTTACCTTCATTGAAGACAGGAATTCCATCCCGTCTGAAATCTGCCAGGCAAACCTAAGCAGCTGACGTGATGTCAGTTTGGTGGGGGATTTGAACTCAGGGACATTATAATAGTCGTCATGCACACCACGACTCTTCCTCAGGTAACCAAGGAGATCTCCATGGGGCACATACTCTACGATGACCATCGGCGAATCTTTAAAGATGAAACTCGGCATTATTTACCAAAACAATGATGGAAATATATTCCTCAGGTTTTCTACTAAATTATAATATAGTTTTAAGCTGGACTAGTCACTTCTACTGAGTTGGTCAGTCAGGTGGTGCCAAATTATACACAGAAAATTTACACCTACAGCAGTCAAATAATATTGAAGAGTAAATGAAGAACTTCCATTGCAATTCAAAGCTCTTATTATATATTTTTTGCATATGATGGGCTAAGAATAGCCAGGCTGTTTAATAACTGCTTTAAAAGTGGAACACTTTTATTCCCACAGCATAAAACGCTCCACAGTACCTGAACTGACAATATACCCCAGTAGTTTGATGACATGGGGATGAGCCTTCAGGTTCTTCAACAGGCGTAATTCCGAGAGGAGGTCCCTCTTTTCCACATCATCACACGCATTTTCTGCAAAATTTAGAAAACTGAAGTTAAACAGGTAAAAGAAAGATTACTTTCATGTACATTATAATAAGTTGCTCAGCTGTCAAAGTATTAGAAGAAAAATAAATTAAAATACCTGCTTTATCTAAAACTATATTGTACATGTAACTGATCTTGTTCAGCAGCTCACCTGGTAGAGTCTTGATGGCCACAGTTGTCCACCCAGACAAACCAGGAAGGTCAAATGCATGTCCGCGACACACAACTCCAAAGGCGCCGGTCCCTACCACTCTGTCGATGATGAGTCGGTTCCGGGGGAACTCACACTGGTCAGTCACAGATATATTTACGGCTGATCTGTCTCTGAAATAAGGTAATTAACATACGTTTTGTATGTTATGATATGCATATGTGTATTACAGTACTTGTATATTATATGACTCGTATAGATATACACAATGCCTCAAAATGTGGTATCACTAACTGCCTGCACATGCATATATCGAGAAGGATATCAAATAGTACACACCTGCTGATGCTTTCTATAACCGTGAGGTTCCTGACGCCTGTGAGAGAACAGACAAATTTGTGTATGACATGCTAAACCGTATGCTTGATGAAAATGCTTGATGAGTTAGAAGCGAAAAGTAGGAATACGGTCACAATGAGATGGATAACAGACTAAGGGAACCTAGGGAACAAAACGTGTTTGACTTCTCTTATTGGAAGGTGGAACTTCTTTATTAATCCATATCTCATTTGCTACCTTTGTGATTGAGGAATATTTCTGCCATAGAAATGTAGATGTTAATTTACCACAGATTACTTAATAATTATTAAGTATTTTATCACTATAGCCTCCCAGCTCTTTTTGTAACTAGATTAATATCAACCAACACACATTATAATGTCATACCTTTTGCGCGGTGGCGTCGACTAATCACACACAAAAGTGCAACAAATACAGCGGCTGCTACAGCCACGGCAGCCACAGCATAAACAAGAATGGTGTAGTGCTTATTAAGGGCCGAGGATTCTTTGGCTGCTTCCTTGACATCTTTTTGCATCTTTGGCTCGTCTGATTCTTCGGAGTCTTTTTTCATGCAGGCAAATGCACACAAAAGAAACACAAAACGAAAAACTAGTTTATCAAAAAAGAATAAAAGGTGTAAACTGGATGCTGGAACATATCCATTCGAGTTTTGTCAATTATTATACATCATGTACGTGCTCACGTATAATGGTACTCTATAACTGTATTAACATACCTGGAGGCTGAAGGGCGTAAATTATGTACGTCTTTGTTTTTTCTGAAGTTGTAAAGCTGTGAGGAGTGCAATTTTCTTTTCGTTCATTCCAGTCTGGTACGGACCAGCAATCTACGAAAAAAGATGGATGTAGTTGTGGTGCACATAAATGAAAGATCATGAGCATCATACACGTACTGTACGCAGTTAAATGCGCATACTAGAAATACGATAATCGCAGATACCCCCTCGCTCTGCCATTGATGGGACTTTTAATTTGGTACTCCCAACAAGAGTAGCCTTTGTTTTACCGAAATGTTGACTAAATATTTTCTTCGAAGTCAAGTGCTACACGCAAAGGAAGGAGAAAAAGAATGGTGTGTGTTATGCACATATAATATAGGAAGTATGAAATGCAAGTGAAAGAGTATTATTGGGAAAAGTTCAGATAAATTGACCTACAATCACATACTGTAGCTATAATAGTAATCTGAGGCATTTGCAACTATAAAAGTGGCGCGACCTCTGTTTTTTCTTACATCGAATGTCAGTCGCACTTAAGACTGGTCCTCGCTAATGCATAAGCACAAACATAGGCATGAGAATAAGAGAGCGACAGTGGCGACATAAGCATAAGCATAAGGGTCAAACACGTCCGATCCTTATGCTTATGCTTAAGCTCTAGTGAGGACCAGGCTTTAAATCTGTTCTCCTTCTCTCTCCTTCAGTTGCGTGAACTGGTTCCGAACACATTTTTATAAGTAATTATCACAGGCTGTCCCAAGGACGTTTGTGATCATCGTAGTCGTATATGATACTACGGACAGTACTGACCGTTCCTATGGAGAACGAAATAGGTGTACTCCGTTCTTAGAACTTTCTGAGCGCATCTGCATATTGAATCGACTTCTGGGGTCCTGTCATCACCAGTGCGAGCATCACTACCTTCATTTACTTGCGAATGATTGCCATTGAGAACAAACTTTTGAAGGCGAGGTTTTGTGTGGTCATCGGTGAAACAACCAACTTCTTTGATTTCTCTCTCACACTTTGGTTTTGCTGCATAAGTGTAAAACATTGTTACTACTAACCTTTGTTATGTAGGAACACATTCTTATTTGCGTTTGTATGCCATTGACACAAATATTTGAGCGTTAATGTGGAGAGATTATGTGTGCGTTATCTTTAACGCATGGGCATTCTTTGCTGAAGGCAGTTTATCCGTGATAAGTATATAGTAGAGTAACGACCCAGTTTATCACACATCAGTTGGCTTCAGTAAATTCTTATGTGTAAACTCACGTTTAACTTTCACTAAGATCTCTGAAGATGTGACGTTGCCTGCTTCATTTTTTGCCACGCACATATAGCGCCCGGAATCTTGAAGTTTGACTTTTTCCACAATGTAAGAAGTTCCTCGATTGTCTTGAATGACATTTCCGTCTTTTTTCCATATTATCCTCGGGCTGGGAACTCCCTTGGCTTTACAGGTCAAAATCAGAAGCTCGTCTTCCTTAATTACCTTGCTTTTTGATATTACCTTGGTAATTTTTGGTTCCTCTGAAAAGGAAAGGAGATGGAAGTATGTATCAAATGTTGTCATTTTGAACAGAACCCGGAAGGAGGGTTTTTCTTTAAAGTTTGATCCGAGTATAACTCTTTCGATGGTGGCGGAGAGGGGTGCTTTTGAGATTAAGCGATAATTGTTATAACTTGTGTTGACCGCATTCTAAGAGAATTGTTTCAGTCAATATCGTAATGAACATAATCTTTCTACCAGATTGAAGCCGGCTTAAACTTTCTTTTAAACTTTCTATTTCTCGTGTACGTATAAGCAGTAAACAGTTTGTCTTTTAAAAAGAAAACCGACCGCACGAATAGGAAAACAAAAAACAAAAGAAGAAACCTACAAGAACACTCAATAAATAAACACATTAACCACTCAGGTAACGTTTATACTTAGATGAATCACAAAATTATATTTTATGACCAAGTCGGTGTTATACTACGTTACTCATTCCAGATCCTTTGCCAACAAGATTGTACTTTATATATGCATCAGTTTAGGACTGGGTTTAACCCAGTTTGCAGGGAAAATGGAGATACTATATAACATATTTCTCTCCCTTACCATGAACAAAAAGATTTGTTCTGCTCCTTAGCAGTATTCCATCTTTTTCTTTTACCAAGCGAGCTTCGTACCACCCTTCATCCGACCAGTCGACATTTGACAGTTGGAAGGAACACCCAGAACCATGCTTATACGTCTTAATCGAGATTCGTCCAGAATATCGAGGATCTTCTGTAGCCTGGGTCGTTGTACTGTTAACCGTGTACAGTGGCACGAAAGACATATTAATGTACCTTCCCCATACCAATGCCTTGAAAGCTTTCTTGTCGAGATGGTTCAGAGAGTATTTCCACGTGAAGTACACCGAATGATGACGAATTACTGCGTTTCTTTTTGGAGGAGATTTGGAGAAAAACGATGAAGGGGGTGCCTTCTGATAAAAAATAATGGAAAATATATTAGTGTTTCCAGCTTGTAACAATATTTCTTTGTTGTTTATCAAAATTTGTCTGTTTTAACTCGCACCCTGATGGTCTATACCAAGAAAATAAGAAGAACCCGTAAATGATGAAAATAATAGGAGCTGTACTTTATTAGATCATAAAGCCGGAATTCAGAAGAAACAGACAGTCTAAAAACAGCTAAGTACTCCCCTGTTTTAGAAGTCTTCATGTTACCTTTAACAACTATATGTTGCGGTTAAGAAATTTTCATATGTAATGAATGAGAGTAATGAAAATATCAGTCTTTCCACCTCCTCAAAAAGGCCAGCTTTTAAGTATAGTGAGCCAGTGATACGAGTTTGCTGATTAGTTTTGTTCAGAATATTAACGTCAGTTACCTTCACCAGGAGCACGATTTCTTCCGAGACTATTTCGTCAAAGTCGCGAATACCCAGACGACAGCCATAGCTTCCACTATCAGAAATTGAAACATTTGACAGGCGAAATGCAACGCGTGATTGAGTTAAGTCTCCAACCCAAGAGAATCGGCGGATGTAGTTCGGTCTGGTCTTTTTTAGCGTTGGCTCGGGTATCACAGACTCGTCTGAGGTCAACACTGTGATTAGATACTTATCTATGTAACCATTCTTCCATTTGCCAAAGGTGAGTTCGTGGAACTTCTTTTGGTCTCTGGCCTTTAAGGAATAGCTCCATTCAAAGATGGCATCAAAGCCTTCGTCGACGATAACCGGATTTGCTCTACGAAATGTCAGAGTTCCTGTAGTGCAAACTGTATCGAAGAAAACAAATATTATAGGACTTTAATTCACGTGGTCACACGGTACCCTATAATTACTTTATCATTTTAGTAGTTGCACGACTATACTATTCTTCTGTTAAATTGTCTCTACGGCGATTGAGTCACCGCTGTACTGTGGTGGATTTAGAGTCTTACGGGATATGCTTTTAGTGCCGTACAATCAAATGATGAAAAACGTGGCCGAAATAGTTGTGTTCTCTTTAGGAACCTTTTTATTATTTAAACCTCGCCAGTATTTTCGTATCTCAGTGCACGTCTTGGAATAAGAATTTGTATTTGTTTAGAGCTATGACATTGCTATCATCCAAAACGTTTCGGTTGAACTTGATTTTTATCCCTTTCCACACGGTCATTGTAGTTAACGATGAGAAAAAACCAGCTTAACTCGACAGCAACGGTAACCACTGAAGAGCCTGGGAACGAGGAAACAGATACAGTAAGCCGAAACCAAGATTTATACTTCTTCGATCGTCACACTTATTTTCTTACTTATTAATGGGATTTAATTGTAAACTGAACTGAACAGCTGGACAGGTGCATTTGGTCTTCCTGTTTCAGATAAACATTGATTCATATGCAAACAAGGTCATCGAAACAATTTCCTTGGTACTGCACTAAATAACTGTAAACACAGCCTCAATAAATGACATGTCTGAAGGTAAACTATATATCAGTTTAAGCTCAGCTGAAGTCATGCCTGTTTCTCTATTAAAGAAAGAAATAGATACAAGGATTTTACATCGCTTTTCATCTGGCTTCGAAACAAAATTATAGTTACTTGTTTAAAGAAAGGACCGATAGTTGTAGGAGATGAAAACTTTTCTATGTCAGTTTCTAATGGTCTGCAAATATCAGCTTGGATGATCTATGGTTCTAAGTATGTGATGTGTGAGAAACTTACGGCGTATTTTCTTGTAAATTCATGTTTTGTTTTTTGTTCTTTATTGCCTAAATCTAAAACCGGAAAAGAATAAATTAGTTCATCGAAACAGAAAGTTCGTGTAAGAAACCTTTTTTCATCAATTTATAAACATTCAGGATAACATATTGATGTTGTTTATGATTTTCCAGTGCCAAGACACTAAACCTTTTCGTGATTACTATTCAAGTTAAAGCAATTCCAGTGATTCGGCGGTAGACGATTACGCAGAACTCTGTAGAAAACGTGCCTTCTGACGTTGCAAGCGTGGACAAGCAGAAATTGTAATTTATTCAGCTCTGAAACGAAAGTCGGACGATATTACAAATTCTGCTCTTAAAATTTTTGACGGACAAATTTTTCATACATTATAGTATTAACTAAAACAAAATTAGAATTAACTTAAAGCAAAAAAGGCGTTGTTGAGTAACATTCGTGTAAAACCCTCTCAGTATAAATGGCATACCACTCTTAAGAGCCTGGGAACGAGGAAACGGATAAGCTGTTAAGGTGCATAAATAGATTCAGCCGGTCTGTATGAAATCAAGAATTCATCTAATCTATTTTATCTTTAATGAGATTAAGGTGCACAGCTGATGCATTTGATTTTCCTGCTTCAGATACTAATCACAATGCAGACAAGGTCAGCCAACCAACTCCTCGCACTAAAATAAATCAGTTTCAGCTCATCTGAATTTGTCATACCTGTTTGATTTTCTGTTTTGTTTTATTCTTGTTTTAAATTACATTAATTATATACTTGTCCGAAGAAAACACCAGGTGTTTGACGGATTGAAAGCCTTTTTATCTTCCAGTTTATGGAAACACCTGCAATTATCAGCTTAGAAGAGATAAGGCTCTGAATCTGTAAAATAGTACAGTGTGCGAGAATTATCCAGAGAATGTTCATTGTTTTAAAGTTTTTTTCTAAATCTAAATGAAGGAATTATGTTCATGATCCACATATTCATAGTTTTGCGCGTTACCCGTATGCGCCCGCGTGCACACCAATAAAAGGAAAAGATTACCTGCGCTTTAAATTTATCGCCTTATTGACAATCTGTTAGTTAATATTTCATTGGTTTAGTCGAAACCAGGACTGTTTTGCTGTGCTTCAAACCCTTGACCCTTGATCAGTCAAGTTTCAACGACATGTCAGAATGCTTCAGGAGTGTCAGGATTGCCAGGCTAATATAAGGGGTACTCCATTCGCTTTCTCCTGAGTGTCTCCCGTCTTACCAAAATCGTATATTTTACAGGTGTTCAATTATATACCATTATTATAAGATTTTTTTAACTCAAGTTAATTAAATTTTCTGTTAATCCAAAAAAGATGCGAAAACATGAAGATATATACGCTGTCATGAAAAGGAAGACGTAGTGCTACCATGCTATTTTTGTGAGTTTTACATGCACAGGAATGAACTTTACTAAAGATACATATATTTGTTATATAGCCTTTTAGCACGTGGTCTTTACGGGTAGGCAACAGAACCTGAATGCATTTCTGTGTTATTTTCTTAGCAAAAAAAAAAAGGAAAAAAAAAAAGAAAATGTCCACTGCACAGAATATCAATCGTTGGTCAGACAGCCATGGTTTGAAATCGCTAACTGTTTTTTTGGACCCATTTGATTACGTCTTTGAGGCATACGGGGAGATAATATCAAGTATCTCAAGCCGTATCTGGTATCTCATGCGACATGATGTTGATGGTGAAATATCGATGACAACATGATTAGTCGGAGATTATCTAGTTCGGAGACTAAAAGGGAACGCTGGTTTTTGTGACAGATTATGTAAAGCATATACTAATACTATACAGACCATCTTTACACATTTTAAACCATTTCGACGATTAATGAAAAGACAGTTGCTACAGCTTGTCCGTGCCAGCAGCTGTTTATACAGCTGCAGCATTTCCCTGTCTAAATGCACGTTCTTCGTTTCTACACTATTCCCATGCGTGCAGGTTTCTCAGTACTTTCTCATATGAATATCTTCACATAGATGACTTTGTAGTTTCTGATTGCAGACCACGACACATAAAACAAAGAAACACGTTTTTTGTTTTTTACCTTCAGTGAGCTGCATCAGAATCGCCATCAACAACGCTGCCTTTTTGCCCATCATGTGCCCTGGAATTAAAATGATTTGCAATTTAAGTTTTACTTTGATTTTCTTGTTTTGCTAGTTATATACTGGATATTCAACTTACCCATCACGTAAAAGAGAGCGAGCTTCCGTCTTTTGCGAACGAACAAGTCTGAGCATGTATGTTGTGATTTTGAAAAGATCCTTTGTTTATATTTAGTTATTGTTTGTTTCGGTTTTTTGTTTCTGTAATGACGTCATGTTGACACAGCTATAAGCTGACAGGATGCTCAAGATGCTCAAGGTCTCTTATAACGTATGATGTATGTCCACGACAGAGTGTAGTGAATAAGGTGAATAAGGAGTTACTAAGTTTACATTATATTGGTCTTAGGCATATCCGCACCAAGCTTAGGTTAATACATTATACGTTTTATATCCGCGCCGACACAATGAATGCGTTCTGTTGAGTCTCGTATAGTCTTGTTCGCATCAAGCCAGATAAACCCGGAGAAATGACGAGAGGTTGCTGAAAATCACGAAGCTCAGGTGTTTCGACAATTGTCCACGACTAAAATAATAATGGCGCGGATGCAAGGCCGCAATGTATGACGGGCTACCTCTATGTTTAGGCAACAGTTTTGACCCGATTATGTTGTTTCGTATAACCTGGGCTTCCGGAATACAACCCCTTTCGGCTACCTCGGAGAAAACTGAAATTTTGAGACATGGACGTGCCTCTGTACTTGTTACTTTCGAGTTTGTTTGCTCGACATCTAAATTAATACAATTGTTTTTTGACACTGTAAGAATCATTCATCAGTAAATAGTTTTTGCACTTTGTTTGGTCAGAAAAATTTAGTTTCGAACTGGTCGGTTCGAAAGCATTGCTTGCCAAGTTTTGTTTTCAAACTCAGATTTCTCGTGTTTATTTTAAAGCTAAACGTAACAAACGGATCACTACACTTTTCTGTTTTTCTAAAACTAGACTGGACATACTGAGTTTTAAGAAAATAACGAGAAAGTGTGCCATGTTCGTGTCAGCTCCTTTATAATTTTTATTATTATTATCATTATTTTTTTGGAACAAGAGTAGGACAAAGGCCGTTGTCAAATGAAGATTAGTGCTACTCATAGTTTAGAAACCCCGGTGTCAGCTCGGTATTTGGCCTCGCTTTGCATGAAACTTTGTTAAAAATAGCCTGATACATTAGCAACAGACCATTTCCGTCACTTTCCCAATTTGAACAAGAGTTGAGGAACTACCCCTTGTGTCTAAAAAGAATCTCGTAATATTTCTCAATTTCGATCGACGAACTGTTGGATTTCTGTCGGTAACTCCTATCCGCCGCCTACAGTGTCCTCTATAAACATGTCCCTACTTTTATACGGCAGGATATCTTTGTCGCTGCTATAATAATGTCCCTGCGACATGTTCCTGCTTCGTGTCCCCTCGACGGAAGTCGTTCCATAGCCAGTCACCAAAATTGTTGATTCATCCATGACGAACTTTTGTTGGGTCTGGAATTTATTGATTGGACTAAGAATGTTATCCCTTGACCTAGATTTGGCGCATAAAAAGTGAAACGTATATCTTCTTCATTCAACGTCCTGTTGTTACTTCACTGATACATGAACGTAATCTGGTTTGACCGGTTTGATCTGCGTCAATTCAAATACACCACGAAAATGAAGTTTTATTATTATTATTATTTTAGCTGCGCAGTACTTATTATAAATGTTCAATTTATGTGTATGGTTCATCGATGGCGTTTGCTTTACAATAAAATTACCGACGTTTCCTG
This sequence comes from Plumapathes pennacea, assembly GCA_964036295.1. NCBI lineage: Eukaryota > Metazoa > Cnidaria > Anthozoa > Antipatharia > Myriopathidae > Plumapathes > Plumapathes pennacea. The sequence continues at coordinate 1,160,132 of OZ038466.1, forward strand.
TGTTATCTGTGTATATTTGGCTGTGGTTTTTCAGAACACTTAAGTCTTGTGAGGTGCACGTGCCTACTCCGAATTTGACCTCGAGGTCTCTACGTTTTCCGAGAATTTACATAATGACTTGTAAACAGTGTCAGCGTCATGACAGAAGCTTTTTGGGCCGATTTTTTACAAAGCCTAACTTAGACCTGCTTTATCGTTAAATTAAAGGTCAGACGGAGTCTGTAAACCAGGTTTTGCCATGGGCTAAGTTTTATTTTTAGAATATGGATCGGCGTCGGTTTATAAATACCACGTCACCGCCGTGGTCCGATAAGCATGGCTGCTGTTTAGATCTTGTTAAATTAGGACTTTCTTGACTGCGGTCCAAACCTTGTTTAAAAAAATCGGTCCACTAAGTTAAAGGAACAGAATAACATTGATTAGGGATTCGCAAGTGCGTGCAATGAAACGTAAAACAGTCTTTATGTTAATGAAGAACATGGGTCAATATTAAATATGTTCTCGTGGCCGTTTTAGAGCAAATTCCTTTGGAAGGGACTTTGGTCTCACAGACTTGCCAGGACGCTTACAGCTGAAGCCACAATAAACATCCAAAACCCTGGAAAGAGAACAACAACAACAACAACAACAACAACAACAACAACAACAGCAACAACAACAAACCAATAAAAATCAAACCTAAGACAAAATTGCGAAAAATAGTATGTAACGCACCATAACGGAAAATAACTGAATACAATTCAAGAGAAGAATAAAAACAAAACTGGCTAATGTCAATGGTCACGTGTTAGTGTGTGTTCCTATCCTTGTTTGCAAGGTTTTTTCGGAAAATAGCTTGGGAACAAGGATGGAGTGTGCCGTGTTTACAAACACGTTACTAAAACAAGTGTGCTTGTAAATATTTTGTGATATCAGCCACCTGCAGGTGCGATACAAATTTAGCCAGATGCAAATATTGTTGGCGATGAACTAATCGGAGATAACTAAAAAGAATAAATCCAATAATATAATAATAAATTAATCTCACCAGAGGAATTAAGTATTCCCAAATGCAGAGCAAAACTGATCGGAGTCGATGGCGAGGTTGTAGGGAACTCGTATACGTAGACCAGTTTCACTGATTAGTGGAGAGCTTCATATTAGTGTTAGACTATCTTAGTTACTGAGACAGTGACGCAGGTGTATTTTGACGTGGGAAAGGCAAGGCAAGGCTTGTTTGAAGGAGGGCGGTGGAGGGGATCATTACATATCAATACAATGATAGAACAACAGGGAGCGAAGGCATTCGTTGTGCGATGGCTGGAGTCACTAAGTGCTGTAAAACCTCGTTCCCAGGCTCTTTCATCTCCCGGTGGCCGGGCCGGGAGATGAAAGAGCCTGGTAACGAGGTTGAGTGCTGTACAGCACGTCAACTGCAAAACAATATATAATGTGATGTTGAGGCTTACAGCCGAACGTACCTGGGCAATTAAGAACTTGTAAAACAACTAATGAATTCTTTCTGTCAGCTGCTATCATCTTGAGAACGCTGCATCGGAAGAGCAAGTTGTCTTTTACTGTTACATTAAATAAACTTAGAGCTCCCGTTGGCGGGCAGCACCCGATTCACTCGATCATAAACTAGGTGGCCAGCCAAATCTGTAGAGGAATTGCCGGTAAAATAATCGACTGCTTTGACCATCTTCCACTTGTTAGAATTGGATTGCTTTTAAGTCCAGCCAAGATGGATGTTACTCAAGGTTGGTCATCTAACGCACAGCAGGGGATTTTCACACTATCTCCAGCACAAGCGAAAATCCTGTTTCCGTCCTCTGCGCATATTTCTGTGAAAGAGAAAACATAAAATATTAATGAAGTCAGTGTTCAACAAAAAACGGGTAATATGTATGCATATATCTTTCAATTTGTAACACTGCATAAAAACAATAATCAACTCATGTTTTACCAATGAATAGGATGTCCTTTTAGTTCAATTTTATACCCATTTCAGATTTAATTAGTTTAAACAGTTTCTGGCAATATGGGTCAATAATAGTGTAGATCAATAGTAGACTATCTAAATATTTGTGTCATCCGTATTAGTTATTCACTGTTATAAAGATGGCCCGTACCGATCTAATTATTGATATACTGTAGTTAGGGGCGATTATAGCGTTGACGACGATCAAAACTTGAAAATTATTTCTGATTCGATCTGACAGTACTTTTGAATACAATAGGCCGTTTGCATCAAGCTGGTCACATGACCAAAATCCCCCACGAGACTGAAAGTCATCACCTGAGGTTTTTTTAAGTGCCAGAAATGAAAAGAACGCAAAAACATATGTAACAGCATTTATGCATGGAATTTGGCAGCATTTTGAAGTCCAGAAATATTAGGAAGATTTGTATGTGGGAAAAGTTGCTGGGACGCAAACTGAACACGTTTGGCCCAAAGTTTAATGAGTTTGATCGGGGAACGAGAGAAACAACTATACTATCAGTTACTTTCACTAACGTTAACTTGAGTATTGTGTCGGGCAAAGTGGCTAGGGGGGAAACCCCCTGCATCCACGTGCTACGCATTGTTTTCGAAAAACAAAGGCATAATATCATGTAAAAGACTGAATACTGGCTTTTAACTTATCGCCTTTTCTAAACTCGATAAATGGTTTAGGCAGATATTAAAACTGTAAAAAGAAAAAAGAAATTCAGTCTTACCTGACGCTGGTGCTAGAGTCATCAGAATGACGAGTGGAAATACTGTGCAGAAAACAGAAATATCCATCTTTTATGTGGAATTCAGAAGTCAACTGTGTTATTGGGTTTTATATATAGTGTCTTGTCACTTTCAAATCAAGAATGACATCTGTGTGAATCTTTCTCTTCTCTGCGTGGATGTGTGTGTTATATCTATATCGGCGGGCGACTTGGCATACTTGATCACAGTGTGTTGTCCACTCTTACGGCATTTCTTTCCAAAATATAAACAGTAGAACAACTACATTTATTGTTTTTATATTTGATAATTGTAACAGATGTCTTTACGTAAAATCGAGAGCAGGGGGAAGAGCACAAGCGGATCACGTGTTTTTTTTATGGTGCACACGTCTTGGCCGACAGTAACTCTTTCTTTGAGTTAAGAAAGTCGTTTGGTAGTTGGTGACATACCTGAGAGTGCTATCACACCAATCCTTTTCATCATCAGCGTTTTGTGTTCAACGTAGCTAATGTCGTATATGATAATCGCCCCCAAAAACTGCCTTTTAAGCAAGAAACCAGAGATTGCGTAGCAACGTGACTGGGAAGCCCCTTCCTTGTTCATCCCTCACTCCTAACTGAAATATATAAATTATTTACCGCTAGGTAAATCCCTGGGATCAATATCACAACAATCTAGTAGTGTGGTTCACGGGGTCGCCCATCCGGGGAAACCCCTTTCTATAATTTATGTTGATCCTGAAGAGTGAAAGCAACACGATATTCGCCAATAGGTACATATAAGTGTTTTGGCAGTTTTCTTTTATTGCCTGCCTTCTACGCAATTAAGTTATTATAGCAAGCCGGAGACTAATAAATATTATAATAACTAATGCTGAAGGCGCGTTGTTAAAAAAATCAGTCTACAGTCGACTCCATATAGCAGCAAGACTTTAATAGAGGGTAACACACTATCTAGTAAGAACTGACGTGCTCACTGATTGACTTTTACGTGAAGGGTTTCTGTGAAAACAGTGAGTAACGACCTTTACGTGTTATTTACGCGTGACGATCTATTGCGTGACACTATAGTCTGCATAACTGCGGACTCAAGGATACGGGACAAACTTCATTTAAATTGCTAGGCGTAAAAACAGGCACGTAACAAAATATGCTAATTAAACCAATAACTTAAATGGTAAGAGAACAGCAATATCGGAACATCCAATGCGGTTATGTTATAACAGACTTGTGACACATTAAGTAAAAAGAAAGAGAGGAAGAAATTAAAGAAAATATAGTGGGCCATCATTTTAAGGAATTGTCAAGTCTCACGTGGATGAGCTTCTGGTTTGAACTAGTGTCCAATACGGTGCGAGGTCAGAAAAATTTGGTGGATGGAATAACGAACGCTTTGTATGAGTCCTTAGTGTGCCTTTCTGTTTCCTCCCGCACATTGCAAATTAACCTAAATTAAACAAATAAAACTGTCTGTCTTCTAAGCGGCGCCCTTACTGAGCTTCAGTAAAATCCCGTCCCCTGTAAAATAATAATGAAAACAAGAACAAATTAGGCAGCTTGTCAAAATCGCTGTAGATAGCATAAAATGTAACGATAAATGTATCCCTCCAAAAAAGGATTGTGATAACTATGATATTAATAGTGCAGTCCGATTTATGATATCCAGGAGTATAGGATTGTAGTATTTTTTACTTTTGTCTGTTGGTAGATATAATATTAGTTCTGAATGATGAAGGGTGTATGTATAATATACTCACGTGGATTCCGTGTTACAAAAATCTTGAAATGAATTCTTTGTGCAGTTGGTGATTCACCGGGCATAGCTTTCTTCTTCAGCTCGCACATCAAGTTAAAAACCTCGCCTGGTCTCAGACATATAATATCCAAAGAGCCATTCTTGGATATATTTATTCTGTTCCTGTATTTTCGCTCAGTCTTAGGCGGCTCTGTTGAGTTTAGTTCCAGGCCTGCAACAAACTCTCGTGATGTATGTTCATGCAGCTCACGGGTCCAGATGATCATTTGCACATCCCTCGTACTAACAGTTGCCTGTGCCAAGCAATCTATATGAGCGTCACGTTCCGGAAAGAAGATATCAACTGTGGTGTTTTCTTCTTCTGCAAAACGTGGTAGAATTTGGCCATTAGGCAACTCAGACTCTTTCTAGTTAGTTCAATCCTCTGTCCCGCTTGCCTCAACCATACAATGACTAAAGCCATTAACACAAAAAAGAAACAGTAAAAAAAGGCTAAAACATTAGGCCAGTATGATAAACCTAACATGAATAATCTTGTGCGTGTTGGACGTTTTGATTCATCGCATTTCTAGAGTAACTTCTAATTAAAGTAGTTTACAAACCATAAAATAGTAATATTTTATGTTTGATCTTACTGAGGTATACAGGCGAGAGATGCTCTTGTCCCTTGTAATCCGCAGTTGTTTCCTTCTGTGCAGTTGTACTTCCTGTCAGAGCTGGTGTGAGGGTGATTCAACAAACAATTTTCATAATACTAATCAACATGTGTGTAAGCGTGTATATTGTATGCCATGGTTAATATCAAAGTAGATAAACATTTCGAAACTAGCAGTCCATACAATGGGTTGTAATGAGTTACTTGTACACAATAAGGAAAAGGTGCCTTTCAATCTTGGAGTTGTACGAAGACAGGTTATTATAGGGAAGGGTGTAATACGGTGTCTGCATTGCGAGAGTTCTATTCAGTATTAGGTTTTAAGCAGAATGATTGATATAACCACTAACCAGGACATTCAATGACTTGCAGATTGTACGAGGTTTTCTTGTTGGTTTTTGTACCATCATCAACGTTACATCTAATGCGCATTCCGTCCTGCATATTCAACTTCCTGATCGTGAGTTGGCGTCCTCCTGACTTCACTTCAATTCTTCCTTTGAATTCCGGAGTCACAATTTCAATAGAACCGGACGCGTGGATTCTAACTGCGACCGTCCAATTCTTCAGAGATCTGGACATGTTTTTATATTCCCATGCGAGAGTTAGGTTCTTCGCAGTAGATTTAGTGATTGCTGTACATTGGAAACTTGAACTCCCTCCAATAGCAGCGACTTTACGGTGGCGTCGCGAGTGGTGGGATCCAACTGCAACTGAAGTGAACAATATCTTCTTAACTCTCGGACGTACAACCATACAGGGGAGGGGAGGGGGGTGGGGATTGGATGGAACCCCTCCCTATAGGGTTTCGTTGTATTGATGTATTTTGAAGGTCTTTTACCCATATTTTATAGCCTGGTGTAAATTCTACAAGATATGTCCATTTTGGCGATTGTAACCCATAGGATCTCTGCTGGGGGTCGATGATGTATTCTAATATGGCGAAAACCTTAATGGCGTATACATTCAAACGCCAAATTTTCCCCAGAGAAAGGAAACAAAGCAGCTTAAAAGTTGTTTTATGACCTAAAAATGGGGTACTACAGGATGACACTTATTTTTTGCACGCTGGCATGCATTTCTTAAAATGGACACATCGACTTGACTTTGGGCTAAAATCTTTTGATCCACTTACCATTTAAGGCCATTAAAAACACTGAAAAGGGACAGAAAGGAAATTAAAGTTAAAAACAAATCGAACTAACCGATGTCCTTGACTGTTGTCAAAGTTTACTCATTTATAATATTGATCCTATTAGTATAGCTAACATTGTACGAGAGGTTCACTCATCTAACCTTGCAACTTACGCCGCTTGCTATCAATTTATATTATCAAGTAGTTGAGAAAGATCTTACTTACGCGACAGGAAGATATTCGTCTTGTTCATGCTTCCCATTTGATTGTCTCTTCAAACTGACTCAACTATGAAAAAGTTGTCCCTTTAACTTATACAAAGAAATGCTGACCTTTGCAATTTTTGGGGGAAGTCCCCGCCAATAATCAGGGACTTCAGGGCTAATCATATTTGCACACCATGATTCATTACACGCATATTTCGTTTCTATTTTGGACCCTAGTCAGCATAATGCAACTCTAGCAAGTATATTGTTTTATTAAAATGCAAACCTTGCAAGAAAGTGTGTGATTCTGCTGTTTATTTTTTGTTTGTTTTGCATTTTTGCTTTCTTTATGCATTGGCTTATTGCGGTACTCCTAATTGTTAAAGATGTAAAGAATTAACAAAGCGAGACAGATTAAAAATTGGCACTTTGTTCCAAATGAAATCACTGAATTGAAATGTTTTCTTTCTCCCATTTTCTTTAAAAATACTAGCACCATAACGCAGTCACATAGTTGTTTTATATGTAAAGAACGTGTAGTAACACTGAAACCTTTATATATTAATGTTTTAGACTGGTAAAATCAATTTGGGTACGTTCGCTATTTTCCTGGTAGTCTGAAGCGTGTCTAACTCAACCAGGTAATGCTCATAAGTATTCATGACCTTCCCGTTCCTGAGCGAAATTTTATGGGCCGTTTTAATGATGCAGCTAAAGAAGTGGTCCAGATTTCATAACGGAATAGAATGCGACAGATGTGCATTTAACTGGACACAGGGCCATAAGTGGTAACCGCGCAACACTGGCGGCCAAAATTGTCACAGCATCTGTACAATTCGATCGTTGTGCGGCTTCTTAAAGTCAGTTTGGTCCACTAATATCGAGAAGGGGTTGAAAGTAGTTTCTGTAAAATTGATCAGTTATCGTTCGAACCCGAGCGTCGGCTGGCAATCAATTCAGACATACTTCTTATCTGTATTCAGCAGGCAAAGAGACAAATACAAACGGACAGAAAGAGTATGTTTTCCTTTCCTGTTATACTAATTCTATAGGTAAGAGTCGCAGGGACTACAGTTTTAGCCATCGCTTTAGGCGGTGTTTATTTTAATAATTTACAGCTTTGTTCTATAATATACAAACTGTTCATCAGATAAGTAATCACGTGACTGTTTAAGATATATAATTTTTTTTTTATTATTATTTTTTTTTGCAGATATGTTATATTGATATAGTTGTATTGATAATTACAGCATATAGCATTTTCTGTGAAATCCATGTCAGCTTCTGTAAAAGCTTTGTAACTGCTATATCGGCTAAAACATTATGAAAACACAAAAGCCCGCTCGAGTTGTCTGATTTGTTTGTCAATGGCTCTATACATATTGACTAAACTAGCATCAAGACTCGTGTCATATTCAAATTGAGTTTCCGTTGTTTAAATGTTCTCTTTTAATTTTTTCTATTTTACAATCTGATTTATATTCAACCTGCGCAATCTTGTGAAGCACTCGTGATTTTCTTTTTATTCAATTTCCGTCTTCTGTAGGATGATGGCTGCACATTCTATACACGAACAATCCGTGAAAGAAATACTAATGCGGGAGAAAAAAAAAAAAGAAAAAACGGGAAAAAGTGAGACAATTATTAATTAAAACAGTTCACATAATTATGTAGAACAACAACCAGCGTTAGTTAGCAAGGGGGTGGGGTTGCAAAGTAACTTAATATATAATCCTTTTTTTCTATACTATAGTCTAGCTCCCAAGGAGTAGCGATTCTAGAGGACCTTTTCACATTTTAATAGTTTTATTAATTTAACAAGCTTTATACTTGTAGCCTGCGTAAATCAGTAAGAACAGAGCGAATATATATGTAACAACCACAAGGAATAATAATCGATATCATGATCGAACACAGACAGAAAACAGAGACAACGACCCAGTTAGATGATGGCCTTACCGTAAAGACAAATCATAGTACAATAAGAAATCGAAGACAATCCCACGGCTGATGCCTTCGGTGTGTGATTAAGAAGCGGAGCGATAGTAGAAGCTGCAGAATGGAGAAAGTTAATGACCAGTGGAATAAAGAAAAATAATGTTATCCGTGAAATAGATTGACGTATTATTAAGAGCAGCAGAAACTAACATTTTAAACAAGTTAGTAATATTTACCAAGTGTTAACTTGACTGGAGGTGAACCTGGATAGAAAAATACATCGTGAGTTATTAATAGGACAGCAAACATAATTCCCCTACGCGATACCAGACTTTCCTTGACTTGTCAATGATAAATACCGATTAGTGCGCTAGTCCCAAGGCATCGAGGGCGTTCGGGTTGCGTAATGTTATTATATCCATGAATATCCGATCATTGTTGAGAAAATGACGGAGAAAGCACGAAGACCAACAACAAGAGTTAACACTAAGAGGGAAGATATCTTTAAGGAAAAAGAAAAATAATAAATAGCTGTACTGACTTGGACATCTCCTACTTTCTGCAACGAAGATCCTGATGATATGCCTCTCAGGAGTAGCTCCAGGGTGTCCAGTCCTCACGACCTCACACATGAGATTGAAATTATCGGCTCTCGTTAGATGCAGGAAAGTAAGAATCCCATTTGAAGCAATGTGCACAGTCCCTTTGAATTTGGTATTGTTCAAAATGCAGTGGCCACTGGTATTCACGGCAGCAAGAAACTCCCATGACAACTGAATCACGCTTCTGTTTTGAAGCTTCCAGACCAATGAAAACATTTCGTCGTTCCGGATTTGTTCCAGTGCCAAACATTTAAAAGTCGCCTTTTTACCAGGACAAAACACTTTCTCGTCGGCGTCTTTGTTTCCTACGAGATCAGAATCATTAGCAAATGTTAAGCATGCTTAAATAAAATTAGCTCTCAAGGATTTATGGATTAGTGCAATAAATCATACTTTGAACTGCACATAGGACATCTGTAGATGGACAATTGCATGTTAGAGGTGAAAGAGGAATACAAGACTTTTTAAATATGAACTGTTGTACGATCTGAATGAATTGTTGCATTTTGTTTGGCTCGGGGGAGCAATGCTGTCCCAGAGAGCTGTCCTCTTGAGAAGCATGTCGTTACTAGAAGGCAGGCTGTGATGCAAACATAATTATAAAATATACATTAAGTAATCATGTTATAGTACTCAGCTCATCTGAGTGGGTTGGTCTGAGTTGTCGTGGAATATGAGCAAACCTATTACAGTCGAACCTACACTAACGGCCACCTCTACAGCCAACAGCAACGGCCAGCAGTACGTTTTCCCCTCAAACCCAAAAATGAACTTAAATATAACCTCTATACACAACGGCCACTCAACGAATGAATTATAATTGAAATTCCACACTTTAAGTGAGGGAGTGCAGTTTAACTTTTCGCCAGTACACGTACTAATAGAACCTGGTTCTTGGTTCAAGTTTCCATTAACCATTAACAAATTAACTGCGTGCGAATGTCACTTTTGCTCTAATGTTGGTATACGGAAAACGTTTGACATTCTATGAAACTTGAATGAAATACAGTCGAACCTTCACACAACGGCCACAAACTTTTGCCCCCATGTCGCCGTTGTGTAGAAGTTCGACTGTAATCACTTATTTTCTTTGGCTATAAAGATGAACTGTTTACATTGATGTTGTTTTACTAGTAGTTGGACCCAGGTATCCGTTGTATACTTCACCGATCTAAAACTGTGACCACTTGAATAAATGCTTTCGATGAGTAATGTCGAATAAAAGCAATTTGCACGTCAGCTTTTACGAACTGGATCCTTTTTAAGCTTGAACGGAGAAACCAGCCGGGAAAGGTTTAATATGTCCCTAATGAAACAATCGCCGGATTCTAAATAACGAATGCACGGAGTATTTTGCCTTTAGTCTGCTGTATAGATGTTAATATTAGCCTCAAAATGTAGATGATGAACTGAGGAATATTTACCGATAAGAATGAGTCCCATTGTCATCCTGTCTTGAACGGCCATCATTGATACAGTTAAATTTCGTTCAATCCACTGTCGACTTTGAAACATATAGAAAGTGAAAAAATCATTGGTCCTCTTGAGGTTTTGCAATGTCTGCATTTTTAGACCGATCACGAGTTCAACATCGGAGTGGGTAGAGGGAGATCCCCGGTCTTGAACCGATATTGCGTTAATGTGCAATTCGCCTCACGAAACACGAAGAACTAGAACCTTTCTATAGCGTCTTGTTAATGGTCCACAATGCAGAAAGAAACGATATCGATTGCCGGCTGTAAATTCGACTAGGACTCCAGTTCTATCCGTGTTTTAAATAAAAAGAAATTGGCATTAGCACTAAGTAATCTACAACAACATACCACCCTTGTTACTTCAGATGTAATATCCGTGTGTTGCTTATAAAATGTGTAATGATTTCTTCAAAGCCCGGCTACTTTTTACCGAAAGTTTAAGAAATACCACAGTAACTGTTTTGCCGTGCCGTGCCGTGCCGTGCAATTGAAGAATGAAGTGAAATATTTTACTTTCTCCCCGGATAAAGGAAGTAAAAGCATTACTTAATATGTGGACTGGATGATGATAAGCACGTTTTTGCTTATGTTGGTATGTATTACAAAGAAACACATCGGCCTGTATACACATAATCACTTTAACAGATGGAATTCAACGTGTTTTCGTGGGAAAATAGATAGTGACAACGACGACAGTAACAACTGATTTATTCTAATTAATTACAATATTCTTTCTTAGCAACAGCTCAACTAAACAAACAAGAAACTAGCATATAAAACACTCTTGGGTCGTATTTATACTGAACGCATTTTGTCAAGCGGTGACATCACAAGATTACAGCGAGAAGTAAAATAATCCACCACGATTATACTAATGTAATAGGGCTACATGCTATCCAATTTGAAAATATTTGGACGAGAGAAATTCCTACGGCATCGGCAAATAACTTATTCGTATCTGCTCGCCACTGGCAAAGCACGATATTTTGCTCAACCTCGTCCAATAGTTGCTTATTGTTTGTATAAAAAATAAATAAAATAATAAATCACTTTATTTAAGTCTCAATGTATTTAGCACTGCCGTGCTAATTGGGATACTTGAAATGCAGAAACGAAATATCATAAACTGAATGCAAATTCATTAAGAATCCCAACTGGTCGGAGGCTAGCCAGTTGGCTATTTACATAGTGTGGCCGAGGATTTGAACTCAGGGCTACCGTGTTGCAAATTCAGCTAGTGGTCAGAGCGGGACTTGAACCTGGGACCTCCGGATTTCAGGTCCGGCGCCCTAACCACTTGGCCACACTGCCTCCATTTGACATATGGACATATAGACATTTATTGTATATCATGACAACTGCAAACTGTCCAATTAATTCCTAATTGGACAGTTTGAAAAATTAAGAAGTAACACAGTGGTTGCTATGTTATCTTTAACGCACTTCATTCTTAGCTGAAGGCAGTTTATCCCGCATGATAAGTATATACTAGAGTAACGACCCAGTTTATCACACAACAGGTGGCTTCAGTTAATTTCTATCTGTAAATTCACATTTCACTTTCACCAAGATCTTTGAAGATGTGACTTTGCCTGCTTTATTTTTTGCCACGCACTTATAGCGCCCGGAGTCTTGAGGTTTGACTTTTTCCAAAATGTAAGAAGTTCCTCGATTGTCTTGTATGACATTTCCGTCCTTTTTCCATATTATCCTCGGGCTGGGAACTCCTTTGGCTTGACAGGTCAAAATCAGAAGCTCGTTTTCCTTAAGTGCCTTGCTTTCTGACGTTAGCTTGGTAATTTCTGGTTTCTCTAAAAATGGAAAGGAGGTAGAAGTATGTATCAAACGTTGTCACTTTGAACAGAACACTGAAAAGGGGATTTTTCCTAAATGTTTGATCCGAGTATAACTCTTTCAATGGATAAAGAAAGATGTGCTTTTCAGATAAAGCGATAATTGTTATGACTTGTGTTGACCGCATTCTAAGAGAATTGTTCCATTCAATATCGTTATGAATATATATTTCTTTACTAGATTGAAGCTGGTTTAAACTTTCTTTTAAGCTTTCTATTTCGTATGAATGGTAAGCAGTAAACAGCTAATCTGTTAAAAAAGAAAACCGACCGCACGAATAGGAAAACATAAAAACAAAAGAAGAAACCTACAAAAACACTCAGTAAATAAACACATTACGCACTCAGGAGACAACGTCCATATTTTGATGAATCACAAAAATGTATTTTATGACCAAAGTCGGTGTTATACTACGTTACTCATTCCAGATCCTTTGCCAACAAGATTGTACTTTATATATGCATCAGTTTGAGACTGGGTTTAACCCAGTTCGCAGAGAAAACGGGAGATACTATATAACATATTTCTCTCCCTTACCATGAACAAAAAGATTTGTCCTGCTGCTTAGCAGTATTCCATCTTTGTCTTTTACCAAGCGAACTTCGTACCGCCCTTGATCCGACCAGTCGACATTTGACAGTTGGAAGGAGCACCCAGAAACATGCTCATACGTCTTAATCGAGATTCGTCCAGAATATCGAGGATCTTCAGTAGCCTGGATCGTTGTGCTGTTGATCGTGTACAGTGGCAGGAAAGACATATTAATGTACCTTCCCCACACCAATGCCTTGAAAGCTTTCTTGTCGAGATGGTTCAGAGAGTATTTCCACGCGAAGTGGACCGGATGATGACGAATTCCTGCAGTTCTTTTTGGAGGAAACCTGGAGAAATACGATGAAGGGGGTGCCTTCTGATAAATAATAATGGAAAATATATTAGTGTTTCCAGCTTGTAACAATATTTCTTCGTTGTTTATCTAAATTTGTTTGTTTTAACTCGCACCCTGATGGTTTATACCAAGAAAATAAGAAGAACCGGTAAATGATGAAAATAATAAGAGCTGTACTTTATTAGGTCATAACGCCGGAGTTCATAAGAAACAGACAGTCTAAAAACAACTAAGTACTAGTTTTAGAAGTCTTCATGTTACCTTTAACAACTATATGTTGCGGTTAAGAAAATTTCATTAAAAAAGTAATGAATGAGAGTAATGGAAATATCGGTCTTTCCACCTCCTCAAAAAGGCCAGTTTTTAAGTATAGTGAGCCAGTGATACCAGTTTGCTGACCAGTTTTGTTCAGAACATTAACGTCAGTTACCTTCACGATGAGCACGATTTTCTCCGAGACTATTTCTTCAAAATCGCCAATACCCAGCCGACAGCCATAGTTTCCACCATCAGAAATTGAAACATTTGACAGGCGAAATGCAACGCGTGATTGAGTTAAGTCTCCAACCCAAGAGAATCGGCGGATGTAGTTTGGTCTGGTTTTATTCAGCGCTGGATCAGGTATCACAGACTCGTCGGAGGTCAACACTGTGATTAGATACTTCTCTATGTAACCATTCTTCCATTTGCCAAAGGTGAGTTCGTGGAACTTCTTTTGGTTTCTGGCCTTTAAGGAATAACTCCATTCAAAGGTGGCATCAAAGCCTTCGTTGACGATAACCGGATTTGCTCCATGAAATGTCAGAGTTCCTGTAGTGCAAACTGATCGAAGAAAACAAATATTATAGGACTTTAATTCACGTGGTCACACGGTACCCTGTAATTACTTTATCATTTCAGTAGTAGCATGATTATACTATTCTTTCGTTGAATTGTCTGTATGGCGATTGAGTCATTGCTGTACTGTGATGGATCTAGATTATACGGATGTGCTTTTAGTGCGGTACAATCACGTGATGAAAAACGTGGCCGAAATAGTTGTGTTCTTAAAGAACCTTTTAAATATTTAAACCTCGCCAGTATATTTTCATATCTCAGTACACGTCTTGGAATAAGAATTTGTATTTGTTTAGAGCTATGACATTGCTATCATCCAAAATCGGTTGAACTTGACTTTCATTCCTTCCCACTCGGTCATTGTAGTTAAAGATGAGAAAAAATCAGCCTGACTCGACAGCAACGGTAACCACTGAAGAGCCTGGGAACGAGGAAACAGAGAAGCCGTTTGCGTGCACGAGTGCCTTTAAGCGAAATTAAGATTTTAACTTCCTCGATTGTCACATTTATTTCGTTACTTATTAACGGGATTGAATTAACTGCAAGTTAAACTGAACAGCTGGACAGGTCTTCCTGTTTCAGATTCATATGCAAATTGTTTGATTCATATGCAAACTAGGTCATCGAAACAATTTCCTTGGTACTACAATAAATAACTGTAAACACCGCCTCAATAAATGACATGTCTAAAGGTAAACTATATATCAGTTTAAGCTCAGCTGAAGTCATGCCTGTTTCTTTTTTAAAGAAAAGAAATAGGTCCGAGGAGCTTATATCGCTTTTCATCTGGCGTCGAAACAAAATTATAATTACTTGTTTAAAGAAAGGACCGATAGTTGTAGGAAATGAAAACTTTTCTATGTCCCAGTTTCTAATGGTCTGCAAATATCAGTTTGGATGATCTATGGTTCTAAGTATGTGATGTGTGAGAAACTTAGAGCGTATTTTCTTGTAAATTCATGTTTTGCTTTGTTTTGTTTTGTTTTGTTTTGTTTTGTTTTTTTTTGTTTTGTTTTTTTGTTTTGTTTTTGTTTTTTTTTGTTCGTTTTTGCCTAAATCTAAAACCGGGAAAGAATAAATTAGTTCATCGAAACAGATAGTTCGTGTAAGAAAACTTTTTTCATCAATTTATAAACATTCGGGATAACATATTGATGTTGTTTATGATTTTCCAGTGCCAAGACACTAGACCTTCTTTTCGTGATTACTTTTCAAATTGAAGCAATTCAAGTTATTTGACGATAGATTAGTATGTAGAACTCTGTAGGGAACGTGCCTTTTGAGCGTGAGCCAGTGCGTCAACGCAAACACGCAGAAATTGTAATTTATTCAGCTCTGAAACGGAAGTCGGACGATGATAGTACAAACTCTGCTCTTAAAATCATTGAAGGAAAAATGTTTATACATTATAGTAGTAATCCCAATGCAAACAAAGTTAGCCAAACAATTTCCTCGCACTAAATTTATCGGTTTTAGCTTAGCTGAATTAGTCATACTTGAGTGTTTTATTTCATTCTATTCTTGTTTTAAATTAAGAGGTTTCCTATGGTTTCTCGGGAGAAGTTGTTTTTGTTTAAAGTCTAAATTATATTAATTAGTTACTTGTCCGAAGAAAACACCAGATGTTTGACGGATTGAAAGCCTTTTTATCTTCCAGTTTCTAATGGAAACACCAGCAATTATCAGCTTAGAAGAGATAAGGCTCTGAATCTGTAATTGGGGTAAAATAGTACAGTGTGCGAGAATTATCCAGAGAATGTTCATTGTTTTAAAGTTTCTTTTCTAAATCTAAATGAAACTTATGATTATGTTCATGATCCACATAAAATTTATAGTTTTGCGCGTTACCCGTATGCACCCGCGTGCACACCAATAAAAGTAAAAGATTACCTGCTATTGACAATCTGTTAGTTATTAGTTCATTGGTTTAGTCGAAACCAGGACTGTTTTGCTGTGCTTCAAACCTTTGACCCTTCATCAGTCAAGTTTCAACGACATCTCAGAATGCTTCAGGAGTGCCAGGATTGCTAGGCTGATATAAGGGGTACTCCATTCGCTTTCTCCTGAGTGTCTCCCACGTTATCAAAATCGTATTTTTTACGGGTGTTCAATTATATACCATTATTATAAGATTTTTTAACTTAAGATATTAAATAAATTGTTTGTTACACCAAAAAAGATGCGAAAGTATAAAATATATATACGCTGTCATGAAAAGGAAGACGTAGTGCTACCATGCTATTTTTGTGAGTTTTACATGCACAGGAATGAACTTTACTAAAGATACATACATTTGTTATATAGCCTTTTAGCACGTGGTCTTTACGGGTACGCAACAGAGCATAAATGCATTTCTGTGTTATTATCTTAGCAAAAAAAAAGAAAAGAAAAGAAAAGAAAATGCCCACTGCACAGAATATCAATCGTTGGTCTGACAGCCATGGTTTGAAATCGCTAACTGTTTTTTTGGAACCATCTGATTACGTAGCATCTTTGAGGCATACGAGGAGATAATATCAAGTATCTCAAGCCGTATCTGGTATCTCATGCGACATGATGTGATGGTGAAATATCGATGACAACAGGATTAGTCGGAGATTATCTAGTTCGGAGACTAAAAGGGAACGCTGGTTTTTGTGACAGATTATGTAAACTACATATACTAATACTATACAGACCATCTTTACACATTTTAAACCATTTCAACGATTAATGAAAAGACAGTTGCTACAGTTTGTCCGTGCCAGCAGCTGTTTATACAGCTGCAGCATTTCCCTATCTAAATGCACGTTCTTCGTTTCTACACTATCCCCATGCGTGCAGGTTTCTCAGTACTTTCTCATATGAATATTTTCACATAGATAACTTTGTAGTTTCTGATCGCAGATCACGACACATTAAACAAAGAACCACGTTTTTTGTCTTTTACCTTCAGTGAGCTGCATCAGAATCACCATCAACAATGCTGCCTTTTTGCCCATCATGTGCCCTGGAATTAAAAGGATTTGCAATTTAAGCTTTACTTTGATTTTCTTGTTTTACTAGTTATATACTGGATATGCAACTTACCCATTACGTAAAAGAGGGCGAGCTTCCGTCTTGCGAACGAACAAGTATGAGCATGTATGTTGTGATTTTGAAAAGATCTTTTGTTTATATTTAGTTAATGTTTGTTTTTTCTGTAATGATGCCATTTTGACCAACTGTCAGCTGACAGGATGCTCAAAATGATTATTTTAAGATAAAACGCATACACAGTAGTTGTAAAATTGGGAGCTTGGGTCTCGTATAACGTATGATGTACGTCATGGTGGATAAGGAGGTTCTAAGTTTACATTATATTGGTCTTGGGCATATCAACACCAAGCTTAGATTAATACATTATACGTTTTATTTGTACGCCGACACATGCACTGAATGCATTCGGTTGAGTATCGTATAGTCTTGCTCTCATCAACCAGATAAACCCGGATAATTGACGAGAGGTTGTTGAAAATCACGATGCTCAGGTGTTTTGACAATTGTCCATGATTAAAATAATAATGGCGCGGATGCAAGGCCGCAATGTATGACAGGCTGCCTCTATGTTTAGGCAACAGTTTTGACCCGATTATGTTTTTTTCGTATAACCCGGGCTTCGAGAACACAACCCCTTCCGACTACCTCGGAGAAAACTGAACTTTTAAGACATGGACGTGCCTCTGCACTTGTTACTTTCGAGTTTGTTTGCTCGATATCTAAATTAATGCAATTATTTTGTGAAACTGTAAGAATCATTCATCGGTCAATAGTTTTTGCACTGTGTTTTGTGTGGACCAGGAAAATTTAGTTTCGGACTAATGTTTCTTGGTTCGAAAGCATTGCTTGGCAAGTTTTGTTTTCAAACTCAGATTTCTCGTGTTTATTTTAAAGCTAAACATAACAAACGCATCATTTCACTTTTTACAGAACAAGAGTAGGACAAAGGCCGTTCAAATGAAAATCAGTGCTACTCATAGTTTAAAAACCCCAGTGTCAGCTCGGTATTTGGCCTCGTGCGCTTCGCATGAAACTTTGCTAAAACTAGCCTGATACCGGATTAAACGTTGGCAACATACCATTTCCGTCGTGTCACTTTCCCAATTTGAACAAGAGTTGAGGAATTACCCCTTGTGTCTAAAAAGAATCTCGTAATATTTTTCAATTTCGATCAACGAGCTGTTGGATTTCTGTCGGTACACCTATTCGCCGCATACAGGTGTCCTCCAAAAACATGTTGGCTACGTTTATATGCAGGATATCTTTGTCGGTGCGCTATAATTATGTCCCTGCGACATGTTCCTGCTTCGTGTCCTGTCGACGGAAGTCGTTCCATAGCCAGTCACCAAAATTGCTATGGGTCAATATTAAATTTGTTCTCATAGACGTTTTAGAGCAAGTTTTTTGGAGGGACTTTGGTCTCACAGACTTGCCAGGACGCTTACAGCTGAAGCCACAATAAACATCCACAACCCTGGAAAGAGAACAACAACGACATTAACAACAACAACAACAACAACAAACAAACAAACCAAATTAAACCTTAGGCAAATTTGCGAAAAAGAATATGTAACGCTTCACAACGGAAAATAGCTGAAGACAATTCAAAAGAAGGATAAAAACAAAACCGACTAATGGTCACGTGTGTTAGTGTGTGTTCCTATCCTTGTTTCCAGGCTGTTTTTTTTTTTTCGGAAAATAGCTTGGGAACAAGGATGGAGTGTGCCGTGTTTACAAACACGTTACTAAAACAAGTGTGCTCGTAAAAATTTTGTGATATCAGCCACCTGCAAGCGTGACACAAATTTAGCCTGATGCAAAAATGGTTGGTGAACTAATCGGAGATAAGCAACAAGAATAAATAATAAATGAATCTCACGGGAAGAATTAAGTTTTCCCGAGTGTAGTGCAAAACTGATCGGAGTCGATGCCAAGGTTGTAGGTAACTCGTATACGTAGACCAGTTTCACTGATTAATGGAGAGCTTCATATTAGTGTTAGACTATCTTAGTTACTGAGACAGTGATGCAGGTGTATTTTGACGTGGGAAAGGCAAGGCAAGGCTTGTTTGAAGGAGGGCGGTGGAGGGGATCATTACATATCAATACAATGATAGAACAACAGGGAGCGAAGGCATTTGTTGTGCGATGGCTGGAGTTACTAAGTGCTGTACAGCACGTCAAGTGCAAAACAATAGATAATGTGATGTTGAGGCTTGCAGCCGAACGTACCTGGGCAATTAAGAAATTGTAAAACAACTAATGAATTCTTTCTGTCAGCTGCTATCATCTTGAGAACGCTGCATCGGAAGAGCAAGTTGTCTTTTACTGTTACATTAAATAAACTTAGAGCTCCCGTTGGCAGCACCCGATTCACTCGATCATAAACTAGGTGGCCAGCCAAATCTGTAGAGGAATTGCCGGTAAAATAATCGACTGCTTTGACCATCTTCCACTTGTTAGAATTGGATTGCTTGTAAGTCCAGCCATGATAGATGTTACTCAAGGTTAGATCATCTAACGCAACAATGATTGAAAAGCGCCAAACAAAGTACTCGCTACGAAAACCACACCAACTGAACACACCACGATACAACACGAACACTATGAAGCACTCTATACAACACAGAGACGCCGTGCTGTGGAACAACATTGCCAACAAATGCAAGAATATTAAGTCGGGCAACACCAAGGCATTTTTAACGAAAGCCGTAAAGACATCAGATTTTAAGAATTTTACTTTTAATGTGACCTCGGCCCAAACGGCAAATAATAGAATTGTCGAGTCTCTCTTGGATGGGCTCTGGTTTAGACTAGTGTCCAATATGGCGCGAGGACAGAAAATTTGATAGAATAATGAGCGCTTTGTATGAGTCCTTAATGTGCCTTTCTGTTTCCTCCCGCACATTGCAAATTAACCTAAATTTAACAAATAAAACTGTCTGTCTTCTAAGCGGGGCCCTTACTGAGCTTCAGTAAAATCCCGTCCCCTGTTAAAATAATAATGAAAACAAGAACAAATTAGGCAGCTTGTCAAAATCGCTGTAGTAACGATAAATGTATCCCTCCAAAAAAGGATTGTGATAACTATGATATTAATAGTGCAGTCCGATTTATGATATCCAGGATTCTAGGATGGTGGTATTTTTTACTTTTGTCTGTTGGTAGATATAATATTAGTTCTGAATGATGAAGGGTGTATGTATAATATACTCACGTGGATTCCGTGTTACAAAAATCTTGAAATGAATTCTTTGTGCAGTTGGTGATTCACCGGGCATAGCTTTCTTCTTCAGCTCGCACATCAAGTTAAAGACCTCGCCTGGTCTCAGACACATATTATCCAAAGAGCCATTCCTGGATATATTTATTCTGTTCCTGTATTTTCGCTCAGTCTTAGGCGGCTTTGTAGAGTTTAGTTCCAGGACTGCAACAAACTCTCGTGATGTATGTTCGTGCAGCTCACGGTTCCAGATGATCATTTGCACATCCCTCGGACTAACAGCTGTCTGTGCCAAGCAATCTATATGAGCGTCACGTTCCGGAAAGAAGATACCAACTGTAGTGTTTTCCTCTTCTGCAAAACGTGGTAGAATTTAGCCATTAGGCAACTCAGAATGTTTCCAGTTAAATTCGACCCTCTGCCCCGCTTTTCTCAACCATGACTAAAGACATCAACACACACACACACACACACAAAAACAAAAACAAAAAAACAAAAAAAAAACTAAAATATTAGACCAATATATACAATAATTATATAATAGCCAGGGTACAGCCATTGGCACAGATAAACCACTTTTCACGATAAAATTGTAATTCCAGTAAGGAATGACCTACGAAGGAATAACTCAACTGTTGCGATTTGAATAGTCTGATCACAGATCCAAAACAAAAGTACTAATGGTGTGTCGAGGTTTCAGGATCGCAATGAACAGCACACACTCTTGTTGAGCCTGCGATATTCTGATCAGTTGGCCAGTTAGTTGACGATTAAGCTAGGCGGGGAGAGGGGACCGCTGAATTTACTTCAATTCTTTTTTTGAATGCCGGAGTCACAAGATCGGTAGAACCGGACGCGTTGATTCTAACCGCGACCGTCTAACTCTTCAGTGGTCTCGACATGTTTATGTATTCCCACGTAAGTGTTAGGTTCTTCGCAGTAGATTCAGCGATTGTTGTACATTCAAAACTTGAACACCCTCCAATAGTAGCGACTTTATGATAAGATCGCGAGTCTCCAACTGCAACTGAAGTGAACAATGTCTTCTTAACTCTTGGACGCACATGCAAAGCCATACCTCGGGGCAGAGGTTTCGTTGTGTTGATGTATTTTGAGGTATTTCACCATTTCATTCATACATTTCGTAGCCTGGTGTAACTACACAATATGCTTATTTTGGCGATTGTGGCCCATAAGGGGCTCTGGTAGGGGTCGATGACGTCATCCAAGACGGCGTCTTTTGGGACCAACAAATGGGACACACTACAAGATGACTACATTTATAATTTCCGCGCTGGCTTACAACTTCGTTACCAACTTCGTTCAAATATGTGCTAAAAGTTGCCTAAAGAGATGTCCACAGCTTCTGCAAAAATCAGCTTTATCGAAAACAATTATCCGGAAATAATTTTGAAAAACCCGCGAAGGGAGGGTGAACCGGTTCCCCTTGCGTTCTTAAATTATGTGCTCTCTGGGGCACGTCGACTTGGCTTTCGGCTAAAATCTTGTGATACACTCACCGTTTAAGGCCATTAAAATAACTGAAAGGGACAGAAAGGAAATAAGAGTTATAAACAAGTCAAACTAACCGGTGTCCTTGTTAAAGTTTACTCTATAATATTGATCTATTGGTATAGCTAACATATTATACGGTAGGTCCATTCATCTAACTTTACAACTACACTTCAATTTATATCAGTCAAGTAGTTGAGTCTTACTTACGCGATAGGAAGATATTCATCTCGTTCATGCTGCCCATTTGATTATGTCTTCAAAGTGAAAAAGTTGTTTATTTGGCTTACAAAGAGATGTTGACTATGCACTTTTGGGGGAAAGTCCCTGCCCAGAATCATGGCCAATCAGATTTGCATACCGCGCAGCCATGACTCACCAACTGCGTATTTTGTTTATGTTTTCAACCCTAACCAGCATAAATGCAACCCTAGCAAGCATAATGTCTTATTAAAATGCAAACCTTGCAGGAAAGTGTGTGAGTAACACCCTAACTCGGTGCTGGATTTTTTTTTTAATGGCTCATTGCGGTAATCCTAGTTGTTAAAGATGTAAAGAAATAACAAAAGCGAGACCGATTAAATACCGGCACTTTGTAATAGCGCCAAATGAAATCACTGAAATAAAATGTTTTCTCTCTCCCATTTTCTTTAAAAATACTAGCACAACAACGCGGTCAGATATTCTTCTATATGAAATGAACATGTAGTAGCAGTGTTTAGACTGGTAAAATCAATTTGGAGTAAGTCCATTATTTTTCCGGTGATCTGAAGCATGTCAAGCTTGTCAACCAAGTAATACTCTGACTATTTTTTATAAGTATTCATGATTCTCCCGTTGTCGAGCGAAATTTCTTGGGCCGTTTTAATGATGCAGCTAAAAAAGTGGTCCAGGTTTCATAACGGAACAGAATGCGACAGACGGGCAAGTAAATAGGGCCATAACAGGGCCATAAATGGTAACCGGGTACCACAGGCGGACAGACATTTTCATAGCATCTGCGCAATTCGTTGTTCGGTTTCTTATAGTCAGCTTATAATATACATCGCGAGTTTTTAATAGAACAGCAAATATAATTCCCCTACGCGGTACTAGCCATTCCTTTTCTTGTAAATGATAAATACCGATTAGTGCGCTTGTTATACAGCATCGAGGTCGTTCGGATTGCGCGGTATTAGTATTATTATATCATTCAGTGAATATCCGATCGCTGTTAAGAAAATGACGGAGAAAGCACGAAGACCAACAGCAAGAGCGAACACTAAGAAGGAAGATATCTTTAATGAAAAAGAAAAATAATAGATCGCTGTACTGACTTGGACATCTCCTACTTTCTGCAACGAAGATCCTGATGATATGCCTCTCAGGAGTAGCTCCAGGGTGTCCAGTCCTCACGACCTCACACATAAGGTTGAAGTTATCGGCTGTCGTTAGATGCAGGAAAGTAAGAGTCCCATTTGAAGCAATGTGCACAGTCCCTCTGAATCTGGTATTGTTCAAAATGCAGTGGCCACTGGTATTCACGGCAGCAAGAAACTCCCACGACAACTGAATCACGCTTCTGTTTTGAAACTTCCAGACTAATGAGAACATTTCGTCGTTTCGGATTTGTTCCAGTGCCAAACATTTAAAAGTCGCCTTTTTACCAGGACAAAACACTTTCTCGTCGGCGTTTTTGTTTCCTACAAGATCAAAATCATTAACATTAAACCTGTTTAAATAAAATTAGCTCTCACGGATTTATGAGTTGGTGCAATAAATCATACTTTGAACTGCACATAGGACATACGTAGATGGACAATTGCACGTTAGAGGTGAAAAAGGAATACAATTATACTAAAATAATATGAACTGTTGTACGATCTGTATAAATTACTGCATTCTGTTTGGCTCAGGGAGCAGTGGTGTCTCAGGGAGCTGTATTATACTTACCACGTCCTCTTGAGGAGCATGTCGTTTCTAGAAGGCAGGCTGTGAAGCAAACATAATTATATAAAATACATTAAGTAATCATATTAAAATACTCAGCAAATCTGAGTGGGTCGGTCTGAGTTGCGGAATAATAGATATGGTTCTTGGTTCAAGTCTCCATTAACAAGTTAACTGCATGCGAATGTCACTTTTTCTTTAATGTTGGTATACAGAAAACGTTTGACATGCTCTGAAACTTGAATGAAATACAGTCGAATCCATTTTTTTCTGCCGAAAGCAGAATCTGCACGTCATCTTTGACAAGCTGGAATCTTTTTAGCTTGAAACCGGCCGAGAAAGGTTTAATAAGTCTCTAATGATAATATCGTAATTCTAAATAAAGAAAACACCGACTCAATTGCTGAATTAGAACATTACAACACAGTAGCTTGACTTGGCGGGAGTTTCAATTTTAATCTATTTTTAATCTAAACACAAGCGACATTTCGACATATCGTCACTCTATGCAAAATGCATTTGTTTATGGGGGTTGTGTGTGTTACGTGTACCTTGTTAAGGTACACATGTTGTTAAGAGCTTTTTACTTATTTTATCGACAACGAAACAGATTATAGAGTGGAGGGCACGTCAGAATTAAATGTGGGGTTATTTATCCCAATGTCGTTAACTGGCTTCATCTGCTGTTCCAAGTTCAAAGCACCTCGCACATTTAATCTCTGTTTCTTTCAGAAGTATAACAGAGAGACAGCGAACTGGACGGCAAACAGGAGGAACAAGACAACACCGACTTCTCCCCATACATAGACGTACCATGTGCGTTTCAATGAAAGTTCTGCAAATAGAAAGGCGTAGCATAAGGTAAATGTATAATCAAATTAGAACTATAAGAGAAAAAAGAAATGTTCCCAACTTTCATTTGTTTAAAGAAAATTTGCCGTGTATCTCTAGCCCCTTCTTTTTCTGATGTTGTATCTGGCCATAATATATAACTTTATTCAAAATTGGGTTTACCTTTAGTGCATTTTGGTGGAGTTCCATTCCATATTCTTTCCTTGGTACAGCAAATCCGTGCATATCCTGTTAGAGTACAGCCTGGATCACAGATGAAGTTGAAGCAAGAGCCAGTTTGAGTTCCATTCCCCAAAGTTGTCCATTTGGCGGAGCGTCCACACTTGGACATTCTAGGCAATTCCGAAAAAAGAATAATATATTCAAAACACTATATAGTCAACTCTCTCTAAGGCGGACACCCTCAGGGCTAGATTTCGTGTCCACCTCAGAGAGAGTTCAGTTACAGAGAAACAAGTGAAAATCAAGCGACACTGACGGTGCGATACTTGATCCCTTTTCAACAATGCATGGATCAGTTGATGACCTTTTTACCATATACCACAGCTTGGGCAATAGGCATACCTCTTTTGCATCCACGAACCACAGTTTTGACAAAAGATTCCAGTTTACGAGTGCAAATTGGCTCTGAGAGCTCGAGCCCGGGAAAAGAGCAAAAGGGCACTGCCACGTGATATGTGATGACGTAAGGTGACTGCTAGTCGCATTCCCACAGTTCACTGCGAGCTTTAATAGATTTCGTTTGTGTTCCAGCTTCGGTTTGTGTACTGGTTTCGAGTATTGTGTACTGACTTCGAGTTTTGTTTACTGGCTTCGAGTTTTGTGTATTGATTTCGAGTTTTGTGTGCTAACTTATCGATGTCCTGATAAATAGTTTTGTATTGCCCTTGTGGGCCACCGTAGCTTCTCGTTTGTTTGGTTAACTATGTTTACAAGACGTAAAACGAAACGTTTATCTATACTTGCAACGTATCCGGCAATTGGTTTAGTTGTAAATAGTAATTTTACTTATGCATCCATGCATGTCTCAAAAATGCCCAGAAAGCAAAGCAAAAACAATACAATATCGTTATCGACACTCGACAGCGATGTCACCTGTTTTCCATGCACTTTACTTGTTTTTGTTGCAGTTTTCTTTTCTTTTTTTTTTTTTTTTTTTCTTTTCTTTTTTTAATATATGTGTCGCAGTCTCTTTTTAGCATCCGAACAAGCATCAGACTAAAGAAGAGCCGGCTAAAGTGAGTGGTAGTACGATTCTCACAAACTGCTAATTAGAACGCCCTTGGCTTTCCACTGTATATACAAGTTGCTCCCCTTCCACTCCCAAAGTCAAAAAACAGATTCTCCCAACCAACAAGAAAATGTGCGAGTGTAAATGTATCCAGTAATGATTACTTGTTAGTTTATTTATCATCTGAGCAAGGTATTCTCTAAATTCCAGTCTTTACTCATGGGAGTAAAAGGGTCGGCACTACTCAACATTACTTTATAATCATATTACATTTATAAACTCCAAAACTAATACTGTCTCTTGTTAGAAAACCATTTGTTCCGTGTCGACTGACGATTACGACAGAACAGGATACATCGATCGGACGTCTGTATCAGCCACTGTCCACTCCATGCTGGAGAATGCAGTCTTGTACGTTAACGTAATTCTGTGGAACAAAATAAATGAAGAACGATAATCCCGTACTTCGTAGTTTTAGCGTACGTCGCAAAGAAATCTCCCCCTGGGGGGAGGGAAGAGGCGTTAAATTTCGAGAGAGACTGAGTTCCGTTTGAGACGTTTTTAAATTTCTGCGGGCTTTACACCCGTAGTTCTTTCTGGTATTCATACTTCAGTATATTTTAAGTGAACTTACCCAATCTCGAGCTTCCAAATCTTTGATGGTGACACGAAGCGAATCAAAAGTGGGGCGGTCTTGAGGTTTAGCCTTCCAACATGCTAACATGATCTTATATCTAAAAACCCAGAGAAACGGCAGAAGGTTTATATGGACTCAAGTTCCTTATAATTACTCTTAACAAACCACTAAGATCATTTTAAAGACAAGCACAGTCGAGACACACTAGAATGAGTTGTGACTTACAGTTCATCGTCAACATGTCGTGGCTTGGGCATTCTGTATCCAGTTTGCAACATTCGTGGAATCTTCTGCACACATATTCCAGGAAAGGGCTCGCCTCCTACAGAGTGCAACAAAATTTTGACATCGACATAGTGTTGACTGTTATGTGATTACTAGTGTTGTTTACTGGATGTTTTGTACCGCGATACATGTAGCACACACAGCCGGAAGACTGCTTACCTATGGTAAAGATTTCGTACAGAACCACTCCAAAACTCCATCTGCAGACATCGTCAAATACATTAGTATATTAGAACTGATAGAAACTGGAGCAGGAAAATCAAACTTCGAAAAGGAGAAGCGACGTCGGAAACAAACTAAACTCAGTTGAGAGATTGAGACATTATTGTTGGAGAATACAAAACAAGAGCTCACTACAAGTTTAACAAGCACTTACATGTCACTTTGAGTCGAATACTCGTGGCGACCCGTTATTGCTTCAACTGCAGTCCATTTGATTGGAATTCGGCCCTGACAAAAAGTTAGTAGAGTTTGAGCATACTCATAGGCTTGGAATTTGTCTAGCTAGGGTGTCAAATTATCCTTATTATCATCAGCGATCATACAATATATGAATCCCGCAACAGTTCAGATGGATGTAGTGTGTTTCTACATCTTATTTAAAGTTGGAATTATCTTTGGATAATTCAGTTGAAGTTACCCTGGTCTGTAAGTGTCCTGCATAAGACATTCTCTGAAACAGATTATACTGACCTGGTCTGTAAGTGTCCTGCATAAGAGTATACTCTAAAACAGATCATACTGACCGTGTCTCACTGTTTAGTCTGTCTAGCAATTAAAATTAATGTCATAAATGAACAATAAGAACTGACAAAACACAAAATGGACCGCATGAAATTATACAATATACCGCTGACGATCGAAAGTAGATTTCTTCGGCGTTGACATTTCTGGCCATCCCTAAGTTAGTTATCTTGCATTTGCCTCCTTCTCCAACCAACACATTCCTGGCTGCAAGATCCCTGTGAACAATCTGGGGAATGTAGCGTATCGATCAGTGCTAATGTTATTTAAAGTATATTTATAACATAGTCACGATACAAGCCGCGCGCTGATTGGTCGAAAACCGTGGTTTGCCAGAGTATAAACCATACTTACCCGTGGTTTATAAGTTATAAACCACGCTCACGTCATCCTCTGGCAAAAAAAGAAAATAATGCGAGAATGGAGTCACCAATGCCCAACTTCGAGATAAAATTTGGCTTTAAGTGAAGACACCGGCTAGTACGGTTCACCGTGAATCGGTAAAGAACGTGACCTCATCAAAAAGCACTTCAACAGTTTGGAGAGGGAAAATCTATGTCGAAGAACGGCAAGTTTCTTGTCAGCGTCGTGGAAAGCGACTCGGTTTAAGCACTGTCCCTAAGTACAGCATATTTGGGAGTCACAATTACATCAGTGGGTTCTTTGAATGAAGTTGAATGCTTCAACAAGGAAGGAGAGATCAAATCATTCAGTTGAAGAAGATTAGCCGTGAGCAATCACTGAACATGAACGGCGAAGACAGACGAACAGACGTGTTTGTAGTGATGCAAGAGAAAGAATTTCCGACGATGTGACTGAAAAAAATGATTGAAGAATTTTCGGACGGATTTCAAATGATTGTACTACGAGGTAGAGTCAAGAAATCGGTAAGTTTTCATTCACACAATTTTCGAGTCGGCCGTTGGAGCATTTGTTGATTCCCTTCAAATTTGCATTTTATGCACTAGCCGACTGTATGATTTCATGTACTTGTAGTCCAAAGTTCTACGGGAAAATATAGTTCTTTACTGTGAGATGTCTAATTTTATAGAACAGACGGCCTGGTTGAAAAGTTGAAGCGAAACTGTACTGACTTGACAATTCGGCCCACCGAGCCGTTTAGGAGAATCTATTTTTTCATCGCTGTTAGCATTCCAACATTTTTGATGAATAAAGACAGTTTTATTGTGAAAGTTTTGAAGTTCTATGTTATAAAACAAATAAATCAGCTTCAAGCGTGCTCCGTTCAGAAATAAAGCACTTAGCAAGTGCCGAGAGCACTCAAGAAGTGGGGGAAAACGCTCGCCTTCGGCTCGCGTTTCCCCCTACACTTCTTTCGAGCTCTCGTCACTTGCTGCGTGCTTTATTTCTGAACGGAGCACGCTTGAAGCTGGTTTATTTGTTAAATATCAAACTACATAGGAGTAACAGGGTTTCTTTCTTGAATAATTGAATAAACAGAATTAGCACTCTGACTACACAATAAATAGCTAAACTTGTGTCGCTTGGGAAAAATAACTTCAGGCCCGTATCTGTTACCCCTTTGCTGCTAGAATGACGTACCTATATAAGTAAAGGAGGAAGCCTGGGCACGGACCGTCCATATATTGACCGTTACATGACATACGTTTTACATTGAATTTTCTTTTTTTGGCCATCATTTTGAAACAGTTTGGAGTTTTCGCTTGGGTACATTGCTAAAAGAGATGACGAGAGAAGAGGCACACAGCTGCAGTGGTTGTCCTTGATAGGATACGCAGTAACTCTGGGGATGAGCAGGAAATTTCAGACGCTGTCTCATCGAGCGTTTTATTTATTTTTTTATTACCCACGTTTGCCCGAGGAACCATCAGGTAATTTAGGAGATTTTGAAGTGTTTCGACAAAAGACTGACCCCCGGTCTAAACCCCCCCTCCAAAAACTTTCATATTGATTAGTACAACGCCCGGGCTGTGTTTTATGAGGCTAGTGAAGTGAACCTAAGAGGCAACCACATTAAAATTCTACGCTCGAAACACGTGAAGGGTTTTATACCATACCTTCAAACTGCCGGTACATCTCCAGATCAGGCTAATTACGCTAGGATGATGCTTGTTCTACTACTCCACACAGCCTGCCCATGTACTTCATAAATCGTGAATCTTTGGCGTTTTGTTGCACACGTGCCATTTTGTTTTACCTTAGTATCCAGGCCCGTACACAACTAGGCCCCAGGGGAGGAAGAGTAGGGGGTCAATTTTAATTAGGTGTTTGAGTGATGACAGTATGGATGGTTAGTTGCTCATTTGAAATTTTTTATTACAATTGCCTTGGGCAATCACTCATCAATTCCTTATTTTTACTCAAAACATAGTTGATGCAGCTTCTTTCTGAAAATCACCCGCTACTCCTCTTCCCCTGGGGCTAGTTGTGAACAGGTGTGGATACCAAGGTAAAACAAAATGGCGCGCAGGGCAACAAAATACCAAAGATCAAAGTTATTTGCTATTTCTGTAGTAAATGGGCAGGCTATGCAGAGTAGTGGAGCAAGCATCAACCTAGCATCATTAGCTGAATCTGGAGATGTGTCGGGAGTTTGTAGGTATGCTATAAAACGCTTTACATGTTTCGAGTGTATAATTTTAATGTTATGCCTCTTCGGGTCACTTTACTGGCCTCGGAAAACACAGCCCGGGTGTTATACTAATTGGTATGAAAGTTTTTGGAGGTCAGTATAATTTAAAGAGGTAAGCATTCTATCGAGGAGGTAAGCATTTTATAGAGGGGGATCAGCAGACCGGAGGTCAGTCTTTTGTCGGAACCCAATTTCGAGAGCCTTGACCAGAAGAACTTGAGAATGAAGATATCGGTATTAATAGTAAATCATACATGATACAGCAGCAGGTCATAACGCTGACGCATGTTCCATTTTGTACGCATTCAAAGGTTGTGTGAAATTTAATTAACAAGTTTTGGTTTGTACGTGATGTCACGGCGGCCATGCTGATGCAACTTTAACAAAAGAATGCTTATTAGCTTTTAGTATTCTTGGCGACAGCATGGCCGCTATGTCATTGTATTCTGAGCCCCCAAGGATTAATTGCAAACCATCAATAGTGTCCACAGCAAAGAGGTTACAATATATCTGCAAGGAAACACACTTCTTATTCCTAAGCCACTTGACGCATAAGCAGAACTTGTAAAGCCAATTCATGTTAACATTGGAAGACTTGGAAGACAAACTCACAAAAACCAAGAGCATGCATAAATGTTTAATCCTGTTGATGCATTTAATACTGTGTAGAAATACAAGTGTACAAATATTTATCCTTCATAAAATTCAATGTGTACCCTTACCTGCATTGAAGACAGGAAGTCCATTCCATCTGAAATCTGCCAGGCAAACCTAAGCAGCTGACGTGATGTCAGGTTGGTGGGGGATTTGAACTCAGGGCCATTATAATAGTCGTCATGCGCAACGCGACTCTTCCTTAGGTAACCAAGGAGATCTCCATGGGGCACATACTCTACGATAACCATTGGCGAATCTTTAAAGATGAAACTCAGTGTTATTTATTTATTTTACCAAAACAACGATGGAAATATATTCCTCGGGTTTTCTACCAAATTATTATATAGTTTTAAGCTGGACTAGACTTCTACTGAGTTGGTCAGTCAGGTGGTGCCAAATTATACACAGAAAATTTACACCTATGGCAGTCAAATGATATTGAAGAGTAAACAAAGAACTTCCATTTCAAGTCAAAGCTCTTATTATATATTTTTCGCATATGATGGGCTAAGAATAGCCAGGTTGTTTAACAACTGCCTTAGAAGTAGAACACTTTTATTACCACAGCATCTACAAAATTTTAAACATGGGGCATCATAAAACGCTCCACAGTACCCGAACTGACAATATACCCCAGTAGTTTGATGACATGGGGATGAGCCTTCAGGTTCTTCAACAGGCGTAATTCCGAGAGGAGGTACCTCTTTTCCACATCATCGCACGCCTTTTCTGCAAAAATTAGAAAACTGAAGTTAAACAGGTAAAAGAAAGATTAATTTCATGTACATCATAATAAGTTGCTCAGCTGTCAAAGTATTAGAAGAAAATAAAATAAATTAGAATACCTGCTTTATCTAAACCTTATCGTAACTGATTTCGTTCAGCAGCTCACCTGGTAGAGTCTTGATGGCAACAGTTGTCCACCCAGACAAACCAGGAAGGTCCAATGCACGCCCGCGACGCACAACTCCAAAGGCGCCGGCCCCTACCACTCTGTCGATGATGAGTCGGTTCCGGGGGAACTCGCACTGGTCAGTTCCGGATGCATTTACTGCTGATCTGTCTCTGAAATAAGGTAATTAACATACGTTTTGTATGTTATGATATGCGTATGTGTATTACTTGTATATTATATGTCAAACTATGCGGTATCACCAACTGCATGCACATGCATATATCGAGAGAGATAACCAAATAATACACACCTTCTGATGCTTTCTATAACCGTGAGGTTCTTGGCGCCTGGCGAGAGAACAGGTAAATTTATGTTTGACATGCTTAAAACGTATGCTTGATGAATTAGAAACGAAAAGTAGGAATACGGTCACGATAAGATGGATAACAGACTAAGGGAACCTGGGGAACAAAACGTGTTCGACCTCTCTTATTGGAAGCTGGAACTTTATTAATCCATATCTCATTTAGTACCTTTGTAATCGAGGAATATTTCATAGAAATGTGGATGTTAATTTACCACAGATTAATTAATAATTATTAAGTATTTTATCATGATAACCTCCAAGCTCTTTTTGTAACTAGATTAATATCAACCAGCACACATAATGTCATACCTTTTGCGCGTTGGCGTCGACCAATCACACTTAAAAGTGCAACAAATACAGCGGCTGCTACAGCCACGGCAGCCACAGCATAAACAAGAATGGTGTAGTGCTTATTAAGGGCCGGGGATTCTTTGGCTGGTTCCTTGACATCTTTTTGCATCTTTGTTTTGTCTGATTCTTCGGAGTCTTTTTTCATGCAGGCAAATGCACACAAAAGAAACAAAACGAAAAACTAGTTTTAGCAAAAGAATAAAAGGTGTAAACTGGATGCTGGAACATATCCATTCGAGTTTTGTCAATTATTAGCATCATGTACGTTGCCACGTGTGGTACTTTATAACTGTATTAACAAACCTGGAGGCTGAAGAGCGTAAACTATGTGCGTCTTTGTTTCTTCTGAAGTTGTAAAACTGTGAGGAGTGCAATTTTCTATTCGTTCATTCCAGTCTGGCACGGACCAGCACTCTATACGAAAAAGATCAATAGTTGTGATGCACATAAATGAAAGATCATGAGCATCATACACGTACTGTACGCAGTTAAATTTACATATAACATAGGAAGGATGAAATGCAAGTGAAAAGGTATTTTTGGGAAAAGTTCAGATAAATTGACCTACAATCACATACTGTAGCTATAATAGTAATCTAAAGGCATTTGCAGCTATAAAAGTGGCGTGACCTCTGTTTTTTCTTACATCGAATGCCAGTCGCACTTAAATCTGTTCTCCTTCTCTCTCCTTCAGTTACGTGAACTGGTTTCAAGCACATTTTATAAGTAATTATCACAGGCTGTCCCGAGGACGTTAGTGATCATCGTGGTCGCATATGATACTACGGACAGTACTGACCGTTCCTATGGAGAACGAAATAGGTGTACTCCGTTCTTAGAACTTCCTGAGTGCATCTGCAGATTGAATCGACTTCTGGGGTCCTGTCATCACCAGTGGGAGCATCACTACCTTCATTTACTTGCAAATGATTGCCATTGAGAACAAACTTTTGAAGGCGAGGTTTTGTGTGGTCATCGTTGAAACAACCAACTTCTTGGATTTCTCTCTCACACTTTGGTTTTGCTGCATAAGTGTAAAACATTGTTATTACTAACCTTTGTTATGTAGGAACACACTCTTATTCGCGTTTGTATGGCATTGACACAAGTATTTGAGCGTTAATGTGGAGAGATATTATGTGTGCGTTATCTTTAACGCATGGGCATTCTTTGCTGAAGGCAGTTTAGCCATGATAAGTTTATAGTAGAGTAACGACCCAGTTTATCACGCATCAGTTGGCTTCAGTAAATTCTTATGTGTCAACTCACATTTCACTTTCACTAAGATCTCTGAAGATGTGACGTTGCCTGCTTCATTTTTTGCCACGCACGTATAGCGCCCGGAATCTTGAAGTTTGACTTTTTCCACAATATAAGACGTTTCTCGATTGTCTTGAATGACATTTCCGTCTTTTTTCCATATTATCCTCGGGCTTGGAACTCCCTTGGCTTGACAGGTCAAAATCAGAAGCTCGTCTTCCTTAATTGCCTTGCTTTTTGATGTTAGCTTGGTAATTTTTGGTTCCTCTAAAATAGAAAGAAGGTGGAAGTATGTATAAAATGTTGTCATTTTGAACAGAACACGGAAGAAGGGTTTTTTCTTTAATGTTTGATCCGAGTATAACTCTTTCGATGGTCGAGGAGAGGGGTGCTTTTGAGATTAAGCAATAATTGTTATGACTTGTGTTGACCACATTCTAAGAGAATTGTTCCAGTGAATATCGTATCTTTTTACCAAATTGAAGCCGGTTGAAACTTTCTCTTAAACTTTCTATTTCTCGTGTACGTATATTAAGCAGTAAACAGTTAATCTTTTAAAAAGAAAATCGACCACACGAACAGGAAAACATAAAACAAAAGAAGAAACCTACAAAAACACTCAATAAATAAGCACAGTACCCACTTAGACGAATCACAAAATTATATTTTATGACCAAAGTCAGTGTTATACTACGTTACTCATTCCAGATCCTTTGCCTACAAGATTGTACTTTGTATATGCATCAGTTTAGGACTGGGTTTAACCCAGTTCGCAGAGAAAACGGAGATACTATATAACATATTTCTTTCCCTTACCATGAACAAAAAGATTTGTTCTGCTCCTTAGCAGTATTCCATCTTTGTCTTTTACCAAGCGAACTTCGTACCGCCCTTGATCCGACCAATCGACATTTGACAGTTGGAAGGAGCCCCCAGAACCATGCTCATACTTCTTAATCGAGATTCGTCCAGAATATCGAGGATCTTCTGTAGCCTGGGTCGTTGTACTGTTGACCGTGTACAGTGGCACGAAAGACATATTAATGTACCTTCCCCATACCAGTGCCTTGAAAGCTTTCTTGTCGAGATCGTTAAGGGAGTATTTCCACGCGAAGTGCACAGGATGATGACGAATTACTGTGTTTCTTTTTGGAGGAGATTTGGAGATATACGATGAAGGGGGTGCCTTCTGATAGATAATAATGGAAAATATATTAGTGTTGCCAGCTTGTAACAATATTTCTTCGTTTCTTATCAAAATTTGTCTGTTTTAACTCGCACCGTGATGGTCTATACCAAGGAAATAAGAAGAACCGGTAAATGATGAAAATAATAGGAGCTTTACTTTATTAGATCATAAAGCCGGAGTTCAGAAGAAACAGACAGTCTAAAAACAACTAAGTGCTCCTGTTTTAGAAGTCTTCATGTTACCTTTAACAACTTTATGTTGCAGTTAAGAAATTTCATTAAAACAACAACAACAACAACAACAACACTTTATTGTACCTATAGAGCATACTGTGTATACCATAACTACGCATATATATAATAAAAAACAAAACATTAACAATATTAGGGGTACTGGCTCCCTGTAATAACTGTAAAGCTAAAAGTGCCAGGGAGCCGGTCTACAGATAAGATTTTTTGCTTGTTATGTCGGAGGTACATGTACTTTGACGCACACACAAGCACACACACACACGCACACGCACACACAATTTACACCACACAAATAAATAAATAAATAAATAAATAAATAGATGAATGAATAAATAAATAAATAAACAGATGTATTGTTCAAAGAGCAAGTTAGAGAGAGTGGTTCGAGTCATCAATATAATTTAAGAAATTCGTTTTTGAGATTTTTCTTAAATTGCCTGAGAGAAGGAGATTTGACATGTTCTGCAATGGAGTTCCAAATCTTTGGTCCTTGAAATCTTATATTGAATTTACCATAATTTGTTCTTGCTCTTGGAAGGTAATATGATTTTCTAGCTGCAGATCTTGTGTTATACTTATGAATATGGTCAACAGCAGTAAAAAAGGTATTAAAAACAGAAGGTAATAGCTGATTATGAAATTTGAACATAAAAATTGCTATATGAAGTGTCACAAGATCATGCAGTTTGATAATATTAAGTATAACTAATAGAGGACTTGAATGCTCATCAAATTTTGAAAATGTAATGAGGCGTATAGCTCTTTTCTGTAAGACAAAAAGAGGATGGTGAGTAGTTGGATAGGTATTACCCCAGGCAATTAACCCATAAATTAAAAATGGATAAATGAGTAATGAATGAGAGTAATGAAAATATCGGTTTTTCCACCTCCTCAAAAAGGCCAGTTTTAAAGTATAGTGAGCCAGTGATACCAGTTTCCTGACCAGTTTTGTTCAGAATATTAACGTCAGTTACCTTCACGATGAGCACGATTTTCTCCGAGACTATGTCATTAAATTTGCCAAAACGCAGCCGACAGCCATAGTTTCCACCATCAGAAATTGACGCATTTGACAGGCGAAATGCCACACGTGATTGAGTAAAGTCTCCAACCCAAGAGAATCGGCGGATGTAGTTCGGTCTGTTCTTTTTTAGATTTGGCTCAGGTATCACAGACTCGTCGGAGGTCATCACTGTGATTAGATACTCATCTATGTAAGCATTCTTCCATTTGCCAAAGTTGAGTTCGTGGAATTTTTTTTGTTTTCCGGCTTTATAGCTCCATTCAAAAGTGGCATCAAAGCCTTCGTTGACGATAACCGGATTTTCTCCATGAAATGTCAGAGTTCCTGCGGTGCAAACTGTATAGAAGAAAACAAATATTATAGGACTTTAATTCACGTGGTCACATGGTACCCTATAATTACTTTATCGTTTCAGTAGTTAAAACAAAAAAGGCATTGCTGAGTAACATTCATGTAAAACCCTCTCAGTGGAAATGGCACATCACTCTTAAGAGCTTGGGAATGAGGAAACGGATAAGCTCTCTTCAAGAGCACGAGTAGATAGGCGGTCTAGGTGAAATCAAGAATCCATCTAAATTTATTTTATCTTATAATGAGATTGAGTTGCACAGCTAGTACAATTGATCTTCCTGCTTCAGATACTAATCACAATGCATACGAGGTTATCCAAACAATTCCTCGCACTAAAATAAATCAGTTTCAGCTGAGCTGAATTAGTCATACCTGAGTGTTTTATTTCATTTTATTCTTGTTTTAGATAAAGGGGTTTTCTGTGGTTTCTCAGGAGAAGCTGTTTTTGTTTGAAGCCTAAATTATGTTAATTAGTTACTTGTCTAAAGAAAACACCGGATGTGCGATGGATTGAAAGCTTTTCAGTTTTTAATAGAAATACGGTTATGAGTCTGTAATTGCAATAGAATTGTACAGTGTATGAGAGAATATTCAGTGTTTTAAAGTTTTTGCTCTTTCTTTTTGTCTAAATCTAAATAAAACAGCAAGAAAACCAACCGGTTAGTAAGAAACCTTTTCCGTGAATTTGTAAACATTTAGGAGCAAATAGTGACGCTTGTTAAGTGTTTGGAAAAGAATAATTTAACATCGTCACTGATTATGTGTGTGATCCACATATTCATAGTTTTGCGCAATACCCGCATGCAACCGCGTGCACTCCAATGAAAGGAAAAGATTACCTGCGCTTCAAATTGATCACCAAGATGACAATCCGTGAGTTAGTATTCCATTGGTTTAGTCGAAACCAGGACTGCTTTGCTGTGCTTCAAACCCTTACCCTTCATCAGTCAAGTTTCAACAAGATTAGAATGCTTCAGGAATGTGGGGATTGCCATATAAGGAGGACTACATTCACTTTCTCCTGCATGAGTGTCTCTCACGTTATCATTGTTCTTTTTTTTTTACAGGTGATCAATTATTTACCATTATAGGTTTTTTTTTTGTAACTTAAGTAAATTAAGTTTTTCTGTTAGTCCAAAAAAAGCTACGAAAACATGAAGATATATACGCTGTCATGAAAAGGAAGACGTTGTGTTTAATATCATGCTATTCTTTTGTCTTTTACTAAGCACAGGGAATGAACCTTTTAAAGATATATCTTAGTTATAAAGCCTGTTCATTCGGAATCCGTCTGATTTTGTTGTATTCTTGAGGCACATGAGGAGACTAATATCAAGTACTCACTCATGATGCTGATAGTGAAATATTGACGTCAACATGATTGTTTGGAGATTATCTACTTTGGAGACTAAAAGGGCACGCTGGTTTTTGGAACAGAATATATAAAACATACATATCTTGACCATCTTTACTCTATTAAGCCATTTCGACGAAATACAATAGAATAGACAGTATGTTATTTTGTCCGTGCCAGCGGATGTTTATGCAGCTGCAGCATTTCCCTATCCAACACGTTCTTTGTTTGCACTACATTATCCTCGTGCGTGCAGGTTTCTCAGTATTTTCTAATGGATACTTTCACATGAATAACTTAAGTTTGTAGTATGTCTCTAGTCATTTCTGATTGCAGACCACATAAGAAACAAAGAACCACGTTTTGTGTCTTTTACCTTCAGTGAGCTGCATCAGAATCGCCATCAACAACGCTGCCTTTTTGCCCATCATGTGCCCTGGAATTAAAATGATTTGCAATTTAAGCTTTACTTTGATTTTCTTGTTTTGCTAGTTATATACTGGATATGCAACTTACCCATCACGTAAAAGAGAGCGAGCTTCCGTCTTTTGCGAACTGAGCATGTATGTTGTGAATTTGAAAAGATCCTTTGCTTATATTTAGCTTTGTTTGTTTTGTTTTTTTCTGTTCATTGTTCATACAACTATCAGCTGACAGGATGCTCAATATGATTATTTTAAAGTTGGGTCTCGTATAACTTATGGTGTATGTCCATGACAGGATGCTCAAAAAGATTATTTATAGATAGGATAAAACATGTACACAGTGGTTGTAAAATTGGTAGCTTGGGTCTCGTATAACGTATGGTGTATCTCCATCACAGGGTGTGGTGGAGGAGTTTCCAAGTTTACATTATGTTGGTCCTAGGCATATCCACACCGAGCATAGGTTAATACATTATACGTTTTATTTGTACACCGACACACTAAATGCATTCTGTTGAGTCTCGTAGAGTCTTATTCTCATCAAGCCAGATAAACCCGGAGAAATGACGAGTTGAAAATCACGATGCTCAGGTGTTAGTTGTTATTTTTATTTTCCTTTTTTTTTTTCGGAACAAGAGTAGGACAAAGGCTGTTCAAATGAAAACTAGTGCCACTCATAGTCTAAAAACCCGGTCTCAGCTCGGTATTTGGCCTCGCGCGCTTTGCATGAAACTTTGGATAAAGTAGTCTGATACCGGATTAAATATTAGCAACGTGCCATTTCCGTCATTTCACTTTCCCAGTTTGAACAAGATTTGAGAAATTACCCCTTATGTTTGAAAAGAATCTCGTAATTTTTTTCAATTTCGATCGATGAACTGTTGGATGGTGCTACATGTTGCCGCCCACAGGTGTCCCCTGTATACATGTCCCTGCGATATCTTTGTCGCTGCTATTTATTGTCCCTGTGACATGCTCCTGCTTCCTGCTTCCTCCTTCCTGATCCCGTTGACGGAAGTCGTTTCATAGCCAGTCACCAAAATTGCTGATTCGCCCATGACGAACTTTTGTTGGGCCTGAGCTTATCGAATAGGCTAGTCATAACGTAATTCCTTAACCTAGATTTGGCGCATGAAATGTTTGACGTGAAATGAAACGTATATCTTGTTCATTCAACTTCCTGTTGTTACTTCACTGATGCATGAACGCAATCTGGTTTGACCGGTTTGACCTGCGCCAGTTCATATACACCACGAAAATGAAGTGTTTTTTTATTTTCTTTAGCTGCAGTACTTATTATAAATGTTTAATCATAAATATTACAATTTCCTCGGATGTGATTGGCTCATAACACCACCGATTAATCATTAATTGGACACCTATTGTTCTGTAATCGGATACTTCTTTGTTCTGTAATCGGACAGTTGGCTTAACCAATCATAAGCAAGAGCGAAATTTAAATGCATCAATCAGCATTACACTGCTTTTCAATGAAAAAAGCGATTGCCGGTGTGAGTTTGTGGCATCTCGAAAGGCGAATTTTGTTAATTGTTGGACAACTTAAAATGTAAGGAACAGTTTGTGGTCAGGCGAAGAACGTGAACAGTCACTATGGAACGAAAGAAGACAGGGAATTTTCGCCGATCGGACGCGTTTGTTTAGTGCACGACGTCGCCAGCAAGCTGTGCTATAGCCACTCTGCAACTTACGGCTCAATGTCAATGAACGTCGTTAATTCATTTCAAATTCATGGAAGACTTTTAACTTTGTTGTGATGGACTGTGATGGACAAATATTCCTCGATAATTAAGCCGTCAAGAAATCGGTAAGTTTGGATTGTGCCGACCCGCTAAGATACAGATTTTTTCTGTCTTGAATATTTCCTTTGAATGCCTTGTAAACTTCTGTGAAAAAATAAACTAGTATTCTAAGTTTCAAAGGACCTGTTAAGTTCAAGTTCAAGGTTTAGGAAACTCCATGGGTGTTGCTATGTCGCCCACCCGGGGGAACCCCTTTCTATGATTTATGTTGATTCTGAAGAGTGTGACAGCAACACGATATTCGCCAAGGGGTACATATAAGTGTTTTGGCAGTTTCTTTTATTGACTGCCTTCTACGCAATTACAGAGTCAAGCCGGAGGCAAATATATATTATAATAACTAATGATGATGGCGCGTTGTAAAAAATATCAGCGTGACAAACGTGACAAACGATCACACGCAATAAAAATCAGACCAACTACAGTCGACTCCATATAGCAGCAAGACTTTAATAGAGGGTAACACACTATCTAGTAAGAACTGACTTGCTCACTGATTGACGTTTACGTGAAGGGTTTCTGTGAAAACAGTAAGTAACGACCTTTACGTGTTATTTACACGTGACGATCTATTGCTTGATACCATAGTCTGCATAACTGCGGACTCAAGGATACGGAACAAACTTCATTTAAATTGCTAGGCGTAAAAACAGGCACGTAACAAAATATACTAAATCAATATATCGGAACAGCCAATGCGGTTATGTTATAACAGACTTCTGACACATTAAGTAAAAAGAGAGTAAGAAATTAAAGAAAATATAGTGGGCCATCATTTTAAGGAATTGTCAAGTCTCACGTGGATGAGCTTCATGGTTTGAACTAGTGTCCAATACGGTGCGAGGTCAGAAAATTCGGTGGATGGAATAATGAACGCTTTGCATGAGTCCTTAATGTGCCTTTCTGTTTCCTCCCGCACATTGCAAATTAACCTAAATTTAACAAATAAAAATGTCTGTCTTCTAAACGGCGCTCTTACTGAGCTTCAGTAAAATCCCGTCTCCTGTAAAATAATAATGAAAACAAGAACAAATTAGTCAGCTTGTCAAAATCGCTGTAGTTAGCATAAAATGTAACGATAAATGTATCCCTCCAAAAAAGGATTGTGATAACTCTGATATTGATAGTGCAGTCCGATTTATGATATCTAGCAGTATAGGATTGTAGTATTTTTTACTTTTGTTTGTTGATAGATATAATCTTAGTTCTGAATGATGGTGTATATACTCACGTGGATTCCGTGTTATAAAAATCTTGAAATGAATTCTTTGTGCAGATGGTGATTCACCGGACATAGCTTTCTTCTTCAGTTCGCACATCAAGTTAAAGACCTCGCCTGGTCTCAGACACATAGTGTCCAAAGAGCCATTCGTGGATATATTTATTCTGTTCCTGTATTTTCGCTCAGTCTTAGGCGGCTTTGTAGAGTTTACTTCCAGGCCTGCAACAAACTCTCTTGATGTATGTTCGTGCAGCTCGCGGGACCAGATGATTATTTGCACATCCTTCGGACTAACAGTTGTCTGTGCCAAGCAATCTATATGAGCGTCACGTTCTGGGCAGAAGATACCAACTGTAGTGTTTTCCTCTTCTGCAAAACGCGGTAGAATGTAGCCTTTAGGCAACTCAGAATGTTTCCAGTTAAATTCGACCCTCTGCTAGGCGGGGAGAGGGGACCGCTATATTTGTTACCATGCAAACCATGTGGACACAGGACCATGCTGATTAGAGATATACACTTCACAGCCACTTATTTATACGGAAAGTAAACTAACTTACTATTAGCTAACTGCGCATGGATTGAGTGCGAACGTGCAGGCTTATATAGCTATTTATGTATGATAAACCAAATATGACTAATCTTGTGCGTGTTGGACGTTTTGATTCATTGTATTTCTAGAGCACTGTTTAATTACAGCAGTTTACAAACCATAAGAAAAATATTTTATTTTTAATCTTACCGAGGAATACGGGCAAGGTTAAAGGAGTTGAAGAGGGATTCTCTTGTCCCTTGTAATCCGCAGTTGTTTCCTTCTGTGCAGTTGTACTTCCTGTCAGAGGTGCTGTGAGGGTGGTTTAACAAATATTTTTCATAATATTAATCAATATAATATTAATGATATTAGTCAACATGTGTGTATATTGTATGCAATGGTTAATATCAAAGTAGATAAAACATTTCTAAACTAGCAGTCCATGCAATTGGTTGTCATGAGTTGCTTGTACGTAATAAGGAAAAGGTGCCTTGGAGTTGTACAAAGAGGTTATTATAGGGAAGGAGTGCAATACGGCGTCTGCAGTGCGAGAGTTCTATTCAGTGTTAGGTTTTAAGCAGAATGAATGATGTAACCACTAACCAGGACATTCAATGATTTGTAAATTGTACGAGGTTTTCTTGTTGGTTTCTGTACCATCATCAACGTTGCATCTAATGCTTATTCCGTTCTGCATATTCAACTTTCTTATCGTGAGTTGGCGTCCTGCTGAATTTACTTCAATTCTTTTTTTGAATGCCGGAGTCACAAGATCGGTAGAACCGGACGCGTTAATTCTAACCGCGACCGTCCAACTCTTCAGTGGTCTCGACATGTTTATGTATTCCCACGTAAGTGCTAGGTTCTTCGCAGTAGATTCAGCGATTGCTGTACATTCAAAACTTGAACTCCCTCCAATAGCAGCCATTTTATGATAAGATCGCGAGTCTCCAACTGCAACTGAAGTGAACAATGTCTTCTTAACTCTTGGACGTACATGCAAAGTCATACCCCGGGGCAGAGGTTTCGTTGTGTTGATGTATTTTGAGGTATTTCACCATTTCATTCATACATTTCGTAGCCTGGTGTAACTACACAATATGCCTATTTTGGCAATTGTGGCCCATAAGGGGCTCTGGTAGGGGTCGATGACGTCATCCAAAACGGCGTCTTTTGGGACCAACAAATGGGACACACTACAAGATGACTACATTTATAATTTCCGCGCTGGCTTACAACTTCGTTACCAACTTCGTTCAAATATGTGCTAAAAGTTGCCTAAAGAGATGTCCACAGCTTCTGCAAAAATGAACTTTATCGAAAACAATTATCCGGAAATAATTTTGAGAAACCCGCGGAGGGAGGGTGAACCGGTTCCCCTTGCGTTCTTAAATTATGTGCTCTCTGGGGCACGTCGACTTGGCTTTCGGCTAAAATCTTGTGATACACTCACCGTTTAAGGCCATTAAAATCACTGAAAGGGACAGAAAAGAAATTACAGTTAAAAACAAGTCAAACTAACCGGTGTCCTCGTTAAAGTTTACCGTCTATAATATTGATCTATTGGTATAGCTAACATATTATACGGTACTTAGGTTCATTCATCTAACTTTACAACTACACTTCAATTTATATCAGTCAAGTAGTTGAGAAAGATCTTACTTACGCGACAGGAAGATATTCATCTCGTTCATGCTGCCCATTTGATTATGTCTTCAAAGTGACTCAACTAAATGAAAAAGTTGTCTATTTGGCTTACAAAGAGATGTTGACTATGCACTTTTGGGGGAAAGTCCCCGCCCAGAATCAGGGCCAATCAGATTTGCATACCGCGCAGCCATGACTCACCAACTGCGTATTTTGTTTATGTTTTCAACCCTAACCAGCATAATGCAACCCTAGCAAGCATAATGTTTTATTAAAATGCAAACCTTGCAGGAAAGTGTGTACTCTGCTGGATTTTTTAATGGCTCATTGCGGTAATCCTAATTTGTTAAAGATGTAAAGAAATAACAAATGCGAGACCAATTAAATACCGGTACTTTGTATAGCGCCAAATGAAATCACTGAAATAAAATGTTTTCTCTCTCCCATTTTCTTTAAAAATACTAGCACAACAACGCGGTCAGATATTCTTCTATATGAAATGAACATGTAGTAGCAGTGTTTAGACTGGTAAAATCAATTTGGAGTAAGTCCATTATTTTTCCGGTGATCTGAAGCGTGTCTAACTCAACCAAGTAATACTCTGACTAGTATTAATAAGTATTCATGATTCTCCCGTTGTCGAGCGAAATTTCTTGGGCCGTTTTAATGATGCAGCTAAAAAAAGTGGTCCAGGTTTCATAACGGAACAGAATGCGACAGACGGGCAAGTAAATAGGACCATAACAGGGCCATAAATGGTAACTGGGTACAACAGGCGAACAGACATTTTCATAGCATCTGCGCAATTCGTTGTGCGGTTTCTTATAGTCAGCTTGGTCCACTAATACTGTTAACTAATATAAGGGTTGAAAGTAGTTTTTGTAAAACAGTTATCGTTCCAACCCGAGCGTCGGCTGGCAATCAACTAGAACTGCTTTTTATCTGTACTGAGCAGGAAGAGAGACAGAAATACAAACGGACAGAAAGAGTATATTTTCCTTTCCTGTTATACTTTTCTATAGGTAAGAGTCGCAGGGTCTACAGTTTCAGCCATCGCTTTAGGCGGTTTTTATTTAATAATTTACAGCTTTGTTCTATAATATACAAACTGTTCATCAAATATATATATAATAACACACGAACCACCAAACGCTAAATAATAAAGGGCGTTATAATCTTGTGCTTTGGCCATAATTTGACCGGGGTGAAAACCTTGAATGCGAACCCCCTCTACTTGCTGTAATGAAGTAGGACTTTATATATATATATAGTTTTTTTTTTTTTTTGCAGATATATTATATTGATATAGTTGTATTGATAATTACAGCATATA
Organism: Plumapathes pennacea; assembly: GCA_964036295.1. NCBI lineage: Eukaryota > Metazoa > Cnidaria > Anthozoa > Antipatharia > Myriopathidae > Plumapathes > Plumapathes pennacea. Next base: position 1,204,901 of record OZ038466.1, read on the forward strand.
GCAATTTGTGTGAAAGCAATGTCATCTTCTGTAAAAGCTTTGTAATTGCTATACCGGCTAAAATATTATGAAAAAAACAAAAGCCCGCTCGAGTTGTCTGATTTGTTTGTCATTGGATCAGTACATATTGACTAAATTGGTATCAAGACTCGTGTTACATGTTCAAATCATGGTCAAATATTCAAGTGTTCTCTTTAATTTTTTTCTATTTTTACATTATGGTTTATATTCAACCTGCGCAATCTTGTGAAGCACTGGTGATTTGTTATTTTGGAACTATTCAATTTCCGTCTTCTGCATGATAATGGCTGCACATTCTATACAAGAACAAGCCATGAAGGAAATACTATGATGCGGGAGAAGAAAACAAGAAAGAGTTAGAAAAAATATTGATTAAAACAGTTCACATAATTATGTACAACAAACTTTTTTATGTCGATTACAGTATAACCAGCGTTAGTCAGCAAGAGGGAGGGATGGTAGTACATTTTACTCAGAATCTAGAGAGTAACTTAATATATATTCCTTTTTTCTACACTATAGTCTAGCTCCCCAAGGAGTAGCGATTCTAGAGGACCTTTTCACGTTTTAATAGTTTTATTTAATCAGCAAGCTTTATACTTGTAGCCTGCGTAGATCTGTAAGAACAAAGCGAATCTATATGTAACAGCTACAAGGAAGATAATAATCGATAACATGATCGAACACAGAGAGAAAACAGAGATAACGACCCAGCAGTTAGATGTTGGCCTTACCGAACAGACAAATCATTGTGCAGTAAGACATCGAAGACAACTCCACGGCTGATGCCCTCGGTGTGCGTGGATAAAGAAGCTGAGTGTTTGAAGAAGCTACAGAATGGAGAAAGTTAATGACCAGTAAAATATAGAAACATAATGTTATCCGTGAAATATATGATTGACGTATTATTAAGAGCAGCAGAAACTAACATTTTAAACAAGTTAGTAATATTTACCAAGTGTTGGCTTGACTGGAGATGATCCTGGATAGAAAAATACATCAAGAGTTTTTAATTAAAAAAAGCAAATATAATTCCCCTACGCGGTACTAGCCATTCCTTTTCTTGTAAATGATAAATACCGATTAGTGTGCTTGTTACATGGCATCGAGGTCGTTCGGATTGCGCGGTATTAGTATTATTATATCCATGAATATCCGATCGCTGTTAAGAAAATGACGGCGAAAGCACGAAGACCAACAGCAAGAGCGAACAATAAGAAGAAAGATATCTTTAATGGAAAAGAAAAATAATATATCGCTATACTGACTTGGACATCTCCTACTTTCTGCAACGAAGATCCTGATGATATGCCTCTCAGGAGTAGCTCCAGGGTGTCCAGTCCTCACGACCTCACACATAAGGTTGAAATTATCGGCTCTCGTTAGATGCAGGAAAGTAAGAGTCCCATTTGAAACAATGTGCACAGTCCCTTTGAATTTGGTATTGTTCAAAATGCAGTGGCCACTGGTATTCACGGCAGCAAGAAACTCCCACGACAACTGAATCACGCTTCTGTTTTGAAACTTCCAGACCAATGAGAACATTTCATCGTTCCGGATTCGTTCCAGTGCCAAACATATAAAAGTCGCCTTTTTGCCAGGACAAAACACTTTCTCGTCGGCGTTTTTGTTTCCTACAAGATCAAAACCATTAGCATTAGACCTGCTTAAATAGAATTAGCTCTCAAGGATTTATGGATTAGTGCAATAAATCATACTTTGAACTACACATAGGGCATATGTAGATGACAATTGCATGTTAGGTGAAAAAGGAAAAGAAGACTAAAATGATGTGAACTGTTGTACGATCTGTATAAATTATTGCATTTTGTTTGGCTCAGGGGAGCAGTGCTGTCCCAGAGAGCTGTTTTACTTACTATGTTGTCCTCTTGAGAAGCATGTCGTTACTAGAAGGCAGGCTGTGATGCAAACATAATTATATACAATACATTAAGTAATCATGTTAAAATACTCAGCTCATCTGAGTGAGTTGGTCTGAGTTTTCGTAGAATTATGAGCAAACCTATTACAGTCGAACCTGCACTAACGGCCGCCTCCCCACAACGGCCACCTCTACAGCCAACGGCAACGGCCAGCAGTTCGTTTTCCGCGCAAACCCAAAAATGCACTTAAAAATAACCTCTACACAACGGCCACTCAACGAATGAATTATAATTGAAATTCCACACTTTAATTGAGGGAGTGCAGTTTAACTTTTCGCCAGTACACGTACTAATAGAACCTGGTTCTTGGTTCACGTTTCCATTAACAAGTTAACTGCATGCGAATGTCAATTTTGCTCTAATGTTGGTATAAAAAACGTTTGACATTCTATGAAACTTGAATGAAATACAGTCGTACCTTCACACAACGGCCAAAAACTTTTGCCCCCACGGTGGCCGTTGTGTAGAAGTTCGACTGCATTCATTTTGTTTGGCTAGAGAAGAACTGTTTACATTGATGTTGTTTTACTAAAAGTTGGACCCAGGCATCCGTTGTATACTTCACTGATCTAAACTTGTGACCATCCTCAAATCAATGCTTTCGGTGAGTATAATGCCGAAAGGAATTTGCACGTCATCTTTGACGAGCTGGATTTGTTTTAGCTTGAACGGAGAAACCGGCCGGGAAAGGTTTAATATGTCCCTAATGAAAAAATCGTGATTCTAAATAACGAATGCACGGAGTATTTTGCCTTCAGTCGGCTATATAGATGTTAATATTAGCGTCAATATGTAGATGATGAACTGAGGAATATTTACCGATAGCAATGAGTCCCGTTTTCATCCTGTCTTGAACAGCCACCATTGATCCAGTTAAATTTCGTTCAATCCACAGTCGACTTTGAAACATATAAAAAGCAAAAAGATCATTGGTCCTCTTGAGGTTTTGCAATGCCCGCATTTTTAGACCGATCACGAGTTCAACATGGGAATGGGTAGAGGGAGATTCCCGGTCTTGAACAGATATTGCCTTATTATGTGATCGCCTCACGAAACACGAAGAACCAGAACCTTTCTATAGCGTCTTGTTAATTGTCCACAATGCAGAAAGAAACGATATCGGCTGCATGGCGTAAATTCGACTAGGAATCCAGTTTCTATCCGTGTTTTTAATAAATATGATAGTGCTAATCGAAATTGGCATTAGCATTAAGTAATCAACAACAACATACCACCCTCGTTACTTCAGATGTAATATATCTGAGTGTTGCTTATCAAATGTATAAAGATTTATTTAATGCCCGGCTACTACTTTAGTTTCACCGGAAGCTATTCCGCAATAAGGGTTTTGCCGTGCCATGCCGAATTGACGAGTTTAAAGTGAAATATTTTACATTCTCCCCGGATAAACGAAGTAAAAGCATTACTTATGTGGTCTGGGTGATGATAAGTAGGTTTTTGCTTATGCTGGCATGTATTACAAAGAAACACATAGGCCTGTATACACATGATCACTTTAACAGATGGAATTCAACGTGTGTTTTAGTCGTGGGAAAATAGATAAAGACAACGACGACAGTAGCAACCATTTATTCTAATTGATTACAATATTCTTTCCAACTAACAACTCAGCTAAACAAACAAGAAACTAGCATATAAAGCACTCTTGCGTCTTATTTATACTGAACGCATTTGTCAAGCGGTGACGTCACAAGATTACAGCGAGAATTAAAAATCCACCACGACTATACTAATGTAATAGAACTGAATGCTGTTCAATTTGGGAATAATTGTATGAGAAAAATTCCGAGGACTGCCAAAATTAGAAGAGGCCTGCGGTCTCGTCCAATTTGGCAGTCAGAGTAAAGGCCTGTGCAAACGAACGCAACATGTTGGCACAACATCGCCCAACATTGTTGGGCACAACATGTTGCGATCGTTTGTACACCATGTTGGGCGATGTTGCATGATGTTGGCACATGTTGTGTGAAGTTTGAAATCATTCAAACTTTGCGCCCAACATCTGCCAACATTTCTTTTGTCCTCGTGGTCAGTGAAGCACATCGCAACATGTTGCGTTCGTTTGGACGGGTTTGCGCAACATTGTTGGCCTCACGCTTGCGCACTGAATGCTCTGTCAATTCGGTAACCATGAGGACTTAATCGTTTCAAAGAAGATGGCGGAAAGTGAAGTGCTCGTTGAAGGCCGTTTCAGCCGCAAATAAGGATAAAGTGGTCGGAGCAGGAAGTTGACGAGCAAATCCATATGCTCGAAGAGAGTCTGTTTTTAAAAACGAGTACCGCAACCTCAACGTGCACACTTGAGCGTTTTAGTTTGATTGAACTCTTCCAGAAGGGCAGTAATTAAAATGCATTTCCGCGCTTTCCATCGTCTGTGTTGATCGGCCGCTATATTATAGACGCATACGGTTTTGCAAAAGCATTTGGGTTAATATCGATCCCAGATCCCCTTTCGGATTAGTTTCACGCAACATTGCCCAACATGTTGCGATCGTTTGAACACCCTCGGCCAACATCGCACAACATTCAACCAACAATGTTGGGCGATGTTGTGCCAACATGTTGCGTTCGTTTGCACAGGCCTTAACTTTTCGTGGTGGATTTTTAATTTAGTCCTGTTACGTGTTACTTATATTGTATACGAGTTAATAGATAATAAGCAATTATTGGAGGGGGTTGAGCAAAATATCGTGATTCTGCCTGTGACGAACAGATCAATAATTGATCTGCGAGACACTGGAAAATCACACTATTTTGCAATAACCGAGTTCAATAATCGTAGTATCATTCGAGTGAGCTTGCATTTTACAAATTATTATTTGGCTTAAAATGTGTTGGGAAGCGCGCGTTGTAGCGAAAACGAGCTGCCATATTCACACAGGTGGAGAAAACTGTGCATGAGAAGAATAAATAATAAATAAAATTTCAAAAATTTCGCAAATAGGCAAAAAATAAATAAAAAATGGCGCGGTTTATCGATCTCCTGACCTGTAGATTATTTTCATTATGATTTAAATGCTGTTATTGTGTGGCGACCCAATAATTTAAATAATTCGCTAACTCCCAAGTTCCTGGTATCAAAACTGCAAATGTTTACCTGGAATCAAACCGGAAACAACGAACAATGTAAAACACTTTATATTTCTTTTATTAGAAGAAAGAAGAAATTAATGTATCCTGTATCCACGCCTAATAAATTCCTGTATCAGTGCACTGGTCCAGCAGCATAAAAGCACGGCGTGATTCCTTTTTATCCGCGTAACCATGTTAACCACCTAACAAGTAAACTGACAAGTAAACTGACTGGCTGTAGTTTTGAAAAGTTCGAAACTATTTCGTAGGTTCGATATCACTTCAGTAATTGCTATCGAATTGCATGAAGGGAGTGTCAATTGGTCCAAATGCCCCTTAGCACGGTCGGGCAATACTGAACATAATAATTATAAACAAACTTTCCAATGTGAAGTGATTGGTGCAGCACTCTGAAACTAAACTGACAAACAAATAGAAAAACATCCTGATCCACTATGATTTTTGACTATTTATTTTGAACAGTGAGATTTATCTATCGGCGTTTTATTGCGGTATAGTTCCGTGGTTATCTGCCCGTGATCAAGTCGATTCGCCTTGGATCTCGCCATTAGCCGAAAACCGCCAATACAAGGAAAATACCCGATTGTTTTCCTTTCGACGCCGGGTAAAGCCGTTCCACGAGTTTATCCGCAGCTGACTGCAAATGGAGTGATGTTCTGTATTGTACTGTACTTTGCTGTTCAGCTAGTACATAGTAGGGCCTTTGTCGATTGGTTTTCGACGGCATAATTCAGCCAAGTTCCGTTGCTGTTACCATGGCGATTGCTGCGGATGAAAAACATGACATTAGCTAAAACTTAAAACAATAGAGATTACAGATTCAAATCATACAAGAAAATATTGATGTTTATCTTCAGTTGCAACTTTCTCGAACGCTCCTTTATCTTTATTAGGGCAGAGAAAGACTGGGAGAGGATCAGATCAACAGCTCTGATTATAGAACTATAGTCCATGGAGCAGGACGTTTTTTTATCAGCAAAATATTCCACATCGGTGTTTCTCTTCATATTTGGTTTTGATCGCTGAGCTTCACGCTCGAAACATACACGAAGAAAAGCTTCTGTCCCAGTATCAAGCAAACGAGGTGTAACTTTTTCACAATAAGATTTATTTATTAGTGACTCACCTGTTAATATGCTGATATGGAGAGAAAAGACTATGGTTGCTGATGAATTAGCGACATTTTTATGCCTTGTTTTCTTTTTTATTTCTTTTTCCTTTGTTTTTTCTCCATCTTCCCTTGTCTTTTGCCCATGGATACCTTCAAAAATAAAAATACAAAATAGAGAATGGTTAAAAATTGAATATATTTTAATGGAATAAAATATAACATACGTCAAACAAGGATAGATAGAAGTATTGTAAGCTGATTATCCGTATATATAGTTTTCCTGAGCGCGAGCGTCCGACGCCTACGAATCCTGCAATCGGTTGGCTCCCTGAGCGGGCAGTTTTTTTCTTTTTTTTTTATAAACGCGGCTGATTCAATCTGATGCTTTCTTTACAGTGCTTGGCAAATCGCTTTGGAAAAAAGTCAAGTCAAGTGGACAGACTGCTACAGTAAACGGAAACGGTCAAGAGAAAAGTCAAGAAAAAGCAATCAGCTATCAAAATTTAACAGCCGTTACAAGCAAATGCACGGCTAGTTTGTCGAAAAGCCGACAGTTACATTCATGACATTGTCACACCAGCTTCAGCGACTTTGAGTTTTTCCTCCGTTTTCTCGCTTTCAGTCATTTAACGGCAGCAATACCTAGCCAAGACCTCCCGCCGGTAAATAACGTTTATATATCCGAGCTGATTGAATCAAATTTTGGCACGCATCACACGAAACATTTCTCAACAAGATGTTTGGGCAAAAGAACACACTATGAAGTTTTAATAAAACACTCACCATTATTTGGTATAATGATCAAATCGTAAAATGTCTTTGGCAGTGGTTGCTGACCGGCAACTCTAGTTTTTCTCTCGCACATAACATTGACACGATCCTTAAGGGTCAAATTGTAGATGTTGAGATTCGTCTTGTTTTGGATCTGAACTCTCCCGTTTAAAGGCGAGCGTGTGAATTCAGTCACTGCGAGTCCATCAGAATTCACGCCTGCCACCACGATCCACTCTCCATTAGGTGTAGATTTCTTTTGCACTTTCCAAACGGTAACAACGCTGGCCTTTTGAGGTATAGTTGCTTCTCCAATGACGCAGCGTAGAACTACATTCTTTCCCTCGATAGCAACTTTATTGATGTAGCCATCCTGACCTAATGCAAGTTATAAAAAAATTAATTTGATATGTTATCATAATTATCATAAGTAATTTGATTTATAAAATAACTATGATACTACGCCCTGATTGGCTAAATAACCGTGTCAGATGAGAGTACATTACACCCTGATGCGATACGCGATGTTTTTTACTTGGCTAATTATTTTATAAAAGAAATATATAACGTGTTCCCGTGTAATATATCCTCATCTCGGCGGCCTCGTGGTTTCCTACGCTACTCTCGTGTTCTCCCAACTTCCCGCGTGTTTAGATGAGGATATATTGCACTATGCAGACGCGTTATAATTACCCTTCCCTAAAATGCTAATGTCAAGCATGGTATATCAATGTTAAACAGAGACGTAGATTAATGGCAAGCTCGTCATGTAATACTTATAGGTTAATTTAACCATCAGCACCGACTGTGTTTACAGTTCAGTAAGACGAGGTAACGCTTTTGTTTAGTGTATATAGAACATAACCGAACAATGGAAAATCACCAGCCTCATGGTCAATTTGAGAAACGTGCGAAAATACTTCTATCAACACTAACTGAATTGATCTCAGGAAAGAAAAACGTGCTAATTAAATCGCGCTGTGTGTTGTTCTTGAAATTTAGATAAATCCGATGTGTACGAACTTTCCCGGAAATTTCATTATCACTTTCGAAACGGCGAGTGGGGGAAACAATTCCTACATCGAAGTGACCTCGTAATTAGAAAACTGTGTCACAAGTTAACTGCTATTATTACACGACTTCACATTTTCGAGTGCAAATACGGGCCAAAACGAGTGCAAAGATGGGAGTGTATTGCACTCGTCAGGAACCAGATCAACTGGTTTATTAGCTTACGTGATCAGTTTTCGCAAGCAAAGTTTACAAACGCGTAATTTTTTGTTCCATTTTGCGCGCGGCGAGAATGTTTGCCCTGCTTCGTTTGTCGTGTAATAGACAATTTATTACACGAAAAGTCGTGCAATACGGCTGTATTTTTACTCGTCAGTTTTATTTTTTCTCGCCTGAAGCAGGCTCGAAAAAATAAAACCGACTTGTAAAAATACTCCGCCGTATTGCACTCCTTCTCGTGTAATAACCTCTTTGTATTATAAACATATACACATATATAAGCTGTGTAGCTTGTTCGACTCACCAGATATCAATCCTGCCAAAGAGACCAGCCACAGTGCTGTTGACAAAAAGGTACAATGTGAGTCGTGATCCTACTATCCTATTAAATAACAATAAACAGTGTGAATGTCAACTCGAAACCTTTGCCGGTATGAATCATTGTGTTGCGTTTGAGTATATCGTTGTTTGTTCCTTCCGTATTTACAGCTCACATCCTTGGAAAAAACATCGGCGTAAAAGTAAATCAGGCATTCTCGAAGGCTGTATGTTTCTGCCACACTTTCGCCTTCGCCTCAGTGTTTATACAATCCACTTGTCTGACGAGACATTGTTTCACAACTGATTCTAATTATTTACCTGTCAACCAAAATACTTTGCTGGAAGCCATCTTTCACGAAAAAGCGTTAATTTTCTCTGCCGTTGCTTTCCCTCCTGCAGGAGCCTTATGAAATGCACTGGCTTGCTGCGTGCATCAGCTCTATTCTTGGGGGTTCCCCGGCCCTGGCCCTGTTTGGCACAAAAGTTATTTTTATTAATATACATGACGACACGAATGTACTGCCGCGAGTGATATTGGCCATATTCTGTTGCCGTTTAGGTGACTCAGACGTCAGCTGTGTTTAAAATGATTAAACGGACTGTCGAGTGACGCTATTGTCGTATAAATGAACTGTATTATATATCGTTACATTGCTAACAGCGAAGAGCAGACAGTAAACACACAAACATACTTCCATTTTTACTTTCGTTTTCACCGTGTTTGTAAATACCCACAATGCAACCTGCGCTCTCGTGAGGTACACGCCAGCTCTTTCTATTGCTAAAATGGGAAAACCACAGAGGGAAATAAATGCTGCATTCCATTTGAATGATGTCCAAGATTTATCAGTTTGATCAAATTCCGTTTTAACTTTATACTGTAAGGTCAGGAAGGGAAAAAATGCAGATTGGTGTTTTATGCAAGTCATGGACTAAAAATGGAAGTGATTTGGCCCTTTAACAGATGTGCTACAGTCAATCAAAGGTCAGACTAAAATTCTGGAACAACAATTCCGTCATTACTGGTGATAGAATTAGGTGCATTTCTCACAACCAATTATTTTTTTCCAAATAAATTTCCAGGATGGAAAGGGGGATGGGGGGGGGGGGGGAGGGGGGGGGGGGGTGGGGAGTTTGGGACGATAGTGGACTGACTAGAAAAGAGAAGGAGACGAAGACACGAAGCGAACAAACCTCCTTATTTTTCTAGAGTCTTCATGCTCTCGAACATCATTTGAACTTCAGAACTTTATACATCAGGCACTAACACAATTTTTCTATATACTTTTATTACTAGGAGCAGGCATCGATAATTAGGATTCATGAACCCAAGCCTATTATATTATGTTCCTATTACATATTATGTTCCTCTCCCTTTCAGTTTCACCGGCTCAGTTTACAAATGTTCCACGATATAATCTTCCCAATATAATCCTCCCAAAAGTGAAGCATTCGTTTGGCAAGTACACATTATTATTATTATTATTATTATTATTATTATTATTATTATTATTATTATTATTATTATTATTATTATTATTATTATTATTATTATTATTATTATTATTATTATATGCAACATGACCCAAAATGGACGATGATGAAACAAATAAATATTGAGTGGCTTTAGTAATTTATATATTATGTACTCAGTTGTAACTGCTTGAGTGTTGCTTTACTCCTATACCTCTTAACTGTAACACTTGAGTTGCTTTGTAACCATGTCACTATCACTGTCACAGTCAGAGCTTCCTTGCATAATAATTGAAGCTGTATTTTTTGTATCACCAGCTTAAAAAAGTTGTCTTCGGAACTGAACTACTTTGTATGTCTTGTATCAGCTGCAAAGGTGAACTTTGATAGTACTAAAATAGCATAGGACAGTATCATGACATCTGCTTTACTTGCTGTTTGATCCACGCAGCCAATGTTTTCTTTCGTGCATAGTGTCCGTTCACCTTGTTTTATGCAAGCATATTACAAGAGGCACCGCAAGGAATACCAGCCCTGCAAATAACATCATACAGTTCAGATTGAGCAATAATCTGCTATAGTAAAAATTATGACAACGTACCTGACGTTTGATAAAACTAAAAATATGAGCTGCAAAGTGGAAGTGCTGAACGGATTAGCAAATAGTGTGCAAGCATGAGATAATCAGTGAATAAAATACGACGATTTAGAATTGATGTTTATAACATTTTTTTACCTGCTGAAGTCTGTAACTTGTGGCCTTTATTGGTTTTATTATCGCTTGTATTTGTTGGTGTTTTAGTTCCTCTGATCCTGTGATAGTGATTTGTTCGGCTGGTACCTCGGATTTCTGCATATACAGATGACGGTTTTGCAGTCAGAACGTTAGCGTGTCAGTTCTACTAGATTATTGCGGGAGGCCAGCGCGCGTCGTTTTTATAGCGCAAGTCATTCGGTTTATATTCTAAGTCACGCAAGCAAAACAAGGGCGGGATAATAATGTATTTGTTTGGTGTATGTATAGAAGTGTTTTTGAAAAAGATCTCAAAGAAGAATGCGTGTGACGACTCACCAGGAGGGTAAATAACAATCAGGCGATAGAAAGTGTACTGTGGATTTCCGCCCTGCTGTACTTTTTGTTCGCACATATAGTTGGCGCTGTCTTGAAGTCTCAAGTTGGAAATCTTTAGACCACTACCGGCGGCCATGATCTGCACCCTTCCTTTAAAGGCTGGAGATGCTACACTTGTGCCGTCAGAGTGTCTTCCTGCCACTAAACTCCATTTGTCGGGTTTCATTTCAACTCTCCATGCGGTGATTTTCTCTGCAGTTGTTCTCAGTACGGTTGTTGTATTGCACAAAAGAATCACATAGTTTCCAACAAAACCAATCTTTACATCGTACTCAACGTTGTCTGCGGAAGAAATGAGTTATTACGTCAGTTACTTTTGATAAACACATGCAGCTATATTGTAAGCTAATTGCATAATATTAAAGATTCTGCTTTAATATTGTTCGCACGGAGGCCCGCTAATTGCATATTAAAGATTCTGTTTTAATATTACTCGCACGGAGGCCCGCTTTATGGCTTCCACAAACGGCTATACTTGGCCCGATCCGGAGCAGATCGTTTTTCTTCCCCTCTGTCTTCGCCGCTTCTTGACCCTGCGCGCCTAAGTTCGAGGATGTACCCCCGTTGGCCATACAGTCTTTTGTTACGGATGGCTGGCCATAGATAGGCGCTCAATTAGTGTCTCATATGTGCCTCACACTCGGGAGTACGAGTTTAATAGGGATGACTTACGGGCAATACTTCGCCAAACATTTGTTAGCACGCAACGCATTCATTTGTGAATTTGATAATTTATCTGCATCGTGTATAATGTGAGTTGTTGGGGAGTCAATCACTTGCTGACTTGTCTTGCATTTGCATAGTGATTTGTCAAATTTGAATCAAAACACTAGGCGGTACATAAACTCTTTTTTGCCGCGTGCGCGCGTTGACGCGGAACTTGTTGAACTCTCAAAGCTGATAACTATAAAGCGGGTATACTTACCAGCTGAAATCGACCTTGTTGTCACCAGCAGGTACACTGTAACTGAATAGTTTACAAAACAACATCAATATAGCTGTTTTATTATGACTGTTCACTATGACCGTGAAATGTGTTTCAATGTGAAATGTATGTGAAGTATCGGTCGTGCTCAATGAGTTCAAATAGTTGCCTTTCATTTGTACTAAGGTTAGCTGTTAAATGTTATGAGAGTGATGTTTCTCCTATCGTTATTAAGTACCTGCAGACATCAGGCTGTTTACCGAAATCATCCTAAAGGATGCAAAATTTGTTCTGTCTCTGATTCGCTTGGCCCTCGTTGGAAAATTCATGCTTATATTTGGCACGACGCTGGGAAGGGAAAGTCCCTTGGCGCGGGAAATACCCGCTTATAGATTACAATCTGTTCACCCTAACTTTCGACGTTGCAAAAAATATGCTAACGCAAGCCAGCGTTTCCAAGGCCACACATGGGGGGAGGGGGTGGGGTCATTTTGTAAGTACGTCACTCGAGCCACGTTGCAAAGTTGATGATTGAATTCGTTTTGCAGCGTACACAAGAAATTTAGGAACTTCTCTGAACGTTTCGACTGCAAGACCTGTGAGCCAAATCTCTTAAGCTGTAAGTTCTGACTATCTGGAATGACCCGACAGGCAAAACGTTCACGAGTTCACCAGAGATAAGACCGGGTATGATAACGAAATGTGCCGTTGTCACAGATAGATGCTGTTCCCGAGTCGCTGTGACGGCGGTGCCAATTTTTGACGTCAGTGGGATTTCACAAAACCTCCCATAGCGCAACAGTAAATCAGATGCAGACCCAGTAAGTCACTCGGGGGGGGGGGGGGGGGGGGGGGGGGGGGGGGGGAGGAGAGGGGGACCAGAACGAAAACGATTACTGAAAACCAAGGAAAGCTAGTGCTTGGAATAACTAGTGTTAGACTGCGTCGGCGTGGATATGGATCGAAGGTGAACCGACTAATGGTCGATAATATGAAAAGTGAACGTCGTTGTTAAAAAAAATTGGGCTATAAAGTCTAAGAACTACTTACATGAGCTGTCAGCTGACTATAAAATGAGGAAGTCTGTGCACGAGGTATTGTTTATATATTGACTACTACATGAGGAAGAGTTGGGCAGTGTTTGGCAATACTTCGCCGAATATTTGTTAGCACTCAGCGTAAAACCATTTGTGAATTTGATAATTTATTTGCACCGTGTATAAACTGAGTTGTCAAGGAGTCAATCACTTGCTCAGTGAAAGTGAAATATTTTGCTTTCTCCCCTTTTAAACGAAGTAAAAGTATTATTAAGTACTTTTGCGTATGCTGGCATGTGTCACAAAGCAAGACATCAGCGTATATATACATGATTACTTTAGCAGATGGAATTAGACGTGTCTTTGTGAGAAAATGGAGAATGATAACAACGACAGCAACCAAAGTCAACAGCACGAGTATCCTTCGATTATCAGTTTTAAATGGGGTAAGGGAGATTTCTTGAAGACGCAGGAAATATCATGCAAAGTTTCCGGAACAATCATTTCTTGGTGATGTATTTTCGTACTTTACTGACACACATCCGAAACTAAAGATGAGGATCTCTCGGCACCAAAAGAGATGAAATAATGCGGAAGTCATTTGAACAGTTTGAACGCACTATACCCTGGAAGATCACGCCGAGAGACACTGGCAAAGGATTGGATGCAGTGAACGAACACTTCAATATATCAGTTGCTGTCATCAGCACTTTTAGCCGTTCACTTACCAGCTGAGTGCTGTCATCATCATAATGAATTAGCCGTTCACTTACCAGCTGAGATCGACTGAGTTATCGTCGCCAACACGGCCAAATAGATTGCAACAAAGAGTTTACAAAATAACATCAGTACACTAATACATCATGACTTACAATGAAATATGTTTTGACAATGTTAACTATGGTGTATAATGCGTTGATTTATGCAGCTTGCCGGCTACTGAAAACTTGTACATTACAAATCCAATATCAAGAGGTAAACTCGGCCGCCACGTTTGTCTCAGCTTTATCAACAAGCCCCGTTAGTTATGTAATCTATACTCAGTGTTAATATGACCGGGGCCTTGCAAACGGCGTTGTTGGGTACATCCAACGCAGTCAGGGTCAGAGCACAAGTAAACGAATGATGTAAATATCATGTTCATCACTGTTTCAAAAACACTCGGATTTCAACTAAAAGCTTACGAGCGCCGGTAAATATCGATCGTATTACCTGCAGACATCAGGCTGATTGTCGAAGCCATACCAGTGACTCACTTAACCCTTGTTCGAAATTACTATACGTGATGCGCTCCGCTGAATGCTTTGCTGACGCGGCGAGAAGTGAGGAAAAATCCCATCACGCGGGCCGGGAAATACCCGCTCCGCTCTATATAGAAATGACTGGGTGCCAGTTGAGGGTACATCACTGGAAAACTAAACAATTTAGTGAAACGTCAGCGAACAAGACAATCAAGCAGTATATTTGCATATCTATCACGGCTATGACTGATGGGCTAAAATCAGAAAACATATATATATATAAACGACGGATAATGCGATGAACCCTAGGCTATCCACTTTCCGCTATCCTGAATTTTCGTGGACGACGAAAACTGATTCAAGTTGTCAAGAGTCTTCTGTGTCAGCACATAGTAATGTTTGCAGGAGAACTCCCCTGCCTGCGATTGCTGAGCCCGCAATTTCAGCTATGAGGAAGTCTGGGCACGAGGTATGTCTACATGAAGGAAGAGTTGAACATTATTTCGCGGTGCCAGTGATATGTGCACCCCCAAAATTCGTGTTCAGTTTTGCATTCTGAGCAGAAATCCTTCCAGTAGAGAAAGGTAAGACAGTCACTGGTATAATAACGGCGAATTACGGGATTTATTAGGTAGATTCATGTGCTTTGATTTAAAACTTAATAAAAAATTCTTCGATACTTGAGCGCGTGAAGCGATCGCTTTTGGATTGCAAGAATATATATTATCTTGATCCATTGAAAACATGAATCTTCAGTTTCACTTTTATGCCAATTAATACTCAGCAAAAAGCATCACAAAGACCGGAACGATCGGACGAACTGTCGCCTTATACTGTAAATATTGTTTCAACAATATTGCTTCCGCCAGCAGTTAAAAATCTGTTTTATCTTCAAGCATCGCTGCATACGGCTTCCAGCCTGCATGAAATGCATTTCCATCGGTATGATCTGCATCGTACGAGCTACTCGCGGAATCCAACTGATATCGCTTGGAGGTCCTGCGGAGAATCCCCTTTCGCTGCTTGGTGAAGCCATCTGCATGGTAAAGCGAGCTTGCCGATTTCTATAGTTGTACCTCTGTCGAGCAGAAAACTGAGCTTGCCGAGTGCTAGCTGTTACTCGGACGAGCAGATGCTATGAATGAGCCTCACTGGCGTGGGGCCCACATAAATTACCCCGAATATGATATGAGTTCAAGGTACAGTGTCTAGATAGCCTTGTGCAATTTACTTGACCTTATTAGCAACTTAGTAGGTAGTTCACGAGGAACATTTTGCAATAAGGCCTGCTGGCACGTGCCCTCTTAATCTCATCCCCGTGCATAAAGAATTACATCTCGTGGACTTTGATGTTCTCATATCACCGATGTACTCTACAACTTCATTGTACCTTGAAATATTCATCGCTAACTTTATTTAGAATCCACCTCTTGATGATTTGGTGCGAAATTTTTGAAAGTCGAAAGGATTTATGAGGTTTTATACCGGGGTGCACATATCACTGATTTGTTCTGGTGCACATTATCACTAGGGATCTGGGTACGGGGGTGCACATATCACTGCCACAGTGGTCTATATTTCATTGGCTGTGTGGATCGTTCGTTTGGCCAGTTATCGCTGAGAGATGTGTCACATAACTAGAGAACGTAAATGAGAAGATGCAGGGTCATTCTGTGGATGAACGAGAACTTTCGGATGTTGAAAAGAGATTCCGCTGAGATGTGGAAAACAAATGTTTGACTATCAAGAAAACTGAAGGTAATTCAGGAAGTTCTGAAGTTTTTAGGTGGAATAACTTTAAATGAAAAGATACACGAACCTTTAGAAATTCTGACATGACCCTTGGAGTATTCCATTCGATGCGCAATTAGATCAAGTGAAATTGAATACTCCGCTGCACTCATACTTAAGCCCTGTTTACATGGAAGGAGGGTCTCCTTGAGGATTCACCTTCCCTATTGAAATTCCTTGTTCCGTTTACATGTACCCAGCTATCTCCTCACAACTTTTGGCCATGTAAATGCTTGAGGAAGGGTTACCCTCCCAGGGAGGGGGGAGGGGGGGAGGGGGCAAGTTTAGTAGTACCAGATTACTACATATATTATCTCAAATATTGTGACCATGCGATACTTTTCAGACTCTTGGCGAGATAACCCTAGGGGTAGCACTTGTCATGTAAAGGGGGGCTATCATCTGACCCTTCTGGGATGCTGCTATGTAAACTAGGGCCTTAATTTAAAGTATAGCGTCCGAGGTGAATGCCTGTTCTATACTTAATACACTTGTGTTTGTATTCTGTGTATGCACCTATGATGTACTTGATAATGTACTGGATATTAAATATAAAAATGTAGCATAATTACCTCAAAGAATACTATAAGTTGTACATTTTCATTTTTATTATAAAGTAACAATCATGATGTAGTCATGGATGTGCTGGTATGCTAATTGCTACATTCAATTATATTTAACAAAGGCAGAATGCCAAGACTCAATAACCATGTAAATAGTTTCTACAAGCACTCCTTAATGAATTATTTTATCCATATGCAAGATACACTAGCACACTTTTGACAAATACATGGCTTTTGCACAGTACAGTATATACTGACCAAGCTGGCTTTA
Source organism: Plumapathes pennacea (assembly GCA_964036295.1). Classification (NCBI taxonomy): domain Eukaryota; kingdom Metazoa; phylum Cnidaria; class Anthozoa; order Antipatharia; family Myriopathidae; genus Plumapathes; species Plumapathes pennacea. The sequence continues at coordinate 1,221,845 of OZ038466.1, forward strand.
ACCTCCAAGCAAATCATCAGTGATTTACAGACTAAATCATAGCAAGGAATTATCTGCATAGAAATGCCAAATTATGTTCATGTTTTAAATAGCAGACATTATGAAATTGTCTTACATGATTGTATACGTGTATGTCAGAAGTGGTTAACACGCATATACACTTGATTATATTAAGACATCTTGTGAATATCAGATACACCAGGTAATAAAAATAAAAAATGAAAGGGATGGATGGATGGATGATTCTACTAAAATGTTATGTTTAGCTCTAAACAATTCTAAACAAATATCATTGCCAGATGTGGTGATGTAAGGCATGGATTGAGTAGTCTAACTAATGTGAATAATTTTTTGAAAGGCCCTAGCACCAACTGTCAATCTGGTTACAATTTTAGATATGCCTAATATTTTTTATATAATATTATTTAACATAACTTAATAATAATAATTACTTCTCAATCATTCATTTCCATTTTGTTCTGCAATCATTGTTGTGCCTGGAGGTGATACCACAGTATTTTTAGCAGCACTCAACTTGGTCTATAAACATAAAAAAAAGGAATACACAGTGGTATAGGAGGTAGCTGTTGGTGTGGACATGGAAATTTTGACTGCAACCCTGGTGAAAATCCTTGCAAGGATCCTGAAGGATTCAGGACTGGTATTTATCTAAATAATGTGGCATGCATGTTTCAAGGCTGTATGTTGAGAGTTAGAAGTTATACAGTAACAGAGATGCAGTTGAGTTCAGTCAAGTTAGTTGTCTTTTTTCCATTCAGCTTTCCTTACAACAAGTTTCAGTTTCTGCTTTTGGACAAAAGGAGGGAACATAGTGTTGCCATATTAGGCACATTTCCTCAATGTAAAGCACATAATCAACAATAACTAAAAAATGCTTACAATCTGCAGATGTTTTGCCTGTCAAAAAGCTACATGCCAACACATTATTTATAAGATTCAGAATGTAAATACCAGCCTATCAATGATAATTAAGTCTAGTCTTCACCCTTAGCTTACAGTGAAGTAGGTCTCTATAAACTCAAAAACAGCATATTTTTGTAAAATACAAAATCAGAATGTTACAATAAAACACTGGTAAATGATGGTTCTAACTTTCATTCCTTTTCTTAGCTTGTGTTTTTCTATCCTATAACACAAATATTTCAGGAAAAACTGGCAACAGAAGGTTACTAATGTTTTTTCTACTAAATCAGTTTCCAGTGAAAAGTCACACTTCTCTTCTTATAAGCAATATGACACAATTCACAGTATTTGTCTCTGGTACTGTTTTTGCTGTTGTGATTGGTAGGCTTTGACTCAGGTGGTTGAAATGTCAGTCACCAACAGCCTCTGTGATTGGGAAAAGTGATGTATGTGCCGTATACATTTTTAAAGTTAGGTTATAGAAAATCAGATATCTTGGTCTGAAATAGGCTAAGCGTTTTCAGGACTGGGCAGCACACCCACCCAAAATTATGATGAGTACCCCCCTCCTGGGAGTCTCGCTCTTGTCCCTACTTTTAATGTTAGTTTATTCTCGTCTCGACCCAACTCACGCCACGAGCTCACTGGCAATACCAGTCTTGTTTTAATATACATTACGTCATAAAATTTATAACTTACCGCTGACTCACTTTTAAGCTCTGACTTGTCACTCATAACTGCTGACTCATTTTTAAAAATAAATATACAAAACTCACAGAAAAATGAGTTGTGATAATAAACAAAACGCAAAGGATAACAACCATACTGTCATATAGTGCAGGGACTGAGGCAAGTGATGGCCATAAAGTGAAGTCAATATAAAAATGGCTGATGGTAACATCATTACTTCAGCCGGACTGTCGAATGACCAGTCGGATCGCGTGTACTATCTACCTTATCTGTATAATTGTTTTAGTATACACCACACAAGTTTAGTAACAAGCCTCCTATTTTCTTATTTTCTGACAAACTGTGGGCAAAAAGGTGGGGTGAGGTAAAAAGTCACTTACTTTTCCGAGATCAAGTAGCCAATCTGAGTGTGTGGAAAGCACTATTCACTTGTGTTGCATATACTAACATTAAATAGCCAGGTACAAGAATTTCGGTCATTACGCCAATTCGCAACCAGGAAAGCGGAAATTTGCTCATTATTAAACTGATTGAGGGAAATGCTTATTTGTGTCTCTAAAATGATCCTACTTTTCCAACTTTCGCACTCTAATAGCCCGTGCTAAAACGGATATCTACAACATATGTTAACCTATTATTTCAGAATCGGCATAAACGGCCACAGGTAGCTATTGTCCGGTTTTGCATGTATCTTGATAAAGGAATATGAGTATAGAATATAATGGTGTTTTATAAAAACAAAAACGGATAAATAGTTCCTCTAACTGCCAATACAACTATAGATATAAATAACGATAGGCACGGTTAATAAATAAATAAACAAACGTAATATCTTTAATATATTATGATAAAATAACGGTTGATAAATATACCGGATATGTCAAGAAATTGATTTTAAAAATGTAATAAAAAAATGTATTCGGCCGCTTGGTGTGTTTGCTGCTTGGGTGCATCCAAGCCATAAGCCGGCTCCCGCGCTTACGTGGTTAGTAACAGTTTCTCTCCGCCGTTAACTGAATCTTGTGGAGTCCGTTCACAATCCTTTTATAACAACCAAAGTACTGACTGTTACAGCGACAAATGTAAGACCTGTAGGTATCATTTAAAAACACTTTTAGTTGACTGGCTGACAACCAAGTGGCCTTAATCTCGTGTGGATGGCCCTAATAAAGCAAAGAGTTGCATGTATGTGGACTACTATTCAAATTGCTTCAAGAGCACAATGATCAACTGATACTGATATGAAATTATAGAACAATCACTTAGTGTAAATTCACTGGAGGACACGACACTTCATCCGTTGGAATTGGTGTTCAAAACCCTACCTGCCGAAGACGCTTGCACTTCTTTCCCGTTATTTGTTTGTTTTCGTTCTTCTGTCATTTGTTTGATTTTGTGGTGGACGTATTTTTGGTGTGTGTAGTCCTGCCTCGTCGTCAGCTTTGCTGGGCGGTTCTTCAGTTTCTGCGTTGCCTATTGGAAGATATGTAACAGTGTTGCTACGACAGCTAAAATAGCATATATTTGCGTAAGGTACATTGCTGGCCACCATGCAGGCTCGAAAAAATAAAACCGGCTCGTAAAAATACTTCGCCGTATTGCACTCCTTCCCGTGTAATAAACTACTTTTGCATGGCTTCGCATATCTATACGGATATTTGTCCTTGGACATTATATGTTCCTCGGAGCTCACAGTTGCCCTCAAGGTTGCTCTCGGGCATCTGTTCGCTTTTCGGAACAGTAAATTTCCTCAGACAAATATCATGCTCAGAGTCAATCAAGAAAAAACCAAATCAATTTGTATTTCATTGTCTGATTTGAGTGTTTTTAGTGGCCTGGTTGCTGCAGGGGAAGACCGGGCTATGAGTTATTAGGGAATAATGCATGCAGGCATGACGAAATGTACAGGCCGCAGAAAGCCACAAAACTCACAACTACACTCATGCTTGTAAACTAATCATTTACCAAAAAAACAAGCACCCAGGTATCTCAGTCAGTATAACACTCACCATGCCGACAGGGGCACTGCATGACAATCAAGCGATACTGGATTCGTTGTGGTTGAATGCCCGTCTTTTTCTGCATTTGCACGTACATGAATTCCGCGTTATCTTGTAGTGTCAAATTCGAAATTTTTAGGCCGCATCCGGACAGAACTTGCACCCTTTCCTTGAAGGCTGGAGCTAGTACTTCACTTGTACCGTCGGGTTTGATTCCAGCTACCACAAACCATCCGCCGTCAGTGCGGTTAAGACATTTCCATATTTTAGTTGTGTTTTTCTGTACGGCATCCTTATTTCTTGTTATATTATGGCACGGAAGGACAACATCATTTCCAACGACACCAATTGCTACATTTTTTCCTGAGAAAACAAGGAAAACATTATACTTACAATCACTATATAGTTATACCGTTTTCTTGGTTACGTGATCAGTTTTCGCAAGCAAAATTTACGAACGCGTCATCTTTTATTAATTTCGTGCGCGGATAGAAACGTTTGATCTGCTTTGTTTGTCGTATAATAAACAATTTATTACACGAAGAGTCGTGCAGTACGGCTGTATTTTTACTCGTCCGTTTTATTTTTTCTCGCCTGAAGAGGCTCGAAAAAATAAAACCGAATCGTAAAAATACTCGGCCGTATTGCACTCCTTCCCGTCCTTTATAATCGGTACACATTTTACATAAAATGATATGCTTACTTTATTTAATCTAGTTGTCTGAGTTGTTGGCATAGTCATGATATGTATTACTAGTTATTTGGCTGGACAATCAAAGTCAAAGTAAGTGACATTCATTTGTCTATTGGAGAAATACTTGTAGTTCAAATTGGTTTTAAGTCTGACTTACCGGCTGAAACGAATGTTGTTGTGGCCTGTACCTCCAGTACAAATGCACCCCCTTTTTTATACCTTTGATCAGGAACGCGATATTCTTCAACAGATCATTTATTCAGTTCCTAAATTGGCGGTAAGCATCAGGCAGTACAAACACCTCTTGCTTTGATTTGTAGCCTTCGATTCCACGGCGGGGTGCTTCCCACTTTTAACAAGGCGGAGTTTCCGGTCTTCCGCCGTTTTTTTTCCCCCGGTTTTTCCTGGCGTTTTTCGTACCCCTTTAAAATACCAAAATTATTTCCTCACTCCACCCTTTTTATTGACCCTTTAAAATACCTAAAAAACGTCATTTTCCTATACCCTTTTTTATACCTCGATGGTAAAAATACACCCCTTTCGGGCGGAGCCTCCCCGTATAGCCGATCATAGGGAGATAGGGAGTACCCCCCCTCCCCGGGGATAGAACAAACAGCACGAGCCAGTGAACCAAGACACAAATCAACTCAAGCCCAGTTTTGCAGTGCAAATACGACCAGACAGACGACTTTGATTCTTACAGTTCACTAACTAGACACGATGTAGTGTACGAACACTTCAATAAATCAGTTGCTGTCATCAGCACTATTAGCCGTTCACTTAAATGCTGTCATCAGCATAATAAATTAGCCGTTCACTTACCAGCTGAGGTCGACCGACTTATCGTCGCCAACACGGCCAAATAGACTGCAACAAAGAGTTTACAAAATAACATCAGTACACTATTACATCATGACTTACAATGAAATATGTTTTGACAATGTTTTAATACCTATGGTGTATAATGCGTTGATTTATGCAGCTTGCCGGCTATTTACTAAACTGTGCATTACAAATCCAATATCAAGAGGTAAACTCGGCCGCCACGTTTGTCTCAGCTTTATCAACAAGCCCCGTTAGTTATGTAATCCATACTCAGTGTTAATATGACCGGGGCCTTGCAAACGGCGTTGTTAGGTACATCCAACGCAGTCGCGGTCAGAGCAAGAAGTAAACGAATGATGTAATTATCATGTTCATCAGTTTCAAAAACACTCAGATTTCAACTAAAAGCTTACGAGCGCCGGTAAATATCGATCGTATTACCTGACATCAAGTTGATTATCGAAGCCATACCAGTGACTGCCCTCGTTCGAAATGTAATACCGTACGGCCTATAAAGCACTATATGCGCTCTGCTGAATGTTTTGCTGACGCGGCGAGAATGGGCGGGAAAATCCCATCACGGGCGGGAAATACCCTACGTCACTGGAAAATGTACGTCACTGAAACATCAGCGAACAAGACAATTAAGCAGTATATTTGCATATCTATCATGGCGATGACTGTCAGGCTAAAATCAACATTTCAGATAAAACAGATAACGCGACGAACCCTGGGCTATCCACTTTCCGCTATCCTGAAGTTTGGTTGACGACGAAAACTGATTCAAATTGTCAAAAGACTTCTGTGTCAGCACACTATTTGCAGACTTCGCAAATTGTTTGCATTCACGGTCTAATTTAAGGGGATTCCCCTGCGATTACTGAGCCGACCGAGCCCCAGTTAATGAGGAAGTCTGGGCACGAGGTCCATACACACGAGGGAAGAGTTGAACAGTATTTGGCGGCCGATAATTTCAGTGCAGCTGTGAGGATCGTTCGTTTGGCCAGTTATCGCTGAGAGATGTGTCACATATCTTAAGAGGACATCAACGAGAGGATACAGGGTAATTCTGTGGAAACAAACGGTTTAAGAAAACCGAAGGTGATTCAGCAAATTCTAAAGTTTTTAGGTGGAAGAACTTTAAATGAAGATACATGAACCTATAGAGATTCTGACAAGACCCTTGGAGTATTCCATTCGATGCGCAATCAAATCAAGTGAAATTGAATACTCCTCTGCACTCACACTTGAGCCCTGTTTCCGTGGAAGGAGGGTCACCTTGAGGGGTCTGACCCTTCCCTATTAAATTCCGTGTTAGCTGTTACATGATAGGTAGGGTCACTCTAGGAAGATAATTAAATACCCTATCTCCTTGCAACTTTAGCCATGTAAATGCTCAAGGAAGGGTTACCCAGGTTACCACCTCAAATCTTGTGACCATGCAATGCCTTTCAGACTCTTGGCGAGATAGCCCTTGGGATAGCACTTGTCATGTAAAGGGGGGCAATTGTCTGACCCTTCTGGGATGCTGCTATGTAAACTGGGCCTTAATTTAAAGTATAGCATCTGAGGTGAATGCCTGTTCTATACTTAATACACTTGTGTGTATTCTGTGTATGCACCTATGATGTACTTGATAATGTACTGGATAAATACAAAAATGTAGCATAATTACCTCAAAGAATACTATAAGTTGCACATTTTTTATTATAAAGTAACAATCATATGTACCATTTAAGCAGTCATGGATGTGCTGGTATGCTAATTGCTACATTCAATTATATTTAACAAAGGCAGAATGCCAAGACTCAATAACCATGTAAATAGTTTCTACAAGCACTCCTTGAATTATTTTATCCATATGCAAGATGTACTAGCACACTTTTGACAAATACATGGCTTTTACACAGTACAGTATATACTGACCAAGCTGGCTTTAACCTCCAAGCAAATCATAACAGTGATTTACAGACTAAATCATAGCAAGGAATTATCTGCATAGAAATGCCAAATTATGTTCATGTTCTAAATAGCAGACATTATGAAATTGTCTTACATGATTGTATACATGTATGTCAGAAGTGGTTAACTATGCATATACGCTTGATTAGACATCTTGTGAATATCAGATACACCAGATAATAAAAATAAAAAATGAAAGGGATGGATGGATGGATGATATTCTACTAAAATGTTATGTTTAGCTCTAAACAATTCTAAACAAATATCATGGATTGAGTAAACTAATGTGAATAATTTTTTGAAAGGCCCTAGTACCAACTGTCAATCTGGTTACAATTTTAGATATGCCTAATATTTTTTATATAATATTATTTAACATAACTTAATAATAATAATTACTTCTCACTCATTCATTTCCATTTTGTTCTGCAATCATTGTTGTGCCTGGAGGTGATACCACAGTATTTTTAGCAGCACTCAACTTGGTCTATAAACATAAAAAAAAGGAAAACACAGTAGTATAGGATGTACCTGTTGGTGTGGACATGGAAATTTTGACTGCAACCCTGGTGAACATTCTTGCAAGGATCCTGAAGGATTCAGGACTGGTATTTATCTAAATAATGTGGCATGCATGTTTCAAGGCTGCATGTTGAGAGTTAGAAGTTATACAGTAACAGAGATGCAGTTGAGTTCAGTCAAGTTAGTTGTCTTTTTTCCATTCAGCTTTCCTTACAACAAGTTTCAGTTTCTGCTTTTGGACAAAAGGAGGGAACGTAGTGTTGCCATATTAGGCACATTTCCTCAATGTAAAGCACATAATCAACAATAACTAAAAAATGCTTACAATCTGCAAATGTTTTGCCTGTCAAAAAGCTACATGCCAACACATTATTTATAAGATTCAGAATGTAAATACCAGCCTATCAATGATAATTAAGTCTAGTCTTCACCCTTACAGTGAAGTAGGTCTCTATAAACTCAAAAACAGCATATTTTTGTAAAATACAAAATCAGAATGTTACAATAAAACACTGGTAAATGATGGTTCTAACTTTCATTCCTTTTCTTAGCTTGTGTTTTTCTATCCTATAACACAAATATTTCAGGAAAAACTGGCAACAGAAGGTTACTAATGTTTTTTCTACTAAATCAGTTTCCAGTGAAAAGTCACACTTCTCTTCTTATAAGCAATATGACACAATTCACAGTTAACTTGTGAAGCATATGAGCCCTGATAAAGCAATGATAATGTAACTATTTGTCTACTGTACATTATGGGCTCTTGTCTTTAATGTCGATGTAAGAGAGCCATATTTCTCTTTAGGCGCATGACATAAGAGGTTGGCAAGGCATGAATGCACTTTTCTCTGGTGGCAAGGTCACGGCCAGTTGTTTCTGCAGTTTCTTCTGTGTCATCAGTGCTTCTTCGTTTTCATAGATACATTCCCGGAGTTTAATATATTCCTGCAGAAAAAAAATCATGAATGCTAATTAATGTACTACAATTATACAGACTGTACTTTAGTAAAACTGTTTGCGTTTCCTTCTTAAATCTAAGGACTATACAGTAAATCTAAGACGCCAGTTTAGCCTATGTAAAGTGTGTGGATCAAAAGAAGTTAATGTATTTTGGGAGGACTATACACTTACGCGATTTAGCTCGTTCTTAAATTTGTCGAGTGCGCACCGCAAATATTCGAATGTTGGTCTGCAGATAGCATTTTCGTCCCAGCAGCTGCGCATCAAAGCGTACCTGAAACGGACAGAAAGACAGACAACTTTATTAAGTACTGATAGTAATAGAGCCATTCCAAGCAAAATATACTCACAACTCCTGATCGACATGTGGCGGTCTGGGCATTCTGTAGCCAGTAGCCAGCATCGCTGGCATGTCTCTCATATTGATCCCTGGATATGGCTTCCCTCCTAAAGCGTTAAAATAAATAACGATGTTGTTCGTGTATTTTGTATCGTCCGGTTGAGGGTTAGGGTTAGAAGGACTGTTATTGAGCGGTAGTCATATGATTGTCCGGATGAGAGTGGTCGTCAGAAAGACAGTTATTGGTGACAGGTGTTTCGACCATCTGAGCGGTTAAGTCATCTTCCGAGACCATTGAAGTCGTTGTCAGAAGATGGGACAGTATTTGTCTCTGGTGCTGTTGTTGCTGTTGTGATTGGTAGGCTTTGACTCAGGTGGTTGAAATGTCAGTCACCAGCAGCCTCTGTGATTGGTGGCGTACTAATCGGCTTTGGTTTTAGACAGTAATCCAAAAAGACGCTCTAGTGTATTCCTAATCAATTCACAATGTTACTTTTGACTTACCAATGGTGCATATCTCGTACAGAACGATCCCAAAACTCCAGCTGTTTAAATGCAAATAGTACATAATAAATTTACAATACCATTTACAATTACCACAAGAATTAGAAATAAAACTTGTCATATATCAAGTTTATATAAATTATGGAATTGGTTATAATCGCTACAATTGTCGGTTTCATTATTAGATTGAAGTCCTGATAAGAACTAAATTTGTCCATGTGTAACACCATTGTTGAATAATTGACTTACACGTCGCTTTGTGTCGTATATGCTCCTGTACCAAACAATGCCTCTGGTGCTGTCCACTTGACTGGCAAACGACTCTGAGGTTTAGAAATAATTATTAACACGGGAGAAACAACGCGGTACTGCATTTACGATCCAAAAGAACTGCAGTCAAAAGCATAAACCTCAGTGCACGACGATCATTTTGATTTTGAGTAACAATGCAATACGTTACAGTTTATTAAAATGGTTTAAGTGGTTACCTCGGTGGTTCTTTGGTATATGTCTTCTTCTTGAACGTCGCGGGCCATCCCAAAATCTGTTATCTTGCAAGTTTCACCTTCCCCAACAAGAACGTTTCTTGCTGCCAAATCGCGATGGATTATCTTTTGAAAGAGGGGAAAAGTTAGACTTTAAGCACTGACATACGCTTTGTCTTTCTATTTTTATATGATGTGTTCCCTATATATTGACGCTATGTACTGTGACATTCATATCATCTAGTCCAGAAATAGAATAAAATAAATAAATAAATAAATAAATAAATACACTTAATAGCACTCACATAAAGGCAAGCACTAGTCCCTTTCAGATTGTTTGTAAGTATCTCCGTTTGGGAAAGTGCTAAAATATTTATTGCCCAACATAAGTTTATTTGGATATGTTGAATAGTTTGATGACGTTGCAGGCGTTAGCCCTTTGTCGAAGTATAGATAAGTTTTATAGCGACAATTTTCTATAGCATCCATGATTAACTGGCTTTAATTGAAACTGAAACAAGAAAATATGTATACCTCGGTGTTTACATGTTCAGTAAAAAACACAAACCTTGTTTGAGGATAGGAAGTCCATGCCGTCAGCAATCTCCCATGCGAAGGTGACGAGCTGTTGTGACGTCAGATTTGTTCGTGGCTGGATTTCTGGGTCATCATAATACACATCGTGTAAACCTCTGCTTTTCCTCAAATATCCCAACAAATCACCGTGAGGCACATACTCCACTACCACCATAGGATAGTCTGAAAAAATAAATAGAGAATAATACATGGACGCGCGGAGATAAGAAATTTATCTTCGAGTGTTCATCTCGATATTTCAAGAGTGAGCGAAGCGAACGAGTGAGATATCGAGATGAACACGAGAAGATAAATTTCATATCTCCAAGCGTCCGTGTATTATTCTATTTATTTCATAAACTCTGGTGTTATACAGAGATTTTCGCCACTAAGAAATGCAAAAACAAGATCACTGCTTGGCTGATATTAACACACGTAAAAATATCGTATTTTTACGTGTGTTCAGATACGACATTTCTCAGTGGCAGAAATCTCTATATCACCAGAGTTTATGTAATAAAGTACATTAACGTATTTATGTAACGCCGTGCACCTCAGAATGGTCATCATATTTTGCTTCCTTCCTGGGTCGGATTCGATAAATATCTATAATTGTATTTAACCACTAATAATCAGCTTAACAAGAAACTTGGTCCTATTCATGCAATTTTTATTGAGTTGGTCCACGTATATATTCTTTACATCTGTATGTTTGTCTGTCGCTTACCAGAGTCAACGATACATCCGTACAATCTGATGACGTGGGGATGCGGCTTAATTTGTTTCAGAACTTGGAGTTCAGACATGAGATCTTTCCTTTCCTTTTCTGTTGCGTCCTCTGTGTTATAGAAAGGTTTAATATCAAATATTGAGAAGCCTGAACCAAGGAAGAAACAAGACTCTCTGGTCCTTCCATAATGGCAATTACAAACACATGCACACACACGTGGCTGAAACCAATATAAGTGATCGAAACAGCGCTTGATCGACAAAGATTAAGGAAAATTCAAGTGAACGTTAGTTGCGATAAACACTACAAATTTTAATACATATATTAATATATTTAACATATTAATATTCAGTACGCTTTCATGTTTGAGATGCACATGGTCAACTTTCCGTTATTGTTTTTTTTTTTCCAATAAATAGACGACTTTGAGTTACGAACTTTAGCATGCGTTTTGACAAAGCAAATGTTACACAGCTGAAACAACTGACACAATTGAGACAAACACTCCAAATGGGGTCCAGGCATTGTTGTTCATTCATAAATAATTGACTTTTTGAGTAATTGAGTTATATAACTTTAAACTATGTTTCTTGACGATTTGCAGCTGTTAAACAACTGCACCTTCTCAAATGGTTGACGAATTGTATATTTCGAGTAATTGGTGCTGTTTTAAAACCAAGTACCTTGAGTGCTCTTGATGGCAACCAGTGTCCATCCTGGCTTGCCAGGAAGGTCTAGCACGTAGCCTTTAGATACTACGCCAAATGCCCCTCGCCCGATGATTTTTTCAATCTTGATTTTTTCCATGAGGAGTCCCCATTCTTCCATATCGTCCAGTACGTTACGCGATAAGAGTCTTTTATTGGGTCCAGACTCCAAGGTTGAGAGCGACAGTGGTCTAGGAGGATAAAATAAAGCGATACAATGTTATTCGCAGACGTAGTCAGTTGTTATGAAAAATGCTGACTTTTCAACGATGAACGTATAGTTCTAGCGTGGGAGTAGACACTTGGTAAGGCTATGAAGAAGTAATGGGAGCATTGGATCTTTTGGCTGGACATAGTTGGTTTATATGATACAGTGCTGTAATGAAAATGGGTAGGCGAACGACCAACCCTTCTGTGCGATGCTAATGTTTAAGTTAATAATTGTCCGACAACAAGGTTTGAAACTTACCCGCTATTGCGACCCTCCATTTCCTCTGTTAAATGCAAGAACAAGGATAAATAAGATGAGTTGGTAATCAATAGCTGTACAAACTGAATATTTGAAATGTTCATGACTGTGCTTATTTCAATATTATTACTATTTAATCCTATTTCGTATACTCGCAAAGTCATACCCTATCCACTGCACAAAGAAGAGGCGAGGTTTGTGTGTGACAGAGCTAGCCCACAAACTAAGTAACGAGCTCACTGAGTACCTTTTTTGCATCTTTTCGTCAAACAACGGAGAACGAAAATTCCTACAATCAGAAGCACAGCCAGGACGGCGCCAATAGACAAGTACATGGCCAATTTCATATTATCATCATTCCCTGCTCCACTAGAAACTTCTGAAATACGGCAAGTAAAAAAAATAAAAAATAAGTTGTGTGACCGATAAAATTGATAACAGCTAGCCAAAGAGTTAATTGCTTTCCACTGGAAGAGAGAACCAAGAGAACTAACACATAATATGATGGCTGATATGTGCTGTGTGACTTAGAGTTCATCACTTTTCCCACATTTAATTAGCTAACGCTTTTCCTAGTTGAATCTCCACAAGTACAATGAAAAAGTATGCGTAAAGAAGATGAAATGCTCTATATACCGTCCGAGTCCATATCTTCTTTTGTTGCTGTTTTATCCGATTCTGCTGAAGAACAGTAAATAGGACAATTATCATTGTGTTATAACTATACATTTCCGTACTTTTATACTTTGTTATACGTTTTTTTTCCATACGTGTAATAAAGTGACCTAATTTATTAAGCATGAAAAATGTGCAAGGAAAACTTTACTTTGTTGAGGACTAAGTCTTTGCCGGTTTTCTCCGTGCTAAAAGAACACATTATGGGAACAACGTCAAGCAGTTCGCATTTACGACAAAATAGTTCATCTTCTAACAACTTGGAACAAGGATTTAAATACTGAAAGAATATTGGAATTGCAGTGATTGAAGACAGGATCATTTCTAACTAACCTTTTCGAATAATGTACTCTACTATGTCTGATCCCAGCTTGTTGCTGACTTTGCACGTATAGATAGAGAAGTCTTCGTCATCGCGCAATACGACTTTTAGTTCTCGTTCTCTGGACCTGATGATGTCATTGTCAGTCACTCTTTCTGGAGTAAGATACCAGGCATGTTTTGGTGGTGGGTTACCATTAGCTGGACACTCAAGGTAAAGAGTGCGATTTGTTGGGGAATAGATTGTTTTCCTCTTTGAATCCAGCTCAATTGTTGGCGGATCTGGGACGGCAAAACGAAAGACCTGCTCATATGTTGTTGTGTAATTTAATTAATGTGTTTAAGTGTATGGATAATTTTGTAATTCTTGAATGTTATATACATTACGTTGTTTTACATGATGAAAACTGTCCTTGCATTTCACTACTGCTACATTGCTGCTTTAGTTATGGATAAAACTAACCACGTTGGGTATGATAATTCGCTTTTGAGTACCATAAATGGAAAGAGCATCAACAACTTTGTAGACTTGCAACTTTTCCTGTACTTTGAAGTATCGTCAAACGCCATGCTTTAAAGCTAGAAACCGGAAATTTTGCAAGTCTACAACGTTATTGATGCTCTTTCCATTTATAATATAATATCATATCATATATATATATATATAATATATATATATATATATATATATATATATATATATATATATATATATATATATATATATATATATATATATATATATATATATATATATATATATATATATATATATATATATATATATATATATATATATATATATATATATATATAATATTAAAAAGAATCTTCGGTATGTATACTTACACTGTACATCCACAGTAATCTCAGCACCAGTCCAGTTTCCGAGTTTGTAGTGTGCTACACAGGTGTAGTTTCCACCGTCCTCTCTGCGCACATTTTCAATTTCGAAGGTGGAGTTCTTATTTCTCCTGATCTGTGCGTTGTTCCTGGACCAAACAAAAGTCACACTGCCAGAAGTAGGACGGGGACATTTGAGGACAAGCTGTTCGCCTTCTCTCACAACTTTGTCGTATTTTACTGGAAAAAAATTAAGAACAACGTCAACTTGATTTTTGAGACGATTTTTTTACTTGTCCAAGAAAAAGCATAGCAAATTCTGAGCAAAATAGGTCTTCTAAAATTTTTACAGATGTAGCTATAAGAATAAAGGTGGACCACTAAATTTAGTACAATATGTATTGCATGAGTAATAAGACTCTTCAGTATACAACTGCAGGTTACTTTATGTGCATCAGATGATTTCCACCCACAAAAAGTTCCTCTTTAGCCACTGACTGAGTGCACAATAAGATAAGCATAGGAACAGCGAAAGTATCTTTAGCTATTACCCTTTTCTGGCGGTCTTGTGGTGGGCGGAGGGTCCTAACAGGAAGAACAGAAACACACTGCTACTTGGATCATACATTTATAAGAACACGATTTTTCTATCTATCTATCTATCTATCTATCTATCTATCTATTTATTTATTTATTTATTTATATTTTGTTCTCGTGCTCTGCTGACTATAACATTGTTGACTCTCAAAGCTACGAAAGTAAATCAATTATCACTTTTTAACTACGAAGCTTCACTTATTGTTATCATTCTGTTAAGTTGCAATGAATGAGCTAAGTATAAATAATAGTAAATAATTATTAAACTGTTATCCAGTTACTGAAATTTTTATCTCATTCTTTTTCTGCAATTATTGAAATATATATTTATTTTGCCAATATAATCGCCTCAGCTGCATGTCTGCCATCTCGAAAATAACTACAGTAATGATGTTTCGAAGCACTTCCTCGACTGCAAAATCTAATTCCGCCATATTTTACGATTTTCAGCCATATCCTAATAATAAGCAAAATATATTGTTATCACTAACCAGTACTATCAGTGTAGTGTATTCCGTTCCTTGTCGTGGCGCTCCTCTTGTAATGTCAACCCTTATTTTGCAGGCAAAGTCTCTTGCGTCGTCTTTCGTCACATGCATCAGTTGAAAGGCAACGAAAGATTGGTTAAAATCGCCGACCCAGTGAATGCGACCTCCATAACTGAGATTTATGTGGTAGCTGAGAGGCACTTGAGTGACTTCGATCTTGCCTTCAGTTTCTTTGACGACCAGGATGTTGTCGGAAAGTCTTCGGTCTTTCCATAAACCAAACGTCACTTCAGCTGTATTTCCTTGCTCCGAGAGCCCCAGTTGGTATCTCCACGTGAAGGTAACGTTTTCTCCCGCTGTAGCCGTCGTTGTCTTATTTGCTTGAGTAAATTTTAGACTTTCACCTAAAATAAGCACTTCCATATGAGGAAAACGTGCCAAATGATTATTTTAGTCATGTGTACACCAGCGTTATACCTTCTCTTTCAACCATACGCGTATTTGGTCTGAACGTAATGGGCGGAGCATTGTACTTTAAATGACACTAATTGAACAGACTGTTAGTTTTATACTTTCTAGAGTGGTCTGTGAAAGTTCTCACGAAGCCAGAGGAAGAGTAGTGGTCGTGATAGATTGCATTGTTTTGCCCCCCCCCCCCCCCCCCCAATACCCCCGCTGTTTTCATAGTAGGACATTTCCATCCTGAACCAAGCCGAGACAGTTGTTTTTTCAATCACGCACAATTGCAAATGATTTTAAGATTAAAGAACGTATTTTTAGCTGATTGAAACATGTGTTTAGTTTCTAAAAAAATGTGCGATCTCATGCCTTTGTTGGGGGCAAGTCCTGTCATTTTGCCAACCCTGATATGTTCTATTTTGTTAGCGGGGGAAATGGTTATCTAAAAGATAAAAGAATTTCCAAAGATCGTTTGTACAGTAGTTAATTTTTCCATTGGCTTTTTAAATCATGTTATCACGTAATTAATTTATAAGAGAAACCACTCGCAGATGCGTTTCCGCTGAATAGAAATCAACAAAAACCGCAATTAGTCTTTGGCGGACAAAACTGGATATTTCTAAACGTGGAACTAATGATTATTATGCAAACAAGACAAAATACAAAAAAGAAAAGCACGAGATCTTCAAAATTAAGAATCAACTTCAAAATAAATGAAGAAAAGCACAGAGAATGGTCGATCTTAGGTTTCGACGGAATTCCTGTCGAAAGAGGCGTTCTCTTTACCACTGCTTATGCCGTTGCGCATAACTATATTTTGCAACTTATTTTGCTGCGTCATCACTGCGAATATCACTTTTACTAGTATTCTCCAAAAGCAGCTCAAAATTACATACTCTTTCATGCACACATTTGATTTGAAGACACGGAGAATAAATATACCCGTTTCTGATCAGTTGAAACCGAGCATGACGCGCTCGTATTATTATTCTGATGTTTTGCAAGTGCGACGCAAGCATAAGAATGAGCGCAACTTGCACGTCATATCAATAAAATTACACGTAAACCGGGATATCATTAGCACTAGAAAAAATATATCATTTGTTCTTCAGGACAACGTTATTGCGTTCCTGAGAACCTGTTGACGCAGTCATGAGAAATTTTAATGAGTAATTGGTCACCTTGGGATCTGCGCTTATTAACAGATTGCTCGCTGAATAATGAGGGAAAGTTCGCCTTCCTGCACGTTCTCAAGCTTATGAGTGCGTCATACATCTGAAATATATCTATTGTATTTTTTAATGTAAATATATAGCTCTCTCTCTCTCTAAATATCATAAATGATAATGAAAAATGTGGTAGTCCTGAACATTTCTAAAATTTCCAAAGAAAGATGCACAAGATGCACATGCCGCCAAGCCACTTGAAAGCGAGATGGTTCATGATAACAGCAATAATTGGTTTGACCGCAAAAGGCATGGCAGCCACCTGCCGCAAGAGTGAGCATGATATTTTGAATACAATTCAGCTAATTAGTCGGTAATAAAGCAAGACCGACATTTAGAAGGAAAAGAAACCCCACTTGCAAGACTCGAGAAAAATGTCCATCTATGTGACCCTGGTTCTATTTGTTATTTGGACAACTTCCCAATGATTATACTGAACTCCTGCCAAAAATTTCGCAATAAATCCTTTGGCTTAGGCTTATTTGCTGCAAATGGGCGTTAGTTATGATGTATAGTAATATTTTGGCAAACGTATTGCATTTTTTTTTTTGTACTATATTTTAAAAATATGTGGGTTTGGTTAAAATATGGTCGAACACGAGTAACAAAACAAAGTAAAGCCGGGACTGTTTAATTCTGATCTTTGTCTTGGAAAACGTCGCCGGGGGATATTTTCACGACATTCTCCCGCGCATTCGTCCTCTTGACGGAGGCGAATATTATTTTCATCGGGGAGCTCTACTGTTCGATTGCAAAAATATAGTAACAAAGCAGTGATGAAGGCCTTGAAAGAGAAACAGTCGAGAACCTCATGGTGGAAAAAGTTTTAGCTGAATTTTAAGTGCAGTTTACAAGCGAGGATTCATTTTCGTAAAGCATCACTCTCGGCAGAATATTCAACAAACTTTAACTCTTAAAGCATTTCCCATGCAGTAAATCAGTGAACATCCGTGTATGGTTGGCATTCATTGCAGAGTTATAAAAGCAAAACCATATACTTACAATTACAAAACGTCGAAAGCAACGCAGTACTTGCAAACCATACAGTCAACCACCGCATTTTAATCCTTGGATGTGCGTTATAGGGTCTGCCGTCTTCAGGAGAACTTCATGAATGTCGTCATTTCTTCAATAGTTTTCCGAACACCCTTTAAAAACAAACAGCGAACTCGTCACAACAAATAAATTTTTTTTCTGTTCGGTGTTGTTTTGTGAGCTCCCAATAAGGCCCGCGCCGGCTGCCGGTCGTCAGGCAATTTAATAGGTCGCACTTCTTATTGGTTATTGGACCTTTTAAAGGTCTGTCAATCATACATCTTTGATAGGGATGACAAAATGACATGCCGCGGTCGTAATTATGAGTCGTTTAGAAGGCCATGAAAGGTTATAAAGCCTTCTGGCTATCTTGTTACAGCACGAATACGTCGTTGACTATTGTCGACCGACGCCATGATGGACAGATGTTTCTTGATGACTCACGCAAACTTTTAAAGTTCGGAAAGGTTCCACAATTCTCAAAGATGTCCTATCTTTCATGAGAAAGGAGCAATATTGGAGAACTTTTTGTTTCTGGGTTAGCGTCTAAGACTATCTGTCTTCGTGTAATTTGCATTTCGTCAAAATTTGGTCTCATATCATGGGTTAGATTGACAATGGATTTGTAAGCTGGAAATTCTTCACTACTGTACTGTAGTACGTTCTCATACGTATTCTGCGCACTTGCCAGTAATATGACGTACGTTCTTACTTGACTTCCTGTTGTCCAACTGCACATATACTTTAATTTGAAATGCAAAATTTCGCGACCATGAATAATATAAAATAACATATCAGCGCAAGCTAAAATACATAGAACAATTCCTTCGTTTACATTCTATATGACAGAACCAGAAGGAGTAGTGTTTCTGCATCAACACTGGTATTTAACTAAAATTGCAATAATTGCTTTCTTCATTCTTCTGCAACGTGAATGATTGCATCCACCCACGCTTGCACTTGATGCCAAGGAGACTCAGTTTTTGGGCCTTGATCACGAATATTTATTCAGTGCTGTCTAATGAGCTTGTACAAAAGTCACAAGTCCGAGTTAAGACTTGGAACTGAAATTTAAACAGGAGCAAGCATAAGTTATTAATCACCTGATATTTAAAAATAATGATACAAGTTGACATACAACTGGACTGTCGTTAGGCTTGGTTCACACGAGTAAAGCAAGCGCAAACGCAATACCGCAATACGCAAGCGCAAGCGCAAGCGACTGGTTCACACGGTAAAATCTGTGAAGCAAGCGCAAGCGTAAGCAACGTGAGCGCAAGAGAATGGAAAAGTTTTCATTCTCTTGCGCTTGCGCTTGCGAAAAAACTTGCTTTCATATACTTTGGTAGAGTGGGGGGAGGGGTTGGGGAGAGATGCTTATTCGATGGGAGGGGAGGGGGGCGAAGGGACATATTTCGAATTTCACGTTGGACAGGGACACTTATTAAAGTGTTATAGAGTCATAACAGGGAAGCATACACATGTTATGTAGCGGAGTGCAATCTTATGTGCTGGCCAGTTTCAGTAGAAACATTTGCTTGCAGGGTTTTTGGCATCTGATAGACAGACAGAACTATTTACTAAATATATAGGTTCTAAGAAATGTATGTTGACAATTTTGGATTATTTAATTGTATCTGAAGTGATCCCAAATAGAATGACGTAAGGCCACCTGTCTCCTTTGTTAACCAACGCTATAAATATTCACATTCTTCCTGGGGAAGCGCATCATTATTGTAACATCACTTTGAATTAATATATATATTACTTCAAAGGCTGTTTGGCATGCGATAGTGAGTCTGATTTATTGATAAACTTAACCTCGAAACAGTTGGCTGCTAAAAAAAAGTCCCAACGAAGCTCCGCGATTTGAAATAGTACAATTTTTGACATTTGACACTGTCGGTTCTCAATTGTTCCGCCCTTTTCTGCGCTGCCGATTTCGGCATGTCAAAACCACGATTGAGGTCAGTCTAGAAAGCACTAATATTGTGGTTATAGTCAAGGGAGTCAGATGATGTATCAGACAAAGGAAAGTCGGTTTGCTTCCTGTATCGTTAAAAGTCGTAATGTTATTTTTGCCTTGCCCATAGTGTCTTAAAAATCAGTCAACTTGACGTAGATCGTGTCATATTTATTTATTGTTCAGAAAGCTGAACGAATAGGACAAGATAGAACATAATTTGCCAAACAAATTTGTCAGTTTCATTTTCTGGCACTGATATATTATCCAAGGAGACAATTGAAGTTAAATTTATTAATCATGTTTGTGTCCGGTGGCTGTACATGGTAGCTGTTGGTTGAATGTGAGCCGGCGGTATGACTTTACACACATTTCGTTTTATTTCAGATCATGTTGATTTATAGACTGGTGCTTGCCCCATGCTGGGCACGACAGACCCGACGCGTACGTTGATTATTACTTTACATCAGTTTCCGAAGTGAAAAAAAAATTTTTTTTCCTCTGCTAATACCGATTTATGAAGGCATGAATGCAGAAGATTTACCACTATCCACTTGACACTTTAGCCTCCTTTTCATTCAAAATGATCAACGGTGATTTGTCAGAAAATTAACGCATAACACCAGAGCCACAACTCACTCTTAGCTGTGTGCGTTTTTTAGCTTGACTCGATTAGCTTTTGTAGTGTAGTGCACTTTTATTATATAGACACGAGTGTTTTACTGGAAAATATACCGTGCGTAAAATCCATACGAAACTACATCCGGAACCCGAGTGGCGTATTTTCCATATCCTCATTAGTGAGGATATCGTTGGCATCATTTCCCGCTTTTGCACGGTTGTTTGTACAATTTCTCGTAAAACACTCGAGTCTAATATAATAAAAAGAAAATTACACGGCGGCTTGAAGACATGGATTTTATTTTCTCGTGGTAAGAACAATATTTTACTCGCGAAGCGCTCGTTCGTAAAATATTGTTTTTACCACTCGAAAATAAAATTCATATCTTCGCGCCGCCTTGTAATATCCTCTATATATGCACGTTTTTGTTTAATCAGTTTTACAAAAAGGGAAATACGATCTCTGGCTAAACATTTCTGCGGGTGCATTTCGTCGTGTTTTAAACGACGACCTTGGGGTCAGGTATAATATTACTATTCGTTTATCGAGAACTGATTATAAAAGCTTACACGCCTAAATGATACCTTGCCAATATCTTCAAGGAATGACAACACGCAACAACCCTACTTATGTTTTTCTAATTAAATTATACCCCCTTTACAATACAATACAATACAATACAATACTGGTCACTTCATCACGTGTCGCCAAGGAGCTGTGTAGCAAAAGTTTTACTTGTTGAATGCTTTATTTTACACGGGGGGCACGTTAAACAAAGAATGTTCCCTGTCCTCTCAAAAAATCGCGGTTTCCGGCTTTATTTGACCGCTAAAAGACTTGGAATGCTAATCCAACGCCCGTGTGCGGGGCTGGAGGTTTTGGGCACGAAACCATTTAAAGTATAATTTTTTAACATTTTAAGAGGCCTTATAAAAGCACTTTATAGTGTCTTTCTCCGTGAGTTTATAACAATTGGACGATGAATGATTGAATAATGTACATTTTAACACTAAAGTGGGCTGTTGAAAGGGACTTCCTCTTGCAATATCACACTTGATCTGATTTCATCATCCTGGTCAAAGCGAGTAGCTGACCAAACCAGAGTAGACCAGAACTTTTATCGAATGTTCGTTCCTGGGTTTGAAAACCGGATACGGACGAAACGGATGATAATCGATCGTGTGTGGAAATGTCGTCCAGTGCTGTCATTGCAACATCTCAATAATAACCTCGATATTTTGATATGTAGATCGATGGATAGGTTGGCATAGGTTTGATTGAACTACTGTTCACTTGAAGCCCTTGCGAGCCCTTGAAGCGAGACTTATCAAGTCACTCCCGATTACATGTACCAATTCGCTTTGGTGCATGTAAAATGAAATCATCTATAGACATACCTGTGATGCTTACAGTCGATACTACCGTTGGTCGACGATGAACTTCGAAACATCCAAGAAAACCGTCCGTCGTAAACACAAAAGCGTTGCTCCCAGACCCTTTATATACAACAACTGGATCAGTCTGTGATAACTCAGTTACTGTCCTGATTACTTAATACGCAAAGTAAACAAGCCGACTATCTTGGAATTGATATCATAATCTATAATCCTAAAATTGTATCACATAATGTTATGAATTTCTACAGCAGTGCGATATGTGTAATAATCTTTAACCCGTATGAGGTAAATTTAGTGCGTGAGATACTAAATTTTGGTTTCAGATGTTACAGTTTAGGGATGTAAGTAAATATACTATACAATGCTGTACATATTGGTTCGCTTACTTTTCCACGTTGCGGCTCATACAAATGAACACTTCCAGCTTTCAAACTTTACTGAACCTATAATTACGGAGTAAGTTATAGTAGTAAAAGACTACGAAAACAAAACGCACCTACAGTAGTTTGTAAATTAATAGGATTTCATGCAGGTGATACAGTTATTATTTTTATTTCAATTTTGACGCTCTTGGTTAGTGATATTTAATATGCACTCCATCACTCCAATATCATGCACTTATCATAAGCAGTGTTTTGTTTTCTCTCACGTGTAGAGCTATAATTTTCTTCATTCGAATTTTACTAAATAATCAATTTTTGCATAACGATAATAAATTCAGGCGAGAAACATCCACAGCAGGGAAGTAATTAAAAGAGAAAACGAACAATAAAGCAAACAAAAACAGCAACGAAAACTCAATTAGCTGTGTGATTAATTAGCTGTGTCTGCCTAAATACTAAAGATGGTGTTACACTGGTCGATTTGCAACGACGATTTGCTCCAAATTCGCGCAACGGTGTTGCAAATTTATGAATCGCTTTCAAAAACTTGCAACGCGTTGCAGCACTGCAAACATCGCGAAAAAACGTTCGCAATGGGGTGTTACACCTGAACAATTTTTAGCGCAACATCGTATCGTTGCAAATCGCCCAGTGTAACACCACCTTAAGGCTGCGTTCAATTGGATCTGTTTCAGAATAAGAATACTTCAAATTACCCAATGTGTTCCTTGTTCTGGGAGGGGGGGGGGGGGGGGGGGGGGGGGGGGGGGGAAGGGGGTGGTGGCTTTTGTTCGGTATTGTTTTGAAAACCTTCATGCTCGTATTTTAGCCCCCGATACATCTCAATTAGCTTCAAGGGAAAATATTTCCGATCAGCAGCGCTATTCCTATTTCGGAATAGACCCAATCGAACACGCCCTAAATAACGTTGATAAACCCAGGAATGAACTATGAGTATAAAGAGGTTATTACACGGGAAGGAGTGCAATACGGCGGAGTATTTCTTATTATGTACTTGTGTATGTGAGAGGAGATTCATTCCGTAAACGAGCATTTACAACAGGTCGAGATGATGTTTGTGTTGACGCTAACTAAATTAGCTCTTTGCAATAGTTAGTTGTTGACCAGCTCAGTGTGAGTATCTCTTGATTGTTGCCTTGTGATCGGCGAAGTTTCGCTGTTTCTAACAACAGCATTTTAATACATTCTTTAAGATACTGCAGTTTCTTTTATGCAGCTTCTGCAAAAAAAAAGAATCACAGTAGATATTGGTTACCAATACTTTACAAATGCCCGTCTACCAAGCTCCAAGCTTGAAATGCAAAATGGCGGATATTGTAAAGTTGGTGCTCACTCTTTTAAGCCAAACCTACTCAGAGTACAGTACGATCCAACCAATAGTCGGAACTCTTGATGCGTGTACAGGTGGAAGTTAAAAGCTCTAGCATACATTTTCAGTTCTGAGCAACATTTCTACGTGTCCTGGCAGAGTTTACCTTAGTGTGGTCGTGGCTTGGTTTCTTGTGCGCCTTCTCGTGGTTTTCAAAGATGTGTTTCACTTCTGATCGCTTTGCGGCTTTCTGCGTTTCTACTTGAAACGAAAACAAGAAGAAACAAATTAAGTTAGTGATGGAGATGGCGAAAAAAATACTTGGGAAAAAAATACTATTTTTTTTTTCTTGATCAAATATTGTCGTTGTACATTACAGCATTATTTTATTAGAGTGGATAAAACAACCAAACTGAATGAATAACATTTTGAATAGTGTGAAAAGGAAAGTTCGACTCATGCAGTAAACTTACATGTTACTTAATACTGTTCAAGTATTTAGACATGCGCAAAACTAAATATCAAACGTTCTTGATTGTTTGTCTTGGTGCGCGCAGTCAGCACACTTACCTTTGTCAGCTATTTTTGTCAATGATTTCGCTACAGGCACCTGATTTTTGTCTGGAAAAAACAGATATTGTGAAAATTATGTTTTTCTATAGCGTCAATAAAAAAAACTGTTCCTGTGGCCTTGTTTTCGTTCGATGTGATCGAGATGTTTCAAAGACAGTTTTACGACATTCTTTTTTCCCGTTAACATTATATACTTACGTCGACATTTGTAGGCCGCTACCCTCATGCATACGTCATACGTAGACCAGGACTGCGGGATAAACTGAAGAAATCGCGCGGTGATAGGAGGGGTGATAAGATTCTCCACAATCGTATCGCGGTCTGAATTTCCAGTCAGCATCTGGGAAAGGAAAAAGGAATAACACTCTTACACATATGTTTATCAATTATCGGTGCGCAGAGTTGACACGCATGTTATGTCCACTAAATTGTGGGTTTTTATTTGTCGCAAAATAATTATGTTGCCATGGAAACATGGATATCAGAGCCTTAAAACCTGCAGTCTTTGTCGCAAGATCCATAATTCAGTGCACAGAAGCCATATTTTGGAATGATGTTGACAGCCATAACAAAAAACTAAAACTAGGTTACATTTACATGTTCGTTTGGCCAGAGTCCAGAGTTGTAGGGATGCTATCAGCGTTAGCATTTCCGCTTCCTTTGAGTAACGTTTCGGATTTTATAACAGGCCGGGTGTTAAACTTTGCGTCGTTAATTTTCGCGATAACTATGCATGTGGTCTTTGCACACCTCAACGAGGATTTCTCTGCAAGAAAGATATTCTGCTGTCTTCGTGAAAGCAAAGAACTCCCAATCTCTATATTTGTGATAAATTGGTGCAATGTTTGTGACTAAACCAAGCATTCGTTCTCAGGCTTTGCTAGCGGGTACGGAAAAGAGTCTGGAGAAGAGCGGGCCGAGGGAGCCTTGGGAAACATCTGGGTATCTAAAAAACAACTGCTGAGGCGGCGATTAAAAATCCTGGAGCAAGAGTTTACCTTATTGTACTCATTCCACTGAGTTCCGTCTACACTGTAGCGCAGTTTGTAGGAGGACACCCAATTGTTAGCCAAGTTACTCTCAGAGTGCTGTCCTTGTGTGGCAACTTTGCCTATCGTCTCGACCTCTGGTAGTTCCATTTGGAGGAACTGGTTCAGATCTCGGGCAGCAGCTTTGCTGTGATCAGCACACCAGCCACCTTCAAATTACAAAAGGTGAGTACTTCATGTGGGGGTTGTTTTAGTGCGAGTTTGTTGTAAAAAGGAGATTTACATGATTTTGACGCTACAATTGTAGCCGCCACTTTACAAAGAATCATTAATTATAAGCGATGAAGGAAATTAGTTGAATAAGTTATGATAATGATAATAATAATAATAATAATAATAATAATAATAATAATAATAATAATAATAATAATAATAATAATAATAATGCTCACCATCTACGTCCACGTTGTTCAGTAAGCCTTTTGATGGCGCGTGTTGCTGCATGACCAACTTTGTTTCACCCGGAATATCTCCTCTGTATACGCTACTTGCACTCATTCGGTGAGGTTCGTTTATTGTAATTATGTCGAATTTGTTGGAACATTCTGGTATAAAAATTGACTAGTTTAGAAGTGAAAGATGATAGGTCAACATGTAAATGCAAAATATACGACGGTATACTAAAATGTTTGTGGGAAGGGGGGGGGGGGGGATTTTCTGTTTATTTTTTTAATGTAGCATTAAAGGTCTTACAATGCATCGCCCTAACTCTGTCATCGGGATTTCAGCCTGATTCACAATTCAACAAAATAACAATAATAATAAATATCGAAACCAATATAGTTAGCCTAGATTTTCCTGTTAATATATTTTCGTTTTCGTTTACATTCAAGATCAGTAAACATCAGTCCATGGAAATATTAAAAAACGTTGAACACCTGTTTTTGTTATTTTTGTACCTGTAGTTTACTTAGTGGCAGAACGTTTGAATACGGTTGTACTAGATAATCACTATCTATGATAGTAGTTTCAACACCATTTTCATTTTTTCGAACATTAATCTGACCGTCGCAAACGTAAAGAAAACTACTACCTTCGTTCGAATACTGCACCGTGTCACCAAGTACCCAAAATATAAAATCAGGTTAGCAATTTTATAGTCTGTTCTCATAGAAAACTGAGTAAAACGAAAACATAATGGACATTAACGAAACTGTTCTGAATATGAAAGTTTCCCATTCCTTTTTTGTCACTTGTTCAATGTCCTGAAACAACGGCACAAGGCGATGCATTATAAGATCCTTTAAATGCTACGTCAGTGAAAAAAACGTGTTTATTATGTTTTGTATTACTACATTAGCGTTAAAAGATTTATTACATTTTACGTCAATGTTTTTACATTTAGCATTAGCATCAGCATTAGCATTTACTTTACGAAGCGTTGTTACACTTTGCTTTAGTACCATTATGTATTAAGAGCGCTACTGACGGATAAACTATAATATGGAGAACATATTCAAATAACGTTTGAGCAAAAAACTTGCTATTTTTCCGTTCAAAATTGCCAACAATTTGTATACCACAGTCAAATGATTTAAATCTTATCAACATTCATGTTACGCACGTTCGTCAGGGGTTCCGTACGTTAACACACTTGGGGGGGACGCCGGTACTGGCTGCGCAGCGGCAACTTGCAGAGGTGGGGCCTGGACTCCTGGGTGAGACGCCGGTACTGGCTGGGCAGGGACAGCGGCAACTGGCAGAGGCGGGGCCTGGACTCCTTTTGGTGTTAAGTCAGGTATTGTTTTTTTTACAGGTCCTGCAATTGATACACAATCAGTAATGTAATATAATAAATATATTTGCGTAATCAGGAAAGGCCGAATAGTATGGGTCCACTGTTATTGACTTATTCTGCAGTATTTCCAAGACTGTTGCCCTGCTATTTGAAAGGCAATTGTTTCTATTAACAGAGATACAGCCTCATTTCGGGGTTTGCTGTGAAGTTCCACACTTAGCTTCTTGTTCCCCTGGTAGTAAATAAAGCCAAGAAACGTAACCAAAATGTATGGTACAACTGTATGATTGAAAAACAATTGTAATTTTGAGTTACCAATCACGCATTTCCAGCGACTGAAATTAGTACCCTCATTCTACTCTCAACCATCTTTATTTGTAGTATTGTAAAACATTGGACATTAGTCAGATTAAAACACTAGGAAGTTGAAACTTACCGTATTATTCAGAGATGGAGCATTAGTAGGAAAAAGGGGAAGAAAAAAAAAGTTGTAAATGAGTATAGAAAATTAGTACTGTTAGGAATTATAAGTCTAAAAAATGGCGTTAGTACAGATATTCACGCGATAAAATAATGTGTGAACGATGCTAAGTATAATATACGGAAATATATTTTTTCGTTTACAATAAACATTTAATATTCTTTTAAGCTGCCGTCCATTGGGCTGTAAAATATTGAAGAGTAAACTAAACCATATAGAAATTACATAATATACGTTTGTAACAAACAATTTGACGTATAACATGCTTAATGACTACCCATGTTTTCTGTCTATCAACACAAACAAAACAACCTGGAAAGGTAAATTTTCTGACTTTGTGAACATAATTGTCGCACCTGGACACAGCGGTACAACACATGGTTGCATGTGAATCGTGCCATGTTGAGCTTCGGAGCAGTTTAGACCGCCGTTCTTTGGAGAAGGATGGTCGCATTTACGAGTTCTGATCTGAATTCCTGACCCACATGTTACACTGCAAGTCGACCAAGCGGTCCATGGGCTCCATCCACCGTTTACTGGACGAAACATTGAAATACGTGTCAGAATCATGCATTCATGTTTGTAGTTATTATAACAGAGCCTCAGATAATAATAATAATAATAATAATAATAATAATAATAATAATAATAATAATAATAATAATAATAATAATAATAATAATAATAATAATAATAATAATAATAATAATAATAATAATGAAAATAGCTTTATTTAAGTCTCAATATATTTAGCACTGCCGTGCAGCTGTATAAACTGAACGTAAATTTGTTAAGATATTTACTGCACAGAAGCTCACAGAGTGTTATTTACATAACGTGGCCGAGGATTTGAACCCGGGGCTACACCGTGTTGCAAATTCAGTTAGTGATCAGAGCGGGACTTGAACCTTGGACCTTCGGGATTTCAAGTCCGACGCCCTAACCACTCGGCCACGCTGCCTCCCATAATCCCCCAGAACATACCCACACAGGTTTTGTTGGCAATGATGTCCACTTTGGTGATTAACTGGTCATAGTCTGTCACCTCATACATGTGGTTGGTAGGGTCGCTGGCGATGATCTTAAGCTGGGCTGTCAATTCCGTTTTATCCTCTGTACTTAGATCCTTTTGGACCCCGGCTGCCATAACCAAAACGCCGGCTTTTCCCAGTTCCTCTACGGGACTCCTCAACAGATCTGCAGCTGGAATAGATGTGTTATGTCTAACAAACAACTCCCTCTCTGGCCCACCTGCAACTATCAGCAGAACTTTGCTGGCCTGACGGAAAGGAGCGTTAGAAAAAACTTCCTTTGCTTTCACCAAGGCGAGATCAGTTCGTCTGCCTCCTTCCTTGTAGAATATTTTAGAGATTGTATCATTAAGGATTTTGGAATCTTTGATGCTGCCAAGAACGATAGATGCCTCTGGAAATGAATGGTATTGAATAAGTCCAAACCGGGTATACTGCAGATCGAACTTTTCTGTGAGCTTCTGTGCAAAGCTGATCAACTTTTGCCAGTTTTCGTTGGTTGTTACTTGGGAGCTGTCAAGAGCAAGCACCACGTCAACTGGTTCAGTACACGATCCATCTGAAATGCAAAGTTGGTGTAAGATTATGGTGTAAAAATGGTATAAGATTGAGCAAAACAAAGTATATTTTTAGGAGTCTGTACTTTCACAGTCATGCACGTTTGTTGAGCCTGAAATATTGGCTGTTGGCGGGCAGGATAAAACTCCGTAGTTCCTTCGTTCAAACTGCATGCAATCACCAGACCAAAGGCCTGGGACATAATTTCGCTTACTTGACTAAAATTAAAGTACTATTAGCTGTTATGCATGAATGTAAAAGTTGATAATAAGCAATTGTAGTAATTTGTGCGTATTATAGAACACAAAAGTGGAATAATATTGAAGTGCTGACAGGGGAATCGTTAACGATGCAAAATATGTTGATAATTATACTTAACCTTGTCCCCCTCATAATTCGACTTGTTACCTTTTTTACTTTTGTCTGCCATGACTTGATCATTTTGAGTTCCGTCTCTCTTTGACGCTGTAACAGCCTCTCCATTATCTAAATAAGAGCAAATTATCTAATCCTGAGATATCACGGTGGACTAACAGTTCTGGTGCGCGATTTACGAATACCTGATTAGAATTACTCCATGATTCTTCAAGATGTCTACTTTGCTGATCTGATGTGTGCAAGCTGCTTTTGGCACTAGCATTACGTCTTTGGTACAATGTGAATCTAATTTTAAGATGTTCTATTGGCTTATCTACCTATTTTAGCATGTACTGTTTACGACAGTGTTTCTTAAGCGAATCTTAAAATATATTGACAAAGCCGATAATGTACTTGTACGAGGGTGGTATGCTACAGCTCACTTAATTTCCATAAATGAAGAATAATAAGACAGATCATAACACAGAAACTGAGCGACATGTTTCACAAATGATGCGACATGATGCAAATCTGGCAACTAATTAAAGATCAGACATCACAAACAGGCGGTTGCAAAAAGAAAAACAATTATATTTAGCGAGATGATGTAAATGTACATAAAATATAAAAGAAAAATGATTTTTTTTTTCAGGAGGATAACACAATTGTATCTACCTGGGAGTTAGATTTTCAAGCGATAAAACTAAAAAAACCAAGTGTTAACCCCCGTTTCAAATCTGCTTAAAATCAAAGGTAATATTATAGGCAGTCATTCTACATGCGACAATACGAATTGGGCCATCATTCAACATAATATAGATGAGTTAGATGTTGCACTACCAATTAAACACTTCAAAAGAGTAGAACACATAAAAATCTTAGAATTAAATCGGTCTTTGTGACTGAAGTCTAATGAGAGACTGGTGTTGCACACAAACTTTCTGGTACCGGTCAATAGTCAAATACTCGATTAACGCTAGTTCAATGGGATAGCCCGCAGCGCTTTCGTAAAAACATCCGATTATACTTGCCTGGCTTAGCTTTAAGACTCAGAGCGTAACAGCTTAACACATTTAGAACCAGAAGGACGGCGACAACACTTAACAGACGTCGCGCCACCATGGTTTCGTTTAGTAAGACACCAACGCCACTTTGTTATCAATGTTAACTTGTTGGGTAATCACTTTGTTGAATCTCATAACATAGGTGTTCAATAATTAACAATATTCTAGCTTGAAGTTAAAAATAAATAGAGCGATATTTCATGCGCCTTGTTCGATTTGTATGCTTCAAAAAGGTAATATTTTTACGTGACATTTAACTTTCTTTTAAATTGGCCGCTTTCGCATTTAGGAAAGTTGTATGTTTGGGTTGTAAAATGAGTTAAACGCATCGATTGGTGTTAACGTTACGTGAAACCTGCTTTGTTCGTCACTGTGAATCCAAACACTCGAAAATAATGAATACATAGGGCACTGAAGCGAAGGACTATGCAGTGTTTGCATGGTGCGCGGATTAATCACAAAATGTCTTATTCTATGACTTTAGGATACACGAAACTGATCGAGCTTAATCTTATATACGGCGATACGGATGTTGTACATTTAGCAAATATCAATATGTTTGTCCTTTATATTTTTACTAGTCAATTTAACCGTAGAGGATCTTGGGTGATCACGAGCAACGGACGCTGGGCTTAAACGTTAAATACCTTGACAATGATGTCAACTATGTTATTATTACTTCAATCTAATATCACACTTTGTGTACCTATTGCTCTTTCATTCTTTCTACCTGTTTGATAGGGTTTAGTTAATTTAACTGCCATTATACTAGAGTTTTTACTTGAACAGACTTAAAATACAATGTGTGCAGCACAGTTGGAACTTGTAATCTCAATAAAAATGCTTTGGAGAAATGAACCGAAAGTTTGAGGACGCACAAGGTCAGTAATTTGTAAGAACACAATGTAGATAATTATGAAGAAGCATGGTGCCGTTTTATGGATTAAGGCAAACAAGACTTCGCAAATAGAAGCGACAATCATAAAAAGCTTGTACCATGCTATAGTTAGCATCAAGCTGACGCGCGCGCGGTGTTAAAACAACAGATCACCTGCCCGACTTATCCATGACGTAGTTCACAGCTTCAGCTTACAGACTGAAAGGATAACATTGGTTAATACAGTACATATATATGAGGGGGGAGTAGGATAAGCAGTTTAGAACAGTACGAGGACACAAACCGCAGGTTGATCACTTGACATTGCTGTCTTTTAGCTCTGAGATCGGTAGGTTGTGGTTGAAATAAGCTAACCTTGAAGAAGTGCGGCTTTGAATAGGGAATTTGACAACCTAGCTCGTTCCCATTGCTTAATATTTTTACCGAAAGGGAATTTCAGTAGTCATTCACTTCAAATAATTCCACTTTTGTGTTTATACTTAGTTTCTTTGGAACTTTAAATTAAAAATGTATATTTATAATACACCTACTCTTAGTTGGACCTATTGATGCCGACACACTGACGGAGGAGGTTGGAGAAGGACTCGGTGTCACTGGTTTCACTAAATAAAGAAAAGAACATTTTAGTAATTTGGGCTCTTGGAATTATCTAATAAAATATTAAACTTTTCGTTGGAGGTAAGTAACAGCAAATACAACTTTACTTAGGACAACTTTGTGCAGATTTTCCATCTGTCTTCTATTTTTCACTTTCTCATGATGCAAGTTATAACAGCTCCCAAATATCTATTTTATTTTCTGACATAAATGATAAAAACCACAAAAATAGGGTTCGCGCGCCATTTTGTTTCACGGGGCACTGCGCTGGGAGATGAATATTCCGAGATTGAGGAGCCAATCAGAACGCGCGAAAAGCACTACTGACTTGCGCGGCACAGTATGTTGTAATGGAAGATAGCATTTCTCATTATTTTAACGATTTTGTAACCAATGTGTTAACATTCAAGAAAATAGGAGTTTTTTCTTTATGTACCTGGAGAGCTCGAGACGACGGGGCTACTGGAAGGTAGCGCTGACGTAATAGGTAACGCTGACGTAATAGGTGACGCTGACGTACTGAGCAATCCTGTCATAAAAGAGTAAAGTACAGTGTTGACTTTTATTTCAACTGTTAGCGTTCAGTTCAGAATAGAAGATATACCGAGAAACAATAAAACGAGCTCATGAGCAAAATCAAAAAACCTCTAGGGTCATTTTTTTAAACAAGGTTAGGACCGTGGTTAAGAAAATCCTGGTCTAAACAATGTTTCAGCGATAGCCATGCTTATCAGACCACGGCCAAACGTGGTCTTTATAAACTGACGCCTATCCATGTTCAAAAAATGCCATTTAACTTTTGGCTAATCCTGATTTACGGAGTCCGTCTGAACCTCAATTTAGCGATAACCAGGTCTAAGTTTGGTTTTGTTTAAAAAATCGGCCCCTAGTGTCTCGCTTTAATTATAGCCACAAGTCGCCAAAGCTATAAGAGAGCTTGTATGGGAAATTATGATTGATTTTGAATATGTAATATATAAGTAAATGATTTTGAATCTATAAAAGTGCTTATAAGTAATGATTTTGAGTATGCGCTAAAAGTGCTGAAATGCAATAAAAGTGTTTACTTACATACTTGACTTAGTGATTTCGTACTCAGTGTTTTAAAAACAATGCAGATCTTTTTCCAATTTATTCTTTAGTCGGTTTTATTTAAAAGGTGGCGAATATATTTGTCTCCAATGTGTAACTAAAGAAGCAGCAAGGACAATTATTCCAGAAATAAACAAACCTGTTGAGCTGTATACAGATGAGGGGCTGGGAATCACAGGTATAGATGTTGGTGTTGGTTTTGGGACACTTGTCAGAGCTGGTGTCCTGGAAGTTGTCAAGCTGGAAGGTGTTATTACACTAGGAGCGATCGTGGTAACTATTCCTGCCGCAGCCGGGTGAATTTCTACAATGACTGGAGGGACCGTAACTACTTTTACTGACGGAGCCGGTGGAAGAACGTTAGGTGGGCAGGTGTTTGTTGGAGGTTTTGTTGGTGAAACCTTATTGGGACAAGAGCAGCAGCATCCTGCCGGGCATATGCTGGTGTTGTTTCTTGGAGGAGTTGTGGGTGGTTGTGTGGTTGGTTTTGTGGTTGGCGGTGGCCTAGTCGACTTTGGGAGATCAATAGGGCAGACACAAACACAGAAGACAGAGCACTGTCCCCCATCTACAAGGTCTGGAGAAGAAAGCAAAAGTATAGTTTAAGTTAACCTGTTTTCTCTAGCATCGAAAGTTTATGACTCTTAAAATCTTCTCAGAAATCGCGTAGTGTCTGAAAGTTCAAGGTAATAAAATAATTAAAAGTACAAAGTAGCTCGACCCATTCATTTCCAACTAATGTGTTCTTACTTTGTGGAAAATTGTCTTCATTGCTTGCCGGCACTGGTGGCAAGGCTCCTGTCCCTGGTTGTGCGGGGCTGCTGTGGGGTCTTGTAGTTGGTATGGGGTAGTATGAAATCTGAAAATCTGGTTCAGCTGATCAAATAAATTAATATAAAATTCATTATATAATTGTTTTACAATAATGGGAGTTACATTCAAGCGGTTTTCATTTCAGTATTGCATTCATTATGCTATGGAACTACTTATCAATGTGATCGGAAATTTGTTTCTTCGAAAATATTGCAAAAAGGAGTGTTTTATGTACATAGTTATACGTGTTAACTGATGTCCACTTAACCAAAAGCATATAAAATGTAAAGAACGTTGACTGTGAATATGGTTTTCATATAACAATCAAACTATATTGCTATTTTTGGTTATTACAAAATAATACGAGAAATATTTACTAACATTAACACCTGAAATTCGCACACATTATAGCAGTCCCTTATTATAACATTTACTGGATTATATAGTTATGACTACATGGTCATAATTTTCATTAATTATTGTGTATGATGAGGTGTATGTATGGCCCAAGCAGGAGTTGTTTCCTAAAATAATTCTGAGTGTGTTAACCCTTTCACTCCTGAGAGTGATCAACTTCAATTTTCTCCTTCAGTTTTTCACCAGAAATATGTGATACAGTATGGAGAATTTACTGCTTGATAGTTCAATCAGACGAAAGCTGTTTCGCATATCAATTCTCACTACATCACTCATACATTTTCTTTTTGAATGATTAGGAGAATTTGTATTTTGAGCTCAGGAGTAAAAGTGTTAATTCCGCACGAGAAACTTTACTGGTTGGCACTAATGCGTCCCCAGATCATGGACCAACAAATTAACTAATCAAAGATAGCGTAAAGTTATGGACCAACAAATTAACCAATCAAAGATAGCGTAAAGTTATGGACCAACAAATTAACCAATCAAAGATAGCGTTCTAACTGTAGTGGAACAGATGACGCATGAGCGAACTATTGACATGCAAGCGCTTAAATATGCTTACGACGAATTGGGAAGATAAAAGTTGAAGAAAAAAATTAATAGAATCGATACAAGAAACACTCAAATTTTAGAGGTTGCAACTTGCTCTTGCAATCTTCTACCGTCCTTAATACTTGATAAATTTGTTTAAAAGCCACAAACCATGGATGAGTTATTGGAGAGTGTGGAAGGGAAGGGTTGTTCCTGCTACATAAACAAATTTTGCTCTATCGGTATAACGTGAAATAAAACCATATTACTATATAGACACAAGTGTTTTACTGGAAAATATACCGTGCGTAAAATCCATACGAAACTACATCCGGGACCCGAGTGGCGTATTTTCCATATCCTCACTAGTGAGGATATCGTTGGCTCCATTTCCCGTTTTTGCACGGTTGTTTGTGCAATTTCTCGTAAAACACTCGTGTCTAATATGATTAAAAGAAAATTACACGGCGGCTTGAAGATATGGATTTTATTTTCTCGTGGTAAAAACAATATTTTACTCACTCGCGAAGCGCTCGTTCGTAAAATATTGTTTTTACCACTTGAAAATAATATTAATATCTTCGCGCTGCCGTGTAATATCCTCTATTTAACTAGGTGAGGACCTATTAGACTTGTTATAATTGTACCTAGTGTACAGGTGATGATTGCAGTCTACGTTACAAAACTGCAGAGAAGGTGCGAAACTTACTGTCGATATGGTGTTGACATTCAACTCCCGCTAGGATCATGAAAAACAACTGAGTTGTGGCGACCAGGTTTTGTGAATGTTTCATCCTTGACTTTTGCGAAGCTCCGAAGATAATGAAAGAATGAACTTAAAATCACATCAAAGGTATACCAACTTGTTGATAGTTAGGTAACATAATATCCTTTTGCTCATTCAGTACTCACCAGTGATACAAGCTTGGAGTGCCAAGTTCCAAAGGCAAGAGAGCAGAGATTTGGCTGCTGGTGAAATGTAAAAAACGGTATCGATTTCGAAAATTTGCCTCCGCGTATTTTCCGTTTTCCTCACTGAAATGACAACATCCGAGTGAAAGTTGGATTATGTCATGTTTCTGAAACTAATCAAGCTTTAAGTGTACCGCCCACGTACTGCAACGCCCACTACATGTAGAAGACTTAGTTTTGGAAGGCCAAATAGAAGAGAAAGACAGTTCGTTTTCCATGAAGATATCAGTTTTGACCCCAAACGCCCACTTTGCTTGTGGCCGGACAGTGTTTCGTCTGGTGCTGAATTAAGTGCTATTGCGTCACCAAAGCAAGCCAAAATAAAGATCGTTCTACCTTTTCTAAGCCCAAACAATTATAGTATATATATATCAATATAAATAGCATAATTTGGGAGTAGTATAAACTAGCTCTTCATCGCAGAGGAAGAAGTAATCTTTGATTTAGACTTACCTGCTAACAACTAAGCCGATCACTACTTTGTTAACTTATATCTTCAAGAACTTCGAGGCACCCGTTAGCATCAAATTAGTTTTGTACACGGTTTTTTTAAGCGATTTAATTCTTGACTGAATTGGGAACCTGGTGCTTTCTTTGTAGAGAAATTGAAGAAAAAGCACTGAATCCTCCTTCTCTTTATATGGTACCTGTTTGAGGGTCAATAATCACAACGAACCCATGTTTAACAGCAGGCAGCTCTATACCTAGCCAGTAACGAATACAGCTTGTGTAACAACAAGTCAAATAGTGATTCTGCTGCAAGAAACCTTTGGCTAACTTTGAAATGACATGGCATCAGCATTCTCACTCACCACGAGATCTAATTCTGTGATCTTTGAACCACAAAGTCGTGGGTTTGGCGATCTCCCGCAGTATAATAGGAAAGGTTTCACCAAGGAAACTCCAACTTCCGAAGCCGTGTGCCTTCTATAAGATAATCTACCAATCGGCCCCACCATCAAGCTGATAATATCTACATTTTCATTAGAAATGCCATTACTTATTATTTTAACGTGACTGTTAAGGTCACTATGAAGCAACCAATTATATCGTCTCTTCCGCTGACACGCTTCACAACCAGTTGTACTCCATATGGCTTTGGTACACACATCCAGGTACTGGCCGAAAGCTCACAGATATACTACATGACAAAAGCAAATTTCATTGAAATTCTGCAAGATTAATATTCACGATAAATGGGCGCTAAATGGGTACAATTGAGAGAAAGGTTAGTTGGGCCTATTACAGAAACCTTGGAAATTGTAACTGGGGAAGGGTCTTGTTAGAAAGCTCCTTCATGAAAATTCATTCATTTGAGACGTCCATTTAAGTCTGCGAGTTTCTTTTGGGAGAAATATATCAGTCGGAGTGCAGGAAATGCCATCTGAGAACCAAACACAGAGCCTGTAAAGAAAAGGATGCGCTATACCACATATTTCTTATTGACGACATTTCCAATTGGGACATGATATTAATTTATATTCTATATACTTCAATATATGATATTGATTTATGTTAACTTTTTAAAATATAATTATTGCAGTGACTGCATAACACTGAGGCTAGAACAACACAGTGCTCCCCTTAAACTATAGTACTAAAAGGTTAGACCTCGTCCACCATGGATTATCACTTTGCCACCACATACGGAACACATAGTAACGGTTGCTGATAGTAGAGAGAACCTATATTCCGCTAAAACTCAGAAAATAATGTGATCATTTCATATGCATGAAATTTTCGAAATTTTGCTGTTTAGTGACCTTTTTTGCGTCTAGAGTCACTAAGACGATTCATTTTTCCGCGACGATAATGCTTGTTGTTTTTGCTTTTGTCCATATAAGACGACACAATAACTCGATAAACATAATTTGCTTTCTCTTTGCCGACGCACGTCTCT
Organism: Plumapathes pennacea; assembly: GCA_964036295.1. Classification (NCBI taxonomy): domain Eukaryota; kingdom Metazoa; phylum Cnidaria; class Anthozoa; order Antipatharia; family Myriopathidae; genus Plumapathes; species Plumapathes pennacea. The sequence goes on from OZ038466.1 coordinate 1,259,646, forward strand.
TCCACTGCGTTTGACGGGCAAGGTTGATAGTCCTCGTGAACACATTGATCTGACGCACCGTCGTTCTTGTAAGTCTGTGAAGCAGATTGTCCTGAATAGCATTGCCCTAAGAATTAAAACCAAAACTTTTCATTATCGCGGTAAAGTCATCCCCAGTTTGTAAAAGAGAATATTTGTGCATGCCTTCTTTAAATGGTCTTTTCACTAGTGACTGTAATCCTAGTTTTTCGATTAAGGTTGTGGAAGTACAATGACAGATCCACACACATGTTTGCGTTAATGGCGACTTTTTTTTAGTAGCATACTGCCCATGGAAGGTCTGGATACGTATTATACTTACCATAGTTCTGAATTCCAAAGTATTCGTAGTCCATTTCTGCTGCGTTTTCAGCGCACCTGCAGGCGACATCGGCCAGATATCGATCCAGCTGACCCCACTGTACAGAATAACCTGTGTACTCTTCAAGGTCAGGATCGACATCCGTGAACAAGAGTTCAGGAAGAGGTCGGACTGCTGCGTGGTTGTCTTTGTAACATCCGACGTTTTCAAACTGAATATCACACGGAATCACTAAAAGAGAATTAGCACTCTGTCAAACGCACGTTCTGTGACTGTACAATTACGTGGCAGGGGATGTTTGCAGAAAAAATGATACTGAATTTTTCTAAAGATCCAATACAATTGTTACAATACAGTTGTCGAGCAGCAATGGTCCGGTCATTATACTTTCCCATACATACGTTTCAAGTTTTAAATTTGATCTTATCAAGTTTCCAATAATGATTTACGATCATTGCTTTTGTTATGCACTCTTTAGTTACCTTCTTCTTTGGTTATGCCATACACGAACAATGTGGTAGCGTTTCCAACACAATCCTTGTTGTCTTTTGAATCGCACGTTGCATACTCTGTTGTCATGCAGAGGTCAGACTGACCGGCTCTGTCGTACGTGGTACCGGCGTTAAGTCCTGACCAGCATTCTCCTGAGAAATACAAACCATATTCCATAAATTCCAAACAAACTGTAGCCAAATGAAACGAATCCTCAAAAGTGGATTGTTGATTTGCTTTCGGCTCGCAAAGCACTGTGGTACCTACCGAAATTCTCGATTCCAAACATGTCATAGTTTTTTCCCTGGGATTGCTCTGCACAGCGACAAACAAGGTCCGAGATGTAAGAGTCCCAATTTCCCCAGTCGATAGGGATTCCGCTGTAAAGTCTTGATGTCTTATCGCGGTCAGTGAAAAGAAGTTCCTCCAGGGGCCGTGGATTTTTCATATCGTCTTTGTAGCATCCAATTTTATGGAAGTCAACATGGCACGTTTCTAGTGAGCAACAATAAAATAATCTATGATCGATGAGTAGTTTAAGTGATCTGGTGCTCACTTTAGTTGAATGACGTTCATCGCATCCATAAGAACAGTTGCTTAGCACGTGACATCTATTCTGTATATAACTACACTCAGAAGTATGTTGTTAGTAACTTAGATTATATTTCATTAAGAGGATTTGAACTGAATGGGCGAGTAAATTAGATCGCAGCAATATTAGATATATTATTATCGTTTGTGTATTTCAAATTTATAGAAACCCTAAATAAAACGAAGAAATAGTTACTGATACCGTATTCTACTGGAGGTGTTGGGGACGGCACAACAATCGCTTCCTCTGGATTTCCTGTAAAATTTAGACATGCAAATAGTTACTCCTGTGCTCTGAGAACTTAAAATAACTAACTTATAGCATGTTATAGTATGATATAATTATGAAGTAAATAAGTCGGGCGTTGTACAAGAGATCAGCAAAATTTACGTTCATTTCACAGAACCGGATAGGATCGCGAAAATAATGTATTCACAACTCTTCCATGATTGTCACAGTCAACTTGACAAGATCATATACACATCGGACCAGAAGTGCTTCTCCTAATATAAAATAGTGCAATGGTGCTTGGTGCACATTTTATGTTTACCTTCAACAACGATTTGATAAACGTAGTTGGTGTTTTTCTCTCCTACGCATTCACCAACCGTCGCAGCCGTGCACGCCTCATACTTTTTGTCCACACAAGCGTTAGACGATCCGTGGATATTGTACGTTTCACCTCCTTCAGCGTCTGACCAGCATTCACCTACAATCAAGATATGCGTGTAAATGTACAGCGGTATTTCTGTTGATTTGGGAACGAGTAGGGTCTATCACTAAAAGGCTGTGTTGTCGTCTAGAAGTGATCATTGGTATGACGCACAGATTGGAAATATTAAATGTCTATATTCTTGTTTCATTCGAATATAAAACATGATTTCATTCAAAGCTGTCAAAGTAACTAATAATCAATTAAGAAAACTATCAAGACAGTTGATAGTTGTGACCAACCCCCTCTTCCCGACAGAAGGTTAAAAACCAAAGTCTGCTCTTTGGTTCATATTTACCAAAGTATTGCGCCCCAAAGTAGTAAAAGTTCTTTTCCTTTGTCTTCTCTGCGCATCTGCAGATAAATCCCGGTAGCCATGTGTCCCAGGCTTCCCATTCAATTGAACTTCTTTCATTGAGAATAAGCTCCTGAAGAGCTCGTGAATTTTTCTTGTCGTCAAAGCAACCAATTTTTGTATACTTTACACTGCATTGACCTGTGGTGAAGGAAAATATTGAAGTATTATCTTGAGACAACAACTAAAACAAATAACACTACGGTAGATGCATAATCACTGCTACTACAGCAACAACAACAGTAAAATACATAAAACCAAATTAAAGAAAAAATAATACCACATAAAAGATAGTGAATGCAATAAACTTATGACCAGACGTACTGTAATGGAACTTTATATTGTTTTACTAGGTTTTATAGTTGTTGTTGTTGTTTGTTTGTCCAATGGTTTATTCTTTCGTTTGTTTTGTTTTGTTTAAATAAATTACTCTGCCGGGGTTCGGCTTGCATACGTCAAAAATTACATAAAGAAGCCCTCGCAATGTTTCGAAATGCATTGCGCGCGCAGTAACTATCGCCCGTCATTTTCACATAATACGAAAAGGAAAAAAAATATTAAAATGGTTGGCTGGCCCTAATGCTGAGCTTCTGGATGTAAATATCAAGAGATGGGCGTGTGCAGTCGTTAATCGTGTATATTTTTATGACTTACTGAGTTCTGGTGGTATGGGTGGTGCAGGTGTCCCTGTTGCCGGGGCTGGAGTGGATGGAATCGGAGCTGGAGTGGATGGAATTGGAGCTGGAGTGGATGGAATTGGAGCTGGAGTGGATGGAATTGGAGCTGGAGTTGTTGGTAGTGGTGGAGGTTGTTCTCCTACAAACAGAATCATGTTAACAAGCAATTTATTAAAACTACGCAAAAAGCTCGCAGGAAACTACGAAGTTTCCCTCTCGCTAAATAATTCAGGTCTGTCGTTAAACTACATGTACTTGCGTTACACTGAAATATTTAACTTGTATCTGTGAGAAAATCTTTAGGTTCACTTGCAAGGGAACCATTTCATTTATAGCCTAATTTGGTCTGTATGAAATGCAACGGTGGAAGTTGATATTGACAGAAATATCTAGTGAGGTGAATAAATATTGTCGTAACCCTAATATTTTTAATAATTATAAAGGTGAATAAATACTGGCCAAAATTGATTTCAATTCTGTTTTTTTTTTTTAATTATCTTTTTTACCGTCGGTCAATGCACAAACCTGTACAATACCGATGTATATATTTTCTGTTATGCATGTGCTACCCAATGTTATAAAACAGTATATAACTGTCCGTGCGTCTTTTATGTTGTATATCGTCTAAGAACACATTCTATATGTACCTTCAATGGCGATGTGATAAATGTAGTTGGTATTTTTCTTTCCTGCACATTCACCAACTGTGGCATCCGTACACTTTTCATACTTTTTGTCCACACAAGAGTCAGATGGTCCGTGTATATTGTACATTTCAGCTCCTTCGGGGTCCGAATAGCATTCACCTATGAACAAGACATATATAACAGTTTATGACCCATCAAATATTTCCTCCCGCGCGTGATTGGTAGAATCGTGACACGTGACCGAATAACGTCCGCTCGAATAACCCCCGCCTGGCGAACTAACGCTGTTTATTGACAATATTCGAACACAGTTTTATACATTTAATCACAAAAATCATTACAAGACGACTACTGAGGAGGACATCAATTTATTGGTCGAAAAAGCAGTTCCAGAAAGCACTAAAATGCTTCACAGTTTCCGCGCCGTTATTTGCGCTGCGAGAGGAAATATTTGAAGGATAATGAAGACAATAAACTACTTTTGGCTTCCGAAATATGCACAAATAATTGTGCTTGGACATTATCTGTTCCTCAAAGCTCGCAGTTGCCCTCGAGCTTCGCTCTCGGGCAACTGTTCGCTTCTCGGAACAGATAATATCCTCGGACAATTATCCGTGCATATTTCCTCGCCAAAAGTAGTTTATTGTTTATATAATGTGCCGAGATTTCTATTTTCTGACAAGTAATGAATGGCATATTTTCCCAAGTAAACGGTATGCTGATGATGCTGATAGCTATTTCTTTGAATCATCCTCAAATATCTCTTTTGCTGAAAGTTTGAATATAAGCTGTGTACAAGTAACGTTGGTCATGACGATAATTCATTTTTTGATAAGTTATGCCGCAAGTACAGCTCTCTTTGTGATGCTTTTAGAAATTATCCTCGAAGATAATAACTTTAACTTGCTTAAAATATATTTACCATAAAATTGTGCCCCAAAGTAGTAAAAGTTCTTTTCTTTTGTCTTTTGTGCGCATCTGCAGATAAATCCCGGCAGCCATGTGTCCCAGCCTTCCCAGTCAATTGAGCTTCTTTCATTGAAAAGAAGCTGTGTAAGAGCTCGGGACTTTTTCTTGTCCTTAAAACAACCAAGTTTGGTGTATTTCACATTGCATTGAGCTGGGTGGAGGAAAAAGATCGAAATATTATCTTGAAACTAAACAACATCCTAGAGAAACGTAAAATACCAAATGTTAGACTAGTAACACAGCTGCTGCAAATACCACTTTTATACAAAGTGCAACGCTACCATGTTTCCTTTAGCAATAACAAAAACGAACAATAGAGACACCGAAATGGTACTAAGAATGAATAAGTGGCAAGATAATGCTGTATTCTAAGCAGAAGTAATACAATTATCTTCAGTATACTAAACGATGGTACTGTTAGCTAACATATGCTACAACAGCCGTTCGTTCAACTTGATGTAATACTATGGGCTGTCAGTGCACAAGACACGCGCTTGAAAAATAGCAAACATCGAAAAGTGAAGAATTATGTGTTTTCCAATTCGCGTACTTACGGGGTGTCTCTGGCTCTGTTGTCGGTGCTAATGTTGGTGGGGCAGTTGTTGGAGCTGCAGTACAAAGAACATATGAATGAACTATGAATTACTAAAAGATGGAGAGTAAGAAGGAACACATGCAAAAGGAATATTATTTTGACGTTGAGAGAACCAATAAAAGTCTGATACTTTTAAGTAAAACTATTAAAATATTATTTGTTGCTTCGCACCTGTAACACATGAAGTCTGGAGTATTTTCTCCATGTATTCTAGAAGGTGCTCATAGTCGTTGACCATGAAGACATTATCTTCTTTTCCCATGGCGATCTCTACCAGCTCATCTTTTAGCACGTCGTTACCAACACCAACAGCGATTGTTTTCACATTTTTGTCCTAAAAATGGAGAGATACGAACTTTAACATAAAGCGAAAAAAGTAAAGTATGGTTAATATGTTTAATACTTTTAAACACAGAAAAACTATTATTGTGTTGCCTGCAAGTATAGTTACGTGTAGGTATAATAAAGGCAAGCAAATGGCATCCAAAATGTTTGCAAACCTAACCAGGACAATAACAATACAAACATAAACTACAGTAAACATACAACCCTGTGGATGTGATCAACGCTACAAGTTTCCAGCATTTTAACACTGTGCGTGAGAACCCATAAATGATATTTTTAATAATAACGTCATTGAGCTACAATGCCAATTCCGAATACTTATCCAAGGAAATATTTCGCTGGAAGCCTTACAAAGTTACCAGATAACTGATATTTGATCGAAGTCACTGCATTTCGCATTTAAACCTATATTGGGAACCCTTCTACAGCGAAGGGATATCAAGAAATTTTCTCGAAATTGTTTTGATCAATTGTCAAAAGCTAACGTTGGAAGCGTCATCAAACACGCGTACCTGTAATGGTGTTAATACCACTGGATAAGGCGAACTTTTCGCGGGATCTGTCCTACCATCGGTTATGACTATAAGGATGTTTGGTTTTGAGTCGCGTTCGCCTCCTTTAACAGAAAATAGGTCAGTGTCTGCCAATTCTAGAGCAAGATCGGTTCGAGTTCCCATAGCGATTCTCTCAAAACTCATTATTTTGGCTTTGAGAGTACTTGGGTTGTAGTACTGGCTGTCCCCAAAGTTGAACTTCAGCTCAGGTGTAGAGCTAAACACAATCGCCCCAAAATGGGTGCCTTTGGAAGAAACCTGAAATTTATCGGTTAAGTTGGACAAGAATTGCAGGCAAAGGTGGAAGTCGTCTGGGTTTACACTGTCGGACGCATCCACCAAGACTCCGACATCCAAAGCTTCCTTACATGCTGGAAAAAAAGATTAAACACATTAGTTAGGGTTTAAATAATCTGTTAAGATGACAATCTTTGCGCGAGGACTAGCAATAATAATAGGGTTTCTTGTTCACAAGTTTAGATGTTTGACCATGGAAACAACAGTATTGTAAGCTTAGAAGGATGGATATTATACTACACATACCTGGCTCTGGCGGTGGTGGTGTCGGTGTCGAAGGAGGTAGTGGAGGCAGTGGCGAGGGAGGAAGCACTGTGCTGGTAACAATCTTTGTTGTGTGAACAGTCGTAGTTGGTGCTATGTAAAAAAAGAACATATATAACGCTTTTAAATTGATAAATTATTCTACAAACAAGGAACCTTTGACAAGCAGGGTCCAAAGTACAAACTTGCCATGCATTTGTTTTTTGTGAAAAAGTATCCTCCCGATGTGTCAAAATAAACCTGGTTTTTATCGATATCTAGTATATAATACTATTTTTTACTTCATTGAAAACTGTTTACACCAATTCCAATAGCTAAGACTTGCAGAACAATCACAATGATGATTTTCAGAAAAAAGGAACAATATGTTTTGACATACTTGTTCTACATGAGATGATTTTTTGTATATGACCATTAAACTAATATGTTACTATGGAATATTACGTTATAGCGTCTAAATTTGACAATACAGATATATGTTGCGTACCTATGGTAGTGAAAGGGCAGTTGGCACTGCATGACGTCACAACACTTGTAGCGATCTTGGTCGAAGTCTGTGTTTGTGTTAGTGTCTTGTTGTGGATTTCTGTGGCGGTGGTGTGGTGCGTCTGTGTGTTTGTTTCAGTTTTGGTACTGGTCACGCTGTCAGTTTTGGTTGTCGTTTCCACAGCTGTACTTGTAGCAGTAGCAATATGCGTACTGGTTGCAGTGATGGTGTCTGTTGTCAAATGAGTGGCGGTGGTCTTCAGAGTTTCAGTTGCAGTCGTTGTCTGGGTTTGAACTTCAGTTGTGGTGTGTGTGCTAGTCGAAGTTGCTATCTCTGTAGCGGTAGTCAGCATAGTCTTATTGACAATTCCAGTGCTGGTGGTAGTTAATATCTTGGTAGTGTAAAGAGTCTGGGTTGTAGGAACAACTATGATGCTTGTCTTGGTTCCGGTGTGAGTAGTGTTTAAGGTCGCGGTGCTTGTTGTTGTGTGAGTGCTGTTGATAGTAGCAGTAGTGGTAGCCACTTTCGTACTCGTGGCCGTTGCGATGTGCGTGCTCGTCGCTGTTTTTGTATCAACAGTTGTGTGTGTCTCGGTTTTCGTTTCAGTTGCAGTTGCTGTATCAGTTGCAGTTGTTGTTGAAGTCAAAGTCGTATGAGCGGTGCTCGTGTGTGTAACGGGATGTGTTGTAGTCTGGGTTATAATGTTTGTACTTAATGCAACATCCGTGCTCGTGGTTGTCATGACCTTGGTCGATGTGGCTGTGGACGTTTTGGTGGTAGAGCACGCTCCACTTGCGCAAATGGTCGGCACACGTGCGATGCACGTGGGAACCAGCCCAATGATGCACTGTGAAGGTTTGGTACAGTTCATACAGTTTCCGATTGGATTTAGTGCTGTGTTGTCTGTATAAAAAAAGATATATTAACTAATATAGTAATATTAGTATAGAAAAGCCATGAAGCTCTGTGCATGTGACAATTCTTCTTGGTTACCAGAAGACGGTCCCGGTAAAGGTTCCTCTGTCATGGAGTAATCATCGTGTTGGTTAATATCTCTCTCTGGTACTGGCTGGTACTTGACATGTGGTTCTGTAAGACACTCATACAAAAGAAAATTAAAAAAAAGATTGAAATAGGACATAAGATTATGATCCCCTTAGTTTATGTTACCAGGATATACGGATGAAAAATTATGATCCCCTTTATGTTACCAGGATGTATGGATGAAGGTTATGATCCCCTTTATGTTACCAGGATGTGTGGGTGAAGTTTATGATCCCCTTTATGTTACCAGGATGTGCGGATGAAAAATTATGATCCCCTTTATGTTACTGGATGTACGGATAAAAAATTATGATCCCCTTTATGTTACTAGGATGTACGGATGAAAAAATATGATCCCCTTTATGTTACCAGGATGTATGGATGAAGGTTATGATCCCCTTTATGTTACCAGGATGTATGGATAAAAAATTATGATCCCCTTTATGTTACTAGGATGTACGGATAAAAAATTATGATCCCCTTTATGTTACTAGGATGTACGGATAAAAAATTATGATCCCCTTTATGTTACCAGGATGTACGGATAAAAAGTTGTGATCCCCTTTATGTTACTAGGATGTACGGATGAAAAGTTTTGATCCCCTTTATGTCACTAGGATGTGCGGGTGAAGATTATGATCCCTTTATGTGAGTATAAAGGACACAAATATCCCACCCCCCAACCCCCCCTCCCCTGCAAACAACAGTCGAACAAGTCAATTTGTTTTATTTGACCATTGAAATTCACGGCAGCGCTTCGAGGTTTTGAAACTCTTGTGTAAAACCACATGCAAGTGTTGACGGCTTGACAATTAAAATTGGCAGTAAGACTAATACATCTCAGGGTGCTTTGTTTTTCAAGTGTTTTTTAATAATGAGAGAATTACAGAAAACATCAACGAGGAAGGGGACATAAACTTTTGCTATAAATGCTTTTTTAGAATAAAAAAAAACCAAAAAGTAATTAAAACTTGTAGACAGTTGATAGTTGATTGCGCGTTAAATGTCACACTGATTTGCAGGTTGTATCATTAAGACACCTGTGTCGAAACAATTTGATTCCATCGCTCCTTTGTTGTTGATAGATATTTTATTTCATTTCAGTTTTTTTCGACATTGCCAAAAAAGTTCAAGAGGAATTTTGTATTCAATCGTGACTAACTTATAACTTTTTTTTATCGTGACCTGTGTTACTTTAATTAAAGAGGGAGGCGTAGTTATGTTCATATCGCCCACCACAATTAGCGATGCGAATGAAATTTAAGCTGGTAAAGTCAAGAAAACCTAAGCTAGCACCAATAGTTATTTTGGATGAATGAAACCCTTGACCTTAGGATAACTTTAGGAGTATGTTTATTTGTTCTACAATATTAAGACAAAACAAATTATATTTTTATGAGATTGAGAGAGTCCATTCTTTGCTACGTTTTAACCGATGCTACACTATATATAGCATCTTTATATTCCTATTCAGGAATTCTGTGTATTTGAATCAAGAGTTTTTGGAAATCCTTAATTTGCCAGAATAGCCGTACCTTGCTGTACCGGCAATACAATTACCATGTTGGGGTTATAATTATAGTATCGATAATGTTTACCAAAGGAATTATCACAGGGTGGATTTTTCATCAGCTGAAAATAGAAGCGTCTAACTATGACCCACCTTTAGCTACGTAGTATTCGCCAGATACATAAAGCCAAGTCAACAGTCCCCCGCAAAATAGCCTCAAGAAAAGTGACACCATGATGTCTAACAAAACTAATAACGGCCTGGTACTGGAGCCAGTAGACCCCTCGCTTAGAATATTTACTGTATGACGTAATAATATCCTCTGCTTCAGAGCAATGCATGGGAAGTAAAGCAGTTATATATTAGTAGTACATAAATATATATTCTCATGGCTTGCGCAAATATGTTAAATAAATACCACGTCTAACTGTGCAAAACGTTCAAGAAAGTCATATCCACACCACCGTCGATAGAACAAAAACCCAGGGCGCCCCCTTGTAACATAATTTTGAAGGTCTTCCAGTAGTTAGCCTGTTAGAAGATAGGATAATTTGGACAACGGGGAAGGGGTAGTCTGCTTGCAGCCGTTTTTGTGGTCGAAACACCTTGTGCCCCTCCCCCACCCTCCCCCCTGGTTTGGGGGGAGGGGCACAAGGTGTTGCGACCATGACCACAAAAACGGCTGCGAGCAGACTTGGGAAGGGGCGATCACGTCATATAAAAATGGTGTCCCCAGTTTGTTTTGAAAACGCGCTATTTTCACAGAAGCGGCAATAACTTATAAACAAATGGTATGACTAATATCAGGTCAGGTTTATCACCGATTTGATAATAAACGGTAAAGATGTCTAAAGAGATAACGAACAACTACTGGAACTTTCATCTCCGTAGACAATGGTGCTACTAAAGTCACTTCAGAAAACTTCACTGATCTGATTATCTGACATCGGTTTGCAAAATCTTATTTATTTATTTATTTATTTTTTAAGCAATATATTTCGCTACTTTGTACTCACGAGTTAGGACACATCGTTTATCATACGTAGTACGGTCAAATTAAGCTTTTCTTGATTGCCACAATTACAGTAACGCACAAGCTCAAACCGTGGCGTAACGTCACACGGTCACGCAATATCAGGAGCATACCCGCATATCGGTGGCCGACTTTTCGTAGAGAAAAGTATCAATTTCTCAGCCAAAAAAAAAAAAAAAAAAAAAAAAAATCGGCTCCTGTGATTAGCATTTCTAAACTCCCACACAAAGTCCATTCAGTAATTAACTTACAAAGGTCGCCGGATAAAAAAAGAAAAACAATAGTTGAATCGAGGACGGCTCCGCTGGTCCGTACTGGCAGACAATGATCATAGCGATTAAATAATATTGAATCTGTCAGTCAAACAAATTAAAACAAATCAAGCGAAACGTACACACAATTTACATAGACGCCACGAAATGAAGGTAATCTGTGCTGGACTCAACAAAACGGGCACCAAGTCTCTCGCTGAAGCCCTGCGTGTTCTGGGCTATGAAGTGTATGACTTTGAAGAGCAGACACTAGACTACACTGATCAATGGATTAAAGTCTTTAACGGTGAACCACCCAGTGCCACGATCAAACTGGTCTACAAAAATGCTGATGCTGTCATCGACTATCCCGGCTTGTACTTCTGGGAGGAAATTCTGGACGAGTTTCCAGACTCTAAGGTCATTCTTTCCGTGCGAGATGAAGATAAATGGATTGACAGTTGGATGAATCAGATCGCAATGGTCGAAGAAGCTCGGCCCACACTTTTGTTCCTGTCTCCAACCGGCCGTAAGATGTTCAAAATCTTCTACTCTTTCTTGAGGGCCTGTTACGGCGAAGCACACAACCTGAATAACACTTATATATTCAGGAAAAACGGTCGAGCCCATAACGACCGAGTGAGATCTCTCGTACCGAAAGGTAACTTACTGGAGTTCAGCGTCAAGCAAGGATGGAAACCTTTGTGTGACTTTCTGGGTCACGCGGTTCCTGCGGTCGATTTTCCTCACGAAAATGTAAAAGGGGAGATTGCTAAGAAGGTTTTCACGGAGACGAGGTTTGCAAGTGTCATCAAACAAGAGGTTGTTGGATCCCTCAAAGTAATTCTCGCTGTCAGCGGAGCTGGCATTGCGATCTTGTTTTATTTGTTGTCAAAGTGATGTGAAAGTATTAAACTTTCAATAGCTACGGGAAACAGTTTAGTATTTCATTCCCGCTGCAGTTCTACTAACAAAAGTAGCCTTTTTGTTGTCACTCTTTTTTCCTTTTTTATTAATTTTCAAACAACAGTGAATTATGTAGATGTAGATATTGGATATTTGAATATTATTTTCCCGTCTCTTTGTTTTCAAGCACCGTGACTAGCGCGTTAGTCCGTTATCAGTTTATGTGGAGAGATGGCACTACTAGCACACCTTAAACCCTCGCGGCTATGTGAAGGAAATTCAGTCAAAACGGAATCAGTTGGTCACTTGATACTCAAAGTTGGATCCATTCCCAAATACGCCTGTTATACTTGGTTGCATAAATGTCAAGATATTTGTTTTAATATACTGCATTTATTGGTTGCTACATAGGTCGTCCTTAGTTTCCAAACGAGTGTAAGTGAAATATGGCGAATTACACATTTGACTATAGTTTAATTTCAGCAGTCTGAGTTACTAACTTCATCACGGTCATGCACGGCTTTGGTATTTGAGAGTAAAAATATGTAAACGGAATAATGCGTCTTTTGTATGATATAGTAAACCAGTCAATTTCGTCACTTGCAATCCCTTGGCTGGATAAAGTTTGTATTAACTATACGAAACACAAAACTGTTTTCTTTTGGGACGAAGCTTCTAGTTAACTAATAAGTTAACGAAATAGTTATTGACATAACCATAGCGGTGTTTCCATAGATTGCGACAAAGTCAACAACCAGAAAATATGATTCAAGTGTTGAACAAGTTGAACAATTTTTTTCCTACACGTTGAGACAACTGTTACAACTGTGCATTTGATATTTGTATCCGTAACATTGTGCAGATCGACGTCCGTTTAATTGATGTTCCAACTATGTAAAACACTCATGAAATGGCTCCAGATCACAATGTCAAATTATGGAAATTAATTCCCCACCCTCCCCTACTCCTCTCTACCTATCCCTCGCTGCCCCTGTGTGTCTGAGAGCCAGAATGAGTTTGGGAGAAAGATAGCGAAGTTTAAAATGTGAAGTTTACTGCGTGTTTCTCTACATTCTTCGCCTTGGGAAGGAACTCTTCCAATCGAACTCTTCCCACAATGAACTTGATATATAGTAGAATAATGTGTAGAGCCCCGCAATCTCGAACAGAACTCAATTTCCCTTAGAAATAAACTTGGTAGAAATGTCCCTTTGCAACACCCCCGCTATATTTCGAACTATCCCGTATATCTTACAACGGAGCAGAAAATCATCCGGTTGGAGTATACATATATTAAGACATAAAAGAACATCAATAGTTGTTTAATTTGTCGTTGGTAATAGAACTGGGCGTATCACCGAACACACGCTGTTTCTCGCCTTCCTTGGATATCTCTCATACACTACATGCGTCCACTAATTTAATGAATTTGTGGGTTTACACAAACTTTTTCATCCCTTTTGATTTGCCCTTTTACCTGCCGATTTTGCGACTTAAAATTATTCTAATAGAATGGCAAACGAGAAGACAAGAACCCGACTAATAGTATCCGAAAAAAGAAAAGGAACAATTGTACTCTAAGTAAACGCTCTAAAACGAATGACCGAGCCGGGTTCGTTGACTGCATCATACGTGATATAATTGCAAAACATAGTAATTAAGGCAGCCAACGAAGATATCGTCTATATTTCCATGCGTGCGACTGAACACTCAGCAACAATGACGTGGCTACTTGCGGAGAGTGTTCTTTTTGCGACAAATATTAAACAATGTTAGTGCTCGTTTATATTTTTGTATTTCTCCAAATGGCTGTTATTACATGGCACTGGGATAAAACGGGAGTGTTTAATAAAACACGGTTGATGTTTACAGATAAATCGAAAGTTGGGAGTCTCTTAATAAAAGCCACCGGTAATAAAGCTAGGATTTCCTTCAATGGGTATGTTCTATTTATTACACATTGTCAATATGAGGCTAAACGAGACCGGACTTCTTCAGGTAATTTTGCATTTTTTTCTCGGATTTCTTCGAATTAAAGTTTTTTCTCGTGTTAATTTAGCAAGATAAAACTAAGGGAAAAGTCGGATATGAACTATTGATTAGTTCACGGCCCTAATTTTGACTTTATAATTATGCTTTCACAGTCGCTCCAGGCCGGCTCGATTTCACCTGCGCGTCGTGCAACGGCCACCTGCCTTTCAGAAGTTGGCGACGGCGTTCATTTAAAAAGCAAAAGTGAATGGATTGGCTAGTAAAGCAAACAACGCCGACGGAACTGTTTTGCTCAGACCAGCGTTGACGCATTTTAAGCGTCACTTCCGATTAATTCGCTTGGAATAGAAGAAAGCACGAGTTTGTCGTGAGTTATGAGTTTCCAACAGAGCAGGAAATCATCCGGTTGGATTCCCCATGTTAGAAGCAAATGGTGTTCTGGGATGTTTCTGTTAATTCCACTATTGTACCTGGCTTTACTTGAGGGAGTTATTGGTAAGCTCTCAATTTTGAACGTTTCTAGCCCATTTCCTTGATTTAGCGAGGGAAGAGCGCACTCTGCTTTCGCTAAATCTGGAAACAGCGCTTCGATTTTCTCAAATAGTGGATGATGTTTTTCACGTATTTCACAATTCAGCAGTACTCTCGTACATTTCTTTTAATTTTTTATCAAACTTGTATAATCACTTCGGTATTACCAAAATTCGACTTTGAATGATGATCGAAATTACAGCACAGTGCTTTGTGCATAGCTTTTTCATATCACCAATGATAAATACTTGCCTGGATAAATAACTATTCTTGATCCGCGTTCGAAAATCTTTATTTGAATTGTTTATTTCGGCAAACGAGTGTAGGCCATGCATGTGTGAATGACCTAATATTGAACGACATTTATGTCTACTTTGTCTCAATGTACTTCTTGTTTCATTTTGGGAAGCCATTGGAAATGATTTGCAATAAACACTATACTTCCTCACAAATATGTGAGTTCTATAGCGAATAATGTGGAACACAAATTTGAGTTACAACTGACATTGGTCTGCCCGTATACGAAAACTTGGTACACATGTCTGAAAAACAGTGCACAGTCACACACTGGTATTAGTTTGAAAACAAAGTAGACATTATGAATATTGCCAGAATCACAGGTTTTAGATAAGGTAAATTTTTTAACTGATTTTACAATCATGTCGTTCGCGATAAAACAGTGCAGATAAAGCCGAGAGGTTCCTCAAACAGAAAACAAAGAAATGCAAATTTTGCTGAAATAAATTGAATTGACACAAAATTAGGGAAAAAAGGTTCTCTTCTTTGCTTATTTATCCGTTTAGTTAGTCTTCGACTTCTTTTTTTTTTCAAGAAACTATCGTGCAAGGGAAGAAAGAAAGGTTATTTTGCCGTGCGTGAAAAAAAAAAAAGAGTTTTCCGCTTTGAGCAATAATGAGAAAAAATATAATTAAAGTGTTTAAAATACACCCAACTGAGCGACTGCCGAACATCGTGATGAATTTCTAAAACCGTAATTAATGTGAACGAGTAAAAGAAAGGACGTGTTTTTTTTTCTCAGCAGTCGCTTTTTCTTTGAAAGACGCCCGAAAACTAATTACTGTATACTAATTTAGAATAGAGATAGACTAAGTGATAACTAACGAGAAAGAGCAGATAGTTTTTTACATCAGTTTTGCTCTGTAGAATTATGAAAACTTTAAATATGTGATTGCCTAATGTCCAATTTTGTCTACTGCGCTGCCGCAATCTCGTTGTGTACAATTATAGCTATTCTTTTCACTGCGGAAATACAAGGCGGAAGAAATGAAGCCGCAAATAGGTTGTCTCGCTAGTCTCGTTGGAAAATGATGGAATTAGTTGCACATGTATTTGATTAAGATCTAGAGTGTTAATAATCTACATTTGGTAGACCAATGGGTTTTGAGGTTGGGAAAACCTTGATTAGTGGAAATTTCATAATATTTGTACTAGTATAGACATTATTGACAATTACTACCCCAGTCAATTTTACAAGTCAAAAACGGGAGAGCCGTACACAGATAAAACTCGCCTTTTCATTTCATTATTTTATCTTAGTATAATTTTAAGGTCATTCTTTAAAAACTCAGAATTTGTATCACCTTTGTAAAATATTTATCGGTAGACACATTTGGTTGCCAAGAAACGTGACGAAACTGCAAAGGAAATTACAACTAAGCCTATAAACAGTTAGCAGTCACTTGTGCGTGTGTGGAAGCGAAGAACAGGTTGAAATTATTGCTGGAGAGAGCAATCAGGCAAGAATTGAGAAATATATAACGCGTCATCGTGTAATATAGCCACATCTAAACACGTGGGAAGTTGGGAGAACACGAGAGTAGCGTAAGGAAACCACGAGGCCGCCGAGAGGTTTCCGGCTCTACTCGAGTGTTCTCCCAACTTCCCAAGTGTTTAGATGAGGCTATATTACACGGGAACACGTTATATATTTCTTTTATAAAATAATTATTAGCCAAGTAAAAAACATCGCGTATCGCGTCAGCGTGTAATATACTCTCATCTAACACGGTTATTTAGCCAATCAGGGCGCGCGTAGTATCATAGTTATTTTATAAAAGCCATTCATATTGTTAGTTCAACGTTTACTTAGTACTAAAATTTCAACATTTCTGTTAAAGTCATTCAGTATGAGCGTATTAACAGATGGTCTTGGATATTTCCGCGAATTCCAGTTAGGCAAAGTGCAATATAAGTAATATGTGTGTATACGTTTGTCTAGCCTGCAATGCAGGCGTTCCCGTTTGTTTTCAGGCAAAGTTCGTTCGTTCCCGTTCGCTTTCAGGCAAAATCCACTCGCCAGCTTTGCCCCAGTCCTACTCCCGAACGAATTTTGCCTGAAAACGAACGGGAACGCCTGCATTGCAGGCTAACGTTTGTCCGAAGTATTTCCTCCCTGATTTCCCTATTTGTCTGTCCACGGACATGGCTGTAATTAGTGTCTCAATGTGCTGAAAAAAGACAGTTCCTGTTTATGCACTTTTAAGACATTTTTTACCACTGGTACAACAACTACTGCTCTACTGCTATTATTACTACAATATTGACTATACTACTACCACTATACTACTTAAGTCTGCATTACTACTACGTAGCCACTGCAGTTACAATATCATTTTACACCAAAGTAAGCACTGCAATGTTGAATGATAAAAATAATATTAATTTCCACACAGGACATCAAACTGGATTTACCGTCCATCCGTCCAAACCCATGGTCGCCTTTTTGGGTTACAATGTAACTTTTATATGGAAATTCCATTTGAGTCACCTTGACCAGGAGAGGCTGACGAGTGTGACGTTTGGTAAATGGTCACATGATGGTACTTTTACTGAACTGAAAGTTCTTTGTGGAAACCGTGAAACTCCAGTGGTTCTTAGCACTAACACATCTTACTGGAAGTGTCTCTCGAAATCTCGTGGCTCGTTTTCAGCGTTCTTTCGTCTTGTTAACGTCACGATGAGGGACAAGGCAACTTACGGCTGTAGGTTGTCGTTTGGCGCTCACAGAAACGCTCTTACTGATTATGTGCAACTCTTGATTAAAGGTAAGAATTGAAGTTGAAGAGAAACAGCTTCTGCTGTTGAATGCTCTCTACTAATTTACAATAATTGTTAGAAAAATCTACGTTACTCAGAACATTTAGTGTGGTTTTTGGCTCTAATTTTTCCAGCACCTGCTCGGATAACACACCACCCTACCTCCTTGAAGCAACTGAGAGTAAAACAGAATCAGCCCGTATCCTTGACATGTGACGTAACAGGAGAACCGCCTCCCTCCGTTGCCTGGATACGAGAAGGTCACGTGCTTCAGAACAACACATGGGAGAGTACTTACGTGATAGAGAGGGCAACTGTTAACATGACGGGCGTATACAAGTGTATAGCTTCAAACCTACTGGGTTCGGACGTGAGAGAGATTTTATTGATTGTCACTTCCTGTGTGAAGGAATCTGACGATGAGTCTACAGGTGAGAAGTGTGGCGTTTTGTCTGCCTCGTCCCCAGTCGCTCCTCTTCGATCTCCTTGATTCCAAGTAAGGTGCGCCTCGCCCGTGCTTTGCGCTCGTCCCCAGCTTTCTCGCGTCAGTTGTTTCGCTGGGGAAGGGGAAAGAAGAGACTGTGGAGGAGCCAGCCGTTTCGTTACCTTGTTTTCTTTTCTTTTTTCTTTTCTCATTTTCCGCAGCCGCAGCAGTATAGGTGCTGGATTAGTGGTGAAGTGTCTACATGTCCAAAATCCAAAATGACATGTCCAAAATCATATACAATGTATTTTAACTTATTACCTAAGTGCTCAATTTGGTTTGCATTATATTTTGTCTTCTCTGCAGAAACAAAGAGCCATGCATCCAAAAGCTATGGCAGTAAGCACGCCATCGTGTCTATGCTTGCAGTAGGCTCCGTGATGTTCCTTATTTTGTTGGCGTACTGCTTCTTCAACTGTGCAGGAAGAACAGCCCAGCAAAAGTAGGGTTTGTAGAATGTGTTTTCAGTTTCCTAATCCCAGTGAATTGCATTCAGGTTGTTGACTGACTTTATTTATTCAACAGTGGGACGTATAGAAGGATTCAAAAAGACTCTGAGCAGACGAACAACCATGTTTCAGACTGGAGATCCTTTTCTGGCAATGGTGACAAGATCTGAGTATAAGGAAATGAAGTAACAACGAATAACTGACGGGGTTCTCAGAACGTTCAACAGGATCCAGGATTTATTCTACAAATTGCCAATAACCTAAAACTTTAAAGCAAAAAACCTGGCGGTGCAAAAATATGTAGTGCGTGTTGAAAGTAAACACTGTCGTTAAACTTTTTGCAAATTTCAAGAAAGTAATTTTAAACGTAACTGGTATAAAAAAGATGCGCTAGTGAAAGAGGAGCTCATCAAAGCTAAAAATAGTGAAATTGATACATGCAGTAATTGGCTTGAACACTATAATGTATGTTGCATACATGTAGAAGCTGCGTCACCCTTCTGCAAAATCTCTAAGCAGATTACCTGTCAATAGGACTTCGTTTCTGATATCGCATATAACAAATGCATCCGATCCTTTGGCGTCACTTCCGTCGGTACCAGCGTTCATTGCCATTACCAACACTAGTATCAAATCCAATCCAAATTTTTTTAAGCTTTCTGAAACAAGACTTGAGATGTTACTTTTGAAAAATTGAGAAACAAGGAGTGTTATGGTCAAAAAGACAATTCCATGGTGCCATACTTTAATATTGCTGATATTATCACAACACGAGAATTAGCATCAATAGATTCAATACGGATTGATCAAGATATATATTTATTGATTTTCACCTGACTGTGATTGCGCTATTGCTGCTTAATGCTTGAGTAGTCTCGTGGTAATAAATCAATCAAGAGAATCTTTATAATACCGTGCCAGATCTCGGCTTACATCGTGCAATGTTTTATGTTAACTGAATTTTTTAATCAAAATTCCAACTAGCAGAAACGACAAAACTTACAGCTAATAGAGTGGTAAAGTGATGACGTCATAAAAATATTTTTTCGGAAATAATGGACTTTGCGCAATTCTTCGGAATGGCCTATCTAAAAAAAGTTCACACAGAAAAAAATTGGCTCTTTAGTGCATTAAACAGCTGAGATATAGGCTTTTGAAGTTCAAATTGCTTCATACTAAACCCTCTTATTTGGTGTTGGTTCCTTTGATTTGGAACCAACGCTAAATAAGAGAGTTTAGTTAAGACTATCTCGAACTTTAAACTTCTCTATCTTTGCTTTCAGTAGGGCTAGCGATTTGAAATTTTGCACACGTTCTTTCAGCACCTGTGTATATTGCATGATGTGGTTTTGAAGTTTGAATGGAAAAGTTTGCAAAATGATGACGTCACACTTTACCACTCTATTGTTACAGAAGACAACTTGTGCTATTGTGGTAGTGTTTGAATCCAAAAAGCTGGTGGTGGTACTATATAAAGTACGCGGACTACTGTGGTCAGTGGAAGTATATGGGTTCTGAAATTATCTTTGGGATAAATTCTATTAATCACCTTCTTAAGCACTGTCTCACTGCTCCGGCCCTAAAACTTTGAATCTCACCTACATAGGATATACTATCAGTTACTAAGTGTACAACACTTTTAATCACCTGATTTATTTCTGAAATGTTTGAGTACTTAATATTGATTTATAGTTAGTAAAATAAGTGTGAACCAAGCTAGCTAAACACATGATTAAGGTAAACTTTCTTCATCATCTGACGTCTAACAAGAACCTAGATAACAGCAGAACTTGCAGCTGGCTTTTGATACTTTAAATCTATATTTTTCAACCTGTTTGCTTTTGGGTGGATGGTTCCTTGCTTAAGCACCACAATATTCTGACTATTAATTAATGTAGTTTGCATATTCTGGTTACTTCCGTTTCGCCAAGAAGAAGCCAGCAACTGCCGCAATTCCCCCAAACAGAAGTGCTCCACCACCCAGAATGCCAAGTCCAGCGAGAGCATCTACAAAGACAAGAGCAATATGAGAGGGCAATATTGTTACTAATTTCAAAGAATAACAGAATGAGTCAGAGCTAGAGCTTAAATCAGCTTATCACATGCTTCCCAATAAATAACAGCTCATTTGTACAGTTTTATTAACTGAGTAGGAGGTCTGCGTATGCAGGAATATTATGCCAGGGTTCTCTGTACAGACTGAGGCACTTCACTGAGGTATGCACAAAGACAGAGACAGGTAAATGTTCCTTTGTACAGAGAGGCCATGCAAGCTCAGTTACAAGGAATTTATTAAATGACTACATTGGTGACGAAAATGAAAAATTGAACAAAACCATTCTCAAGGAGTGCGGTACCGGCAATCAAGCAGGCTGATTGGCTAAGAAACCGGTTCAACGTACACGTACCTTCCTTCATTTTCTTATTGATCTTCTCTTGTAGTTCCAATCCTTGCCTATTGGCTGGCTCAATCTGCAACAATCTGTTGACATACTTTAATGCAAGCTGGTACTCCTGTGTTGGTGAAAGATTGGATTACAAAAAAATGCATCATAAAGGATTGAACAAAGTTTAACCAAGGATATATTGTCATATTGAACATTAATTATACTTGCAGCTTATAACTTGCACATACATTGATCTTAAAACAGCCCTCAGCTAAAAAATACAAGTAGTCTCGCTGATCTGTTCCACTGTGACAAAGCCCTGCAGGTGAAGAAAACAAAACAAAAGCACATTTCATAAAATTAAATATGCTATAACTTCTACCTTCTACATACCATGTTTGTACACCATGTTGGGAAATGTTGCATGATGCACCCTGAATGCTTCATGCGATGGTAAGAGCAGCAATATTGTGATGCATTTTTGCATTTTTATCATCTCTTAGTATATTCATCAGGCTTCATGGGCAGACGACAACACAACACTGTATGATTTTATAAAGAATTTTGGATAAATATCAATCCCAGGTGTCACTGTACACACAACATCGCACAACATAATTTACCCAACAATGTTGGGCGATGTTGTGCCTTAACATGTTGCATTTGTTTGCACGTAATGTCATGGTTGTACCTTGAAGGAGGTTGACTCCCTTATGATTATGACTCTTGTCTGGAGATTTTATCAAACACCAGGCATAGTTAAACTGCGTGCCAGGGGAGACTTCTCCTTTAGTGGTTTCAGCAATATACTGTTCTTCAAATCTCTGAAAAGAAATAATTTCCTGAGTTAAGATTGAATTCCACATAGCCCTCATCTCTCCCATTACTACCCAGCTATGATTGGCTACTGAGGATGAATCCTGACAGGGGCATGTATGGTAGTCCTTTTCACACCTCAGGACAAAATAGAGTACATAGAAAATTAATGCCTATCAGCATACTTTTTACAGGGGCAATAACAAGGCTAGAGGATGGATTATAACAAAACCACACCAGGGTCCTAAGGCTTCTACTTTAATAATCTTTTCAGGCCTGTCAACATTTTCCTGGAAACACAACAACAGGGGTACAAATAGATAGAAAATGTTCATTATTTTTGAGGGTATAAAGATCATGGTTTTGATAAATATGGTGCAAGACATTATGTAAATAATAAAAGGGCATCAACATTTTGATATATTTTTTTTGTGAGGACCGCCTCGGTCAGGCAGGTTTCCCAGTGGTACTATTCACTGTAGGATGATTCATAATGCAAATAACTCACAGCAATTTTTGATCATTAATTGCTTTAATAATTAGCACATTGCAATAAATTTGACTTATTGCCAGCTTTTAACTTCTTGATTATTTAAATGTGTAGTCAGGCACACTCACTCAGAATATTGTTGCTTTCAAATCTACCTGGGCGACTTCATACAGATCACGACAAGTTGCTGATCGGTACAGTGCAGTGTATAATTGATCAGTCGAGCAATCATGCAACTTCGAAATGTATAAAAAATTCAGTCTTCCGCTGAAAAGGATGAGCGAAACAATAATGATTTACGATACAAGCAATATCAAACTATTTAAAACATGCGACAAATAGCAAATTGAGTGAACCGAAATAAAGAGCTGAATCAAATTCAAATTTTAACTGGACGACGGCAAAAAAGTGCATGGTCGTGATTGAAACCTGACAAAGAAAGATAAACTTGTAATCCTGCAGGGTATCAAGAGTGCAGTGATCAGCCCGATCACAGCTTTGAATGGAGTTAAAGAGAGCCTACCATTCGGGAAACCTGTTACCTTGAAATCTTCTGCTGAAACTATATCGGCCATCTTTTCGGTTTCGTCCGACGTGACTTCCTGTTATGATCCGCTGTACAAAAGGATTGTTGTCGCCTTGCTTGTGCAAAAATGTCTACTAACCCGACTCCACTGAGTCAAACTCATTGACATTTGTGAGAGCTGACCCGAGCGGTCGATCGTGATTGCTTCATGTGGTGTAGTACAGCCGACTTGAGGCGGATTAAGCCGGGTCAAACAGGCCGTTCATATCATGGAGTCATCTTTAAAAGGCAACTTTCCCAATCCGTTGAGCAGGGCGTCATTTCTCTCGCGGGTTACATTTTGGTAGGTTGCATGCGGATGTGTAATTAACACAGTCAGGCGTGGTGGTGGTTCTTAATCGTTCAGTGCTGCTTTTAGCTGTTTTGCCTTTACTTATGTTTTAAAGACTTCGGGGTTATAAGCATATCACGCTGATCTTTCTTGAGTAATTATTTAGTACCTTGGCCTACGCAAAGAAAGGATTTTTGACATCTTTACACAACAAATACTTACACGCGGTTTTCGGTTTGTTGACCTATAAGTGCTTGCCATTTTTCTTGTGCTATTTTGTGATAATTCTCTTGAGTATTTCATCAGTAGTGTTAGCAGTAAATCGTACAGCTTTTGGAGCGTATTAAACGCATTTTCTTTAGTTCATTTACACGTGAACCTTTGCTGATCGATGGCGTTGTAATTGTGGTCGTCTTGGTTTTTCTGGAAAATATGGTCGATTCACTGCGATGCATGTTTATCGATACGCGAATAATTTTAGGTTCCGGAGTGTTCTACAGATTTGAAGGGAATTTCCTATTATTTAAATTTGTCGTTAGATGAATTATAAACTGCAGACATGTCAAACATATACGCAACAAAAAATAACATTGATCACCCGGCCCTTTTGACAAAACGAATAGACGTTACCATACATGTACATGTTTACGGGTGTGAACAACAACGGCATTAAAATCCTTTCCCATGTTTCAGTTTGGGCCTTCTGCCTGAAATTGCGTGACTGCGGTCAGGAATTTTCGTTGTAGTTATAGCTAGTCTATTTTAAAATGTTCTATGCAAATAATATTTCAAAGGCGTACTGCACTTCAACTACTCTTTAATTAATTTGCATGTTTGTAATGTCAAGAATTTTGAACTCTGTCACATTCATATTTTTTTATAGTGAAGTAATATCACTTTACATGAATAATTTATATATTGCTCTTTTATTTGCAAGAGTTCATTTATTTTATTTGCAATACAATGGTGATTTTGTGACCAGCTAAACCAACACGTTTATTATCAAAAATTAGTATATACCACACAAGTGAATAGTGCTTTTCGCATGCTCTGATTGGCTCCTCAATCTCAGAATATCAAGTACTATTCACCTCCCGGCGGCTTCCGGTAAAACAAAATGGCGCGCGAGCCCAATTTTTGCTCATTTTTGTTGGAAATAAAATAGCTATTTGGGAGTTGGCTATTAAACTTGTGTGGTATATACTAAAACAATTATTCGCCTCAGTGTCAGTGAATAGCGGTGGATATTTACCTCGCTGAAACGGCTTGGTAAATATCCACCACTATTCACCTCCACTTCGGCGAATAATTGTTAATTATACCAGGAATTTGAGAGAATATATTTAAATTGTTTAACTTGTGCTCAGGCCCTCCTTCTCTTCCTCCTGATTCTTCCTGAAAAATGTCCCAGACCCTCATTAACTTTTGTACCTTTTCATGGAGAGGGAAAGGAGGGTCTGATCAAAGGGTAAGATTTTAAGATGTAAGATTTTTTTTCATTTTTTCTCATGCGACAGGTGGATGAATGGGCTTTTTAGTAAAGGATATGACCGGCGCCTTGAACCTCAGGATTTATATGAAGTGATTCCTGAGGATTCAGCAGACCTTCTGGTGACAGATCTTGAGTGGTATGATCATGACCTTTGTTTGAATGTATAAAAGACCTATAGATATTATGAATATATCAGCTGTATGAGGCCCAGTTTAAAATGCATTAATTTGCACCCCAATAAGCTTTCTGGAAATTATTTATATTTATATATTATTTATTTATTATTATATATTATACATAACTTATATATATATTACATTACATATAATTTATATATGATATATTATACACATGTATATAATTATCTTATTTTCATTAAATATTTTATTTCAATAGTATATAAATTATATTATATAATTATTTGAATTTATATTAGAGTTTAATATATGGCATTTAAAACTATTTAATATAAAATGTACATGCACGTAGTAATGTATTTATTTGTAAACTTTGAACTTGCAGTGAGTGGCAGAAGGAACATTCAACTGCTGTATTTTCCGACAGGAATGTGAGTTTGGAAAGAGTGCTTTTAAAATCCATCAGGAAAAATTTGCTGATCATTGGAATTTGGGGACTCCTTAATGTAAGCATCACATCATCGAAAACTACAGTACATGATGTTTACATATATATTATACTGTATGTACATATATTAATTACATGGATTACGTATTAATTATTATAAATAGGGAGAATACACTTCTGTGCTGCAGGTTCTCTACATTGTAGCTAATTTATATCCCTAGATACAGTGATCAAAGAACTAAAATGAAGATGGTTAACTCTCTCACTTCCACTCTTCAGCCAAATTTCATCAATCTCCCAACTTTATAATATGTTGTTGACAACAAGATGAGAATCTAAAATTTTTCATTACCAAGATATTAAGGTCATTGCAGCCACTCAACCTCTTGGAAGCAGTCCTTCATTTCTACAATGTAGATTTTCATCACTCACCTATATCCACTTTGCTCCATCCCTACCCTTGAATTTGGGGGTGTGTGGGGGAGAGGGTTTATATAAAAAAGAAATGTTGTAGATGGGGGCTTATTGGGTCTTATAATTATAACATTTACAACTTTATCTCATGTTATAACTTGATTGCAGGAGACAATGCGCACAGTACAGCCTGTGCTGCTTCTACATCTGTTGTCTTGTTTTGAGGATGACGGCAATTTCACAAGAAAGAAGGCATACATGTATGCTGCAGGACTGATGGTGTCAACTGTGCTTTCAGCCTTATTTAATCAGCTTTACTTCTTTACTGCACACAAGACAGGCATGAGACTACAAATTGCCATCACTGGAGTGATATACAGAAAGGTAATAAGCCATACAGTGGACCAACAAGGATCATGATCAAGAAGTTGCAATTGAATAAATGAACAACTTTATTATAATGTCAAAAGTCCTTTGGCATCACTACTAATTGGGAACACTAGACACACTTTGAATTGTACCACGGGTATTTTTACCCCTGTGTTATTTTATTAAGATTAATGGCAGATGAGTTATATGAGGTTAAGGGAGTGATTGAGTGGCAAAGTGAAGTATAAATGTAAATGATGTGCGTTAGTACGTGATTATATGCTGCAGCGCTAAAATGGGGTCTGTGTCAGGGCTTGTATTTGTGCAGGGAACATTGTTGGTAGGGGAGACATGTAGTTGGGGTCAGTAATAACACGTGTGTTGGGAAACAAAGGGGATGGAAGCGAAGAGCGAATAAAACCGAGAGTACAATATTAAACAGAGAACTGAGAAACGAAGGGACTAGTGAAGACACTAACAAAATAACAGTACACCTTGGCTAGTTAAAATAAATAAATAAATAAATAAATAAATAAATAGATAAATAATGAATGGATGGATGGTTGGATGAATTGATTGATAAATTAATAAGTAATAAGTAATTAATCAATTCATTCATTAATTTAAAAAAGAGTTAGGGTGGGGGTGGAGTAGCACCATGAATTAAGATGTGGGGGAGGGGGGGGGGGGTAGTACGTACATGGGCTAATGCTATTGATGGCATTCTAATGTTTGAAAAACTTATATTTTTAGTGGAGACAAGTAAATATCATGTGGTATTTGTTTACAGGCTCTTCGACTAAGCCACAGTGCTCGTGAGAAAGTTCCGACTGACCATGTAGTTGACCTCATTTCAAATGATGCTCAGAAATTTGACCTTGTGAGTATCAAGTTGAAATATATTATGATGAACACTGAGCTTGCTTAATGTTTATCGCATTTCCTCGGACAGTTCATTTGAAACGATAATTACAGTTAGTATCAAACAGCACACTCTGTCTTTCTCATGTACACACTTTAGCTGTATCTTGATCTAGAGCATGTGCTCTCAGTGGACACTGTTTAGTCAAGTGCATGCATTAGTCTATAGTCATATTAAACGTTGTAAAGTAATAGGTCAATCATGGCTGTTGGATGTTTTAAAATAAGATAATGTGCGCAGATGTCTGAATAAAATGCATTGGCTTAATGCAGTGTTCGGTCGTAGAAACTTCCAAGAAATCTGAAATCTGCACGCAAGTTAGTACACCTCACTAAATATGGACTTCTTGTGGATGTCAGTTAGTCCTTACTCCTGATCTTATTGTGTCGATCTGTTTCAGTGTGCTTTGCTGCTGCATTACCTGTGGATTGCACCCCTTCAGATGATAGTGACGGTGTGCCTTCTGTGGCAACAGGTCGGAGTGTCATGTTTAGTGGGTTGTGGTCTGTTGCTGTTGATGATTCCACTACAAGTGTGCCTTGACAACTCATCCATCAATACACAGTATGTATTAAGTGTTTTTGTTGTTTAAGTGTCATTGGTCTGATTTTATTGTGGTTTCGTTTAGAATACAGCATGTTTGCCCAATGTTCAGCATTTATTGTGATTTCAAATGTTTCATCAGTGTTTTAGTGAAAAGTTAGCCAGAACAAGTAGTGCACAATTATCACTTTGTTGAACAGTTTTTTGTAATAATTTATTCCTGGCTTGATCTCTACAGATCTATGTTTTGTCTTTTTTTGTTTTTACTGAACAGTACATACAGCTCTGTTTCTTGACTATTTTGTTTTTCTCGTGAAGGGAAAACTCTGAAAGACTTGCAGAAGAAAGACGTAAGCACATGAATGAGATTTTGTCAGAAGTGCGCTTTATCAAGATGAACACTTGGGAAATACCATTTAGTTCCCTCATCAACAACCTCAGGAGGTAAGCGGTAATTCTGCAAAGAAAACATTACCATCACACGGGCTGTACGTCACGTTAAATTTACGATTATACAAATGTAGGTTTTTCTTGGTTGGAGTTTTACGGCGCATTACACAGTCTAGATTTTCGTACGTCCCCAAATGTGGCGCATTTTGCTCTACTGTCATGCCAGACAATGTACATTTTAGGTAATCGTGAACAAGTTGCACTGGGCGGTATGTGATCGGTATGTAGTCGGCATTTGGTCGGTGTGCAGTCGGAATACGGTCGGTATGTAATCGGTATATGATGGGCAAGTAAAGTCACTCAGGTGGTCGGTATGTTCTCACCAGAAAATAGTCACATGATCATGTTACTGTACATTTTGTAACTACACGGTCCCTTGTTTTTCAGCCGTGAGATTTCTACAGTGAGAAAAGCGTCCTTCATCAGGGGTCTCAAGATGGCGTTTGACTTCCCCGCCCAAGTCGTCCTCAGTTTCGGGATATTTATTACTTTTGTGTTGCTAGGCAACAGACTGACAGCAGCCGTCATCTTCAGTACTATAGCTTTTATAAACGCCGTGCAGAGATCCATGGCTAAACACTTTCCTCTTGGAGCACAGCGCTTGAAAGAGACAAAATTATCTATTAAAAAGATACAGGTAAGATTTGGAAAATAGCTTCTTCTGCTTCCAGTGCTCTGTTCTTTGCAGAATTACCGCTGACCACTTGAAAAAAGTCCGATTAGTCATGTCATCCTCTGCAGAACAACGTTTGAAGATAATATACGTACATGTACTGTGTTTTTAAATTTGCCAGGATTTCTTAGAGCTTGAAGAATTAGGATTAGAAAGGATAACAAAGACAAGCCGCCGATCTGGTGAGGTCGGAATAAAAGCCACCGACATCAGTGCGTCATGGGACAAGGTCAGTGTGCTGTGAACAAGGTTACTTTTATTTCGTCACAACACTACTTTATAGTATTCAAGTGATACAGGCTGTTCCCACACACATTATTCAATCTTCCATTCAATTTTGTTTTGCAGAGAAGCGGCATTTTGGCCGTTCAAAACATCAGCTTTGATATAAGAAAGGTATTTCCTCGATCTTTTTTTTTAGATCAAACCTAATCTTTGTCATAGCCTTCGAAATCTGTGTCACAGTGATTTTTAAGGCAGTCTTTCCTGAATGTTTCTGAAAAGTGTTCTTCGTATAGAAGTGCTGATAGTATATTTTTCGTTGGCGTTCTGCTGTGCATGATTATCACGACTCCAGACCACATACCGACACCTACTGACCACATACCGACACCTACTGACCACATACCGACACCTACTGACCACATACCGACACCTACTGACCACATACCGACACCTACTGACCACATACCAACACCTACTGACCACATACCGACACCTACTGACCACATACCGACACCTACTGACCACATACCGACACCTACTGACCACATACCGACACCTACTGACCACATACCGACACCTACTGACCACATACCGACACCTACTGACCACATACCGACACCTACTGACCACATACCGACACCTACTGACCACATACCGACACCTACTGACCACATACCAACAGTTAAACTTGTTAACAATTATCCTATGGAGCATCATCCTGCTTTATAAATTTGTAATACTTACTTACCTCCTCCCTAAAGTTTTTACTTTAATCTCGCTTTACACTTTGGTCCTGCTTTTAGGTCGTAGCTCAGTTTCATTTTCTGTCTTGACAGGGAGATCTTGTGATGGTCGTAGGACAAAGTGGAGCAGGCAAGGTTTGTTTCTAGCCACAAACTTCGTCTTTTTCATATTCGAATAAAATACGGTGTTATACATCAGGGATTTTCGATCTATTTTAGTTAACTTAATTGAGTACCAGAAAATAGTTATTTTATGTTTGAATGAAACCGACAAACGTTTTGAATCCCGTTTCCGAAACGGTAAATTTTCATATTAACGTAAATCGAAAAGATAACATCAGAACTACAGTATACTAGTTTCTATGAAAACAACTTTATGCCTCAAAGCTTTCTCTCAAATTTCCACTCTCCCATTAAAATTGGTAATAACTTTTGGCGTTGCTAGTGTTTAGGTTAAGTTATTATTATTATTATTTTTGTCTTAGTCCTCGTTGTTGATGAGTTTGCTTGGTGAGTTGACGATTACAAAAGGCCATGTAGAGTACCGAGGGAGGATGAGTTACGCGCCTCAGAGGGCCTGGGTGTTCTCGGGCACGGTCAGACAGAACATACTGTTTGGAGAGCAATATGACGAGGAATACTACTGGACAGTGGTCAGGGCTTGTGCTCTGGAGAAGGTACAGCATCCAGGTTGATTGATTGGCAAATATTAACCCGCGTCAATTCACATTTTTGTTGGTCAAGTTGGAAATACATTTGGCCATGAATTACGCACCTTTATCATGGTAACTGTACACGTTAATGAATGGAGAAACTATGCGCCACCACAAGACTCGTTCGGTCTGCATAGACCGCTTACTGATATCGTTTAAATGGGTTGTATTCCCTTATACGTGTTGGGTTCATTTTGTGACATTCATCGGGATTAGGATGATAAGTTGTCCGGTATGGCATATTACACTCAACAAATTTCAGAACAATATCACAGTACATCAAGAGAAATTGCTGCTGCAATCGACCATCTCATGCTTTGAAGTCCGACAGAAGCGTCGTGTTTGTCGTTTGTAACGCCGCCGTTCGTTTTTCGTATTATTTTATAACAGGATGTAGACTTGATGCCTGAAGGAGACTTGACGCTCGTTGGTTTGGCGGCTCTGTCTTTGAGTGAAGCACAGAAAACTAAAATCAGCCTTGCACGGTAGGAAAATCGAACATTTGTAAATTGAGATTGACGTTAAGTTTTAGTGAGTGTCCGGTGGAGTATTACAGCGCGTGTTTGATAAACTATCCAAACTCGTGAATCAAAATGAGAGCTCGCGTTACGTGAAGCCACCCCAATAGCAAACCCTGTGTCTTATTATCAATGTATCCATAAATGGGTTAATACCTGTATGTTCATCGTCATCAGCATCGACAGCTTCGCCGTGTGGCGGTAAATATGGGGAAAAAACAACTGCAAATAGAACACGATTTCCTTGTCCCTCCTTTGTCACCACATACTCAGTATGTTCTTTTCATCCCCAAGTGCCGTGTACCACAAGGCCGACATATTTTTGTTGGATGATCCGCTTACTTCTTTGGACCCTCTGGATGGCAGACATCTGTTTGATGAGTAAGTTCAGTTGATACAAATGTAACCCATCCGAAGTTTGTTTTTCCTTGGCACGTCAATCATTTTCGGTTTTCCACCAGATGTATCACCGGTTTATTGAGTGACTATCCGCTCATCCTTGTTACAAACCAGCTTCAACACCTCAGGTCTGCTACCCAGGTCCTTTGTCTCCAAGAGGTATGTTGGTTGCTTCGATGAGTCATCTAAATTGTGTTTTTAGTTAACAATTATTATCTCGGTCACTGCTAGATTGTGGGTCCCACTTTTTCCCTCCAAAATGTTCCACACTCGTGACTGGGCTCCCGGAATACGATCTTAGAAAGAAAAGGAGAGATTGTCCGTAGTCTAGGTCCCACGGCCAATAATAATGGTTTGATAATTGGTTTGTGTTATGTTTTTAAGGAACATCCAATAAAAACCGTTAATGTTGTCGTGTAGTGTAGGGGGAAGATTAGAATGCATTGTTGAGCGAGTTTTACAAGTGGTTTACTTCCTGATAAGAACGTACTTGTCAATTAGCAGACTGTAGCAAGTCTGTCCCAGAGTTTCTTACTAACATGATTGAGGCCCCTTATTAGGGTTGTGTTGTCGGACAAGGGAGCTACACAGAACTGGCAAGGTCCGGCTTAGATCTTCGTTCCTTAATGCCGCCTCAAGAGGAGGACGAAGACCGGGACAGTGCAATCGATGATGACTCGGGAAGTACCGATCATCTTGCGGTGGGAGATGTCGCTCTCCGACGACACCCCGAAAAGGTGTCGACGAGGAAACTGAAGAGCTTGTATAGACGGAGTGCCGCCTCATCCGTAGACGTTCAGCTTGAGCTGAATGAAAATGAGGTACGCACCATTAGGATCACAAGTTCTAAGCAAAGCGTTTGTTGGCCCCAATAATGGTGGATTGGAAGGACCCCCTGAAGAGTGTTTGTTTGTTTGTTTGATGCATGCCTTCGTTTGCACTCTCAAAGCAAACCTGTGCTATGTGGACTAGATGGTTCTTTATAAAATAACCATGATACTACGCGCGTTCTGATTGGCTAAATAACCCTCGTGGTCTCCCAACTTCCCGCGAGTTTAGATGAGGCTGTATTACACGGTTACGCGTTATATATTTCTTAATTATAAGTCGGAGTTTGTATCGGATCTTTCACTATTACAGTTATTATAATAAGTTATAATTAATTACAATTAATACAGTAATTAATCCAATAATATGCTGTTATTAGTATAATTACCAATTATAATTATCTGTATGTGTGCGGCAAGAGCGTGACAGTCTAATAGCACACACTAATTTGTACGATTTGTGATCTGCGATGCCGTAGTTTGATGTGCTCCCTACCTTTATGTTTGGAAACTGCCACAAGTGCTTTGCAAATCATCATTGATTTCGTTTAAACACAGCATGTACTTGGAGACCCGCATATCGAGCTGGAAACCCGTCCCCGTGGTGACATTCCTCTGAGCCTGTATGCGCAGTATTTCTCGGCCGGTGCTCATTGCGTGGTTCTTTGTGTTTTAACGCTCTTATGTATCACTGCACAGGTAAGCAGTTGTCCACTCCACTCGCATTCCACGACACAGTTTTACATTTACATGCACCTCACTACCACTGCATGATTTTCCCATTACTGTGTTTTACTCTGCTGTTTGACGTACGTGCACGTTTGTTTGCAGGCAGCGTTTACAATGTGCGAATGGTGGCTTGCGTGTTGGTGAGTGGGTTGTTACCAATTCTTTGAAAAAAGTTTTACTTTGCAAAAATCACTGATTATTATTTTGTCACAGGTCCCAAAAGAGCTTTCTTCAACCAGCATCCGGGAACCCAGGTCACCATACCTCCATAAGCACCGAAGAATTTAAGCTGAGCCGCGATTACAACATTGCCATATACGGAGGCCTCGTTGGAGCTACCGTTCTTTTGTCATTAATGAAGACGTTTTTGTTTCTTAATGTTACTGTCAACTCTTCGCGGCGTCTGCACGATCGTATGTTTAACGCTATTCTCCGAGCGCCGATGTATTTCTTCGACACAAACCCAGTTGGTAAGTACAACATATCTTTCAAATTTTCATAACCAATCACATCACGACTAAACCGACTAATCACATTAGCGAGCAAACCAACAAACCAACCAACGACAGCAGCGACCAAACCGACCAATCACAGCAGCGACCGTAAACATACGTACAGTCTTTGAAGACTACCCATAGGGAACCAGGGTACGTAACCATGGTTACTATTTTCCAGGTCGCATCCTTAGCCGCTTTTCGTGTGACATTGGGTACATGGACAATGTGTTGCCAGAGGCGTTTATAGAGTTTGTTCAGGTAGATTATATTTTAAACTGAAATGTTTACTTCTTCCATCGTTACCCGTTGTATTATGACTCATCGATCCATCAATTGCCAGGCTGTTTGATTGAAATCGACGATGAATTAATATTGTTTGACTGTTTGATCTATTGGTTGGTTTATTGGTTAATTGATTAATTGCTGGACTGATCGCTGAATTGAATTGCTTGTATATTCATTATTCGTATCACAGCTGTCCATCATGGCTGTTGCTGTGGTGGTTGTGAATGTGATTTCCATCCCTTGGGTGCTGATAGGGATCGTCCCGTTGTTTCTCATTTTCTACTGGTGGAGAAACTATTACCTTAAGACCGCCAGGGAAATCAAGAGACTCGAAGGAACTGGTGAGTTGCAATGAGTAACCAAACTGCTACTTGCTAGGTATTATCTCATGTTGTTGTGGCTGAATAATTTTTTGCCCATACCTGTGTTTATCCCTCTAGCATGTTGTTGTGACTCAGTCTTTCACCGTGAAGGCTTTATTCAATGATGTTATGTCATCCAATTCTTCTTCATTTGCAGCTCGTTTTCCAGTCTTATCGCACGTGTGCGCATCTCTTGATGGTCTGTCTATAATCCGGGCCTTGAAGTGTCAGGGCACATTGATGAGAGAATTCAGCTCTTGTCAAGACCAGCACACCGAGTCACACTTCCTGTTCCTGGCCTCGTCTCGGTGGTTGGCATTCCGATTAGATGTCTTGTGTTTACTTTTCTTGTTCATGGCTTCCTTTGCTCCACTTTTTGTTACACAAAGACTAGGTATTGTAGTTTGTTCTGTTGTCTGTGTTGTAGAGCTGGTATTACAGCTGTTTTCGGTTGACTGTCGAAAGCAATCGCGTGATTGCTGTGCATGTAACCGTGTGATTGTTTTTGGTTTTGCTGCGCAGAGTTTGGCAGCATTCTAGGCCAATCAGCTGCAAACTCTATTGCTGTCTGCTCACGCAAGCAAGCAAGAATGGCTATTTCCTCTTCTTTAAAGTGAAACCAAACGCAAATTTGTCTTGTGGTTGGTTAAAAGCGTTCCATTACAGTCTTTCTGATTGGTGCCGCATTGATTACGGAAGTCACTGTTCTTTCAAATTTCATTTTAGGTGCGGGCAACCTTCACGCAGGAATTGTAGCTTTGGCTTTAACGTACGCCCTCAGACTCACAGGAAATTTTCAGTTGTGCGTAAGAGAAAGTGCCGAGGTTCAGAGTCAGGTAACTGCACGAATCATTGTGCTAATTGAACATTGAGTGACATGGGCTGAATAACTTGACATGTTATAGAAAATAGAATTCTTTAACGAAAAAAAAAACCGGACCGGTACTGTACATTCACCAACAATGTATTGTTCTCTTAGTTTCCCAAGCTGTTTTATTCATAAAACCCAGAAGAGCTAAGAGATCGACACCCGTCATCCCGCATTGAACTTTCGGGCTTATATTTAGACTGATATTGAAAAAGGTTACATGCTACAGTGTTGGCTGACTCTGGTAAATTCTATACCGCAGATGACGTCGGTGGAACGTGTCATGGAGTACTGCCAGTTGGACCCCGAAGGAGAATGGCATGTGGAGTCGGACCTCCCTCCTCATTGGCCATATTTAGGACTTATTACTGGCGAGGGGCTGTCCTTCCAGTACCACCCCACCCTCCCTCGAGTTCTCAGGAACTTATACTTTTGTATCAGGCCCAAGGAGAAGGTAATAAGTTACGAGTATATTGTTTTTACCTTGTAACCATGTTTGGCTAGCTAGCTCGCTTCTTTTCCTCTTCTTTTTCTGCATCCTTGCATCGCCCCCTTCCTTTCTTTACATTTCTCATCCATTTCTTCTGCTTTTCTGATCATAACTTTCTTCATTAGTTCTCTATTTCCCTCTAGTTTTTTCTCGTATGCATTATTTTAGTGGACTCTGTGTTTCCTGATCATTTCTCTCTAGCTTAAGCTATTTGAAGACAAACGTTTTTTGCCATGTATACTTGTATTGACCGCGCACTTTTGCAGTGTAACCACCATATGGTGGTCACGAATGGTTTATGCTACCTTAATTTCTTTCTTATGTGTGTGGAATTTGGCGGTGTTTTCTGAACTGCAGGTGGGAATCGTTGGACGCACAGGGGCTGGCAAGTCGTCTCTCCTTTCGGCGCTCTTCAGACTGGAAGAACCAAAAGGATCAATCAGAATCGACGGTATAGATGTTACGGAAATAGGACTCCACGACCTTAGGCGCAAGATTTCTGTCATTCCACCGGTATCTACTTGTTTGTGTTTTTGTGCATTCATTATTGAGATCACTGTGTTGTTATAAAGATACTTACAATATATGTTTTTGCGTCTCGTCTTTGCAGGAGCCAGCCCTGTTCAGTACAACGCTCCGCTATAATCTAGATCCATGTAATGAACACTCAGACGAAAGCATTCGCCAGGCTTTAAGAGAGGCAAGTATGAGAAACACACACACAAAAAAAGAAAAAAAAAAAAAAAAAAAAAACAACAAAAAAAAGAACGGTATACACATCTCAGATGTATCAAATTCTAGTACCCTAAATTATCCAGAAACTACAGTTGGTGATTATTTTTTTCCTGCATCATTTCAGGTTAATTTATTGGAAACTACAGGCGGCTTGGACAAAGTGGTTCAAAGTTGCAAGTACAGTATTGGTCAGCGGCGACTGCTTTGTCTTGCACGGGCAATTCTGAGGCACAACAAGATTCTTATTCTGGATGAAGGCTCAGAAAGCATTGATCAGAGGTATGTTGTATTTTTCGATATTAAGCACACATGACTTGTACACGATATTTCAGGTGCAAGCGATGCTTTAGGAATGTTTTACAAACTTTTGTCAGGATTTTGAGCAAAAATAGCGAATGCATTCTCCCAATTAAAGTGCGGGATTTGATTAGGGTTGAAGCGCGGTTATCAGCAATCCCACGGATGTAGAGATATGAAGTAAATTGTGAACTGGTTTTGGGAACGTTTTCCAGCAGTGACGCCCAGATTCAAGAGATCATCCGACGGAAATTTGTTGATTGTACTGTTGTGACCATTACCCAAAGACTGGACACCGTCATGGATTCTGACAGAGTCATGGTAAGATGTTTATTTGTTTACTTCTGTATTTTGTTTATTTCTGCTGGTTCTGTTAATTCGCCTGGTTTTTCGCCTGGTTTTCGTTTTTTTTTTTTTTTCTTTCTTTCTTTATTTTATTTAATTTTATTTTTGTGGATTGGGATCATTTGGTTGGATAGTCCACCACCCAAAACCGAGCAATTTATAGCAACGACCTCTCGGGCGAATTGTTCATTTGTCTTAAAATCTCGCTTGTTTAGCTATTTCGTATTTTGTCAACAGGTTATGGACGGTGGTCGCTTACGCGAAGTTGACGAACCACATGTTTTATTAGAAAACAAAGATTCTTTGTTCACCAAACTGGTAGAAGAAACGGGAACAAAAGACGCGGAACAGCTCAGTGGACTTGCGCGGCGAGCGCATGACAAGCGAAACCGACCACAATGCCATGCGAGCGTACCTGACAGCGAGCGTTCTCACCTGGCGTCTTATATTCCACACTCTGGTTACACGGATCTGCAACTGCTAACGCTGGTTTGAAGCAACGCGGACGCGTGAAGTACGCGACTGCTAACAAAAGTATCTGCGTGACGCTGTTGTTCCAGTTTCTAGACTATCAAAGGACGCAGCTAAGCGACAAAAATCTGCCGTACTCGCCTCAACACAACATCCTCACCCGGCTTGCTCCTGTGTTTTTTCTGATTAATCGTAAATTCTTTAAAGACAATCTGACTTATTGACAAAACTAGTTGACATAATCGTCAAGCCGACTTTTTGTAAAATAGTGCGATGAGGCCATACACAGTTCGTTCGTGAACGTAAATTATAAAGAACTTTAACGAGCTCAAGCTCGAAAGCCCGAGGGCATAGACTAAATATTAGTGACACACAAGCGTGAATAAAGAGAACCTACGAAGTACAGAGTAATTCAGTTTTAAAACTCCATCTTTATTGAATTAAAACTGTTATTTCCTCGTTGACCAATCAGAGGCCTCCTGTTGAAATACAGTCTTTCGGTTTTACTGCTTCGACAGCTTCACGCAGTTGGTGAATAAATGGTGAGTTTGCACGGCACCTTCCAGCCACGTGATATTTTTTCACAAATGAATGACAGGTGGCTGCTCCAAACTAAAGTATCCTGTTCTTTATCCTTAAAATAGGTATTTTTACTAGGGTGTACGTGTCCAACGCAAAACTTCACGATTTGCATCCACAAGTCGAATACAGTTACCGTATGATGTCTCCATGATCCAGGACGGCCTTATTTGGAATTGACCCCCACACGTCCGGAATCTGAAGGAGGTGCGAAAGGTAAAGAAAGAATGAAAGTTACAAAAGATAATTGTTTGCCAACATAATGATGGTATAATACAGCGGTTTTTGGATGATTGTCCAATATAATATTGGACAATAGTGTTTTATTGCACTGCTGATTGGTTCGTTCTTCAATTTAAAGCAAGTCGGAAAGTGTGTTCTTACAGGCTCTACGATAGGCCTTTTTCAACAATTGGTCACGTGACCCAAAATCAGAGGGTAACTCGTTTTTGAGTCTCGCAAAATTTCAGGTCCATAGCATTAAAACATCAAATTTGGCAGTCTTTTGAAGTTCAGAAATAAGATTTGTATGGGAGGGCAAGCTCCATATTTCCATACAGTTACTGTATGAGGCGTAGAAAAATAAATTCATTTTGGTTAATCCTACGATGAATTTGACTCAACTGAGAAAAGGTTCAACTCCTGGCAAATGGAACTACTCCATGAACGGCTCATTTTAGTACTTGAATTTATTATAGTGGACAACTTGTGGAATCCTAAGAATGATATCAGTGAAGGTCAAGCGGATTCTTAGCGAGTTTTGGATTTGGTATCCTGAACGTGAGTGGAAAACAAGTTAATTTACTATGTTTACGCATAAACCTCTCATGATCATGTCGATTTTACGTCAAACGGTTATTGCAAGGACGTTCTAGATTAGACATTGTTAGCAAACTGTTCTTTGTATATCTTGACCCATTAAAATTCCTTAACTGTCAAAGATTGTACAAAAAACCCTTGGTATTTTTAATTTTTTGAGACTCTTGATTTAGACGTGAGACATATCAAAAATCCTGTATGTTTTACACATGCATCTCTCACGATCAAAAACTGGGAAAACGAAATATTTACAACAGAACTATCCCTGCCTCAAAGAATTGATGAAGGTCATGGAAATGAAAATTATAATATGGTTTCATTATTCATTTTATGCCTCTCGAAAATTCAGTTCTACTTGATCAACGATGCATCAAAGAGCCTTACGCGATTTTTGCTTTCTGTACACAAAGTACTTCGTCTGAACGGCATTTGCTTTTGAATCGATAAGAAACTGACAACAAAAGAACTACAACTTTCTCTGGTAAGTGGCTTGTCATGGAGTTCGTATTGATGTGAATTGCGGCCGTTTCTCGATAATTATACTGTAGCGCAACCGAATTCAAAGAACGCCATGGCTCATGTTATTCTTTATTAAGCAATGTTTTGGTCGTCAGGTTAGTACCGTGTTCTTTTGAACTGTGGTGTTACTTTGGTGTGTGATTAATCATGTTTGAAACCCTGCGCGTTGGCCAAGTTTGATTGAACGTTTATCGATGCCACTAGTTCTAATCACTGTCAGATCGGAATACTTCTAACTGTTTATTGTTGACGTTGACCTTCATCGAGACACATGCGCACACATTGGTATACGTGCTATCAAAGATGATAATTTGACCAGAAGAGACACTACGACGTTTCGTTATAGTAACTCTAACCTGGATTGAGTTCATATATATTCATGAAACATGTCAACACACAGTTAATTCAGAGTTAGTGAGTCATAGTCAATGTTTCTCGTTGCTATAAAGTAAGTTTTAATGCAATTTTATAGTCCTGTCGTTTCCCAGTTACAGCCTCTGATTTTTCAACTTTCTCAACTTAATTTTCAGCAGCAGTAGCACCTGATACGATCAAACATGGGCGACACAGAGGTATGAGTTTGCCAGCTGTATATAATTTTAGTCATAACTGCTGGGTACGTCACGACTAACTTAGCTGGGATTTAATTCGAAATAGCATTTGAACATTCTGATGTATTAATCTTGAATATTCTAGGATGCCGACCCCTTGAAATTCTAATTATTGCAATAAACGTCATGCCCTTGAGCACAAGCTGGCTAATGCAGTGGGAAAGAATGTCGGTTGTTAAAGATAATTTTAGCAAACTGTTATTACGGATTAATGTATAGGTTTTAGTTCAAAATAGAGGAATTAGTCTGCTGTATTCACTCTTAACTGTTTTGATTCGTATATTTTGTGCCACGCTTTGTACAACTATCCAAACCATACATTGTAGTCCCATAATTGTAAACACTATTCCAGGCGCCATCTGACATGCACAGCTGTCTTGCTAGCCAATTGTACAGCGCACTGCACAGCAGGTGCATGCGCGGGTGTACTGCAATATGTGAAATTCAACTACCAAACTTTAAATTCTATCCCTCACTCCGCCTTTGTCTTTCGACCTTATGTCGTCCTTCCCTGCCTTCCCTGTTTATTTATCTTTGCCTTCCTTCTTTTTCACAGAAAGCATTGCCGACATACAGTTTGGTAGATTTCGCAAAAAAATATTTCCAAGAAGGTGCCCAACTTACATTCTCAAGTTTCCCTCTGCACTGGTCCCTGTTAAAACACGAAAACCAAGACGATGTGAAGGTACAATATTTAGTAACTATGCACAAATACTACAAAACAAGTACTTTAAAATATATCATAAAATTACTATGAGAACACGAGAAAAAGTTCAAAATCATGGGCCGCTTCGGCGAGGACTTGATGAAATTTGGCATGTCAAAACTACTAAATTATCTACTTCTATGAATTTTTATCTTTTTGAAGAGGACGGTACTTTGGTGTGCCCATTCCTTATTATTTTGTGAATATAAAATTTCCAGGTGGCGTGTGTAGTCAATGTGGCCATTCTTCGTTTCATGACGGATTTGGCTGAACCTTCAGCAAGACAAGGTGATGCTGTGGTAAGCACGTCGAAAGAAAGAGGCAATATTCTTTTGTTTGTTTGTTTGTTTGTTTGTTCGTGTTGCTTGATTGCGGTTATTCCGGTCTTTCACACAGCCTTCTGTCCTGTTCTATATCATCCTCTGAAAATCAGCTTGTAATTTCTATTTCGTTATTTTCTTTCATGCTATCCGTTTTTTTTCATGTTGTTCGTGGTTTCATGCCGTGTTTTTTAATATAGTTTTAGCATGTTGGTTGTGATCAATGTGTGAGCGTAGTCTCCAGGAAGACTGTTGTTGGTGACTGACGTTATGATTACCTGAGCAAAAGTCATCTTCAGAGTCAAGTGAATAGTTTTCCTCAACATGAACTTACAGTAATTTGATGAAACGGTGTTGAATTAGTAAAATTCTATTAAATTGAAACTGCAGGGATATGTTACCAAAGCAAAAAGCAAAGGGAAACACAGTAGTCAATCAGGCACCACGTTCAAAAGAAAATTTCAAGAAGCAAAGGTAAGTTGAAATTTTTAATTTGGCAAAAAAGTAAAGCTGAGAGGGATATATTATGCTATAACTGATCGATTATACCGAATGTAATCTTTTTTGTAATTCTGTTAGTAGCAAAGAAGACTGTAGGTTTGAAAGCGAGCAGGTCACTGAATTCACGAGGAAATTATTATTGCAATTTGCAGCGTGCAACACTAGTCCGACCCCCTCTTATAGTTTGCAACTTGTCTCGGTGCAAAATATTGCGAAACAAGTTGCAGGGAAAGTAGGTCAGTCTCCCACTATTTTTGACGTTGCCGCGTGCAAGTTGGAAAGGAAGTTGTGAGCGTCAGCCAACACTGCAACTTGCATTGCACTGCTTTGCTGTACTAAACATTAGACTGCAAGTTGCAGGAAAATTTGGCTTGCGATAGAAAAGTTGATAAATAGGTATATTATAGAGATATGAATGAATGCACGACAAGTTTATAACACTAGTTCATTCGTCCACAGATCGTAGGTATGACAGGTCCTCCGCCTTTGTTTTTGATGGACAAAAGAACCACTAATCTTGAGAAAGTCCAGTTCATTGTTGCAACTGGGATCTACAGACCAAATCTGAGGTACGAATATTGAGTTCATGTATGATGACTTACTCGTCGTGAAATACAAATCTAATACGAAGTTCTTTTTTCTTGTTTAATTGACGTTTACTTGTGACCAATTTCAGGTCAGTTTTGATATATTTTATTTTACCTGTTATTCATCAGAGATGAGATTTACTGTCAGCTCTGTCGGCAGTTGCTCGATAACGTGTCTCGCACAAGTTTCTCGCGAGGTTGGATTCTCATGGCGCTTTGTGTCGGCTGCTTCCCTCCATCTCGCGCGGTTAGTGTCGCGATACTTTGTTCTGCAGTTGGTAATCAATATTGATACATCCAGAGATGAACACGTATTGCTCAAAAGTTATCATGTTGTTTCATTTTCATCTTAATGTGTCCGTTTTGACATTTAGTAACTTGTAAAACCATTCGTATTATTATTGCACCCTAAAAATGACTCTGTTGCTTATTCATACACAACTGTA
Source organism: Plumapathes pennacea (assembly GCA_964036295.1). Taxonomy (NCBI): domain Eukaryota; kingdom Metazoa; phylum Cnidaria; class Anthozoa; order Antipatharia; family Myriopathidae; genus Plumapathes; species Plumapathes pennacea. The sequence goes on from OZ038466.1 coordinate 1,301,819, forward strand.
ATAAATGTTACTAATTTAGCATTTTTTGACAACATAATAAATAATCACAACTTGATTGATACGATCTAGTTTCAGCATCATGAATGCTGCGCTAACGTTATCTTTTATTCCTTGCAGTTTACTAATTACTTGGTCAACTTCTTGAGACTTGGCCCTTCTGGATACGGAGACTACTGTGTAGCCAGGCTTCAGAGGACTCTAGAAGTTGGTGTACGACGACAGCCTCCACCCTTCCTGGAAATGGATGTAAGTACAATTATTGACTTTCTCTTGATGAGAATTAAAAGACTGAAACGCTTTAGAAAAAGTTCCGCACATTAAGTCAGCCACACACTTGCGTTTTGTAACAAGAGTCGGGCGAAGTGGACAGTGTTTGAGTTTTGTCACGTAATTAACGCCAGGTTAACGTCACATGGTCACCTGTGTAACGCAAGGAGTTTGGTGCAACAAAGTTCTGATAAACCGTGTTTACTTTTGTTGACCCAGGCCGCAAAGAACAAAGCCCCGATTTCTCTTCCTGTCACGACAATGGATGGCCAGGAGCATACTTTCGAAGTGGATTCCGCTGTGCGTTGTAAAGATCTGTGCGCCCGCGTCAAGGAAAAGCTTGGAATGGAGAGTGTATACGGTTTTTCTGTCTACGTTGTTCGCCTAGACCAGGTATAGACCATTATTATGGTTGAATTAGTCTGCTAAAACTACACTTGAAAGAGCTACAGTAGCCAAGTGAAATGAACCAAGTTCACTCATAATGTGTTTGATATATTCGTTTTTATCGATATAGATAGCCAACTGGGGCAGCGGCAATGAGAGTGTCCTGGACGCTATTTGCATAGCTGAGCAGTACGCCAAGTCCAAAGGTTATGACGACACAAAGGCCTGGAAACTATACATGAGGAGGGAACTGTTTGCGCCGCTTTATGACCCTTCTACTGAACCTGTGGTCACTGACCTCACCTACTCCCAGATTGTAGGCGGTATGCGACAGGGAGAGTACAAGTGTGACGAGGTAAATAAGAGAAGACGCTTGAGAGGCCAGCGCGTGATTAGTGATGATTGACTTACTATAGTCACTCTGTGGACTGGAATTTGCTACAGTTAGCTCTCTCTAAGACGGACACTCTCGGGACCTGTGGTCTAGGTGACCGGTTTATGTAGAGCTTAGATACAGATTGGGCCGACCAGGACCAACAAATTCTGTGTCCGGCTTATAGAGGTGTACCTCTTGAAAGAGGTGACTGAATAAATAATGCCTTTAATTTCTGTTCTATAAATCACATTATTTATTTATTTATTTATTTATTTATCTATTTATCTATTTAATTTATTGGTAAGTAAAATAGCACTTACTCCTGAAGCTAGTTCCATTAAAAGGACTAATCGATTTTAAAATTGTGTTTCTTGTCCAGGTGAATGAAATCATCGAAACTGTGGCTAAAAGGTATTACATCGAAAACGGTGCAGATATTGATGTGACCAAGCTCAAACTACTGTTGCCTAATGCTATGCCCCAAGCTGTTCTGAGTGCCTTCACTGAAAACGAACTGGTTTATAACATCACCGAAATGTTTGAAAAGGTGAGTATAAAGTGCTGACGTTACCAAACCTGACTGCTTTAATTCTTTCCATGTCCCGGCCGTTCGACATTTGTTATCGTTACTTCATGTGCGTTTTGGTTTTCACGAAAGTCATTCAAAAACAAAAACCACCAACTAACTGAGCTGCATAAATTCCAGATTCCAGAGATCATGAACAGACACACTCCCAGAGAGGTCAAGGAACAAATTGTTCGCTTTGCGATGAACAAATGGCCGAGAAATTTCTCCAGAAATTTCCAAGCTTGTTTAGTCTCTGGACCCAAGGTTCCCAAAGGCGACGTGGTTCTTACCGTCAACTCGAACGGCGTTTACATATTTGCTGACAAGCCATCGCGTCCCTTCTTCTTCGGCATGGAATTCTCCCTCATCTCAAGTGTAGGAAGTGGCAGGTTGGTGTATGTTAGAATAGGAACATATCGTAATTACTACGATTCTGTGAGTGACTGTAATGTGTCAACCAAATGTTGCAAAAAACACCCCCCCCCCCCCAAAAAAAAAAAAAAAAAATCCACAGACACGTCAATTACATGACCAAATTTTCATCTTCTCACAAACTCTCCAGTATGAGTTTGCTGGTGTGGGATAAATTTTGTCGCCCAGCAGTGTGCGAGTACAGATTGAAACAAACTTTTACCATAATCCAAAATTTATTAATTGGTTTAATCGTGCTTTGGTTACCGGGTCCTTTGATCAAACGCCATACTTTTTGCTCTGACGGAGTGCTAACGTTTGCAACGTTATCATTGCCAACGCATTTCTCTCGTGGCTTTCAGCTACTACATCCTGCACCCTTCGTTCATAAATGCATGTATACAATTAGTAATTATTTGTATACTTTTGGGATTTTCAGAAATAAAAAGCACCTGCAACCTGTGGTAACGATCACCAGTGGTCAAAAGAAGTCGTTCACATACAAGACAGATTCTGCAGATGAGATCAGAGATGTTGTGACGAGTCAACTAGAGCTCTACAACCGTGCAGTCAACCTTAGAACGCCAATGGTAATCCACTCTACGCCTAGTGATTAGTTCCCTACAGTTGGGTCGAATATTTTGTTTTCTTACTTCCTTATAGTAACGTTCAGTGTTTTTTTCTTTTTGTGTGTGTGTGCTAAAATTGTTAATTGTACCCAGTCTGCAATGGAGCATCGGATCCTCTCTTTATCCATAATTACGAAAACGGAGGTTGATGTAGGATTCCTTGTTGAGAGTTTGTAAGACTTGTATAGAGCTGACACAGTTCCAGAAAATGGTGAAATGTCATGTAGATTTTCTCGCGTAAATATTTAAGTCCAGTCAGGGCTGATTAGCTCAGTCTGGTCCGAAGAACTGGAGCAACTAGGGTTTTTTTTTTGTTTGTTTGTTTGTTTCGTAGATATCCCGTAGCTTATGAGTCAAAACTAACAGCTGAATAACGCAAACCAAATACAATATTGCGAAAATAGCATGACTTATGATTACATTTAATGAAAGTGCAGTTAATTGGTCGCTTAAAACATAACTATGAGTAAAACATAACTCAGTTTGAGAATTTGAATGATTACCATACGGTGTTAATTTTCACCTTGTACGCTGGACTGATCCTCATTTTAAATATATATGAGTCTCTGTAGAGCAAAAGGTTTTGCTATAACAATGAATTGTAGTCCCTGTGAGAACTATAGCTTTGCAGGCGGTCTGCGTCATCGTGGAGCGGGAAGATGTACAAGATCAACGTTGTAAAACTTGTTTAAGCTATGATGTTCTGAGCGTTATATATATGGCCATAATATATCTGTTTTGTCAGGTTGCTGGAGCAAAGAACGAAACGTTTGTATAGACTCTCGATTGTAAATTGAGAATAAACGCCTCTGGCATGCCCCACTTGTTCAATTTACACATTATATAAGTGTCCTGCGAACTATGTGAACTTACAGCAAATTCAGATATGATTGAGAAATGAAATTAGACCTGTATACGAATACTATATTACAAAATAGATATTGAAATAGTTCCAGAAAAAGGAAACAAATCAGCAAAGAACTGTAAAGTCAAGGGTCCGATCTCTTGTGGGCCACAAGACGGGGCGTGGCGCAGTGGCGTGGCTCAGACGGACCCCCGGGTCCATTCACTCTTCCCCCACCTCCTGGGTTTTTGTTGCAGTGGATCTTTTCTTTTCAGTGTGTAGCTTTTTGCTTTTGTACAAGACAGGACAATTTTGGTGGGCAGGCCAATTGGGGCTCCTCATGGGGGTCGATGGCTCCTCAAACTGAGCCTGCGTAGCAACGTCCTGGGCGCCTGACCTAGTATATTTTCTACAGGCTTTATTTTCGCCCGTAATTGATCGACAAAAACTTTAATCTGGCGTGATCTACAAATGAGGCCATTTCTCTTGAAACAATCGGGCAACTTCTGCATATTCCTACCCTCCCCTCCCTGGTGAATAGCACTCTGACAGCCTCGCTTTCATGTGGTATTGGAACCGTCCTTGATGGATTTGTGGCTTACGAACGAGAGGAATAAAGTGTGTTCCTCGAGATTGAAAATGTGATCAAACTTAACAAGCAATAATTGAGGTTGATTTGTACCTTATAAATGTGGGCTCCTGAATGTGAAACATGAGAAACTCGACGGAAACCGAGTCTTAAATGCACTTGTTGTCCGGCGGATAAAACTTTTGTCAGCAACCGGCGTCTGTGTACAGCTGGGCGCCGAACTTGTCCCATCTTCATTAAGGTGTGTGTGGCACTGTTTATAACTTTAGTTTGTCGCTTATTAGAGAGAATTGGAATTCGATTCGACTTTCCCGCTTTTCTCTATTTGTGCTATTATTTATTCTAAATTGCTTTTTCTTCGGTTGTTGATTTTCAGGCTTATTCGCTTACAGTAATTTATGACAGTGCTTCTTTCTTGTAGATTCAGTCCTTCGGATTCCTTCGATGATATGGTGATCGTTTCAAAGGTAAGTCCTTGTGCTTTCGTTGAGTTTTGACAGATTTGCTGCTGGCGAGACACGTAAATTATAATTATAGCGACATATCGTCCGGCGTCAGTCTTATTGCCATGGCTTTTATAAATGTGTGTGTTTACATGGAGGTAGGAGATTGTTGAATCGACTCTATTCAGAGCAGAAGTATACTGGATATGTAGTGATCAAACACAAATGTTGATATCTAATATATGGGTACTAGATGTGGATGTACTCGCCGCTTGGTATTGCACCGCTATCGAATTGCAATATTTATGTTTTGGATTAGACACTCGTTCTTATTCTTGTGAAATAGAATCTCGTGCCATCAGCTTCTACTCGACTAATAAACTATTTTATTTGCATAGCATCCTGATCGAGTTTGCTCAGCACACACACACATGAAATATGTCGCTCGGAAAATGTAGATATATATTTTTAAAACCGAAATAAATAAAAATCCCTTAGAAGGTACTGGTTTAGGCTTGGTTCATTCTCTCGTATATTTCCGATACGCTTCGAGGCTTTAGTAGTTTCTCGAGTGTTTTTATATTTTTTTGTATCGCCCGATCCTGACGTCATGTCTCTATTGTCTCTGGTTTATCCAACGATTTTTTTCTTGATATATGTATGCAAAATTCTATCTCCTTGCAATATCTACAGGTGTGTTTCCCCTGCTTAATATTTCAAGAGATGTTACCATAAATAATTGTCGTAATATTGAATGGGTAAAGTAATCGCTGAGCCACAGCCTTGTTTATTAGTGGCAACAATTTGTCGTGATGACAGTTACTGTGTGATCCGTGTGAAAATTATAAATTAGCCCAGAAAGCCCAAAGGACACGTTATATTATGGTGATTGTTCTGCTCATAAAACTTATCTTCAATTAAGCCTAAGTTGATATTGAACCGGTTTAGTGATTTTGAATGTATTACCGTTCTCTGATTGTGGTTATTTTATCTTGTGCATGTTGGTTTCCATACTGAATCAACTGTTGTAATTTCTGTTTGTGCCAGCTCCCATTAAGTTGAGTTAAGCCTTGTCCAGTGGTATCTAAAGATCAGCAATTAAAATATCAAACATTTATCATGCTGTGAGAGAATATATTAACCAATTATGGAAAAAATTGTCTATTATAGTCATGCAACATGTTTATTGTTATATGCTTTGGTTTGCCCTTATTTGTACACATTTCTTGTATATAGTATAATGTATAGCCAATCATAATTTGATCTTTTCCCAACACGACATTCCACATGAAGGCAGTAAATCGTCAAGGGCACATATTTATAGTTGTAGAACACGTCAGCTAGTAGTCAATACAGTATTAATTAGAATACATTATTGTATTGTTTTTCAAATACACTCACAAGAACAGGCCATGCAGTTATTAAAACTTACAGCATTCCACAACACATTTTGACAAATTCAGCTGAAAGTGGATGAGTACTGTTTTTTTCTATTTATTATATTTTTATTATATTTTAACAACACTGTAAATTAGTTAAATTTTGTAAATACTGTAAGTCCCAAATGCTCTGGCAAATGTTCTATTTTCACTTTTATATTTTATATTTTTATTGAAATATAATTTAATATTCTAAATCTAATATTTATACCATCAGTATTTTTATAGGTATATTTGGGCCTAAATGTCGATTTTAGTTTGCACCAACCACCCCAAACAATATTTATTGCTACAGTCATATATTTTACTTACAAGCAGAATTGCTTGTTAACTAATTTGATGTTTTTATAGAGAGTAATGGCACCACAGTAAAGGCCCAGATCAAACTTTGAGCTCTTCATGAGCTGAACTTTTTATAGATGAGAAATAACTATTGTTTGAGCAATGCACTGAGTTAATTGGCTTATAAATGAAACTCATTCAATGTTTGACAGATTCCACTACATTGGCAGACAGTATGCTGGTATTTTACCCATAAAAAATCATATTGTACCAGAAAATCTTGAGGCTGCCGGTATTCCATACCGGAAATTATATTATATTTTTTTCTGGCGGCTCTCCTGTCCAAAGGGAGCCCACACTGGGTATTCTACTCATTCTAGTAAAGAAATGCACCAAAATGGTTAAAAACTCAGTGAGATAGATTATCTCGTGTCCAGTTCCACTGCAGCAGAAAAAAGTACAGGTGGCTCCATACCGGAAAAAAATATTTCCTACCAGTATTCTGTACTGGCTGATGGATGAGTCTAGTGGAATCTCTGTTGTACCTGCAGCTGCATGGATGTAGTTTCATTTTAATTTGCATATGCATATAAGTTTTTCAGTCGCACTTGGTTTGTGCTTCCAAATAGAAATATACAGACAGTATATGTGTCCCAGGACACAAATAGTTGTTTTTAAATTAAGGTTTTATTTGTTTATGTGATGTAGTATATATTTATTTGTATATATGATGTTGGTAATCAATTTACCCACAGGGTGAGCATGTGTGGCTGGATAACACAAATGGAGGAGAATTTGATGTTCCTATTGGTGCCTTTGTCAAATTGGCAGACACAGGTCAAATACAGATTGTGGATGATGAAGGAAAGGTGTGTATTCCTGGAACATAATATTGTTGCAGTTCTCTTTTTATGGGCTGCTTCCCAAACTACTGCCATGCTTGCAGTGCGTATAATTGTATACGGTAGAACCTCCTATCTTAAACTCTCAAGGAAAGTGAGAAATAGTTCGAGATATTGGGGGATCAAGATAGCAGGGTTCCCCATATCAATGGGAAATTTCTACCAAGTTCATTTCCGAGAAGTCAGATTCTGTTTAGAGGGGAGTTTGAGATACTGTAACCCAGTTTGAGATAGCACGGTTCTACTATGAATTACGTTTGTATATATGATCATTAAAATGTTACATCTATGAGAATTGTTATGGACAAAAGGTAAACTTATAGACCAGTATATTCACAGTGTCTTAAGAAGGATTTTTCTTTTCTGATAGTTTCAGGGTATTGTTTAATTAACTTGATTAAGCAACAAAATACTTGCCTCATTCTTTATTCATTTACAGGAACACTGGATTCGTGTGTCAATGGCCAATAAATTACGAGTCATGCACCCATCAAGTGCCAAGGGTGTAGATGACATGGTAAGTGTGGTATACTCAACCTCGTTCCCAGGCTCTTCCATCTCCCAGCAGAGCCGGGGGATGAAAGGGCCTGGGAACGAGGTTAGACACACTTAGATATGTTCAACTTACAAAAAGAATTTTTAAGGATGTTTCTTAACGATTTTTGAAATCATAATATACTTATTGTGAGAATAGTTTTTGCGGATATCTATTTGACCGTTTTGTTATTCACAGATTCAACTGGGAGATCTCAATGAAGCAGGGATTCTTCACAACCTATTGATCAGATATTATGAGCACCAAATATATGTACGTACTTTATTAATATCTTCCCGTGTAACATGTCTGACGTCCCACACGCAGACGGCGAAGCACAGGACAGGACATACTGTAACAGCAAACACAAGACAGAACAGGATATGATAGGGCCGCAAACACAGCACATTACCTCCATTTTTGGTCTACTACATGTACTATGTACTATTGTCTTGGGTAACTAATGAAGTTTATGACAGTTTAGTATTTGTATTATTAGCTCAGTGTTTTGTTTGACATAACAAGATGCGCTGTAGTCAGAGTTACTTGGTTAGGATATGATATAGGGCGACGGTATCGAAAAGGGTATCAGGCAAAATGCAGACGCGATTACTACAGTAGACTTTCCAGTTTCGTTCTGCATTGGCGTAGCAATAAAACTTAGATTTGTATCAACTGATATGGATATGCTTAGTGCTGCAAAGTTGTGTTGGTTGACATTTCGAGCGTTAGCAACTTTGTCTGAGCAAAGAACGAAGTAATGTATTTTTATTGTTTCAGACCTACACAGGCTCAATCCTAGTAGCTGTCAATCCGTATGAGATTTACCCGATTTACGATGCCGAACACGTTAAAAGATACCAGAACCGCAAGATTGGAGATCTTCCCCCGCACATCTTCGCCATTGCTGATAGCGCTTACCAACACATGAAGAGGGAGGGGCATGATCAATGTGCGATCATCAGGTAAGGAATTACTTCACTCAGTATCGTCCCACGTTCTCTGTCATGGACTCTTCACTTTTTCTTTGTGTAAGCATAGTGGTGAGGTCAGGCTCTCATTCACCTACTTAAACATGTACATAGGTTCAATCATTCAGAGTCACGCAGTCAACCAGCTATGGTCATTCATTAACTTACAGTACGTACAGTACTTGCAGCGCTTTCAATTATATTGATCGCGGAGCAGATAAAGTAGAACTTAATACACCAAATCCAGTTTTGTTTTTTTGTTTTTTTGTTTTTTGTTTTTTGTTTGTTTTTGTTTTTTTCTATTTTTTCTATTTTTTCAGTGGCGAGAGTGGCGCAGGAAAAACCGAATCCACTAAACTCATTCTTCAATTCCTGGCGGCGGTCAGTGGGCAGCATTCTTGGATCGAGCAGCAAATTTTAGAAGCAAATCCAGTCCTTGAAGGTAAACTGTGAGTCTAGTGCAGGATTCTTGCTGCTGTTGCTATTTTGTTGGGCGCTGTGATCGTTACAGCATAGGTAAAGTAGGCTTCTCTTGATATTTGAAATAATGGGCTGTTGCAGCGATAAACGTTTTGCAAAAGAGATCGTTTCTCGAGATTAAGTGGTGCGTTTGATGTAGAACATCTTTTCTTTAGTGTGTTGGTTTGTTCTTTGGACGTAATTTGCTGTTTGAACTTAATGGCGCAAATTAGTCACTGCATGGAAACCTGTGATACTCAGTTATGTGATGTTGTGCACTTTCCCCAGCTTTTGGAAATGCTAAAACTGTGCGAAATGACAACTCCAGTAGATTCGGAAAATACATCGACGTGCACTTCAACAATGCGGGTGCAATAGAAGGGGCAAAGATCGAGCAGTATCTGCTGGAAAAGTCAAGGATATGTTATCAAGTATGTCGACTGATATGTTAGACTTGTTAAGGCAAGCCTGATGTTATGTGGTGCGGTATGCCTTGTTAAATTCTGTGTCCGTTGCAGTGGAAGAACTGTGTGTTTACTTGTATCTAGTGTTTTAATGCATCGTTTGTTTCAGGAGATCAGCTTTCTTTTCGTTTGTGTAGCACGCCTGCTTTCTTAAAAGTGGTTTTAAGTGCTGTCAATCTTTTGGTACTGTCCGTTCGTCTGTCTGTCCGTCTATCTGTCTATCTTTCTGTGAACATGCCAAGGGGATGATAAAAAGAGTGCCTGAGGACGAGGTATACTGGTCGTCCGCCCTTTCGTCCGCACGTCCGTTGGTCTTAATTTTATAAACATTCGAGAAAACCATGGTCCAGTGCTGAAAAGGCTAATGGGATCATGGCTTTATTTCAGATGCCGGATGAACGAAATTACCACATATTCTACCGAATGCTAGCGGGAATGTCTCAGCGAGAAAAGGATAATTTCTACTTGACGGATGCGTCTGATTATTCCTATTTGACGCAAGGGAACTGCATCAGCTGTGAGGGGATGGATGACTCCGAGGAATTTGCCATTATCAGAGGCGCCATGAAGGTGAGAAGTCTCAGTTGGAGACAAAAAGCGAGTGCGGGAGAGAGAGGAATACGATGTAGAAGACGAAGAAACTACGATAAACGTGCAGGCTTAGGTAGATACGGCCAGAGGAAGGGAGAACCAGGAAAGACATAAGAAAAAGAACGCAGACAATTTGTGGACTTAGACTTACAGGTACTGTAGAGGTGTATATAGACAAATGTTGAAATCAGAAGAATCAGATAATAAAGTGTACAAGCCAATTAGATAATCATTTCCTTCTCCATTCGCTGAACAATAATGCCTGCTTTCCCAGGTGCTGATGTTCTCAGATGAAGAGTGTTCTAATATATTCAAAATGTTGGCTGCAGTCTTACACATAGGGAATCTGGAATTCGAAGGTAAGACATTAGCGATGCCTCCCGCCCTGTTGTTGCTGTGGTTTTTGTATAGACTGCTTTGGTCAGAAAGACGTGAAGTCTGACAAACGAAAGAGCTAGTGTGGTAAAGGATTATCGCATGTGCATGAAGTACTGGCAACGTATTTGTTAGCCGCATTCTAAGTATTTCCTCTTTACAACAGCCACAATCAAAAGAACGGTTGATGCGTGTGATCTGACTGACCCTGATCTTGGCGAGATGGTTGCTGAATTGTTGGAGGTATGTTGAGTTGAAAGGCGCGTTTCAGTTCTTTCGTTCCTGTCGAAAGTTGTGAAAATTGCACGTCGCGAAATTCCCTCACCCCCCTAAAAATAGTAAAATTAGGGGTTATTGGGTGCCATCTTTTTTATTCAATCAAAAGGTTCCAGCCGAGTTACTGGGGGACGCTTTCACGAGCCGCTCCACATTTGCACGAGGCGAGATGATCTACTCTCCTGTGAGCTGCGCCAAAGCTGTGGACATCCGGGACGCTTTTGTCAAGGGGATCTATGGGCGCGTGTTTGTCTGGATTGTAAATAAGATCAACTCCGCCATCTTCACTCCTATGGTAATTTATATAAACTGTACTACTGATCTGTGGGCTTGTCATGTGGCCAAAAAAAGAAAAACAAAGAAGAAAGAAAGAAGGAAAAATACATGTAACGGGGAATCGTAGAGAACGAGAAATACCGACTGGGTTTGTCGCCATCCATACGTTCTCTTTCAAACACAAAATAAGTCGACATTTGAGTGAGGTACTAATGCGAGAAAGTTAGTGATAAAACAAAACTACGGAAATTAAAATATATATATGTACAATATAAACCAGATATACAATGTACATGTTACATTTATATCCATCCACGTACTTTAAATTTGGAATTTAAGTGGAACTTATCTATTTTTATTGCCTTTGAAGGAAACTATTGGCACCTACAGAACTTCTATTGGAGTTCTAGACATCTTTGGGTTTGAAAACTTTGTAGAGAACAGGTAAGACGTTGTTTGTTTTTCTGTGCATGACGTATTTGGAGCCAGGATTAACTGTGAAGATGAAGGTTGAAAGATCAACACTGGTGGTGATCAAACGAATTTCTCACCAGAAGTATATCATGCAGAAAAACGTCGTTTTGATAACTTGTTTAGACGAAAGCTGATTGAACTGTGAATTTACATTTACATCATTCATAAATGTAAACACCACCAGAGAGGATAAGCACCGAGGCAATTGTCAACCAAAATTATATTAGGCTCTAACTGCACACTTTTTGTTTCTGTTGCAGTTTTGAACAGCTTTGCATCAACTTCGCCAACGAGAACCTGCAGCAGTTTTTTGTGCAGCACATCTTCAAATTGGAACAGGTAAAGGGCGGCCTACTGTATTTAAGACAGCCAAGCAATTTTTTTTTTTTTTTTTTTTTTTTTTTTTTTTTTTTTTGCGGAATTATCCACTTCACTCGACAAGTCTGAGAATATGGTGTCGAACCTTCAATCAATTAGTCATTCCAGTCAGTCAGTAAGTAAGTCATTCAATCAGTTGATTGATCGTTCAGTGTATATATATCTTCCTTTCTTTCTATTTTTGTTTCCAGGAAGAGTACAGCAAGGAGGGAATCACGTGGGATCATATTGAGTTTGTAGACAACCAGGATATCCTGGATCTGTTGGCGCAAAAACCAATGAACATTATTGCCCTGGTAGACGAGGAAAGCCGGTTTCCAAAGGTAACCAGATACGGTTAAAATAGTTTAGTGGTCTGTAGATAATGTGTTATAGATATGCTGTGTAATTCAACATATACAGTACGACATGCACGTATACACATTTTGATGTGCAATTTTGTAATGTTTTAGGGTACAGACAACACCATGTTACAGAAACTCAACACTCAGCACAAAAAGAACGAGTTGTACATTCCCCCGAAAAAGGCCACCGCAGCAGCTTTTGGAATTCAACATTTTGCTGGCACCGTGTTCTACAATTCCAAAGGTATTGAAGCTTATCCCACGTTTTTCGTTGCGAGAGTTTGCGCGCGTTCCTTACGCGTTTATCAATCGCGTCCGTGCGTGCTTCTGTGTTTGTGTGCCTAACAACTCAATTACTTTTTCTATTCTTTTTGTTTTTTAGGTTTCCTCGATAAAAACAGGGACACCTTTAGCCCAGATCTGGTGAATCTCGTCGGTAAAAGCAAGTCACATTTCCTGCGAGAACTTTTCGCTAAAGAGAGGGCAATGGTAGGTGTATTTTAATCGTATATAGCTAGTAGTTTTATGGTGAAGGATTCTTTTCCATTTCGCATACTAATTAGCAAATATTGTGGGGGGTGGGAGGACATTTCGTAACAAAAAGTGGGGTGGTACGCGCGCCAAAGTCGAAACTAAGAGGAGAGGGGGGTATTTAAGCTTTGATGTGGTACGTTGTGTGTCACGAGTCCGCCAAACATTAAGCCACGAGCTCCTCGCGATGATTAAAATAAATAAATAAAAAACTCAAAACAACCCAATCGAAAACGCTCAAAAAACACCACAGCATTGTTCAATCAAGATCTTCCCCCTTAGGATCGACACTTTTTGTGACAAAATGTCACGTCGGAGAACAGATAAAGCGCATGAACAAACTAAACTGAAACCAACCTGTATGCGTAATCATCAGGGCGAGGAGACGAGAAAACGTTCGCCAACGTTGGGTACTCAGTTCAAGAAGTCACTGGATCTGCTGATGAGGACGCTGTCCGCCTGCCACCCATTCTTCGTGCGGTGTGTCAAACCCAATGACTACAAGAAACCCATGGTGAGTTTGCATAGGTTTATTACAAGTGCAAATGCTTCCATTCGAGGAAGTTTGTGATGTTTGACTAATGAAATATCAGGACCACAAACTGATATTGAGAATAGTGAATAACGGCACGTACAAAATACACTTGGTAAATTTTCGGTTTTTTTTTTTTTTTTTTTTTTTTTTTTCAGATGTTCGACCGTCTTCTTTGTTGCCGTCAACTACGTTATTCAGGAATGATGGAGACAATCAGGTGAATTAAAGTTACTGTACTTGTCTGCCTCCTCTTATACATTAGACATACAGGTCGTACATGTATATACGTTGTCGTACAAACCAACATATTTCTCTGCCTGCACTTCACCGCGCTTCGCTCCCGTCTTCAGCTGTTTTTTCACTTCTTAGATGTCGAATACCGTAACAGTAGTTTCTATCACTGAGCTGCTTTCTCTAGAGGCCTTGAATTTTGATATGTGAATCCTGCGCTAAAGCAATACAACATAGCACTGTATTTGTCTGAATGTTAACAGGATACGAAAGGCAGGCTACCCCATACGGCATACCTTCAAAGAGTTTACAGACCGCTACTACATGCTGGGTGAAGGTCAGGCACCCAGCGAATACGACTTCCAAGCTCTCAAGAACGCCACCGTGTCCATCGCCAAGAAGCACCTGGGATCCTCTGATTGGCAGATGGGAGTGAATAAGATATTTCTAAAGGTACGTGGTGTCCTGTGGCTTGAGTTTCTATTTGCTTCACGTGACATTTTATCAGTATCAAGTCGTTTTGCGACACATTTGAGAAACGTTTACTCACCTCATACATTGGATAGAAACTAAACTAACCTAAACTAAGCAACTTTTATTTATAAACGGTAAGAAAGTCAGCTTGTAGCTGGTGGGGCCGTGTTGGTGGAAAGCCTGTAGAAAGCAGACAGGTTTGGAAGGAAAAAACTGTTGGGAGGCAACCTCCTCGGACGAAAAACCTTCCCACTACTGCCGGCCGTGGGGATCGAACCCACGTCCTCCTGGTTCAGAGCTTCATTACGGATTCTGGTCCACCACCTCAGACTGCTCGTCCACTGAATCAGTTCAGTGGCTTTTCTATTTGATTTCTATTCTCCATTCAAACTTTTTCCTCTCCTCAGGATTCACAGGATGTCTACCTAGAACAGGAGAGGGATCGTCTTCTGACAGTCAAAGCGGTTCTCATCCAAAGAGTGGTGCGCGGATTCCTAGCGCGTTCGCGCTTCCTCAGAAAGAAAAAGGGCGCCGTGCAAATTCAGAAAATATGGCGGGGGTACTGTGAGAGGCGGAGGTATTACAGGGTAAGTTAAGTGTGTAACTTAATGTCGACGCTCGTTTTGTTGGATGTCTTCGTTTCTACAGAGTTTCGTTCAGTTTTACTGAGTAGTTTTGAGAACCCTTACAAATTTGGGCACACAGAGGACACTTAGAAGTGGAGAGGAGGAAGAGTGGGGGACACTTGTACTCCCCGATTTCCCTCGGAAATGACTAGCTTAGTATAAAGTTCCCTTGGTAGAAGCCCGCTATCTCGATCCCCCACTATATTGAACTATTTCTCGCTTCCCTTGAGAGTTCGAGATAGTGGGGTTCTACTGTATTTAACTCTAAATCCTGTTTTTAATTTTGATCTACTGTCTACAACAGATTCGTATCGGGCTGGCTCGACTCCAGGCCACGTACCGCGCACGTGTGCTTTCCACTAAGTACCAGGTCCTTCGTGAACGGCTAAGAATGTTCCAAAGTTACTGCCGTGGTTACCTAGCTCGAAGAGAATGCAAGCTTCGGCTGAAGAGCATCATTAAGATCCAAGCAGGGATCCGTATGGTGCTGGCCAAGAGAACAGTTCAAGAGCTCAGAGTCGAGGTATGAAATTCTATACTATTCCATTCAGTGTTGGTGATGGTTCCCCCTGGTTCATTTGTCCTTTTTTTTTTTTTTTTTTTTTTTTTTTTTTTTTTTTTTTTTTGTACTTTTCTGTTTAATTTCCAGGAAGTAAAATGTTTTCCTTACTCTGATCGTTCGTTGCTGTTTTGTTTCACAGAAAAGGAAACGTGAAGAGGCAGAACGGATCAGAAAGATGGAAGAAGAACGCCTCAGGAAAGCCATGGCAGCGGATGCGGCAAAACGTGAAGCAGAACGGCTTCATATGGTGAGTAGACAACAATGAGGATTATTGAAATAAAACATCCGATCATTCGTACAAAATTATGAAGTTAGATATATCTGATTTCCGTATTTCTAGGAACTAGTGATCAATTAAACTCACTGCAATGAAATAGTCCAGTGAAAGTGGAAGCACAGAACATTCATCGAGTAATTGATCACTGTATTTTTTTTCCTTTTGTCGTTGTTGTTGTTGTTGTTTTAGGAGCGAATGGCAAAGATAGAGCGAGAAGAGAAAGAGGAACACGACAAAAGGAAGATAGAAGCTGAAAAGAAGAAACGGGAGATCGAAGAAGCCGAGGCGATGGCGAAGAAACGAAGAGAGGAAGATGTGGACGACTCCAAAATGGTGAGGGATTTTCTCAGATCGCATGAATGAAAAGTGGAACGTAAGCCATGCACGCACAACAGTAAACTAATTTTGCACTTTTCGGACACAAACTTGTGCTATCCTATTTCAGCCAAAAGCCAAACATTTGTAAGGACTTAGAATAGCTAAAAGTTGTTTTTTGAATTTGCCTTGCGCACCGCCATTTTGCATTTTGAAGAGGGGACACTGAGGATGAGGTCCTTAGTCCCTTCTCGGGCGTGTAATCGAAAATGGCACTCGGACGTACTGTTCACTCGCATCTATTGAGACCGCCAGCTGACAGTTTACTACCACCAGTGAAAACGAATTGGAAATTATTGTTGTAGATAAAGACTAAACATTGGAGTATATTTAATGAAAACTGGCACCATTTGTTTATTTGTCACAATACGTCTATTGTTCTGGAGCATTTCGTGACGATTCCGTGTTCTTGTGATGCGTGACAAATCTCTTGTAAAAATACTTATCATCTTTCATCGATTTAATTGCTACTGAAATGAACTTCCTGCGCTCTAGCACGTATCGTAGTCTTTTGGCAGCTATAAGATTGACGTGCCATCATCCAAGACGACCTTGTGAAACACCTTGATTTGGGGCCACCGAAACCGATCGAGAAACCTTTGTGTTGACTATATTTATTACTTGTCGCTGATTCAGAATTTGATACTGTACTGATTTGTAATAAGTCACCCGATACTATCACGTACTGCGTCAATATGGGTTGTACCAAGATCTAAAGTGTGAACTGTTAAACTCTATTCTACCGTGGACTTGTCGTTGTCCGGTTGAAACGCGATGAAAACATCCCGTCAGAACTTCGAGTCCCCGGAGTACATGGACGTGGAAGGCTTCGAAGGTTTCTTTTACGAACGAGCTGAACGTCGTGTCGTTGAGTTCGACTCGCTTTTAAGTGACGCCGTTAGTGTAGCAAGTCACAAGAGCGTCGTCAGTGATCGCGTGAGTGTTGTCAGTGAAGCGGTTAGTGCCGTGACTGCGGAATGGATGATTTTGGATGACGAAGAAGCTAGACGTGTGATCAAATCAAATCCGTGCTTTCGTCCTGAGGTAAGGAATCGAAAAGATGTGATCTGGAGCTTTCAACAGGCACGTTTCTCCGTCGCCCTTGGTATTTATTTATTTCGAGGTTGTGCGTGCTGTAAGTAACATTTTTAACGCCTCGCGTCAAGTGAGTGTGGAAAGCGGAAAAGTACACTAATGACCTTTGCTCTCCACAAATAAGGTGTTGCCTGGCAGTTTTGCACCTATTTAATACTCTGTAAATGGTTTACAAAAATCCTCTTAATCCACAATAGGTTCGTGTGTTGATGATGATCTAATGTTCGAGGGAAGTTGACAGACCCTTATTAACACTTGGTCTGCATGTGCAAGATGTACTTGACCCGACTCGTACTTCACAAGTCTGTTCGTAAACAAAATTTCAAACAAACCTTACAAATACTTCGTTGCATGAATGTCCCAAATGGGTCCATAGAAGCTAAGCCACAATTAATTCATATCTTTGTTTCGCGCTAGTCTGGTACTGATTTTTGAGGGTCGAGAGTACGTTCGAAGTTTCTTTGTCTTCTTCACTTACAGGTTGACGAGATGTTTGGATTTTTGCCAGATGAAAAGCCGGCACCAGCACCGGCACCGTCAGCGTTCAAGGTCCGTACCTTTCTCTTGTTGCTTTTAATTCAACAGTTAAGTGTTCCTTTTGCTTATTGCTTTGCTTATTCGACGTTCTGATTCCATTTGTTGTTGTTGTTGTTGTTGTTGTTGTTCGCTGTTTTGCTGTAATGCATATTTTTTACTTCGAAGAAGGTAATAGCAAAAGCCTGTCAAAGTTATTTTTGCATGAATAATAATATATGAATAATAATAATAAATATTTAGTATTACTTAAAATTTCTTACGGAGTCCAGTTTTCACATAGTCGATTTATCCTGCTCAAAACTCGTTGTAGCTGCATGCTAGTCTTATCATCTTTTTTTTTTTGTGTATGATTCGACAGGATCTGGAGCATGGTCAACCCGAAGCGCAAATTTCCACAGAGCAAGCACCCGCCATGTTTAAAACACCTGAGGTAATAAAGTGGAAACTTTGTCCCAAATATTCCAGGGACTCGTGCGAGCGAGGCTCCAATAAGCATTTTGTATCAATAACCCTTGTGGGTTTCGGACTATATGAGTTGAGAATCAGAGTGTTATTTATTATGCTGTTATTTTGATGCAGTAATATGTTTATTTACCGGATTAGCGTGGAAAAAGAATGTTGTGAAAACTGTAGATGGAAATAAATAGAAAGAGAAAAAATGATTCCTTTGAACTGGGGTAAGTGGCTTGCGTTGATCTGAGCCTGGTTTAACAAAACGAAATAGCAACGGGCGGATTTATTATTCAGGTTTATTCGTTTTTGTTTTCTTCTTGCAGCCAGAGGAGGACGTGTCTCAGTACAAGTATTCCAAATTTGCCGCCACGTACTTTCAGGGAGGCGCCACTTACTCGTTTATTCGTCGCCCTCTCAAGCAATCCTTGCTACAGCTCTCCAGTGAAGCAGACAGCATGGTAAGCGGGCAATCTTACAGTTTTGTACAAACCATAAATATGTTCCATTTGTTGTTTAGCCAGCTTTTCACTTCATGTTTATCTGTACAGATTAAACTTGAGACATTGCGCGACTTTATTGCGAATTTTGACTTTTGAGTGGTTACAATTTTCAGTTTTATTTGACAAGTCAGGAATGGGAACTTGAAGGATTAATCTCGCGGGTGTAACCTCCCAGTACATTTTGGACATTTTTTGTTTTGGAAGTTCGCAAACTATAATATAATTATGGTAGTCTTTACCACACCAAAGTATCTCTTCGATAAGCCTATTAGGGTTTCCTTAGTTGAGACAGATTAGTAAAACAGATTTTAATCGATGGGGCAAATAAACTGCTGCTACCTAAATTCTCTTTCTTCTTTTCTTAATTTTTTTTTTATTTCCGGCATGCACGGCTTGTGTCTGCCAGTACGTGAATTGACTAACAGCAGGTTTTCTTTTTCTTTTTTTTTTTTTTTTGTGCAGGCTTCGTTAGCCGTATGGATTACGATTCTGCGTTTCATGTTAGATCTTCCCGAGCCAAAGTACATTACGTCACAACCAGATGCCAAGGTAATGATTGACAGCGTAATTAGCGCGTCACGTTTCGAAAAGCAACCTGTTGCATGCTGGCATATGTTAAGGGTGCATTTGATGATCTTCTGAATTATAGTTTCGCCCTTTGTACTTTAAACTGTAAACAGATCTGTTTTCTTGAGTATTACCTTGTACTTAACGCGCTTGTTTTACTGCTTGTCTACAGGACAGTTCAGTCATGAGCAAGATTTATGACACTCTGGGCCGAAAGTTTAACAAAAAAGGCGCAGAAGGAATGCAGGATTTTGCTGTAAGTTGTTCTTATTGATTTTGTTTTGATTTTTGCTGTTTTTACCAGGAAAGTTTCCACTTTCTATTGTTTTTGCTGTCACTTGCAGGCCTACGGTGCAAATGGAATCACGAAGGAAAAAAGAGAGACGCTTAGAAAAAAGATCATATCCCTCACGCTCAAGAAAAAATCTAAAATCACCAAGGTTAGTTTGCTTGCCGTAAGCAGTGTTCACTCCACGTGCTCCGCCGCGCTGTACGTGGACACCGACAGCTGGGGGAGGGGGGGGGGGGGGGGGGGGGGGTGTTAGTTCTAGATATGTTAGTTCTAGCTCTTGTTAAAAGTCTTTTCAAGTACACCGAATATCCTTTGTCCTTTAAATTGAATAGCAAACTTACGAGTAATTTGGCACAGCTTTTGGTTATAAACTAAGCCTTTTTCGGATGATTGTCCAAAACCAAAACCAAAGTAAGTTCATTGCCAATCACAGGCCGAAAAAAAGGTTTTATTTAATCTGATTGCTTTTAGGACGTTACAGCAAAGTTGAAGGAAGCCGATGAAAGTGGCACCCTGAGTGAGGGTTACGGGCCTCTGTCCGCTCAAGACAGACCTACGTCGAACCTGGAGAAGTTGCATTTTATCATTGGTCACGGCATTTTGCGACCGGGCCTCAGAGATGAGATCTACTGTCAGATCTGTAAACAACTCACACAGAACCCATCCAAGACGAGCCACGCTAGAGGATGGATCCTCATGTCACTTTGTCTCGGCTGCTTTGCGCCTTCAGAGAAGGTGGGCAGAATGTTATTACCGTATTGGTCGTTTAACCTACTCATCTACAGTGCATTTATCACCTTTTTCCGGAATGGAACTGGCACTGAAATATGAAATTTAGTAAATCGAAAATGGTTTATTTTGGAAAGTTATGGAAAGCAATTTTCACTCCCTATTTCTTGAATATTTGACACAAGCTAAAACATTGCAGGGATACAAATTCGACCATTATGGCGAGCGTCGTTTCACGATACTACAAAATTGTTTCAATTTTTTGTAGTTTGTCAAGTACTTAAAATGCTTTATCAGTGACGGGCCCCAAGGCTACGCTCCGTACTGCGAGGAGAGACTGAGGCGAACTCAACAGAATGGCTGTCGTCACCAGCCCCCCAGTTGGCTGGAGTTGCAGGTGAGGGACTGATACTACTTGTTAATGATCGCAGGAAACAGAGACCGGAGTGTCTTGAAAATGATCCCTTTTTTCAGTTTTTTCAAATCGATGAGTTTTTATCGGAAATTTGATTGTTATCGAGTAGATGGCGGGGCGGTGGTACTATATATTATTATCTGCTAACTCCTAACGCTGTTTGTAGAGTGCCACGGCAGGAAAGTGTAAAAAATCCGTGCGACCTCCAGGTGATCTGCCTCAATATATCGACACTGTTCATTATCGTGTAATGATTGATATCTAGAGCAGAAAATCTTTTTTTTTTTTTTAATATAATACTAGTAAAGGTTTTTCAGTTGCACTTTTTCCAAGGATCACGTTTCTCTTGTATTGTCGCCCGATTGTATGCGTGACTTAAAGCGTCATTCCAGAATTTCGTCGGTCATTCCAGAATTTTTGAAGAGAGAAGAAAGCCTCGGGAGGATTGTCCACAATTTCCGAAAATTTCTCACCGAAAACATGCGGTTACATTTGATTTTTTGATTTCCGTTTATTTTGGTTAAATGGAAAGCGCTCTTTCTTGTTATCCGTGTTCGTATTGGTTCATCGTGATAACCTTTATTGACAATCGTCTTGTGATTGTTAACTTCTCTCACGTTTTTGACAGATATATTATCTATCAGTGGTCGCTCTTCGATCCTTATCTCACTGATATGTAACCGTGCTCGACAGACCCACAAAGTCCACAAAATCGTGAACTTGAACTTGCTTCCACCATGAAAATACAATGTATATTATTGTTGATTTTTTGTATCCAATTATTCTATATTTCTAGGTCGCGCGTATCTCTATATGGCTAAAAAACGTTGAGAGTTCATCGTGATTAGAAGATACCGTGAGAAAGTTGAACTTGTTCATAGATGCATCCTGTCACGTATTAACTCTCGAGTCGTGATTGATATCACGAGGTTTTTTATTCCACAAAATAGTATAAATTTAGATTAAATGATTATTAATACTTCTGAACTGCGGTCAACCCATACTATCAACAAAGAACATTCACGCGAGACTTAAGGAAGTTTTTGTTTCAAATTCTGGTATTTATAAATGATATATTATTTGTATATCAAATTCCAGGCCCAATACCAGGATTGTTTTGCCGTACGTCTTTGAATACATTGTCCTGTGTGGCTTTTCGGTTCAGTTACAATATAGATTTCACTTCATTTATGATTGCTTTCAAGTTGGCGCGCATTATCTTGTCGGAGTACGAGAGTGTAAACGACAAGATAACCCGACAACTCATTTGGTCAGATTCATGGAGACTTTTACGCAGGTTCAAACGTTTGTCGCTATCGAGTATGTTTCTACTGTTTCTGTGGCATTTGCTCCACAAAAACCCAGACCATATCATCCCCCACGGGTAAGTAAACTTCTGTTAGTTTTTCCTACTATTTCGAACCTTACTTACAAGGGATAAATAGAGAATCGATTGTTGGAGGAACCATGTTGACTGTGCCTTTATAGTTATCACCCACCAGACACAGTGGGCCGATTTTTTAAACAAAGCCTTACTTAGACCAGGTTTATCACTAAATTGAAGTTTAGACGGACTCCGTAAAACAGGGTTAGCCAAAGGTTGAATTGCATTTTTAAAACATGGATCGGCGTCTGTTTATAAATACCACGTTTAGGCGTGGTCCGTTAAGCATGGTTATTATTTAAACCTTGTTTAGACCAGGGCTTTCCTAGCCGCGGTCTAATCCTTGTTTTCAAAATCGGCTCAGTAGGTGTATACTTTGCATTGTGCCGTTTTTGCTCCATGGTTGGTAGAAAGCTTTTTGCCGATTAAGTTGCGGAGACCACATGCATTGGTTATTGCTTGTGACAGCTGAAAGTATTTTAATTCTCTTTACACCCCCTCGGAGTGCTTTACAAATTGTTTTGTTTTCTGAATAAATTACGATGTGCCTTCTGCAAAAGCAGCAATTGAAGTAAATGATAGTGTTTTTTTAAGGATTGGAAAGCAATCAAGTCGAATCAGATCGTCTCTTTCTTCTGTTTTCAGTTTTTTTCTTGGAATACTGTATATAACAATATGAGTTCATGTTCTATTAAATAAATCATTCCTTGAAAACTGGGCTATTTTGGTACTGTCTTTTGTGTTAGCTGTCGCATGTAAGTCTGGTTAATAGGTAAAAACACTCTTAATTGCTCTAATTATTCGGGCCATGATAAGATACTTTAGTGCCATTAGTCAAGAAATTTATGGTGTCTGTATCTCAGTTCGTGACGCGAATTGGAAGGTGTGTTTTTCGTGAGCTTCCCTTCATTGGGCGGACCAGTACTTCTGGGCTCGCGAGCGTTTCAAGGGCACCATTATACTTGCGGTGATGCAATATTGGTGCTCTGTCGTAAACGCGAACTGCCCAGTCTTGAAGGTGACGTGTTTACCCGTGGGAATTGATAGTAAAACTGAAGACCCATAAAACCCACTTCAATGTGTACTGTATCAAGTGTGAATTTCCTCGAACACTATATTTTACTCCTTTGTGTTCAGTTTCGAATTTTTTGTGCGAGTTAGACGCGGACTTAAAGAGAACTTAGGGTTAAAATATTATACCAAGCTTCGATGATGTGCCCATATATGGAAATAATTAAGGGTATACTAATTGTTTTGAATCACCTTTTTAGTTTCGGCTCAATTTACGTAAGTAAGCTGTAGTTTTGGGCTCTGGTGGGCTTCTTATCAGGATGTCTTTTAGTGTCAATTTAAAATGCAATCACTATATTTATAGTTGCTCTACTCTGAATGGGCGAATTTGTGAATCCCTGTGTCCTGACGGGAAAGAATTTATGATACTGACTTTCCTTTGCTGCTTTGGTTGCGAATAGCACTTAATCATGAAACTCTTGAATCTTGCGAATACTTGATTCTTTTGTTGTTAAAGAAAAGCACATAGACAGTGTGCACTTCTTGTGGCACTGAGGTGGGCTTTCAGTTGGTACTTAAGACTTCAGTCTGCTGTTAAAGTGTGGTCTTCAAGCACGCAAGCGTCCAAAGTTCCAATCTACCAGACGATATAATCGCCCTTCTGGCAAATATTTATTGTCGTTTAGGGAGGGCTGTTGTGTCTCCAAATTTAATCGCCCGCACCCACGTAATGGTTCAGCGTAAACTCGATATTTGTACGATTGTGGTCAAAGTGTCGGAACGACTGCAAAATAATCAGCTCATTGTTAGGTGGTAGAGCTTTGTGAGATTGACTATTTATGTACGATGAGTCAACACTGAGTGCCAGGAAGGGGAGGAGTACAGTTAAGTCTGGCTAAAAGCTGTGTTATATCGGAATATCTTTATTTGACAGGCGACAAAATCCAAGAAGCCATTGATGTTGCCCATCACGTTCATGGACGGCACGACCAAGACGCTGTTAGCCGACTCCGCCACAACCGCTCGAGAATTGTGCGGTCAGTTGGCTGATAAAATCTCCCTCACAGATCAGTTCGGATTTTCTCTTTATATTGCTTTGTTTGACAAGGTAAAGGATTCTTTTGGATTTGTACCCTTTAACTTATTCTTCTTGACAATTATCTTGATACACCGCCCGTTTTGGTGATCATGTTTCCACCGTATTGTTCTCCCCCATTGTCATTTTCTCCATTTATTGAATTGGAGTCGTGGGGAATTTTAAGCGACCCATCTCTTATTGACTCTTGACAAGCCATTTCTCTATAGCTAATAGCTTGCTTCCTATCTGTTTCAATAGTCTCTTATAGGCTATATTGTCCTTGAGATTCGTAAAGGATACATGTTTCCACGGTTATCATGGTTCCAAATCCGTCTCCATAAAGTCCTCTCGAGTTTAGAACTCTCGGAACTTACTATAATCAATTCATCAGACACTTCTTTCTGCCAACGTCTTTTTTATCCTGTTTTCACTTTCCAGGTGTCCAGTCTTGGTAGCGGTAGTGATCACGTGATGGACGCCATTTCGCAGTGTGAACAATACGCCAAAGAGCAGGGTGCACAAGAAAGAACCGCTCCGTGGCGCTTGTTTTACAGGAAAGAGATCTTCTCACCTTGGCATGATCCAGCTTTGGATACCATCGGCACTAACTTGATCTACCAACAGATTGTGAGGGGCGTCAAATTTGGAGAGTATCGATGCGAAAAGGTTAGAGATTTTACTTGTATCGGCTTGCTTGTGGTATTGACTCTGACACTACAAATTTGGAACGTCGGAAATCATATATGTCACTTGATTGGATGGTGAGACAAAAGTCAGAAGCAAGCTCCCTTGTTTTTGCTGTTGTTGTCGTTGTTGATTTTCGTTCGAGCTCTACAGTTCATATGTGGAATTAATAATCTTCCATATCTAAACTCAGTGCATTTTATCGGGTTAATCTCAGTTATGTTTGATATGTTCGACGTTTACTGATGTCTTCCATTTCCGTATTGTAAACATTGTCTTTCCTATCAATGAAAACAGAAGGAACAGTCACATTCTCGTGTAACATGTAGTCAAGTCTCACTCTTTTCCTGTTTTGACAGGAAGAGGACCTGGCGGAATTGGCGTCTAAACAGTATTACGTGGAGTACGGGAGGGACATGGTGCCCGAGCGGCTCATCAGTCTGCTGCCCTCCTACCTGCCGGAGAATCAACTGCACGAGGGTCGGACTGCACTGGAGGGCTGGGCGCAGAAGATCGTCCAGTGTCACAGAAAGGTAATAAAGAACAATAAACACACTTGGCAATGCATGATAGGCCCTTTCTATCAGGGTGGTCACATGACAAAAATCCACCACGTGAAAATTCATCACCTTTTGAGGGCCAGAAATGAAAAGGGCGGAAAACATTTGTAGGAATGCAAAATTCAGGTTCATAGCATTTATAGATAGAATTTGGCAGATGCGATAATTCAAAAGAACTATAAACAGACAAAGCAAATATTTTTGTAAGTAAGTGATGTTCACCGTCCATTTAGTAATCTCTATTTGGATGGCCGTGTGTCCGTAAGCTGAAAAGATAAAGTTAATTGTATATACCTTGCTGTGTTCTTACTCCAAAGTAAAGAATTTTCAATGTTGCATCAGCCAGTTCATTATTTACGGCTGGAAACACATGCAGTTTAATTTTTTTGTTGATACAGTCCATATTTAAAATTATCCCTATTCAATTTTATTACCATTCCTCGTTCTTTCCTCCTGTACAACAGGGCTACTATACAGTAAAGAACATACATCCTCAAAAAATCAAGGAGGACATCGTGAATTACGCCCGCTTCAAATGGCCGCTGCTCTTCTCTCGATTCTACGAAGCATTCCAGTTTTCTGGGCCAAGTTTGCCCAAGAATGACGTCATTGTCGCGGTGAACTGGACCGGAGTGTATGTCGTGGATGATCAAGAGCACGTTCTTCTTGATTTGCAGTTCCCAGAAATCACCATGATCACCAGCACCAAGTAAGGGCTGTTAGGACTGTGTTTTGGGGGGAAAAAAGATGAAAACACAGTATCACTTGGTATAGTTTTCCCTAAAATGATGTCTAACCGTAATGTTGTTCTCATAAATGATAAGAACAGGTTAAAAATAATAGTAATCCTGCACACTGTAAGCGTATGGGTTGTATATTCATCATTTTAGTTAAGTTTGCGAGGTTTACTCTTCAGCAACTTTATCCCCATACAAGTCATTTTGAAATGGATCACTTTTAACCATTACAGGTTCTATTTACTGCCCTTTCTGAGTTGATAAATTCCAGGGGAGTGGGGGCAGGTCAGGTAGGAACAAGATAGAAACCAACACGACACATGCCCCTACATTTTAGTAACATAGCTCTGTAGTGACACTTCTCCATTTGTTGTGTCTTGTGTTTTTAGAGTGAACAAAACAGATGGCTCCAGTTTCACGCTGTCCACGGTGAAGGGCGACGAATACACGTTCACATCGGCCAACTCGGAGGACATCCGGGACCTTGTGCAGTTCTTCCTGGATGGCCTCAGGAAAAGGTCCAAGTTTGTCGTTGCCATGGTGGATTATACAAGTCCAGGTTAGTGTAACTGAGCCAATTTTGGTATTTACAACAACAAAAAGCGTTGCTTTTTCTTGCAACCTCGATGGATAAAGTGGTATGTTACAGATAAAGATGACGTTGTATATGAATGATTGGATTCAATTATGCGTTTCCTCATACATAACAGCAGTTTTTCGAATGGCTGTTGTTATGACGGATGATTAAGATACTGTTTTTTTTTTTTTTGTTTTTTTTTTTCCAATTTCTTGATACTGAAGACTTGTCATCCTTGTCGGACCTGTTGTTTTGGAAATGATATGTGTTGGCTGTTTTCTAAGTAGTCGAGTTAAATAAAGTAAAACCCACTCTTCATTTCTTTCAGCGGAGAGTTCGTCCTTCTTGAGTTTCCGAAAAGGAGACTTGATTATTCTTGAGAAAGATACTGGGGAAACTGTCATGAACTCCGGCTGGTGCTATGGCCTCTGTGAACGGACCGGAAGAAATGGAGATTTTCCTGCAGAATGTGTGTACGTTCTACCCACCATCGCGAAACCAAGTCCAGATACACTGGTAAGTAGGATGACCAGGAACTCGCAATCCACCATTTACGGATAGTTATGTTACAGTAAAAGGAATAGGGACTAGTAGCACTGACGCAAACAAACAAACAAACAAACAAATAAATAAACAATAAACTACTTTTGGCGAGGAAATATGCACGGATAATTGTCCGAGGATATTATCTGTTCCGAGAAGCGAACAGTTGGGCAACTGTGAGCTTCGAGGAACAGATAATGTCCGAGGACAATTATCCGTGCATATTTCCGAAGCCAAAAGTAGTTTATTGTCTTTATTATCCTTCAAATATTTCCTCTCGCAGCGCAAATAACGGCGTGGAAACTGTGAAGCTTTTTAGTGCTTTCTGGAACTGCTTTTTCGACCAATAAATTGATGTCCTCCTCAGTAGTCATCTTGTAATGATTTTTGTGACTAAATAAATAGAACTGTATTCGGTCACGTGTCACGATTCTACCAATCACGCGCGGGAGGAAATATTTGATGGGTCATAAACAGCAATAATCGTTAGACGGTCGGTAATATTTGCATTAGGACCAAGTGAGCTACTAGGTTATCGCTTTTACTTTGTGTTATTGTTTATTTTAACGTCGAGATTCCACTTTCCCATCAATTTCAAGTCTTGGTATATTCTATTTCATCCTCTTTTTAGGCAATGTTCAGTGACCAAAGTCACGAGAGCTCTGAAAGAATAATCGCCACTGCAAAAACAGCGATGTACGTAGAAGAAACTGAAGCATTCGAGAAACCGCATACTTTAGAGAAATATGCCATCGACCACTTTCTACCACAATCCAAGAAAACGCTGAGCAAGGCTTTACAGTCTCAAGTAAAACGAAGGGAGAAAAACATTACCTGGGCCTTCAGCAAGGTAGGTATAGAAGATGGGAAAGAGTCCACTGTGCGAAATGGGCGAAAGGATAGGGCAGAGGAAAGACACTCAGACAAAGAAACAATAAGAGGAGAGAGGTGTAGTGTGGGAGGAGGGGTGATAAAGTGGAAAGTGGGAAGACAAAGACAATGGACAAAAAGAGAGGGGCGGAGAAAGAAAGAAAAAAGAATGGATTTAAAAGGATGAGTAGTTGTTTGTAATACTTTTTTTCTTTTTCATTTATTTGCAAGGAACCTATCAAACAGCCTTTACTGAAGAGACTGGCAGGACAGGAGGAACTATCACAGAAAGCTACACAGATATTTGTAGATATCCTTTACATTACAGCAAGTTGATGCTCACTGCGTGTAATATTCCGAACCTACGCCAAAGATAGAAGTTTAGTATCCGTGTTACTTCCTATTGTATTCCTTAACATTTCTTACCTGTTCTGAAATACATGGGTGACTATCCGTCTAAGAAGGGAAGACAATCCACCGATCTAACAGATACCATCTTTGAACCCGGCTTGCTACATGTAGGCTGTGTTTTAAATACTTGACACTTAATTATATTGTAAATAATATGACAAATTGTCTAACTTCCTGAAACTAGCATCATTGCTCTCACAGCATTTGGATGCTTTAATGGAGATTATATAGAATCCCCTGAATATGTGCTGCTTACTTTACTGCCTTTGTTCAGTACTTGAGGATGATACGAATCAGTAAATGGAGCCAAGCGTAGTTCCCTGGGCCCGTCTGATTTCTATATCTTTTTTTACTGCTTCCAGGAGCCACTCCGAGATGAAGTTTACTGTCAGCTTATCAAACAACTGACCGACAACAGACTACCGTAAGCACCTACTTTCCATAGTAGATATTACGTCATCATCAATCTTCAACTGGCTCTCTTTTTCATCACTCACATTTTCTTTCCTGTCTGACTTAGGTCGAGTTCAGAGAAAGGCTGGGAATTGTTGTGGCTTTGTACCGGCATATTTGCATGCAGGTACGTTTTATTAACAGTGCTGGTCTATCCTGTGCCTATTTTTTTGCTGTTTTGATTTTGTCCTCCAGCTGTGCAACTGACGGTTTGTATCGTTTGCTTACATTTCTCTACAGTCCCATTTTGTTGCGTGAACTGAACCAAGTTTTCAGGTCCTGGACCAGTAGACAGCCTTTAGCGCACGACTGTCTCACCAGGCTACAGAAAACAATCAGAGTCGGTCAGCGGAAGTACCCACCACACATCGTCGAAGTGGAAGCAATTCAGGTATGTAACCCCATGGAACTCCAGATATCAAGACCTAAATTTCCTAGACCTCATTTAACGTATAATCTTCCTAGAAACAATAGTCTTCGAAAATAGGATAGCATGCAAAAGATCATCAGCCATTTTCTCTATCGTGATACTGAATTATGTAGAATGACGAAAGGTGAAGGAAAGGGAATGGTAGAAGGAGTTTTGCATTTGATTAACATCGGTCTCCCTTTCTCCTGACTCTCTTTACAATTCAATTCAAGTTTTCAACTTAACTTTAGTTTGCTTATCCTTCAGCACAAAACAACGCAGATCTTCCACCGAGTCTATTTCCCCGATGACAGTGATCAGGTGAGTCTGAGAAGGCATTTACTGTGTGTGTTTTGGGATTTTGTTTCTTTGTTTTATTGTTGGTTTACTTTGTCTGTAGGTGGGTGGGTGGGTTTCTTGTCAGTCGTGTAATTTATGACTTTGATTCTCTTGCTTCACCAAAGGCGTTTGAAGTTGACTCAAGCACAAGAGCTAAAGAGTTTTGTGCTATAATCGCCCAGAAACTGGGGCTCAAAACAGCGGAGGGCTTCAGCTTGTTTGTCAAAATTACAGATAAAGGTGAGAGTTCTCCCGGACAGTTCAAATTCGAGGCGAGAAAACAAAAGTGAAATGCAGTGTAGTAGGATAGCGAAGTGTGTGTCAAATTTAGGTTCGTACTATAAGATGCTCTATATCTTCTTCACAGTCATCAGTGTTCCCGAGGGTGATTTCTTCTTCGACTTTGTGAGGCACTTGACTGAATGGCTAAAGAAAGCTCAGCCAACTCGAGATGGTTAGTTGAAGTATCTGTTATGTATAAGCCAAATTATATACCAGTGTTCATTTTGTCCCTGATATGAATATCTCGCGTTCTTTACGAAATGGTTGTTGTAACTGTAGTAATGGTATACTTGACCTTGTTTTTCATCTTTCCTCGTACGTTCTCGTTTTGTTTCTTGTCGTGTCTCTCGTCTTGGCCTGTGTGGTGGTTCACTTACGTCAGAGTGTAGAAAGATTTCCTTTGCGCCGCGTTCTTTGTTCGTGAACTTTGGTCAGAATACAAGCGCCAATTTCCCTCCTTTTACGTGATGGTATTACTTTAATTGATTTGTCTTGTTGAAACCCCCCAAAATAATTTTGTTTTGTTACTTTCAGGTCAGATGCCTAACTTGACGTATCAAGTTTTCTTCATGAAGAAGCTCTGGTCGACTACAGTCGTTGGCCGTGATGTGGCAGCTGACTGTATATTCCATTACCACCAGGTGGGGTTAGAGTGTCCGCTACAGGCCTAAAACGGGCCATCTACAGTCAGATGATGTTCCTTTTTACACCGGGGAACGTGTGAAAAGGGAAAAAGAAAATACATCTATTAAAATATAGATTAAACCAAAGACATGAAAAAGATGTTCAATCGAAACAAAACAGACTGACTGGAGGATATGAAATATCGCGATTTTTGATTTAAAACTGGATATGGCAGGTTTATCGTCTCAGTCAAAGCATTTGGGTACATACCATACCGTCAAAACCTCCGTCCACGTGTTTTCAACACATAAATTCAATCCTTGCCTCACAGGAATTGCCCAAGTATCTGCGCGGTTACCACAAATGTTCAAAGGAGGAAGCCACTCAGCTTGCAGCGCTGATTTACCGCGTGCGGTTTGGCGAAGACAAGAAGCATTTTCAACACATCCCGTGAGTGTAACACGAATCGTAACGTAACATAACATTTAATCGCAAGTGTGAGTTTGTTACTGCTCATGCACTGATTGCTATATTTTGTTATAAGTTGTTTTTCGACTCTTATGATTTTTAGTTGCGCTTTTATTCACGTCATTTCTTTCCGTTGCAGTAAGATGCTCAGGGAACTTGTTCCCCCGAGTGTGGCTAAGTTGCAATCACCTGATGACTGGAAGAGGGTAAGAATATGACGCAAAGTGTGTTGTCTTTTCTTTCTTTCTTTTTATTTATTTATTTATTTATTTATTTATTTATTTATTTATTTATTTATTTATGTATGATATATATTTATATTTGACACATATATTTATGCCATTCTCCAGGGAGTAGTGGCTTGCTTCAACAAAAATTCAGGAAAATCTACCAATGACGCCAAGGTCTCTTTTTTAAAAATCGTATACAGATGGCCAACGTTTGGGTCAGCCTTCTTTGAAGTTAAGGTGAGTGATACAATGTGTTACATGTAATGTATCAATTTTACGTGAATTAATGAGGTAAATGCAAACGTATCAACACTGAAGGGTTTGTTTGTTTGTTTGTTTGATTGTTTTTATTTTTCCAGTTTTTGAAGTAAAAACTGATTTTTATTATTATTTATGTAATATTTATTGAAAATTTTCTTTGAATTCTAGCAAACCACAGAGCCAAACTTCCCCGAGAATCTTCTGATCGCCATTAACAAAAGTGGAGTCAACCTTATCGACCCTGCAACTAAAGTAAGTCTGAATTATTTTGTTTGTATGGAATAGCGTTCATTAATAATATGATTTGAAGCAAGGGAAAATTTATTTGGTAACATCTTGTTTGTTTGCAGGACATCCTTGCCACGTATCCTTTCACAAAGATTTCCAACTGGAGCAGCGGAAACACCTACTTTCACATGACCATAGGCAGTTTAGTCAAGGGAAGCAAACTGCTCTGTGAGACGTTCTTGGTAAGAACTATTGTTCGCTTCCTTTTCTCTTTTCTCTTTTTTTTTTTTTTTTTTTTTTTTTCTTTACCTGTCTTCTCTTTCGTTCTCTATACCGACGACTTTTATGACGTGCACTTTATTGTTTATAGGGCTACAAGATGGATGATCTTCTCACTTCTTATATTTCCCTGATGTTGACGACGATGAATAAGCAACGAAAGCCCCCAACGTTACGGGCTGTCAAGAAATAGACATTCCCTTCCAACACATTTGGGAACAAAGCCACTGTACTAATTACTAACTTTCGTTCTGAATGTGAAGTATTTCGTTGTTTTTTTTACCAGATTATTAGGTTAATACTTAATATAAAGGGTATACAGTTTTTTAGTAAATTGGAACTCTTAAAGTCTATATCAGAGAACACGAAGGTAGACTCACTATTGTAAGACTAATGTTTCTAATTTATCTGAGTGTATTATACATAAAACCGTAAGAGCAGACTTACTAAATTAGAGTATCTACGTAGACCTTCATTTCCATGCTGGAATTGAGTTCATGTCAAACTCTTGAAATTTTGTGACTTACCATATTTAAGTTAGAAGCTGTGCTAAACTACTGATAAAATTAGTAAACATTATATTCAGGAACTATGAGCATCCCAGTTTACATAGGATGCAGTGATTTACTTATACGTGACGACTAAATAAGTTTAACTTTAAAGAGTACTAGATTTTGAATAAGTTAGTTTGCAGATGTCAGGTACAAGACTAGAATAACACGCGTACCTAATCAAAGTAGCGCGGTACAAATTTTAGAGAATTCTGTGCAGTGTTGGGTCTACTTATTTAAAAGAACATGATCATTGTATTTAAATTTTCAGATCTTCAGGTGACTGTTACAAACATTTTGTTTTTTATTTAGTTGTGTCTCCATCTTCGCATAGTTGGTTTTACATAGGAATAGGATGTTTGGATATTCAGCTCAACTTGCACTATTGTCCTTTAGCCTTTTGCATACGCCGCTTTTATCCAGAAAATCTAAATAAATCCGGAAACGTACCGTTGTCTTTTTACTTAACTTTCTATACTATCGTGCATGCTATCAAATGTTCAATCACACAATGTTCCCTGAAACGGCGAGAAGCATAATGTTTTAAATAATGTATCACAGCCTGGGAATTATGAATCTTCGAACCTCGAGAAAATAACAGATACAACCTATATATATAAATATAGGCTGTAACAAAAGAAAATAGCAATACTTAGACGAACATTACTTTACTTTGAATTGCTTTACATACGATGAAGCACATATGTATTATATATTATATATATGGTTTAGGTTTTTTGACTGGTTGAATTTTTTCCTTGTGACATACTGCACATCACATTTTCTACGTAATGCGTCCTGGTTCTGCCGTGTTCATTGGCATCCCGGGATGGACTTGAGTTGCTCTACAGCACGTGAAAGGTCGATTCAACCAAGCTCGGAACCTGGCTTTTATTGCTCTCCGGAAGTTCCGCATGTATCCAGCGTAGACAAGTGGGTTGACGGCATGACTCGTATGCATCGTGGAGTAGCACAGAACGAACGTTTCCATGTTTTGATGTGTTGTGGTGAAGTGAAGGAATCGAGCGATTATCCACGGCAAGCTGGTCAGGGCAAAGCTGGTAACCAAAATAACAGCTGCGCTACTGAGTTGCATTTCTTTCTCGAGAGTGGAGCGCCCCAGGGAACGTGCCACGTTATGACTGTGTCGATGAAGAGCGCGCCTCAAGGAGACGAATGACTGCAGCATGCAAAGCAGGGTCACCAGGATGACTGTGAGGGCAACACCGTCAAAACACTCGCTGAGAACGAGGTTATGTTGATCATCGATTTCCTCGTCAAGAAACCATTGCATGGGAACAAGTATTATAATGAGAGTGGCCAGGACACTAAATGCAGCCGAAGTGATCCAAATCACCATTGAAATGCGTCTCATCCGCTGTTTAGTAATTCTCCTGTGAAAGGGGTGAATGACCGAATCGTAACGATCCACGCACAAAAGCAGGTGGCAAAAAACCAGCGGGGTTCCAGAGCCAATAGTCAGTACAAAATGCACTTTACTGATGTCTTTAATAGCCTGGTAGTTTAGACGGTCCATATTTAACGAAGCTGTCATTAGGGGAATGCTTAGAAGACACGCTATGATATCTGCCACAGCCATGTTGACCAGTATCAGGTTTGTAGCTGTTCGCATGGTCTTGACTGCGTACACCATTGAACAGACAAGTGCATTGCCCACCAAACCAATGACGAAGACCACGGAAAGAAAAAGACCAGCTCCGACCTTCACACCAAAATTGATATCCATTACCTTTGCGAAAGCAAGCGAGAAAGTCAATTTATGATTGTGCATTGTCCATATTTTGGGGAAATTACTTGTTATATTTATGTGATTAAAGCTAATCCCTGTAATCCATCGAAATCAATGCAACAATTCGTCTGCCCAAAATGTAGATGAACTGAATATATACGAAAAGAGAGCATCGTTTAGCCCATACCATCAAACGTTGGGCAAACCTCAGTTAGAATTAGACACAGCGAACAGCCCTGGTCTAATTATTTTGCGAACAATTGGTTTGTATTGTGTTTTGCCGTACAAATGAACAGTTGAAGTACCCCTTGTGCCTATTAATGAATTTTCTTCCAATTTTCTTCCTCAGTGAGTGGACAAATCAAAATAAATCCAGAACTGTATTCACCAAGCTTTCGCACGAATCCAAAATGATTTGGCTCGAATTGATGCAAATAACTAATCTTCTGTAATTCCCCTGAAAATCCTGAAACTACAATAAATATATGTTATACATTTTACGCCTCCAGGAAAACTTCAGTGCAATACATCGGTTTCAGATGTATTTCAGTTAAATTTCTCGCACCTTCCATCTGCTTTTGCATTTCTCAAACCTTCAATTCCCTCGGCGTTCATCTGTTTTCTACTGCTTACCGTTGACTTTTTCTTAAGTATATGGTAGTTTGAGAAGTAACAGTCGGTCTACGTACTCACCTCTTCCCAAACGAAACACTTAAATCCAAAAAGTAACCTTTCTTGTAAATTACATTTCGTCAAGCAGCAAAAACTCGCCCCAGCCAACAACGATCAATAAAACTGAGAAATCATGTCTTCGAACCCCATCGTCTAATAAAACGAAAATTGCAATTATGATTTGAATGAATACATATTTTATAAGGCCACAATATAAAATAGCTAAATCAGTGTCATGATTGGATGTTTAACATAAACGCTGAAAGTGTTTAATGGATTGAAGAGCTTAATGTACTTCTTTTACTTTATTTTGTGAGCCGAAAAGCTTTTTAATCACAGTCCGCGCACGATACCCGATTAACTTGTGGATGCAATTGGCCAAAACAACTATTCCCAGTATTGCGTTTTGTCACTCCAAACATTTGAGAGTAGGCATAAATGTAGATTAATTGTCAGTGTGCCTCACTGTGATTTTGAGTCAAGTGAAAGTTAGGAATATTAACAATGCATGACATGAGTATGCTCTCCCATTTGCATTCCCATTGTCATGTACTTTAAAAGGGTTTAAAAAATAATGAGAACGATGTTGCAACGTATATCCAAAGTAAATGTTCCATGTTACTGGATCGTTTAATATCATCAGAATAGAGTAATTCACGTTTATTTATCACAGGGTTTTCTTTATTTATTTTTAGTTTATTTGAATTTTTTGTGTGCACGTGCGGCACGTGCGAGACTAATAACCGTCGGCATCATTTATTTATTACAAATATATAAGCGCATGAAGCGAAATATCTGATGTGATCATGAAAATAAATTTGTGGCGAAGCCTCGCTGTATTTTCTCCGAACGCGTTAACACTGCTACGAACAATATTTTGCGCCGTTTGTTGAGTTCTCCATAGGAGAATAAGGAGAAGCACAGCTCGAGTCGTTACATCAGTGCCCAATTGATAATCTGGCATATACATTGTTTAATATTATCCGTGTGTGAAGTGCTGTGACAAAGAACTATTTTTATAAGACATTTCCTGTGCAGGTGTAGTCGACTGTATTCATATGTTCCTGTTGGTCGGGCAGAAACGATATTTAATATTGAACCAGATTTTGTCACCTTCATCACGCGCAGTGAAGATATCATTTAAAGATGTTGAAATGGCTACTGAGAAAGTAACCAATAACATGAGCGTCAGTCAAACAGTTTGTTTTCTCCATACTGTATTTGTATCATGTCCAGTTGGAAGTCCTCTCGTGTATAATTTGTATCGCTTCTATCTTATAAACGCCATCATCTAGTTGAAAGGAAAAACTAAGTGTTGACTCTGTAGCCTCAGAATGCAAAGACACCGCGGTAGAATTATATATTTTATTAAAGTATGGCCAACATCACGTTGCATGAAATAAAAATATTAACTGCTGTGATCTTCTGTTGATCCCTGTTTCAGGTGAATGCTGGGAAGGTCACGTGAGCACGTGCGTGGGAAAGGACACCTGAAAGCGTGTGGATCAAATCATCTTGTGTATGCATGGAGAGGAGAAGCAAACTTCGTTTGTGAGTTTTCTGACAAAATGCGTTGTAACGTTTTTGGTGAATTACATTCTGCTATACGTTAGAGGCAAGACCATTCAGAAAAGTTTATAAAATATTCCCTGAAAAGTAGTGCACAATCTTTATAAACTGCTCTTTAACTATCTAATGATTTGATAAAGCAGGGAAAACATTGAAATTGTATTTACTTTTAAATATATTTAAGAACGAAATAAATACTTTTCATATGCAGTATGCAAACCATAGGTTTAATTTACGTAAGTCAATAGTACTAATGGTAGATTTTGCTGTCATTGTTTTGTCAGAAAATGATCTGGTGAAGCAGTAAATTATTTTTTCACTATAAAAAGAGGGAGCAGATAACAATTTGTAGTTTTTTTTTCTTTAATACTTAGATAGTTTGTTATCTAGAGATGAAAACGTACGCTTGTTAGTTTGTTCATCTTGTCTTTTTTCCGGGAAGTCTTCTGTTAAATTTGTTTGACCATTCAGTTTTACCCATCTGACTTTGTCAATCCCTTTAAAGTTGTCTATTACAAACTAGTTCAGATCTTAGTTGGTTGCAGTATACGAAGAACTTATTTAAAACTAGTTCCTCAGAATGAAGTTTAATTTTTTGTCGGTGTAAATGATAACTTCTGGGATAGTACTATAATTATTGAAGCATAAGTTTCTTTATAGAGTACCGGCAGTTTCACACATTTAAACAAACACGAGCTCCACAAACCTGTCACAGGAAAATAATAATAAACACTCATTCATAATTGCTCCAAAACTAAACATGGGAAGTCGCAAAACATCACCAAGATTTCACTTAATTGCAATAAATTGTAGAATTTTTTTTGTCGGTGCTTCCACGAAAATTTAAGAAGACCGTTGCAACAAATATGGATAAGTGTGGCCGCAAAATATTTTGATTACGTAATTATTATCCATATAATGGGCCGTTTCACCTATCATTCTAGTGATCTAAGCTTTTAACAGCGTCAAACGTTTCAGT
This sequence comes from Plumapathes pennacea, assembly GCA_964036295.1. Classification (NCBI taxonomy): domain Eukaryota; kingdom Metazoa; phylum Cnidaria; class Anthozoa; order Antipatharia; family Myriopathidae; genus Plumapathes; species Plumapathes pennacea. The sequence goes on from OZ038466.1 coordinate 1,339,247, forward strand.
AGATTCTCTGTAACTTGAAATCTCTTCTTCCCGCAGTGAACCTGATGAAGCTCGGATATCTCATCTTGACTGTGTGTGCTGTTCTTCTTCGACAACAGGGCGTGTCGTCTGGTAGGTCTAATTTCTTCGTTTTTACAGAAGATTCATTCCAATTTTTCTCAAGTTTTCTTGTGATTTGATTAGGCTTCACCGTTTACTCGAAATGCAACCAATTTATTTGATCGAACGATTTCGAAAAAATAGTAGTTTAAATTTGGAGTTATTCTCCTGTTGCAGTACTTCGATCGATAAGGATACTTTATTGTCCATTTGAGTTATTCATCGCACCATTCTAAATATGATCGTATTTAATTTTTTGGCTGGTTTGCTATCTAAAACACAAACGAGTTATAGCTTGAAAATGTAACTCGTAACAAAAGCTAAAACTAAAACTGAACATGTCAAATCAGGCTAATACTTTCCAGGACACATTTATAGCGTTTGTGGTTCAGAGTACTTCGAGCGGATAAGTTTGATTTTACTGAAATTGCTAAGAATCATTTTATATGTACTACAGATTGATGGGTTGCAGGACTTTATCATCAACGAGACAGGCAGTAGGATCTGTTTATTTACTACTACGAAGTAGATATTTGATAAACACTTTTTATATGATTACTCTAATGTATTGAAGGCTTTTTTGTAGTTGACTTTCTTCCAAAAATGATCTTTTATATGTATCATATCAGATGAGAAGGCAATGCAAAAAACTTCGAGTGCCAAAAATTCATTTTCATAATAAAGTGCTTTGATATTTGATTAGCAAAAAAAAAACTGTAATAAAGGTGCCATCGACCTGTTGAGCTTGACACCTTCTTTACTGACAGAGTAAAATTTAATAAACCGACCTGCTGGAAGGAATTTTGCAGTAGATTAATTTTATTGCCCTTATTTTATTACTTCACTTTTATTTTTGTATCACGTAGTTTCACGATGAATGGGACGCCATGCTGTGGAGTCCACTTGGTTTATTTAGCATCATTTTGTACTGAATCCTTTATTTGCAAATGCCTTGGTCATTCAAAATCTTGTTTTACCTTAATTTACCATCGCTTACCAGTGTTTTCCATAACACATGCAGTTATTCAAAAATACTGTGTGGTTTAGCTTTCGAAAAGGTTTCCATAACATTAAATCGTTTAATGCTATTTGTGGTGATACTAATGAACCCATGTAAAATGTGACAGTTCAGCCTTGCCATGACGTTCTGGACGTAGTAATTGTACTGGATGCCTCAGGAAGTGTTGAGAAGACAAATTGGGTGAAGAGCGTAGAGTTTGCTGGCAAGGCAGGCGATCAATTCGTATCCTTGAACCCGAACAGCAGAGTCGGAGTTATTGATTTCAGTACTGTGGCAAACGAAGCAATTCCCCCAACGAGCGACAAGGCAGAATTCCAGACAGAAATTAAAAAGTTAGAGAACAAGTACCAAAATGGCATCACGCGGACAGAACAGGCTCTCGAAAAAGCCATGGAGATCTTCAAGAGGATCCAAAACGATTTCACTAAGAAGCTTCTCGTAGTGGTAACGGACGGACAAACAACACCACTTAACGGCGTCCAAGGAGTAGAATTGCTGAAAATGCCCGTCAACAACCTTAGAGCCTCCGACGTCATCATCGTAGCTGTGGGAGTTACCAAACTAGTGAATGACGTAGAGCTTAATTTCATGGCCAGTGAACCAGATGAAAAGCATGTCTTTCATATCGACAATTACGACCAGCTATTAGGCGAAGTGGGAGCAATCAGTCAGGTGGCTTGTTCCACGAATGGTATGTTGTCTGCAGTAACACCCAGCTTCTCTTCCGCTTCTTCGATCTTGAGTCATCTCCACGAGTCTCTGATTCTCGCTCTAAAAACTAACCGGGATCACTATTACCCGCTAAGCGCTCCAATTTTGTGTTTTCTCTTGCAAGCAGAGTCACTGCCGAAAGTCCATATGCGGTCTTTATATAATTATCAAGTTCATGATAGTTTAAAATTCTCCCAACAAATTGAGATACATTACTTTTATGTAAAAATAGAGTATGTATAAAAAGGACGGTACGAGAAGGGAAATTCTAAGGAATTAATGCTAGAGTGATGATCAAATGAAATTTCGCATAAAACGTCGAGTTACACATTATTTGAAGACACACAGCGCCATGCATATAATTATTTAGTGTTGCCGGAGAGTCATCTAATGCATATGGCCGCGTTTATTTCTCCAGGTTTCACTTCAATTCCGGTGCAACCTACCCCACCACCTGGTAAGTACTATTCCTTACTTGTATAATTATTATAGAGAAAAATCACATTCACAGCTTGATAGTATGACAATCAAGGAAAGAATTTTGACGTGAAATAACTATTTTCCCCCAGGTTCCCCTTCAATTCCGGTGCAACCGTCTGCATCAGTTGGTAAGTACCCAAAGGAAGCAAGTTTGAGGAACTAAATACAAGTGTCAGCTATAAATATATGTGAAATTAGCATATACTTTATTTGACTTCATTGCAACCTAGTTATATATTAACATGCAATCAACACGTGACCATTGTTTGTCGTTGATCAAATTTTGCATTCCTACTTCTAGATCAGTTATATTTGTTATTTGTTACTTCATTACATGCAGCTCCAGGCCCGAACAAGTCCACTAAAAAACGAAATGGAGGTCAGTATTTCTTTCACGACATCCACTTTAGCATACGGTCTCTTCCTCATCTTCTCATTCGCTTCTCCCATAAACGTCTCTCATACATATTATATTGATGTACACTGCGCATACATTCTTTGACATTTCATGATATGACCGGTTTCTTGGAATACACGTAATTTGTATTTTTATTTTTTAGTTCTCTCATTTATTTATAGGGCAATTAAAACATCTTAATGTTGCTCCCATGTTTCCTTTCGTCACTTACAGCTGGAAAGAAATGCAACATAAATTACCAAAAAATTGGATGCTTCAAGGACAAGATGAAAACGCCCCGCCCAATGCCAGAATTGATCTTGACAGATCGTGACCCTAAGCACCGATCAAGTAGTGGTATCAGCGTAGGCTGGGGGGACTGGGATAATTATTTGGCAGATTTGACGTGCAGATGCGCTGAGAAAGCTGTCGAGGAGAAGTACACTCATTTTGGTCTTCAACACTATGGTAATGCTATCAATCAAATAATATAAATGATTAAGTCTATTCAATATATCTGGTCCAAGTGACACGAAGTATAAAATCTTAAGAGAGGTGTAAATTGCTAATCCACAGGCGTGATCAGAAAGTCAGTCATTATATGAACTGACTTTTTCCTTTTATAGATGAAATGTATACACATTTTAGTAGAGCATCCGCCATTATTCTGAAAACGTCTTTTTTGGAAGGCGGTTACTGAATTCCTTGGACAACTAGCATTTCCAGTTTTATTGTTTATTTTTGTTTTTTTGTTTCATATCAGGGGAGTGTTGGTCTGGACCAAAGGTGGCCGATACTTACTTCAATGACGGGAAGGATCCAGGATCATGCATAGCGTACAACTATGAGCACTGTCCGGAAAATCCTACTGCCAGTTCACAAGAATGCATGGGCAAAGACAAGGCCAATTACGTGTACGCCATATTACCTGAACGTACGTAAAGTTCGTACTTTGTTGTGATGTGGGGCAGCTTCCATAGCCAAGTAACTTGAGCAGTTATGCAAAGAAAAACAAATCCGGGCTTAAACTGGGAATCGAACCTATGACCTCAGTTTGCGATACCGGTGTGACGCCCAATATGGGAATATAACATAATATAACATAATATAATATAATATATGAAATGTGAACAAGCAGGGACAGTGAAAATGACCTTCGCAAATTACGCCAAACATTAGCGACAGTTTGGATGAATGAATAACCTGGGCATAACCCTAATACCAACTAGGCAAGTGATTACATTGCCATTTTCCCACAATCAACCACGTAAAGCTCTGCAAGTTTGTATCACTATAGGATACCAGGTATATATAAGAGGAAACGGTTAATCGTTGACAAATACGAGACTTTTGAAATAAGTGACAGGGACAGAATACACTTGAACGGTATAGAATATTATATTTTTTCTACTCTTATTCATCTCTCCGTCTGTGTTTCTTTCCATTTCTCGCTCTTTCTACCTTTCTGTCTCCGCCTTTGCATGTTCTATTTTTTCAGCTATTTCTTTACAAATGTGTCCAGTACGCTTCACAAAGGTTGGCTGTTTTAAAGATAAGGGCGGAGCTTCAAGACCTTTACCTGTATTACTAATTACCGACCGTGATACAACCAGCAAATCTTATAGTGGCCTACAAGTGGACTGGGGCAACTGGGATAATTACCTCGAAGACGTGACTTGCCGTTGTGCACAGGCGGCGAAACGCGGGAGTTATACGCACTTTGGGATCCAATATTTTGGTGAGTCCTCTGTACATGTTGTATATCATTATAGGGCTCCTCTCAACCACAGTCCTTTGCGCGCCGACAACCTTGATCAGCCGTTTTTACTGGGCCCTCGAAAGATGAGTGGTTATTGATCAATATTTTTATCATTAACTATAATACTGAATATTGCTATGATATTACTCTAATCTTATTCACTGATAATATCACAAAACTGCCTGAGTGTAAGTTAGTAAGTTATTCTTTTTTTCTTTCTTTTACGTATAGGAGAATGCTGGTCAGGAATCAATGGCGCTCAAACGTTCAACAAAGACGGCCAGTCCAAGAAGTGCATCACTACTGACTTTCAGAAATGCTTGCCGTCTTCAAAGCGGTCCTGTGTTGGAGATTCATATACAAACTATGTTTACACGGTATCGAACTAATCAACCCGATAATGCATGTTGCTTCAAATAAAATTTAAAGGCCATGATCGAGAGACTATAATTTTAGTTGCACTAGTATCTATTTTCATTTGCCAGGACACTGAAGTCTTGTTTCATAATATACCCCCTAGCTTTGATCGATTAATCCCCCAAAGAAAAAATGGTGTGTGCTGCTTGTTTGTAGTTCTAGTTCGTTTTTACTTCATAAAATTTCATGAGGTTTTTTCACGCTATAGTCGTTTTATTCCACGCTGCTGTTAACTTTAAAAGTGACTGCAATCAGTTACTATAAAAGGTGAGTCATTGACCATACCATAGCATGAACATCTCAACGAACCATTTGTTTCCCAACATCCCAACACTTCAAGTTTCTACAACTATGCGTTGTTTTCTTGCAATATCTCGGCAACGACTGATGGAAAATAAGTCAAATGTATCAGCAAAAGGTCTCTATGGTGCGAGTCCCTGGAAGGTTTCCTGAAATTTTCAAGACTTTTCACTTTTTTGGTCAAAATCGGCCATTTTTTTAGATAAAAGCATGGGCTATTTAGCCTTTGCATTTTTTAAAAAAAAAGCTCACTTTTGGCCAAATTTCAGAATCGCATGAAAAGTTCAAGAAACTTTCCGTAGACGTGTAACGACGGTTTCCACATGCGGGATATTTAACTGGGCGGGGAGAGGGGCGATAAATATGAACAAATCATCAACTATCACATCACATCACTTCATAGGAGGCTCAAATTTTGCTTGGTTTTCTTGCTGTATTTCATTAAAAGAGAAGTAAGACAAAACCGAAGTGTTTTTTTTTTTTGAGTCCAACTATGGCCGACTTCCGGTAATCGATAAGCGGATATGACGTCAGGTGCAAACGAAGAATATGCAGTCAAGTGGTTTGTGTGCGCCTTGCTGTATATATACTACTTCAGATTAAATCTCTACCTGGTTCGCAAACGTATGTACATTCGTGCTGGCTCAACCTGAACGGTCGCCCATCTTGTTTTCTCAGACCTCCGGCGAAGCCTGGGCCGAGAAAAGCAACATGCCGCCTTTATTAAAATCGCGAACTTGAATATTAACAAAAAACTGAAACTTGCTTGTTCTGTTTATTTTACCGTTGAGCTGTCTGTGTCCGCTCTCACAGCGTTTTTCGAAAATAATATCTGAATGACCCCGGGAAATCAACGTACCCGTGAACAAAATCGTGACTTGCTCGTGGTCTGATGTGCCTAGTGCGGCTGCGCAATACATGACCCAGACAGTCCATCTTGATAGTCCGATCACGACAACATCGACTTGTATTCTGTGTTTCTCACTTTGTTGTGTCCGAGAAAGAAGCCGAAAAACTTGAAGGCAAAAATCAGCGCACTGTACGGTCGTTTGATACGCTTGATCGAAGCTTCAGTTCAAGGTGAGTCACTTTGATTAAGGTGATCATCTCGCAAATATGGATCAATATCATAGTGAAACCGCGATACCATGATGAGTAGCACTTCTATCAATCACACAATCAAGTTGTGGTGCTTTCTGCTTAGTCACAGCACTGCAGTGCAACACAGCAGCACAGAAAGGACATTCACTATTATGGAGTTACACGACCCGCTGCTGCCCAACCCCACGCTCACCGCCAACTGGTTCTCCAAAGACTTTTCCTTCTGGTAAGTGACCTTTGTGTATATGCCCTGGTTTGTACTGCAGATCATCAACCTCGGGCATAGAAGCCGTTTATACTGGCATGGAAAATGAAAGAAAATATATAGAACCGTTGCAAATCCGTAGGGTGGTGGGGAGGGGGCCGTAGGTGGTGGTGGTGGGGGGGGGGGGGGGGGGGGGGGGGGGGGGGAAGACAGGAGAGATGGAAAAGGGGGATGAGGATGAATGATCTAAATAATTGTGCTGTTGGTAACTGAATCAGTTAATGGCCATCACAGAAAAGTTATTTATTTTAGAGATTATTTTTTTCCAGACAAACATATGCACAAAAGCTTTCTTTCTTTTAGTAGAATTCTAACAGGTGACATTTAATTGCAGGTGGCTGAATGACTTTTTCAGAAAAGGAAGCAAGAGAACTCTGCAGACATCTGATATGTATGAAGTTACACCAGATGATGAATCCAAGAGACTCACAAGTAGACTTCAGAGGTGTGCAATAATATTATTAGTCTGTGTAACATATATATAGTCATAATCTGTGGTGCAATTTAGTTGTAAAATATTGAAAAAGTCTTCTTATGTGCTGAGAAACCCATGGAAATGTTTGCTAACTGGTGTGGAATTTAGATTTCTTTGTCTTGGATGTGTGTTGAATAAAACTAAATATACACTCTAATAAATCTACTTTAATTAATCACTAGCTCGAGCCAACCAAATCTCCTCTGAACTTGTTTGGAGATTTCATGGTCTGATCTTCTTGAACCCATGGAAGTTGTCTCCTCACTGAACTGCATGGTACAAATACAAATTAATTAATGCACGTAATAATGCAGTCAGCCCATACATTGGGAAGTTTGCTAGCTATTAACTAACTTTGATACATCATGTAAGTGCTTCAGGTAAACATAAATTTGAATTTGTCCTTAGCTTTGTTTCTGCTTGATTTCCTTTTTTTTTTTCCTATGGTAAGTTGTACTTTCCCTCTTGAAGTCTTTGGCAGAAGGAGAAAAAGGCAGCTGTTGAGGAAAGACGGAAGCCAAGGTTGTGGCATACGGTTCGGGCTTTCCTGGGTTTTCGAATATGGGCTATTGGAGTTTTTTATTTTGTAGAGGTATGTGTAAGTAAGGTCATGATTCTTAATCTTAGGTACATTGGTAGCTGTGCTGGCCATAAACTTGGTTTTTCTGCCAAATAGAGCAGTTTTCAGATGACCAAAACCAAAGCAATATTAGTACTGAGCACAGCTAATCACATGGGCTGTAAGAAACACTTTCAACCAATCAGAAGCCAATGAACGTAATGCATTTTTGTGTTACTTGGAGCACTTTTTGGATGACTGTTGAAAACCAAAACCAAAGCAATCACAGAGCCAATCAGTGCAGAGCAAAAACACATCAGACTAATTCGAGGTCCGAGCAAAACCAAAACCAAAACCAATCAACAGTGTGAGAACATGCCATCGCAACTTGCTTTCTTGCGTGGAAATATTGCAATCAGGTTTTGCTTTAATTTGTTCTTGATTGGCCAAGAATGTTGTTGAAGTTGTTAGAACCAGTCGGAAGGGCCGTAGCAAACACAAAACCAAAGCAATCACACGATTACTTTCGACAGTCATCCGAAAACGATTCTAAGGGAAGAAACCAATCAGCTGTTTGAGGATTAATGCTACCACCACTTGCTTGCTTTGCATGAGAATAAGCAAACTTGTTTGGACCAATCTGAAAGTGTATAGCAAATGCGAAACCAAAGCAATTGCAAGATTCATGGTTGCAGTCATCTGGAAACTGCTCTAGATATTGCCATACTGGTAGTACATGGCTCAGTGTGGTAGAAACCCTGTGACTCAAGCTGGCCTGTATGATTTGTGTACACTGTCTACATAGAGTTGTATTGAGTTGTTTGTTGATAGAGTTTTTAAAACAGGAAGGAAGCAAGGTTTGACGATGGGTTTGCCATATCATTATATAGGTTTGCCATATCATAGGATGTTTTTTGAGGTATTAATTTGTATATTTTGGTACAGGATTTCAGTAGGATTGCTCAACCAGTGCTTATTGGCAAGTTCCTGACCTATTTCAGCCCTGAGCCTGGGATTACTCACCTTGAAGTTTACATGTATGCACTTGGCCTTATTATTGCTACACTTGTTCCGGCTGCAGTGCACCACCCAGCATTTTTTAGAGCTACCAGACTTGGCATGCAGCTAAGGGTGGCTGTATCTGGATTAGTTTATCAAAAGGTGAGCAATCTTGTAGCAATATATAGTATTTTGCACTGTGAATTTTTATGTAATTAGTTGTGTATCATACACAAGTTGCACCCAAAAGAAGCAATTGCCAGTTCTTGCTATCATTTAAGGTAATTTATTTATGCTGTAAAATTATGCAAATAAGTCCTATTGTTGAAAGGGGGTGGAGGGACTAATATTGTTAGAGGAAATTTTGTGAGATAGGCATTGCCAAAGTTTCTTTCATTGTCACACAATAATCACACTTGTCCCCAGGACCATCTATATAAGCCTGATTACAGGGTGGAAAATGTGCAGAAACTTAATTCAACACTATTGTGGAACTGTTTAAAAGTGATCAGTATAAGTTTGATTTTTTTGGGAATCAACATGAGAGGGACAGTTTGGATTATTTAAATTCATGCATTCATGTTATCATGTAAGTCATTTACCTGTTTCAAACTTCATTAAACTGTTTTTGCTTTTGTTTTGTTTGTTGCTCTTGTTGTTTGTTTGTTTGTTTGTTTTTTAGGCAGTGCATCTCAGCCATGGTTCTTTAGGAAGAATTACCACAGGACATATAATCAATGTTCTCACAAGTGACATCCAAAAACTAGAACAGGTATGGCACCATACTGTACACGTACTCATACACTACTAACCAATCATTGACCAACTCGTTTTGAAACAACTCAAGTTGAGGCAAAACCAATTTGATCATAAGAAGTGAGAGATTTTAGATTTATATGGAAGATTTCTGATTCTTATGGGAGATGAAGTGCCCATGTGGGGTATACCCTCAAAAAGTGGGAGATTTGGCATCTCTGTTGTATATCTGGGCAGCATCTAGAATGGACTGAATAATATACAAGTAGCCTTTGTTTTCTGTTCATTCTCCAGGTAACTTTTTTCATGAATTACCTGTGGCTCACTCCCCTGTTGGTGGTAGTAGCGGCATATCTTATCTGGCAAGAGTTGGGGCCCTCTTGTATTCCTGGGATTGCCATCTTGTTGCTTCTTGGACCTTTCCAAATTTTCTTGGGCAGATATTTTTCAAGGTTGAGGTAAGGTTATTGGACACTTGGGGTTGCAAAATGGGACACTGCATTCTTTTTAACTCATGTTAGGTATAATACAAAGAGGTTATTACACGGGAAGGAGTGCAATACGGCGGAGTATTTTTACGAGTCGGTTTTATTTTTTCGAGCCTGCTTCAGGCGAGAAAAAATAAAACTGATGAGTAAAAATACAGCCGTATTGCACGACTTTTCGTGTAATAAATTGTTTATTACACGACAAACGAAGCAGGGCAAACATTCTCGCCGCATGCAAAATGGAACAAAAAAATGGCGCGTCCGTAAACTGCTTGCGAAAACTGATCACGTAAGCTAATAAACCAGTTGATCTGGTTCCTGACGAGTGCAATACGCTCCCATCTTTGCACTCGTTTTGGCCCGTATTTGCACTCGAAAATGTGAAGTCGTGTAATAATTTTGAATATTACCTCAAGGACAGTCAGCTTCATCTGCACAAGAGATCACAAGATTCCTATGTTAGGTGACATTATGTTTTATTTTTTTGGGGTGGTTGAAGGAAAATTTATTTATTGTTAAATTCTAATGAATTTATTATTGCTTATTAAATTAATTTTATTATAATTAATATTTATTATTAAATCAATTTTGTTATTATTAAATTAATTTTATACCTACACTTTTTTCAATGATGCATGAAGCATGATTTAGGCTTCTATGAGTTCCTATGGGGTCCTTTTCTTGATGATTTTGGTGAGGTTTAAATTATGCAGCCTGATGCCCTTTGAGGGGTATGGTGAAGAATAGATTGGCTTGGATTGTTTGGGTGACAAAGACTTGTGCCATAAATATTTTAGGAAACAAAAAAGCAAATAAAGTTCTACCTTTTATTTCAGGCAAAAGACTGCTGCATTATCAGATGAAAGAATTGGTTTAATGAATGAGATTATTTCAGGAATGAGAGTGATCAAGATGTACACGTGGGAAGAATCTTTTGCCAAACTTGTAGCTAAAGTCAGAAGGTATTATAGGTGTATGAGTAATATTTGTGGGTGCTCAGATGGCCAAACACAAATTTGGTTTTCCTATACTTTTGACCTGGTGTGATTCCTGGCTCGAACTTGATCTTGGCTCCATGAATAGGGATAGCACTTACAAAAAGTTTAGTTCATATAAAGTCTACAGTATTTTGCTGTAGCTTCACATTATGTTTTTACTTCTTTAATGCAGGTTTTGCTTCATTTATCTTTTGTTGTTTTCCGTTCTTTGTGTGCGTGTGTGTGTGTGTGTGTTTTCATATGGTCTCTTGCTTACAGTATATTCATTGGTATCTGATCAGACACACTCGTTCTCACACATTTACTAATTTGTTTATTTTTGTAACATATTTTTGCAGCCGGGAATCAAATGTAATCAAGAGAAACGCATATCTGAGATCCTTGAATGCTTCGTTTTCGTTGGTGCTGATGCCTCTCATATGCTTGTTCGTGTTTACGACCTATGTGATGACAGGGAATTCAATAACACCAAAGAAAGTGTTCGTCGTGGTGGGAGTTTTCCACACGATTAGAGGAGCAATGACTATATTCTTTCCATATGCCATCAGGAACCTCAAGGAAGGCTTTGTATCTGAAAAAAGAATTCAGGTGAAGACTGTTGCTGCCGTGATTGCAATTAAACGGTTTAGTGATAGGACATCAAGACTCAAAAGTCGCAGTGGTCGGTTGGTTACTGTTTTCATTTGTCGATTGTCTGTGTTCTTGTAGGGTTTGCTAGAGATGGAGGAAAAGAAACAGAGCAAATCCTTCAGAAAAATCAGTGTGAAAACGGAAATTCCCAAAGTGAAAGTTGCGAACGCTACTGCATCATGGGATGGGGTAAGACATTGTTATACAGTTGAGCGATAACCGAGTATCAGGCCCGAGGGGGAGGAGGAGGGGGGGAAGAGGAGGAGGAGGGGAAATACATATAACTTGGATCGACTGAGAGTTGATGTGTGAAAGCTGGACGCCGTGAAAGAATTTGAAGGTGACGTTTTGAGCGCTAGCCCAAATCTTCTTATTTTATAATTCTCTTTATCAATATTTTTATACTTTAATATTTTTACCAATAGGTTTGTATATTTTCGTTGATTAAATTTGTTTCACTTTACTTTTGATTTTATTTTTGATTTTGATTTTGATTGTTTGTTTGACTGGTGCATAGAATCTCACTACGTTGGAGGATGTCAATTTTGAAGTTAACCCGGTATGTGAAGTGGCTTGTCGCACGCTCACGCTCACGCACGCATACATACAAACACACAGACACAAACACGAACACAATACTAAAACACACAATCAAACACACCTCCACACCAACCACTTTCTTACTGTAGATGTCGATCTTTACCTACAGATTAACAGCAATTAATTGACGTTCTGTCTCCACCCTTACATTTGTTTACACACCAGCATATATAATGATGGCTTGCATTTTATTTACTAATCGTTTGTTTGTTTGTTTGTTTGTTTGTTTTTCAACAGGGGCAGCTTTTGATAGTCGTGGGACCGGTAGGGTGTGGCAAGGTTAGTTTCTTATGTTTTTCCTCCACTTTTATGAATACAGCATTTAGTGAATACTTTTCTTTTGTGTTTCTTCTACGCCAAACTCGTTTTTATAGAGACAAAACGTTACTGATTGTGTAGTAATGAATGTCGAGTTGAGTGATAGTTTATTAACTCCTGGCTGACAAAATATCAACTCTTGCGTCGACTCTTTTTCCTGTTACAGTCGTCCTTGCTGATGGCTCTGTTGGGTGAAATGCCTTTATGTAAAGGAAACGTCCAAGTCAAAGGCAGAATCGGTTATGCTTCACAACAACCTTGGATATTTTCTGGTACAGTCAAAGAAAACATTACATTTGGTCAAGATTTTGACGAAGATCGGTACAAAGAAGTTGTAAAAGTCTGTGCACTTCAGAAGGTGAGAGTTTTACGCAAATCACGTGATATGTGTCTGTAATTTTGTAACGTTCATATTGTACTCGATGTTTTGTGAGAACGTCTGTGAGTTTCGTATTTTGCTGTTGGGACGCTAATACTGTTCATTACGCTCTCAGTTTTTTTAAAATAGTGTGTCACATGTTATGGCGTGTATTTTAGTATACTGGGCTTTACGTAGTGCTGATATGTGATCTGGTATGTGGTGTTGTCATATTTACGATGTAGTAGCTTCATGTGTAAAGGCCCGAGCAAACGAACGCAACATGTTGGCACAACGACGCCCAACTTTTTTGTATCAATTGTATGCTGTGAACTCTTAATTGTAGTTTAGTTGCATGGTGTGTAGCACTTTGATAACTTTTAAGATTAATTACAAGGATTTCTAATTTTTTTTTTTTTTTTTTTTTTTTTTTTTTTTTTTTTTGCAGGATATCAAGCTCTTTCCTAAAGGAGACTTAACTTTGGTTGGAGAGCGTGGAGTTGCACTAAGTGGGGGTCAGAAAGCGAGAATCAACTTAGCTCGGTAAGTTCAAAGGGATTTATGTTAGATATGGCACTGCTACATAGTTCAACGCTAAATCTTATACTAATCTCTCATACACTAAAGTGCTTTCGTTCGGGACTATTCCGGAATAAGATTATATTCTAGGATGTTGCGGAATAGACAGATTCTCATATTCTAAACGATTGGTTTAAAGTCACCGTTTTTTCTTTTTTTTTTTTGTCAAAACATAACAAAACGGCGATGTCATTTCTGCTCCAAGAAAACGCCTTCCTTATCTCGTGTTCTTATTTCGTGTTGGACTGTATCGAGATAGATGATGTATAAAAGAAAACCATTTAGCGCTTACTTACCCCAAAGAATTATTCTGCTAATTAGAACATACTTCAACATTTATGTTTGATATCAAACATCAAATAAGTCCCAAGGGTATCATTTCATTATACGTAATGCGGAAGACAAACTAAGAGGTCTATTTGCCTTTTACTGCAGCGTTTTCAGGTTGTGCAGCGTTTTTTTTTAATTTGTAATCCTACAGGGCTGCTTATTATGACTTGGCCACTGTGTTCCTGTTGGACGATCCTCTGAGCGCTGTGGACATGCACGTGGGAAAACAACTGTTTGACGAGTACGTAATAACTTTTAAAGGTGTAGTAACTTTAAGACCCTAGCCCCGAAATGCAAAAAAAAAAAAAAAAAAAAAAAAAATTCATCAGAATCTTCTACATACATATTTAGTTTGCCTTTTAATTGTAATAAAAATAGACTGATGATAACAATGAACAATCAGCGGCATACATGTGTAATTCGCTGGCTGTCGTTAGCACTGAGCATTTCTTGTTTGCGTCAGCCAACTTCACTTTGGACGACGATTTCTAATGTTTTTGTTGTTATTGTTGTATTCATTTTTTAAGGTGTATTTGTGGCCTCATGCGTGACAGAATTGTGATCCTTGTGACTCATCAGCTGCAGTACCTCAAGAGGGCCACGTCCATTCTGTGTTTAAACGATGCAAGTACAGTCTACAAATATAGCAATTTAGTTTGACGAAGAGGGAGGGGGAGGCTGTGGGCACGTGGTGACGATAGTAAAGTAATGATATAGGGTCAAAGCGGCCGTTGGAATGACAGCGATTTTTGTGATGATGATGATAGGGATGATGTGATTACGACAGGTGTTCTTTTTGATGACGATTTTGATGATGGTGACGATCACAATGGCTATGATGATGACGATGGTTATGACGACGATGTATGCTGCTTCTGCTGATGGTGTTGATGAAGTTCATTATTATTATTATTATTATTATTATTATTATTATTATTATTATTATTATTATTATGACGACGACGATGATGGCGATTACAATGACAACCATGGTGATGACGATGATGTTGTTGATGATACTGAGAGTGTTGTGAAGCTGATCACTGTATTACGGCTTTAATTTTCATTTACTTGATCACTGTATTACGGCTTAACTTTACCAGGGCCGCTGTGTTGGTCACGGTACATACGAGGAGCTGGCGGAGCGCGGTCTGGACGTGAAGTCACTGATGTCAACAACTGACGTTGAGGGTGACGGTGGACTGGATCCACACATTGACAAGATGCGAGAAACAGATCAAAAACAGAACCTGTCAATTGACGTTCAGAAGAGATCACGGGCATTATCCAGCGTATCTCTTGCAACTACGGAGGCCTGTGATGTGCCAGTGAGTGTTGTTAGATTTGTGCAGAGTTCTTACAATCTTGAAAAGCCCTTGAGTTCGACTACACTGTACTCGTCCTGAAAAGTCATTGAGTTTTGTCATCAGTCCTTGAAAAGGTCGTGCATTTGTCAATAATGAATCACTCCAGAAATAAATCAACGGGCGATTTGACGCTAATCACCAAGTCAAATGTTGTTTTAGTCTATTTTGTTACCCTGAATATTGTTGCATTTTTTTTCCTTGACAGGACGTCGAACCTTTGAAACCTGACAACGAAGATAGGACAGTTGGCAAAGTGACATGGAGAATTTACGTGAAATATGTCAGATACGGGGGTACACCACTCGTTTTGGTGATATTGCTGATACTTATGTTAGGTTCTCAGGTAAGGTTTGGCCTGTAATCTGTCTCTTCTTTTTCTTTGTCAGGCATCTTGTGAGTAATTTATCTGCACTGCAAGAACACTGTGATATTGTGTAACTTATTTATTTACTTATTTATTTTTTCATACATTGACATTGTTATTTTTCATTCTTTTTATATTATTTTTCAATAGCTCTAGATATACCGCTTGGCTGTCTTATGTTCTATTCAGTAGACGCGCATTAGAATGTGTTTCTTATTTTACGATTCTTTTGCTCCTGTTTTATGTAGTTTATACATGTGTGTACAATGTTCAAACATTCCATGTGCAATATAAATTCTCGATATTTTTTTCTTCTTCTATTGTGTTATTCCACCTGACTTTTCTATCTTATATTCCTTTCACAGGGACTTGTGATGACTGCGGAGTGGTGGTTAGCCTTCTGGTAGGTATGAGTTATTTGTGGTGACGATAAATCGACACAATGGGTACTCATCTTTCAATTCGCCTTATTCTCATCTCAAGGGCCGATGCTGAGGAGAGAGAAGCTTATGAACGAACTCAGTCCGTCAACGTCACAGACACTACTGCATTACTGTCCAGGAATACGTACATGAGCGTGTATTCGTCTGTTATGTTGGCTGGGTTCATCACCACAATTGCCGCCACCGGTCTGTTTTTCCACACGGCCGTCTCTGCCTCCCAAGCACTGCACGACGTCATGTTTCGCAGAGTTCTTCGTGCTCCTATTTATTTCTTTGACACAAATCCTGTTGGTGAGTCTGTTACAACCACTACTACTGTACCACTAATATTACTGCAACAACACCCCACCATTATACTAACAAAATGACGTGTACTACTACTACCACGTTTCTAAACGGTTGTAGTTTCCTGTTAATATTTGGTGTTATTTGCAGGTCGTGTGTTAAATAGATTTTCAAAAGATATCTTTCAAATGGACGACCTGCTTGTAGATGCAGCTGGTGATTTCTCCAGGGTAAGTTGTTCAAATCCAGCGGTTCAGTGGTGCTTATCAATCATGTTAGCCTTTGTCATGTTTTAACATAACACACCATAATGCAGCGTGCATGTACTACAGCAGTACACAGCTGTGTATTATGAAGTAATGCATGTCGAAGTTATGCACAGCTGTATAGCACAGTATAGCAATCTAAAGTCATCTAATAGGTGGTAATATACTGTTATTGTATTTTGTTGTTGTATAGCACAGCACATTTTGTTCGTTTTTCCCAAATAATTTCCTCATAAGGTATTTTTTCTCCAAGGCGTCACATTTTACTCGTATTCACTATTGCAGAGAATCCTCCTAACCTTGATTATTTGTTGTTGTTGTTGTTGTTTTTGTTTTGCACTTCCAGCTTGCTATCCTGGCTTTTGCTATTCTCTTGTTAAACGTGGTCAGCATTCCTTACTTGTTGATAGTCGTCATTCCAGTCGTTAGCCTTTTTCTCTGGATACGAAGTTATTATCTGAAGACGTCGAGAGAAGTCAAACGATTAGAGGCTATGAGTAAGTACGCGAAGTTTATGGTATTTAGAATAACTTACAGTTGAGTTATTGAGCTTTCGTGTCCTTTCTCGCACGATGGAGCGAAGTGTACAACAAAAGAAGTCCAAGCGGTCGTGTTGCTTTGCTCTTTATCCACACTGATAAAGTTTCGAGTTGGGGTGGTAGGACCGACATATACATTCACACGCGAAGGAGAAAACAAGATTAATTTTCGGCACGTTATAAACCGTATCTAATTTACCCGCGCAACGGTAAGTAAAGCTTGGAGAGATGGATTCCGATTTATTAATTTGTCTTTTGCAGGTCGCAGTCCTTTCTACTCTCACTTGTCCGCGAGTATAAACGGACTTCTGTCCATACGAGCATTTAAAGCGGAGGACAGATTCGTGGAGATGTACAACTATTACCAGAACTTCCACACGTCTGCCTGGTTTATTTTCCTGTCAACGTCTCGCTGGCTGGCCTTCAGACTCGACTTTCTTTGTTTTATTTTCATTAGTATGGTTGTATTGGCATCACTGATAATTGCGGAAGCTGGCGTTCGTAAGTAGTACATATTTTTTTAAAATTATATCCTATTGGGTCATAAAATGCTCAGATCAAAAGCTGTGTTTATGCCCTCGGTGTTTTCGAGTTGTTGCTGTTGTTGTTGTTGTTGCTGCTGCTGTTGTTATATAGGTCAGTTGCATTAGGTACACTTGAACATTTTTCCCTTCCCTTCCCTTCTCTGTCCACAGTACCCTAATATGAATACTTAGAGTGCTGCAGCCTACAGACCTACTTTTCTCGCTGTTTGCGCTTTGATTATATCTGTCGTTCGTTATTTTGTTTGTTTTTCAGCCATCAGCGCTGGACTAGTTGGTCTTTGTTTAACTTATGCCAAGATGTTAACGGGAATGTTCCAGTGGTGTGTGAGACAAAGTGCTGAGGTGGAGAACTTGGTGAGATTTGCTCCAAATTCCGTGCAAAAGACACCGCGGAAATACGTGCTTGACGTCGCTTCCGTTGGTCAGCGTTCGTCCCCATGGCTATCTAACTTCTCATAATTCGGGTTAAATTTCACATCGTGTGCAAGCCTCGTTTTTCTTGTGCACAACTTATGTTATAGAAAACGCCTTGAACTAACGTACAGTTGAGTTCCGAGTCCTGGTATTGAGTTTCTTGGCTAAGTCTTGGGGTTTTACGAGCGTTACATTTAACTATCAAATCTGCACCTGAATACCCACGGTTTTGTGCAATAACCGCTGACTCAAAAGCAAAGTGACCGCATGGCCGAAAACGTATTTTTGCGGTGTCCGTGCAAAATGATTGAGTCCCTTGCGGCTTCAGTGAAATTTCATATCTTTCTTCTTACATATCTCTCTCGCTCTCTCTTGTACAGATGACGTCTGTAGAGCGTGTTATGGAATACTCGAACCTTGAGCAAGAGGCGGACCTTTACAATGATGATGACGATGATTTACCGGAGGACTGGCCCGCACATGGCGTTATCACGGCTGACCGGATGCACTACGCTCATCACCGAACCCTTCCCTTGGTCCTCAGTAACATCAACTTCACCATTAAAGCGAATGAAAAGGTAAAATAAAATAATACAGAGTTACGAGTGCGAGGTCCTTTGCTTATTGGGAATATTGGTTGTGTGCGGAACTGAAGACTACTCCCCCCTCCCCCCTCTCCCCACTCCCAATACGGATCAACGGTTGTTTTATGGTATGAATTCTACATTTCAAACATGAAACGAGCTTTGGTTGTAACCTATTTTTCTAAATATTTCTAAATATTTGTTATAAATGTTAGGTTTCCAACAAACGAAAACAAGAAGTCACAGTATTTGATAAACGGACCTTCGGGGTCCTCAACACTACCATTATCCCCACGATCCAATTGTTATTTCCTGCATGTTAGTGGTCTGTTTGCCAAATGTATGCAAACTCGTGTAACAAGAACAGCTCAAAGAGGCTATCTATCGATTGGTTTCTGACGACAGAATATTTGGTTCCAATGCTTAGAGGAGCTCTGTTAACGACAGTCGTTAGGGTCCTGAAGATTTAATGTTTGTATCCTACAGGTTGGTGTTGTCGGTCGAACAGGAGCAGGGAAGTCTTCCCTTATGGCGGCACTGTTTCGCTTTGCTGAGCCAGAAGGTCTGATAGAAATTGACGGAGTCACCATCACAGACATCGGTTTGCATGGGTTGAGAAGCAAGATTTCTACTATCCCTCAGGTTAGACGGACGTGGTGAATGTACACTGTTTGCATGGCCAGCTATTTGGAACTTTGTGGCAAGGCAATATATGGGCAGGTTCTGCAAAGCTCTCCTCAGATGCCTTTTTCCCCGATATCTGAGCGAGCAGGACCCGGTTGCTCAAAGTTCCGCTAGGTGGCGGACAGTCAAGTGTCGGTTTTATCTTTTGCTGATGTTCGTCTCTTACTCTACATCTTTTAGGATCCAGTCCTGTTTAGCGGGACTCTCCGTAAGAATTTGGACCCTTTTAACGAACATGAAGATCACGAGCTTTGGAATGTATTGGAAGAGGTGAGTGTGTGTTCTTACATCACGAACAATACATTGCTAAATACTTTTGCCTAGGCGTTTATGTTTGACTCCCAAGTGCTCGCATTCTTTCTCTATGCTGATAGGATATGCCTTTTACATGTCGCTGTCATTTGTTTTAGGTTCAGTTAAAAGAAGCTGTGGAAGAGCTTCCTGGCGGCTTGCAAACCCAGCTGGCTGAAGCGGGCTCAAACTTCAGTGTCGGCCAGCGGCAGTTGGTGTGCCTGGCACGTGCTATCCTCAGACACAACAAGATTCTTGTAATAGATGAAGCCACTGCGAACGTGGATCACAGGTGAGATGTTCAAATCTGAAGCTGTGTAGTTGTTGAGCTGCGTTTCTTGGAGTAATGTTTAATCTGGGGATTGATGGCTTTGCGTCTTGGTGTTATATTATAATTTATTTGTTCTTTTTATTGCGTAATCGTTTCTCTGACAAACGCTAACACATTGTGTCAACAACATCGACCGCCGATTTGTTTTTCTGCTTCGCCAACATGACTGCCAAACTCTCACTAGGCGACCTAGTTAGTTTTAGTTGAAGTTCTTGTTCTTGTTCTTGTTCTTGTTCTTTAGTTTTGTTGATGTCTTCTTGTTTTAGCACGGACTCCTTGATCCAGGAGACAATTCGCCTCAAGTTTAAGGACTGCACAGTTCTGACTATTGCACATCGACTTAACACCATCATGGACTCCGACAGAGTCATGGTTTGTTGTCTTCATTATTCATCATGGTTTGTTGTCTTCATTATTCTCTCTATGCCTCGTATAGTCATACCCTCTCCCTCGCTCCTTATCCTTTCTCATTCTCCAGATTTTATTGGAGCATTTTTCAAAATAGGGAGCCCCCTGGAGCTCTCTCAGTCCATTGCGTACTGAAATCGTTGGTTTTAGTTTTAGAGTTATCAAGAATCGACAGCATGTGATAATACTTTCCACGTGACTCGTTTGAGAAGAACGTTTATTTAATTTGTTGTAAACGTGCTAGTTGCCTTCTTTTCCGTCGATTTATTTTTTTGTCTCGTGTTGAAAACCAAAAGATACCCAGCTCCCCACCCCCTTCTGTGCACAACCCATTTTCAAATGTAACTAACAAAAACATTGGATTGGATGAGAGAGACTGACTAATAATAAGCAAACCTATAATTTAAAGTCAATGTACTTTTACTCTCAAGGTCCTTGACGAAGGCAGACTTGTGGAATTCGACGAGCCCTATATATTACTTCAGAACAAAGACAGTCTGTTCACCCAGCTGGTGGAACAGACCAATCAGAGCACGGCAGCTGGCTTGTATGAAGTCGCCAGACAGGCATACGAGTTAAGGCACGACCAGTCTATTAACGATGAATCGGAAAAGCACGAGAAGGCGGATGGAAACTTGGATGAAGACTTTGGAACGGTAGACAAGCGTCCACATGTCACCTTTACCGCACCCGGAGAAGAGGATGAAGCTTCTAATAGCTCCAGGGATAGTCAGGGAAAAGATATGGTACCCACTGCTTGTGAAACGGACCAGCTAATCGGCAATGATGATGACTCTGGGGCGGTAGACAGCCTTCCACGTGTCACCTTTACCGCACCCGAAGAAGAGGATGAATCTTCTAATAGCTCCGGGGATCCCGATGCTTGTGAAACGGACCAGCTAATCGGCAATGATGATGACTCTGGGGCGGTAGACAGCCTTCCGCAAATCGTGTTTACTAAGAAACAAGATGCGCCTACCAACAGCTCTGGGGACTGTGAGGGTAATGAATTGTCCGATGCCTGTGAGACGGACCAGCTAATCGACGAAACTAGTGTGTGAAGTGTGAGAAGCTTTTAAATATGATCAGAGGAACATGTGGCTTGCCCTTGATACGGTTTGGACAAAAAGACACTAGCCGTTGATAGTTAACCTCTTATTATATGTTTTACATCGTAAACATTGCGTTATAATGTACTCATTGTGCCTCAGACTGCCGCAATGTAATCTATTGGTCAACATATTGTATGTATTGGAGTTATTTTACTGTTTGTAATAAAATAAGCTATATCATTTGAAGCACTTTCAGGCGCGATATTTTAAGTGAAAGCAGCCGGTCACATGTACGGAATTCCAAAATTTCGGAATTAGAACATTGAAGCGCAGAATTCAGGAAGTCCTGTAATAGATTTTTATGGAGTGGCATACCTTCCCAAGATACGCGAAAACCAATTTTGTCTTTTCAAATAGAGATGGAAAACCTCTGAGCTTGGAAGTGAAAAAGTTAATTGTTCGTAGCAAATAAATATTGGGCAACAAAATTACCGGCACAAAGGGAGTGTGCAAATTTTCTTGAAAAGAATCGCCGGTGATAATTTGACCATATTCCCTTGAGAGATACATTCTTAATAGAAACCTGAGTTATTAACATCTGCGTGCGTTTGCGACTAAACTGCCGTCTGTCTGCAGCGTTTCGCTACACGAAGTTTGAAAGATATTCCAGGTTTGTATTATTTAACGCATTTCTCTAATCTCTATGCAGTCACCACGGAGCGTTTCCCAAGGATAACTGGGACATATATCTTTTCTTCCTCAACGACAGGAAAGCAGAAGTATTGATGGAGTTGCACAATCCTCTACAACCTAACCCTATGGGATGGGCTACTTGGTTTTCTAAGTACTGCTCGTATTGGTAAGTACCCGATCCTTCATTGGTTGCTAATTTGTCTGCTTTGGCTTGCCTTGCGGCTTTATCAGAACCAATTTGAAACAAAATAAATCTGAGCTTTCGGATCAACAACTCCTAGAAAACTCGACTTTCGAGACGCACATGATCCCTGTTAGTTATACGTAATCCCATTCCTGGTATCTTTAACATGTGCTTTATGGATTGAATTTGTCATGGTTTTGTGTGTTCAGACTATTTATTGAGACGTTCTGCCTGAATATGGAGAATGTTATGCATTTGGCAGACATGCCCGTTCCTTTATTGTCAATCATGTTTATTCATTCATTTGCAGAGACACTGGGTGATATAATTAGCTCGTTATTTAGGATATAATAAGTCTGCTTCTAGGGCAAATATATCATACCCTAATCTGGTGGGAGCAACCCGGTATTAGACTGAACATCTTTATAATATAGCAGTGCATTAAAGTTAAACACAAGACATCCTTTCATGAGGTCTGGAAATGTGTATAAAAAGCGGGTTTAGATCTAATCCCAAGAGGAAACTTTTGATTCGGAATATTTAAGGAGAGGATAAATGTAAGGCATTCTTTTGAACTTGCAGACGGCTCGAATTTAAAGCTGATTGATTGATCATAGTTGACACGGAACCAAAAACGGTGACACCTGGACTAATGCTGAACCGAAAACGACATTAATTGGAATTCCGCTGAATGTATCAGTTACAGCACAAAATATTGACAACAACGACTGACACTAGAAAGCTGGAAGACAAACTTGGAACAACAACCTGTAAACAGATGCTAAGAACTGCCTGCACCTAACAAACGGCTGAGCCAGCAATAACTCTTCAATATAAAGTGGCAATACTTAACAACTGACGAACCACTAAAGCTCTTTGAGTTTTCACAATCAATCACATCACTACCAAACCGACCATTGTATTCATTATGACTATCAAGCCAACAAAATAGAAATGAAAATGGCCAATGAAAGCAAAATAGGAACAACATACGTTAATTCTGGTTTGTTTTTCTCGGTTTTGGGTGGTCGAATCAGCTGAGACTCACTAACTATGCAGTGCTCTGTTTTTCAGGTGGCTCAATGACTTATTCAAGAAAGGTAACAAGCAGATTCTGCAAACATCTGACATTTATGACATTCTACCGGAGGAGGATACGAAGAATGTCACAGAAAAACTTCATCGGTATGTATTCCCCTGCCACTATAGTTTTGACTACATCCCTTTCACGTTATTGGAATTGAGACTAAGCGTTTTTCTTTTGAGAAGATTTGTATCAGCTCCAATTGGTCAGTGTATAAGCCACGTTCATACTCTTGCACAGTCGCTAATAGAAGGATCTTTGTTTGCATGTTTCTCTCAGTCGAAAACTTTCCACCCAACCACTTACTAATTTTTGCAGTTTTAGTAATGTCGTCTAATAAAGTCTGACATTCTTTTCGATTTATGGAGTCTGTTGCTTGGAATTTGTTAATTTCAAATGGTTGGGTTTTCCAAGGATTTGGCAGAATGAAACGCAAATGGCTGCTGAAACAGGAGCAGGGAAAGCAAGGATGTTGAAAGCTATCCTCAAATTTCTTGGATTCCGAAATCTGGCAATTGGATTCCTCTTTTTCGCACAGGTAGGGTCCCTAACATTGGCCACAAAAGCGAGTGCGGTATTTACTTCAGCTATCGAAAACAAGAAAACGATAGGTCGAGCATTTTCAATTTTAGTTTCATTTGACTGGTGGACTTACGACGAAGACTTTAATCCGGCCGCACCGAATCTCAAAAGGATTCTTATGAAACACTGGCATTTGATACCTAATCAGCCGAACCTTGTTAGAATCTCTTCAGATTCTCCCATCGTCTCTCACAGAAAGGAAAACTCACTTAAAGACTATTTAGTCCGAGCGAAGATTCCCTCAAGAGACTAATTAAACCAGCCCCCGGTAAACGATGTAGAAGGTGCGGCAGTGGCAACTTACACAACTATAAATAGGAACTGGGGGATTATCAATTCACAAAAATTGAGACATGTTGTATGATTGGATGACTTTATCACCAAGTAACTTTTCCCTCCTCGAATATTTCTAAGATTTGAAGTGCCACCACATTTTATATTTCAATTCTAAATACCTTAAATGCTTTTATTTTGACTATTTGTATGTATCATCATAAAGATTTTCATATTTTACACCCGTACATGCAAGCATAATTTTCACAACTCGAAGGTAAAATATGCTTCTTTTCTATAATATTTATATTTTAAAACAGGAAAGTATTAGAACAGTTCGGCCTTTGTTTATTGGGAAACTCCTGACATACTTCAGTTCAGTTCCTGGCGTTAGTCGTCTTGAAGCATACCTGTATGCTGTGGCGTTGATTATTTCTTCATTTGGTTCATTCTTCTTGCATCGTTCAAGTCTTCTTATGTGCCAAAGACTTGTCGTTCAGCTCAGGATAGCCGTTGGTGGTCTCGTATATCACAAGGTTTGTTGATGACTCAAAGCTGTCTTGAAACACGCTTGTAGTTATGTATAACATTTGTATGTAGTAGATATATCGACGAAAAATGTGGAATCCTTCAATTTCTTAAAATTGGTGCATGTATAAGATTTTCAGGGTTGCCATGGTTACTGAGAGACAAGAGGAAAGTGTCACTGTAGAAAGAAAGAGGAGTAATATCTGTTCAAATAGGATCCAACTTTGTAATGCAATATGAATGCTATTGTTCTCGAGTTTAATTTATTCCTTTGAGGATAAACTATGTTTGGCTCGAAGGAGCCAGTTGTGCCTTTTAGTCCTCAAAGAGCAAACTTGTTACGATTGTGATTTGTATGCCTTATGTTTCAGGTTATGCGTCTCAGCCACGGATCTTTGGGGAAAATCACAACAGGCCACGTGATAAATATTCTAACCACTGACGTTAAAAAAATAGAATTTGTACGTTGATTAAATACTGAATTATTTCTGATAGGTTAAATAGAATATGTGCGTTACCTAAAATATTTAATTATTCCTTTAGTGTTTGACAAACGACCAGTCTTCATAAAAAGAATAATACTTTACTTGTAGTTACACTTATCGGCTTGGTTCTGGTTTTGATTTTGCCCAAATCCCGCGTAACATTTATCGTTACCATAACATACTTAGGCCGCGGTCGCACTAGGAAGTTTAGTCGATAATAACTCAAGAGCAATGCGACGGTTTCTTCAGTGTTTAGTAGCAACTTGCTGACACATATTTCTGGTGACATATTTCTGGCAAATGTCAATATTAATGTCGTTATATATAATATTAAAGTTACGAGTGCGACCGGAGCCTTATGTACTTGATACCAGTACCGTAACACACTGCTATCGTTATTGATACTTCCATTTTACCAGGGAACCAACCTCTTGAATTACCTATGGATTACTCCCGTTTTGGTAATAATGGCCGTCTATTTATCGTGGCAAGAGTTGGGTCCGTCGTGTATTTCTGGCATTCTCCTTCTATCGCTGACGGCGCCACTACAGACACTTCTTGGGAAACGCTTTGCAAAACTGAGGTAGGAATTATACAGGGATATGTATTTGTTAATGTTCGTCATGTTATTCGTCTTTGTTTGTTTGTTGTTGTTGTTGTTGTTTTCGTACGGACTTTTTAATGACGTTGATCTGCGAATTTGTCAATGTAGAAATCTCCAAACGAGGCAACAGGGCCGTTTATACGAATGAAGATAAGCCGCAGTTTACATAGGCCACGGCTTATATAAGACGTGAACACCTCATATAGATGGCACGAAATCTACGTTCACGGCCTTCCACAAGCCGCAGCTTATCCTGGCCTAGGGGTTTTGAGCTGTTCTTATCTAAGCCGCGGCTCACCTTGGACGTTTATCAGCGAAACTCTTATACGAGAAGTTCGCGTCTTGTGTAAAGCCGCGGCCTATGCAATCCGCGACTTATTTTCTCTCGTGTAAACCGCCCTAATGAGTCACAATGCAATCACATGCAGGAGATTTTGTACAACTGCGAAATTTGTGCAAAATAAAACAAACAACAACAACAACAAAAAAAAACAGCAGCTGTCCAAATAAGATGATTAGATAACGTTCTCTTAAATGTTTGTTTGACTTTTAGGCAAAAGACTGCAGAGCTAACAGATGAAAGAGTCAGTTTAATGAATGAGATTATTTCAGGAATGAGAGTGATCAAGATGTACACTTGGGAAAAGTATTTTGCCGAACTTGTAGCTAAAGTCAAAAGGTAAAACGCGCGGCAATCTATCTTCTTTTCTATTTATTTTTGCCATGAATTATGCACTACTCCCTTACTTTGTAGAGCGAAATTCTGTCCATTACGATTGAAATGTTACTACACCAGTCCCCCCCAAAATTGCCCAACCTATCGTTGTATGTGGCGTTTGGTTATGTAGTAACCGGGCTAAAACCTAGCGAATCTGTCGTGGGATGGGGTGAGAGAGGATTTGGGCATGGAAACAATTCACTTTATCTGATGCCTCCTCAAACAGCTGTTCTAGTGCGTCAAACTTGAGTACGGAAACTAGCCCGCCATCAAAGAATATTGAAAAGCTGGAAATGTTCAAAGAATTATGAATAATCTGTTTTGATATTGTTGTTGTTGTTTTCTCGGCAGTTCCGAATCAAAAGTAATCAAGAAAACTGCCTATGTCAGAGCCATTATCGCCGCTTTTTCAATCACATTTTTATCATTGATCAGTTTGTTGGTATTTACGACCTACGTTATGATGGGAAATGACTTAACTCCCAAAAAAGTTTTCGTCGTATTGGGAGTGTTTATGACCATAGAGGTGCCGGTCACCATCCTCTTTCCACGCGCTGTCCGGTGTCTCAAGGAAGGCTTCGTTTCTGTCAAAAGAGTCCAGGTACGTGAGAATCTGGCGTTTTGTTCCTGTTCCGGTAATAATCGTTTTCTGAAGCTTCAGCCCATGGTTGTTCAGGACTGTAGCTGGTTCCACTGCCTACATTTATGTGCAATGAATTTGGTCAGCCAACGAAAATTTAATGCCTTCAACCTCAGAATGGCCTGTGTAGCAGCTCCCAGGGAAGGACAGGGATGGTGGTCCGGTCTGAGCGCGAACGCGAATGCGAAGAGGTCGCTACGCAGGCTTTCTTTCCATGAAGCGTTTGATGTATTGCTAACGCCGTCTAGAAATAATTATTGTTAAAACCTAATATAAAAAACTCAGTTGGCGCCATCATTTTGTAAGAAACGAGCTGTCACATTTTATCGTATTTTAGCCAAGTGCAAGAGTTGACTTTCCATGTAATTTCTTTTGCAGAAATTATTGGAAATGGAAGAGAAAACGCAGACCAAAGTTTTCAGAAAAAGTAGTATTTTAACGAAAGCCGAAATTCCAAAAGTGGAAGTTACAAATGTCACTGCATCGTGGGATGAGGTAAGGGCCAGAAAATTAAAACAGTGGTGGCAGCTAGCCGTTTTTCCGATTTTGTGTTATTTGGATGTTAGTGGATCCTCTTTATACCGAATGTTGGTAGAACATCCAGCCCACATATACTTCGTACAAGATTATATTTAATTTGTAGCTTCGTTTCTTTACTTGTTGTTTTCTATTTCTTCTTTTTGGCAGAATCTCTCAATTTTAAAAGATATAAACTTCGAAGTAAATCCGGTATGTTTTATTATTTATATTTTATTACTGTATTATTATTATTATTATTATTATTATTATTATTATTATTATTATTATTATATATATATATATTTTTTTTATTTATGTTATTTGTTTTTGTTTTTGTTTTTTTGCCGATTCTTGAAGAAGTTAGTTTCGTTTATGTTCTGCATTGTACGATAAATGAGGTCACCCAACATACAGGCCAGCCGACATGAAGATGTTATTAAATGCTCGTTCTCTTCCGCAGGGTGAACTTTTGATCGTAGTGGGGCCAGTCGGATGTGGAAAGGTAAACGTGCCGTCCTTTACCCCACTCCCTCCCCTCACCCCCTCCACCCCACTTTGTTTTCCGCTTCTTTTATTTCTGCCTTGTTTTGTTGTGCGCTTTGTCCATCCGTTTATTTTAGGGTGCGTTTCTTTAATGGATTCATGATCTAAAGTGTCCAATGGATATGATCCAGTGAATCCGTCCAAAGTGTGGATCACACGGATTCATTATCCGAATTTGGATTTCAGTAAAGAAACAGATAATCTGTTTTTGGATCCATGATCCGGATTTGGATTCCTAAAAAGAAACACACCCTTAGTTCTCCTCTTTTTGACCTTGACTTTCACTTACCTGAAATTATTTTAATTAGTTTTGAAATGAATTATAAGGCCCTCGACCTTGGTGATATATACCAATTATCGGCTGACATTTTCTTTTATGCGACCTGCAGTCATCCCTGCTGATGGCTTTGTTGGGTGAAATGCCTTTATCTAAAGGAGACGTTCAAGTCAAAGGCAGAATCGGGTATGCTTCACAACAACCTTGGGTATTTTCTGGTACAGTCAAGGAAAACATTGTATTTGGCCAGGAATTTGACGAAGATCGGTACACGGACGTCATTAAAGCATGTGCTCTGCAAACGGTAATACATTTTGTACTTCTGCTTTGGTCTTTTATTTAGTACTTTTACACCATGCGTTGGTATATTGGGTAGTGGGTCAGAATTTGCATTGCGTTTGTCTGAGGGAATTGACTGGTTTCCCTATTTAGTTTTAATAATTAGTGCTTGTATTTTAATTACACCTGGAATGCATAACGTTTTATGGCGCTATTTTTAGTAGCAACGATAGTATCGCTAACTTCTCTGTGCAATAAGAAAACATAGTTAATTTTGTTTTAATTTCTATATTTAGGATCTCAAACTTTTTCCTCGAGGAGATTCAAGTTTGGTTGGCGAGCGTGGGGTGGTTCTCAGTGGAGGTCAGAAAGCAAGAATTAGTTTAGCTCGGTAAGGACATGTTTCCTTCATATATTTATAAACGATAATTTTTTATACTAACCTAAAGTGTAAAATATTGCATTGGCGCACGTTTCAATACACTGTCAAAAAATGTTGGGATAAAAAAAAAACACTTTTGCGATTGATCTGAGATTGATCTTAGAGGGTGCTCACACGCAGCTGGCATGCAGTTTAGGTCGATCGAACTGCATAGTTGTTGTGAACGGGGCCCCAGACTATCATGGGAAAATCGCGTTGTGGCAATTCTAGACGAAAGCCGTTCGAGGGTTTGCTGTCAGGAGGCTATAGCACTCTATACCGTCATTGAACTTTCCTTGGGGTTGTTGTTTTTTCTGTCTCTCGTTTCTTTGAATCTCTCATTGTTAAATGGGTGGATGTCCTCTACTTGAACCAGGGCTGCTTATTACGACTTGGCCACTGTCTTCCTGTTGGATGATCCCCTGAGCGCTGTGGACATGCACGTGGGAAAACATCTGTTCGAAGAGTGAGTAAAAGTAAAGAATCAAATTGTTGGCAACCAAAACAGTGTGTTAATTTATACATTGTTTACCTGAATTACCCTGTGATAAGATCATGTTCTGAAAAAATAAATTTGCAAATAGAATAGAACGACATGAACATATTTTTTGGCATGTTAAAAGATATATACGAAGGTTATTGCCTTTAACAAGGGTTGCTTGATTTTCCAGGTGTATATGTGGCCTTCTGCAAACCGACAAAATCGTGATTCTAGTGACTCATCAGTTGCAGTATCTTAAAAAGGCGACATCCATCTTATGTTTAAAAGATGTAAGTTATTCAAGTGATAGTAGCTGCAGGTCCTGATAGATGCAGTTTGTTTTTATGCTGATAGCGATGATGACGCTAGCTGGGGCCTACAATATTACCACAACTATACTAATGTTGTTTCAACTTTTAGGGCTGCTGTGTTGGACTGGGGACGTATTCAGAACTGTCAGCTGGTGGTCTGGATTTGCTGTCATTAATATCTGCACCTGATGCTGGAGGTGATGCCGCTTTGGAACCAGACATTGAGAAACTTCGACATAAGGACCGACGGGACACCGATTTCCTCCCACATAAGATTACAAATAGGGATCAACTGTCTTCCATGGCAACATCTGGGGACGGGTTTGAACTATCGGTTAGTGCTTTATCGAACCCCAAAATTTCTTTAATTAAATTTCGTCGCGTACACACGAATTTCTCGGCACACGCAGTGGTACTCTCCTGTTGCTGGCATTGTAGAACGGTTGTGTAGTTTTAATTGGTCAGTGGAGACTGTAGCAATATTGACATTGCTAGTCCGGGGTGCGGATGACGGTGGTGGTTGTGTGATGGGCCGTTTTACTTGTTATAACCTGAGTTGGCCCTTCGTCAAGACCATGAGTTTAATCTTTACTAAGTGCTGTTTAATAACATGCATACAATAATTTCCGCATTCTGATTGGTTGAGCGCACGTCAATTTATCCCAAACAGTGCAAAAATGTTAAATTAACAGTGCAGAAATTTGAAATTAAAAATTGCCGACAGCTGGCGCGCGTATTTGCGAAGCCAAACAAGACAGAAAGCTTGTTTTCATTCCTCAGGACGGTCCCGATTCTGTTTGCGAGAAAACAAAGTTCTTGAGAGACACCTGTGAATTGTAACGAAATTGAAAAAAAATTGCGCGACGTAAGTTATTGTATGCATGTTATTAACAAGTAATCATATGATTTCTCGTGGAATTTTGGAATAAATAAGCACTCGTAAATTTTTCAAAGACCGCAAATTGCACTAGCGCGGCGCTCGTGCAATTTTGTGGTCTTTGAAAAATTTAATCGTGCTCATTTATTCCAAGTTGCACTCGAAATCATGCGATTATCTATACTAATTACTGTATGGTGAACGCGGGTACAGGACCCTCTGAAGCCTGAAGAGTACGATCGCACCACGGGAAAAGTGTCGTGGAGCGTGTACGGAAAGTACGTCAGACATGGTGGAGGCCCGATCTTACTAACGACTCTACTACTGCTCATGGTCGGACTCCGGGTAAAATTACTGAGTTTAACTTTTTTCTTCTGTGTGTTGTTCCAACTGTATCATTTTTTGTCTTTTCCTGTGCAAGCCCCGTTTTTCACGGTAGTAATTTGCCATGTTTCCACGCTAATTAAAATTATAACAATTTGAGTAAATGCAACGCATCGAGTAACTCACCAGGAGTAAATTTCTTTATCTTGTTGAATTTAAGTTTTAATATTTTATTTTATATTTTTGACAGGCTCTCTTTATGACTGCAGATTGGTGGCTAGCTCACTGGTGAGCATTCAGTTGTCCTCAGAACCTATGTTGAGCGGTTAGGTTTATATGTGACTGAGGAGTTAGTCAGATACGTTTCTCTATAGAGTTGTGCCAAGCGAAGGTTTGGTACCATCAATGCCTAAAGCTCACTCTTTAAAATCACAGCTACGCTTTGCGTAGTCCCGTGTTCACCACTGTACTGAGACTGCACATGGAAATGGATTATGCAGTTTGCTTATACTGACCTTTAACTTGTATCTTTTGGGACCACTTTCTTTTCACTCACGCTATAACTAACTCAATATATACGTTATAAGTCGCAATGTGAACCTTGTGCAGGAAAGTACAGTTGTGCAGTAGATACGCCCACTAAGTGTCCTTCCTCTGGTGAGAGCAGGCTCACTGAGCTTTCGTCGCTTTCCTTTCTCATATTTTCGCCCATAATTAATATTTCCAGGGCCGATTCTGAAGAGAAAGAGGCATTTGAGCGAGAAAGTTCCAGTAATTTATCTACGAGTAGTAGTTTACACTCGAGGACTGTGTACATTAGCGTCTACTCTTCCCTTACGGTTGGTGGGTTTATCACTTCAGTCGTTGCTATTGGTCTGTTCTATCACGTGGCCGTGTCTGCCTCCCAAAATCTGCATGACGTCATGTTCCGAAGAGTTCTTCATGCTCCTATACATTTCTTCGACACCAATCCAGTTGGTGAGTCCTTTACAGCTGCCACTATACGTTATTATTACTATAATTACTACAGTATAGCAGTAACTACTACTAACTAAAATTATTACTAAGTACAACCGCTACAAACCACTACTGCTGCTTTTCTGTCCAGTGAGTTATTTTATTAATGATATTTCGTGTAATATTTGCTGTTAATTTAGGGCGTGTTTTGAACCGATTTTCAAAGGACGTCTATCAGATGGATGACATATTGCCCGATGTATCAAGAGAGTCCAGTCAAGTAAGTTATTACAAAAAATTTTTATGCTTTTTACTGTCTTGTACCGTACTACAGCAACACAGTCACCACTCATTTCAATAATAATTCCACTTCACTCCTTAATTTTATTCAATCAATAAGTCATGTTTGACAAAACTGTTTCTTTTTCTTTTTTACTAACGGTTGATTTTGCTCAATTATTATTATTATTATTATTATTATTATTATTATTATTATTATTATTATTATTATTATTATTGTTATTATTATTATTATTATTATTATTATTATTATTATTATTATTATTATTATTATTATTATTATTATCATTATAATTATTATTCAGGAGGCCAACATCACTATATTAAATGTTCTACAGGAGGGTCCCGAAAAGCTATCTATTTAACATTGACTGTGTCCAGCATAGAACTTCCTTTTTAGTCATAAGCGTGCAAACCAAAGGCGACTGAATGAAGGACATGGCTACTTGTCTAATAAGGTTAAATTTGTTTGTCCTCAGCTTGCCATTCTTGCTTTATCGATTTTGCTTTTGAACGTGGTCAGCATTCCTTATTTGCTGCTGGTGGTTGTTCCAGTGTTAACTGCCTTAATGTATGTACGAAATTACTATCTCAAGACATCAAGAGAGGTCAAGCGGCTAGAAGCCATATGTGAGTGTGTGTATGTTTTCTTTGTTTGTTTACGTTCTTGTTTAAATATATAGTCTTCTGTCCCAAATTATCTTTTTGTTAAATAAGGATGCAAGCCGAAACTTATGGATAATACAGTTGGTTTTAAACTATCTCCAGTCTTTGGTGACCTTTGTGGTCAATTAAGGTCTGGAACTGTCTGACTTTAGTGTAGCATTAGTCAGATACCATATATAAAAATGAAGAAAACACTTTTGCGGGCTTTTGCAGGTCGCAGTCCTTTCTACTCTCACTTGTCCGCGAGTATAAACGGACTTCTCTCCATACGGGCATTTAAAGCGGAGGACAGATTCGTGGAGATGTACAACTATTACCAGAACTTCCACACTTCTGCCTGGTTTATTTGCATCACGACGTCTCATTGGCTGGCTTCCAGACTGGACTTTCTCTGCTGTCTTTCGGTCAGCGCAATCACCTTGGCAGTACTCTTTATAACAGAAGCCGGCGTTTGTAAGTTACATAAATTGTTATACTTTTGAGAAACATTCACTTTGACAAAAAGAAAAGCAAAGAAGCAAAGAAGTTGTGCCCGTTTAGTTAACTCAAGACTCACACCAATATATTAAGAAAATTACTCAAATATTCAGTGTAAAATGTGGCAAATTCTTAATCTGTGTAAGTAATTTTTAACGTTGTCTTACTTTACTTAGCCATCAGTGCTGGGCTTGTAGGTCTGTGTCTAACTTATGCACAGAGCTTAACTGGAATGCTTCAGTGGTGCATCAGGCAAAGTATTGAGGTGGAAAATTTGGTGAGCAGCATTTATCTGATAAATCTTTCCTTGTCTCAAGTATGTCATGTATTTGTATACTATTACGAAAACATTAATAGCAGCTTTTACAGCGGTGATCCGCAGAATGAATCATCTATATGTGATTTTAACTCAAGTCACATTTATTTAATTTTCTCTCTAATGTTGAGTGTACTGTATGATAGGACTTTTTGTTTATTTATTGTCTTTGTTTTC
The DNA here is from genome assembly GCA_964036295.1 of Plumapathes pennacea. NCBI lineage: Eukaryota > Metazoa > Cnidaria > Anthozoa > Antipatharia > Myriopathidae > Plumapathes > Plumapathes pennacea. The sequence continues at coordinate 1,373,176 of OZ038466.1, forward strand.
TCTCATCATGGAGAATAAACTGTGACAATGTGTCACATTCCAAACTTTTAATTTTCAGATGACATCCGTAGAACGTGTTATGGAGTATTCTAAGCTTCAACAAGAGGCGCACCTTCATACAGACGACGAGCTACCAAAGGGCTGGCCAGAACTGGGTACAATAACATCACAGAGGCTTGACTACTCACACCACCACGATCTTCCCCTGGTTCTTAAAAACATTAATTTCTCCATCAAGTCCAAGGAGAAGGTATTGTAAAATTCCCCTCCCTTGACGTCACCACTCTTAAAAGTGCGACACTTGGAGTGATACTTTAAAACCACCTAGTGCAATTCGAGTCTTCTTAAATCGCCATTAACTGACCCATTTCAGACGCCGAACTACTCATGAACCAAATCTACCAACACTAATAGTTCAATTAAAGTGATTCAGAGCCCGGAGGTAAGACCGAGTTGAAGAGCCTAGAGTTTCAGTTTCCTCATCAATGGTACAACAACTACAATGTAACTTCCAGCTCGATCGCTTGAAGGTCGATAAGATAACCCAGTATAATTTAGTTTTGCCAACAAACTGCTGAATTATAATCAAAGACCAACGTCCGTTCCAGCTGAAAGTATATCAAAGAAGTCGTATTGTCAACGAAACTAATCCTAGGCGACGTCTAAACACTCGTCCCTTGAGCTACTGAGTCCTGATTACTTCAGGTTGGTATTGTCGGAAGAACAGGAGCTGGAAAGTCTTCTCTATTGGCAGCGTTGTTTCGCTTTGCTGAGCCATGTGGACTGCTAGAAATTGACGGAGTCTCTACCACAGACATCGGGTTGCATGACTTGAGGAGCAAGATATCCACCATCCCGCAGGTATTAATAGAATGAGAATTCCGAATTTATCAGATATAGCTAGAAAAATAGACCGAAGAATGGAAGTTTCTTCCTCGATAACGATTTGAAATGTATTGTTCTTGACGAGCTTGACAATCTTTGAACGTGTGTGACCTTATGTTTATATCAAATCCGCCATGTTTCGGTTTCATAAAGACCTCGTCACTGATTCTAATATTATTTTAGGACCCAGTCCTTTTTAGTGGGTCCCTCCGTAGGAACCTGGACCCTTTGAACGAGCACGAAGATCTCGAGATCTGGAAAGTATTGGAAGAGGTAAGTGAATAAAACGAGAAAGCAAGAAGTTTTTGCATTTCTTTGTACTCTTATTCTTTACTTAGCGTAACTGTCACTTTTCTTTTTCTTTTCCTTAGGTTCAGTTGAAAGAAGCAGTCGATGAACTTACTGGAGGCTTGCACACCAAGCTTTCTGAAGGAGGTTCCAATTTTAGTGTTGGTCAGCGACAATTAGTGTGCCTAGCACGCGCTCTTCTGAGGCAAAATAAGATCCTTATAATTGATGAAGCTACAGCAAACGTCGATCAAAAGTAAGGGAAGCTCTGCATTGAAAGAATATTAACTGCTAGCTCCTTGTTACCTTGCTTCAAAAATTGGTTTAGTACAACAAGCCTTTCATTTAAACGTACGTTTTACTCAGATGTGTATATTTTGTGCGAATCAATAAACTTGTTTCAACAAATATTTTTTACTGGACCTCAGTCGTTTCATTTTTTGTTGAGATTCTGACTTCTGATTTTTTGTTTGCAGCACTGATGCTTTAATCCAGGAGATGATTCGCCTCAAGTTTAAGGACTGCACCGTTCTGACCATAGCGCATCGTCTGCTCACCATCATGGACTCGGACAGGGTCATGGTTTGTTGACATTCCGTGTCATGTAAAAACAAAACAGCTCTTTTTTGTTTGTTTGTTTGTTTGTTTGTTTGTCTTTTCCAAGCCACAAGTACAAATGAAATATTGCCTCGTCTTTACACACATCCACGCACCAGACCAATAACGGCAGCATAAGTACGAATAAGAAAAAAAATAACACCAACGAAAACTAAATGTTTAACATTATTTTAGACACGTATGGTTGGTTAATTTTCCGCCTTGATCATACTGCTAGATTATGGTGGGCCTAGTAATAGATAGATAATTTAGATGTAAAAGCAAGTGTAAAGCGCTAGAGACTGAAATGTCCAAACCTGATTTCAACCTGTCATATAGTAAACCTAACTTTGTTTTCCTTAGGTTCTTGACGAAGGGCGACTTGTGGAGTTTGATGAGCCATATGTCTTACTTCAGAACAAAGACAGTTTGTTTACTAAACTTGTTGAGCAGACCAATAAGAGGGCAGAAGCCGGCCTGTATGTAGTCGCCAGGACCGCATACAAGTCCCGTCATCCAAGCTCCACGGATTCCAGTCAAGAAACAACTCAGGGAAGCGTAAGCAGGGACAGCGACGGGGATTTGTTATGCGACCTTCCTAACATCATCATCCCAGACGTCACCAAAGTGGCCCCGGATGTTACGATTACCGGTCCAGAAGACGGACTGAGTCTGACCGGAAGTAGCTTGGACGCTGTTGTGGAAGAAACATCATCCAATGCAAGTGGCAAAGACCCAGAGGAGTACGAAGAGAAAAGGGAATGTTCTCGCAGAATGGATGAGGAAGTTCCTTTGACGTCCATCATTAAACCAAGTGATGGACTTACGTCGCAACCCAAAAACAATAGAGAAACTAATGAGAATGACATGGCAGATGCAACAGAAACCGACAAATTGATAATATGATAGTACTCAGTATAAAGATGTTTGATACGCAAGAGAAACAAACATTTTGTATCATTGTGAGTATTAAAACTGGTTATGCACGCATAATCTTGCAAACGTTCAAGACTTGAAGTTTAAAACATTGACTATTATGAAACACTGTTCTTTCAATATTCATTATCTTGTGGTATTGGACATTGAAGTAGTTTGTGACTCTTAGTTTGCTTTTAATTACAATATTGCTGTCATATATAGCGTATCTAGCCCAGTCCACTCAACATCTGATGAGATGGGAGGAGCCACTTCTCATCAGCTGAATTTACACAAAAATAAGACCCACATTGTATATATGTATTTATCTTTGATAAAAAAAAACAAAAACAAAACAAAAACAAACAAACAAACTGTATGATCCCGATCTTAATTTCCATCTACATTTCAAATTAATCCCACACACACATAATGATAACAATGAGGCAATGTTTGAATCATTCAACTGAATGTCAAGGGATTACGATAGTCTGAACGCTATCGCTGACACATGTCTGCAAGATTGTCACAGCAATAAAAGCTCCCTAAATTAAAATATATATTTATTTTATGTAAATAGTGTTTTTTTTTTTTTTGGTTTTTTTTTTTCGGGAAAGAACCTTGGTTTGGATGCTGATCGTCTGCCCGTGTAAGGCTGTACATACATTGTACGTTTTATTGTATAGTTCGTCGAATTCGATGTAGAAATATGTGATAACACACTGATTTGAAACACAACGAGCCCTTCTCTGGGCTAAATTGGTTCGATGACCGAAAACCAAAGTTTCAGCTGTGATGGATTCATGAAAAGCTACCAATATTTTGGGGACGACAGTGCAAACTTTGCAGGCGTCTACGTGAATGCCATACTTGCACCGCTCGCCACATTTGAGAACATCATCATCCTCGCCGCGTTTGCCAGGACGCGATCATTACATCCGCGTGACAACCCGTTCCTTCGCTGCCTCGCTATCACGGATTTTCTAGTTGGGTGCATTGCACACCCCTTGAACGCGTTGACCAAAGGTGTTTTCGTACCACAGTGCACACCTCGTCTTGTGGCGTCTGTAGTTAACACTCTTCTCGCTGTTGTTTCCCTTATGACTGTCACTGCCATTAGTATTGATCAATGGCTGTCTCTTCGTCTTCATATGAGGTACCTCCAAATCGTCACCATTGGACTGGTGTATAAAATATACACCTCTTTCTGGGCAATTACTCTCATTTTCATGGTTATGAATATAGTCGAAATAAGTGGTTGGACATCGGAAACCAACGTAGTCCTTGCTTTGGTGTTTGGGACATTTGGGATATTTGCCATTTGTTTTTCTTACGTCCAGATTTTCAAGATCGTTCGACGACATCAGAAAGAAATTATGAAACAATTTCAAGTCGTTGCAAGATCAGACAATTTGAGAAATATATTGAAGCACAAAAAATCTATCTGGACAAGTTTATGTATACTAGTCTTGTATATGTTGTGCACTGTGCCGTTTCTTTGTGTTATAACACACGGAATCTTTAGTGTAACGCCTAAAAATTATTTGACTTTTCAAGTTACTGGACTACTTGTGCTGGCGAACTCGTCTCTTAATTCAATCGTATATTGCATTAGGATTCCCAAACTTCGACGAGCAGTTTATAATATTTTAAATGTCTGTGGAAACTCTGACTGAAGTAAAAATCTATACGTTACTTTATTGTGTGATTTAGAAGTAAGCTACACTGATTGCTTGTACGTGTAATGTATGGAGTATGTCTGATGTTTGTATATGAAAAGGAAAATTATATAAATAAATAGAGATCCGGCTTAGAAGTTTTCTTAATCTGTTATGATCTGCAGGTGAAGCAAAAGAAGATACCAATATATTTTTTTCCCAGAATTATATTTTTCTTTGGCCAGGATTGTAGTTTATGCACTCTTAACGACGTATACTTTAAAGTTTTTATTGTCATTCACTTGGAATTTTATGTTTGCTCCGCATTCAAAAAATAATTAACGAAATACAGTTGAACGTGGGAAAGAGTTGCTGTCGCGCAGCTGATTATACTTAGTGTGTGAAAACAAATAACGTCATTATTATGTAGTATTAGGGAAACACCACATTTCTCGAAATTCTGAAATGTGACATCATTGTGTGTACCAAAAATAAAATTTTATCTTACACTATCAATGGTGTCATGGCTACTGATAGAGTGATATAGGTGTTAAATATTTATCCGCGAGGCCATGTAACATCCTGTATTCCGATTGATACCAAAAAACATAAACTTCCTTTTCACGCCAGAGTATCGATTAGAATTTGTTGCTTTCGGTGCAAACGAGCTAAACTGTTGCAGCATTCGAAGATTGTTGCATCCCATCAGTTTTGCTTCAAGATTTCTTGTCTACGATTGCGTGGGGCTAAATTGTGAGAAATGTGTGAATATTTAGAAAAGTGGGAAACACATTTTCATAAAATCCATTCGACTGGAAAGACCGGGAGCCGTCATTGATAGGAAAGTCCTGGAGACGAGCTCGCGGACTCACTGATATAAATATTCAAACTCTGAAGTCTTGTCTTGTCAAGTCGATTCTGACAGTGTATGCTCCGCTGACCTGAAGATCCGACGAGAATGAGTTGTTGGTGAGATTTCTTCAACTGAAAAGTTGACAAGACAAGAAAATTTTAACAAGAGTGGATGATAATCGGGACTTGATAGTTAGCAAAGGTCATCAAGAAACGTCAGTGGATTGTCATATTTCGCTGTCTGTGAAGATGCATGTCCTGGGCACAAAGAGTGGTCCCTTACTCCAGTTATCAACTGCTCTGGTTCTCATGGGTTTTGTAGGTAAGACAGACTACTTTTCAAATTCTAGCCTGAAGACTCAGTCCATTTTTGTTCTTTTATGTAATTTCAAAAATGTAAACTAAACAAAAGATCAGTCACAAGATCTAATATAATCATTTTATGCATAAACGCTCGAGGTGTGATGGAACTAAGCCAACATAATCCAAAGCAACGTAGGGTCTTCAGTGAATTTCTTTCTCTAGCTAACTCCATTCAATAAGTGCGTGATGCAAAATAGTGCTTCTACAAAACAAAACTAACGGAGTATGACGAAATATAAATAGCCGCTCTGCCGTACTGTTTTACGACTGAATCGCGATGACGTTCGATCAAGCACATCAGTAAAGACTACAAGGCTTTGATGCTTAAAAAGGGGAAAAGTTCAAGAAACCAATGAAAACTTTATGGGAGTTAACGAAGTTTTAATCGGCCCCGTGGTGTGTTTTTATGCAGATTTGCTTGCAGCCAAACGTCACAATTACGATGGCAATATTGAAAACCGACCGTGTGAAGCCGTTCATACGCAAGCGCTCTCTCGTGTTCACACGTGATTTAAGTCGATTCTTAATTTTTCTTATTGCTTAATATTACTGTTCATGATAATTGTGAGAAGATTTTGACAATGAACAAGTAACTTGTATTGAGGTATGTTTAATATTTTCTTGTTGTGAAAAGGTGTTTCAATATTAATTGTTTTGCTAATTCCACTTTAATTATTTTCAAGCATTGAACTAGACTATTCTCTAGTTCTCTTGAGATTGTCACTGATGACGAAGTCGTGGGGTGTTTGACGAGAAAAGCCGAAATTGAAAACGACACAAAAACAAAACAAAATTGTACTACTCTGGTTAATTTTAACTGCTTGTAATATGCGATATGTAATCATGGCTTTTATTTTAGTACGTTGAAATGATAGTTGATTTTATCTCTCAATAACCTGATTATATTTTGTGTAGGATGCGAGACACCTTTCATTGTCACACCCAGCAATCCTCTTCAAGCGGAAATTGGCTCCAATGTTAGCTTAAGATGGGAATACTACAGCAAGAAAAAAATAAACTTTACCTTATGGGGAAAAGTGGACGACAAAGACAACCTGAAGACTCTCATTGCAAGGAAAAACCAAACTGACTCACCTTTCATAGAAAAAATTTACAAGAATCGATTGACGCTACAGGGACAAGCGACCCTTGTATTGACTGATGTCCAAAGCAGCGATGGTGGACGCTACATCTGTCAGCTGATGTTTGATGGAGAAAGCGTACCAGTCTTCAATGTTACGACACTAACAATCAACGGTAAGACACAAATAGAGAATAACATGCGAGAAAGAACAAGAAGTACACAGTAGTCACAGTGCCTTTTGTACTTTCATTAATCTATATTAATCTAACGCTCTGATAAATTATACAATTTTCTGAACCTGTCTTATATATAATATAAATGGGATTTTATCAGCGTCTCGAGTTGAAATACCAGTCACAGTTCAGAATGACTTAGCAGTTGGTAATCACTTTTCACCTCTCTGAGTAGCTTTCCTTTCCTCTTCGTACTCTGTTATTTTCTGCATAACATACGTGTTTCTTAATAATAGACCCAAACGATGAAGAACGAAAGGAGGACGACGACACTTCCCACACCCACCCGGCGTACATTGCCTTCCTTGCGGTGCTCGTAATCTTGATTTGCTTTGTGATCCTTTACGTCTTCCTGGGATGTCGTAAGAGAGGTACGTGTTTAATACTCAACACGGAAAAAGACTGATGGCTTTGAATGTTTCTTCAAATAGAGATTGTAACGCGTTCTTTGATTTCGTGCCGCGATCAATGATTGAATCAGTTCTGAAATATTCTGTCTTCGCATTGTGTTGGTGAAGAAACATTCCAAGCCAACCACCGCAAGTACATTGTAGACCCCTAACATTGTAATAGAATCCCCTTCATTTGCAAAACTCATTGGTCATGCAGGAAGTAGATGAAACCAGAGTAAAGTGAATTTTTATACCATTCATAGGCTCCCAAAGTCAGAAAGAAAGCCGAAAGAGGTTAGTAGAGTTGATCTTTGTTTTGCAGCATTTAACGTATTAATCAGCAAAAGATTATTTACTAAACATAGTTTACATGACTTTTCAGCTCAAATCATGTGGAACGCACCAGCGTTTATGGTCCCGATGGCGCTGCAAGGGTAAGCACGTAGAACTATGGACCTTGACTCCAGTGTTGTCACCAACAGGATACTGTTTTTATGAAAGACTGAGCCTTTCTCTTGATGTCGTGTCAATTATCAGATAGATTAGAGAAGGGCGCAAACCTTATCCAGCAACTCTTTTATCATGTGTACGCTGTTCTTAAATGCAAAAATATAGATTGATAGATCAAGAGTAAGAATATTGTAGTACTTTACGGTCTATTGTTTCGAGATGAGAACATTTTATACCAATAATTTAAGGGTCAACATATGGAAATGTATGGAATGAAAGAGCTTGGTGGTCATCATTACAATGATGTGGAGAGTGAACTGGATGATAGAGGTTACTGCGTTGTTCCGCCTTTACTGGCAAACCCCACTGTCACTGACTGGGAGTTCCCAAGAGAAAAATTGATCATAATGAAAGTGATTGGGAATGGAGCCTTTGCTCAAGTCGCTAGAGGCAATGCACAAGGAATGGGTGAAAACCAAGACAGCCGGCTCGTGGCGGTTAAAATGCTGAAAAGTGAGTGAATCGTTTTGAATGTGTTTCTGTGTAATTCATGATGGGAGTTTGCGCTATTCATGCAGTTGGCAATTTATCGCCAACTTTCGTGTATTGCCAACTTAGACACTGCCCTGAACGCGATTTCTGTCAGATTTTTTTCTTTTGTTTGCTTTTTAGTGACCTGTCTTCTTTTTGCATTCATTTTTCTTCCTTTGTAAAACACGTAACTGGTTTTTGCCTTGCCGCAGTTTTAGGCTTCTTGACTTTTCTCTTTCTACGTTGTCTTGACGTACGTCAAAAACCCGTTTCTATCACAACTTGTATTTTCCCCTTCACTCTGATACAGAAAACGCGTCAAAGGAGAACAAAGAAGAACTGCTTGCTGAGCTTGCCATGATGAAAAGTCTAGACCCACACCCAAATGTCATCCAACTGCTGGGGTGCATCACAAAATCTGGTAAGTCTTGAATTTAAATACGAGGCATACAAATACACACAAACCGTGAGGCTTAATGTTTCTGTGAGGCTCCTTCATGGATCTTTAGCACGGGACGTTGCCGGAGCGGGCGAGCGTGAGGGACAAAAAATAAAAAATAAAATAAAATAAATAAACATCCAGGAGTAACGTAAAGTGTTGAAATTTCATTTCCATGTATGGGCATCATACTTTGTTAAACTGACTTAGGATTGGATTCGCGGCGGCCAATCGTGTACAGATTTGTTATATTATATAATCTGACATACAAGTCTGGTAGTGTGGATCACAAGGATCTCTGATAACCAGCTTATCCTTGTTCCGCTTTATCTAGAACCGATAGCTGTGATTATTGAGTATGTACCACATGGAGACTTACTCGGTTACCTGAGAAAAAGCAGAGGTCTGCAAGACACTTACTTTGATGATCCTGACACAAGTCCAAAGAGCTCCCTCTCACCGCGTCAGCTGTTTAACTTTGCACTGGATATTGTCGCGGGGATGGTGCACTTGTCTTCTCGTAAGGTCAGTTACTATACACAGTATGAAGGCGAAATATGTAATAACTCCAAAAGTAAAGCCAAAGACGACTTCACAAAGTTTAATAGTTGAGTAGAGTAGGGAACAACGACCTACAGCAGCGTTAATAATCGACACGCAAAGATGTTGGAAAACTACTCTCGTGGGCGTAAATTGCTAGTCACGCCGATCTCTATTCATATTCTGCGTTGTTCCATGTTCCCTCATTTCAGATAATTCATCGTGATTTGGCAGCTAGAAATGTGCTGGTTGGAGATGGGGAAGTTTGTAAAATTACAGACTTTGGAATGGCAAAAGATATCAAGGAGGACAACATGTTTAAAAGGACCACTGCGGTAAGAAATTCAACATTTGATTGATTGATTTGATAATGTGATCATTCATTAATTTCATTGACTAAATTACAGGGTCGTGTTCCAGTAAAATGGACAGCACTAGAGTCATTACTCTACGGAACGTGCACGACAATGAGCGACGTGTAAGTATTATGCTTTCATGATATGCCTGTTACGAACGGAATCATTAGCAGTAGGTATTATTAGTATCCAAGCTTCTCCTTGACACATTTATGGTTTCCTTTTGTGAAACAGATGGAGCTATGGGGTGTTGCTGTATGAAATATTCACTATTGGTAAGCAATACTTATCTGGCTCCTTTTCAAATCACCAAGGGAATTGGCTACTGTGGTGGTGTTTGCGTATGTTTTTTTGTTTTTGTTTTGTTTTGTTTTGTTTTGTTTGTTTTGTTTTGTTTTGTTTTGTTTTGTTTGTTTTGTTTGTTTTGTTTTGTTTTTATTTTGTTTTATTTTGTTTGTTTGTTTGTTTGTTTGTTTGTTTCAGTCGTTCTTTCAATTTGTTTGCTTTCCACAAGACGGGTATCGGAGTAAGACAAACTGTTGATGTGTATTTTTCATCTTCAAGGTGGTTCTCCCTATCCTAAAGTTGAAGCCAAGGCAGTAGTAGGGCTGCTGGAGAAAGGAACTAAAATGTCCAAGCCAGATCACATCAGCGACAGTTTGTAAGCTGCAATTTCTGTAATATATCGCCTGCTTGGGGTTTTGTCCTCAGTTTGTTAGTCAGTTGCCAACCTCTCCTCACGTCCAGTTGTTAACTATTATTTCACTTGTTTTTGATTGCCAGAGTCATTGCTCAAGTGTTTGTGCCCCAAGTCTACTGCTCTTTCCCTCACCACTGACTCTCACTATCAGTCTCTTTGTCTTAACGCGTCAAGTCCGATAACGTACTAGCAGGTTTATTTTAGTCTTATCTTTTCACCAAAATGTTGTCCAAATTAATTCAATAGTCCGAGAGATCCTGGTACCCACAGTAACGGCAGGCGCATAGTCGCACAGCGGAGTCGGTTTATTTAGTACCCAGTCTTCCCTCGTACTGCGACATAAACTTCTGCATGACTTCAAAGGTTGAGTGAAAGAGCATAAATACAGTTCACTCTACCTTGAACAGCCTGTGTTTTTCGAAGAAGAGGCCCAACGAGTTTAGCACGAGTTTAGTTTCCTGGGAACGATAACATAACAAAAATAGAACGTTTCCCGTTTAGCTAGTTTAATTATCTTCTATATTTTATATGATTTCATTTCAGATACCAAATCATGCTAGAATGTTGGAAAAACAACCCAGAAGATAGACCATCATTCTCCGAGCTCCAAAAGAAAATCAAGTCCATGGGAGCTCATGCAAAGGTAAATCAGTTGTCATAACAATATACCGTAGTTGTTATAATATGGTAAATGCTTTATGCCAAGTGCAATCTAGCTTGCTGTTTTGTGCTTCCACTTCTGAAACATTGATTGAAGAAAAGAAGAGAGATAGTTATTGACTGAATTACTCTTACAGTGCACAAAATGCATCTTGATTCAAACTGTCTTAGAACTACAGGACAAGTACTGACTGTAATAGCATTATCATTGTAAACAGTCAGATATGACTTTTGAGCATTACTCTGGATCATCACAAAAGTTCCAAAATACTTATAGAATGATCTATATCTATTTATCCCAAAGGAATATCTTAACTTGGGCAGCTATGACAGCACTCTTTACCAAAGCCTGGATGAACTGGATGTTTAAAGAACAAAAGAAAGATAAAATATTCAATTATGTACAGTGCACAGTAACACCCTTGGTTATCTTGAAAAGACTTAGAAGTGAATTATTTGTGTGACTATAAAGTCAATGTTCAATATTATTAGCTGGGAGAGGTTTACAGCCTTACAACACAATAATAGCGATGCCATTATAAGCCTAGAGATCCATTGTAAAGGTATTTGCATGGACAATGTAATTCAACACAGTTAAAATATTCCCCATATGTGATCATGCAGAAGCAAAACCAACAGTCAGGGAAGTTACAGCTGTAGGGTGTTCTTCCCTACTATACAGATTGTTTTGTTTTGTTTATTCATTTCTGAGCACTGAAAGAAAGAGGACAAACTATTTTTAGGGAGTTTATATTAACCAGCTTGCACTCGCAAAGACCTCTAATGATAATAATATTATTAAATGCTAGCAAAACCATTGATATCAAGTTTTAAGATGAGATCATAATAACATCTGTGGTGGCTCAGAATTACGACAAGGAGTTCAACCATTTTCTCCCTGACTATTTCTGTTTCTAATTAGCTTGCTTTTGTTTTAGTCATCTTCTAGTGTTTATATTTCTAATCATCCATAATTTTCTTTCCTTTTTACTTACTTTTTAAATAATTAAATAAATGAAAGTAAGGTGAAGTAGAATAATAACATATCTGGAACAAATAATTATCAATTTCAAAAAGGAGTAAAATACTTATGGCCTTGCTTGGGCACCACAAATGTTTTATATTGATTGGTATGTATCTGTCAGCAATATTAAACATTATGCTGGGCAGGCACTTTAAAGGAACTTCTTGGAAGAAACAGTCTTACCAAAATATACTATTTGACGTAATAGAAATAAACGGTAGATTACAGCAGACCATATTTGTTAATTTACAGCGGAAGGGCCTGGGCTAGAGTGAAGAGCCTGGGGACGAGGATGTGGTGGTCAACAGGTCATTTCTGAGATGCCTGATGCCATTGTTTCAAACCGAGGCCTGGTACAACCTTTCTTATGAAAATGAGTTGTATTTGTATGAAAGCAAAGGTATCGCGCGGGGCCTCGTTTTGAAAGGGAAGCAACAGGCACCGCACAGCACGTCGTCTGTGTTTGTCACTTTATTTATGATTTGAATTTTTTTGTATTGTTTGGGCGACAATCAATTAAAGGAACAAGATAAATACAGGAAAAAAAACCTGATACCGAAACTCCAATGTAACGTGAAAGCAGTCTGTTTCAGGCAACAAGAAAACCACGTGGTGCAACCCTTTCAGGGATGTTTTGCGCTTGTACTTTCTTTTATTCTATTTCAGAAAGGAAACACACTGATCTTAAACACAGACCAATGTAATGTTGATGAAGCGCCTTTGAGTTGGCATCGTGACAAATTCACCGTAGTCACACACCACCTTGTCTCGCTGCTGACAGTCATCTACCGAGCAGCACTAACGCCGTTCTTTTCGATTTCCCGTCACACGCTTCTTGAGGTATGTAGTTGGACCAAACATATATATGCACGGCGAAATCTACTCTTATTTGTCTATATGTCTACGTATGTACATGTGTGTTGAAGGAATTTTCAGTTGACCTAAAAGCCTCCTTCCGGTAACAGTAACATGCACGTTCAAGTAAAGATTTAGCTCTGAAATTGATCCTAAAAACAATCAGATTTAGAAATAAACTGATCGTCTTGTCAACTAATGAACAGTTTTTGACTTTAGCCGAGAAGATTCATAAACCACTTTCCGTGTTATTATGAATACCTTAAATGGCGTGGTTTAGTGATGGGAGCTTATCAGTATAAAATGATCCAAAATCCCAGGTTATTTTTGTTTTAAAGACGTATGAAATTTACTTGTGCTATTTCTCTTACGATAATAACTCAGTTTACTGTTAACTTGTTCCAACTCACAATAGAGAGAGGAGAAAATGGAACTGTAGATGTAGATATAGGCTTTCATTAGTTAAGGCACTGACGCTGGCTGATAATCAGTTTCTGTTCGTGACACTGAAAAGCATACCGCTCCAGCGTTCCATACAAACCACAAATTTTTCCTTTGGCATTGTCACGACAGCATTCAGTGAGCTGTGTAAGTAAACACAGGTGCAGAAGGAGATTCGTTGTCGAGGTTGTACGCTCTTGCATTCAAGCTGTGACGCCCTACAACCTTTAATATTCACTTTCAACTGCTTTTCTTGTGGAATGTATTCGGCGTCGACTACGTAAATGCTCGTAGTTGAATTAGGTTGGCTATTTCTCGAGCGTTTTCTTCGATTTACTAGCGATTGCTTGCGCCATTATTTCTTTTTTTATTCTATTTTTTTTATATATTTTATATTTTTTCAACCGTCAAGGTTGAATGCGCGTAAAACCTCTCGAAAAAAGTGTTGCGCTAAACAGGATTATAGTGATATTAATGCATGTATCTGTCTGCACCACAAAAAGCCCAGAGGTCATAGTAATTTCATTGATAACTTACATGATAAGGTCGCTATGTGTACTTTACAAGCGATGTAAGCAGATATGATCAGAGTGAAAACTATACTGGGCGTCTTGCCATTCCAGTTTATTACACAGTTTGGATAAGGACCTACAAAGTTGAGTTAGTGCATGAAGAAGGTGACATGGAAAAGCGTCCATAGTGCGAACTCAAAATAAGCTTATATATAGTATACAGACAAGGTGGGAGTGTGGATGTAAACAGGCTGACATTACCTTCTGCTTAGAGTCGCGCGCTAGCTCGAATTTTGAGACAATAGTAAAATCTAACTACAGATCTGAAAACGGTGGTACGCTAAATAGTAAAGAGTGCTACTCCTAAAGTTAGTAGCAAAAAAACTAAAAAACTTTAAATTATTTTAATAAATTATGTTTGGGAATTAATGTGTTAAAATCCCCGCGATGTCTAACCATACACCATCACCCACGGGCGAAATGATTGATGAAGTAAGTTGGAAGGATATCTGACAAAGACATGTAATTATAATCCGCATTTGTTTTGCCGTCACCTCTCAGTGGAACAGAGTTCGTAAATCCTACCTTGCCACCTAAAAAGTGAGTTTTTAATGTCATTAATATATGCATTAGCTATAGAGTCCGAGATAATTCATTAATTAATAATACCTTGTCTGATAATATATATCATCCTCCATTTATCCTGAGCACCATCTCTATCTCTCTCTCTCACGTACACATTCTTTTACGCTAATTTTTTAATTTGCTGCAATTTTATTTCTTCTCTAGTTTTGTGTGTTTTACTTCACTTTCCGCACTTTTTTCTCTCGTTCTTTTGTTTACTTTGTTTCTCTACCAGTTATTGTGAATCCTTTTTAATCCATCCATGCCATTTTTTCGGTTATTACATGCTTTTTTCATATTATAATCCTTTAATTTGCTCTCTTCTCATTTGCCTGTCCGTCTGCATAATCTTGTTGCTAATTATACTCTCGCCAAGTGGCGGTTAGGATCTGCTCAATTCGCGCTTTTGTTTATTCATAATTACGATCCAACTTGATGTGGTTTCGTTGGAACATTAAGGCAAAGCAATATGGCACAGTGGGTGTCAAATTTGTTTTCATCATAGCCCATCAAATCGAGGCAGTTTGAACCGTCGCTGCTGTGTTAGATTTATGCGTTTTCGTTGCCAGTGAATATAGGTTTCTGGAGAAGAATCAATGAAATGAAACCGTAACTCGTTCTTCGAACATATTTTATTTCAACAAGGTCGTCATGGAAGGTGTTCATCAATCTCTGACGAGGCGAAGTCGTTTGTGGATCTTCGCGCTTCTGTTAGTCACTTCTCTTCCGCATATTTCAGGTACAGTAGAACATTGGGTGTAATATTAAGTACAACTGAGATATTTTTAACAAAAAAAAAATTTTTTTTTCATCTTGTGATCGAGGATTGAACTGCAATCAATCTCTTGCAGAAGCGAAATTCTACAGTGCTGAACCTAGCAACCCTACCGTCGCCGTTCTGGGAGTAAACAGCACTAGAGTAGTCCTACATTGGAACTACAGCAGAACGGAAGATAAAATTATGATGTTCAGCATAACAAGGTACAAGGAAAATCCTGATCGAAGGACATATCTGGTGTTTTCTACCATGTCCGGGCCAGTGAAGTTGGAACCATCTTTCAATGATGGACGTTTTGAATTCTCAAGTCCAGCTACCCTTGTGATAAACAATGTCACTGAAGCGGACGAGTATATGTACAGATGCATCTTCACTGTCAGTTCAAAGGATGGTAAGGTAGATGAAATAAGCTCCGTGCAACTGAACGTTTACGGTAAGAAAATATTTCTGTTTATATATAGTTCAGCAGCTCTGATATGTCCCCAAAACAGGAAGTGCTGAAAAGCAACATGGAACCTCAAAAAAAAAAAAAAAAAAAAAAAAAAAAAAAAAATTGAAATAGAGAAACAAGAATAGACTGTATTGGCTGGGTCGTACACAGCTTTCAGTATCTTTTCGCAGGAATTATAATGTTCAAGATAGCCAGTGCGTATAATAACAAACCTTGGGGAAGCAAAACCTTAATTGCCAACGGGTTTCCCTACTAAGGCCACAACGCTTCGCCAATCTTGACGAGATTTTTTATTTTTGGTGATTTATTTTGAAAGAATTATTTGCTAGGAAGTCTCCATGATATATAATTTTTCGCTCGAGTTTCGTCTTTCCTTCCTGTATTTGCTGAGTTTCGTAAAGCCAACAAATAATATAGTCACACCCAAAAATGCCGACTGAATTTCTCGCCAGAAACCTCGATAAAATATGCATAAACAACAATTTGCGGCCGAAGATAAAAAAAAAACCTTGTGCCGTGAACGTTCGCATGACAAAACCCCAAAAAGTATTCACAGAAGCAACTGCAACTGTCGATTTTTTTTTTCTCTTTTATTTGATTGTTAAAAGGCCCTACGAATCGCGATCTTTGCTGTGTGTATTTGCTTTATTATATCTGCAAAGACAAGGATCATAAATATTTGATAAGTTGAACGATCTCGGAGCATCAATATTTTTATTCTGGTGTGCCACTCTTGTTTCAAAACAAAACTATGAGGGCTGGGCGAAGAGTTAGTAAATGTTATGATTTTAATCGCTCGAACCTGCTAAATACACCACGGACAAAAATGAAATGCAATCGAAGGCTTACAATGGTACTTTACAAAAGAGAGCAAAATGATAAAGTATACCAGCAGATGCTACTGAGTTCATAAATTTTGAAGTCGAAGTCCCAAATAATTGATCTATATTCATTTGTGTTAGAGAAATTAAACATACATGTAATATATTTAAGTTTTGCTGTTTGCCACTGAAGACGTTATTTATAATGTCGTTTTTCATTTTCCACTATCTTTTTTTTAACTGAAAACCTGCCATGTGTTCTGTCATATTCAAATTCTTTCCAGAGAAAAATACGTATATAATTGTTATGACAGCTTGTCGCATTCACACAGACACATCAAGGGCCAGAAACAAAAAGATCTCAAAGACATCCGTGGTTCCTCGTAATGCATTTTAGTGAAGTTAATGCTTTTTTTAATCTTTTCGTTGAGAAAAATAAAAACTCGCTTATTACAATCGGTCAAAAGTTAAAATATATGTGGTTTTTAAATTGATGCTGTCACCATGCAGTTGTTTTTACCGTCTGGATTTTGCGCATGACATACAAACATGTTTTTGTCCACACCATTCTTAAATATGTCAACACCCAAAACACAGACCACTGAAAACTAGGCCGATAGGCCTTCTTCGCTTTCTTTATAATAAATAAAAGTAATCCATCGCTCAATTTTTTTTTTCGTCTTATTTTTTAATATGTAATTTAAAGTGCCACAGTGTTTATTTATTTATTTATTTATTTATTTATTTTTCATCTCCATCTGTCAGCTTAAAGGTTGGTAATTCGGTTTTGGGTTATTTCCTTCGATTTTCTTTTTATCGATTGTTTACTCGGCCTGTAATTTGCCTTTACTTTCCTTATTAACCCCGGCATTCTGCCTGTGCTTGGTGATTGGTCAAGTCACCAAATGTTGAATGCTGCACAGTATTATATTTGCATGTCGGCTCGTTTTCAAATCAATAGAAATTACCATATGTCGTTAGTCCTCCTTGTATAACCACTGGTGTTCTCAGAAAAGAGAACGTTTAGACCAAACCTGAAGACGAGCAAGATTCCCTGCATTTTTTAAGGATGTATGAATTAAAAAAATAAAAAATATACTTAAATATACTTAACAAGAAAAAAGGTTCTGTACATTCTGATTCAGACTAGAATAATTCGTCTGATTATACTGCTCGGAGCCATCTCCAGTCGAGTATCTTCATTTCTCCTTACCGCATTTATTTATTTTTTGTTTATATAAGATTTATTCATGCGAAAGATAAGTAAGTAGTCCTTTTTAATGACAAAAGAACATACTTGCAAGGAAATCCTATTCAGATATGTACGCTTCAGTCGACTTTTTATTACATTATGGTAAAATATTATGCCTATTTATGACCGAGATAAAAGTGAAAATGTCAAAGACACCGATGAGTCAAATAACTTTCGGCTTATTGCACATAATTTTAGTGCTAGATAGTTTTTGACTTTTTATTTCCTTTTCAATTTAGGGATTTTGAGTCTCAGTTCTAGTCCTGTTTTTGCTATTAACTCCGGGTTTAGCTACATAAGCTCAGTTTTTGTTTGAGACGGCTGTCATGAACACCTGTTAAAGATACGAGCAGCGACTTATATCGAACATTAAAATTCAGCGGCTTTTTGCTCGTTGTAGAGCTAGAAGCTTTCCAATAATCATTGTCTCATTCTTGGCATTGCTAATTCAAACTTTGAACGCATTCCAGCTCTCCCGAAAATATCAAACGTCTCAGGCAATCAAGTCGTAATTCAGGATAAGGACGCGGAACTTGTTTGTGTTGCTGAAGGACGACCAACACCGACCGTGACCTGGACACGAGTCTCTGATGGAGCCCAGGTAAACTCGTCTTTCAAGATCCGCGGGAAACAAGACAAGGGGAAGTACAGGTGCACAGCCAGTAACGGAGTGGGATTTCCCGCCGTCGCTTACACCAACCTGGATGTGCAGTGTAGGTCAAATAGTCAACATAGATATCAATTTATTTTTGTTTTTTTATTTTTTGTTATACTATGTTATGTAGCTGTTATTAGCGTGTTCAGATAAAAGCAGATTGAGTAATCGTATTTTACTGCATCACTCATAAATTTCCTTGTTGAATAGTTAGAAGATTGAACTGGGAGTTAACGATTTAGAAGAGATGAGAGAGAGGTATGGCGTGAGACTTCTTTTCTTTTTTTTTTTTTTTGGCTTTTGATTTGTTTTAATAATTTTCTCTATGATTGTCATGGCTAGATCTCGAGCAGCCAAAGATACTGCCAAAGTTATCGTCGCAGTCAAACGAAACTCTTCGCGTGAGGACAAATAGCACACTCATTGTCCGATGTTCGTCAGAAGCTGTACCGGAGGCCAACTTCGAGTGGCTCCTCCATGACTCGGAACTTCTCACCACGAAGGCGGATTATATCAAGGAAAAGGTTGGACCGAACGACAAGGGAACCTACCGATGCGTGGCAATAAACGAAGTTGGAACTAAGTGGAACAAAGTCAAAGTTGAAGTTGGTAAGCCACACGCCCGGTCC
Organism: Plumapathes pennacea; assembly: GCA_964036295.1. Taxonomy (NCBI): domain Eukaryota; kingdom Metazoa; phylum Cnidaria; class Anthozoa; order Antipatharia; family Myriopathidae; genus Plumapathes; species Plumapathes pennacea. Next base: position 1,392,161 of record OZ038466.1, read on the forward strand.
GGCCTCTGATTAATTGCTATCAATATTGTAAAAGGTAAAGCCACGTTAACCAGAGATTATCCCGTTTATCTTCTTTATTAATCGAAGCTCTCTGGGCGAACACTCTCGTAAGCGGACAGCTCTACTTACAGACACTTATTCTGTTGCCCAAGGGTGTCTGCTTATGGGAGCTTCAACTATTTTCTATCTAATTTCTTTTAAACAAGAAGCGAAAACAAGTAGTTAATATGAAATCTCTGTGCTTCTATCGTTGTCCATTCAATGACTTTGGTTTTTTGATGTTTTTGTTTCTCAGTTCCGTTATTGGATGGGCCACAGTTTGCATACAACATGACGTTCAGAATAATTCGTAAATGCTGGAACGACGGATATGAAGACAACAGGACGGATGAGTACAAGAACTTGAGCAACGCTGTTACACTAGAGGTACTCTGAATCAGAAAGCTCTATCAAAATGGTTTGAAACTTTGGGAAGCAAAAAAGATATTATTGTATACTTCTCTCATACTTTGCCAAGTGTGTGACCGTTTTTGCTGAAACGTTGTAACTTTTTATACTCTTTGCAGCTGATATTAGTCTATGGTGGCGAAGCTTCTTTCATTGGGATAAAAGTGCTGAACTTCAGGTACTGAGATGTTGATTCTTATATAATGTAAAGTATTTTGCAAATTTAACCTTGTGAGTGCCAAAATTTATGTAAATCCTCGTGCCACGGAATCTCTGCATACGAATCTTAATGTTGGTAGTCAATTTCTCTTGTATTCTTTTGAATAAGGTTATATTCTCTTAGGTGCATTTGGTCGATTCTTGGGTGCCTTGTTTATGTTGTATCAGTTCAGAGTGTTGTTATTTGTATTGGTTTTAGTACTATACTTATAGAGTTAACCCTAATTATGCAGTCCGCTCTAAAAACTCATGCATTAAACCTGACGTCAACGTTTTGAATTATAAATCAGTAAAGCTAAAAGCAATTAACTCATTACGAGCATCTGGATATCTACCAACAACTAACTCATAAAAAACGTCATAATCTGAACTTGATCAAACTAACTAAGGAGGTAAGGAGCAGCAAAACACATTGATAATATCAATAATAATAACAATAATAATAATAATAATAATAATAATAATAATAATAATAATAATAATAGTAATGATAATAAAAATAATAAATAATAATAGTAATAACAATAATAATATGATGTTGATGACAGAAATCCAAGACTTCTTTGATTTGTTGTGCAAATCTTACTATATATATTTTTTAACATCGCTGGAATTATTGCATTACACAGATATTTGGTTCTGCAAAAAATCTTTTCCTATAATTTGTGAAACGATAACAACATTAAAATACAATATTAATATTTTCTATTTAACAAAGTAAGCTCGGATTTTTTATAATTCTTGTGTAAACTATATAGTGTAGATTAAGATGACCAAATCACTAATTTATTATAATGCAGCTATTATTTATTTATATAAACTAACATTAACATAAATTAACCATTTTTCATTTAATTTTGTTCTAGCATAAATGGACGGAACCAACTCAACTGACATTACTCAGGTTTTTGGTTTGGACTCGGTCTCTCTTGCTGCAAAAACAACTTTTAATGACAACTTAACAATAATAACACTGACAGGTTTTATCTTATCTTGTTTTGTAAATTAAGTTGCCTTGTTTCCGATCATGGGGACAGAGCAGGTAGTGTGCTGGTTGATTTCCAAGCAATCTTTGACAAAGACATTGCGGAGAAGTACGCCCTCGCTGTTCTTCGAAATGCAGCCAAAGATGGAGTTCTTGGAAACTTCAAAGTGGAGGCTGAGTCACCTCGCCTGCTTCACACTACTGCAGAGACTACAGAGGCCCCTACACCTGAAACAACAGAACCGACAACCGCAGAACCGTCGACAACTAAAATTCGTTCAAATCCCAAAGAAACTGAAGAAGGTAGAAAATAAAGTGAAACCCACGGGACTGGCTGTTGTCAAAAGTTGTCAAACAGGGTGAAACAATTAGGAGAGAATATAGACTGTCATTGGCTAAAATATTGACAATATATGACTGCAAAACATTTTTAAAAGTACAGACATAGAGGGCATAACGTCAATTCGAGACCAGGTTCACACTTGTTGACGAGGAATTGTGGCGTTTTTAGAATAATATCTGTTGTTGAAGGTGGTCCAGGTGTTCGTGCGACGTTTCTGTGACGCAATGAGACAGTCAGGGAGTAAAGAAAGTGCTTATTTAGCCTTGTCAGCTAACTGATGAACTCATATTAGAAAACACTACTAGTTTATACTATGTTGAAAGAGTAGAGTTGAATGAATTACTTTGTGACAAATATTTGAAATAACTTTCAAGGTGGAGAGCATCACAGTTAGGGTGATATTTTTATTTACATGACATTAATGCACAAACTGTGTTTTGATTTGGTTTGCTTTCAGTTTTGGCTATAGAGGATGAGAACGGCGCAAGTGGCCAGCGGATTTCCCTCATACTCTGGTTGGGCTGTTTCTTTGTCGGAGCGTTTCTTGTCTAGGTAATCTGTCTAGATAATCTTGTCGTTTCTTGTCTAGGTAATCTGTCTAGATAATCTTGTCGTTTCTTGTCTGGGTAATCTGTCTAGATAATCTTGTCGTTTCTTGTCTAGGTAATCTGTTGCTTGTAAAACAGGAACCTCGGGTTGAACTTGCACATTGAAAAATGCGTGTCCTGAAATACCGTTTTGGAATTGGTCGCAACTAAATTCGAGATTCAAAGGACTGAAACCCTTACTACGCGCATGCTCACTGAGACACTATACTTATAACAGCCATTTATACCTTGCCGTTGTTCTTATTTTCAGATGAAAATATCATGTAACATTTGCGCTTTGGACAATCAAGGCTGTTTCCCTTGTTGGATGCAAAACCATGGAAGAAATTTAGTTAACTGGTTTTGCCTTGTTCTGATTTATTCACCTTTGAATAAGTATCGTACTTTAGTGGATTTGAGAACATTTTGATTTTGGTAAAGAGTGTGTGTTCTGTATTGATAATCACGTGTGTTGAAAAAGAGTGAATCCAATTAATTGTGGAATAGTGAAACGTGTACTGAACGAATTTCAGTCCCAGTCCATTAGCCTATCAAGGCAGATAACAAATAAGTAACACTGAGGCTTTGTCAACTAATGATGTAATTTATCCGCAGCCATTTGTGAGTTATTCTCATTGGTTATACATAGACAGCATAGAGCTAAAATATTAAATGAAGCTATTAATAGGATAATTGTACCAAGTTAAACTAATCTATACCTCTAACAAGGCATGTCTTTCACGTGACAACAGCTCCAGCTGATTCCAACCAATTCTGTCCGTAATAGTTTCAATTCCGCATTTCCCGAATGGAAAATATAAGGACTTCGTTTTTCTGCAAGGCTTACAGGAAATACTTTGCACTCTATATGTCTGTGTGTACTATTTATTTATAACTGAACAAGATTATACACTCTGATAACCTATTTTAATCGTTTGGGGTGCGTTTTATTCTAAACAATATTATACGTAGCCAGCAGCACTGAATTACTACACACTACCCCGTGAACTGAGAATCTCCTCCAGTCTGACGTTCCAGCAACGTGGCAACAATGAGGCTCTGACAATGACAACGACCTTCGTCGTTGAGCAGTCAGCACTTTATCAAACTACACATGCGTGACAGCCCTATACATCTTATGAGCCAAACTGAGACAAAGAAACTGGTTTGGTTCATCCAATGCTTGTGAGAGAAGCTGATAGTTGATGTAGTCTCTCTTCTTCTTTTCTTTGGAGGAGTTTCTGATCGCCGAATTTCATTCCCTCCGTACGAGGAATTTCATCAAGCTCTTAGCAGACGAAAGAATAAAGTTCAGTATAGCAACTAATGCTAGGTATACCGTAATCAGTTTGTGATGACCACTGTTATGTTTTTAGTATCATCAATACGATGAAAAGCTATATCAATAAGTTATTCACGCCATCTCGAACACAATTTGGATGCACGATAAAACGAAGTCTTTGCTAAAATAATATAATTTGTTGGTTATTTCTTTGTTGTTGAGTATAGGTTCTACGTGTCGTTTCCAGTGCTTAACAACCGCTTGTTTGTGATGCCAGGTTCTGTACTAAAGTAATGTTTATTTGTGTTGTTATGTAGATAAACATCTAAGGATTGTATTATGATTGAGGTAGATGTGCTAAACGCCGCAAATAATGTGTTGGCAGATCAATGTGGAGTCAACCCCATTGTAGGCCAGTTAATTATTGCTACTGAACCTGTTACATCGCCTGCAATCCTTGCAGATCTGCATTAGTTTTGTTTTACGCATGTCATGTCTTTTAATTTTTAAAGTTAATAAAGTTAATACACTAACCCAGCGTCTAATGTTACGAGAGAGAGAATGGATTTTGATAATTGTCCAAAATAGGCCAAACATCTGACCGGCACGAATGATTAATTGAAAGTTGAACCGTAAAATTGAGATAAAGTCAGTGTTAACAAACAACTCGTTATATATTCAGTCGTTACATGTTCCCTATTTGCTGATGTGGTACGAGCTGTTTCACAGTCGTGCGGAAAGGTACTTGTCGAGTATTTCAGAACGATTTCGGTGTTAGTGTCGCTCAGTGCACATACGCCTGTAGTGAGCGGCGTATCCTCTCAAGAGACTAATCTCATACACGTTCAAACCCGGCATATGATACAGGCCATGCACACAAATTTCACACAGTGATTTCAGGGGTCTAACCCCGCAGACTTGTTCATAGAGAGGAATGAAAGTTTTTGGGCTTTAGTCCAGCTAAATAGGCTGTATATTATAGTGAATTCAGCCTGACTTATGTTTTCGGAGGGGGACCATTTAAAGGGTAAAGCTTAAACCTAGTAATTGTTTCATTATATAGACACGAGTGAGTATTGCAAGATATTATAGAACACTCACAAAATTCATACAAAACTACAACCGGGACCCGAGTGATGCACTTTCTATATCCTCACTAATAAGGATATCGTGACATCAAAGCGGGGAATGTGGTCTATATATAATAATCTATGATTTTACCCACAGTTGGTGCACTCAGCTGGGTTCAGCAGCCAGCCAACCCAGTACAGGCTGCACAAGAAATGACAGTGTCTATAGCTTGTTTGACAGCCTATAAAATGATGGCAAATGGTTTGAACCCAGGAGTGTGAACAGTAGGTGCAAATATTTTTCATTTGAGTGTGCACAGCAGCTTTGACTGTACTGCAAATTATCCAAAATTGGACATTGTTCTCACAACACAAAAGTAGAAACTATCCTCAGTGCTAGCAAGGGCCCGCAGTAATTGGCTCACTGCTGTTGCAGATACCCTACCATATGAAGTGGCGAAGCTAAGTAATTAAATAAATAAATAAATAAATAATATTGTAATGCGCAAGCATTAGGTGCTAGCAAGTATTGAGTTGAGTTCGTTAATCTAATGTAATGCGCGAGCGTTATAGGCGTTCACGTGTGTAAGTTTAGTCCGTTTGTTATCCGTTGAGTGGCGACTTATAGCGAATCGGTTAGCGTGTGTCTAGTATAAAAGGGATCACAAGCCGCTGTGGTACGAGTTTTGTACGGGAGTTTGTATGAGAATCTCGTATGAGTTTTGTATGAGTCAACGTACTGTTGAGAGGTTAATTAATACAGTTGGACGTTGTTGAAGCTCTGTTTCCTGTGTTTGTGGGCCCTGGGTACGTTACAATATCTTATGCATGCTGTAACTTTGACCTAGCATTTCGTGACAGTGAGTTTCCTTTCGCTCAAGCGGAAGTATTTGACTTCGTCCGAAGTTTCACCATATAATACCTCGTGTCAACCGCGTCAATATGTTTTATCCCGATCTGACTCTCAGTTTCTGGGTCTTTCTCACAGCCACGATAACATTCAGCACTGTGACAGGTAAGATAATTCCCAATAATCACGGGTCAGCGAAGGTCTAATAAACAAAACCCAAGTTCCCTCTGCAGTATTTTTGGCCTGCGGCCCGATTTTACCATTTGCATAAAGGAACATTCCTTCGCTCAAGCGAGAACCGCGGAAGGAATTCACTTTGTTGGAAATTTTACCTCTGCCTCATGGTCAACCGCGTCAATATGTCCTACCCATATCTGACCCTCAATTTCTGGGTCTTTATTGCAGCCACAATAACATTCAACACTGTGACAGGTAAGATTCCCACCATTTCAGAATTGATCGATCTGATAAAGGACAGATAAAAGCTAGCCTGCGAATACAGCCGTCTTCCGTCGGGAAGCAAGCTTGTTTGAACCCCTGAGAGAGCCTCTCTCGGGGGGCTCAAACAAGCTTCCCAACGGAAGACATGAGGGCAGAAATGAGGGACGGTAAGCGGTAGAAAGCGCAGACTGGCACAGGTGCCTTTTGATGCGCCTATCTATTCTGCTGCAACTTTTTAGACAAAAGGAAGCTATGCTAGGTGTTCAGCAATAGGTATTGATTAAAACCGGGACTTTTGACAGCTCAGTTAGAAATGTCATCAAAATGCCCACCACACCCCACTGCTTTCCTAGATTTTGTCACTGTGGCCTCGATCGGATATTTTTGTGGCAGAAATACTGCTGTACAGCGGTATCTCACATCAGTAAACAAAATGGCGATCGAAAACTGGTTATGGACGCTTTATTCTCAAAATCAGCCGATCGATGGCATATTATGGCTTTTTTGCGAGCTGATGAAACCTCCTAATTGCATCTGGAGATGGAACCCACTTTCTAGGCCTTAATTACCTCGCAAACGGCGTAAAACGACGGACAAAGAGTCGATTTTATCGTAGGATGTTGGCAAGTAACCGCTCAAACACAGGATCGAAGTTACACAGCTTCGAAATAGTGTCACGAACAAAACTTGATGCCTTTTGTAAGAGCTTGAATGGAGAAGATACTGACCACACTCAGAGGCAAAAGGAACCAAGGTACGAGCAATATTTTTAGCTTGAAATTTCCAGGAGTTAAAGATGATGAATCAGGCAGCATTTTTAGATGTTGGCAAAATACACTTCTTCGGGTGAACGTGATATATTTCAACATACAAATATTTCTCCACTGTAATCCTCATTACGGACGCTATGTTTAAAAATCGGAAAAATAGACTCTGCGCATGCTCGCGGCCATTTTGTCCCGAATTTCTGCCCATGCGGCTGTATTCGCACGGCTAGATAAAATCCAGTGTGTGCGCGGTCTAAATAAAAGTGTACCTGTAATATACTTGAAAAAGGTATCTAAAATGTACCTTGTTTTACTCACAAAATAATTTACATCCAGAAGTGTACTTTATCATATGTTTGAGCTGCTGTAGACTTCAATCAGATGTCAATCTGCATTTTTAGGGATGCCATCCACTATCTATTTCATGATACGATATGTATTTCCCAGTTGGGAATTAACAAAAAACTATCGACTAATCAGGACTATTTAATGAATAACTTTTATTAACGTGTCAGAAAAGTCTCTAGCATCACTACTAAATGCACCTAACAATGTTAAGTCTGAGGGAAATTGGGGTGGGGGGTGATCAGGCAGATGTGGGGGATTTGATTGCTGTCATGGTCCTCACCTTTGGGAATTTGACCTTGGGTCTCGGCCTCGGGGTGGGATGTTTGAAATTTTAGTGTAAAGGCATTCTTGGCGGCCATCTTGGAAGTGGAAGGTAAGCATTTTATTTAATAATAATAGTGGTGTGCGCTTGCACTTGTTAGTGCTGGCAGTATCATCCTTCTGTTAACTTTAGTATCTTCAAATGGAAGAAAATGCATTTTTTTTTGCCTATTTTATTGCAGAGTGTGCCCCGTCATGGAGTACAAAACCAGATAACCCATTCTATGTTCTGGAAAATAGTGATGCAAGATTTCCCTGGCAGTATAATAGTGATGGGTCCACAATGCAAGGGATAACATGGAAAGTAACTCCAGAAGGCGCTGCCAGCAGCATTCTCATGGGACGACAACTAAAAAACCAGCCCATCGTAATCAGTCCTTCGTACACTGGAAGAATCTCACGAGGTGGAGGTGCTATTCTCACCTTGAAAGCAGTGAAGGTTGCTGACAATGGCAAATATGAGTGTGATGTTGATTTTGGAAGCCTTGATGTTCTCAATCATCAAACTCAGTTAATTGTTGTTGGTAAGTGCGTGTATCCATCAGATGTCCTGAATCTTGCAGACCTTTACCAAGATCCTGCAGGACCCCACAATATCCTACTTCTCTAAGATCTTGCAAGATTCTGGTAAGAGCTTGCAAGTTACAGTATAGATCTTCTGAATTATTGCGCTGTAGGTATACATTACACTACATAGTTTTATACAGTGATAATAGGCCCTTTGCATCAGGCTGGTGAGGACACATGACCAAAATCCACATGACTGAAAATTCATCACAGGCCACAGTACAGTAAGGCTTTTTGAGAATTTGATTTATACTGTAAATGCTAAGAGTCTGACATTTTGAATTTCTACATATTTTTTCATGCTCTTTCTTAACCGTGGGTGATGAATTTTGAGTTGCATAGAAAAAAATTTGTGTTTGGTCACTCTTTGAACTTTGTGGGTTAAAGTTTTACTTTTACTTCTCTCCAGTGCTACCTAAGATAACAGAACAAACCAGTGATTTGACAATAGATGAGGGAAAAGGAGAAATACTGAAGTGCACAGCAAGTGGCAACCCCAAACCAACCGTAGCTTGGTACAAGGACGGAGTAAAGTTAGCATTAGATGATCCATCTAAGACAGATTATGTCATCAACAATGCACAAAGGGAGGACAGAGGAACATACAGATGTGTTGCAACTGTTGCAGCAGGAAGTCTGGGATCCTATACAGCAGAGTATTCTTTGGTTGTTACTGTTAGATGTAAGTTGTGAGAATTTTGCTTTCAGTAGATACAGTAGCCCCCCCGTCATACACTGTGTTATCGTAAAATTACAGTACTGTATATCTTCTGCTTTTTAATATTTTTTTTTTATAACATAGATTTTCACTATGGAAAAAACTAACACATGCACACTGTCATCATCATCACTAGCAAGTGAAAATATGCATCAGCCTGTACCGTTACTCGAGTCGTGATTAAAGACTGATGATTAACGATTTAATAACAAACAACAACAGCGAAAGTTTACATCGTGGTCGAGCTAGGTCGAGGCTCGTTCAAAGTCCAAACTCAAGATCGAGGCTGGTTCCAAGTTCAAACTGAACTTGTCACACAGCCCTTTTGCACCCACCCACTCAATTTATGTACATGTATTTAAATTCTCTGTTAGTACATATAACTATTATTTGGTTGGATCATATAATGTGGAAATCAGAACTGCCGAGGAGGCAGTCTGCACAACAAGTTATGCCCAAATGTAAAGTGGTGGAGGGAAGAAAAAAAAACAAGGTTCCATGTAACTAATTAGAGTATGACGTGGTTGGGGAATTAAAGGTGTAACAATTACTGTGTTATAAATTTTGATATTATGTAGCATTTTCCACTGAGAATAGAATCAGTGGGTGTACTTGATGTATAACTACACAATTGTAGTCTTGTCACATAATAAACTTTTTCAAAGTGGTTGCGTATGCCAGTATCATACATTGTAAAGGGTACAGACGTGTATCTTCTTTAGTTGTGCTGTACAGTTGTCTGGTTCTTAAACTTTTTGTTGCTTCTTACACTTTATCTGTACTCTTCTTTTTATTCCAGTCAAACCTCAGGTTGATGGGCCACCACAAAACAGAACTGTGGATGAAACTAGGGATGTAACATTCAGTTGCAATGCCGTGGGCATTCCTGTTGTAGCATCATACCAATGGTTTGACAAGAATAATAACGTGATCAATGATAATGCAAAGTACACCATCACTCAATCAGGTCAGGAGAGTTTTCTACAAATCAAAAATGTAGGAAAAGATGATGCCGGAGCCTACGCGTGCTCTGGTACCAATGTGCTTGGGGAGGGAAACAGAGCAGCAAGATTCCTCACTGTCAATTGTAAGTATTCCAGACTCTTGTTGGCTCTGCACTAACCTGCTAACTGTCTTGACGAGTAAAAATACAGCCGTATTGCACAACTTTTCGTGTAATAAATTGTTTATTATACGACGAATGAAGCAGGACAAACGTTCTCGCTGCGTGCAAAATGGAACAAAAAAATGACACGTTTGTAAACTTTGCTTGCGAAAAATGATCACGTAAGCTAATAAACCAGTTGATCTGGTTCCTGACGAGTGCAATATGCTCCCATTTTTACACTCGTTTTGGCCCATATTTGCACTCGAAAATGTGAAGTCGTGTAATAAATATATATATTATTTTGTACAGTACATACTCTGGCACAGAAGAGGTCCTAATAATTAAACTAATCATGGGGGAATAAACCAGAGAAAAAGAAGGAATATTTTGGAGGCAGAGATGATATGTCATTGTTTCTAGTTGCTCTAGAATGTACTATTATTTAGGAATAGTCCCAAGTGAATGCCCTTTTGATGCTTTGACAAAATGGTGGATCCCAGATTCTGAATGAGTAGAGCTCCTTGTAATGAACAGAGTTGAGAGTATCACTACTGAAGCATGAACAGTTCTTGTCTTAATTTGATTTTGCAGATAGTCCCAAAGAAGTCACATTGACTGCAAGTCCTGCTGGTGATAAAGATATAGGAGACAGTGTGACATTTACCTGTCAGTCAGATGGATATCCAGTGCCTACCTACTCCTGGAAGTTCAATGGAGACCTCCAAAATTTCAAGGGAAGCAACATGCCTTTCCCAAAGCTAGATAAGAATGATGCAGGGAACTACACTTGTATTGCCAAGAACAACCTTGGAAGCAAGGAGAAAACTATTGTGTTGAATGTGAAGTGTAAGTAGTAATGCTAACAGCAAATGTTGCATCATTGGGAAATTTTGATCAGCGATTCTAGTGCTCTGCTCTGTACACTTGTGTTGGTTATCATGGATTGGGACTTTATTTATTGAACAGATTTACATGATTTTTGGTTTTTTGGTTGGCGAGGGGTTTTACAGTACATGTAAGTTCACCTACCCTCTCCCCTTCCCCAAACAACAACAACAAAAAGAAAGACAGGAAAAAAATTAAAATGCAACCAAGCAAAGAAAGACAAGGATTTTATGGTGTAATTGTGCAGTTTGTCACTAGATAATCTGTCAAATTCTTCGTCTTTCAGATGTTCCTGAAGAAACACAATTCAGCACTGGCACACCCAACAATGAAGTGATCAGAGGGAAAAAAGTGACGCTGACCTGCTCAGCTAAAGGTTACCCCCCACCAACCTTCACCATCAAGAGAAACAATGTTGACGTAAAGACTGATGTCCGTCCAGGTGTACACGTCATTGATAATGTTCAACTGGGTGATGACGAGGCGACGTTTTCATGCACACCAAGAAATGAGAAGGGCCCAGGACCAGAAAAGAATTTCAAACTTGTTGTACTAGGTAAGGTCTTTGACTCCACCAGAAGATTAATTTTTACCAATATTGATCCTCTGGTATCGATGAACACTGTAGTACATACTGTACGGTATCCAAGTGTTTTGTTTCCCATAAGGATCTTGTCTTAACTTTGTTCAGGATCGTACTGGAAGAATAGTGACTTTTGGTCTTTCTTGTATGGGCATTACTGAGCTTGGTCAATAACATGTATACTGTACAATCAACATCTCTCTAAGGCGGACAGCTTGCAGATTTTGTCATTGCCAATTTTCACATGTTTCTCTGTAACTGAACTCTCTCTAAGGCGGACAGTCCATTGTCCAGAGAAGGTAATCGAAGAGAGTCAACATCTTCAAGGGTTTACTTATTTCTTTTTCTTCTTTACCCTCAGTTGCACCTGAATTTGTAGTAGAACCTGCACCACCAGAAACAAAGGTAGAGAGACAAAATAATTCATATTCTTGTCATGCACAAGGAAAACCTGCACCCATCCTCACCTGGCAACTTAATGGCAAGAATCTGACCAGCGTGGCTCCTTACGTAATCACCACAACGATTGTAGTTCAGTCGGATAAGACAGTCCTCTCACAGGGACGTTTAGATATTGTTGGTATCACTTGTAGGCAAAATGGGACTTACACGTGCATTGCAACAAACAGTGCTGGAACAGGAAGCATAACAACAGAGCTTACTGTGCGACGTGAGTATATCCGGCTTCTACTGTAATATAATTGTAATTTCTGTTTTACATTTGATTTACCCAATTATGTACCCAATTAACCATCTACTGAACTCTGTACGGTTGGGACTTCTTCACTTGGCTCAGTGGAATTTCAACAACATTTGATCACGTCTCGTTTGAAGCTGAATTCATGCGAAAAGTTAACTCAAACCTAACCCTAACCCTAAAGAATAAAATGAAGACTAAGAAAGAACAACAAGAAAAGGCATAACATCCTACTGAGCTGTGTGAACGAGTACGATCTGTATTGTACTGTATGTCCCTTTCTTATGAGTGAAAAAAATTACCTGTCGGGTCTTTTCTCTGCGTGAAAGCATTGGCGTGCATTCAGTTGTCCTAACAGTCGCAAAATGAAACCAGTTAATTCTTAACCCAGGATCAAAACAGTTTAGTTGATCTTTGCATGCTATGCAGTAGATTTGAGGAGATCGGACTGTTTGTCAAGCCTTCATGTATTAACTTGTGGAGCAAGAGGACAGCAAAGTAACTAGCCCGGCAAACTAACTAGAGTTTTTATTTTCCTTTCCTTTAAAATACGGCTGAGAACTAACATGTGAACTTACTGTTGGTAAATTTTGATTGTGATTGCAAACGAATGAACAGAATAGAAGTATAAATAAAAGAATTATTAGCGATTAAAAAAAAAAAATTATTGGCCCAAATTGCAAACTGTTAGAGCAGACACAAGAGTAAAGCAGTTAAGACAAGCAGCATGGCCGACTATGCTCACATCTTCTCCCAAAAATATGCACCGAAAATTCACTATTGCAGCAATAACTATCTACAGTACAAGGAGGCTGGTTTCTAGTGGGTTTAGGGAAGTGGGAATAAATATTCTTGTCCATTTGTCGCTTTTAGATTATAAATTGTTTCTTACAAAACATATGGTTCTCTTTTGTAATTCTGACAACCGTGAAACAAAAGAACTCTTTGTTTAATAGCCAATAGATCTCTGGTTGGCACATTAATTGATAACAATTTACAGGTGATGGAGTGTGATCACTAAAAAGGTATATTTGTCATCCTTCTGTTAAATTTAGTATCTTATGCTGTACCTGCCAACATTTTTCGATTTCAAGGCATGAGATTTTTTCAGAATTGCGGGGGTGAGGAAGGGGGGTTTGGTACGAGCGCCTGAAAGGCACCAGCTTCTTGGGGGGTCAGGGAAAATTTTGAAATCTAAGTCTCCCTGAAATGGCATTTCCTTCATTTTCGTGGTAGTTTTTAGCCAAATTTAAGCGGTTTAAATCAGTTATTTTGTAATAGCCAGCCAGGTGCGAGAAATTGGTCCACAGGCATGAGTTGGCGTGAGATCGAAATTTCGACCCGCAGACGTCAGAGATGGCAGGTTATAGTATCTTCAAATGGAGGAAAATGCCTGGCATTTTTTTTACTTATTTTATTGCAGAGTGTGCCCCATCATGGCGTACAAAACCAGATAACCCATTCTATGTTCTGGAAAATAGTGATGCAAGATTTTGCTGGGAGTATAATAGTTATAGGTCCACAATGCAAGGGATAACATGGAAGGTAACTCCAGAAGGTACTCTCAGCAGCACTAACATGGGAGGACAACTAAATAACCAGCCCATTGTAATCAGTCCTTCATACACTGGAAGAATCTCACGAGGTGGAGGTGCTATTCTCACCTTGAAAGCAGTGAAGGTTGCTGACAATGGCAAATATGAGTGTGATATTGATTTTGGAGGCCTTGATGTTCTCCAACATCAAACTCAGTTGGTTGTTGTTGGTAAGTGCATGTATCCATGAGTTTATATTCTCTAAAGCAAGTTATCCCTCAATAATTATTGCTGTATGTGTATATATACCTACTCAGTATATAATAGCTGCAGGTCCTAATGCATCAGGCTGGGTCGTACTGCATGACCAATTAAAACCCACCACCTGACTGAAAATTCATCCCGTTTTTGATAATTTGATCTATAAAATATGCTATATAGAGCCAGCTGACATTTTGCGTTCCTACATATTTTTTCACACTCTTAATGTCTATTTCTGACACTCAAAAAGCCTTCCGTGCTGAATTTTGAGTCACATCATGGAAAAGTTTGTCTCTGGTCACTCTTGGAACTTTGTGGGTTAAAGTTTTACTTTTACTTCTCTCCAGTGCAACCTCAGATAACAGAAAAAACCAACGATTTGACAATAGATGAGGGAAAAGGAGAAATACTGAAGTGCACAGCAAGTGGCAACCCCAAACCAACCGTAGCTTGGTACAAGGACGGAATAAAGTTAACATTAGATGATCCATCTAAGACAGATTTTATCATCAACAATGCACAAAGGGAGGATAGCGGAACATACAGATGTGTTGCAACTGTTGCGGCAGGAAGTCTGGGATCCTATACGTCAGAGTATTCTTTGGTTGTTGCTGTTAGATGTAAGTTGTGAGAATTTTGCTTTCAGTAGATACTAGCAGTACATACCTGGTTGCATTTTCAAGATCCCCCCCCCCCCCCCCCCTTGTATACAGTGCATTAGAAGGTTAAAGTAAAATTACAGTATATCATTCTGCTCTTTAAAGATCTTGTAATGTAGGTAGATTTTTACTTCAAAACTATGGAAAAAGAAGCAGATAAAGCAATACTCATCTGTCATCATCATCACTAGCAAGTGAAATATACATCAGCCCATTTTGCACCCACCCACCCACTCAATTTATATGTACATGTATTTAAATATTCTCTGTAAGTGCATATAACACTATAATTTAGTTGGGTCGAATAATAATTATAGCTAGAGGACCCAATACTTTTAATTATTAATAATTATTTTAATTGATAATTATTAATTAATAATATTATTGTGAAAGTCAGAACTGCTGAGTATGCAGTCTGCACAACAAGTTATGGCAAAAGTGAAAAGTGGCGGAGAGAAGAAAAAAAAAACAAGATTCCATGTATTAAACTTAGAGTATGGCATGGACACACTTTATTATTATAAATTTTGGTATTATGTAGGACTGTCCCCTGAGAAAGGAATGCAACGCTAGTGCAAATTGATCAGTGTGTGTACTTGATGTAACTACATGTATTCTTGTCACGTAATAAAATTTCTTACAATTTCTTGCATATGCCAGTATCATACATTGTAAATGGTACAGTGTATCTTCTCAAGTTGTACTGTACAGTTGTCTGTTTTTTTTTTTTTATCTTTTTGTTGCTCTGGCTTACACTTTATCTGTACTATTCTTTCTATCTCAGTCAAACCTCGGGTTGATGGGCCACCACAAAACAGAACTGTGGATGAAACTAGGGATGTAACATTCAGTTGCAGTGCTGTGGGCATTCCTGTTGTAGCATCATACCAATGGTTTGACAAGAATAATAATGTGATCAATGATAATGCAAAGTACACCATCACTCAATCAGGCCAGGAGAGTTCTCTACGAATCAGAAATGTGGGAAAAGATGATGCCGGAGCCTACGCGTGCTCTGGTACCAAGGGGGAGGGAAACAGAGCACCAAGATTCCTCACTGTCAATTGTAAGTATATTCCAGACTCTTGTTGGCTCCTGCACTAAACCTGGTAACTGTCTTACATTTGTGCCTTGTTGTCTCCCATAACTGCTCATGTCAATATCCTTGTTGTTTGTTTGTCTGGAATTTAAGAAACATGCACACACAACATTAACAAAGCACACTGCCAGAGTAAGGTTTTATATATATATATATATATATATATAAGGCAGTATATATATATATATATATATATATTTATATATATACATATATATATATATACAGTTGTTTCAAAAAAGGTTGACCCTCAATAGATACCAAATAGGCAAATACCACGACCGAAAAAGGATATTGGTGAAACAGACGAAATGATATGAATCTGGTGATATTCACGTTCAAATAAGTCACGTTGTGTGCCTAGAGTGTCAACTTTGTTGGAGAATAATTTATTTGCCTGAAATTCTCAGCTATTCAGTAAACTAGCTTAAATTATATATATATATACACAGTCGTTACAAAAAAGGTTGACCCTCAAAAAATAGCAAATAGGCAAATACCACGACCGAAAGGGATATTGGAATTTAAGAAGCACGCACACACAACATTAACAAAGCAAAGACAACAATAACAAAGCAAAGCAAAGAATGACAAGGATTTTATGGTGTAATTAATTGTGCAGTTTGTCACTATAGATAATCTGTCAAATTCTTCGTCTTTCAGATGTTCCTGAAGAAACACAATTCAGCACTGGCACACCCAACAATGAAGTGATCAGAGGGAAAAAAGTGACGCTGACCTGCTCAGCTAAAGGTTACCCCCCACCAACCTTCACCATCAAGAGAAACAATGTTGACGTAAAGACTGATGTCCGTCCAGGTGTACACGTCATTGATAATGTTCAACTGGGTGATGACGAGGCGACGTTTTCATGCACACCAAGAAATGAGAAGGGCCCAGGACCAGAAAAGAATTTCAAACTTGTTGTACTAGGTAAGGTCTTTCGCTCCACCAGAAGATTAATTTTACCAATATTGATCCTCTGGTGTCGATGAACACTAGTACATACTGTACAGTATCCAAGTGTTTTTGTTTCCCATAAGGATCTTGTCTTAACTTTGTTCAGGATCGTACTGGAAGAATAGTGACTTTCGGTCTTTCTTGTATGGGCATTGCTGAAGCAGCTTGGTCAATAACATGTATACTGTACAATCAACATCTCTCTAAGGCGGACAGCTTGCAGATTTTGTCATTGCCAATTTTCACATGTTTCTCTGTAACTGAACTCTCTCTAAGGCGGACAGTCCATTGTCCAGAGAAGGTAATCGAAGAGAGTCAACATCTTGGGTTTACTTATTTCTTTTTCTTCTTTACTTTCAGTTGCACCTGAATTTGTAGTAGAACCTACACATCGTGAAGCAAGAGTAGAGAGGGAAAATATTTCATATTCTTGTCATGCACAAGGAAAACCTGTACCCATCCTCACCTGGCAACTTAACGGCAAGAATCTGACCAGCGTGGCTCCTTACGTAATCACCACGACGATTGTAGCTCAGTCGGATAAGACAGTCATCTCACAGGGATTTTTAGATATTGTTGGTATCACTTGTAGGCAAAATGGGACTTACACGTGCATTGCAACAAACAGTGCTGGAACAGGAAGCAGAACAACAGAGCTTACTGTGCGAGGTGAGTATATCCGGCTGCTGCTGTAATATTGTAATTTGTGCTTTTGTTTTTGATATACCCAATTAACCGTCTACTGAACTCTGTACGGTCGGGACTTCTTCACTTGGCTCAGTGGAGTTTCAACAACATCACGTCTCGTTTGGAGCAGAATTCATGCGACTCAAACCTAACCCTAACCCTAAAGAATAAAATGAAGAGTAAGAAAGAACAACAAGAAAAGGCATAACATCCTACTGAGCTGTGTGAACGAGTACGATCTGTTTAATGTACTGTATGTCCCTTTCTTATGAGTGAAAAAAAATTACCTGTCGGGTCTTTTCTCTGCGTGAAAGCATTGGCATGCATTCAGTTGTCCTAACAGATGCAAAATGAAACCAGTTAATTCTTAACCCAGGATCAAAACAGTTTAGTTGATCTTTGCATGCTATGCAGTAGATTTGAGGAGATCGGACTGTTTGTCAAGCCTTCGTGTATTAACTTGTGGAGGAAGAGGACAGCGGAAAGTAACTAGCCCGGCAAACTAACTAGAGTTTTTATTTTCCTTTCCTTTAAAATACGGCTGAGAACTAACGTGTAAACTTACTGTTGGTAAATTTTAATTGTGATTGCAAACGAATGAACAGAATAGAAGTATAAATAAAAGAATTATTAGCAATTAAAAAAATAATTATTGGCCCAAATTGCAAACTGTTAGAGCAGACACAAGAGTAAAGCAGTAGACAATTGGCATGGCCGACTGTGCTCACGTATAAGGCGTCTTCTTTCAAAAAGAAAAATGTCACATAACATACGTGCCCCAAAATGTACGTGAGTTGGTGTGAGATCAAAGTTTTTGACCCGCAGGCGTGAGACTCACGCCTAAGGCGTGAGAGTTTGCAGGTATAGTATCTTCAAATGGAGGAAAATACATGGCATTTTTTGACCTGTTTTATTGCAGAGTGTGCCCCATCATGGCGTACCAAACCAGATAACCCATTTTATGTTCTGGAAAATAGTGATGCAAGATTTCCCTGGCAGTATAATAGTTATAGGTCCACGATGCAAGGGATAACATGGAAAGTAACTCCAGAAGGTGCTCTCAGCAGCACTAACATGGGACGACAGCTAAACAACAGGTCCATCGTAATCAGTTCTTCATACACTGGAAGAATCTCACGAGGTGGAGGTGCTATCCTCACCTTGAAAGCAGTGAAGGTTGCTGACAATGGCAAATATGAGTGTGATGTTGATTTTGGAGGCCTTGATGTTCTCAATCATCAAACTCAGTTGGTTGTTGTTGGTAAGTGCATGTATCCATGAGTTTATTCTCTAAAGCAAGTTATCCCTCAATAATTATTGCTGTATGTGTATATACCTACTCAGTATATAATAGCTGCAGGTCCTAATGCATCAGGCTGGGTCATACTGCATGACCAAAACCCACCACCTGACTGAAAATTCATCCCGTTTTTTCCGATAATTTGATCTATAAAATATGCTATGAGCCAGCTGACATTTTGCGTTCCTACATATTTTTTCACACTCTTAATGTCTATTTCTGACACTCAAAAAGCCTTCCGCGCTGAATTTTGAGTCACATCATGGAAAAAGTTTGTGTCTGGTCACTCTTGAAACTCTGTGGGTTAAAGTTTTACTTTTACTTCTCTCCAGTGCTACCTAAGATAACAGAAAAAACCAGCGATTTGACAATAGATGAGGGAAAAGGAGAAATACTGAAGTGCACAGCAAGTGGCAACCCCAAACCAACCGTAGCTTGGGACAAGGACAGAATAAAGTTAACATTAGATGATCCATCTAAGACAGATTTTATCATCAACAATGCACAAAGGGAGGACAGCGGAACATACAGATGTGTTGCAACTGTTGCGGCAGGAAGTCTGGGATCCTATACGTCAGAGTATTCTTTGGTTGTTGCTGTTAGATGTAAGTTGTGAGAATTTTGCTTTCAGTAGATACTAGCAGTACATAGCTGGTTGCATTTTCAAGATCCCCCCCCCCCCCCCCCCACCCCTGTAGACTGTGCATTAGAAGGTTAAAGTATAATTACAGTATATCACTCTGCTCTTTAAAGATCTTGTAATCCAGGTAGATGTTTACTTCAAAACTATGGAAAAAGAAGCAGATAAAGCAATGCTCATTTGTCATCATCATCACTAGCAAGTGAAATATACATCAGCCCATTTTGCACCCACCCACTCAATTTATATGTACATGTATTTAAATATTCTCTGTAAGTGCATATAACACTATAATTTAGTTGGGTCGAATAATAATTATAGCAATATTTTTAATTATTAATAATTATTTTAATTGATAATTATTAATTAATAATATTATTGTGAAAGTCAGAACTCCCGAGTATGCACTCTGCACAACAAGTTATGACCCAAGTGAAAAGTGGTGGAGAGAAGAAAAAAAAACAAGATTCCAATGTAACTTAGAGTATGGCATGGACACACTTTATTATTATAAATTTTGATATTATGTAGGACTGTCCCCTGAGAAAGGAATGTAACGCTAGTGCAAATTGATCAGTGTGTGTACTTGATGTAACTACACGTATTCTTGTCACGTAATAAAATTTCTTACAATTTCTTGCGTATGCCAGTATCATACATTGTAAATGGTACAGTGTATCTTCTCTAGTTGTGATGTACAGTTGTCTGGTTCTTAATCCTTTTGTTGCTTCTTACACTTTATCTGTGCTCTTCTTTTTATTCCAGTCAAACCTCGGGTTGATGGGCCACCACAAAACAGAACTGTGGATGAAACTAGGGATGTAACATTCAGTTGCAATGCTGTGGGCATTCCTGTTGTAGCGTCATACCAATGGTTTGACAAGAATAATAATGTGATCAATGATAGTGCAAAGTACACCATCACTCAATCAGGCCAGGAGAGTTTTCTACGAATCAAAAACATAGGAAAAGATGATGCCGGAGCCTATGCGTGCTCTGGTACCAATGTGCTTGGGGAGGGAAACAGAGCAGCAAGATTCCTCACTGTCAATTGTAAGTATTCCAGACTCTTGTTGGCTCCTGCACTAAACCTGCTAACTGTCTAACATTTGTGCCTTGTTGTCTCCCATAACTGCTCATGTCAATATCCTTGTTGTTTGTTTGTCTGGAATTTAAGAAACATACACACACAACATTAACAAAGCACACTGCCAGAGTAAGGTTTTGGTTTCAAACCCACTTTAAATATCATGCAGTATATATATATATATTTATTACACGACTTCACATTTTCGAGTGCAAATACGGGCCAAAACGAGTGCAAAGATGGGAGCGTATTGCACTCGTCAGGAACCAGATCAACTGGTTTATTAGCTTACGTGATCAGTTTTCGCAAGCAAAATTTACGAACGCGTCATTTTTTGTTCCATTTTGCGCGCGGCGAGAATGTTTGCCCTGCTTCGTTTGTCGTGTAATAATATATATATATATATATATATATATATATATATATATATATATATATATATATATATATATATATATATATATATATATATATATATATATATATATATATATATATATATATATATATATATATATATATATATATATATATATATATATATATATATACACAGTCGTTTCAAAAAAGGTTGACCCTCAAAAAATAGCAAATAGGCAAATACCACGACCGAAAGGGATATTGGAGTTTGTGATTAATTTAAACTTGGAATTTAAGAAGCACGCACACACAACATTAACAAAACAAAGAAACACAAGGATTTTATGGTGTTATTGTGCAGTTTGTCACTAGATAATCTGTCAAATTCTTCGTCTTTCAGATGTTCCTGAAGAAACACAATTCAGCACTGGCACACCCAACAATGAAGTGATCAGAGGGAAAAAAGTGACGCTGACCTGCTCAGCTAAAGGTTACCCCCCACCAACCTTCACCATCAAGAGAAACAATGTTGACGTAAAGAATGATGTCCGTCCAGGTGTACACGTCATTGATAATGTTCAACTGAGTGATGACGAGGCGTCGTTTTCATGCACACCAAGAAATAAGAAGGGTACAGGACCAGAAAAGAATTTCAAACTTGTTGTACTAGGTAAGGTCTTTCGCTCCACCAGAAGATTAATTTTTACCAATATTGATCCTTTGGTGTCGATGAACACTAGTACATACTGTACGGTATCCAAGTGTTTTTTCCCGTAAGGATCTTAATAACTTTGTTCAGGATCGTACTTGAAGAATAGTGACTTTCGGTCTTTTTTGTATGGGCATTGCTGAAGCAGCTTGGTCAATAACATGTATACTGTACAATCAACATCTCTCTAAGGCGGACAGCTTGCAGATTTTGTCATTGCCAATTTTCACATGTTTCTCTGTAACTGAACTCTCTCTAAGGCGGACAGTCCATTGTCCAGAGAAGGTAATCGAAGAGAGTCAACATCTTGGGTTTACTTATTTATTTTTCTTCTTTACTTTCAGTTGCACCTGAATTTGTAGTAGAACCTACACATCGTGAAGCAAGAGTAGAGAGGGAAAATATTTCATATTCTTGTCATGCACAAGGAAAACCTGTACCCATCCTCACCTGGCAACTTAACGGCAAGAATCTGACCAGCGTGGCTCCTTACGTAATCACCACGACGATTGTAGCTCAGTCGGATAAGACAGTCATCTCACAGGGATTTTTAGATATTGTTGGTATCACTTGTAGGCAAAATGGGATTTACACGTGCATTGCAACAAACAGTGCTGGAACAGGAAGCAGAACAACAGAGCTTACTGTGCGAGGTGAGTATATCCGGCTGCTGCTGTAATATTGTAATTTCTGTTTTGCGTTTGATATACCCAATTATGTACCCAATTCACCATCTACTCTGTACGGTTGGGACTTCTTCACTTGGCTCAGTGGAATTTCAACAACATCACGTCTCGTTTGGAGCTGAATTCATGCGAAAAGTTAACTCAAACCTAACCCTAACCCTAAAGAATAAAATGAAGACTAAGAAAGAACAACAAGAAAAGGCGTAACATCCTAGTAAGCCACGTGAACGAGTACGATCTGTATTGTACTGTACGTCCCTTTCTTATGAGTGAAAAAAATTACCTGTCGGGTCTTTTCTCTGCGTGAAAGCATTGGCATGCATTCAGTTGTCCTAACAGACGCAAAATGAAACCAGTTAATTCTTAACCCAGGATCAAAACAGTTTAGTTGATCTTTGCATACTATGCAGTAGATTTGAGGAGATCGGACTGTTTGTCAAGCCTTCGTGTATTAACTTGTGGAGGAAGAGGACAGCGCAAACTAACTAGCCCGGCAAACTAACTAGAGTTTTTATTTTCCTTTCCTCTAAAATATGGCTGAGAACTAACGTGTGAATTTACTGTTGGCAAATTTTGATTTTGATTGCAAACGAATGTGCAGAATAGAAGTATAAATAAAAGAATTATTAGCGATTAAAAAAAAATCATCGGCCCAAATTGCAAACTGTTAGAGCAGACACAAGAGTAAAGCAGTAGACAATCGGCATGGCCGACTGTGCTCACGTATAAGGCGTCTTCTTCCAAAAAGAAAAACGTCACATAACATACGTGCCCCAAAATGTACCGAAAATGCACTATTGCAGCGATAACTATCTACAGTACAAGTAGACTGGTTCCTAGTGGGTTTAGGGAAGCGGGAATAAATATTATTGTCCATTTTTCGCTTTTAGATTATAAATTGTTCTTACGAACCATATGGTTCTTTTTTGTAATTCTGCCGACCGTGAAACAAAAGAACTCATTGTTTAATAGCCAATAGATCTCTGGTTGGCACTTAATTGATAACAATTTACAGGTGATGGAGTGTGATCACTAAAGAGGTATATTTGTCGCACGGCCCAGTCTTGTTTAGTTCAGGCAACATGCACAGTCAGATGCATTTTCAAGTTTTCATGATACAGGCTAAACTCCAAAATTCACTGAGACAACTTTAAATTCTGCACACCACTACAGAACACATCCGATATTAGAAACGTGACTCAATCAGTTTTGCACAGTCAAAGACAATCTTCAACACCAATTTACTCCACACCTCCTTTTCATAGAGAAGATTTGGTACTAGTTCAAAATACAATTTCTTGTATTTATGGCATTCTCTAGCAGACTGACTGATTGTTTACATGCATAGCAGGCTTCAAATTTTACACAGGAGCAGCTTGCACTTGTTAGTGCTGGCAATATCATCCTTCTGAGTATCTTATACTTGCAAACATTTTTCGATTGGAAGGCGTGAGGTTTTTTCAGAATTGCGGGGGTGAGGAAGGGGGTTTGGTACAAGCGCCTGAAAGGCGCCAGCTTCTAGGGAGGTCCAGGAAAAGTTTGAAATCTAAGTCTCCCTGAAATGGCATTTCATTCACTTTCGTGGTAGTTTTTAGCCAAATTTAAGCGGTTTAAATCGGTTTTTTTGTAATAGCCAGCCAGGCGCGAGAAATTGGTCCGCAGGCATGAGTTGGCGTGAGATCGAAATTTTCGACCCGCAGGCGTGAGAGATGGCAGGTTATAGTATCTTCAAATGGAGGAAAATGCCTGGCATATTTTTTACTTATTTTATTGCAGGGTGTACCCCATCATGGCGTACAAAACCAGATAACCCATTCTATGTTCTGGAAAATAGTGATGCAAGATTTCCCTGGCAGTATAATAGTTATAGGTCCACAATGCAAGGGATAACATGGAAGGTAACTCCGGAAGGTGCTCTCGGCAGCACTAACATGGGACGACAGCTAAACAACAGGCCCATCGTAATCAGTTCTTCATACACTGGAAGAATCTCACGAGGTGGAGGTGCTATCCTCACCTTGAAAGCAGTGAAGGTTGCTGACAACGGCAAATATGAGTGTGATGTTGATTTTGGAGGCCTTGATGTTCTCAATCATCAAACTCAGTTGGTTGTTGTTGGTAAGTGCATGTATCCATGAGTTTATTCTCTAAAGCAAGTTATCCCTCAATAATTATTGCTGTATGTGTATATACCTACTCAGTATATAATAGCTGCAGGTCCTAATGCATCAGGCTGGGTCATACTGCATGACCAATTAAAACCCACCACCTGACTGAAAATTCATCCCGTTTTTGATAATTTGATCTATAAAATATGCTATATAGAGCCAGCTGACATTTTGCGTTCCTACATATTTTTTCACACTCTTAATGTCTATTTCTGACACTCAAAAAGCCTTCCGTGCTGAATTTTGAGTCACATCATGGAAAAGTTTGTCTCTGGTCACTCTTGGAACTTTGTGGGTTAAAGTTTTACTTTTACTTCTCTCCAGTGCTACCTCAGATAACAGAAAAAACCAACGATTTGACAATAGATGAGGGAAAAGGAGAAATACTGAAGTGCACAGCAAGTGGCAACCCCAAACCAACCGTAGCTTGGTACAAGGACGGAATAAAGTTAACATTAGATGATCCATCTAAGACAGATTTTATCATCAACAATGCACAAAGGGAGGACAGCGGAACATACAGATGTGTTGCAACTGTTGCGGCAGGAAGTCTG
The DNA here is from genome assembly GCA_964036295.1 of Plumapathes pennacea. Lineage (NCBI taxonomy): Eukaryota > Metazoa > Cnidaria > Anthozoa > Antipatharia > Myriopathidae > Plumapathes > Plumapathes pennacea. The sequence goes on from OZ038466.1 coordinate 1,417,084, forward strand.
GGATCCTATACGTCAGAGTATTCTTTGGTTGTTACTGTTAGATGTGAGTTGTGAGAATTTTGCTTTCAGTAGATATTAGCAGTAGCTGGTTGCATATCTACAAGATCCCTCCCCCTCCCCCCCCCCCCGTACACTGTGCATTAGAAGGTTAAAGTAAAATTACAGTATATCATTCTGCTCTTTAAAGATCTTGTAATCCAGGTAAATTTTTACTTTAAAACTATGGAAAAAGAAGCAGATAATGCATGCACATCGCTCATCATATCATCACTAGCAAGTGAAATATACAGCAATTTATATGTGCATGTATTTAAATTCTTTGTTACATATATACTATAATTTGATTGGGTTATTATAACAGTTGTACAAATGACCCAATTATCAATTGTTAATCATTTATATTGGTGGAGGGAATAGAAAACAAAACAAGGTTCCATGTAACTTAGAGTATGGAGTGGTTGGGGAAATAAAGGTTAACATACTGTGTTATAAATTTTGATATTATGTAGCATTGTCCACTGAGAAAGGAATGTAACCCTAGTGCAAATTGATCAGTGTGTGTACTTGATGTATACGCCAGTATCATACATTATAAATGGTACAATGTATCTTCTCTAGTTGTGATGTACAGTTGTCTGGTTCTTAATCCTTTTGTTGCTGCTTACACTTTATCTGTACTTAATTTCTTTTTATTTTAGTCAAACCTCGGGTTGATGGGCCACCACAAAACAGAACTGTGGATGAAACTAAAGATGTAACATTCAGTTGCAATGCTGTGGGCATTCCTGTTGTAGCATCATACCAATGGTTTGACAAGAATAATAACGTGATCAATGATAATGCAAAGTACATCATCACTCAATCAGGCCAGGAGAGTTTTCTACGAATCAAAATTGTTGGAAAAGATGATGCCGGAGCCTATGTATGCTCTGGTACCAATGTGCTTGGGGAGGGAAACAGAGCAGCAAGATTCCTCACTGTCAATTGTAAGTATTCCAGACTCTTGTTGGCTCTACACTAACCTGCTAACTGTCTTGCATTTGTGCTTTGTCTCCCATAACTACTCATGTCAATATCTTTGTTGTTTGTTTGTCTGGTATTTAATTTAATTTCACGTTCCCTACATTTCAACAACCCGACCACAACCGCATTTTAGCGCTGCAACATGTTATCACGCACTAACATGCACAATTTCTTATTACAATCATATTCGCCAGTTTTTCACCCCCGTAACCCCATATATAACTCACCTATTATTAATTTCCACACATTAGGACAGGGGTCAAAATACCCGCAATACAATATTGATATTATATTGATAATATGATATGATGATATGATATAGAGAATATTACACGGCGGCGCGAAGATATGAATTTTATTTTCGAGTGGTAAAAACAATATTTTACGAACGAGCGCTTCGCGAGTGAGTAAAATATTGTTTTTACCACGAGCAAATAAAATCCATATCTTCAAGCCGCCGTGTAATTTTCTTTTTATTATATTAGGCACGAGTGTTTTACGAGAAATTGCACAAACAACCGTGCAAAAGCGGGAAATGATGCCAACGATATCCTCACTAGTGAGGATATGGAAAATACGGCACTCGGGTCCCGGATGTAGCTTCGTATGGATTTTACGCACGGTATATTTTCCAGTAAAACACTCGTGTCTATATAATAAATATTGATAACAGTCAATCCCAAAAAGGTTGTCCAGTTGAAATATATATTTAGGCAATTATATCTATCACGTGAACACTGAAAAACGCTATATAACTAAAGAAATACATTAAGTCAGCATGTTCATATAATTTTATGGTTGCCAGTCCTTAGAATGGTAAAACCAAGAGCCTTTGGAGTGTTTCCAGTTTAAAACACGATAGTTTTATTAGGTGGTCACGTGACAGATATATTTGTATATTTATATATCTAGACTGGACAACCTTTTCGGGATTGACTGTATATATATAATTATATATATATTATATTGTACAGTACATACTCTGGTACAGAAGAGGTCCAAATAATTAAACTAATCATGGGGGAATAAACCAGAGAAAAAGAAGGAATATTTTGGAGGCAGAGATGATATGTCATTGTTTCTAGTTGCTCTAGAATGTACTCTTATTTAGGAATAGTCCCAAGTGAATGCACCGGCCTTTAGTGCACTTTTGATGCTTTCACGATATGGTGGATCACAGATTTCTTATTGAGTAGAGCCCCTTGTAATGAACAGGGTTGAGAGTATCACTATTGAAGCATGAACAGTTCTTGTCTTAATTTGATTTGCAGATAGTCCCAAAGAAGTCACATTGACTGCAAGTCCTGCTGGTGATAAAGATATAGGAGACAGTGTGACATTTACCTGTCAGTCAGATGGATACCCAGTGCCTACCTACTCCTTGAAGTTCAATGGAGACTTCCAAAATTTCAAGGGAAGCAACATGCCTTTCCCAAAGCTGGATAAGAATGATGCAGGGAACTACACTTGCATTGCAAAGAACAACCTTGGAAACAAGGAGAAAACTATTTTGTTGAATGTGAAGTGTAAGTAGTAATGCTAACAGCAAATGTTGCATCATTGGGAAATTTTGATCAGCGATTCTAGTGCTCTGCTCTGTACACTTGTGTTGGTTATCATGGATTGGAACTTTTTATTTATTGAACAGATTTACAGGATTTTTGGTTTTTTGGTTGGTGAGGGGTTTTACAGTACATGTAAGTTCACCTACCCTCTCCCCTTCCCCAAACAACAAATTTACAAGAAAGACAGGGAAAAAAAATAAAATGCAACCAAGCAAAGAAAGTCGAGGATTTTATGGTGTAATTGTGCAGTTTGTCACTAGATAATCTGTCAAATTTTTCGTCTTTCAGATGGTCCTGAAGAAACACAATTCAGCACTGGCACACCCAACAATGAAGTGATCAGAGGGAAGAAAGTGACGCTGACCTGCTCAGCTAAAGGTTACCCCCCACCAACCTTCACCATCAAGAGAAACAATGTTGACGTAAAGACTGATGTCCGTCCAGGTGTACACGTCATTGATAATGTTCAACTGGGTGATGACGAGGCGACGTTTTCATGCACACCAAGAAATGAGAAGGGCACAGGACCAGAAAAGAATTTCAAACTTGTTGTACTAGGTAAGATCTTTGGCTCCACCTGAAGATTGATTAATTTTTACCAATATTGATCCTCTGGTGTCAATGAACACTGTAGTACATACTGTACGGTATCCAAGTGTTTTTGTTTCCCATAAGGATCTTATTAACTTTGTTCAGAAGATTAATTTTTACCAATATTGATCCTCTGTTGTCAATGAACACTGTAGTACATACTGTACGGTATCCAAGTGTTTTTGTTTCCCATAAGGATCTTCTTAAGGTGATTCCCTCGGAAAAGAATCTGTCATAGATTTGTAATTGTACAACGACTCAAGTGGGTCACAATGATGCAATAAAAACAAGGGGTCACCGTGCTCGTTTTTACGGCACAAGCTGACGAATATGGTGTTCTAGCGTCTGTTGCGCTCACCTCGGTACTGGGAAATAAGGTCAATGATTTTCGATGCAGTCTGAAATATCACCAAACTCTCAACTTTATTCTATTGACTATTCACCTATGTCACAGAAAAATGTATGTGAATAGCTGTAAATTTATTTTAAGAACAAAAATTGGTGGGAAGTTGATTGCCCGATCCGTAGCCCGATCCGTTGGTTGCCCGATCCGTAGCATTTCTTTCAACTGCGTAAAATCTGCTCATAGATTTCTGCTTATTTTTTCCTGTTTTACTGGGGACACTGTTCTTATTAAAATTATGGAATAAAAAATGGGGGTCACCGTGCTCGTTTTTGCGCATTTGTCAGGAAAAGGTGAATATTCACTTCAAAATACGTCTTTCCGAGAGGGGACTGGGACGAGTTTCAACTTTTGAGGTGGCTGCTCCCACAAGGAACGACGAAAAATAAAACTTATTTGCGTAAAGAATATAAAGAGCTTTCGATCTTGATATTTCGGTGGTTCTCAATGTCCACCATCTCAAAAGTATTATGCGCACTAATGCGCAGTGCAAAACTAGGGAATCACCTTAACTTTGTTCAGGATCGTACTGGAAGAATAGTGACTTTGGTCTTTCTTGTATGGGCATTGCTGAAGCAGCTTGGTCAATAACATGTATACTGTACAATCAACATCTTTCTAAGGCGGACAGCTTGCAGATTTTGTCATTGCCAATTTTCACATGTTTCTCTGTAACTGAACTCTCTCTAAGGCGGACAGTCCATTGTCCAGAGAAGGTAATTGAAGAGAGTCAACATCTTGGGTTTACTTATTTCTTTTTCTTCTTTACCCTCAGTTGCACCTGAATTTGTAGTAGAACCTGCACCGCCAGAAACAAAAGTACAGAGGGAAAATATTTCGTATTCTTGTCATGCACAAGGAAAACCTGCACCCATCCTCACCTGGCAACTTAACGGCAAGAATCTGACCAGCGTGGCTCCTTATGTAATCACCACGAAGATTGTAGCTCAGCGGGATAAGACGATCATCTTACAGGGACGTTTAGATATTGTTGGTATCACTTGGAGGCAAAATGGAACTTACACGTGCATTGCAACAAACAGTGCTGGAACAGGAAGCAGAACAACAGAGCTTACTGTGCGACGTGAGTATATCTCGCTTTTACTGTAATATTGTAATTTGTGTTTTTGTGTTTGATATACCCAATTATGTACCCAATTAACCATCTACTGAACTCTGTACGGATGGGACATCTTCACATGGCTCAGTGGAATTTCACCAATTTGAAACCTAACCTTAAAGTGCCTATAAGCCTTCAGACGTTACGTTTTTATATGAAAGTAGGAAGTAATCTGAACAACTTATGGCCAAAGAAACTCCGCTCCGAAGCTTTTTTATATATTTTTCCGCCCGGCAAACATGCGATTTTGACCGCCATTTTGAATCTGACCGCGCAAAGTTTTTCGATCGAGAGCCTGGGTTATGACGTCAGAGGAGGGATTTGTTTCTTGTCAAACAAAACTTTCACACAGATTTTGCAGTTGGCGAGGTGAGAATTATGCTCATAGATGTGTTGTCGAGAAAAACGTAACCAAAGGAAAAAAACAACTAAGGTAAAGAGACGCCAAAGCGATGCCAGTGCCTTCTCTGACGTCACAGACCCAGTCTCCCATGTCGCTCGGTCAAGATTTCGGAATTCTGAGTTCAACCGCGTGAAAAAAGTATAAGAACGCTTCGGAACGGAGTTTCTTTGAATATAAGTTGCTTAGATCACTTCCTACTTTCATATAAAAACGTAACGTCTGAAGGCTTATAGGCACTTTAAAAAATTAATGAAGACCAAGATAGAACAACAAGAAAAGGCGTAACATTCTAATGACGTGTGGTCTTTTCTCTGCGTGAAAGCATGGCGTGCATTCCGTTGTCCTAACAGACATGCAAAAGCAAATCAGTTAATCGCTGAACCCAAGGGTCTAAACAGTTTGGTTCATGTTTGCATGCTATGCACTGTTTGTCAAATCTTGGTATTTTAAGTCGTGGAGCAAGAGGACAGCGAACTAGCCAGACTAACTGGAGTTTTTCTTTTCCTTTCCTTTAAAATGATTTTGATTGCAAACTAATGAACAGAATAAAGTGTGAATTATTAGCGATAAAAAGAAATACATCGGCCCAAACTGTTAGAGTAGACACAAGAGTAAGGCAGTAGACAAGCGGCATGGACTGTGCTCACGTATGAGGCGTCTTCTTCCGAAAAAAAAAAAAAAAAAAAAAAAAACGCCAAAATATTTTTGCTCTCATCACAAATTACTTCAGCTTCTGGCTAGTTGGTTCCTACAGTACAGTACTGGTGCTGAAGTTATTGTACTTTGGTTTTGGTTTAAAACCCTGTTTTTCTGGTTTAAATACCATAATTTACAGTTACAAAAGAAAAGTAGTTATAACCAGGTTTTTCACTTGTTTCAGTACAGTGAAAAGATTTGTCCCCGAACGAAGTGAGGGAAATACTCACGACAGTAATGCAGTAATATTATACCGCCTACTTGTGTTATACCGCCTACTTGGGGACTCCAAGTCTGTCGACATCTCGAAATTTAACGTTGTCTGTCAGTCAGTCTGTCTGTCTGGCGTACGACTTTAGGCGCGGTTACCCCGCTAACCAATAACAAAGGTCGGATCGATCACGTGTGCCCTGTTGTTTTACTCGGAATAACTTAGAGAAATTAGATTTGAACGAAGCAACAATATATCGTAGCTGCGTTCACGAAAATGGAAAACTTAACTGAAAAACTTGAAACACAACAGTCTCGCGAAGCTCGTCTTCAAATGAGAAAGGAACAGGCACGAGCAAGGCGAAATCGTGAAACGAGCGAACAACAGCGCATGAATGCCGATCGAAAGCGACATGAACAGAAGCGGGTAACGCAGACAACTCCGCAAAGAGAACAGCGCTTGAACGCAAATCGGAAACTTCAGGAGAAAAAGCGGGCCGAAGAGAAGACTCCGCAAAGACAACAGCGCATGAATGCCGACCAAAAGCGACATGAACAGAAGCGGGTAACACAGACAACTCCGCAAAGGGAACATTGCTTGAAAGCAAATCGGGAGCTTCAGACGCCGTTTTGTGTTAAACTCAGATACTTATTTAGAAAGGACAAGCAACAAAGGTAATCGAAATGGAAATCGAACAATCACCGTGACAAATATATTCTATCCCGTATAGCTTGTAACTCGATCACTTCAAGAATGTATTAAAATCTGTATGCTGATCATTTTCCCTCGAAGTATTGTTTTACTACGCTTCTGTCGCTAGTTTCGGCTACCGTATTCGCTCAGAGCAATCGGAACATGGAGTCTTGAATGATTTAGTCAGATGTCTTATTTTTCTGTAATCTGGCACGCGGTGATTGCAGCGAGAATCGTTCACAAGCCCTTAGAAGTATTACTGGGTCTGAAGCCCGTGTATAATTTGAAGTAAACTGTTCAAGTTTTGCTTTGATTCTGGGAGAAATCTTGCTGTTTTGAGTGGGTTCACATACAAAACAATTCGAGCCTATTAAATATGCATGCCTGAGTCTGGTGCATGCAGTAGTAAAAACAAATCGCACAGGAAGCCTATTTAATTGTACTGCCTATGAATTCAAAATTGGAAAATCAGTGTTCCTTTTTTCCCGTACTAAGACGGCCGACCAACTTCAAACTTTGAGTATTAAATTTCGAGAACGTCCTTGGCAGACTGTATGAATTAATTTGACGTGCCGACCGTGGGAAATACGTACTTCGTCACGCAATCGATTCTTTTTTCAACGCAAAAGTATAACACACACCATTCTTTTTCTCCTTCCTTTGCGTGTAGCACTTGAGTTCGAAGAAAAGATTGAGTCAACATTTCGGTAAAACAAAGGCTACTCTTGTTGGGAGTTACCAAAGTAAAAGTCCCATCAATGGCAGAGTGAGGGGGTATATGCGATTATCGTATTTCTAGTAACAATTGAATTCTCCACAGATCGGCCCGTGGTAAAGAACCAAGCAGGTCACCCGAAGAATAAAACAGTTGAGGCTGGGGAGTCGGTGCAGTTTCACTGTATAGCTATAGGCAACCCAGAGACTCTGAGATACCAGTGGCAGTTTGAAGGTGTGAACATCACAGGTGCCACTTTCAATTGGTTTGACGTAAATAGAGTGACGTCCGCAAACGAGGGCCGTTATTCATGTCTCGGATATAACACTCTTGGTTGGGGACCCCCAGCAGATGCCTTCCTCTTCATAAAATGTGAGTATCAGAAGAATAATAATAATATACATAGGAAAAACAAGATACAATTATCAGTTTAGTTATTTAAATCGAATTATGTATTAACGTGAGGTTGATGAAGATATACTCAACGGTATAAGATATCGTTTCGAGGGTTAACCCTTTCCTTTCCTCTGATAAAGGGCTAATGTTTAAAACGACTGAGCCAAAACGTTCTCTACGGCGTTCAGCTTATCCACAACATCCGTACGTTGATATTTAACGCCGTAAAACGGTTGCTGTTTCCATTCCACCGACGAAAACAAAACTAGTTTCCATAAGAACTTAGTAGTGCATTGAGAATGAGTGCGGCATGCAGTCAAGGGGTTGCTCCCTGCTGAACATCATCTTCAACTACATTTTCGATTGTGAACCAGAAAGGCTGCTTGTATGAATCCGAGAAGTGTTAAAGAAGGAGTACAACATCAAAATGAATTTTCTTATAGTTCTATTTAAAAAGAAACTTTTTCCTCTGCAGCTCCGCCCAAGATTACGTTTCACACTCCAACTGGAAAGAAAGTGAATGAGACAAACAGTGTGACGCTGGTGTGTCGGGTCAGCGGTGTTCCTAATCCTAAAGTGACTTGGACTAAAATTGGCAGCAGCAAGATCCTGGCCGTTGGAGAGGAATTAACGCTTAGTAATGCCACGGAAAGTGATCGAGGAACATACAGATGCACGGCAACAAATGAAAAGGGTATCGACAATAAGGAAATCCAGTTGATCGTACAAGGTACAGTATTATATGAGGGAAAAAAAGCGAGAGAGTGATACGCAGGGTATACTGTATTTTGTTTTTGTTTTGCTTGTGTTTTGTTTTTGTTTTGTTTTTATTGCAATTAAACAAGAAGTTCATAACCTTGCAGAAAAATACCATTTATTTTCAAACATGCACTTGACTCACTTAAACATATTTTCTGGGCATGACTCATCCATTTTGTCCTGTACTAAAACTTTCTAAAAAAATGATTGATATGCTTCTTTTTATATATGAGAATGGTTATTTAATGGTTGGTGGAACACACATTTTATATACTAAGACCTGTTTCAAACGTCTAAGTTCACACGCATCGAATGCAATGCAAATGAGCAAAATCTAATGTTTCAGCTAATTTACATTGTATTCGACGCTTGTGAATTTTAACGTTTGAAACAGGCCTTGCATACCAAGTTTTATCGTTCATGCTTCAGTAAACCACTGTGATTATGATTTTTCACGACTCGGTCAATGCAAGTGAAATCTGCCTTTCCTAAGATCCCGACTGCTCAAGACTCATACACTGCAACTAAAAAATGAATAAAATAAAACTTGTCTAAGGTTCCGATTACAGCTCTATCACTTATGAGTGAAATATCAACCTGCATTCTGCATCCAGTTTCTCCTGTAATAACATTCCATACAGCACTTGGTTGTGTCACTCTTGTTTGGTACTGGTTTTTTTTTTTTTTTTTTTTTTTTTTTTTATTTGTTTGTGTGTCACCCTTGTTTGTGTCCGCCAAGAGAACGTCGACTGTATGCTAAATTTTCTGCATCGCAAGCGGGGCCGGACTTCTTGTTGTCACTCATTCCACTTGTCCTGGTTCCTTCTGTGTCAACAATAGACTTCTAAATAATTGGAATTGTCCAACTTGGCATCGTTGAAGGCATCCAAGAAACAGTCAAACTCTTCGCAGATGACACAATAATCTTCCGCCGGATAGACTCAGCAACAGACTCCACTACACTACTTTTATGTCGCAACGCAAGCAGCCCTATGATGCCCGTTTTGTAGAGATGCTGATAACACAGAACAGTGCTTTTCATACCTGCGCATGTTCCCATTTCGCTCTAGTTTAAAATGATGGACAAGAACAGTCACGAACATTTCTACTTTGTCTGTTTTTGTTTTTTTTTTTGTTTTTTTTTGTTTTTTTTTTTTTTTGTACAATACTGATATACGTCTTTTGTTTGTTTTATTTTTTTGAGTTTCAGCAGTCAGTACAGCAACATACTCTGCTGAAACACAAAATTACGTTATACATTACTTTCATTGCGCCCTTTATGACACTGTTGCCTTGTTTTGATTTCAGTTTTGGCAAATCTCACAATGATGCCGTACAACAAAACTCTGAAGGTGAAGGAGAACACTCCCTTGTATTTGAGCTGCAATGCAGATGCAGACCCTAAACCAACATGGACTTGGTTTAAAGACGGTAAAGAAATTAAAAAAGAGACTGGAAAAGGTCCAAGTGTGCTGGAGATTGATGCTGTGGAAACCAGTGATGCTGGTCGGTACACGTGCACGGCCAGGAATCGCATAGGAGAGGAAAATGTCACACAAGACATCATAGTTCTTGGTAAGATGAATAGTACAGTGCAAATATAAATCTAAAATTAATAACTGTTTCCTATTATACATCGTCACCTCTTAAAGCCTGCATGTATTGTTGTTGTAAGATGTTTTACACACAATAATAGTTATCTGTAATAAGCTGAGCCAAAACAACGGCTCAGATAAATACGAACGTATTTTACAGTTCAGAAACCGGTTTCCTAAACAAGTATGAAAGCTACGATTTTGTGATCCACAATATATGTCAGAAGCATGCATTGTAAAATGGAAACCGTCAAATTAAAACAGTCATTTATAACTAAAAGAATAAAATTAGAAGACTAAACACGTCCGAGTATTCCCCCTTTTTGTGCGAAGCTGTACAACAGCATCCCTTGGCAACGTTGCGTGACAACTGAAAGCTGTTAAAGAGTTATCAAACTAGCACAGAGTTGTCAAAAGGCCAAACACATTATCACAAGCATGCTGTAGTAATTTTAGTGAAAATTTCTTTGCAAACGAACGCACACTACAATCTGAAGGTCTTTTATTCTGTTGTTATCTATTTTTTGGCCACGGTGATGAACCTCTGTGGGAATTCTATTAACAGCTGATGATATGGGAAACCAGTAGGAGAAAGGAAGATCAATGAAAATCTAGTGCCGTCATGGTCTGCCCTTGCCCATATAAGTGTTAATACGGTGTTTCTTATCTTCAGAAAAATCAGGAAAAACGTTTGCATTTGGAGTAATGATTAAAATAAGTGAGCAGTGGAGCAGAATGTATGAAGACAATCAAAGTCAAGAGTTTAAGAGCCTAACCGAGAGGATTGTTACACAGGTACTGTGCATACTTTTGGAATCTCAAAATGTTTATTTATTTGTTTGTTTATTTGTACGATGTCGAATGCAAAGTTTTCGACAATTTTTGCTTTTTGACCTTTGTTTTGTTTTTTGTTTGTTTATTTTGTTTTTATGTTTGTGTTTTTTTGCTTTGGTTCGTTTTGGTTTTGTTTACGGAAACGGCGGCATATCTCCCGCGACTGGCTACAATCAAACACACAGTATTTTCCAAAATTGTTTTACTGCGTCATAGGCATTTGCTGTTAATTGATCTTTCAACTACGATAAAGACATTTTGAATTTCAACTACAAAGGATATGAGGTATACTGGTAGAGTACAGGATTTGTTGATGGTGTTGTAAGTGAACGTCATGAATCATGTTTTTAGTAGATACTTGTTTAAGTATATAGCAAGTATTAGCATTTGTTGGACGTCTACACAGAAAGAAATTGGTCGAGGTCTCAACTATTCAGACCAAGGCAAAGTTTCTTTTTTTACCAAAAGTGTACTTTTTGCTCAGATCAAGTGTCACTGGTAGCAGATGAATATGAAACTGAGTTGTGAGTGTTGGCCCCGCGATGCCTTTGAAAGCTCTGTTTTAAGTATATTTATAATATAATATATAATGTAATGTAACACTGCCTAATTTACTTTCAGCTGTGGATTGTATACAGAGAGAAATTCGTGTCTGTCGTCAATATTGAAATATTTAAGTTGAGGTATGTACAGTGCCCTGCGAAAGCTTTTTGCTGCATCAAGCAAATTCGGAATTACAATGATCTGGAATGGTCTTCATACTCATTCGCCCACATTGCATGGTGAACATACGTTGTACTTTCTTTAAACTTATTTAACCCCATGCGGAACTCTGACTTTTTAAACATAGAAATGACTTAAACGTATACGTGGAACCATTGAAATTAGATATAATTTGTTGTTATTATTTATTTTTATTTTTTTTGTGAAAGCAATATTTTCAGCTGCATACGCATTCCATCCGAACTACGCTTTGTAAAACGTTCAACATGCACCCGTGTACAAGGTATACTTTTGCTTTACAGTGAAGGAAGTGTAGTGGCCCACGTCAGACTCACTTTTGACGAAGACGTTTCCGAAGATGATGCTCTCTCTGTATTGAAGAATGACGAGGACGGACAGCTGGGCGCGTTCACATTTGACAGAAGTTCAGTGAAATTGATTTCACCCGATGATCGGAGTAAGTGCTCTGAAGATCCACGTAAAGGGCCGAGAGTTACGCATTCCATACTATCCCATAACTACTGCACAACAAATCACCCGAGGCATGCAAAGTCATGCACCTTCTAATTACTTATTCTAGAGTTAAAAAAAGATTCCAAGGGAAGCCTATTTAGTTCACCAGAAAAATATGTTTGATCTTACTCCACTGTCCCACATCCAAACCTGTTGGGACTCCTACAGGGTAAGGAGATATCTGCGAATATCGTATTTCTAGTACTATGCACATGGAAGTTTCAAAAGTTCCTGTATTGCAACGAAGGAAAGGCACGCCTGCATTATTATGATAAGTAGCCATGATTGTGTATTACTGTATACAGTGTTCGGACACAAAATGTCGAATGTACCATAATGGAGTTGCTCGTAACATTGTTCTGCATGCAGTATCTTCTGCATGGCCATGGTGGTAGTTATATATCCAGTTTTATTTGTAGCCGCTATGTAGTTATATATGCAATTACCTTTTTATTCACTGTGATATCCTGATGTGGAATATATATCTCCTGCGTAGTTTCATGCATTCCAAATCCTTGTGAACATGATGGTGAATGTACTCAAGGCAAATGTTCGTGCAAATTCCTATGGAAAGGGGAGAAATGCGGTAAGTGCATTTTAGATTACAATTAAACAAATCAATCTTTTAGAAGCAAAGCTCACTAGCAATTAACCAGACAAAAAACTGACTGCAGTTGTTGAATGTATTGGTAACATTGTGTTTCATTTGCACATCTCGGTCCTGACTTGAGACGTCTGTACAAGTTGGAGCGTTTTTCAAGAAAAAAATGTTTAGAGACCGATAAGAACGATAAGACCAATTCCCTGTCAAAAGGATCAATATGACACACCCTCCTTGAAAGAAATTAGGATTTTTTCATATGACATATAGCTAAATTTATTTTCGTGACAAAGGTGAACTACTACATTTTACAGCTTCGTATATGACTTAAAGTATATTTTATATGTTACAGATAACCCAGTAATGATCGTGTTAGCAGTGGTTATTTCACTGCTTGTTCTCCTGGTGTCCTTGGGGGTATTCTGGGTCAGAAGAAAACGAACTTGCAGAAAGGCTACCCAAGGTTAGTTGTATCTGTAGTAGGTAAGTGGTACGTGTAATTAGGATTAATCCGTGATCTTTCTACTCAAAGCCTATAAAGAAGAAATTAAAAGTAAACTTGTGTTCTCGCTCTCAAATCAATCCCTCTTTCAATGTAATACCAGCTCTTAAGAGAACTAACATTCGCTCTGACGAAGGGCTAGCGCTCGAAACGTCAGCTATTGTCTCTTTGACGGCGTTCCATTATCCTCATCAACACTTAGTTGATACACCGTCCAGTTTGTCATCCCTCTTTCAATTTGGTGTTCTTCATCATATTACAACATTTAAAAAGTTAGAGATTATTAATCAATGCAATACGGTTTAGTTCAATCGGTAATAAGAAAGCAGTTCATAAGCCGCAGCCTTTTAATTGGTAGAGTTTATTCAATTCAATGCGGAGAAGCGTAAAGCAAGAATAAAACTTACTAACACTTGTTGTTCATCTCACATATAACCTGGAATTTACCTTTCAACGATGGTGGGGAACTAAAGCCGGGTAAGTTCCTTTATAATTTTTCCTTTTTCTGTCCTCATCGTCAGTCATCTTAGTTATCTTACAGCTGGTAAAAAAGTTATATAAACCAAGCGCATCAGTAGCAGTAAATATTATTTAGTATTATTTGAACCCAAACACAAACGAAAAAGAAAATCCTTTAAAGTCAAAAACTGGTGTAAAGCATCAAGAGCTTGATTGTATGTTTAAAATTGTTCGGTAATCGCCTTGGGCATTCAGTTTGGGTCTACTGATTAAATAGTTGTAGCAATTTGAGCATAAATTGTGGTATTGCTGATAGGAAGTTGCTGTAATTAGTTGGGGTTAGGGTTAGTGGAGTGGAAGTTAAATTGTGCGTTGGGGTTGAGTGAGTACTCACCTTTCAAGTTTCTTGAATTATAACTTCATTTATCACGCTGGTTTTTGTCTATTTGGTATACAGCATGTTTTGGTTAAGATTTTTTCTCTTCAGCTGATTCTAGTTCAACAACTGTTCATTTGACAGCTAAAGTAAAAATTAGTGAGTGTGACCAAGATTGTTACAAATATATTACTTAACCGATGGATATGTGCACGTGGGCATATTTGTTATAAATTACATTTACTAAACAGTCCTGTTTCTTTTTATAATACATTTACTAAACAGTCCTGTTTCTTTTTCAGAGATGCCCAGGGCACAACAGCTGGCGTATGTCATACTCATACCTTTATTAATACTCTTACTGGTCTGTCTTGTCAAGTTGTCATATATACCGTATAAACTCAGTTGCATGTTGCATATCGTACTAATATATCTGATTATGCAATAGAGCGCTTTTCGGATGACTGTCGAAAACCAATCGCAAAGCCAATTAACAGCCGACCTATTAGAAGTGACGAGCAAAACCAAAACCAAGTAATTGCGATTGATTTTACAACTCACACCAGGTTTTGCTTTGAATCTTTGATCAAGAATGTTGCTAAACTTTCTACGACTAATCGAAAAGCATGGCAAACGCACAACCAAAGCAATCACACAGTTACTTTCGACAGTCTTGCGGAAACGGCTTTATCTTTTTGTCAAACGTAGTTTAGTATAGTAACTTTTAACGGAAGTAAGGACTACTCATATACTTTTTGTCGGCTTGCTTCCCTATCTTGCGCCACACAAACAAATCGTGTGTTGCTGATTATTTTTGCTTTTTTAGTATGAATACCCGTCGTGTGAAAACCTTCAGCTACAACCTTCAGGCCACTACGCCGAACTCAGTAATGAAAACCGGTCCTATGTCCAATCGAGCTATGAAACTGTGCAACCAACATCAGCGGCTTCCATTCAACCCAGCGCTTATGCATCACTTGACTCAGCAACTCGGTTGTGGGAAGTGCAGAGTGGAAACGTGAAGATAGAAAAAGTCATTGGAAAAGGCGCCTTCGGTCAGGTTGCTAAAGCAACAGCCACTGATCTGCCTGGGAGGTGTGGACAAACTGTTGTTGCTGTTAAGATGCTGAAAGGTAACGAATAAAGTGTAAAAGTTAAACTGCAGTGGGTGATATACGGTTCAAAAGTCTAATTGGCCGTAGTGATTTGCAAATACAGTCGAACCCCGCTATTTCGAAATCGCACGGGACATGAAAAAAAGGTCGAAATAGCGGGGTTTCGAAATAGCAGATAGTAAATAACTCAAAAAATGATTCCAAGGAGATTCGGCTTGACTTCGAAATAACGGGGACTTCGAATTAACCGAGTTCGAAATAGCGAGGTTCGACTGTAGATAGCAATTTTAATTTATTAATTGTCTTACCCTTCCCAAGAAATGCAACTTTTTCTCTTCAAGCGAGAGCACAAGGGAGAAAACTCCAGAATGTACTCTTTTAATGTGTTCAACTGTAAATAAGGCATAATGTATATTTGCAGAATATTCCTCGAAGTCCGAGAGAAAGGATTTGATATCTGAACTGGAAGTGATGAAGAAGCTGAAACGACATCCTCACGTAATCGAGCTCCTGGGCTGCGTCACAAAGTCAGGTAGCGCAGCTGAATTTTCGAGCTTGCTTTTGAAAGATGCATACCAGAGATACCAGAGTGTATTTTTTCGTGTCACATGAAGCCCCGTGCAAATTAACCGAACAACACTCAACATTGTTGGCAGTTGTTGGGCAGTGTTGGCGATAGTGTTTAAATGGTTCCGACATTAAGCAATACGCTGGTAACGCAATGTAATCTGGGACAAAATCATACCACAAGACTTTGCAAACATACCGAAGCGTGATTTTTCCGCCAATTTCGTGGCCTGCAGCATGGAGATGCGTATAAAACAACTAAAAGCTCTAAAGTTCCTCAGAACTTCCGCCGCCATGATACTTTAAATGAATGACGCTTGTCTGTAGTGCGTGTGCGCAAAAAGAAATGTTATGTCTTGTTGACTTGAAAGTTTGACCCGTTTCAAACTTTGCCCAACAACTGCAAACAACAAACATGGGGCTTAACAAGTTATCGATGCGATAACAAGAGAGGTATCACTGACAGTTTTTGAGGCTTCTAAACATGGATTTTATCGAGTAAAATCAGAATCTAAAGCAGAAAACGTGCGACTTGTCGCTTTTTCAGAGCCCATGATGGTGTTGATTGAATATGTTCCATATGGGGACCTGTTGGGTTACCTAAGAAAGAGCCGAGGACTCGACGACAATTACTACAGAGACCCGGATGTTAAGCCAAGAACCAACCTGACGTCACAGCAGCTCCTGAAGTTTGCTTGGCAGGTGGCTGATGGAATGAGTTTTTTGAGCTCGAATAAGGTAAGGGACACTGAACATCGTAACAATTTCCTCTTTGCCAACGTACCTTGGTTCGTCAAATCGTCGTTTATTTTGCCGACCAATCCCAAATCCGGACCCATCAAACTGTTAAATTCTACAAGCTGTCAAACTTATTTCACTCGTCTTCTCTATTCTTCGTTTGTTATAATCAGATTGTGCATCGTGACCTCGCTGCTAGGAACGTTCTGGTTGGTGAGGGTGAAAACTGCAAAGTGACCGACTTTGGTATGGCTAGGGATGTTCATCAGGACGAGATTTATCAAAGAACCTCGAGGGTAAGTAGCTGTGTTTTGTTCTTAGCACTCATGTGACGAGCAGTTGTCTTAAATTTTAAAGAAGTGGATGCGATACGCTTAAGGGCAACATCAGCAACAAATGCCTTAGAAGATTATTTTATAATCCAGGGTCGCCTGCCAGTAAAGTGGACAGCATGCGAAGCTTTGATGTATGGAGTGTACACCACGAAAAGTGACGTGTAAGTTACGGCTAAGAAAGTCCTAAAAATGTTCTATTACTTTAATATATATTGTATAAGACTAATATAGTGGAGATGTCTTACAGTTTTCATTCTCAGTTGAGCATTGTGGCCTATTCACATATCTTGTTCTGTGCAATCCATCCTATTAACTTCATCCTTATGTCGATCTTTACAGTTTACACTATTCTGAATTATTATAGCATTATTTGTTCTTATCTCATTTTTAACATTTTTTAGGTGGAGCTACGGAGTGGTCCTCTTTGAAATATTCACTATAGGTACTGAAACACAGTGTTTCACTAATGTTGAAAATATAATATAAGATTAATCAGAGAAGCACTGATCATATTCCAAAGATACGATCAGAAACAGTTCGAACCAAATAGTAAATGTTGATAGACACTTAAAGAGAGGCTGGAAGAAAATGAAATACAGTCGTACCCCGCTATTTCGGAGTCGCACGGGACATGGAAAAAAAGTTCGAAATAGCGGGGTTTTGAAATAGCCGATAGTAAATGACTGAAAAATAAAAATCCAAGGGGATTCGGCTTGACTTCGAAATAACGGGGACTTCGAATTGACCGAGTTCGAAATAGCGAGGTTCGACTGTATGATTGCGGCTGTACTGTAACAGGTACTTGTGGCTGATCGAGTGGCTTAAGCTAATTAGCAATTTGTTGCAGCCACTCATAGGGTTTTTGTGTAACAGGCGGCTTAGTTCTTACTGATATAATTGTAATACTTTTGCCTTAGTTTATCATTTTCTTTCCAGGTGGCTGCCCATTCCCAAGGACAGTTGGGCGGAAGATTGCTGAGTTGCTACAGCTTGGTTACAGAATGCCTAAACCCGTGCACGTGGATTACGAGCTGTAGGTTCAACCACAGATCCATAAAACATATAGGGCCGATTTTTTAAACAAGGTTTGGACCGCGGTTTAAAATTTCCTGGTCTAAACAAGATCAAAACAGTAGCCATGCTTATCGGACCACGGCGGTAGCGTGCCGGTACTTATTAACCGACGCCGATCCACGTTTACAAAATGTAGTTTATGCTTTGGCATTCCACTGGTTTACAATTTAGCGATAAACCAGTTCTAAGTTAAGTTATGTTTAGAAAGTTGGCCCATGGTGTTTTATTTTAACCAAATTGATGAAATGACGCCAAAGCGAAAGATTTTTTCCCATCATACACGGCTTACTGGATTTACTGGGAAGTTGGAGCAATATATCGTAATCAGTTCTATCGTAGTACGATACTGCACCACTGTATTGACGTCGTCATCATTCCCATTAGTGATTCTGGTATAAAAGTAGATGCAGTATATTACAATATGATTATAATTTTTAACACGTGAGTTGGTTGGTATAAATGTTTCTTAAATGGGATAGTGTGTAAAAGTAATGTAAATCAATCTAGTCGAGTTTAATCTAACTCACAAAAGTACAAATTTCATCAACAGAGTGGTAAACTTCAAGATCGGAGTAACATGGTTGACTACTTTGTTTCATGAACTTATTTCTATGGAAGTTACTAATTATGTAATATAACTATTAACACTAATAATACTGTTTCATTATATATTTATTTATTTTTCAGGTACCAGATAATGATGAACTGTTGGCAGCAGAATCCTGACTCCAGGCCTACATTTGAGACTCTGAGAGAAAGTTTGAAGGAAAAGGAGAAAACTCACGAGGTATTTTGACTGAAGTTATTGTCCCCCGAGCTTTAGCGAGGGGTAGTTAACGTAACGACGTCTCATCAAGTGAACGTTCGTTTGTCAGCCTGTCAGTCAAGGCGCAAATAGCACTTCATGTAAAGACAAACGGAAAACTGTTCTACTCTTTTGAGGAAGATCGTTCCTTTAAGGGATGCGGACGTTAGATCTGAACGGCTGTCGCTTTGAATTCTGAAGCTGTCAAACTGAACGAAGCTCGTCTTCAAAAAAGAAGGGAGAATGACATGGCAAGGCGTAAGCGTGAAACAATCGATAAGCGGAATATCCGTCTTGAACAAAGACGAGAAGTACGAAGCCTTTGAAGACAAAAGCAGTGGCCAGAAATTGCTGCCACAAAAGGATGCTGTGACAGAGATATCAGAAGCAAAAGCGGGTACAACAGACAATTGAACTCCGCAAAGACAGCAGCGCCTGAAATCTAAATTAGATTGTCCACGAACACTACAAACGCAGCACTTCTTTTAATTTCTTCTTCTGACGATTAAAAGCGGGAAATAGACAAAAATCCCGCTTTCCAAAAACCCACTACAAGGCGATAGTTCTTGGTATGGTTACCTCTAAATGTAAAACTGTCTCATACGCAACAAAATAGAGAGAATAGTAGACACCTTATCCCCTGTAGTCTAATGTTTAATGGGTGTAAACCGTCAACGATTTTATTCAGATAATTTTTCTTTATATTTGTTCTGACTTTTTCAGCATTATAATTGTTTTTTCTATGTGTATCGACATTTAGCGTTTGATCAACTTGGAGAAGTATGACGAGGAACTGTACGAGAACGTGGATGATCTTTTGCCATAAAGAACTGGCCAACTGGCTTCCTGTTGCTGCTCATCGTATCGGCAGTGCTTGGCACAATTTTTAAGAAATGAATGAGAGCAATTATTGGGCTATAAATCAGCTCCTTGCGTCAATACTATAGTTTGTTTGACAGTCTATAAGAAATTGGCAAATGGTTTGAACCCATGCAGGAGTTTTGAACAGAAGGTGCAGAGATTTGTTCTTTTTCTTTTTGCGCACAGCAGCTTTGACTGTACTGTAAGCTGTCTAAAATTGGACATTGTTCACACAACACAAAAGTAGAAACTATCTGAGACAACGGAACATTATTGTGTAAGCCGGTTACTGTATAGAACTCAGTCGGTTTCCTGATTGTTTACAATACAACGTAACATTTATGATAAAATGAAATATGTGATAAAAACTAGAAGTTAGCCAACATCTACTGAACGTGGCATGCATGCTATAATTTTTTCTGTGCGAACTAGTGCCCAGCCATGAATAAACCATAATTCTTGACTAATCCAATTGTAATCATGCACTAAAGAAAACATTAGCTCCTCGTCCTCCTTTCTAGTCCTCCCTCCCCCAACCCCCCTATTGCTTCTATATTTAAACTTTTGGCGTCATTGAGCCTTATTACTATTTTCAGGCAATTCATCTTGCTTTTAACTGTATATATCGCCAGAAGAGTTATCCTAATTTCCCAAAACCCTGCTGACGGGTGGTTGCAAAGATTGACAAGGAGGTTTGCATGCTGGCCGGACAATACTGCGCGGGAGTGTTACTCATATTGAAATCATATGCCTGTTGTAACTTTGACCTGCGGTGTAGCATTTCGAGTTTCCTTTCGCTCAAGCGGAAGTATTTGACTTCGTCCGAAGTTTCACCATAATACCTCGTGTCAACCACGTCAATATGTTTTATCCAGATCTGACTCTCAGTTTCTGGGTCTTTCTCACAGCCAAGATAACATTCAACACTGTGACAGGTAAGATAATTCCCGATAAACACGGATCAGCGAAGGTCTCATGAACGAAACCAAGATGAGACATTATGAAAGTGGCAATATTCGACTCAAAGTAATACGTGCCTGAAACATTGGCCCATTTATCTAAAAATTTCAGCCACGAAGGAATTGAGACGTGAACTGTGAAATTTAAGAACCAGGATCAGTTATCTTGCAATCGACCATGAATATTATATCTGAGCCATCAAACCATTTGACATGCGGAGGACAAAGACCATTTGTATTCAATCAATAATTCAATTTAATGGTAATTATCCAAGTAAGCGTAAATTAGTCATCTTTGTGCACTATTATGCATATTAGAATTCAGTCGTCAACATACGAATAAGAGCATAAATAACCAAAGAAACGTTCACACGAAATGCTGCTCGAAATCAATGATATAAATACTGTTTATAGAATATCTGCACGAGATAAATATCACTACATGACCCCGGGAAGAATCGACTAGTGTTTACATGCTGTATTTGTATGCTGCAACACGTTTTCGTCCGAAACTGAAAATATTTCCTCATTAAATAGTCCCCGAGCGAAGCGAAGCGAAGTGAGGGTAATAATCACGGCGCTAATGCATTAATTATTATCGCCTGACTTGGGGACTCCAAGCCTGTCGCCATCTCGAAATTTAACGTTCGTCTGTCAGTCAGTCTGGCGTACGACTTTAGGCGCGGTTACCCCGCTAACCAATAACAAAGGCCGGATCGATCACGTGTGCAGTAGTTTTACTCGGAATTGGAGAAATTAGATTGAGCGAAGTAATTATATTTGAACGAAGCAACAATATATCGTATCCTGCGTTCACGAAAATGGAAAACTTAAAAACTGGAAAACTTGAAACAACAGTCTCGCGAAGCTCGTCTTCAAATAAGAAGGGAACAGGCACGAGCAAGGCGAAATCGTGAAACGAGCGAACAACAGCGCATTAATGCCGATCGAAAGCGACATGAACAGAAGCGGGTAACGCAGACAACTCCGCAAAGAGAACAGCGCTTGAAAGCAAATCGGGAACTTCAGGAGAAAAAACGGGCCGAAGAAAAGATTCCGCAAAGACAACAGCGTATGAGTGCCGATCAAAAGCGTCAGGTGCAAGCGCGACAAAAAGACTACGTGTCGATTGTTCTCGGCTGACAACGACATGAATCCTGGGACAGTGCCTGCAGAACTACAGGACCTTACCGAAGTAGAGGAAATGCTGATCGCCAGAGCTTTCCCCATCATGTGTGTTTACCGTAAACACGGCGGCCAGCGTGGGTACAAAGGTCATGTCCTTAACTTGCAACAGGATGTTCAGGGATTCCTCAGCACTCTTCCAGCCAATGCGAGTGATCTGCCCGTTCTTATCATCAGGAAGCAAGGAGCAGGTAAGAATTGAAAGTTATTCTGTATGGCTTTTATGGTTGTGTTTACATTTTTGACCTCTGTGTATTGATGACCAAATTTGCACAATGATGCATTAATTGCAATACGGCCATTCTTTGTCATTGTTTATTTTCAACGAAGAACAGCTGAACAAAGGATGCATGGTGAAATATTCCTGTTTAATCAGACCAATGAATGTGTTTTGTTATTATTTGCTGCATTTTCATACACAAGGATCGTTCTTTGTCATTGTTTATTTTCAACGAAAGAACAGCTGAACAAAGGATGCATGGTGAAATTTTGTTTTATCTGAATTCCTGTTTAATCAGATCAATGAATGTGTTTTGTTATTATTTGCTGCATTTTCATACACAAGGATCATTCTTTGTCATTGTTTATTTTCAACGAAGAACAGCTGAACAAAGGATGCATGGTAAAATTTTGTTTTATCTGAATTCCTGTTTAATCAGACCAATGAATATGTTTTCTATTATTTGATCGAAGAGAACACAATACTGTATACATGTGTTTGTACTTTGATTTACCATTGCAAAAGCTGCAGTTTGTGTTTTTTAGAATATTTGCCAATTTTTACTACAATATCAGTGCCTAATTAATTTACAGTGATTTATAATCTATGCATTGAAGTTTCTTTAGCTGTCCATATGATGATGTGCATTTGTTTTTATGCCATGTACACTTGATATTATGCTTGGGGATAACCAAAAACATTTATAGCAGTGTTTTGAGGAAAGAATTGGCCTCTATTACCAGGACAACAAGTATTTATTTACATTGCACCAGTTCCTTTGCAGCAATCCTGTATCCAGCATCCAAGATTTATGTCAATTGTAGATGAATAGTACAGGTTAGCTATGAAAGTGCATTGTATTGTGTACATCATGTGAATTATCTTATTAATCCACTTAAAACTTGGTGCCTTTTCTGATTTTTGTAGGAGCAAAGAAAGAGGTTCCTTGGCTAAACTTACACTTCGGTCCAAATGAAAGTTCAATTTCTATGTTGTTTATAGGTAAGTACTGTATAATAAATTTGCAACAATATGTACCAAAGACAAAAACCTGAACATGTGTTTTCATCTCCAAAGATCATGCTAAAGGAAATGTTAAAGTGAAGGAATCATGCTGAGAAGTCAACTCCTGTGCTCTTAAGAGATCCCCATATACCAAGTCACGGACATCACAAAAGTGTAAGATTGTCAGGAGCCAAAAATTAACTCAATGCTGACGTGTACGACCTGATTGTCTGGTCCAACAAGAATGCCAAAGGAAAATGTTCTCAAAAACATTGGCCTGTATATTCTGTTAAGTATGGCACACAAAAAGTTTGGTATCTGTATGTTTTCTTAAAATTTGGAATGGTACTGTACTGTGCTCAAGTGGATGACATGCTCAGAGCCAAGTATTTTTTTTTCTATGTGTACCTTTTTGACACAAGGTTTTGTTATTTACTTATTTGTTAGAGGGTTGTTTGCTTTTTATGAAGGAAAACTTCAGTACAGTTATGTAATATAAGTGGCAATAACATGTGAGTAAGGCCAGCACCAAGGTAGACAGTAACCAATGTTGTAACAACAAGTTTAAACCCTTTCACACCTAAGAGTGATCAAGTTCAATTTTCTCCTTCAGTTGAAAGTGTACTGTATTGTACAGTATAGAAAATATATAGCTTTTTGTACCTTTTGCTTAAGTGAATGCTGACTAAACTGTTACTTCTCACTATATAATTTATTTTATATAATGTATTTTGAAAAAGCTGAGAGATTCTGCATTTAAGCTTGGGAGTGAAAGGGTTGTTTACCTGTATTAAGTTCATGATAGTTATTATTCCCTTATCCTCCAAGGGATTGTGCTCCTGCATGCTTTTGGTTGGAGAGTATGTTCCTACTTTTTTTTACAAGGTTTTGGGTTTTCGTACCAGGCAGGAGCACTTGATGAAGCTTATATAATACAAAAGTGTGATAAAAAGGGCACACAACGAACAGTGTGCTGTATGATGATGATGACAATGAGATTAAGAATAAAAAGAATTGATGCTGATATATATGTTGTTTTCTTATTGGGTCAGAGCTGATCCATTATAGAGTGGTAAAGTGATTAATACAAGAATGATTTTTTGAAATTTGAAATTTGTTTTCTAAATGTTGGGGGAAAAAAAAGCTAATTTCCACTGTTTTGTTGTGGATCGACTCACTCGGAAAGTCACCGTGAGAAAATGCGTGGCGTAACGCAAGAGAGGCCAGGCGGGGTTTGCGAAATTTAGATATATTTTTCAACGCAAAATTAGTAAACAACTAGTGACACAAAGTTATTATAATTCAGACCATATTTTTTCTCCCTTAAGTGCTCAGCACTTAATGGTATAGTACAAGTAGTAAAACGTTATTTTAACACGCTTGCTCCGTCAACTACAACAAGCTGGTTAGATCAAAGGCCGTATAAAATAGACACATTACTTCTATGTTTATTTTTTTGCGTCGAAACTTCTAATATATGCCAGTGCAGGACGGAGTGAGGGGGTATCTGCGATTATCGTATTTCTAGTAAATTTAGTACACTAGCCTACTAAACCTGGCTTGTTAGTTACAAGTTATTTTACCCAGGTATGCCCGTCTTATCAACAGCAATAACTTGAGAACCAACAAAAGCACGAGTTCCCTAAAGTCACTTTCTTTCCTTGTTATTTTAGCGACCGAAATACGGGTGCTTTTAATAATTGTGGCTTTGAATATTATATTCTGTGACGTAAAATACGTCACCAGACAGTTCATGAGCTTGTCAGTCTCTTCTTGCAAGGGTTTTGGTTTCTATGTCGTCGCTGCCGTTGTATGATATATATATTTCAACAGTCAAACATAAAATTATACTGAGGCAGCCCAAATTCGTGTTTCTGTCACTGCACTACAATGAGGCAATTTCTTTGTAAATGTGAACAAAAAGACACCACTGTACGCTGGGGATGTAACGGAATGCTGATATTGCAAGCACGCATTAAAATTTTATTTCCTTGGCATTACTGAATGTTCTTTGCTGCATGCAGCGTTTTCCTTCACCAAAACGCCGCCAAATCCCACTGTGGTTGTGTTGGGTCACAACAGCGCAAAAGTTGCTCTGTCGTGGGAGTACACGGCGAGTCATGGTGAACAGATCGGGACAATGAACATACAGAGACTCACTAGCAGCAGTGGTGTTCCTGAATTCGTGGCTAGCAAGTTTCTCCCAGGCACACCCGGTAAAATTGAAGACAAGTTCAACAAGGATGGACACTTTGAGTTCAAGGACCCAGCCACCTTGGTGATAAACAATGCTACTGCAGCAGATGAGTTTGTGTACAAATGTGTTGTCTTTACGTCCGCTAGTGGTGGAAACGGATACAAAAGTGAAATCACACTGAGTGTTTACAGTGCGTTGTTGGTATATATGAACACATGGTCTGTTTTAAAGATTCTTGATGAATTTATGAATTTATTATTTTGTTGATATTTTTTCTAGATACAACGTTCACCTTCACCAAAAAACCGCCAAACCCTACTGTGGTTATGCTGGGTTATAATGGCTCCAGAGTGGCTCTAAGGTGGGAGTACACAGCTAGTGCTGGTGAACAAATAAGTACAATCAGGATACAGAGATTCAACATCAACAACGGTGTACCTGAAATGGTGGCCAGCAAATTTAGCCCAAGTTCGCCCGGTAGAATTGTGGGCAGGTTCAACAAGGACGGACGCTTTGAATTCAAGGACCCGGCCACTCTGGTGATAAACAATGTTACTACAGCAGATGATTTTGTGTATAGCTGCGTGGTTCTGACATCCCTTAACGCTATAAGTGGCTACAGAAGCAACGTCAGCCTGAAAGTTTACAGTGCGTTGTTTGTATATCAATACAGTATGAAAAATAATGCTCTGTTAGGGATAATGGAAACTAGACCTGGCTTTACGTATTGGGTGCATATATATGTATACAGTTCAGTGTTTGCCTAGAAAAATTTCCATCCTTTTAATGCCTTCTTTTCTGGACAAAATGCAAAATAGCGTTTGGGAATGTTTTTTGATTGACGGAGTCTCACTGAGTGAGACCATAATAATTGCCATGCTTACGGGAAAATATTTGACGAGAAACCTGTTTTTGTTGGTGCAGAACAGCCTTGAAAGCTTAAATCAAAATGAAATAGGTTGATCAGTCTAAGACAATATATTTCTATTTTTATTCCTCAGTTTTTGAAAATCTCAAAATGGAGCCACATAGTAAAGCAGTGGTAAAACGTGGGAGTCGTCTTTATTTGAGATGCACCGTGATTGCAAATCCAGAACCAGAATGGGCATGGCTAAAGGACGGCAACGTGATTCAATCTGGTGGGAGTATGTTCGAGAAAAAAGCCTTAGAGATCAACGATACCGGTAGCTATGTATGTGTGGCCAAGAATCGCAATGGAGAGGATATCGTCAAACAAGACGTTTTAGTGCTTGGTAATTTGTTTATTTGTTATAAATTGAGACAGAAAGAGAACTACAATTTGTGGTCGCATCAATTTTGAAGCATGGTTATTTAGAATTCAAGAGGGCCCGGTCGCACTAGGAAGTTTAGTCGATAATAACTCAGCGTCAAGAGCATTACGATAGCTTAAGTTCAGTGCCGTTTGGCAGCAACTTGCTGACATGTATTTCTGGTGACAAGAGCTGTTTGCATTCAAATTATGCAAATGTGTTTACGCGAGACGGTCAATGCTTTGACCAAAGTGAAAAGCTGTGTCACTCTGATCTTGATTTAGCAACTAACGCAAGTTCGTTTGATGTTATACGCTACACTCGTATTTATTTATTTATTTATTTATTTATTTATTTATTTATTTATTTTTTGAACATCATTTTTTGCCAAATATTTAGATTGCTGAACGAAGGCCGTCAAGTGAAATACTTCTAAAACTCCACTGCCCTATTCTGTTCAATCTCTCTAAATTCTGACAATCAATATTCTTATATTTTGTAAGCCAAATTGTCATGCCTTTAGTTTGGCAGCTGTAGAAAACTTAAAACTAAATTAAGCATAAATACTATTTCAGATGGAAGGGGGAGTCAGTGCATTTGCCGCGCCTCGGCGAAGCTCGAAAGTCACAGATTAAATGTTTATGCTGAGGGGAACGTGCGTTTGCAATTATCTATATGTAATATCATGTTTATACTAATAATATACTAATAATTATTACTCTTTATTACTCTTTTAGAGAAATCAGGGAAAGAATTTGCTGTTGGATTATCTCTTAGAATAACAAGTGTAACGTGGAACGACAAATATGATGACACTGGAAGCCAAGATTACAAGAATTTGTCAAATGCGATTTTGCAAGAGGTTGGTTATTTACTAGTATTATTTGATATGTACACACTAATTATCTGAAGGCTCAAATTATTTCGTCAAGGCGAGGGAAGCTCATTAACTAAGAGCCTCGTGTCCGTTCGCGGTGTCCTCGAACGGAACTATCACCATTTTCTATTCTATTTTATATTTCCCTATACGCTACCCTCGTGTTCTCCCAACTTCCGAAGTGTTTAGATGTGGCTATGTTACACCGGAACAAGTTATATATTCTATTATAAAATAATTAGTCAATAGAATTCATCACGTATCACGTGAGCGTGTAACACTGACTCGTGTTACACAGTTATTTAGCCAATCAGAACGCGCGGAGTATCATAGTTATTTTATAAATAGCAATGAGTCGTGTGGTTGATAAGATGCAGTGTATATTTTGCAGTTGTGGATTGCTTGCAGAAGTTCGCACATGACGTTTGTCACCTCACTGATCACTGGGATTAATGTTTTGGATATCAGGTAAATTTTACTGTTGACCTTCCGATAACACATGCCGGGAAATCTACTGATGCATATTTAGTTTTTGGAATGTGCGTCTGAGTGTTTCTGACTACCAAGAGATGTATGCCATTTGTTTTAGTATGATGCTTGTTCAAAGTGCGTCCTGATCTGTGTCAACTTTCCTAAAGTAATTTAGTATGTTTCCAATATACGTTTTTATAATAATATATAATATAATTCTTAAATATTAGAGGTACATAGGTACTATTTACAACCAAAATTACAAAGTTTGTATCTATTTATATTTTTTCTGTTTTAATTCTGTTTGAATTGCTTTTCAGTGAAGGCAGCGTGTCTGTCGACATTAAAATAACCTTTGATCAAGTTGTGTCTGATGAACAAGCTCGATCAGTTTTAGAGGATGCTGTCAAGAATGGATGGTTAGGCAGCTTCAAAGTAGACAGGACATCAGTAAAGTCGATTGCACTAAACGGTGAACCTGTAGAAGCCACGAAACTAAGCAAAGGTGATAAATACCTCGCATCCCAAATATTCTAAGTGGATTCCTTCACCATGGAGTTTACGTGTGTCAGCTTTGAGCATCCTTAAACATTATCCGGTATAACTTCTTCATATTTTTTTGTCTTGTCCTTGTTTTTGTGTGTTGTTTCCGTTGTTAGAGGAAACAGATGAAGTGTCTACATCTACTGTGATCTTTGGAGCTGTAGTGGCCGTACTGTCCATAATTGTCATTGGTCTCATCATGTACATTGTCTGGTCAAAGAGAACTCATGGTAAGATCCTCGCAGATCATTGCAACCTTTATGGCTAGGACTTCAATATTTAAATTGCGTGGTTAGCAGTGGTAGCAACATTTCTGCAATACTGCAATCATATCTGAAATGTTAAAAGATGCACCTTAGTAGCTTATATATAATATATATGGTTCATAAAATTTACAAAAACGCTGTAAGCTGGCTTTGCGGTAACCGACATTTTCTTTTTCAATTTACCGCAGAATGGAAACGAATGAAGAAGTAAGTACTTATCTTGGTTCCCTGTGCAAAACAAACAAACGACAACATATTAGTATGAACAATTCATAAACACATGCAAAAGTAGCTGGCGTGACCACCTTGTCACCGCCAACACGATTTAAGAAAGTCGTATCTCCCAACCTCCCTCCCTCCCCCCCCCCCCCCCCCCCCCCCTCCCCCTACCCCACACAATCCCCAAACGATATATAACCTTCTTCGCTAGCCGTATGGTGTATCATTTAGGGTCTTTTCTTTTTAGAGCCCGTTTTAATGTGAAAGCGATCTCTGAGGTATGTACACGTGCTATTTGACTTCAACAACGCTTATTACCAAGCTCGCTCCATTTGATTCTTTACATTATACGTTCCATAATGTTTAGATAATTGGCTAATGAAGCCTTAAGTTTATCTTTTATCATTTTTTTTCCATTCATTTTCTTTGCTTATTAGGATCAAGTAGAATTAGAGGACATCCTTCACGAAACCAGAAATTACGCCGATTTAACCAACGAAACCCGTTCTCGTGAGCGCCCGAAGCAACCAATTCCAGCGTCTGCCCTTCAACCTCGCGTCTATGCACAACTTAACTCAGCAACTCGAAATTGGGAAGTGCAGAGAAGAACTCTGAACATAGAGAAAGTGATTGGAAAGGGCGCGTTCGGTCAGGTTGCAAAGGCGACGGCTGTCGACCTACCTGGGAGGCCTGGACTGACTGTTGTCGCTGTTAAAATGTTAAAAGGTGACACCAAGGATAAACATAGCATTATCATTAAGTTTAAGTTCTAGTTCCCAGAAATAGTCCCCTTTTCGTAATTATTTAATTGTCCGTAACTATACACCCGTTGTTTACATGCAGTCATACTGATACTGTGATGCTGTCAGGATTATAGGAGTGCAACTAAGTTTGTCATAAAATTTTTGCTGTTCGCTTCAATCCACAAATGTAAAGGGAATGCTACCGAATCCGACAGAAAGGATTTGATGTCTGAACTGGAACTGATGAAGAAACTGAAGCGACATCCTCATGTGATTGAGCTCCTGGGCTGCGTTACAAAGTCAGGTATAAGAGATCAGTGTTGCTCTCTTAAGGTTGCAAACTTTCTTTCTTGCTTCTTCTCTATCCACAATTTTACGTTTCTACAGGAAGACTAAATTTATGCATAACATGGGTACGGGATTGGAATTGCATTTTTGAGCGATTCCACCCAATTTCACCTTTACATTCCTGATTTTGCAAGAGCCCATGATGGTAGTCATTGAGTATATCCCGTATGGAGACTTACTGGGTTACTTGAGAAAGAGCCGAGGACTCAACGACACTTACTACAAGGACCCGGATATTGAACCAAAGACCAATCTGACGTCACAGCAGCTGATGAAGTTTGCTTGGCAGGTTGCTGACGGGATGGACTTTTTGAGTTCGAACAAGGTAAACGCTTAAACCTCAATTTAAAACTGAGACGCAACATTGTTTCATTATTTCATATATTTTCTCCGACTTTTTCTTTTTTTTTTTTCGCTATATTTGTCTGTCTGTCTACCTTTTCTTTTCTGTAGATTGTGCATCGTGACCTCGCTGCTAGAAACGTTCTGGTTGGTGACGGTGAAAACTGCAAAGTGACCGACTTTGGTATGGCCAGGGATGTTCATCAGGACGAGATTTATCAGAAAACCTCGAAGGTGATAATGGTTGTGCACTATTGGACTGACAGCAAACATATTTAAAGTAACTTGTAAAATAAGATAAAAGTAGGGTGAATTTGAATAATATTATGTAATTTGTGGTAAGAAATAGAGCTGAGAGGCATCTTATATATTTTCATAAGAACTAGACTGGCCTTGCCAGTGAGCTCGCGGCGTGAGTTGGGTCGAGACCAGAATATAAAATGGAAAGTAGGGGACAAGAGCGGAACTCCCAAGAGAGACTTCCAATTTCTCACCATAAAAATATCACACAGTATAGAGAACTTGGCTTTTGACACCTTGCTCTTTTGACACCTTGATTAAACTAAAAATTATTATTACAACACTCATACACTTGCTTCTTAAAGCCTGGTCCTCACTAGCGCATAAGCATAAGCATAAGCATAAGAATAAGAGAGCGACAGTGGCGACATAAGCATAAGCATAAGGATCAAACATGTTCGTTCCTTATGCTTATGCTTATGTCGCCACTGTCGCTCTCTTATTCTTATTCTTATGCTTGTGCTTATGCTTATGCTTATGCGCTAGTGAGGACCAGGCTTAAAGGTTGAGCGACCCTGCATCTTGAGAATGCGTGACATATCTTTTTATGCACAATCGATTATGACAGTTTGACCTTGACTCATATTTCTAATCAGGGCTTATGGTAATTTGCGAAACGAAACAAACGAAACGAAACAACGAAACAACGAAACAACGAAACAAAAAGTGGTAATTTGCGAAACAACGAAACAACGAAACAAAAATTGGTAATTTGCGAAACAACGAAACAAGATATGCTAATTTGCCAGACAGGCGGCAGGGGGGGATGGAAGCTTCCGACAAACGTAAAGAACTCTCGATTGTCCCGTGGGACAGCGGCAGTTTCGTAATGTTTCGTAATGCCTGTCTTATCGTCTCATCACCTGGATTCTGTTGACATTTGTTCATATCTCGCCGCGCTTTTCGCTTGGCCGAGGAGGCTGTTCAGAGAAGTGAAGAAGAACCAGGCCTGCTACCTCTCTATAATTCTGCCATGACTTCAAACAAATCTTTGTTAAATATTCCCGCCGTGCTCTTATTGCTCACTGAATGTAATTCGACCGGAAACATCTTGGGCACCATTCAAAACTGACTCGTTGTTTGTAACCGCCGCTATCAACACCTTCGTAAAAACCTTGAGATGTGGCCTGTCACCGCTTTCGATAATCGGCGATCAATCAAGGTGCCGGTGCGTGTGTGTGTGTGTGTGTGGGGGGGGGGGGGGGGGGGGAGGGGGAGGGGGAGGGGTGGGGATTGGACCTCTCCTAACGCTCACGTTAGTGCAGCGCTCATTTTAGTGCCTGGCTTTAGTTTGGAATATCTTCAGCATCGTTGTGTCGAAATCAATGTTCCCACTCAAAATGAGGAACTTCGCCAAAAAGATGTTTTTCAGGTTTTTGCCTGAGCCGTGGAACTTTGAAAGACATTGCGTAGTGAAACTAAACCTCACACGACGGGTATTGCACAAGAGCAAACAAATATGTTCTGATGAAACTCTGCTGGATGTCCGGCGAGCAAGTGGCGCGAAGTTGTTTTATACGAAAAGTCGCGTGGGAACCGCATGAGAAAGGCTTGTTCCGAGACACGAACCGACAGACAAACGTGAGAAAATGTCTGACATTTCCCAAAACTGCTGGCCGGAACAAATCTCAAAAAAGATCGAGATTTTTATTAAGAAAAGGTGGAGAATATTTACGTTGCAGACCGTATACAACGAAGTAGAAAATACACAGGGCGAAATCAGGCATATCCGCATCTCGGAAACTCAACGGAAACATGTAGTCAGGCGTTTCCGTCACGTTTCCGTCGACCGGAAACGCGAAAAGCGAAAATATACCAGGATTTCGCGTTTCCGTTACGTTTCCGCGAAGGAAACATTTCGTGATGTTTCCGTAACGTTTACCCAACGTTTTCGCGGAAGCTTTTTTCCTGGTGTCTGTTTCTTTTGTCAAGAGATAATAATTCTCAAGGAATAGTTGACGTTCTTCCGCATCTCTGCCATTTTCCCCGAGTTCGATGTGCAATGAGCTATCCGTGAACAACCTTCTGGAAACGGCGAGAGCTTCCGAGAAATTCTTAAAGAAGTCTAGTGTTCGACGCGAGATCAAAAGCACACGAGAAAAAGAAATTGTTTGTTTTACTTCGATTATTACTGCCCAGCTGCATGGTAATGCAACATGGAGTACAACACAGCCGTGCCCACAAAGCTTCCTTCCACGTTGCTTCTTGGTTGGTACAACACCCGATTTACGGCTTTATGCTCGCTCCATGATACTCAACTCGCTAAACTCCGAAAAACTCGGTTGATACTTGATGTAGATCCAATGTATCGTGAACCAGCGGCTACCGCTGACCAGATTGCCATAGCAACCACGGAGTAAGCCTGGGGCGGCTACCCTTGACGCGCAAAATTTGACAAGTTTCCAGTTGAGCCGTCAGACTTGTCACGAGATGGAAACCCAAGGTTTGATTGAAGAGTTCGGAGATGTCCACGAAGCAGAGACGCCATTCAACCCAGTCCTCGAGCAATTTCTATCCGAAATGAAAGTAATTCGCCAGGAAAACAAACGTCAGTTTGAAACGGCTTTCAAATCCCGGAGAAGACTGAGATACAAGCGGGACGAGGACTTGGATCCCAACTGTTCGGTGAGTAATAGCAGTTTTTCTTCATCGCCGTAGATTGGTAGTAAGATCAATTTAATATGTCAAAAAGGGTTTCTCCTATCCGTCGTCAGTATCTCTCAATGCATTCAGAGTTTCGCACCCCTCGACGCACGTGGATTCAAACGAAACCACCGACAAGAAGACATGCCACCCCGCATCGTCAACCCCCGTTTACTGTGTAATCTTTGCGCCTCAAACTATTAGCTTTAAGGACTTATGGATTTTGCTACCTTGAATTAAAAACGGGATGGGAGTTTCTGTGCCGTTGCCTACTACTATCGCATGGATATAAACTTCAAAGTAACAACAAGTCAGTTGCGCTTTTGTCTACTTCAAAAGACCCGCCACTCACGACCGGCAATAAACTTAGTTGCAAAAAAAAAAAATGGTTTCCTGAACCGGAAATATAATGCCTTTGTGTATAGTGGGAATCACTTCAGCACAAGAAGGCAGTATTTTTTTACTCCATCAAAAGCTTTCCCTTTCTTGCAATGTTCTAATATTGTTCCGCTCATCATTATTCAAAAGGATGCCATCAGAAAGATTTACAAGGAGCTGTCCAAGGAAGACGTGGAAAGTACTGTGAAGTTCGATTTTGCCCACCGGTGAGTTCCGATCCACTTTTTTGCTTAACCTGATGGATCAACTGCAGAATACCCCACCGCATTGTTGGGGTCTTTACTAGAAAAAGGCTGACAACGGGGACGCGGAATAAAAACAAAATAAATCAAGAACGCGGTACGCAGTAAGAATATTATTCAAATGTTGTAGCCGTATTAAGAAGTGGCTACGCGGTACGCAGTGAATAAATATTTTCATAAAACAAGGTATTATACTACACCTGCTAATTTATTAGTTTCCGCGTACCGCGTAGCCGGCTGCGCAGAATAGTTGGTGTGTGGCACGACTAGCTAGCGGGGTATTCAGTATTTAGTATTCACCCCCATCCTTGTGCCTCTCTCGCAATACATTCTTTAAATTTGAGGCGCTACTGGTGAACTACGAGCGGTAAAACTGATCAATTCTTTACGTCTCTGCTCTTTCTCGACAGAAACTCGAAAAGCGCCGACAAGCTCTGAAAACCATCACTTTCTCCCCGGGTGATCAAAGGAAGGCGGATGACCTGTTCAACCTGCCGAACGCTATCGACTTCATGTCGTCCGAGGAGAGTGACGAGGAAGCAGCAGAGTATGGTGGGAGGGGACCAAAACCCACAAAAACCAAGCGACTATCCTGGCAGAGGTCAAAACTAAGAAACATAAAGCAAATTCTTGATGAGCACTACAGTGCCCAACAGACTAAACAGCAAAGAAGGATCAGTGCTATCACGCGTCGGGGTGAGGAGGTTTCTGGCAGATCCGCGCCGACAAACAGCCCTGGGTGGGCCGCACAATCACCCCAGAACGCAGTAGACAAGCCAGGATTTTAGATTGTATATATGTATACATAGTATTTGATCTGACTTGTTCAAGTTCCAGCTGGTAGGCAAAACGTTTTGCAGCTTTTATAGGATATAGATTGAATATTATCGACATCCGCTTGTACTATATTCGACCATTTTATCCTTGAAAATGTATGTATATAAGGCTCAATAATCATTAAAACCCGATTGAAATGTATCCTGTATAGTCTTCAGTTAGTTTTCTGTCCCTCCAAAACGCGCGCTCAATTTACGAGAGGCACCGATAATAACGTAACACTCCAAGCGCGGGCCAATGCAACGTGATTCTTTTCATCCATGCCAAGGCTTGAAAAGAAAACCGGGCAAAATAAAGCCAATATCTAACAAAATTTCGATCAGTGACCAGCCAACGGAAACACGATCATCAACGGCGGAAACACGTTAAACACTCCCCGTAAACACAAGTTTCCTTCAATGAGAAACCGCACCGTAAACGTGTCTATAAGTGATTCGTTTCCGACATTTACGCACCGTCGGAAACTTATATACCCGCCACGTTTCAGTCGGCGGAAACGTAAAGTTACCGCAACGGAAACGCAAGTATCTTTTGTGTTTCCGTCGTGTTTCCACGCGCGGAAACGCAATATTTCGCCCTGTGATAATTGGAATGAGGCCTGTCGCTGGTAAGTATTCATCTCTTGCAACCATAGACTAAATCAAGGCAGATAAACACAACAGCCCAATTTTTCCGGTAATTTCAAAAGAGAAATTGTTCTGTCAAATGTGCGATGTGTCAAATTATGACCCTTTTTGTTAACTTGAGAATCAGTGGCAATTTCCGGCAATTCTACTTTTTGTTGAAACTTGAATATAAAGGAAAACCCAATACTTAGCGCTATTCTTTCTTGGGAAAGTTAAAATCTCCCAATTATTTTCTACTTCGTCGTATACGGTCTGCAACGTAAATATTCTCCACCTTTTCTTAATAAAAATCTCGATCTTTTTTGAGATTTGTTCCGGCCAGCAGTTTTGGGAAATGTCAGACATTTTCTCACGTTTGTCTGTCGGTTCGTGTCTCGGAACAAGCCTTTCTCATGCGGTTCCCACGCGACTTTTCGTATAAAACAACTTCGCGCCACTTGCTCGCCGGACATCCAACAGAGTTTCATCAGAACATATTTGTTTGCTCTTGTGCAATACCCGTCGTGTGAGGTTTAGTTTCACTACGCAATGTCTTTCAAAGTTCCACGGCTGAGGCAAAAACCTGAAAAACATCTTTTTGGCGAAGTTCCTCATTTTGAGTGGGAACATTGATTTCGACACAACGATGCTGAAGATATTCCAAACTAAAGCCAGGCACTAAAATGAGCGCTGCACTAACGTGAGCGTTAGGAGAGGTCCAATCCCCACCCCTCCCTCCCCCTCCCCCTCCCCCCCCCCCCCCCCCCCCCCCCCCCCCCACACACACACACACGCACCGGCACCTTGATTGATCGCTGATTATCGAAAGCGGTGACAGGCCACATCTCAAGGTTTTTACGAAGGTGTTGATAGCGGCGGTTACAAACAACGAGTCAGTTTTGAATGGTGCCCAAGATGTTTCCGGTCGAATTACATTCAGTGAGCATTTACGAAGGTGTTGATAGCGGCGGTTACAAACAACGAGTCAGTTTTGAATGGTGCCCAAGATGTTTCCGGTCGAATTACATTCAGTGAGCAATAAGAGCACGGCGGGAATATTTAACAAAGATTTGTTTGAAGTCATGGCAGAATTATAGAGAGGTAGCAGGCCTGGTTCTTCTTCACTTCTCTG
This sequence comes from Plumapathes pennacea, assembly GCA_964036295.1. Taxonomy (NCBI): domain Eukaryota; kingdom Metazoa; phylum Cnidaria; class Anthozoa; order Antipatharia; family Myriopathidae; genus Plumapathes; species Plumapathes pennacea. The sequence goes on from OZ038466.1 coordinate 1,453,561, forward strand.
AACAGCCTCCTCGGCCAAGCGAAAAGCGCGGCGAGATATGAACAAATGTCAACAGAATCCAGGTGATGAGACGATAAGACAGGCATTACGAAACATTACGAAACTGCCGCTGTCCCACGAGACAATCGAGAGTTCTTTACGTTTGTCGGAAGCTTCCATCCCCCCCTGCCGCCTGTCTGGCAAATTAGCATATCTTGTTTCGTTGTTTCGCAAATTACCAATTTTTGTTTCGTTGTTTCGTTGTTTCGCAAATTACCACTTTTTGTTTTGTTGTTTCGTTGTTTCGTTGTTTCGTTTCGTTTGTTTCGTTTCGCAAATTACCATAAGCCCTAATCAGAGGCCACGATTAATCCAGCCTTCGCTTCACTACTTATGTGTTTTCTTTTGTTAACTCAATACGTTTCTTCTATCAGGCTTTCGAGTATTCGTGCTCTGTAACAAATATAAAATTGAAAGCGAGGAATGTCACACGAGAGATGTTTACAATATTATTGCGCTTTTGTTCACAGTGTGTTCAGTCCATTTGTGACTGCAAACTCAATCCTCAGAATTATTTCGGTGTATTTTTCATTTCTGGTATTTAATGAACATTGCGAAACAAAGACTACATGATCGAATGAAAGAAACACTTCAACAGGCAATGTACGATACGCAGAAGAATTTTATGAGGCAACAGATGTCATGTACAGAGTAAAGCATAAAGCGTCATTGTTTTACGGCTAAAGCTCACCGTAGCTTTGGTTTCTGCTTTCGCCCTGTTATCTTCCCAAAAGTATTTCGTGTCGCCACAGAAAGTTTCGTCGGGACTAAATACTTATCGGCGACAGAGATATTTGCAATACCCCAGAAGTACCATCAAACATTTGTTTACGGCTATTCTCAAAGCTTGTGCGGTGAACGCGAGCCAAAATCTTTTCCTAAAATCCAGTTTATCCGTGCGCATTCCACAGAGCCAAATGGCGTTGAATTTGAATGGGATGCAGTTTACTTTTTCGCTTCACTACTTATGTGTTTTCTTTTATTAACTCAATACGTTTCTTTCTATCAGGCTTTCGAGTATTCGTGCTCTGTAACAAATATAAAATTGAAAGCGAGGAATGTCACACGAGAGATGTTTACAATATTATTGCGCTTTTGTTCACAGTGTGTTCAGTCCATTTGTGACTGCAAACTCAATCCTCAGAATTATTTCGGTGTATTTTTCATTTCTGGTATTCACTGACCATTGCGAAACAAAGGCTACATGATCGACAGAAAGAAACACTTCAACAGGCAATGTACGATACGCAGAAGAATTTTATGAGGCAACAGATGTCATGTACAGAGTAAAGCATAAAGCGTCATTGTTTTACGGCTAAAGCTCACCGTAGCTTTGGTTTCTGCTTTCGCCCTGTTATCTTCCCAAAAGTATTTCGTGTCGCCACAGAAAGTTTCGTCGGGACTAAATATTTATCGGCGACAGCGGTACCATCAAATATTTGTTTACGGCTATTCTCAAAGCTTCCGCGGTGAACGCGAGCCAAAATCGTTCCCGAAAATCCAGTTCATCCGTGCATATTCCACAGAGCCAAATGGTGTTGGGTTTGGATGGGATGCAGTTAACTTTTACACACAAGTAACGAGCAATTCACTGGCCACATCTCGAGTTGTTTAGCGAAGTCAATTACGTCATCGCCCAGCACGTGATAATATGAACCAATCACCGTGTGCTGATTCTCGACCCACAAAAAGGAAAAAAAAAGAAATGAAAATTCCCATTTTTAAGCTCTCGTGGGCCCCAGGCCCCCGCGAGCAATAAATAGCGTAGTTAAATGAAAGACACATGACTAAGGGAACTATGTGTGTATGCAAAGCCGGCACACAAGGATTGGAACTAATGGATTAGTATACCATTACTGACATAATGGCCGTGTTTGATATTCGTACTGATTTCGCAAGTACTTCTTTTACAGAGAACATGACAAAAAAGAAACCTTAATTATAACGAAAGTTTGCACGACTGATGTGTTCAAATACAACAAATTAAAAATATCATTTAGCTTCCACGACAGAAATCTTATCTTGTACATCCAGGGTCGGCTTCCGGTGAAATGGACAGCGTACGAAGCTTTGATGTACGGAATATACACCACAAAGAGTGACGTGTAAGTCTAAAGCAAACATATTTGTTTTTTGTTTTTTTGTTTTTGTTTTTTTTATTTCTTTTTTGTTTTTTGTTTTGTTTTGTTTTTGTTTTTGTTTTTGTTTTTGTTCTTGTTTTTTGTTTTTGTTTGTTTGTTTGTTTGTTTTTTATTGTTCTGTCTTCTGGTGGAATTGGTGTATTCGTACACCAGACGATACCAAACCAATTTATCCAGTCCCCGGTTGAATTTCATGTCACTGGAAACGACTCTTTAATATTGTTGAAAATTACTGAAAGCTAATAGTATAATAACATCTTGTTTTTTCGCAGGTGGAGCTACGGTGTGGTGCTCTTTGAAATATTTACAGTTGGTAATTTTATTGATATGTGAGGTTTAATATCGGAGGGAAATTTTGAAAGGCTGGCTGCTTTCTTTTCGAGTAGCTGTCCACTGTTCTCTCGAACAATGTAACAATGTACTCTATCAAGTGAATGCTGAAACTTGCCTTTTTTGAAGTTAGATTGTTATGCGTAGGGTTGTAAACTATTTTTTCGTTATCAATTTAGGTGGATGTCCTTATCCCAAGATAGACGGGCGGAAAATCGCCGAGATGCTCCAGCGAGGCTACAGAATGCCTAAACCGGTACACGTGGATGATGAACTGTGAGTCGCATCAAAGACACATTTGGACTTTCAGAAAACTAAAGTTTCGCAATGCAAACTGTTCGAAACTTTTGCAAGAATTTGACAACGCACTTGATGAAACTAACAGTAATGTAGCAACCAGTTTATCTGGTCACCTTGTAGTTCAGATTAGTGCCGTATTATAGGATGGGGGGGTGGAATTGCGGAGGTTTGAAGACCAGGTCTCTATAGAAATGAAAAAGTTCTTAGTTGTATAAGTATCCCTTCCGTTACTTGCAGGTATCAGATCATGATGAATTGTTGGCAGCAAGATCCTGAATTCAGAGAAGACTTTAAAACTCTGGGAGAAAACCTTAAAGAACTGCAGAAAAAGAACGAGGTATTTCGATTGATTTCATCGGTATATGATTTGTTTTGTATCATATTAAACGTGTTTCGTATTTGCCGAATGCATGAGCGATGCGTGGCATAACTGAAAGTAATAGCAAGTTCACTGCTTTTCGCCATCGTTGTTCTGTTACTAATTGTTAGTCTTCATATGTTTTTTTATCTTGTGTGTGTGTATTAGCGTCTGATCAACATGAAGAAGTACGACAAGAAGCTGTACGAGAACGTTGACGATCTGTTTGAAAACAATTGATTCTTCCATCGAGAACACAAGACATCAGCAAAATAATACTGAGGGAGTGATAACTCGTGGAAAAAAAGTACAACTACCTACTTTGGAAAACAATGTAGTAAAGCTACAACTATATTGTTTCTTTGCAACGGGAGTAACAAAGGTAAACTTTATAGTGCATGTGTTGGTCTGTCATCACTTTGGAGACGATCGAATTTACACAAGCTGGTTAATTAGTTAAAAATGACTTAGATACACCTTCAAAGAATACACATTTGCCTGTGGGTTTGCTGTCCATTTTATATCTATTGCGCTTGCCAATCGTGTACTCTGACCCTTATCCACTGTCTTAATGTTTAGTCTACCCAATTAAGCTTTTTATGCCCGAATGAAATTACTCAAACGAAATGTCCGTTTGAGTTATTTGAGTGTTCTTGGTCGATATGACGAATCAGGTGCTGAAATAAGCTGCTGCAAAAATAATATAATTATTATAGTAACAGTCGTGAACCCTCAAAGGTCAGGTTCGTAGTGTTGGTCATTAACGTATGGTTAAAAATAAACTTCATATGAGATGGCATTTTGTGTTTGTTGCTACCGCTGATTGGTTTGTTTGTTGTTCATTTTTCTTTGCATTGTTCTTTTTTTTTTCTTTTTTTCTTTCTTTTTTTTTTTTTTTTTTTTTTTTTTTTTTTTGCGACTAACGTTGCGTTCTTATACGCGAGCAATGATTTTAAAGGGGATCACACAGTAATTAAAATTAGTCACTAATTAAAGCCGATAGCTTGACTGTTTTAGTGTCGGTTATAAGTGGACTATAAAGAATCTCTATCATACAAATCAAAACCAAAGTGGACCATCGTGTGGGGCAGGGTCCTGGGGACATGCATTAGACAAGCAATGGTTACAACGCCTTGCTTGCTTTTTAAGCATGCGTGCAGACTTCCTCCCGCTATCAGTGTTGGGAAAAGCAAGAACGAGAGCGTCAACGCAACCGTGATAATGGTTGACAACTTGATGTACGATTGTCTTCAGGCGAATGCGCAAGAGTGGTGAGGATTGAGGCGAGTATGAGGTGTGTCCTGGCCACGTGGGGGGGGGTGCGCTTTCGAGCGCCTGCGGTCCTCAGGTGAGCGGCATTGGATACCACGGCCTGGATACAAGATTGAGTTAAACCGACATGGGTTAAACTTACTTCCTTGTCCAAGAAAACTCTAAGAACGACCATTTTGGGGGCGATTGTGCGTACAAACTACATGACAGATTACAAGAAATTAGTGGGACGTGACGTTTTGTTATTCATGTTTTTTCTTAGTCATTCTTCCCTCGCTTTGGACTTGTAGAAGACTGAAAGTAATCAAGCAGGAAATTGGTAGGTTTTCCAAACGTAAACACTGGGTATTGACTCGCTCGAGTCTCTGCTGTGAATTACTTCGGGAAGTTCTCTCATGTTCGCTTATGTTGCTTCATCGTGCGAGTCCTGTTAATAATTTTAGTTTCACGGCAGTTTTCGAGAGCCAAAAATGTTCAAAAGTTGGTGTTCGCTGTCCGACGATTTCGTGTGACAGCTGTGTGCGATATATGCACACTTTGTTTGATCTACAATTCATGTGTAAGTTTTTTTGTTTTGTACTTCAAACAATTACTTTCTCATTCCATATTCCGAGCTACCAACGGCAGCAATCAGTATACCGCATCGGTGGGCTAAATAATTGTAAACTCCATATATAATATAACAACCAAACTACGTTTCAAACGTCGCGCCACTGCCGTGTCAAACTCAATGCAAATTTAATAGCTCAAACAATGGATTTTGCTCATTTGCATTAAATTCGGCACGGCATTGAATAGGCGCGACGTTTTAAACGGGCCTAACGCTTCATTTTTCCAAGTGTATGGTTGCTTTAGTGCTAAAACTCTTTATACTTTTTCCAGCTGATGTTAGTCTACGGTGGCTAAGCTTCTTCCATCGGAAACTTCAGGAGGTGAGTAAAAACATTTGATCGGGAGACTCCAAAGTGTGCGGCTGGCTCGCTTTGCACTTGGCTAATGCAGGGTCTGTTTCCTGGTCACTCACCACGCTACACCGCTGTAGTAATTAACGGCTTCTAAACCTTAACGTAGGCGAATGCTTTTAATATCAGATTTTAGGAGAGCTATCATCATGCACGAAGGTTGCTGTTTGCATCATTTAAAGTACAAACAGCGTTTGTGACCAGAAATGTGTCAGCAAGTTGCGCTACCAAACAATGAAGAAGTCGTCGTATTGCCCTGGATGCTTAATTATTATCGACTAAACTTCCTAGTGCGACCGGGCCCTTATAAGGTACACTATACGTGACACACGTTAAACTGTCAGTTGTATATTCAATTTACAAAAAGTAATTATTAAATAACAATTCCCAAATGATCGATGATCTTTTAGATAAAAAATCCGGAGAAGACGCGTATATATTTCACCTACAACGCTGCATGCTCGGGCGTAGGTGGAGGGCTGGTGCGGCCGCCTGCTATATATCTTTGGTCTCCGGTCAGCGACTTTCGATAAGTAGAAACATTTCTTCTTCGGCCAAGTAAAGTTTCATGCCTCTTTATGGTCAACCGCGACAATATGATCTATTTAGATCTAACCCTCAGTTTCTGGGCCTTTCTCACAGCCACGATAGCAATTAACGCGGTGACAGTTAAGATATCCCACCAATTCAGATTTCAGCTTCAGATTCAATTCAGCTTCAATATTTGACTACGGTTGCCCACCGCATAAATCGTAGTCATCTACCGACTGCATGCCGATTGCTGTATTCCTTTGGATTACTTCTAAATTGATCTTTATTACGTTTCCAGCGGATTAGTGACTCAAACGGCAAGGTTTTGACCAAGACAACCCGCATAACCATGTAGTTCGGTATCGAAATTGAAACGACATATCGAATCGAAACAATCATGACTTGCATAATCAATCAACGACGAATCAAATAACTAAGGCACGACATTATGAAAGCTGTAGATTTCCGATCAGATTTCGACTCCAATCTCTAGGTGCTTGGCCTTGGAAGCAGGGATTTTCTTGCGAGACACTGTCAGCTGTTTACACTTAGAAGCATTGAACTTGGTGTTATTATCGTAGCTCAAGGTGTCCAGGTTGGTTAAATGCCTGTTGTATAGGTTCACTCTCAAACTGAGATATTTCTGTACAGCCGGGAAGTGTCATTAGCATATAAGCTTTATGAGCTCATATCGCCCTTACACTATATATGACACATAGTACAGTCGTTTAAGTCAGAAAATGATTTATTAAATAACAGTACTCGGCGCTCGTGCGATTCTTTCTTTCATTCATTCACCCTCTTCCTCTAACGCTTTGTGTTTCCGCCTGCTGTATGTTTGGCCTGCGGTCCGATTTTTAGTCATTTGCATAAAGAAACATTCTTCGGTCAAGCGGAAGTATTTTGAACCGCGGAAGCAATTCACTCCGTGTGAAATTTTACCTCTGCCTCATGGTCAACCGCGTCAATATGTTCTATCCAAGTCTGACCTTCAATTTCTGGGTCTTTATTGCGGTCACGATAACATTCAACACTGTGACAGGTAAGATTCCTACCATTTCAGAGTTGCTTCAATTCAACTTCACTGACGGTTGGCTGCTCACTGTATGAATCAGGCTCGCGATAGTATTTTAGAACTTGACGTGTATTTATTGAACTTACTACTTTTGGTTGCGGCATTTATCTGGATTACCTCTAAATTAGACCGTACGTTTCCAGCGGTTTCGTTGACTCAAACGCCACGATTTTCACCGGGACAAACACGATCCTGCAGTCAACGATCATGACCTACATAAACAATCAAAGACTAAATCAGGACACAAATTCGTGCCTTTTATGAAAGCTGCAGGTTTACGATTGGTATTAAGTTTGATTCCAATTAGATCTGAATAAACAATTGCCCAAAATAGGTCACATACCGGAAACTTTCAAACCACGAACGATTTGAGAGGTGAACCGTGTCAAAATGAACCGGACTCGATTTTAAACCGCCACCCATCAAACATCAGATAGCAAAACGTATCACCAGACCAGGCACATTTGTATTCAATCGCTAAAATTTAGTGGAAGCGAATTACAAATTGTCATATATAAAGAGTATTGTCCTCCTATACACTAAATTATTTATCTACTCGGCAATTCAGAAGCATATGACTAAGAGATCATATCTGTTTAGATGCGAGGGCGTGCAACTCTATTGTTATGTAATGAGCTTTCTGGGACAAGGAGCACTGCCTGTATGACTTCGTGCACCGAGCAACAATCAGAACAAGCCTAAAGGAAGCCTTCCGGTTCTATTAATCAGGCAAATTTTATGATCTGTCTGTACCATTTCATGGCTAAGGTATTCACTCTAAGATCGAATTATTAAATTTTCCACTGGTTTGCCGTGGTGTGGACTCTTATTTACCACGATTTACGTCATCATATGGTCAAAATGTTGTGGACTCACGAGGCGCTTCGCCAATTTTTTTTTTACCACAATATTTAGAAATATACAGGAAAGTTTCGTTGTATTTCGCTGCAAAGCGTGACATTCTGGCGTCAGCTGGCGTGAGCATCGTTGTCTGGACTCTTACTTACCACGGTAAATCGACCAATCAGAGAGTTAATATTGCCGCTTCTGCGCCCTTTTTTAGTCTTGTGGAGGATTCTATTGCTGTTTTCTCGAAGAAATTCACTGGTCATATAAAAATGGATATTAAACTTTTAGTTATTTTGCACTTTCACTCTATTTCTTACTTCTGTTTTTCATGGAGTTTTAAGCTCCACAACTAAAATCTTTGAGAATAGCAAAATATTACAGTAGACATGACATGATAAAAGGAAAAGAAATTGACTCGGAGTCCTTGTTTTTTGTCAAAACTTTGGGTGCCAGTTGGAACATACCGTGGCCCCTGTCCCATTGTGTATCTCAGACACTCCACCACCCCCTACCCCCTGGTCTATCTAAACTACAGTTACTTCACTAAGTCGCCCACCGTATCAAAGGCAACATCAAAACGCTACCCATGGCATTCTACAGACATGAGACAATCAAAAAGAAATCCCGAAAACGTTCTAATTCTCCATCTCATGTCCTTTGTTAATTGAATATAAACTTGGCGGTGGTATTGATAATGCACCAATCAATCTGCACCTGAACATAAGCGTGCTAGTGATTAATCTATCTATACCATCGTATGCTTTTTGGAAACATAGAATAATATGAACAGCGCAATTTGGGATGTTAAACGGGAAAAGGGCTGACAGTGGCTCATACATTGATGCCACGAGCCATCGAGGGAGTTTTCCTTTACTTGAAATAAGGTTTCTATTTTAAAAGTTTATTATCTTAACATTAGTAAATAACTTTACTAGATGCAGCATTGACCTTTACCAAAACACCACCAAACCCAACTCTTGTTGTGTTGAGTCACAACAGCTCCAGAGTGGCTCTGTCGTGGGAGTACAAAGTGAGTGGTGGTGAACAGATCGGATTAATGAGGATACAGAGACTCAACAGCAGCATCAGTGTTCCTGAATTGGTGGCCGGCAAGTTTAACCCAAGCACACCCGGTATAATAGATAACAAGTTCAACAAGGGTGGACACTTTGAGTTCAAGGACCCAGCCACCCTGGTGATAAACAGTGTTACTAAAGCAGATGAGTTTGTGTACAGATGTGTGGTACAGACATCTCTTAATCCTGATGGCTACACAAGTGATATAATTCTGAAAGTTTACGGTAACCGTACTGTGCATTAGGTCATTTACTTGTTAAAACTGACACATACGTGCTGCATCTTTCTTTGTCTGAATAAGATGATTGTTAGGGAGTAATCGAACCTGGTCTAACAGAGTTTGGCCCATTATGCATTATTGTAATGCACTTGTATCTAAAGAAGTCATTCTGTCTTCTATTCTCAGTATATGTTTCGAAACAAAAACACTTGAATATGCGTTTGTTGGACCTATTCTGATCCATATGGAATGTGCACGTTTTTTGCGGGATCGATCAAAGATCACTCTAAGTAATATTTAGACTTTTGTGAACGTGCGTAAGATCTCGATAAAGGTTTGCGTGTCCCTCAAAATCATTTTCTCGGCAAAAAAATCAAATCTACTATTATGTGTTTCATACACGTTAAAAGTAGAATGCGATGTAGATCAGACCGATGATAGCCATGTTTGCGAAAAAGTAGGTCTTTCAGGAACTAAATCTTTTGAGCGGTTTGGTCAATATCGCTTAAATTTAGGTGTACGAGCTCTTCTCATATATCGTGTCAGCGATTTTCGATGCCATTTTTGTTCCTGGTTTTATTGAACAGTTTGTATAAAAAACGGGTCCCAAAACGCTCCCTCCGCTTTAAAAGAGAATAGAATCCTTGAAACAAAATTCGCTGACACTGTATTTTAGTCAACTTCATTGTGTTTCATACAGCCTTTGTGATTGGTGGTGTTTTGACTGAGATTTACAGTCCAAAGTAAACGGACAGTGCCGAGACAGATGTTAAGGCAGCTGTATTCTTGGACCCATCGCCTTTCGCATGTCGAATAGAAGGGGGCAATTCATCATAGTTACTTTATCAAGATTTGTTCTTCAAGTACACTATTTGTGAATGCAACCTGTGAATAAAATCATACAAAAAATAAGAACATTACCAGCCTTTACCAAAGGGTATATTAATAGGGCTTGATATTTCCTTTTTACTAGATGCAGCATTTCTCTTCACAAAAACACCACCAAATCCTACTGTTGTTGTACTGGATTACAACAGCTCAAGAGTGGCTCTGTCGTGGGAGTACACAGCGAGTGTTGGTGAACAGATTGGGACAATGACGATACAGAGACTCAACAGCAATGGTGTTCTTGAATTGGTGGCCAGCAAGTTTAACCCAAGCACACCCGGTAAAATCGAAGACAAGTTCAACAAGGATGGACACTTTGAGTTCAAGGACCCGGCCACCCTGGTGATAAACAGTGTTACTACAGCGGATGAGTTTGTGTACAGATGTGTTGTACATACATCTGGTAACGCTAATGGCTACATAAGTGATATAATTCTGAAAACTTACAGTAAGTTTTATGACAACTTTCAACTGTGCAGTACACATTACTGTAGATCATTAGGATACAGTCGAACCCCGCTATTTCGAAGTCGCACGGGGCATGAAAAAAAGTTCGAAATAGCCGATAGTAAATGACTGAAAAAATAAATCCAAGGGAATTCGGCTTGACTTGGAAATAACGGGGACTTCAAATTAACCAAGTTCGAAATAGCGAGGTTCGACTGTATGTATTTATATAATCTGGCACCTATGTACTATACTACATTTAAAACCTGCAGATAATCATTTTTGTCTGAACAAGATGAGTATCAGGGTTAGGCAAACTTGGTCTGGTAACGGAATTTGATCAATTATCCAATTTTTATGTCCTGTACTCTACGAACTTTATCATTCTAAAGGATTTAGTGCATCTTTTAGTCCCAGTATAATTATGCTTACAACAAGACTGGCCCTTGCAGTGTGATCAGGCCTCACAGCATTTTTATAGATAAAATTTGGCAGCACTTAAATTTACGTAATATTAGCTCCTTGACAGTCATTCCTAGTTGGCTGGCGGCCTTGTTTGGCTTTTTTCAGCTGTGACACCATACAGTTAAGGGGCCTGAAAAAAAACATTACACACAAACATACATAAATAACTATAATGTGAATTTCATCTTACATAAGTTATGTACAACACGATTTATTGTTATCTGTCCTAGTTTCTCCAAAGATCACAGTAATACCCGAGGACCAGGCTGTGTTTGAAAAGGAAAACTTCACTTTTTTCTGTGGTGCACCAGGAAAACCGGATCCAGTTATAACATGGTTTAATAATGGAAAAGTTGTGGGGAGTGGTCCATATTATAACAACACAGCAAATCAAAGTGGAACGTATGAGTGCAAAGCAGACAATGGTGTAGGACAACCTGCAAGTGCATTTGCGACTCTCACAGTGATCTTTTATGGTATGTAGAGTACCTGTCAATTCCATGTAAAGTAATGCTCTGTCCCACGGCGCTCAAGTGAAGTTGAGATATCATACTTACATAGTACTCTCTCTCTCCTTTTTTTTCATAAAAGTATGTCTGTTGTCGTTTTTTCTAATAAAGTTTAAGCTTTCGCAAGCGGACACGCTTGGGAAGCAGAACAAGTGTCCGTTAGAAGAGCTGTCCGCTTACGAAAGTCAGTCTTTGCCCAGAGAGCTTCGACTGTTGCACAAATAATGCCCACTTTGTAGAGCATACACAGTTCAGTGTTTCTCATACCTGCAGTGCGCATGCTCATATCTCGCCCTCGTATAAAACGACGGACAAGAACAGTCAGGAGCATATCTACTTTGTCTATTTTGGCACAATACTGATACAGTTAATTTTAATTCACATTCTGTTTGTTTTTTCCCTTTATCAACCCCCCTTACACTCAAGCATATTTTCGAAAAAGAACATCTTTTATGACATTTTTGTTTAAAAGTTTCACCAGTTACAGCAACATACTCTGCCGAAGTACGAAATCAAGTGATAAATAGCTTTTATTGCGCCCTTTAGGAAACTGTTTCCTTCTTTTGATTTCAGTTTTGGCAAATCTCACAATAATGCCGCACAACAAAACTCTGAAGGTGAAGGAGAACACTCCCTTGTATTTGAGCTGCAATGCAGATGCAGACCCTGAACCAACATGGACTTGGTTTAAAGACGGTAAAGAAATTAAAAAAGAGACTGGAAAAGGTCCAAATGTGTTGGAGATTGATGCTGTGGAAACCAGTGATTCTGGTCGGTACACGTGCACGGCCAGGAATCGCGTGGGAGAGGAAAGTGTCAATAAGGACATCATAGTTATCGGTAAGATGCTATAGTACTGTATAAATTTAAACCAAAAATGAATAACTATTTCCTTTTGCATTGTCCCTCTTGAAGCCATGGATTGTTGTTGTATATAGTGTTTTACACGCAACAATAGTTATCGACGGTGACAATTGTTGAGCCTCAAAATCTCAAAACCTCTAAACAAGCTGCCCTGAACATTATGGCGAGGAGAATATTGAACATCGTATTTTTAACATCATGAAATATAGGAAAAACCAGAGTTGTCAAAAGGACAAACATACTATCAGTTGCTGTAGTAGTTTTAGTACACTGTAATCTGAAGGTCTTTATAATTATGTTGTTATCTATTTGTTAGCCACGATAGTGAACCTAGTTTTTTTTTTATTTTTTATTTTTGCCTGATTATATGAGAAAGCGGAAGAAAGCGGTAGGAGGGAGGAAGATCAATAAAAATTCCTAGTGCCGTCGTGGTCTGTCCTCGCCCATATAAGTGTTAATACGGTTTATGCTGTTGTATCTCTAGAAAAATTAGGAGAAACGTTTGCCGTTGGAGTATCTTTTAAAATAACAAGTGAACAGTGGAACAAAATGTATGAAGACTATCAAAGTCAAGAGTTTAAAAGCCTGGCCAAAACGATTGTTACGCAGGTACTGTGCATACCTTTGAAAACTTATCCAGTAAAAGGTTTATTTGTTTCTTCGTTTATTTAAAAGATGTAAAGTTTTGCCACGACTTGCTACGGTCAAACAAATGACATTTTCCGAAAAAGGATTTGGTATAACAAGTATTAGCATTGCCTTGGACGTCTACAAAGAGGCTAATTGATTGAGGTCTCAACTATTCAGACCAAGGCAAAGTTTTTTTTTTTTTTTTTTTTTTTTTTTTTTTTCACCAAAAATTAATTGTTGTATCATTAACATGAAAATGACAGTTGTGAGTGTTGGCCCCGCGATGCTTTCAAAAGTTTTATATTAAGTATATTTATATATGATGTAATGTAGTTAACTGCCTAATTTTCTTTCAGATGTGGATTTTATACAGAGAGAAATTCGTGTCTGTTGTCAATATAGAAATTTTTAAGTTGAGGTATGTACAGTGCCCTGCGAAAGCTTGTGCTGCATCAAGCAAATTGATTAGGAATTACAATATTTGGAAATATACAAGAAAGTCTTGCTGTACTTCGTTGCAAAGCGTGACACGCTGGCGTCAGCTGGCGTCACATCGTTGTCTGGACTCTTATTTACCACGGTTAATTGACCAATCAGAGAGCGAGAAACTAGTGTGTTGTGGTAAAAATACTCATTTGCCCACATTGCATGATGAACATACGTACGTATTCTTAACTTATTTTTACTCCATGCAGGACATTATAATTTTGTGCATAGAAATGACTATGCATTTCATCCGAACATCTGTGTACACTTTGTAAAACGTTCCATGAACACTATGCACTCGTGTATAAGGTATACTTTTGCTTTAAAGTGAAGGAAGTGTGGTGGCCCACGTCAGATTCAATTTCGACGAAGATGTTTCCGAAGATGACGTTCTCTCTGTACTGAAAAACTACGAGGACGGACAGCTGGGCGCGTTCACATTTGACAGAAGTTCAGTGAAATTGATTTCATCCGTTGACCCGAGTAAGTACTCTGAAGATCCACACAAAGGGGCAAAAGTTATTCATTCCATATTATCCCATAACTGCTGCACTACAAATCACCTGAGGCATGCAATGCCATGCACCTTCTAATTGCTTATTCTAGAGTAAAAACAAAATCCCCAAAGGACGCCTATTTAGTTCACCAGAAAAATAGGTTAGATAGCATTTACTGTATTACACATCCAAAGCTTTTGGAACTCCTACAGAGCAAGGAGATATCTGCAAATATCGTATTTCTAGTACCACGCACATATAAGTTTAAAACGCTTCTGTATTGCACTGAAGAAAAGGTATTATACATGCATTATTATTATTATTATTATTATTATTATTATTATTATTATTATTATTATTATTATTATTATAAGTAGCGTTGTATATTTCTGTATACAGTGTTTAGACGAAAAATGATAAATGTACTATAATGGAGTTGCTCGTAGCATCTTTCTGCATGCAGTATCTTCTGCATGTTCATGATAGGCACTACTAAGTGTAGTCAGTACGACTATGAATCCACACATATATATGTACAGGTATAGTTATTTATCCAGCTATATATGTAGTTATGTAGTTATATATGGTTATATAGTTATGTAGTTTTATAGTTATTCACTGGACTATCCTGACATGGAATATATCTCCTGTGTAGCTTCATGTATTCCAAATCCTTGTGAACATGGTGGTGAATGTACTCAAGGCAAATGTTCGTGCAAATCCCCATGGAAAGGAGAGAAGTGCGGTAAGTGCATTTTAGATTACAATTAAACAAATCCTTTTTTTTAGAACAAAACTCACTAGCAATTAACCAGACAAAAAACTGACTGCAGTTGTTGAATAATTCATGGTGGTGTTTTCATTTTTGCATCTCGGTCCTGACTCCAGACGTTTGCACAAGATGAAGAGTTTTTCAAGCAAAAAATGTTTAGAGACCGACATGACTAATTCGCTGTCAAAACTAATTAATATGACACCTGCTATGAAAAGTAGGATTGTTTTGATATGACATATGGCTAAAGTGATTTTCGTGACAAAGGTGAACTACATTTAGAGATTTTGTACATAACTCAAAGTGTACTTCATGTTACAGAAAACCCAGTAATGATCATCGTCTTAGCAGTGGTCATCCTATTCCTATTTGTTCTCCTCGTGTCCTTGGGCGTATTCTGGGGCAGAAGGAAGCGAACTCGCAGAAATGTTACGAGAGGTTAGTTGTATCTGTAGTAGGTAAGTGGAGTGGGAAATTAGGTTTCGGGATCTTTCTTCTCAGAGCCTGTGTAAAGAAGAAAATAAAAAGTAAACTTGTGCTCTCTCTCTCAAGTCTCTCCCTCTTTCATTTTAATACCTGAGTTTTTCATCATATTACAACATTTTAAAAGTTAAGAGATTATAAATTAATTCAATACGGTTTAGTTCAACCAATAATAAGAAAGGCAGTTATAATTAATAAATAGGGGCGCGATCGCACTAGGAAGTTTAGTCGATAATAACTCAGCATACGACGGCTTCTTCAAAGTTTGGTAGCAACTTGCTGACATATATTTCTGGTGGCAAGCGCTGTTTTCTCTTCAATTGATGCAAATGTCGAAATTAATGTCGTTAAAGTTAAGAGTGCGACTGGAGCCTAAGCTTTCGACTGATAGAGTTATTATCCAATTCAGTGCGGAGAAGCGTGAAGCAAGAAGTGAATTTACTAACACTTGTTCATTCTGTTTATTAATCTCGCATAACCTGGAATTTACCTTTCAACGACGGTGCTGGAACAAAAGCCGGGTAAGTTCCTTTTGTTTTTTTGTTTTACCTTTTTTATGTCGTCATCATCAGCGTTATCTTACATGAAGTTATCTTATAGCTAGTACAAAAGTTAATCAAGTGCATCAGTAGCAGTAGATGAGTCCGTTGATTAATTAGTTGTGGTAATTTGAACATAAAATGTAATATTGCTGATAGTCGTGCAATACGCCTGTATTTTTACTTGTCAGTTTTATTTTTCTCACCTGAAGCAGGCTCGAAAAAATAAAACCGACTCGTAAAAATACTCCCCCGTATTGCACTCCTTCCCGTGTAATAATTTCTTTGTATTTGTTAGGGTTAGTGGCGTGGAAGTTAAATTGTGCGTTAGAGTTGACTAAAGTACTAACCTTTCAAGTTTCTTGAATTATTTCTTCATTTATCACACTGGTTCATCTTTCAGGTATACAGTATGTTTTGGTTCAGATTTTTTCTCTTCAGTTGATTCTAGTTCAACAACCGTGTTCATTTGACTGCTAAAGTAGAAAATAGCGAGTGTGACCTAAAGCACGGAGGTCGTTGTGTGCATGTGGGACATAATTTATATAAAATACATTTGCTAATAATCTCGTTTCTCTTTCAGAATTCCACAGGACATCATTCCTGATGTATGCCATTCCCATGCCTCTATATTAACACTTCCATTTGTCTGGCTTATCAGTCCTCATATATACCTTACATGTTGCATAACGTACTTGCATGATGCCAAATCTTGTAGTAACTTTTCACAGAACTCAGAACTACTCAGATTATACTTTTTGTCGGCTTGCTTCTCCATCTTGCGCCTCAGTTTGTAACACGCTGACAAATCATGTGTTGCTGGTTTTTATTGCTCTTTTAGTATGAAATCCCGTTGATTGAGACCCATCAGGTACAACACCAAGGCCACTACGCCGAACTCGGCACAGCAAATCGCTCCCATGTCCAATCGAGCTATGAAACTGTGCAACCAACATCAGCGGCTTCCATTCAACCTAGCGCTTATGCATCACTTGACTCAGCAACTCGGTCGTGGGAAGTGCAGAGTAGAAACGTGAAAATAGAAAAGTTTATTGGAAAAGGCGCCTTCGGTCAGGTTGCTAAAGCAACAACCACTGATCTGCCTGGGAGGCGTGGACAAACTGTTGTTGCTGTTAAGATGCTGAAAGGTGATAAACAAAGTGTAAAAGTTAAAATGAAGTGGGTGATCTACGTTTCAAATGTGCGATGCACAACTTCAAGTCTGACTGGGTGATCAAGACTTGGCCAGAGCCGATCTGCAAATATATATTAATTTTGATTTACTAGTTTGGGGGGGGGGGGGGGGGGGGGGGAAGGGGGGTGGTGGTGATACACTTACTCAACTAATATCGAGAGATCCTAAGTCTAGTGTAGCATTCATTCTGGTGTTTAAACCCAAGTGTTCTTCTAAAAATACAAATACTTTTCATTTGCAGAAAATCCTTTGGAGTCCCAGAAAAAGGATTTGATGTCTGAATTGGAAGTGATGAAGAAGTTAAAACGACATCCGCACGTAATCGAGCTCTTAGGCTGCGTCACAAAGTCAGGTAGCGCAGCTGAATTCCGAAGCTTGTTTTTGAAAGACATACGTTACCAGTGTATTGTTTCGTGCCAACTGAAGTCCCGTGCACGTGAACCCAACAACACCCAACATTGTTGGCAGTTGTTGGGCAGTGTTTGCGATTTTTGAATGGTTCTAACAATTTTCAGTAATGTTGAGCAACACGCTGGTACTGCAATGTATTCTGGGACAAAATCATACCCACAAGACTTTGCAAACCTGCCGAAGTGTGATTTCTGCCATTTTGTTGCCTGCAACAAGGAGATGCGTATAAAACAACTAAAAGCTCGCAATTTCCCTAGAGCTTTCGCCGTCATGATAAATTCAACGAATAACGCTTGTTTGTAGTGCGCGTGCGCAAAAGAAATGTTGGGACTTGTTGGCTCGAAAGTTTGACCTGTTTCAAACTTTGCCTAACAGCTGCTCTAAAAAGTTGTTGGGCCCATTTGTACGGGACCCAACGTGTTATGTTCGGTGCGATATCAAGAGAGGAAACGAATCATATGATTCAGTTTTATCAATTGTTGATGCTTCTACTACATGGATGAAGTTTGCGACTTGTCGCTTTTTCAGAGCCTATGATGGTGTTGATCGAATATGTTCCATATGGGGACCTGTTGGGTTACCTGAGAAAGAGCCGAGGTCTCAGCGACAATTATTACAAATACCCGGATGTTAAGCCAAGAACCAATTTGACGTCACAGCAACTCCTGCAGTTTGCTTGGCAGGTGGCTGATGGAATGAGTTTTTTGAGCTCGAATAAGGTAAGCGACACTGAATATTGTAACAATTCCCTCTTTGCCAACCTTGTTTTGTGAAAGTGTCATACAGTTTGCCGACCAATCCCAAATCATGATTTCTCAAACTCTCTGCAACCTGTCATAACTATTTCACTCGTCTTCTCTATTCTTCGTTTGTTATAATCAGATTGTGCATCGTGATCTCGCTGCTAGGAACGTTCTGGTTGGTGAAGGTGAAAACTGCAAAGTGACCGACTTTGGTATGGCCAGGGATATTCATCAGGACGACATTTATCAAAAAACTTCGAAGGTGATAATGGTTGTCACTATTAAACTGACAGCAAAAATATTCAACGTAACTTGTAGAATAGGACTGAAATAGGAGAAAGTTGAATGTTATTATATAATTAATGGTAAGAAACAAATATGAAAGACCGGCATCTTGTATGTTTACGGTGTTGTTTCATAAGACATAAGTAGCCTAGTTAAATGAAAGACACATGACTAAGGGAACTATGTGTGTATGCAAAGCCGGCACACAAGGATTTGACATAGATTAGTACATAATCACTATGTTGGATATTAGTACTCACTTCCCAAATGCTTCTTTTATAGGATAGAGATCATGAACATGCAAAAGAAACCAAAATTACGAAAACTTGTATACTGATGTGTGTCAAATGCAACAACAATATCATATAGCTACCACAATAGAAATCTTGTCTTGTAAATTCAGGGTCGGCTTCCGGTGAAATGGACAGCGTACGAAGCTTTGATGTACGGAAAGTACACCACAAAGAGTGACGTGTAAGTTGAAAGCAAACCTAATATGTTTCCTGTCTTTTATTTATTTATTTATTAATAAATAATAATAATAATAATAATAATAATAATAATAATAATAATAATTTATTTAGTTTGTTTCTTTGTTTGTTTGTTTTCTTTTTTATCGTTTAGTCGTTTGGTAAAGTTAGTGCACTCGTATACCAGAGGACACCAGGCCAACTTATCTAGCAATCCCCAGTTGAATTTCACGTCAGGAAACAACACTTTTTAAAATACTGTTGAAAATTAATCATGGCTAATAAACCGATGTCTTGTTTTTTCGCAGGTGGAGCTACGGTGTGGTGCTCTTTGAAATATTCACAGTTGGTAATTTTCTTGTTATGTATGGTTTAATATTGGGGTGAAATTTTTATAAGCTGCTGACTGCTTTCTTTTCGAGCAGCTGTCCACTGCTCTCTCAAACAATGTTGTTTATAATACTTATTACATAGATACCGCAACTTTCTTCTTCTGAGGTTAAAGATTGTCTGCGTCAGGTTAGCAATATTTTTGTCGTTTCATACCTCAATAGGTGGATGTCCCTATCCTAAGATAGACGGGCGGAAAATCGCCGAGATGCTCCAGCGAGGCTACAGAATGCCTAAACCAGAGCACGTGGATGATGAACTGTGAGTCGCATCAAAGACATTTGGTTTCAGAAAACAAAAGTTTCTGATTTTTTGATTTTTGATTGTTTTATTGATTGAATATAAAGTGCAAACATTTGACACTGCACCTGATGTAACTAACAGTAATGCAGTAAACAGTTTATCTCAGATGTAATTATGACTAGCTTCCGTTTCCTACGGTCTGCTGTTTCAGGTATCAGATCATGATGAATTGTTGGCAGCAAGATCCTGAAATGAGAGCAGATTTTAAAACTCTGGGAGAAAACCTGAAAGAACTGCAGAAAAAGAACGAGGTATTCTGACTATTTCATCGGTATATGTATTGTACCATAGACGTGTTGCATGTTTGCCGTGATGAGCGATGCTTGGCGTTAATGAAAGTAATGGCGAGTTTATTGCTTTTTGTCATTGTGGTTCTGTTATTAATTGTTACTGTAATATTGTGTTGTCTTCCTCATCCATGTATTAGCGTCTGATCAACATGAAGAAGTACGACAAGAAGCTGTACGAGAACGTGGACGATTTGTTTGAAAACAATTGATTCCACCCTCGAGAACGCACGATATACAGCAAAGTAAATACTAGTGAGTGATAACTACAAATTGGAAAACAAAGTAGTAAATCTACAGCAACAGTTTGCTGCTGTAAAAATAATGTAAAATAGTCATGAACCCTCGAAAGGTTTCGTAGTTGGTCATTAATGTTTGACCTAAAATATACTTCATTTTAGATAGCACTTTGTGTTCGTCGTTCCCGCTCATTTGTTTGCCACTGTTTGTTTGCTTTGTTCAGTTGCTTTTTTGCGACTCACGTTGCGTTCGCGTTTACACGAGAAATGATTTTAGCCATGGTGCTCACGATCACACTGTATGACCAGCCGATCGTAAAAAAAAAAAAAAAGTCCGATATTTTTATGCCTCGAAACTATTTTGAGCCAAAATTTCAATCATCTCGAAATCATTACATTTGATTCAAGGTGGGGACAACCACATTTCACGTCCTTAGAAATCAACTTTGGGTATCATAAGACGTTCAATGGAAGAATTTTGGTGAAAGAAGATTTTAGTTATTATGGTATTGACATATCCTCTACCCAACTGCATTTTCTATTTTATTATTTTTCGTTTTATCGTACGAGAAATTTGAGCGAAAGCTAATTTTGGTCACGAAGCGTTAGGGTGGATCCAGGATTCCGTAAAGGTGTTTCAACGGTGGTTCGTACATTTGTTGAATTTGAGTCCAAAGATACTAATGAGTGAGCCAAAGGGGATTTTAATGAACCCCTCAAACTCCCCCCACCCCCACCCCACCCCCTCCCCCCCCCCCCCTATTGCGGATGGGGGGCCCCCATCCGCAATAGGAGCGACCTTTATCACTGTTCAATTATAATTCATCTCAGCTATCCAAAGTATTACGTGACGTGTGTCACATTTCTTATTTGAAACCTTCGATATTTCAGTTTTTACACAGCTTCCTTTCTCCGTTGTGCCGTGGAATTTGAAGATTGTGCCGCGATTTTGTCAGGTTGTGCCGTGGGATTCATGCTTTTGCCGTGACACTTGTGGGCCACCGTAGACAGACAATTATTCACTCGATGAGACGTCACGATTACTACCCCTCGCTAAAACATGGGGATTAAAAAACATATCAACAATGAGATTTTCTCGCCTGCTATATTTTTGGCCTGCGGTTCGATTTTAGTCATTTGCATAAAGAAACGTTCCTTCGCTCATGCGGAAGTACACAGTAGAACCGCGGAAGTAGTTCACTTTGTTTGAAGTTTCATCGCTGCTTCATGGTCAGCTGCGTCAATATGTTCTATCCAGGTCTGACCCTCAATTTCTGGGTCTTTATTGCAGTCACGATAACATTCAACACTGTGGCAGGTAAGATTCCCACCACTTCAGAGTTGTTTCACTTTTAATTTCACTGAAGGGTTGCTCCCTGAATGAACCAGGCGCGCAATGTATAGAACTTGGCGCGTATTTATTGAACGTACTACTTTTGATTGCGGCATTCATGTGGATTACTTCTAAATTAGACCGTACGTTTCCAGCGCTTTAGTTGACTTCAATGTAACGGTTTTCACCGAGTCAAACACGACCCGCAGTCTTCAAACGATCATGACCTGCATAAAAATCAAAGACGAAATCAGGACACGACTTCATGCCTTTCACGAAGGCTGCATGTTTACGATTGGTATTAACTTCTATTCCAATAGATTGCATAATCAATTGCTCAAAATAGGACACATCTGACACTTTCAAACCACGAACGATTTGAGAGGTGAACCGTGTCAAAATGAACCGGACTCGATTTTAAACCACCATTTATCAAACTCGGAAAACAAAACTGTATCACCAGACCAGGGACTGTATTCAATCGCTAAAACTTAGTGGAAAGAAATTACAAATTGTCACATATAGAGAGTATTGTCCTCCATACAAATGTATTATCTACTGCGCAATTCAGAAGCATATGGAATAAATCTAACAGACAAGCACAGCATGAATAGGAAATTTTCAGAGGGAAATGATGCGTGCTAGCTAAATATCAATCATATAGTGTTGGATTAGAATATCTGCATGAGATAAATGTTATAACAAGTAGGAAACACGGAAGATCTTAAACGCCCCCCCCCCCCCCCCCCAAAGGGAGATGTTTTTTTATAGCGCGTCCAGTTAATTTAATGAGAGATCATATCTGTTTAGATGCGAGGAGGTACAACTTTATTATTATGCAATGAGCTTTCTGGGACAGGGATCATTGCCTGTCTGACTTCATGCACCGAGCAACAATCAGAAAGAAAAGCTCAAAGGAAGCCTTCCGGTTCTATTGATCAGGCAAATTTTATGATCTGGGGAATGTACCATATCAAGGCGTATTCACTCCTGTAACTCTAAGATCGAAATTAATATTGCCACGTCTGCGCCATTCTTTAGTCTTGTGGAGGAGTCTATCGCTATTTTCTTGAAGGAATTGACTGGTTTTGTTGATGGGTATTAAAACTTTAGTTATTTTGCACTTTCACTTTATTTCTTATTTCTGTTTTTTCACGGAGAGTTTTCAGCTCCACAATTGTAATCTTCGAAAATAGCAAAACATTACAGTTGACATGACATGATGAAAGGAAAAGAAATAGACTCGGAGACCGCGTTTTCCGTCAAAACTTTGGGTGCCAGTTTGAAAATCGCTGTGACGCCATACCGTGGTCTATGTCCCATTGTGCACCTTAGACACTCCACCACCCCCCACCCCCTGGCCTATCTAAACTACAGTTACTTATAACTATAATCAGTATAAGGCAACATCAAAATGCTACCTTCCACAGACATGAGACAGAAAAATCCAGAGTACGTTCTAATTCTCTGTTTCGTGTCCTTTGTTAATTGATATAAACAATGGCGGTGATATTGGTAATGCGCCAATCAATTTGCACCTGAACATAAGCGTGCTAGTGATAAATCTATCCATGCCTTTGTTTGTTTTTTGGAAATATGGAATGGAGCAACGCAATTGGGATGTAAAACAGAAAAAAAAATGCTGATAGTGGCTCACACTTTGATGCCATGAGCCATCGAGGGAGTTTTCTTAACTTGAAATAGAAGTTTCTATTTCAAAAGTTTATTATCTTAATATTGCTAAATAACTTTACTAGATGCAGCGTTTTCCTTCACCAAAACACCGCCAAACCCAACTCTTGTTGTGTTGGGTCACAACAGCTCCAGAGTGGCTCTGTCCTGGGAGTACAAAGTGAGTGGTGGTGAACAGATCGGGCATATGAACATACAAAGACTCAACAGCAGCATCAGTGTTCCTGAATCGGTTGTCAGCAAGTTTAACCCAGGCTCAGTTGGTAAAATAGATGACAAGTTCAACAAGGATGGACACTTTGAGTTCAAGGACCCAGTCACCCTGGTGATAAACAGTGTTACTGAAGCAGATGAGTTTGTGTACAGATGTGTGGTACAGACATCTCTTAATGCTGGTGGCTACTTAAGTGATGTCACACTGAAAGTTTACAGTAAGTAAAGTTCCAACGAATTACATCCGTGCTGTGCATTAGGTCATTTACTTGGTAAACCTTGCACATTCTTTGTCTTAATGAGAAAAAGATTGTTAGGATTGATTGATTCTGGTCTAACAGAGTTAGTTTAGTTTAGTTTATTAAATTCGTCATACACACACTAAGTAAACAATGGAGTCCCAATTGACATCTAACTCCTAACGGAACTTAAAGATAACACGTTTTGTCGCGTGAAAACGCGACAGATGCTGGGATTCAAGTTTGGTGTGGCAAGTATCTGCACACACCATTAGAATTCTTTAATGAGCAATCTCTGGACTAGAGCGAGACTCCCAAGAGTCGGCCTGTTGCATTTTAGAGCTATTCTCACTGCGGTTTTGATAAATTTACGTACGGTTGTACCCGTGACAGCCGGGAACGACTTCAGCTTGTCGAAATATGTATCGTTTCATTATGTTTGCTTTGCTCCGCTTAGTATTAACCAGCAATAAAATAAAAAGCTGTACACAACTGGAAGAAGAATGCGAAAGTGAATATAACTGAACAAAAACCACAAGGGCGCATTAGTACATGCCAACAAAAATCTCACGTTACATACTTGAAACTCAGCCGAGAAAAGAAAGGCTTCCACACCGCTTGCAGGTAAATATTACCCAATCAAATCATAGTATTTTTGCTTGCACGTCAATCAAACTTCAGAATCCTAGAGGGGGGATTTCTTTTATCAATTTGAAATAGTTCTGTTTGTGACAGGTTAAAACGCGGAAGTTGTTTTGGTCACATTGAAGGGTTATTATAGTGGTGGCAAACGGGTGCAAAGTAGATGTTGAAAGCAGCATTTATCAAACCGGTTCTATGTTTGAATAGGAGTATCGGGTCACTGATACTTCTGAGTTTGGCCTATTATGCATTTTTGTAATTTACTTGTATCTAAAGAAATCACTCTGTCTTCTATTCTCAATTTATGTTTGGAAACAAAAACACTTGAATATGCCTTCATTGGACTTAGTGCTTCGGATGCGTATGTAATGTGCACGTTTTTGGGGGGATCAATCTCAGATCACTCTATCTTTTTGGCTTTTGTGAACTTGCGTAAGATCTTGATAGGTTCGCGCATCCCTCTAAAAATTATTATCGGCGAAAAAAGCAGATCTACTATTATGTGTTTCATAAACGTTAAAAGTAGAGTGCGAGTTAGATCAGATCGATGAAAGATGTTTGCGAAAAAGTGGGTCTTTCAGGAACTAAAGTTTTTTGAGCGGGTTGGCCAACATCGCTCAAATCAGGTGTAGAACACGAGCTTTTCTCAAATACCGTGTCAGCGATTTTCAATGCCTTTTATTGTTTCAGTTTTATTGAAGAGTTTGCATAAAAAAGGTGTCCCAAAAAGCTTCCTCCGCTTTAAAAGGAAATAAAATCCTTCAAACAAAATGGATCAAAATTCGCTGACACTGCATTTTAGACAAAAGGTTTAATTCCCGTTTCCGAATTCCAATTTTCTATTTAACCTAAATTATACTCTACCTGAAAATGTTAATGTGCCTGAAAACGATAACATCATATTCATAATTATTCCGCAGTCCAAGACCTTTATAGCGATGTATAATACGTGTATATATGCGTTAAATTGTGACGCTACAATGATTTTTTTTCCGAGATGGACTCGCGAACCTTGAAGCCTTGGCCAAACGAGGTGCAAGTCGATGCAAGTTTTCAAACTTGTGTGGACTTGCGTTTCGTTTGGCCACCAACTTGCGCGGACTCGCATCGATTCGCATTGCCTTGAATCGAATTTGTTCAAATTTCCATGCAAGTCGACGCAAGTTTTTCACCTTAAACAGCGAAGAGCGCGTTAGCAAAGACAAGTAGTCTAAACCGAAAATTAAGTTCCAGCTCAAGCCGGATTTAACTCAGAACCGTAAAAATAATGAAAAAGACTTTACAAAACTTGCATGAGCTTGCATCGACTTGCGCCGTCTCGTTTGGCCATCTTTTTGCAAGTTGATGCAATTTTACTGTCATGTCGAACTTGCATCGACTTGCATCTCATTTGGCCAAGGCTTTAATATGCGGATCGGTAACGATCCCGTACTGCTTTAGCAAGATTTCTCAGTTTACGGGCCTGGCCTCTCACTGCGTGGCTAACATTTATCGTAAACTTGTAATTGTGTAGTTTCTAAAAACCATTTCGAACTTTGCATAGCCATAAATAGAATTTAATGCTATCCCAACAAGTTTTCAGTTTTCAAGTAACAATTTGCTGTTCCTGCAAAGGCCCTGCAATTGCACGACTGCTTTTTCAGGATTGACTGTTTAACTGAGGACAGAGGATAGCCCGGAAAAAAAAGAAAAAGAAAAATCCAGGTTTCAATGGAAATTTCCCGTTGAAGCCCAGGTATCTTTTTCCGGGCTATCCTTAATTGCAACTATTATTTATGCTTCATAAAGTGCAAACTAAAGTCACTTTCATTGTCAGTTCTGTTATATGTACTTTGTTTGCGTCCAGCATATTGTAGTTACTGCTAAATAGTATATAGTACTGTTGTTAGCTATATTATCGGATTATGCATCTAGTCTCCTTGAGAAAGTGCATAATTAACTATTAAAGCAAATTAATTGTTATGCACAACACGGTTCACTGTTATCTGTTTTGTTCTAGTTCCTCCAAAGATCACAGTAACGCCCCAGGACAATGATGTGTATGAAATGGAAAGCTTCAAATTTTACTGTGGTGCATCAGGAAAACCGGATCCAGTTATAACATGGTTTAATAATGGAAAAGTTGTGGGAAGTGGTCCATATTATAACAACACAGCAAGTCAAAGTGGAACGTATGAGTGCAAAGCAGACAATGGTGTAGGACAACCTGCAACCGCGTCTGCGACTCTCACAGTGAAGGTTTATGGTATGTAGAGTACCTGTCAATTCTTTGTGGCATTTGACTTCATAAATCACATGTCCTTTTGGACGGCTTTACGATATTGTTGAGTAATCTTTGCTGTTTATCCTGTTCTTATTACTTCGAAGTTAAGATTTTGGGTTTGTTTGTCGGCTTCATTTCTGTGTACACTATTTACAGGATTACAAGTTGTTAGCTTTATCAGTTCATACGATCGCTCAGTTTGGATTTACGGGTTACTTCCATCCTCGCACTGAGTTTCATTTCCTACTAATTACAGGATTACAAGCTGTTTAATAGCTTTATCAGGGAGTTCATGCGATCGCTCAGTTTGGATATACGGTATAATTCCATCCTCGCACTGGGTGTGTTTGTCTTTGGTTTGAGTTTGATTAATTTCCA
This sequence comes from Plumapathes pennacea, assembly GCA_964036295.1. Classification (NCBI taxonomy): domain Eukaryota; kingdom Metazoa; phylum Cnidaria; class Anthozoa; order Antipatharia; family Myriopathidae; genus Plumapathes; species Plumapathes pennacea. The sequence goes on from OZ038466.1 coordinate 1,480,378, forward strand.
TACTTGTAAATGTTTTCTCTCATTGTTGACTTCCTGTGCAAATAGAATCAATAATGTTTTCATTGCCATTGGAGTTTCCTCAGCTCAACATTCCTCCTTTTTCATCACACTTAAAGTACACACCACATTTTTTCATGATGGCCAGCACTTAACAAGCGCAGCAATCACTGTTTGTCGATATACTAGACAATTTAAATATTTGTATTTTTTGTGTGCAATTGTTGTGTGTGTGTTAATGTACAACAAGACATTTCTTTGATTTTCTATTATATAGTTACTATTCTCAAAATCAGGGTCTGGTTATAATGAAAAGTTGTAAGACTAGATGGTTTGGCATCTGTAATGAAGGATGTGGAGGAAAGCAAAGAGAACCCTATACTGCTAAAAGCAAATTAGTTTTTGGCTTCTGATTGGTTGATGGTAAGGCAAATTGTATTCTGTATTCAAGCTGTACTCCCCATTGCCTTTCGAATGTTGAGTAGAAAAGAGTAATTTTACTGGATCAAGATTTGGGAGGAATTTTAGCTCCTGATCACGACAGGAAAGAACATTTTTATTTTACACTTAAGTACAGTATTTGTGAATGCAAACTGTGAATAAAATCATACAGAAACTAACCTGACATTATCAGCCTTAGCCAAAGGGTATATATACAGTTAGTATGAAATAACTTGTGATTTCCGTTTTACTTGATGCAGCATTTACCTTTACCAAAACACCACCAAATCCAACTGTTGTTGTGTTGGATCACAACAGCTCCAGAGTGGCTCTGTCCTGGGAGTATACCGCAGTGAGTGGTGAACAGATCGGGCAAATGAGGATACAGAGACTCAAGAGCAATGGTGCTCCTGAATCAGTTGCCAGCAAGTTTAACCCAAGCTCATCCGGTATAATAGATAACAAGTTCAACAAGGATGGACACTTTGAGTTCAAGGACCCAGCCACCCTGGTGATAAACAGTGTTACTGAAGCAGATGAGTTTGAATACAGATGTGTGGTACAGACATCTCTTAAACCTGATGGCTACATAAATGCTATAATTCTGAAAGCTTACAGTAAGTTTTATGACAACTTTCAACTATGTGCTGTACATTACTGTAGGTCAATAGGATATATTATTATATATATAATCTGGCACCTATGTACTTTACTACATTTAAAACCTCCAGATAAACATTTTTGTCTGAATGAGATAAGTATCAGGATTAGGCAAGCTTGGTCTGGTAACGGAGTTTGATCATTCAGTATATTGTTATGTCCTGTTCTGTACAAACTGTATCATGCTAAAGGATTTAGTGTGTCTTTTAGTCTCAGTATATGTTGGACCCTTGCAGTGTGCTCAGGCCTCACAGCATTTATAGACAAAATTTGGCAGCACTTGAAGTTACTTGACAGTCATTCTTAGTTGGCCGGCGGCCATGTTTGACTTTTTTAGCTGTGACATCATGCAGTAGAGGGGGCCTTGGAAAAAGCTTCACACACGAGCATACATAATTAACCATAATGTAAATTTAATCTTAAACATTTTATGTACAACACAGTTCACTGTTATTTGTTTTAGTTCCTGCAAATATCACAGTAATGCCCGAGGACCAGGCTGTGTTTGAAAAGGAAAACTTCACATTTTACTGTGATGCTTCAGGAAAACCAGATCCAGTTATAACATGGTTTAATAATGGAAACGTTGTGGGGAATGGTTTATACTATATTAACACAGCAATTCAAAGTGAAACATATGAGTGCAAAGCAGACAATGGTGTAGGACAACCTGCAAGTGCATCTGCGACTCTCACAGTAAAGCCCTATGGTATGCTGAGAATCTGTCAGTTCCATGTAATTTAATGCCCTGTCCCATAGTGCTCGAGTAATATATTTTGACTGGACAACCTTTCCGGGATTGACTGTATGTATATATATATATATATATATATATATATATATATATATATATATATATATATATATATATATATATATATATATATATATATATATATATATATATATATATATATATATATATATATATATATATATATATATATATATATATATATATATATATATATATATATATATATATATATATATATATATATATATATATATATATATATATATATATATATATATATATATATATGTATGTATGTATATATATATTTATTATATGGCTAGTTTCTAAGCGGGCAATACGCGCGAAATGGCGCATTCTGATTGGTTGTCTGAGCGGGCAATATTTTCCTGTACGGCCCGCTCAGATTCAGTTTGCACATGTGGATCGCGAATGATTACTGGAGTAGATGCTAAACGTTTGCCATAGAAGGCCCAGAAGTTCAATGGGAGGTTTAAACGTTCCGGATACTCACTGTTAAGTTGTGATGATCGGGAAAAGCTTACAATCTGGGAAAATTACCGTTACGAAGAAGGAATCAAAACACTCGAGGAAAAATTTGCTTGCGACCTCAGCCGTCATTGATAACAAGTGCTGCAGATCTATGAAGGGTTGTTTTACTCCTGTGTTGAAATTGGCACACTTGCTAGGAAGAAAGTGGAAAGCGAATAATCACCGTGAACAGTTATGGCTAAAACACCGTGCAAAGATCAACTGAGTTTGCAGACATATTTGCTCGTCATGGCGCACTGTGAAGCCTGTAAATATATTTTTCACGATGCACCAGAACTCTCTATATTTCGAAATCACTGTCTGGGACAAAGACGCCGTGGTGATTTAAAGATGTTTAGTTTGCTGGAAGAAAACGTAAACGCTCCACGAGGAGGCAGGAAAATTAATCGGTGAGTTTTGAATAATATAACTTTTAACGATGTGTCGGTCGCGGTGTGTGATGAAATGATTTTCCTTTAGTGTCATTTTGCCTTCTACATTATTGTGTGTGTAAGAAACTTATTCAAAAGAATAAAATATACTCTGAGTTACAAAGCAGTTTCTTCTGGAAAAAGATAAGACTGCAGTTTTTTAAAAGCTTGTGAGCGAGCAACTGCTCGAGGGCGAGCTCGTTTGAAGTGTCGTTGTTTGACACACGCTATCGGCCATTTCATTCAGCTTAGCACAATTAGTATTTATCTAGGCAGTTGGTTCGACAGACGCTTATTTTCTTTCAAGATTTTCAAATCGGTAGAATTGTAAGCTGTTAACTGAATTTGTTGTGAAAACAATTAACAAATAAACCAGCTTCAAGCGTGCTCCGTTCAGAAATAAAGCACGCAGCAAGTGACGAGAGCACGAAAGAAGTGTAGGGAGAAACGCGAGCCGAAGGCGAGCGTTTTTCCCCACTTCTTGAGTGCTCTCGGCACTTGCTAAGTGCTTTATTTCTGAACGGAGCACGCTTGAGGCTGGTTTATTTGTTTTATAACATAGAACTTCAAAACTTTCAGAATAAAACTGTCTTTTTTCATCAAAAATGTTGGAATGCTAACAGCGATGAAAAATAGATTCTCCTAAACGGCTCGGCGGTCCGAATTGCCAAGTCTGTACAGTTTCGCTTCAATTTTTCAACCAGGCCGTCTGTTCTATAAAATTAGACAACATCTCACAGTAAAGAACTATATTTCCTGTAGAACTTTGGACTACAAGTATATTACATGAAATCATACAGTCGGCTAGTGCATAAAATGCAAATTTGAAGGGAATCAACAAATGCTCCAACGGCCGACTCGAAAATTGTGTGAATGAAAACTTACCGATTTCTTAACTCTACCTCGTAGTACAATCATTTGAAGTCCGTCCGAAAATTCTTCAATCATTTTTTTCAGTCACATCGTCGGAAATTCTTTCTCTTGCATCACTACAAACACGTCTGTTCGTCTGTCTTCGCCGTTCATGTTCAGTGATTGCTCACGGCTGATCTTCTTCAACTGAATGATTTGCTCTCTCCTTCCTTGTTGAAGCATTCAACTTCATTCAAACAACCCACTGATGTAATTGTGACTCCCAAATATGCTGTACTTAGGGACAGTGCTTAAACCGAGTCGCTTTCCGCGACGCTGACAAGAAACTTGCCGTTCTTCGACATAGATTTTCCCTCTCCAAAATGTTGAAGTGCTTTTTGATGAGGTCACGTTCTTTGCCGATTAACGGTGAACCGTACTAGCCGGTGCCTTCACTTAAAGCCAAATTTTATCTCGAAGTTGGGCATTGGTGACTCCATTCTCGCATTATTTTCTCTTTTTTTGCCAGAGGATGACGTAAGCGTGGTTTATAACTTATAAACCACGGAAAAGTGTGGTTTATACTCTGGCAAACCACGGTTTTCGACCAATCAGCGCGCGGCTTGTATCGTGACTATGTTATAAACGTGCGTAATTCATGCCTGATCGCGATTGATGTTGTTGAATGAACGAGTACTCGTTGGGGCCTTGTTTTGTGTTTGCCGAAAGATCTAAAGCCATATAATAAATATCTTATTAACCTCGTTTGCTTGGTCTGTACCGTAAGTTATGGATCCTCGTTTTTTTCGTCGCCTTATGGCCCTCGCGGGTCAGCATGTTTATATGATGTTATGTAGTAATTAGAATGGTAACACGAACAGCATTTGGAGTATTTCCAGTTTAAAACACGATAGTTTTTGGTGGTCACGTGACAGATATATTTGTATATTTATATATTTAGACTGGACAATCTTTTCGGGATTGACTGAATGTATGTATATATATATATATATATATCTGTCACGTGACTACGTAAAACTATCGTATTTTGAGCTGGAAATACTCCAGATGCTCTTGGTTCAAATGACTGGCAACCCTAAAATTATAAAAACATGCGCATATGATGTATTTACATACATATATATACCAAGCTCGACAATTTTCTATTTCTATTTATTCCTCAGTTTTGGAAAGTCCCAAAATGGAGCCACATAGTAAAGTAGTGGTAAAACGTGGAAGTCGTCTTTACCTGAGATGCACCGTGATTGCAAATCCAGAACCAGAATGGACATGGCTAAAAGACGGCAACCTGATTCAATCTGGTGGGAATATGTTTGAGAAAAAAGCCTTAGAGATCAACGATACCGGTAGCTATGTATGTGTGGCCAAGAATCGCAAAGGAGAGGATATCGTCAAACAAGACGTTTTAGTGCTTGGTAATTTGTTTTAGTTAATATAACTGGAGGCAGGGAAAGAGATGAAATTTGTGGTCGCATCAGCCGGTTTGGAAGCATGCTATTTAAAATTCAAGACTATCAGCGGGACGGTCAATGTTTTGGCCAAAGTAAAACCCTGTGCCTGATCTTGATTAGCAACTTACGCAAGTTTGGTTGATGTTTTACGCTACACTTGTATATTTTTTGAACATCTTTTTGCGCCGAATTTTTATATTGCTGAACCAAGCAAAGCTGCATGTGACCATCATGTGAAATTCTCAAATTTTGTTCTCTCTAATTCTGATAACTATCAACATTCTTATACTTTGTAAGCTAAGCTGTTATGCCTCTAGTTTGATACTATACAAAATTTAGAAAAAACCAAACTAAACTGTTAAGGTAATATAACTGACAGTCATAACTATTTCAGATGGCCACTATTTGCCGCGCGTGCCTCTGCGAAGTTCGAAAAATTCACAGATCAAATTATGCTTGGGGGAACGTGCGTTTGTACTTAGCTAGTATGTAATATCATCGTTCCAGTGATAACTGTCATTGTCTGCTGTCTTTTAGAGAAATCAGGGAAAGAATTTGCTGTTGGATTATCTCTTAGAATAACAAGTGTAACGTGGAGTGACAAATTTGATGACACTGGAAGCCAAGATTACAAAAATTTGTCAAGTGCGATTTTGCAGGAGGTTGGTTATTTCCTTGTAGTATTTAATATATACCACACTATTAGAAGGCTCAAGTATTTGGTCAAGGCGAGAGAATAGCATCAACAAAGACCTTCGCAAATCGTTCGTGTCCTCGAAAGGAATTAACATTTTCTTATCTATTTTGTTTTAATAAAACTGTTAAAGGTATCTGTCAGAGAGACTTTCAAAAAACTTATTTAGTGGTCAGTGACATTACTGTTTGTGACGTAATTAAATTGACCAATCATGCAATGAAAATATTTTGGTACTGTAATCTAAAGTGATTCTTTAAGATAAAACTTGTTTTGTCCATGTCGCAGAAACCGCTCTATTCGCGCTCAAAAGTTTCTACTCGCTGCTGGTCCGCACGACAAAGGACTGTATCTTTCACTTGCTTTATTAGTTCCCAGTTACATATTCTTCGCTACTGCACTCTTCACAACAATCATACTGGGCATCTACCCTTGTCCTAAAACGGCCCTCTATTTATATGGTCTAAGCCTGCGTAATTCTACAGTACAAATTTCGTAGCTTTAGTAATTCTACTGGCTAAAATCCTCGTGTAATTACTGACTAAAGTCCTCGTGTAATTTCCCCTCGACCGTAGTTTTACTGTAGTGTGGAAGCATCTGAAATCTAATACTGGTGAACATAATCTCTTAATAACAACCGGAACTTTCGTGACTGAATCTAAAACTAAACCAATTACTAAATCAATAGCATACGTGGGTTTTCCCGACAGTCCATGTCTTGAAATATATAGCCATATATAATGAGTCAACGTGTGGTCGATAAGATGCATATGTTTTTGCAGCTGTGGATTGCTTACAGAAGTTCGCACATGATGTTTGTTACCTCACTGATCACTGGGATTGATGTTTTGGATATCAGGTAACTTTTAGTTTTGGCGATTATTTAAGACAGGGATTCAATACACATGCAACTGTTTTTGGAATGTGCGTACGAGTGTTTCTCCACCAAGAGATGTATGCCATTTTTTTAGTGCGATGCTATGTCTGTTCAAAGTGCGGCCTTATCTATGTCAGCCTTTCTAAAGTAATTTAATTTGTTTCCGAAACAAATTTGGCAAATACACGCTTATGATTAATAATATGATTCCTAAATAATAGAGATGTGTATACTATTTCATAATATCACTCCGCGCTGAAGCAAGAGCCGTACTGTATACTAAGGCGACAAAAACAAAATTCCAGAGTGGAAAGCATCATATACGAGAGAAATACTGATCTTTGTCAAAAAATATTTCTTTAACTTTATAAGACTTGCATTTGTATATATCTATATATTTTTTCTGTTTTAATTCTATTTTAATTGCTTTTCAGTGAAGGCAGCGTGTCTGTCGACATTAAAATAACCTTCGATCAAGTTGTATCTAGTGAACAAGCTCGGTCAGTTTTAGAGGATGTTGTCAAGAATGGATGGTTAGGCAGCTTCAAAGTAAACAGGACATCAGTAAAGTCGATTGCACTAAATGCTGGTGAACCTGAAGCCACAAAAGTAAGCAAAGGTGATAAACATTTCCCTTCGAACGTTAGTAAAAGTAAAATTTTAATTTGAGCTTTCCGACTCATGATCATGCGGACTTTCCCGTATTGGTTAGGTCATCCCAAATATGCAAGGGGGTATATTTCTCCGGCGCATAGTTTTACATGTGTCAGCTTTGACTCCTTAAACATCATAAAGGATAACCTCTTCTCTTTTTTTGTCCTTGTTTTTGTGTAAATATAAAGTTAGAGAGACCAAATCGACTGTGATCTTTGGAGCTGTAGTGGCCGTACTGTTCATAATTGTCATTGGTCTCATCATGTACATTGTCTGGCTAAAGAGAAATGGTAAGACCCTACTACAATCATATCTGATGTGTTAAAAAATGCATGTTAGTAGCTTCTGTAATATCAAGAGAATATTTCGTTGGTAATATATAGTTGGTTTGTAAATTCACAATAACGCTAAAACCTGGCTTTGTTGTAACCGACATTTTCTTTTTCAATTTATAGCAGAATGGAAACGACTAAAGAAGTAAGTACTTATCTTGGTTCACTTACGAAAAAAAAATGGAAAAAAAAATAGTATGACTAATACATAATCACATGCACAAGCAACCTTGGCATGACCATCTCGTCGCCGCCAAGGTCATATCCCCCACCTACCCCTCCCCCCACCCATGTCACCCAAACTATATGGACCTTAAAGTGCCTATAAGCCTTCAGACGTTACGTTTTTATATGAAAGTAGGAAGTGATCTAAGCAACTTATATTCAAAGAAACTCCGTTCCGAAGCGTTCTTATACTTTTTTCACGCGGTTGAACTCAGAATTCCGAAATCTTGACCGAGCGACATGGGAGACTGGGTCTGTGACGTCAGAGAAGGCACTGGCATCGCTTTGGCGTCTCTTTACCTTAGTTGTTTTTTTCCTTTGGTTACGTTTTTCTCGACAACACATCTATGAGCATAATTCTCACCTCGCCAACTGCAAAATCTGTGTGAAAGTTTTGTTTGACAAGAAACGAATCCCTCCTCTGACGTCATAACCCAGGCTCTCGATCGAAAAACTTTGCGCGGTCAGATTCAAAATGGCGGTCAAAATCGCATGTTTGCCGGGCGGAAAAATATATAAAAACGCTTCGGAGCGGAGTTTCTTTGGCCATAAGTTGTTTAGATTACTTCCTACTTTCATATAAAAACGTAACGTCTGAAGGCTTATAGGCACTTTAATTGCAATCAGCTGCCATATGGTATATCATCAAATTATTGTCTTTTCTTCTTTAGACCCCATGTGAATATAAAAGTGATGTCTGAGGTGTGTAAACGTGTATTTCTTTCAGTTATTGTTTCTGCACATAAGTGCGACGAGTGATTTATTTGACTTCAACAACACTTAAATATTACTGAACTGACTCCATTTGATTCTTAGCATGTTGCATTCCATAATGGTTTCGATAATGAACTTACCTTTATCATCCTATTTTACATTTCTCTTCTTTGCTTATTAGAATCAAGTGGAATTAGAGGACATCGTTCACGAAGCTGGAAATTATGCCGATCTAACCAACAAAACTCTTTCTCGTGAGCGCTCGAGGCAACCAATTCCAGCGGCCGCCACTCAACCTCGCGTCTATGCGCAACTCGCCTCAGCAACTCGCAATTGGGAAGTGCAGAGAAGAACTCTGAACATAGAGAAAGTGATTGGAAAGGGCGCGTTCGGTCAGGTTGCTAAGGCGACGGCTGTCGACCTACCTGGGAGACCTAGACTGACTGTTGTCGCTGTTAAAATGTTAAAAGGTGACGCCAAGACAATAATATTCTTGTTAAATTAGTTCAAATTCCCAAAAATAATATCTGTTTTTTCTTAAACCTTTATCCGCAGTTGTAGCTGCACCCGTTGCTTTCTTGCAGTCGTGCTCATTATTTTACTGCATCTCTATTGAATAACTAGTGTAGGAAGTGTATTTCCTTGAATGTGATGACGTAATTATAGAAGTACAAAGTTTGCCATTAAATGTTTGCTGTTGTTTCGATCCACAAATGTAAAGGGAATGCTATCGAGTCCGACAAAAAGGATTTGCTGTCTGAACTGGAACTGATGAAGAAACTGAGGCGACATCCTCACGTGGTTGAACTCCTGGGCTGCGTTACAAAGTCAGGTACAAGAGAGACCATTACTGTTCTTTCAAGTGTGCAAACTGACTTTTTCTTCTGATAAACTTCTCTTTTAGATTGAACTTATGTATGACATGGGTACGGGGTTAGAGATAATTGCGCCAGAGTTGAACTTTTGAGCGGTTCCACAAAATTTCACCTTTACATTCCTGATTTTGCAAGAGCCCATGATGGTAGTCATTGAGTATATTCCGTATGGAGACTTACTGGGTTACTTGAGGAAGAGCCGAGGACTCAACGATACTTACTACAAAGACCCGGATGTTAAGCCAAAGACCAATCTGACGTCACAGCAACTGATGAAGTTTGCTTGGCAGGTTGCTGATGGGATGGATTTTTTAAGCTCGAACAAGGTAAACGCTTAAATTTAAAGAACGTTGTTTCATTATTTCATATATTCTTTTCCTCTATTTTTCTCACTATTTGTCTGTCTGCTGTCTACCTTTTATTTTCTGTAGATTGTGCATCGTGATCTCGCTGCTAGGAACGTTTTGGTTGGTGAGGGCGAAAGCTGCAAAATAACTGACTTTGGTATGGCTAGAGATGTTCATCAGGACGACATTTATCAGAAGACCTCGAAGGTGATAAATGTTTGTGTACTATTAGACTGACAGCAAACATATTCAAAGTAACTTGTAAAACAAGTTTTGTCGCGTGAAAACGCGACAGATGCAGGCATTCAAGTTTGGTGTGGCAAGTATCCGCACGCACCATTAGAATTCTTTAATGAGCAATCTCTGGAGTAGAGCAAGACTCCCAAGAGTGATCAACTTCAATTTTCTCTTTCAGTTTCTCACCAGAAAAATATCACACAGTATGGGGAACTTGGCTTTTGACACCTTGCTCAAATGAAACATGATTAAACTATAAATTATATTTACAACACTCGTACATTTGCATCAAAAGTTTGAGAGGACCTACATTTTGAGCTTGGAAGTGAAAGGGTCGGCCAGCAAAGAAAACAGTAATGCGTGACTTATCTCATTTAATGCATAATTGATTTTGACAGTTTGACTTCGAACATTTGTTTGTAATCTCAGGCTACGATTAATCTAGTCTGCGCTTCATTACTATCTGTTTTTCTTCTTTTAAAATGCGTTTCTTCTATCAGGCTTAAAATGCATTCTTCTACCAGGCTTTCTTAATTTCCAGTGGACTTGTTGTATTTCAGAGCTATTATCATCGCGGTTTTGGTAAATTCATGGTTGTTTAACAAGCGTATGTTAAAGTTGAAAACCCGTGATAGCCGGGAGCAACTTTAACTTGTCGAAATGTTGGTATCATTTGATTATGTTTGTTTTGCTTCCCTTAGTTTTAACCAGCAATAAGAAACACTGTACACAACTGGAAGAAGAAGAATGCGAAAGTGAAACCGCAAGAGCGCATTAGTACATGTCAACAAAAATCTCACGTTACATACTTGAAACTCAGCTAAGAAAATAGAGGCTTCCACACCGCTTGCGGTGAACCTTACCCAATGAAATCATAGTATTTTTGCTTGCACGTCAATCAAACTTCAAAATCCTAGAGGAGAGATTTGTTTTACCAATTGCCATGATTGCCATGTGGCAAATACAAAAGAATATCATATAGCTACCACGACAGAAATCTTATCTTGTACATCCAGGGTCGGCTTCCGGTGAAATGGACAGCATACGAAGCTTTGATGTACGGAAAGTACACTACAAAGAGTGACGTGTAAGTTGAAAGCAAACAGATTGTTTCCTGTTTTCGTTTTTTCTTTTTAATCTTCTTCATTTTTTTATCCTTTAGTCGTCTGATAGAATAAGTGCACTCATACATCAGACGATACCAAGTCCGCTTATCTAGCCGTAGTCCCGAATTGAGTTATGTCAGGAAACGACACCCATGGCTAATAATACGATGTCTGGCTTTTCCCAGGTGGAGCTATGGTGTGGTGCTCTTTGAAATATTCACAGTTGGTAATTTTCTACCTTTTTTTTTTTTCTTTCCGTTTTTTTTTTTTTGAGAGCAGCTGTCCACTCGAACAATGTTCTTATAATACTTATCACATACATGCCGCAACTTGCTTCTTCTGAAGTTTAAGTCTGTCTGCGTCAAGTTAGCAATATTTTTGTCGTTTCGTACCTCAATAGGTGGATGTCCCTATCCAAAGATAGACGGGCGGAAAATCGCCGAAATGCTCCAGCGAGGCTACAGAATGCCTAAACCAGCACACGTGGATGATGAACTGTAAGTCGCACCACAGACATTTGGTTTCAGAAAACAAGAGTTTCGCAATGCAAACTATTCGAAACTGCAAGCATTTTGGTTGTGAAAACTTGAAGATCAATTCTCTATAGAAATAAGAAGTTCAGTTGTAATTACCCCTTTCGTTTCTTGCGGCCTGCTGTTTTAGGTATCAGATAATGATGAATTGTTGGCAGCAAGACCCCGAATTGAGAGCAAACTTTAAAACTCTGGGAGAAAACCTGAAAGAACTGCAGAAAAAAAAAGAGGTATTCTGGCTATTTCATCGATATATGTACTTGTATTGTATCATAAACGTGTTTCGTGTTTGCCGAATGAGCGATGCTGCGTGACTTATGAGTAATGGCGAGTTTAGTGATTTTTGCCATCGTGGGTCTGTTATACTATTATTATCTTGTGTTTTTGTTTTTGTTTTTTTTTTCTTTCTCGTTTATTAGCATCTGATTAACATGAAGAAGTACGACAAGAAGCTGTACGAGAACGTGGAAGATCTGTTTGAAAACAATTGATTCCACCCTCGAGAAGACACAATATACAGCAAAGTAATATTTAGTGATAATAACTCGTGAAACTCCGAAAAACTACAATACCTACTTGGAAAACAATGTAGTAAAGCTACAGTTGTATCGTTTCTTTGCAACAAGAGTAAAGTCAGAGGCAATCTTCTTTAGTGTATTGCTGGTCCCGGGGGGGGGGGGGGGGGGGGAAGGGGTACTCCCTATGATCGGCTATACGGGGATACGGGGAGGTCCCGCCCGAAAGGGGTCCCTTTTCTTTTTTTTTGACTCAGGTATAAGAAAGGGTGTGGGAAAATGTCATTTTTGGTATTTGAAAGGGTCACTAAAACACTAACCACGGCGAGTGATGTTGAATCATATTGGTATTTGAAAGGGGTGCGAAAACCAGAAACTCCGCCATGGAACAATTACATTTTTAATTAAGATTTTCATGTTTCATTCGGAGTACAACATCCTGTCAGGCGCTTTGTCGGTGCGATAGAACAATCAAATCTTTTACCGGAGGTATATGAAATGGGTGTATTTTTACTGGAGGTATATGAAAGGGTCCCGATTTTGACCCAAAAATGGCATTTGAAAGGGTAAGGGGTTGAACGTCCGGTCGGAGCCTCCCCGCACCAAAGTCCTATGAGTAACCCCCCCCCCCCCCCCCCCCCCGGGTGTTGGTCCAGCTGTCATTAGTTTGGTTCGACTTTGCACACGGTTAAATTAGTTAGAGGACGATTGAGATACGTCTTCATTAGAATACAACATTTGCCTGGGTTTGCTGAACATTTCTATATCTACTGCGCTTGCCGAATCCCGTACCTTGACCCTTCCAGTGTCGTAAAGGCCTGGCAAAACGAGGACACATTGTGGCGGCAACATTGCTAGCGTGCGCATGTTTCCCAAACGTTGCCCCGTTTTGCCACGCGCGAAACATTTGTTGCGGACACAAGAATGTTTCTGATAAACTTCAGAATATTTGCTGTGTCCGCACTGAGCGCAAACATGTTGCCGCACGTTTTGGACACCTTGGAAACATCGAAGGACACACTGTCGCCGCCCAATGTGTCCTCGTTTTGCCAGGTCATTAGTCCGTCCATTCAAGTTTTCTGTGCCCGAATGAAACTACTCGAACGAAAGTCCCTTTGAATTAGTTAAATTTACTTGGTCAATATAGCGAATCAGGTGCTGAAATTAGGTTGCTGTAAAAACAATAGTAGTCATGAACCCTCAAAGGCCGGGTTCGTAGTTGGCATTAACATATGAAACCTTATAAATAACTATGATATACCACGCGCGTTTTGATTGGCTAAATAACCGTGTAAGATACGTGCTGTATTTTATTGACTAGTTATTTTATGAAACAAATATATAACGCGTTCCCGTGTAATAGTAAATTGGGAGAACACGAGAGTAGCGTAGGGAAACCACGAAGCCGCCGAATATTACACGGGAACGCGTTATATCAGTTTCTTAAATAATAAATTTCATTTGAGGTGGCCCTTTGTTGTGTTGGTCGTTACCGCTCATTTGTTTGTTTGTTCACTTTGCTTTGCTTTGTTTTTTGTATGTTTTTCTTTTTGTTTACGCGCAGAAAGATTTAGCCAAGGTGCTCATGATAATACGTCACTTCCGCTGTCTTACTTACATTTTACATTTCAACGTGGAAACAACCTCAGTGCAACTTTAACACAATAGACATACCGTGTGGCATGAAATTTTCGCGGGAGTTTAATTTCGCAGATTGCTGATTTTTTTTAATTTTGCGGGAAATTTTGCGTATTTGGATTTCAGATTTTATTGCTGGGAACAAATTTTCGCGAATCTCAGGCAAGTCTGTCCGGTAATTGACGTTTGGCACTGGTACATAGCAATAAGGGTTTCACTTTTTCTTAACATCTTGTTTTATATGATTTAAATCTCTAATTTACAAAATGTCACAAGTCGTCCATTACAACTCATAGCTACCTGAGTATACGGTAGGTTGGTTGGCCTGGAAAACACGTAGTATCATTACACCGTTTTTTCTTTGGACAAAGGCAAAGCAAACCTTTTTAATTTTTTACAGGTTGTTCCGCTAAGCTTGTCAATCCAGATTCTGTGATAAAAAAAGTTATGGTTAGTTACACATGAGACAAGCCCAATCTTATTGACTTTCATGAGTTGTCTGACGTCGTCAAAGGAGCTGAATAAACCGAAGTGGCATGTGAACTCCGTCAATAGACTGAGATGGAACCACAAGCAACCACAAGGAAAGGAGAAAATGCAAAAAATGTCAGCCCCATACCCACAAAAAGTCCGTGCATCCAAATCGGCTAAAAAGGTAAGCTTGCGTCAAACAGTTCGCTGGGACTACGTCAGTGGCTATTTTTGGCATGGAAATGAGGCTTGCCGCTATGTCGTTCGGGAAGTGTGTTGGTGGCCACAATACAGTAGAGTCATTAGGATGTTTCTTACGAGAAAAGAACTTTGAATATTTCAATTTGATAATAATACGGTTTGCTGATATCTCTGCAGTACTCTAATATTTATCCACACAAGCTGTGCGTTTGTTCGGAGCCATGGTTTCCGCTGCTTCACAAATTCATGTTGGATTCTTGGTTTGCTTGTCGCTGTTCAGCCCAATACTTCTTCCGGGTTCAGGTAAGACTCGACTCTGACGAAGATATATACAGTATATATATTTTTATGATAGCAATGCTCAAAGTTATGTGAATATAAACGGTTACATCATTACATGTATGTTGTAGTAAAGGTGCTTACAGTCATCTCTAGTCTGTGTACAGTTGTTGTTCTGGTGTATCACAACATTGTTGTATTTCGTGTGCCAAAGTGTTGCAATTACAATATACAGATAGTACGGTACTGCCATAAACACCCACCAAGCTTGATAAACTCAGTAGATCTGTGGTCACGTAAATGTAATAGTTTGAATTTATAATATGACACTGTGGCATGCTATTGTAAGTTCATCTGAAAGTCATATTTATAGCAATTAGTTTTGGAGCTAAACCACGTACGTTACATAATGGGTGTATTATTTATATGTTATACATGTATGTGTTGGCTTTTCTGGCACAAAGACCAAGAGAATGTTCTCATTAAATACAGTGTTGAAGCTGGGCATGACTCTGGGTGGATCACACTCTCATTATGGGACACTTTTAATATGCACACCAGCCTGATGTGAGCCAGTGGCTGCAAGTCTGGCATCAAACTTGATTACCTTATCGTCTCTGTTTCTTTGCATTTATCATCACCTAATAAAAGAAAAAATTAAAGCAAGTCTTTATCAACATCTTGACAATTTGAAAGAGCCTCTGGCATACCCCTTTTAAATTTCTGTGCGCTTAAGGCATCTGATATGCATGATCATATTTATGTTGTCATATATAGCCAGCCAGAATATAGTATAAATAAACAATAAACTACTTTTGGCAAAGAAATATGCATGGATAATTGTCCAAGGATATTATCTGTTCTGAGAAGTGAGGTTCAAGGACAATTATCCATGCATATTTGTGAAGCCAAAAGTAGTTTATTGTCTCTGTTATCCTTTAAATGTTTTCTCTCACTGTAAAATAATGGCATGGAGACTGTAGAGCTTTTGGTGCTTTTTGACCAATAAATTGATTATCCTCCTCAGCAACCATCTCACAATGTTTTCTGACTAAAATAATAAAAGTGTGTTTGGATATTGTCAATAACTAGCAACAGTTGCCACAGCTTTGCCACAGTTATTGATTCACTACAGGAATCACAAGGTACATCTGTGCATAATTCTGTATCCAAAAGTGGTTTATTCCCTGGTGAAAATCCTTGCAGGATCCTTAAGGATCCTGTAAGGATAGGATCCTTGCAGGATCCTGCAGGATCCTTGAAGAATCCTGCCCAAATTTTTCTTGACTACCAGGATCCTGCAAGGATCTTGTAAGGATCCTGGCAGGGCAAGATATGCTTGTAGAATGAAATACCAGTGATCCTTGCAGGGAAAAAAAGTATAATAGGACGGATTTAGAAACATGTTTGTACAGCTTGCACATATAAAATTAAACTTGTGAAGTAATTTTGATGTTTTCTGAACTGTACTATTACCATCGGGTAACAGTTTTACTGGGTATCATGATATTATAAATAAAACAGTGGCATGATTTGTGAGTATATTCAAAAACGAAATGTTTATTCTTTTTCTTTGCCAAATACTGAAATAATATTGCACAATACTGCACATGTTGTTGAAAACCAAAACCTCTATTTCACTATAAGATTTAGTGTTTCTATCAACAGTTTGGATGAAACAAAACATCAGAATTGGGACGTTTTGTGGCTGACTGACCTCCAAAAGCAAATTAAACGCGTTCCAACGACCCACAACAATTACATTCAGCACGCTTAAACGGTTGATCATCCAAGTTTTTCACAACCTTACAAATTCTGTGTATAATTCAAGTCTCATAACTCTCTTGGACTCTTCACGTACGAAGTGATTTCCGTGAGTCCGTAAACATTTAACTCGTTCAGTGCCTGGGTACTAGTTTGTCACGTGTAAACGAATCAGAGCTCACGCTGGTTCTGGCGCTTGGATCAACGGTATTTTTTCAGCTCGTGTTGTTGCTCGGCTGTTTCACTTCGTTTTGCATGGGGTTATTCACATTGCCTTTTATTGGATGAATGTTTCACGTATTCTTCACTTCAAGTACAATTCTTTACCGTGTGAATCGCTCGGAGGACAAGCACTCGCTGGCACTAACGTCGATCTCATGGTCTTCGAAGTTCGTTTACGCGTTTGGATATTGTCATGGTCGGGAGATTTTTAAAATACAGAAGCCCAGATCGATCTGGATCAATCAGTTGGTCACATATAATACATCCCGGAGACTTCAAACAAGGTGAGATGAATCAAATTTTGTGAACGTCTAACAAACAAGTAACGACTTGACGAGTTGAAATGATTTTGGCACTTTTAGTGCTTTGTTTGTTTCAATTATATCAGGGGGCTACGAACTACATGTATCTTGAATAGTATATACATATATATATTACCATACATATACACGTGTCCCCAATCGGATAATTTGGTTTGATGCGCTTTGTTTCGACTTATTTATCCGACCGCGGTGGCAGCTTGGACTTTCTTTACGTTCGATCACGCAGAATACTCCATCTGCATATGGAAAAAGAGACAGATTTTATCTGCATGCATAAGTTTTACTTCTAAAGATCCAAATTCTCCATGTATTTAGTATGAAATTTAGTTGCATCAACTTGGTGTAAACATAAATTTCTGAAATTGCTTTTCTGATTGTTTTTTTTTTTTCCTTTTTACAGGGAAAAGCAAAGACAGCAGGGTTGTGGTGAAGGCATATTATATAGAACAACTACAGTATGATGAACAGTATTGGAGTCAGCCCTGAACACTTAAATAGCAGCTGAGTCCAGTTAATTGAAATAATTGTGCTGATATTTGTCCTCTAATACATACTATAACCTGAGTCAGAAATATACTGAAGTTTATCTAGTCCAAGTTTGATGAACCAGCATGTGGAAAATGATGCATACTTTATCTGCATGGCAAATATTAAAGACAACAGCACTACTTTAGTGCTAATGTAACTGTCTGTGTCTTTTACTTTACCACTCATGTCTTTTCTCTTAATTTATTGAGGTTGTTGTCTAAGACTTTTAAAATTTACTCACGTTTACTATACAAATATCCGGTCACATTTTTTTTACGTATATATATAAATACAGTGCAGAATTACAATATTGTGGATTGAATACATGCAGGTGAGAATTTGAATTCAAAGGGGGCAGGCCTACAATGTATGACTTGTGTGATACACCAGAAAATTGAAATGATTTATGCAAGGCATGCACAAAAATCCTGCAAGGAAATTTGCCAGGATCCTACAAGGAAATTTGCCAGGATCCTGCAAGAAAATTTGCCAGGATCTTGCAAGGAAATTTACAAGGATCCTGTAAGGATCCTGCAAGGATCCTGACCCAGGATCCTTAAGGATCCTACCAGGAATCCTGCAGGATCCTTGCAAGGATTTTCACCAGGGTTGTCTTCATTATTCTTCAAATATTTCCTTTCGCAGCAAAATAATGGCATGGGGACTGTGAACCTTTTTGTTTCTTTTATGGAAATGCCTTTTTTCGACCAGTATAATCCTTCTTGGAAGTCCTCAGTAGTCATCACAATGTTTTTGTGACTAAATATTAAATAAAACTGTATTTGGATCTAGCGACAGTTCTCCAGCGGGGGGTATCAAAATAATGATAACATTTGCTTGCCAGCGGACATTATTCAGTCGCTTGTCACAATTGCACCAATCGCATGCTAGAGGAAATATTTGATGGATAATGAAGCTGTCTATTTTTCTCCTCCTGTTCTATCTATGAATCTAATTGCTGCATAGTGAGCAAAGCAGCAGTTTATATTCTTGACATATGATATTAATTGTATATGCAGGAAAATTTGTGATTTACTTGACTGCACTCGACTTTGCAATATTAGACCAAACTGCCTCGCACGCTTTGTAACCAAAATGCTTTGTGGCATTTGACTTTATAAATCACATGTCCTGCTGGACAATTTTTTTTTCCACATTGGTGGCTGCACTACGACATTGTTGAGTAATCTTTGCTGTTTATCCTGTCCATATTACTTCGTAGTTTAGATTTTGGGTTTGTTTCGTCGGCTTCATTTCTGTGTACACAATTTACAGGATTACAAGTTGTTAGCTTATATCAGGGAGTTCATATGATCACTCAGTTTGGATTTATGGCTTAATTCCATGCAATTTATAGGGTGGATTACAAGCTGTTAATAGCTTTATCAGGGAGTTCATACGATCGCTCAGTTTGGATTTATGGTTTAATCCCATCCTCACACTGAGTTTTATTCCTTACTGGGTGTGTTTGTCTTTGGTTTGAGTTTGATTAATTTCCATACTTGTAAAAATGTTTACTCTTACTGTTGACTTTTTATGCAAATAGGATCAATATTTTTTATTGCCATCACAATTTCCTCAGCTCAACATTTCTCTTTTTTCATCACACTTCAAGTACACACCACATTTATCACAATGACCAGCACTTAACAACCATAGCATCGGTCACATTGTTGATGTTAATTTTTGTATTTTTTGTGTGCTTGTTGTGTGTGTGTATACTGTACACCAAGACATTTCTTTGATTTTCTATTATATACTGTAGTTACCATTCTCAAAATCAGTGTCTGGTTAATGAAAAGTTGTAGAGACTAAATTATGGTTTGGCATCTGTAATGAAGGATGGAGGAGTGCAAAGAAAACCCTTACTGCGAAAAATGCAAATTACTTTTTGGCTTTTGACTGGTTGATGGTAAGACAAGCTGTATTCTGACTGTATTCAAGCTGTATACTCCCATCACCTTTTGTATGTTGAGTAGAAAGGGGCAATTTTAGTGGATCAAGATTTGGGAGGAATTTTAGCTCCTCGTGACAGGAAAGAACATTATTTTTACACTTAAGTACAGTATTTGTGAATGCAAACTGTGAATAAAATCATAAAGAAACTAACCTGACATTATCACCCTTAGCCAAAGGGTACAGTACAGTTAGTATGAAGTGATTTGTGATTTCCTTTTTACTAGATGCAGCATTTACCTTTACCAAAACACCACCAAATCCTACTGTTGCTGTGCTGGATCACAACAGCTCCAGAGTGGCTCTGTCATGGGAGTATGCAGTGAGTGGTGGTGAACAGATCGGGCAAATGAGGATACAGAGACTCAAGAGCAATGGTGCTCCTGAATCAGTTGCCAGCAAGTTTAACCCAAGCTCATCCGGTATAATAGATAACAAGTTCAACAAGGATGGACACTTTGAGTTCAAGGACCCAGCCACCCTGGTGATAAACAGTGTTACTGAAGCAGATGAGCTTGAATACAGATGTGTGGTACAGACATCTCTTAAACCTGATGGCTACATAAATGCTACAATTCTGAAAGCTTACAGTAAGTTTTATGACAACTTTCAACTATGTGCTGTACATTACTGTAGGTCAATAGGATATATTATTAGCTCGCGAATTCCACTTTGTGGGATTTGCGAGGTATAGTAATCACTTTCCTTCCCTGCTTCCCTATTCCCTCTGTTGTCAACAATGGATTTCCAAATAAAGCAGTTGCGGTTTTCCAAATTTGGGCATGATGAAGGCGCGCAACAGGGTGTGTCGAACAACGCAGTTTAAAAGCAAGATGTTGTCGTAGTTGTTGCGACCATATTTTTGTTCGGAACGTGTTCTCATTTTGAAGTTTTGTCATGCGTTCGAAGTTTGTTTGGCCATTGATTCTGAGCTTGGTTGTGTTTCACTCTACTGTGTTTTGCGTTGTTATTGTGACCGTTTGGCGCGGTGCCATGAAGGTCAAACAATCAGTGGCACCGATGGCGTTATCGCAAACAAATCTGAAGCCGTTGGTTTAGTATCCGCCAAAATTTCTGTAGTGACAGTAAATACGGCTTAGAAGATACTAGGCCGGAAAGATATTGAATCTCGGCCAAAAATATCCATTTCCGGTGAATGTTTACAAGTTCATACAGTATGCAAGTTATCAGGTGTTTCAATTCTTGGTTTGCATGTCACGTCATAAAAAGCCATCTCAAAAGTAACGTATCCTATAAGTCTAATACACTGATATGTTCAGGACTATCATGCCTTAAGACTTAAAGCAAAATTCTGAGTCGATACAAAATATCTATCGGGAGCTATGGACGTTTGAATACCGTGACAACAAAGCCGTGTACACGCGCGCGGCCGACTAAAATCGGTCCTTCACGCAACATTTTAAAGTTAGAACTGCGAAAGATGTGAAGTAACTAAACATCAAGCTGAGTCACAGATCAACTTCATTTTGTGTTCCGAGTTCGACTAACATGGCGGCCGCATACAAACTCTTATCAAATCTCCAAAAAAACAAATTGCTCCTGCTTCGCCAAAATGAAGCCTAGACAATCCAAAATTGGCATCTGGACTATTTTAGGTCTTTTTAGTTCTATAGAGTCAAAAAGGTACAATCTGTTATTTTGAAGGGTGCTGCGATCGCGTGACCCGTGAAAACCGCGTCGATAAATCTTTTCTCTCAATTATTATATAACACTTTTTTAAGCCCGCGTTCACCACGAAGTGGTGAATTGAGCCAGTTCTATTAAATAGCTACTTCCGCAAAATGAAGTCCTTTTACAAATTCGCGAGCTTACAGCTGCCTTGCTGCTTTGATTATATATATAATCTGGCACCTATGTA
The DNA here is from genome assembly GCA_964036295.1 of Plumapathes pennacea. Taxonomy (NCBI): domain Eukaryota; kingdom Metazoa; phylum Cnidaria; class Anthozoa; order Antipatharia; family Myriopathidae; genus Plumapathes; species Plumapathes pennacea. The sequence continues at coordinate 1,501,889 of OZ038466.1, forward strand.
CTTTACTACATTTAAAACCTCCAGATAAACATTTTTGTCAGAATGAGATAAGTATCAGGATTAGGCAAGCCTGGTCTGGTAACGGAGTTTGATCAATATATTGTTATGCCCTGTTCTGTACAAACTGTATTATTCTAAAGGATTTAGTGTGTCTTTTGGTCCCAGTATATGCTTAGATCAAGAATGGACCCCTGCAGTGTGCTCAGGCCTCACAGCATTTATAAATACAATTTAGCAGCACTTAAAGTTACAAAATTTTAGCTCCTTGACAGTCATTCTCAGTTGGCTGGTGGCCATGTTTGACCTTTTTAGCTGTGACATCATACAGTAGAGGGGGCCTGGGAAAAAGCTTCACACACGAACATACATAATTAACTATAATGTAAATTTAATCTTAAACATTTTATGTACAACACAGTTCACTGTTATTTGTTTTAGTTCCTGCAAATATCACAGTAATGCCCGAGGACCAGGCTGTGTTTGAAAAGGAAAACTTCACATTTTACTGTGATGCATCAGGAAAACCAGATCCAGTTATAACATGGTTTAATAATGGAAACGTTGTGGGGAGTGGTTCATATTATACCAACGTAGCAAATCAAAGTGGAACATATGAGTGCAAAGCAGACAATGGTGTAGGACAACCTGCTACCGCATCTGCGACTCTCACAGTGAAGGTTTATGGTATGTAGAGTACCTGTCAATTCCATGTAAATTAATGCCCTGTCCCACAATGCTCGAGTAAAATTGGGATACCATACTTACATTGTACCTTCTCTCATTGCTGCCGTTTTCCCTGCCGTGTCTGGAACATAACTTGAACTGTCCGCTTTGAGAATGTGTAAATACAGAGTTTGAATGAGCTAGAGTTTTAACAGGATTTCGTTTTTAAAAAGAGCTGTCTGCTAACGAGAGTGTCCGCCCAGAGAGCTTCGACTGTATGCTAAATTTTCTGCATCACACGCGGAGTCGGACTTCTTTTTGTCACTCATTCCACCTGTCGTGGTTCCTTGAACTGTATCAACAATGAATGGACTTCCAAATAGGCAATTCCATTCCAATTCGGGCATTTTCAAATTAACGCGTGATCAAGTGGTTTTCTTATCGTCTTGACTATCAATCAGAACTCATTTCAGAACTACGTGAACGACGGACTACCTTTGCAAAATGCAGGTCGATCTAGTGCTGCTGTAGGCCCTCCACTCCAATGCACGATGACTCCATTGCACGAAATCCAATGCAAGGCGGGGGGCACAGGACGATCAGACAAAACGCATGGGATGCCCATTGTCCATTTTGTAGAGATTGTGATACATAGTGCAGTGTTTTTCATACCTGCGCATGTTCCCATCTCGCTCTCGTATAGAATAATTGAAAAGAACAGTCACGAGTATTTCTACTTTGTCTGTTTTGGCACAATTATACTGATACAGTTCATTTAGATTTACATTATGTTTGCTTTTTGCCGGTATCCACCCACTTAAGACCACTTAAGCATATTTTCTAAAAGGTATGCCTTTTATGTCATTCTTTCTTAGTTTCACCAGTCACTACAGCAACATACTGCCGAAAAACGAAATCTTCATTGCGCCTTTTATGACCTTTTGCCTTGTTTCGATTTTAGTTTTGGCAAATCTCACAATGAAGCCATACAACAAAACTCTGAAGGTGAAGGAGAACACTCCCTTGTACTTGAGCTGCAATGCATCTGCAAACCCTGAACCAACATGGACTTGGTTTAAGGACGATAAAGAAATTAAAAAAGAGACTAAAATAGGTCCAAGTGTGCTGAAGATTGATGCTGTGGAAACCAGTGATGCTGGTCGGTACACGTGCAGGGCCAAGAATCGCAAAGGAGAGAAAAGTGTCAATAAGGACATCATAGTTATTGGTAAGATGCTATAATACTGGTGTGTAAATTTAAATCTAAAATGAATGATTTCCTTTTACATCATCACCTCTTGAAGCCATGTATTGTTTTTGTACGTTGTTTTGCACGCAATAACAGTTTTTGGTGATAAGCTGTGCCAAAACAAGTGCTCAGATAAATACCGGTTTCCTAAACAAGTATGAAAGCTACGATTTTGTGATCCACAATAAAATATGTTAGAAGCATGCATTGTGAAATGGAAACCGTCTTCTGTCCACTATTTGGACCGGGTGTTGTCGGTAGCAAGTGATAGTGCCCTCTGGCTAACTGATGCCCTCGCCTTCGGAACCCCCCAGAAACCGACGAAACGAGCCTGGTGACATTATTCTGGCTCTATGCAATACGTTCCCGATTAGCTGGTTCTAGTCGACACACCAATTTTGAAACAGTCATTATAACCAAAAGATTAAAGATAGAATTAAGGAGACTAAACGTGTCTGAGTTTTCCCCAGTTTTTGTGCATATCTGTACAACAATATCCCTTGTCAGCGTTTTGCGCGGAACGTTGCGTGACAAATGAAAACCGTTAAAGAGTTTTCAAAAGCACAGAGTTGCCAAAAGGACAAACATACTATCACAGGCATGCTGTAGTAATTTTAGTGAAAGATTACATTGCAAACGATTGCGCACTGCAATCTTAAGGTCTTTATTCTGTTGTTACTTATTTTTAGCCACGGTGATGACCCTTTGTAGGAATTCCATTGTAACTGATGATACGAGAAAGTGGAGGAAAGCGGTGGGAGGGAGAAGATCACTATGAAAATCCCCAGTGCTGTCGTGGTCTGCCCTCGCTCATATAAGTGTTTTAACACTTATATGAAAATACCGTTACACTTAAAACACTTATTAAAATACGGTTTATGCTGTTGTATCTTCAGAAAAATCAGGAAAAACGTTTGCAGTTGGAGTATTGTTTAAAATAACAAGTGAACAGTGGAACAAAATGTATGAAGACCATCAAAGTCAAGAGTTTAAGACCCTAAGCGAAAAGATTGTTACAGAGGTACTGTGCATACTTTTGAATTCTTAAAGTGGTTATTTGTTTCTTAGTTTATTTGAAAGATGTCGAATGGAAACTTTTTTGACAACTTTTGCTTTTTGATATTTGTTTTGTTTGTCTGTTTTTGTTTGTGTTTTTTTGGTTTGGTTTGGTTTGGTTTTTGTTTTGTTTTGTTTTGTTTTTTGTTTTTGTTTTGTTTTGTTTTGTTTTGTCTGTCTTTTTCTTTTTCGGAAACGGCGGCAATCTCCCGCGGTTTCCTTTGGTCAAACAAATGGATATTCTGAAATTGTTTTACTGCAGCATAGGCTTTTGCTGTTAATTGTTCTTTCAACTACGATAAACACGTTTTAAATTTCAACCACAAAGGATATTAGGCATACTGGTGGAGTACAGGATATGTTGATATTTTAAGTGTGCGTGATGAATCATGTTTTTAGTAGATACTTGTTTTACGTAATTATGTAACAAGTCTTGGACGTATACGTAGCAAACAATTGATCGAGGTCTCAATTATTCAGCTGAAAGCAAAGTATTAATACTATTTTTTTTTTACGAAAAGTATACTTCGTACAGATCAAGTGTTTGTGTCACTGGTAGTACATGACCATGAAACTGAGTTGTGAGTGTTGGCCCCGCGATGCTTTCGAAAGCTGTGCTTTAAGTATATTTATATGTAATGTAATGTAGCTAACTGCCTAATTTTCTTTCAGCTGTGGATTGTATACAGAGAAAAATTCGTGTCTGTGGTCAATATTGAAATTTTTAAGTTGAGGTATGTACAGTGCCCTGCGACTTTTTGCTTCATCAATCAAATTAGGAATTACAATGATCTGGAATGGTCTACATACTCAATCGCCCGCACTGCATGATGAACATACGTACGTACTTTCTCAACCTATTTTACCCCATGCGGGACACTATGGTTTTGTAAACAGAAATTGCTTAAACGTACGTGGAACCATTGAAAGCAGATATAATTTATTTGTATGCACTTCACTGACAACATACTAGATGTCAGACATTGCGTCTTACGGACATTTTTTTCGTAAAAGTAATATCCTTTTTTAGAGCTGCGTACGCGTTTCATTCGAACATCTGTGCACGCTTTGTATGTACCCATGTACAGTGTATACTTTTGCTTTACAGTGAAGGAAGTGTGGTGGCCCACGTCAGAATCACTTTCGATGAAAACGTTCTAGAAGATGATGTTCTCTCTGTATTGAAAAATGTCAAGGACGGAAAGCTGGGCGCGTTCACATTTGACAGAAGTTCAGTGAAATCGATTTCACCCGTTGACCCGGGTAAGTACTCTGAAGATCCACATAAAGGGGCAAAAGTTATTCATTCCATATTATCCCATAACTGCTGCACTACAAATCACCCGAGGCATGCAACGCCACGCACCTTCTAATTACTTGTTCTAGAGTAAAAAAAAATCCCCGAAGGACGCCTATTTATTTCACCAGGTTTGATTGCAATTACTGTATCCACATCCAAACCTGTTGGAACTCCTACAGAGCGAGGAGATATCTGCGATTATCGTATTTCTAGTACCACGCACATTTAAGTTTAAAAAGTTTCTGTATGGCAACGAAGGAAAGGTGTTATACCTGCATTATTATTATTATAAGTATCATTGTGTACTTCTGTATACAGTGATTGGACAAAAATGTCGAATGTGTCATAATGGAGTTGCTCGTAACATCTTTCTGCATGCAGTATCTTCTGCATGTTCATGATAGGCACTACTAAGTGTAGTCAGTACGACTATGAATCCACACATATATATGTACAGGTATAGTTATTTATCCAGCTATATGTGTAGTTATGTAGTTACACATAGTTATATGATTATTTAGTTTTATAGTTATTAACTGGACTTTTCTGACATGGAATATATCTCCTGTGTAGCTTCATGTATTCCAAATCCTTGTGAACATGATGGTGAATGTACTCAAGGCAAATGTTCGTGCAAATTCCCATGGAAAGGGGAGACGTGCGGTAAGTGTTTTATATGGAACTTGCTTTTTAGAACATCTTAATAAATTCAGGTAAATTCAGTTTAATTTGTTTTATATGTTATCACGTACTTTACGCTTGTATATATATGCACACGCGTGTATTAATGCCGTGCGAGAGGCACAAAATCTTATGATGTTCCAACATTTTGTTCTACAATTGTAGCACGCGGGGATTATTTTTAAGCTAATGTATTGCCACCTCCAGATTTCTTCACCCCTCTTTATGATCTTCAGTTATATGATACACAACGTTTGCGCTGCAGCAACCAGCTAATGGGTTAGTCAGGATATCGTCCAAATAATTGTATCTGTGTATTGTTGGGGGATCAGTTTTCGAAAGTTCACTTTGTGCTAAAAAGTAAATAGCTAAGCCATATTTTGCAGCTTGTTACTCAACTGTTTCCTGTATGTTTCAGATAATCCTGTGATCATAATTGTGCTGGCAGTGGTAATTCCACTCGTAGTCCTTGGTCTCGTTTTTTTGTTGTTATTCTGGCGCAACAAGAAACGAAAATGCCGAAAGGACACGCGGGGTAAGTTGTGGTAGTGACAATGGAGGATAGTTTAAATGTGCGTTGTGTTGTTCGTTGGTTATTTCTTCCGAGCTTAAGTTGATTTATTTTACCAAGGTACAAAGCAATCTAGTAAGTTCTACAGACACAGTAAACAAGACTAAACGGTTCACGCCTAATTAAGCTGCTTGTTAGCCCTTGTGTGCAAATATAATAAATTATGTGAGTAGGCACGTGGGAATATTTTAATAGTTGGATAATGGAAATATCTTTTTATTAGACCATCTATGACTGATCTTGAAGTTCTGGCCCGCTCCCCTTTGTTACTTAATGGCCTTTTGAATATGACTTAGGCCGTCAAGGCACCATTACTATTCCTTTTCTGTTTCTCTCTCTTTGATTATTTCACTTGAACGCAATTTATGTTTCAGTTAACACCGATGGGGACTCAGTAGTGTGAGTAGTTATTTAACATTTCCTGTTGTTGTTGTTGTTGTCGTTGTCGTTGTCATTGTCGTTGTCGTTGTCGTTGTTGTTGTTGTTGTTGTTGTTGTTGTTGTTGTTGTTGTTGTTGTTGCTTTGAAACGTCTTATGATGGTTGTGAACATGCTCCACAATTGGCCAACAGATCGTACGCTAAAGGAGGCCCCCCCCACCCTGAGCAGGAGGGTGAATATGCTGTAGCGCAGAAGTCAAAAGGGGCCAGTGCGAGGCCAGACGACCAGTATGAGAACGTGGGACACCGAGGTCGCGTCAAGAATGAACAACCTCCTGCTTATACTGCAGTACAGAAATCTGGACGCAACAACGAAGCCTCAGATCAGTACGCTATGGTGGACAAGAGAAACAAGAAAAAGGTTTGTATTAGGAGTTGAAAGGTCTGAAATATGTCCTAAACGCGTACTAAGTTTGCTAGTACAGTCAGGGATATTCAACGAGTGTTACTCGATCAAAAACTGTCTTCCTTATTGTGACTTTGTCTTTTATTCAGTTATGTAACTTGTCCCGTTTTTGTTGAAGTTCCCATATGTTCATCATTTTGCACAAAGAAAAGCAACTGTCTTCAGTTAAAGTGTGAAATGTTACCCGCGTTCCGACAACAAATGTCGTATAAGTTAAACAACGATTGCTCTTACTATTACTGACGTGGCCAGTATACATGTAAAAACCTGTATCCGTCTCTCTACAGAAACCCGCAGAAAAGGAGCTTAACTACGCCGAAGTGTCTGGGGCACCACTCCTAGGCGGCCTACCCCCAATGAAGCCTCGCCGCCAAGAGACCACTTACGCCGACATAGACTTTAGGAAACCCGACGACATGCTGTAAAGTGCGACGCATAAAGTCAAGGTTCCATTGTTCCATTTCTTTATATTTCACTTCGTGTGTGCATATGTGTGTGCTTGTTAGTTCTGTGTGCTGTGTATGTCTCCTTTGATTTCGTGTTGCGATATCCAATTCAAATCAATGTTAACCCTTAAACGGCCAATGGGGTCATATACGACCCCAAGAAGCGTGACCAACAAAACATTGTGTTATTTCGTTGCTACGTAACTGTTCATGCGTGCAATGCCCCCTGGGATTGTTGTCATGCAATCGGACGCGTGTTCATCGAAGCAAGTCGAGTTCTTGTCAATTTTTTCGCAATTTTCGGACTCTCTGTGTGTATTTGTACTTTAAAAAACATGGCGGATGCGAGATGCACTACAGATGGAAGTTGTGGGGCTAGTCTTAGGCGATTCCGATGGAAAATTCACTGATTGCGACGAAGCATTTATTGTTAACACTGCCAGAACACGGCAAAATATCCCGCTACACGAAAGAGAACCTTCTGATGACCGACAACGAAGTGAATCCGATAGGTTTGGTTCTATATTTGTCGAGAAATCGTATTTGTGATTGCAAACTCAAAACATATTATCGCCTAACTCGTGTTTTGATTTATCATGAGGTCGCAATTACCCGGCCCTGTAGGCTTCGGTTGAAAGTGAGAATGATCAAGAATACGAAGCAGCCGATAGAAGCATTCAAGATGGCTGCCAACTCAACTTGTGATTATTTTAGTTTCATCGAGACACAGTTCACATTTTCTTCACAACTGTTTTACATTTTGTTCCCTGTATGTTTGTGGATATTTTCAGAGGTGTTAGTTTGAATTTGTTTGTTGTCTGGTATTTTGAGAGCTGCCATGAAAGCCAAGATTATAATATTTTTGCCGTTGGTGAAGTAATTTACTCAGACTTGCTGACCATAATCATGTTGTCAGTACTGATAATGAGTTGCAAACATTATTAGAAGTACTCTTTAGGTGGTAAGCTTTCCAAAAATGCATACTTTTGCCCAGGTATAATTCACTTGGAAAGAAATATTCGATTAAATGTCAGCTCAGTCTGAATTGTTTTCTTTTTCCGGGAAAAAATTTGGAAGAAATATGAAGAATGAAACCCGATGGAGTTGCTCGAACTAAGCGACCATTATTGTGTGTAGCAAATACCACACGATGCAACAACTACTTTGGTAAACAGTAAATGTATATTGTTCTGGATTTAGCTAAGCACATCCTAATGTTGATATTTGCTCTATTTGTAGTTTAACCAGTAACATTACATGTATATTGCAGCTATAACCAGTGGAAAATACTCTCAAAATAGACATTAATATTTCAACTACTCTGTTGAGTACTTGTCACTAAAGGATATTTTATTCTTTTTTGGTATGTCTTGATTATCCAGACTTTCATTTTCCAGTGGATTATTACGTAAAGTACGACCAAAGTAGTACTAAAACATAGCGGTTGTTTATATTTAGAAGGTAGAATATGGTTTAAATTTGTTTTTACTTAACACGTATTTGCTATTTTACACTCACTCAAAATTAGTTAACTGTCGTTAGTTGCTCGACAAGAATGATTTCTGAGGCACCTTAGCATAGGGCCGTTTCCGCATGACTGTCGAAAGTAATCGTGTGATTGCTTTGGTTTTGCGTTTGCTACGCTTTCTGATTGGTCCTAACAAGTTTAACAACATCCGTTGGCCAATCAAGAGCAAAAGCAAAACCTGGTTGCAATATCCTCCTGCAAGAAAGCAAGTTGTGATGGCGCGTTCTCGCCCTGCTCATTGGTTAGTAAAACCAATCCAATTACTTGGTTTTGGTTTTGGTTTTGGTTTTGGTTTTGGTTTTGGTTTTGCTCGTACTTTGAATTGGTCGGACGTGTTTTTTGCTCGCCTCATTGATTGGCTCTGCGATTGCTTGTTTTGGTTTTCGACGGTCATCCGAAAAGTGCTCTACCATCTAATTTTGTAGGTGTATTAATACAAAATATATAACACAATTGTTTCAGTAAGAGTTTTGGTTAGGCCAACTTGTTTTATGTTATTGATGAGAGTTCGTGGTAAAGAAGAATAATTTACTGTAGTTTTTTTTCCCCCGGTACCCAGGCATGTGAGCCTGACATATGTAGGACGTCAGAATGCTGTATATCACGTATTCCTGTCCCCGCTGTAGTTTAGATTATTACATTAAGTAATATAATCACTATACAGAGAACCCTTAAGGCCTTGTATGCTCCTGTATAACCAGGCTAGTACAGCTGTAGATTAATCATAAGGAGTTGTTGTGATGAAGTGGCTCAAAGTACGGTGCGCTTTAATTATACAGTTTGTGTAATTACAGTATCGATTGTCCGTACTAGAGCTTGATTATTTTCTGTGCTGTCAGAAGAACATCACTGCAGACAGATTAGTGTCATCTGGGCGAGTAGGATTATAATGAAGTTCCTTGGCTTCGTTTTCCTAAAGTCTGTCCAAATCAAATGTGCGTGAGAACCAATTATACTCATTTGGCTCAGGGCCGATTGTTCAAAGCTCGATTAAGCTAACCCAGCCTGAGCGTTGACCAAGTTCTTTCTCTTGTGCTTTTGGCCAATAAAGTGCCGAGTTTGGATCGGAGACTAATTAAAAAGTTTATTCTAGCTCAAAACATAGTTTTTAGGAATTTAGGACTCAATACTTAGAGTGTATCGTGAAATATACCCATGGCCAGGATTAAGGTATTTCTTGAAAAATGAAGGGAAACATCAAAATGGAGTGAAATAGTGCCAATGCAGGACAACGGACGTAAGAAGGAAAGAAATACTTTAACAATTTCAAAATCGTTAAAGGGGTTTTTCCTCTGGTAGTTTACTTGTGTAACGAAATGTCTTCGTCCTTTACAAGTATGTTATGGGGATACCAGTATCACGTTTCCAACACTGAGATGGTAAATCTACCTGAGCAGTTGAGACAACACTTTATTTCACTTTATTTCAATGCTACATTAATGCTGCAATCAGGACTGCATGTCTTGGTCAAGTTTCCTTGCGTATATATTAAGTCTTGAAAGGCTATCCGTTTGAGGATCTGGAGAGTGGTACTCCTCACTCAGCTGTTGGATTGAGCAATCTGTATTTTGCAGCCAGAGTCACGTGACCTTCCAACACTCATTTATTGCGTCAGGCTCTTTTATGCCCGAAATGGAAAATAAGTTGAAAATTAAATCTGAGGTCAGTCGTCACACTCAAAGTGTGAAATTGATTACATAAGGTAACTGAACCTTAACATTGCGACCTGTTTGTTTGTTTGTGTTGTTTTTTATTGTTATTTGGGTGCGGCTATACCACGTGACCTCAAGCTGTAAGGTGCTATTCCTGTGCTTCCCATGAATCTTATGAGTCAAATAAGATAACTTATGTCATGTTGGTTTTGATTTACCCTATCCAGATCCTCAGACACCATGCCATGCTAACTATACAGTATAACTAGTAATCTGCTATAGATAATGCCGTATCGCTGAAGATTGGTTCCCAGAGTTCCTGTTGCTCCTGTTAAAGGCCTGAGTGAAGTCTGGGAACCAGGCTAGTAATGTTTCTGTGGGTAATATAAGTAGCCCAGTTCTTGTTTGTGCACGAGGAATTAATCCTCGCTTAGGAGCGGTTTTCGGATGACTGTCGACAGTAATCGTGTGGTTTCTTTGGTTTTGCGTTTGCTACACTTTCGTATCGATCAAAGCATTCTTGGCCAATCAGAGACAAAAGCAGAACCTGCCTGAGATCTTTTCACGCAAATGACGATGGTGTGTTCTCGCACAGCTGATTGGTTTCTTCTCAAAGTAAAACCAAACGCAAATTACTTTGGCTTCTGATTTTTGGTTGAAAGTTCCCGTGATTAGCGGTGTAACTGCTTTGGTTTTGGTTTAACGAAACATCCGAAAACCGCTCTATTTTCATTAGTTGAGTTACCTTGTATTTGCTTTAGACGTGATGTTTTATAACTCTGGGCTTACACGATTTAAACTGATCCCACAGATACGAATATATTTTGTAGTGCCTTTAGACCTGCTTTATTTTGTAGACGACACGAGTAATCTGTAATCTTTTGATATTTTCGAATCTATACTGTACTCCACAGTATGTGAATTCGCATTTTTATAACCAATAAACTGTAACACCAAAATGTAAAGTCAATGTTTTGTGAGACTATATCTGAATCGATGTCGTAAAATCGTAGTTGCTTATCTTTAAGAGAAGAAACTAATAATTTTATTAGAGAAATAGTATATATAGACAGGAGCCCGGCTCCTGATATAGACCAAAGTTTTGAGTCGCGAATTTTTGGTTTCGCAGTTGCATTTTCTGTTTGCAGTTGCGTTCCTAATCCGCTGTGTCACTGACAGTTTTATAAATCTTTATTTATAAACTGTCAACAAACTATCGTTAATTCTTTTAGACACAGTTTTTTCGTTTAGTCAAAGGTAAAAACAAGCCATGTCTTTGAAGCGTGGCTCAACTAAGCCATGACGTCACAGCTTCATGTTTCGCGCGCTTTTTCCTCTGCTCCTTGCGCTTGCTGTCCTTGATTCCCTCCATTCACATTGTCATGGCAACGGGGGGAGAATTTATCGAAAGCCAAGTTTTCCAAGGCGACGTCAGGGCAGTCGTTATGTAGATTTGCTGAAATTGTTAGAGTCAGCACTAATTTGTTAGAGGAATTAAAACAACGATGCCAGTTACAAGCCAACTAAATTATACTGATCAAAATGACCAAGACCAGAACTCTGGACAGGAGTACATTTAATACGTTACTCTCACCTGAGTGTTCGCGGTGCCCGTTTCTTGAACAATTCCGAGCTAAACATCCGAGACAGACTACCGCCAACAGGAAAACCACTACGATGATGATCATCAACTCCATGCTCACTGAAAAGAAACAAACACATCGCCGAAATGATCGTTGTCATATCATTATTCGATTCTTTTTACAGAAGGTACTTGGCAAACAACAAACAATCTATTTTATGAACCCAGGTTAAGGCGCTCGAGTATTCGTTCATCTGTATCAGAACACTTGTCAGCAATATAGGAGTTTACTCACACTCATTACATGTCTTGCCTCCTCGGATAAAAGGACAGTCACACTTGCCCTGTTTGCATGTACCACCATTCTTACAAGAGCATTTCTCAACCGGCTCTTCTGCGAGATCAAGGGAGGCTCGTTTTAGTCCAGATAACTTACAGCACCACCACCTTGACATTCAGATAAGGGCGTTGTTGTCAACAGGACCGGCCATATGGTGATCAGCGCAATTGCGAGCGAAGGTATGAAAGTGCATCATTTAGTGTATGTAGCTGGGCCCGGCCTGTTATGCTGATTATTCTGTATATGCTGGAAATAACTTCCTGGGATGAGCTGGGTGCACATATTAAGTAACTGAATTAATGACTTTGTGACCATGACCTTATCGATATGCGCTTGGCAAAGTTGGTATAATATTGATACACTGCATGCACAACCATACTGAAATTTTTCCTGCCTTTCCACATTTAACAAACCGAGTCTAATCAGTGCACGAACCTGTAGCAACAGCGGTAGGAGTCGGAGTTGTAGGTAGATCTATGTAAAAGGAGTCGTTGTATACTGGAATGTCGCCCAACTGTCCATTCTGCACCGCTTCTTTTAACAAGTTAGTTGCATTCTCTGGATCAACAATTCCACGGAAGAAGATTGTAAAATCAGCTATGATACTGCCTTTACTGAAAAGTAAAGATTAAACAAGCGTTTTTTTAACAACTACGCACACTTTTAAGGTTTCCATGGATAATAGTAGATGCGTGGCCCCCCTACGGAAACTCGGGTACAGAAAAAAAAAAAAAAAAAAAAAAAAAAAAAGAGCCGATAAAAAAGAGCTGGGTCAAGAATGAATCTGCAATTAATGACACTTTCTTACATTCACCTCAATTTGTTAATACGGACTCCACGCGCTTCGTAATGTCCTTTGGAAATTTCTTCCGAAATCTGTAAGATAACAAATATATAATTAGTACATATCTTTTTTTGAAAACACTAGTGCCCGCCATGCAGAACAGTACCCAGAGGTTGTCACCAATCAAGAAGCAGTGAAGTTTATAAAGCAACCTGAAGTTTAGCATTTTAGACCGGTTGTACATGTATAGTTTACTGTAATGACGGATATCTATAAAGCCCAGTGTCTAGAAAGTTCAATGTCGGTTTCCAGGCATTTTTGATCAGTAATAGTGGCAAACAAACAAAATATGTACAGACCGAGGCACTTAGACGTCTAGCATAAGACTGGAACTCCTCGGAGCTGACGTTGTTATATTCCTCTTTGTAGGAGTCCATGGTCTTCAGACGACCACTAACCTTCGTTTCCTTCTCTCCAGTTGCTACAACATTGAAACATAAGTAAGTCTAGTACCATGACCGTCGAGGTAAGAATAGTCTCAGGAAGATGTAACTGTTGGCTGCCGTTTCAGCCACCTGACTCTTAAAGTGACAATAACAAGATCACTAGAAATAACTGATACTCCAGGGTTCACTGTCAATTTGCCAACATGCTGCAATCTCGTGTATATCTCGTGTATGATGTGCTCTTGTGTATATGCAGCTTTTTATTTATATGACTGTAGACCTTTAAATAAGAAAACTAAGACTAAATTTAAGAAAAACACTTACGGTATACGAAATAAACCCTTTTAGTAGATCCTACGACGTTTGATGCCTTACACGTATAATTTCCGGGTTTCACGTTTTGCAGGTTGATTCTGACCTCTCCAGTAGCATTGCCCTGGACTTCCCCTGCAGGGTCAATCCACCAGACCTGTGGGGGTGGATTGCCCTCCGCTCTGCAGTACAGTGCTGTGGGAACATCTGTACCAGGCTCGAACTCTTCCGTAACATGAACCACAGTACCAGCAACTAAAATGTATGTAGGATTTTTAAAGAGATTTTTGTGAGATGAATTCAAGTTACGTTGCTACGGTCGTTTACTTGGCCTACGAGTGTCTTCAGCTGTCAATCTTTCTTTCTCGTCTCTATAAACTTCTAAGTTTCAAATATTTCTCTCTTAATTTCTTCTCTCTCTCTCTCTCTCTCTCTCTCTCTCTCTGTCTTTTGCCTTCTCTTCCTTCTTTCTTTATTCAATATTACTTCATTATTAACTTTTAACTGTAATAATGTATCTACAAAAAGGAAACTACTTACACCTTACGATAATAAAGAACTCCTTTTCGTCGATACCCACAAAGTTTGTCGCAATGCACTGATAACCTCCTTGCTTGTCTCTTGTTATCGCAGTTGTGGTATAGTTGAAGCGTTCTGTTTCGTTCTGCAAAACGGAACCACTGGGAGAAATCCAGGCGACATAAGGTGAAGGTTTTCCTTCTACGACAGCTCCGACAGACACATTCTCGCCCTCGGTAACTGTTATGTTGCCACCACAGTAACTCAGTGTTGGTTTATCTGTGCGGAGGCACAAATCATGGTGAGGAGACAAGCTTTATTCTGATTTACATCACATCATAACATATATGTGATTTATGGAACATAGAATGATAGTGAAAGTGGCCCTCGCAGTTATGAAGCAACTCAAGCACTTGCAAGGACAGCCCGGAAAAAGTGGAAATAATCCAATTTCACGATTCAAAGTAAACATTATTCAAACTTCCAGATGATACCAGTGAAAAATGTGTTGAATAAACGACAAAAATGCACTTACACAAGACAACAAGACTCGTTTTGGTCACATCGGATCCGAGTTCATTTGACGCATTGCACTGATAGGTTCCACTGCTTTCTCGTGACACGTTGTTTAAACTCAGATTGGTATTACTTGTTCCGTTTTGTAGTACAGCACCATCTGGACCAATCCAAGCCACGCGTGGAATAGGAAAACCCTCTACGATGCAGACAAGTTTTGTATTGCTGCCTTCGAGGACGCGGCTTACGTTTGATGAAGATGCCGTAATTGTCGCAGGAACTGAAGTGGAAAAAGCAAAAAAACCGTATACAGCACCACAAACAGTACCCAAACGCAGTTATAGTCTTGTCATGTTATGCTAAGAATCTTCACTTATTCTAATTATAAGGATCTGAATGTTAAACCGGCTCATACACGTTGGTTCGGTCACAATTGCTTGATTAACTTTATTAGGAACCAGGAGTAAAAATCTTGTGTCTGAATTTCAGACTCAACATTTTGGACTTGGATTCCTGCAACACTAAGTTTATTTAGTACTGAATGAAAAATCTTGTGTCTGAATTTCAAACCCAACTGTGAAGTTAGATTCCTCCAAGATTTATTATATGAATGGGTTAGAGTGAGGAATTGATCCACAAAAGATTTGGATTGGATTACTCTGGTTTTCACTATGAAGTGTGTTTTTCGATAAATGTCCGCTGTATTAGCGTCTTGCGTATTAATTAAGATGGTTGTTTTCCCTAAATATATGGTCTCCCGAAACACGGTTAATTTTTTGTTTAGAAAATGACCTATTTGTAGTTCCTCTGTATTTAACAGTTTCTGAATTTAAAACCATTAGGCCCATTCTGTTGAAGACCGGGTAATTCTAACATTTTTGTTTTTTTCAAACACGCAAAAAATAGAAATCTTTAATATTTGGAGGAATAAAACATTTTAAACCAAAGAGATTTCTTGATATCGGCGGAATAAAGTTCACAAAAGTTCAAATAACACGGATTTTACCGAAAAAACTCTGAAATAGAATAACTGATTTTAGTTTTAGAATGCCTTTTGTTTGACCATAAAATACTTACACTTGATGTTGATCTTGAGTTTCACTTTGTCGCTGCCCAATTGATTTCCAGCTATGCACTGATAGTTTCCTCGGTTTTCTCTTGTGACGTTGTTTATGGTGTAGTTGAAGTCTTTTGTGTTGTTCTGTAACGTCAACCCACGCGGAGAGATCCAAGCAACATAAGGAGCAGGATTCCCTTCCACAACAGCTCCCAATGATATGATACTAAATTCGTTAACTGTCGTGTTACCTCTTGGTGACACAGAGAGGAGTTTTGGTTGAACTGAAATAAAAAGACATCCAACAAGAAATACTAGAACACCTAAAAAGCTGTTCAAAGGGAATTGTTTTGTTTGAAACTAATGACAAACGAAACGATGCCTGGTCTATGAAAATGAGACCAACAGGTACGTAGAGAGTCACACAATTCTCTTAGCGTTTAGAGCAAAAATGATTCTTACTGACTAGAAAGCAAAACAGATAACAGCTGGCAGACGGAGGGTTATAGAAACGAGCAAAACTCAACGAAAACCCATGCAGCCCTTGGTAGATAGCGGGAACAACTTGTCCGAGTACAGACACAAGGCTTATGCACTACTGTACATAAGAGCAGTTTCTCTGATGTCCATCCAAAGGTAAAACGACTGTTTGTTTCTGCATGCTTAGGTTTTTTGTTGCCTTCATCAGTTTTCCTGACTACTTGTTTGAAATTGTAAAACACCCAGATTCATACTTACACCACACATTAAGATTCACTTTCACTGTATCTGATCCCAGTTTATTTGTTGCGTTGCATCTGTAAGTTCCTCTTGCGTGGCGCGACAAGTTTATGAGCGTCAGGTTTGTTTCACTACTTGATTGATTCTGTAACGTCGTTCCGTTCGGAAAAATCCAAGTCACGTGTGGAACTGGAAAACCCTCCACTATGCAAACCAGGACAACTTTACTGCGACCTTCTATAGCTGTGACGTTTATATCCTGTTCCGGTAGCAGCACTGTTGCGGGGACTGCAAGAAAAAAACAGCAAACAGTTGGCTTTTAAGAACGCTATACCAATTCTACATACCAGCGCACGTACAAAAAGTACGTTATGGTTTAAGTTTCACATACGCCAGATGTGTGTTTCCCATTATATCAGTTATACACTTTCATCTTGCTGAATTGCTAAACTTAAACCAGCAGGAACAAAATAAATATGGTTTCTTCAACTAGACTTACACTGAACAGTAATGGTAACAACTTTGACGTCTTTACCGACGATGTTTGTCGCTATGCAGCGGTATTTTCCACCTTCTTTTCTTGTAATGTTTGCTAATGTGAAGTTCCAACTTTCTGTACTGTTTTGCAGAACTTTTCCAGTTGGAGATATCCAGGCGACATGCGGGACAGGATTTCCCTCCACGACAGCAGCAAGATGCACGCTGTTCTGTTCAATAACTACTGTGTCATCTGGCACGACACTGAGAACCTTAGGCTTGACTGAAACTAAGAGAAGAATACATGAACATTTAAAACAGAACAAACAAACTGGCATAAACGACCTCAAACTATCATGAATCTGTTTCATCCGGCCGTAAGTATTATACAATACACGGATATAGTGAAATATCACCACTACAAAAAGCGACTTAGCAACTGAAACTGTACAAGACAAGGCAATTTAATGAACATGTAATGACTTACATAACACAACAAAATCCATAGTTTTTGAGTCAGACCCCAGTTTGTTCGACACATTGCATCGATATGTCCCACTGCGTTGTCGTGACACATTTATTAAACCCAAATTAGTGTCGCTTGTTCGGTTTTGCAGAAGTGTGCCATTTGGACTAAACCAAGTCACATGTGGAGTAGGAAATCCTTGTACTGTACAATTAAGTGTCACGTTACTGTTTTCCAAGGCTGTCACGTCCACCAACTTTATTACTGCTGCTGGAACTGAAAAAATTGAAAGTCAGTTTATTATGGTGAGTGTTACTGTACGTCTGTCTGTAACGGTTCGTCTAATAAGGCGAGGCACAATAAGCCCAGTTTTGTATTTTATCACTCAAAATGGAAACTTTAAACATTGCTAAACTAAACGTTATACGTGTACGCAAAAAGTTTTCATTGTTGAGTATGAAAAAAAAAAAACGATCCAACGACTTATAAATTGCATAATAACAACACTCAGGAAGTAATTTGCTTTAGAAAACAAGGCCGGGATATTTGTCACTGAGCCTCCATAGATCTTCTTTTTTCAGGTTCCGCAAACATGCGAAACTGCGGCGAATGCATGCATGCATATGTTAAGCTTAACATTGCCACAGGTTGTCCATTTCTGTGTTTCTGGTTGTCGTTGTAGCATTGCTGACGGAAACTACTATTTGCTTTTTATTGAGCAAGAATCACAATTAATAATCCAATTTTGGTTATACACATACTCTACATAATTACCTGTGACGGTGATGTTGACGTATGTTGTCTCCCCAAATCCAGCGAAATTCTCAGGTAAACAGGAAAACCTGTGGACGCCACCCGCCATGTTGACCGTAGATAAAGTGTCCAGCTGTACTAGTGAACCATTACATAATCCTTTTTCTGTTGTTATGGCAACATCACTCCTCTTTCCGGCTACCACGTGTTTTGTTAAAGATACATTGCAGCCCTGTGGCCGCGCTTCAGCTGAGTAGAAGAACGTTACGTTGTTTTTTCCTTTCAGAAAGACATTGGATTTACGTTGTGTTTGGCATTTGGTGTTTTCTGGTTTATCTGCAAGTTTTACAATGTCAGCGGTAAGAGCGAGGACGAAGGAGAAAGAAAGACACTAAGGCACGTTTTAAACGTCGCTTTTCGCATGCGCCGAGCCTAATGCAAATGAGCAAAAACCATTGATTAGCCAATTTGCATTAGGTTCTGCAAGTGTGGGGAGCGACGTTTAAAACGGGCCCAAGTTCTAAGAAGTTCAATGCGTTAGCAGATTGTAGTTCGGTTTTGTATTTACTCCTGATTGGCTAAGCATGCGACCAGTATTTGAACCAATCAAATAGCGCAACAAAACTCAGAACCAGATCAATCGCACGAGTACTTCACTAAATTGGGAAACCGTTTTTAATAGAGAGAACTACTCACAGATTAGTGTCACTGCCGACGTGGCCGTCTGGAACATTGGTTGTCCATAGCCATTTGTAGCCGTGCAGTGATACTTGATTGTGTGATTTTGACTCTGATGCCTGCTAACATTGAAGGTGATGTTTGTCGATTCGGAAATCACGGTCGGATCATCATTCTTCGTCCACTTTAGAGAAGGTTTGGGATCTCCACTGGCATTACAGAAGAGAGTCACACTTTCCCCTTCTAATACTTGTACTGACAGCGAGGATACAGTCACCTCGGGAGGAACTGCAAAATAGAAATATAAAACATCGCTCGACGCTCTCTTGGTATTTTTCCGAGGTAAAATTTGCTAACCATCTGTACCGATAACTGATGATGAAACAACTCACCCACAACAGTGATATAAACACTCGCGTTGTGTCCTTCTCCAACTTTGTTGACAGGGACACATAAGTAACGTCCGCTTTTAGTGACCTGCGTGTAGAAAGTGCTGGATTTGCTGCTGCCCAGGTACGTGCTGGTGGGTCCATGATGAAACTTGTACTCGTCAGGCTCTGGGTTTCCCTCCGTAGTGCACTCGAATGTAAAATTGCTGTTCTTTATAACTGCGCTTGTGTTTACCGTAGTAGACAAGTTTGTGTTCTCAGGTGGGTCTGGAATATTAAACATTAATTCCAAATAGAAGATTTGTCAGTTTAGACGATAGCGCATTGTGAATGTAAACCAAATATATCAATGTGTGATGAAGTAAAGAAACCTAAGAACCTGTCCAGCAGGCTGTCGAGTGAGCTAGAGTCTAAGCTAGAGGACAGTGCGGTAAGTAGATGGCTGATTGTTCAGGAAAATGTACGATGAATCGACCAGTGTCCGATGTGTGAGAACTGGACGCCGCCGTTGAAAATACTTTGCGGCTTAAACCAGCTATAGTTTTTGACGGCGCTCAATTTTCACACATCGACTCCTAGTTGATTCATCGTACGTTTTCCTTTCTCATGAGACATTCTTCCTTCCAAGTGCTAGCTTTTCAGATTGTCCAGAAAAGCAGTATAAAGGGAAGTTGTCAGCTGGAGATACATGTGTACACAGCATGCATCGGAGGATTATGAAGAATACTGGAATATGAATAACGGAAATTCTGTTGGTTTATCAGGAATAAGGGAACAACGACGTTTTCGTTGGACTAATCATTGACAATAACATTTTCTTGGAATAATAACATAATGGAATTTTTTTGGTAACAAAATAATGAGATTTTCCGGACTGGAATAATAGGTAATGGCAATTTTAGAGGTTGGAATAATGACACTTCAATATTCCGGAATAATGGAATTATGAACACACCATTATTCCTCTTCACAATAGCATGAGTGCATGCTTGGCTCTGGGGAGCATCCTCGTCCCCAGGTCTAATTGTGTAGGCCCTAGGAACGAGGCTGGTGCATAAGCCAATGGGAAAGTGGTATTTGAACAAGTTTGTTATATGATGGACTACACAACATATGTTTTGTGGAATTTTTCATTTTGAAAGAACGAAGGCGGAATTTATCCGACGAGATGTGAGGTAAGTTGCATTTCTTACAGTTAAATATAACATCCTGCTTTAACATGGGACTACAAGGTTCAGAAATGATGTCAGCTCACATACATATAATTTACGTGTAGTTTCAAAGGGTCAACAAGTCCGAGACGGCTGGTAGCTAAACTGAAATGATTTACAATAGCTTCCGAATAACCTGTACATCAAAATTATTTACAGTTGGCTACGTGGTACACAGTGAAGGCAGAACATGTGCTGGACAGTGGGTACGCTATGCGCTATATGGTGAGTTATGCAGAGCTTTTTGAATTTTTATCCATCGCGTACCGCGTAGCCACTGCGTGGCACATTTTTCCGGGCTATCCTATGCAACTGCTTACAGCAAGTTGTTTTATAACTCAATTTTCTACCACATGCCACATAGCCGCTTTATATAGTACAGCTTGCGGACAGACTTTGTACACTTCTCAGACTTCTGCATTAGACATTTTGCATGGCCAGTCATTTGTCAGTAATGCTCTAGTGTGGCATGGTATTCTGCAATTGCTGCACGACAACTTTGCTAGAGTTTAATCACCCAATATAATCTACACAATCTACAGCTTCTATGGAAGGGGTTGTCAGTGCAACTGCGGTATACACTATAGATATGCAACACAACTTTATCATGAAACATGAACAGAGTACTGTCTACATTTTCTTCAACAGGTTGATATTTAACTTGTAGCTGGAGACATTGGAGCTGTCAAGCTTTGGGCATACACATTTTATTAATGGAGTGCACAGTCTGTACAGGTGAGTTATGGACCAAGGAGACAAATGAGGTTCCATAATTACAGTACAGAACAAAGCAAGATTCATAAGATAATTATCATTGTATGCCCCAACGAGCTTAGGATTGCACAGCGTGTCTTCATCATTGTGTTATTAGTTTTTTTCTGGGTTACGAATCAGCACACGGTGATTGGTTCACATTGCCACGTGATATGTGATGACGTAAGGTGACTTCGCGAGCAACTTGAGATGTAGTCGATTGAATTGTACGTTAATGCTTGTGTATAAAGTTATCTGTATCTCATCCAAACTCAACACCGTTTGGCTTTGTGGAACATGCACGGATAAAGAAGATTTGGCTTGCGTTCTTAAGTTCACCATCATAGCCGCAAAAAAATGTTTGATTGATTTGATTATGTTGGCTACCGCTACAGGATTGCAAATAACTTTGTTGCCGCTAATTATTTAGTCTCAACGAACTTTCTGTGGCGACACGAAATACTTCTGGGAAGATATCAGGCTGAAAACAGAACACCAAAGCCATGACGAACTTTAGCCGTAAACAACGATGATTTATGCTTTACAATGTAAATGATAAATGTTGCCTCCTACATACTGTAGCTGTTTTGTAAAGTTTTTTTGCCGAAAGTATATTCGTTTTTGAGATGAAAATATTCATTTTCAGGGCCTAAGACTCGACTAATGCGTCTCTGTGAATATATTACATGTGTTATGCTCCGCACGAGCGTGACAGTTGTCAAAATGCTTCGGCTTATCGTACAGTGCATGTTGAAATATTTCTTCCATTTGATCAAGTAGCCTTTGTTTCGCAGTGGTATTGTATACTAGAAATGAAAAATACACTGAAATAGTCTTGAACATTGAGTTTGTTAACTAGTCACAAATGACTGAACACGCTTTCAATTTATATTTGTTTCAGAGCGCAAATACTCAAAAGCCTCACAGAAGAAAAGCATTCAGTAAAAAAAACATACACAAAGTATTGAAGCGAAGGCTAGGTTATTGTGGCCTCTGATTAAAGTGTTCAAAGTCAAACTGTCAAAATGGACTGTGCATGAAAAGATAAGTCACGCATTACTCTTTTCTCGCTGGCTAACCTTTCCACCCCTAAGCTCAAAATGCAGAGTTGCTCAATCTTTAAGAAGCAAGTGTATGAGTGTTGTAATGACAATTTATAGTAATAGGCTTCATTTGAGTAAGGTGTCAAAAGTAAAGTTCTCTATACTGTGTGATATTTTTCTAGTGAGAAACTGAAAGTCTCTTTTGCGAGTTTTGCTCTTGTCCCTACTTCTTTCCATTTTAGTTTCATCTGGTCTCAACCCCACCCAACGAGTTCACTGGCAATGCCAGTCTTGTATTATGGTATATTCCACTGTGAAAAGAATGTGCCAAACCGTATTGACTAAATGTTATGGACCTATCTGGTAACTTGACTAATCACAGCAATGCTTTACTTATATATTAATAATTATTTTGTACACTTCACTAGACTTAGACTTTATGTATGATATGCCTTTTTGTTTATTATTTACATCAATTTCCTCCTGTACTGTGGTTTTAGATGCCACAGGCTATAAGTATCACATTGTTGGTACCTTTAAAATTTAAAAATATATAACATTCCACCCCATGCCACCTCTCCCCACAAATCATTGCTCAGTCAATTTTAAAAAGTCATGTCAAAAACATAATTAACACCAAAAACATCTCAATTTTGGATCATACTAATATTATTATATTATAATATATGTAATAATTATTATGTAAACTTTTGTAATAATTGTAGGTACTTTAATCAACAGGTGTTTGTAACTTGGTTTCGACAACTCCCAACAATATTAAAATTCCATGTTTATCACCTGGCAATAGACTTCATGATTTATGGCCAGAAAACATATGTGGCCTCTGAGGTCAGTGTACTGCAAGAACAGATTGAAGAAGGGTTTCATACTCAATAAGCCTCATTTTGAAACAGACATCAGGCATCTCAGAAGCAGTGTAATTTACTAGTGTCTTCAGAAGTCTGCAAAGATACTGACAGAGAAATAGAACCTCTGCATAAACCATGTAAATTACCCCATCAAACCAAACCAGAGTGTATCAATAACCAGTTTTGATTCTAAAATATTTTCTATTGGACTAAACACATTTTCAAAAGTAAAAAATAAAAATAAAAGAGGTTCAGTATATTGTTTGATTATGTGGCTTAGCTTGGCTTAATTATTATTCAATTATTTTCAAGCATTGACCATCTCCTTAATGGGAACATTTCCTCTCCTATCGTAAGAAAATAAGTGCTAACAAACTTTTAGTACAATTTGTGCGAGGGTTATAGTCAGTGGTAGAGGAAACGGGGAAATAATGTATAACGTCAATGTTTTCGGTACTAAACATTCGCATGCGATGTTGGTAAATATTGATATAAGGCTGCCCTCCCGGGGAATTGACACTGCTCAGGCATAATTTACCTCAACTACAATATATACGCCTAACAGGAAGCTTTGTTTGATGGCATAAACGTTCCATTTAGTTTTCCCCAGTGGTAAATGTGGTTTACTTTCTGCCAAGTCCGTCTCGCGTTAACTTATGTAAATCCTGTCGTGTCACTCACGTAGAGGTTTAGTTTCTGCTAAGTAAATTTGTAGAACAAACAAAATGATTATGACTTGGCAGTCTTTCGCAATCACGCGTCACCAAATGTAAACAAACCAATTTTTTTCAGGACTAGTGAAAGCAGTCGTTGCTTTCTTTTCACTTGTTTGAATGACGTTTGCGTCTTGCTGACTTGGGTGGCAACATGCACTAATGAAATGGTATATTTTATGAAGAAACTACTCAGACGAGTAGAATTGAATAAAGTAGTGCGGGTTCTCCTAGGCAGTACACTAAAGCTTTTGAAGCCCGGGAATGTTTAATGGCTCGTAAAGACTGTGAAAGAATAGGAGCTCAGTGTCACACGTAAAAACAATGTTACAAAAAGCCGCACATCGCTCTCTGCAATGCAGAAAGTTTCTTTACTTAATTAAGGTGTAAGAGACTAAATCCAACGACAGACCTTGAAGAGCATCGGTCATCTCTAGAGCTCCACTGCATTTTGAAACTTTCGGCAAAGAGTTTCCAGCGGTTCGGCGGCGGGGACATTATTATTGTTGTTTATTTTTAGTCACGCTATTTCACTTCTATGTCCGTGTAAAAGTTTGAATAAAATATTTGAAATATTTTGTAAGTTAAAACATAGCAAGATGCTATGTTGAGCAAAGCCAGCGCGATGTACGAACATGATACAAAGGTAGTGAAGTAATGTTATACTTACATAGGACATCAAGGTTTACCACGCTCTTAATTCCCCTTATGTCTTCTTTAGTCTTCAGTTTACAGATATAACTCCCACTATCAGTCCTCTTAACATCGGAAATGATCAGAGTTGCGTTTTCAGTATCGCTGACGTTAAAGCGTGGAAAGTCGGGATACACAAGAGGCTTGCCCGATGGGGAATCCTTTTCTGCTATGGTCTCCACAGTTTTCACGTAAAGCCATTCCAACTCGTGGAATGATTCACCTTGCAGGTCGTAGTCCCATTTTAATTCGGCGATTCTTCCCTCTACAGCTTCTGTTGTGTCGTTTGGTTTTTGAATCCAGCGGAGAGAGTTTACTGACGCAAAAGGGAGGTTGGATTTGAATCAGTTAAGAAAATATACATTGTACAAACATAGGACCTATTCAAAACAGAAGGATAACCTCAGAAACAACTTACCCGTGTGTGCTGAATAAGAAAACGCGACCGAAAGAAATAATATCCAGTCTCTATATCGTCGAGATTCCTTTTCCTGCCGCATCTCAAACTTATGTTTTCCACAGCGGCGTGGCACTTCCTACACCGTTCTATTTCCTGATGCAATACTCGCTTGGGATTGTGGGGTTGATCGTTCGGAAGTCTTGTCTGCTCTTAAAACAGAAAATCGCCGTGTGGGACCAGCAATTATCGAACTGACATTTGGGCAGGATGGCCTGGCGATTGTTGGCAGCAATCTAACCTGCTACCGGGTTGTCTTGCTTGCCAGTTTTATTTCTCAATACTGAATAAACAACCCTTGCTTTGCCAAAAACGTATGTTAAACCTCGCTGATCTTTTATTATCATGTTAATGGTTACAGCAATTAAAAGCGAACCGCATGTCTTGACGTGGAAACAAATTTCCTTTCTACAATTATTGGTAATATTTCTGCCCTGCCAAAAAGACGCATAAACTTTTAGAGCTTTTTCAAATTCAATATACCCGTTAAAAAAGTGTTTGTTTTTCAAGTGACATGACTCGGTAAGTTCGATTTGCCGTTGACACGACATCATCGAAAAACTCAAAACGTTTGCTGCGTTCTGGTTTGACTATATACCGTTGGGTCTTTTTGTTTAATTTAGTATTTTGTTATGCAGTACATCTGTAATTCTGCCTTGTCTATTGTATGCAGCGGCAGAACACATCATTCATGAGTCGTGGCAGCTGCTTGTCGGACAATAATTGTTAGGGCGTGTGTGTACCTTAGTTTATTCGACATTGACACTTCCGTCGCTGTTTCAACAGAAAAAAAAAATAGAATTCTGCTTGCCAAAATAGGCCAAGTTGACAAATGGAAATAATTTTTTTTTCTGTTTTAAGCTAATGGACTATTTAATGTAATGAGTTTAATGTAAGAACTGTTCGGAGT
The DNA here is from genome assembly GCA_964036295.1 of Plumapathes pennacea. Taxonomy (NCBI): domain Eukaryota; kingdom Metazoa; phylum Cnidaria; class Anthozoa; order Antipatharia; family Myriopathidae; genus Plumapathes; species Plumapathes pennacea. The sequence goes on from OZ038466.1 coordinate 1,527,568, forward strand.
GGCTTCTTTCATTTGGTAAGCAGAACCTGCTCAAAATGTAATTCTGAAGGTCTTTACATATCGCTTGTACGATCGCCTTGTTGGGAGATAAAGCAAAACAATTTTTAGTTGGAAATTAAGATATATTATCATTTGGGGAGGGGAGGGAGGGGGGGTGTTGTAAACCCCAACATGGCCGACATCTCGACGGACGTCTTTTTGAACCGCAACATGGCTGAGATTTCGACGAACGTCTTTGCGTTAACCCAACATGCTAGACATGCTAGGGCAATGGAGTACGAACAACTATTACACACAATTGAATGCTACTGTTGTTGCTACATTTCTATTATTGTCGATATAAACGTGAGCGTTTCAGTTGGTTTTACTGGTGTATCACCTGGTTTGACATTTGCTCAACTAAAATACACCATAATTGGAGTTTGTACACTTTACAGTAATATGTAAAAAAACGTATTTACGTGTGAGAAGTTAAAAATGACTACAAGTTAAAAATATAAGTAGTAGTAATTCCTTCGATATAAGTCTTGCATCGTGACGCTACTACTACACAGCAACAAATTCAGTGCTCTCTTGTTACGAGCGTTTCAACTAAAAACAGCTCTCAACAAGCGCCTACAACATTGTTTCCTGTGACGTTTACGATAAATTTTTTTTGATTTCACAGAAAAAAGTACATTTTTACATGTAAAAGCTATGTAAACTACAAAAATTACAACACTTGGTGGACTTTCTGTTTTACTAGATGCGGTATGAGTTCACACGATATTGTTCTTGTCTAACAAGTTTACTAATTTACTAAGAGGAGTACGGCGTTACGTAAACAAAAAAAATACCTCACTTGGTGACTTTCTCTTTTACTAGCTGGTGCGTTATGAGTTTGTTCACACGATAATGTTCGTGTCTAACAAGTTTACTAATTACTGAGAAAACTAAAAATTCGAAGTATTTTGATACTGCAGTCTAAACTGTAAACGTAGACAAAAGTAATGCACTCTGAAAACGGCATGTGCCGCACTTCCGTCTTGAAGCTCGACGTCGCTGATTTACCCGAGCAGGTCCTCCACGTTCTCATACAACTTCTTGTCGTATTTTTTCATGTCAATGAGAAACTAAAGTAGAAGAAAATCCACACAGGGATAATCTCAACTAAGAATAAAACCTGAATAAAAAGAAATTAAGTTAAAACTACTAGTACTAGTTAATTATATATAATAACTAAACCTATTGTTTCAGTTTATTCGGTAAAATAATTATTGCAAAAGTGTGAAAACAAACTTATAATTTAACAGCAGCTTTTTCAAATTTATTTTCAAAATGGAATATACCTGGCGCACTTCAAACAAAGTTGTATGGTAATAGGAAAGAATAAGAGAGAGCTATATGACGTAAAGCTGTGCTGAAAAAACGTAGGATACATTTTAAGCCTTACGATTGTTTAAATATGTCTTTCGCATCAAAGGATTTGAACCGATGCTGGCTGATCAGGAGAAACTGCAGTCTAGATTGTTCAGTGAGCCACAGCAAGGATCATAATAAGTTAAAGTGCTCAAACTAACTTTATACTGGCGAACAAGGTTGATATTCCCCGCCGCATATCATTTATCACTTTACGTCAGATTACGAACCTTGTGTCTTTTCTCCAGGCCTCTCATCCTGTTTTTGAGAGATTCAAAACTCGGCCGTCGATCGTCGCTCTCCCTCCAGCACTCCAACATGATCACATACCTGCAATTTACAGATATTATTTTTCACAGTGAAGTTTTTAAAATACCTGAGTATAACAAAATATTTGTATGCTATTCGGTCACGTGTCACGATTCCACCAATCACGCGCAGGAGGAAATATTTGATGGGTCATAACTGTGTATATCAAAATATATGTATGTATGTTGTAGATGTGTGTGCATGGTACTGAGTTTGCTACTGCACTAACTTACTTTTGAATAGGAATTGTATCTTTTTGCCGTGTTATAGTATATTAGGTGTATAGTGCTTTCGATAAATATATGTTTGACCTTCATTATATGAATAGTCAAAGAACTTTTAAAAGTTCCTAAACACTGCACACCATTGATATGGAGGATTGATATCTTTGTATATCTCTTGACCAACTTTGCGTAACATATATCTCACTGACATCCACACGGATCCGTTGTCCTGATTTTGTAATACTGCATGATTATATAGTCAGATTTTTTAAAATTAAATCAGTGAAAAGTATGTAACAGCTGTGATTTGACTCACAATTCGTCGTCCAGATGTGCTGGTTTGGGCATTCTGTAGCCCTGCTGTAACAACTCGGCAAGTTTTCGTCGGTCGATCTTCGGATAAGGACACCCGCCTGTCCAAGGGAAGAAAAAAAAAAATGCCATCAAGATTTTCACTAGAGACGAGGTTCTTATGCTTATGAAAATCACGCTTTAGAAAAAAATATTCACCGAGAGGTTATTTACCCAAGAGTAGCAAGAGGCAATTATTAATAAAGCATGCAATTGGTCATTGGTAATAAGGAAAAATAAAACAGAAAATTAGAACATAATTATTGATGAAATGAAAATTGATCTTTAATGGTGAAATCAGTAATTTAACCGTCCTTTCAAATTTCGAGTCTCGGAAACCGTAATACAAAATCGAATTTCATATGTGAAGCGAAAGAGTCTCCACTTACCAACTGTGAATATCTCAAAGAGAACAACGCCATAGCTCCAGCTGAAACGATTATAGAAAGTTTCAATATTTTTTCACCCAACCACGTTCAAGGTCTATTTTTCAACATTGTGATGCTATTCATCCTGTGTATAACATGCCATCTGGGTCGCGACTCTTATCTAAAATTGAATAACACTGCAGTTACGGCAGGGGCACATGCCGTTGTGCGTCCTACTGGTTATCACCCCTAAACTCTCAAGACTTGTATAATTTGTATACTTACACGTCACTTTTTGTCGAATACGTTCCATATAGCAAAGCTTCGTAGGCCGTCCATTTAACAGGCAGTCGCCCCTGAGTTTTAACATCATAAAACAGTCAAACACTGAGACCGTAATCTAGAAAATTGGTTGAATAGTTTATAGCTTTCCGTCGATAACTCGTTACACCTTTTCATATCAAATTGACTAGTTTTCTCATCACTTTGTTCCTTTTTATCTGCGGGATAAGTCAAATTGTTATAAACTTGCCTTAGTTTTCTTCTGATAAATGTCTTCCTGGTGTACATCTCTTGCCATACCGAAGTCCGTCACTTTGCAGGTCTCTTGCTCACCAACCAACACATTTCTAGCAGCGAGGTCTCGGTGTACGATCTCGTAAAAAGAAACTACGTCGTTCGTTTTACCTTGCTTGAAGACAGGAAACTCATCCCATCAGCCACCTGCCAAGCAAACTTCATCAGCTGCTGTGACGTCAGGTTCGTCTTGGGTTTAACATCCGGGTCCTTGTAGTAAGTGTCGTTTAGTCCTCGGCTCTTCCTCAGGTATCCCAACAGGTCTCCATACGGGACATACTCGATGATCATCATAAGAGTTTCAGTGAAAACCACGGGATGCATTGTGACCACACAAAATGATTCCTGCAATTTTCGCTTTTTCTGCAGAACCAGTTTTAAAAATATTTCAATAATTTCTTACCCGATGTAGTGACGCATCCCAACAACTTGATGACGTGCGGATGAGTTGGAAGCGTCTTCATTATCTCCAGTTCTGACAACAAGTCTTTTCTGTCGGAAGCAGGGGCGTTTTCTACGAAAGAAAGGCATGTTAAAGAATTCCTAAAATTATGCTCTGGGGAAAATGGAATTATTTTCTCAAGAAGGTACGATGTAGCCCTATAAGTGACAATTATGCATAAAATGAATATCGTACTCATTAATAACGTACGACTACTGTTTCTGAGTTTGGTCAATTCGCATTTGTTCCAGCTGTCATCTATCTAAAAAATCAGAAATAGCGGAGAAATTTTACTATTTTTTGTCAATTTTCTAAAATAATCATGCATAGAACGATGAATAGGTACTAACTTCAATTGTTTGTTTGTTTTTTAATCATAGACTGAAACAAAAGACTCAAAAGAGTTGTAAGCACAAGAAACGGAAATTTTAAAACCAGCTTCTATTAGCCTATAGTAGCAAAGATGATATAAGTCACTTACCTTTTAACATTTTAACAGCCACAGTTTTTTTACCTCGGCTTCCTCTCAGGTTAACAACTGTTGCCTTGGCAACCTGACCAAATGTTCCCTTTCCAGTGACTTTTTCGACCGTCAGACTTTCCTTCGGCACTTCCCAAGATCGAGTTTGAGGGGAGAGACTCCTGTACACATTGACCTGAGGCTGAATTTCTGTTGCGGGCGAGCGTCTTGTCTCATCAAGAGACGCGTAGTCGCGCCTTGAGTTCTCTTACGAAAATGGAAGTCTTTCGTCATCCGGGGGGTAGGCTTTTGTACATTATGCCTATATTTTTCACTAAAATGCTAATGCTTAATGCTCAAGTTTTCCACTAAAATGCTTGGCAGAGGACTCAAAAAATGCTGGTCCTTTTTGTTCGCTTTCTCACTCTATTAAGTTATTTTACAATGATCATTTTGAAAGTAGCAACAAAATAACGATAAATGTAAACTTTAAAACGGAGAAGTAATATGCAAAGCAACTAACATGCTTAGAAAATCATGCGGTCGAATTCACTATAATCCCCGAGCGAAGCGAGGGTAATGATCACGACGCTAATGCAGCAAAATCGCATTATGTGGAGACTCCAAGCGGGTCGCCAACTTGAAATTTAATGTTCGTCTGTCAGTCTGTCAGTCAGTCTGGCAATCTCGTACCCAGACTCTTCCGCTGTCTTACGGCGCATGCTCGACGAAAACGAAAGACTCTGGAACAGACTGATGTTTAGGCGATCCTGATTGGTTATTTCAAACAATGCAAATACGACCGGAATATCAGCCGGAATTACCAGCGGGCAAACATGGCAGAGTTTTTCACCGGGAACGATGAAGTTTGCAGGCACCCAGCTGATTGCATCTGCATCAGGAAGCAAATATAACCAGATACAGCAGTTAACTAGAGTGCAACTTGACCCAATGATGGCTTTGCTACCAAATTCTGGCCTTGTTGTATTTAATTGTCACATTCGCGATCGAGCGCTGTTTGACAGCAATCGCTTCTCTGATTTTTAAACGAAGGAAGGATCCGTCCTGTCGGTACATTATGTCTTCATGTAACTTTGAAGCACATTTCTGTCAGTTACAGAACCAGTTGAGAGCGACGAAGCCTTTAGATATTTCTACATGTGCCATGCTGTCGGGTCGGTTTATAATTGTGTTATGGTCCCGGTTGTTGTGGTACTGAATTGTTTTCTGTGCTTTGTATTTATGCCATGTGTGCAAATTGTGTGTAACATTCTTCGCGGGTACAAATTGAACATGTAAACATGAATACGATCTGTCTTCTAAAACTTGATGCCGTTTTTCTTTAATAATGTAGGGGTCTTTTTATTCACTTTTAAGCCCTTTTCACACAGTTGCGTAAAACCAAAATGAGTTTTGCCCGTGGGCATGCGCAGTTTAACCGGAAGTCCGCTATTTATGGACTGAAAATCTGGTCTGTTCCATAGTCTTTCGTTTTCGTCGAGCATGCGCCGTAAGACAGCGAAAGAGTCTGGGTACGAGATTGTCAGTCTGTCGGGGCCGGGAGGTGAAAGAGCCTGGGAACGAGATTGGACTGCCCACTGTTGTACTAGTTCCAGGTCCCCTCGGTCATTTTTTCCAAACAAAAAGTAAATGAATCGTCGCCAAGAAACTTCTGCTGGCTGGCACGCCGAAAAGCCGCCACGGCGCTTCTGGCGTTACATTTGGCAAGGTTCGTAATCTCGTTTCGAATTCACTCAACACTATCAAAGCCTCTACCTGTAGTTAGCGGCGTGCCTCAAGGAAGCATACTGGGCCCGTTCCTCTTTAGCATGTACACAAATGATCTTCCTTCAGTGCCGCAGAAGTGTAGCTCTCAAAGTTACGTAGATGATACGAAACTCATTATTTCTTTTCAACTCATAGACAAACTGGACGCTATTACTGATATCAAAGACGACTTACTCAAGATAAGTGAATGGTGCTCCAACAACCTCCTACTCCTGAACCCTGGCAAAACTAAACTGATGGTGTTTGGCAGTAGACAACTACGAGCAAAACTAGACGATTTCTGTTTTCCCTTTATGGGAAAGGACCTTGTTCCCGTACATACTGCCAAGGACCTGGGAGTGACTTTGGACTCTAACCTGTCTTATGACGAACAAGTAATTAAAACCGTTTCCTCCTGTATGTCTCGCCTCGGACAGATTAGTCGTACTAAGCATGCATTTGATAAACGCACCTTATTAGTAATTATTAGTGCTCTAGTTTTTAGCAAATTATTTTGTTATTCAAATGTGTGGGCAAATACATCCAAGTGTAACATCAAGAAATTGCAAGCCGTTCAGAACTTCGCATGTCGCATTGTGAGCGGCGCGCGTAAATACGATCATGTCACGCCGCTCCTTAAGGAACTCAATTGGCTCCCTGTGGCTAGCCAGCTTTACCATCGCAGCGCCACAATGGCTTTCAAGTGTATGACAGGTTGTGCACACGAATACCTGTCCGCGAAATTCATCACGCGAGCGGAGATCAGCGGTCGTAATACCAGGAGCTCCCAAATGTTGGACATACCTCTTTTTAAAACTGCTGGCGGCCAGAGAACGTTTTATTATAGAACTGTAAGCACTTGGAATTCTCTAGACTCTTCTCTTAAACTTTGTAATTCTGTAGCTGTTTTTAAACGTCGCCTTCGGGACAAATTCCTGAAAGAACTCTGGGATTCTTAATGTTATTTTTATTTATCTATTTTATTTATCTATCTATTTTATCTATTTTATTTATTTATTTTGTTATATTAATATTAATGTTAATATTGCTTTTAAAATACGTATTATTTATTATTATTATTATTATTAGTAGTAGTAGTAGTAGTATATTGCCTTCGAGTATATTGCATTGTATTTAAATTTAGATTGTCTTTGAAAAGCCTCTTTGGGGAAAGTCAATGAAGTATGTATGTATGCATGTATGTATGTATGTTTCTTTTAATATGCAGGCGATTTCAGCGGCCTAAAAATGTTCTAAAGCCGAATAAGCCATTGTGATTTTTCAAAACAAAAACAAATGGCCGCAAAGGCTTCCGGATGATTATGGCCCTTCAACAAAACTTGAACAAGAATGTCATTCGCCACCTGTTCAGGCCCTTACGCGGATGAGCCTGGGACGAGATTGAAAGCTGTTGCTTCCCCACCCCTACCCCCAGCGGTTATTTTTTTCTGTGCAGTATCCCAGAGTTCCAATAACCAGGAAGAAACTCGTTCTGGGAATGGAGTGGTGCTGAAGTTGTTTACTCTTGTTTCTATCTCGAAATGCTGTACGGAAAAGTTTTGCTCTCGCTTGTATTAACGGGTTTATATTATCTTCAGATAGGTAAGTTTCATTTACCTTATAGATGAGTTCCTATTTTGTAAAGGCCATGGAAACATCTGGCACATAACTGGCAAATGCATTTCCTGCTATTATTGTCTTGCAGAAAGCGTGCCCAAATTTTCTCAAAAGCCTAGTGACCCAACCAAGGCTGTAGAAGGGGAAAATGCTACTATGAAATGGGTTTATGATCTTGATGGTGCTGCGTTCCTCATATCGAAATGGTATTATGTTGTAAACAATGTTCGGAATGAACTCGCCAAACAGGTTTTGAGCAATGACCCCGAAGTGTCTGATGCACGTTTCAAGATTGCCGAGAAAGCTACTTTTATCATTATTAATGTGTCAAGATCGGACCAAGGGAGATACGAGTGTGAGGTGACTGCTCAATCAGGACCTTCGCTTGTACCCAGTTCAGTGATGCTTAATGTCTTATGTAAGTACAACGTATACAGTTTTACTTTACTGGCCTGGCTAAACGAGGAAACATTGATGTGGCAACATTATTTTTTTAATTTTAATTTCTGCAATAGTTCAATCAATCTTTTATCAATCAATCAACCTCTATTTGCCCCAAGTATAGCAGTATTAATTTACATTAACAGTTGTTGGAAGGCTGTACCAAACTTGACATCCTTTTGATTAGTTAGAGTACATTTTGTAGTTTGTTCGTGCAAGATCTATGCGAATTTTCCTTGCTGATCTTGTATTATGACATGTACAGTGCCTTGTTAAGTTTGAAGAAGTTGTCGAAGGATTTCAATAGCATGTTAATAATGAAGGAATGTGAATAGAGCATAATGCAATTTTTTTTTTGAATAATGGAGCTATATGATCCCTATAATTTGAAAATGTAATAATTCTAATTATCTTTTTTGAAACTTTTTAATGGGTTTGCAAAGGATACAAGTAAAAAAGTTGCTAGTTGCGAGTTGCTAGTTGCAAGAGTTAACAAAAACAAACTGGGATTTTTAATTAATGACTATTCTGACAAATGAGCGATAAAAATAACAGAACTTGCCAACTGTTGAAACTAGAACGTAAAGTGAAACTCCACCTGACGTGGTAAATATGAAAAATGTACTTAAATTTACTTAAAATGTGTTCACATACAAGTGATGTACATAGCTTATGTTCATGTAATTTAGAAAACATACAAATCAGTTGACCTGGAGCATGACAATTAGACAATATTGATCTCCTCCTGCGAGAGGCATTCATTCACATCAACCGATAACTTTTGGTGAGGTTTTAAGTTTGACCTTACCGGCAAATACCTCAAACAAGTTACGTCCACACAGTAATGGAACTTTACACTTAACAGGAGAGAAATTCCGCTGCTCGGCTAAAAGACTTTTGACTAAAATATGCAGGTCTCCCGGTCATATGTCTCAAAATAGGGCTCTAAAATCTTCGATATAATAGGTCAGTGTTTTCTGACTTGCTCTGCACAGTGCTTGGTATGTCTTGGGTGGGCCAGACCATTGCATTGCAAGGGACTGGGGTGAGGTTTGTACCGAGCATAATTCTGAGTGCACATACTTTGTTTAATTATTTTATAACTTGTCTATGTTAAAGTCTCCTAAATAACACATTCTATTTTCTTTAATTATTTTACTGGGCAATTCTTCAAACTGTCCTTTGAATTCTATTAATTTGCTGTTAGGTGGACGATACAGAATTCCAACAACAATAGGTTACCTTTTGCAGTCTTTAGTTTGAGGAATAAAGATTATAATATGCTTTCTTCAAAGTTTGAAGATTGAAATATCTTCGCTTTGGTTTAAACATGAAGGCACACTATAAAAGGCTGTTGGCCCTGCCTCTTTCAGCATTAAATTTGCATAATGTTTGTGGAATTGCGCATGTGTCCACAGTGTTGAGAAGCTGGGCTGTCCATAAAATGTCTCTGCAGCTTGGCGACTAAAAGTGTACCTAAAATTGAACACATGCATGCAACTTCAATGTGGAGTTCTGGATGAAAGGACTAATTGAAACGAAATTTTGCTTGTGGCTGCCAAAATACATTGAATTTCGCAGTGTGATGCAACGCTTTAAAAATTATCAAATGAATATTTATGTGATGGAAAATTGGTGGGGCAACAGTATCTTGCTTTGCATGGTATTCAGGTACAAGGAAAAACAATTTGGAAATTTTTGACTTTTTACTAGGAGCTATTGTCTCAGCCACTGCTAATTGACAAGCGGCTCTGCGCTTCTCTGGGAAGCGCCCTTTTATAGTGCACCCTTGTTTTTAAAGGTATTTTATCAGTAATGAACATTCCTACCCCTCCACCAGTTTTATGTTTTACAATTAGCCAACATGAGGTTGTTAGCCAGGGATATGAAATGTGTTGCTGTTGTTTTCGTTTAGCCATGTTTGTGTTAATCTGATTACTGAGAAGTCTATGTTGAGCAAGTGCTGATAATCACATAAAAGGGTCATATGATCAAAGGATGGACTACCTGTGTGCTCATTTCATACACCTCTTTCAAAGAAAAGAAGGGTGTGACTGCTGTTTTTAGTTTGCTGCGTGAGTGAAAAAAAAAAAAATGAGTATCACTTGGAAGTACATACCAAAATTAGTGATCTTGAGAAATTTCAGCATCTTGCTGTGAGAATCTGCCGAGTTACAGCTGTTTCAATTCTCACCTTCAAGTCGTGTCCCAACTTCGGTTGAAAGGCAATGGTTGAGAAAATTGCTGGCTTGCTAATGGTGCTGGCAATTCAGTTTGAATTGATGTTATCATATGATAATTATGACTAACAAGTATGCGAGCATTTTGTTGGGTCAGAAATTCAAACCAATGCACATTATCTAATTGCCAGTTTAATTTGTCCATATAAGGAATGAGGAGGCCTGGGAAGGAGCGTTAACACACACACATGAGCTGGGCCAGCGGTTGCTAAGTGTACAGTATTATTACATAGAAATAATAATAAAATTAATATTAATAATAACAATTATAGCAATTTAGTACCTTGCAAAGTGAGAATATGGTATGAAATAAGCAGGGACACTGCTGCTTGAAAAATGCTGTCAGACACTAGGTAGAAATTTTAATGAGGCTGTTGTAAGAACTGAGGCAGCTTGCTTCCTTGAAAATGACAAATAGTCATTAATACTTTTTTTTTTTTGTTTTTGTTTTTTTCATGTAAAGAATCTGCTAAGCATTGATTGGTTGATGCTGTCATGGCAATGATTTAAACTAGACTCTCAGTTGATGATTCCATGAAACAAAGATGATTGACTTGGCAATTCATTTGATTTTTGCTTACCTATAGAAATACAATACTTGAAGCTAGTCAACAAATCAATGCAAGAAACAACTAACAATTTTATGGAATCCGAACAGTAAAACAGTTTGAAATATGAGTGTGAGTTCTGGACTGGTTTGAACAGAAGTTAGCTGTGTTCCAAGAAGATAACTTTGGCTGCGGCAAGCTTAAGTTTTTCTGGGTGAAGAATCAGCACACGGTGATTGGTTTACATGTGATGACGTAATTGACTTCGCAAACAACTTCAGATGTGGGCTATTGAATTGTTCGTTACTTGTGTGTGAAGACTGCATCCCATCCAAACTCAACACCATTTGCCGAAAAAGGGAAACCAAAGCTACGATGAGCTTTAGCTGTAAAACAATGGTGATTTATCCTTTACACTGTACATGACATATGTTGCCTATTGCTTTTGCTTATCGTACATTGCCTGTTGAAATGTTCCTTCCATTCAATCGTTTAGCCTTTGTTTCGCAGTGGTCATTGTATACTGCATTGAGTTTGCAGGCACGAATGACTGAACACGCTGTGAACAAAAGCGCAGTGATATTGCACAGGCAGCCCACAAGGTGTTATGAAGTCACGGCCAAATTTGGTCATGGCCAATTGATTAATAAGGATTTGTATGGGAGATTTTCAAATCACATTTTACGTGTAAAAATAAAAAAATCTTACTCCTGAAATTGGTCAGATAACAGAATGAGTCCTTTAATACTTACCGCTTATGGATGATGTTATGAGGTGATTTGGTGCCGATTTAGTGATTTTTTTTGTGTGGTGACTGTGTATGTAATAAAAATTGAGAAAGGCAGGAAGCCCTCAGTCTAGAATTTCCGACTTGCTTTTACATAATTGCCGATTTCTCCCTGAATCATCGCTTAAACACCATTCGACTCCGGCACAGAACAGAACAATGACTAGACTTCTCAGACACATTGACATGCAGCTGATAAACGCTGTTTCTTGATGCGAAAATGCCAGCGAAAGCTCAGCAACTTTGATTCCTAGATCATCGGACAGTTATGCATGGACCAGAAAAAAACCGTTGATGTCAGTTTGAATCCCCACCACCCCTCCCCAAGTGACAATTTTTCAAATGTTCATTCGAACTGTGTGCGCCGACCTCACCTGGCTCGAAAGTCACCATATACGGTAAGTAAGGACTCATTCTGTTATCTGACCCATTTCAGGGGTAAGATTTTTTTATTTTTGCGCATAAAATGTGATTTGAAAATCTCCCATACAAATCCTTATTAACCGATCGGCCGTGACGTCATTAGACCTTGACCAATCAGCCGTGACTTCATAACACCTTGTGGGCTGCCTGTGGGTACTGTAAACTAGACTGATGCTGTCAGTGAGCTCACGGAGTGAGTTGCGTCGAGACCAGAATATACTAAAATGGAAAGTAGGGACAGGAGCAGAACTCCCAAGAGAGACTTCCAGTTTCTCACCAGAAAAATATCACACAGTATAGAGAACTTGGCTTTTGACACCTTGCTCAAATGAAACCTAATTAAACTATACTCATACACTTGCTTCTTAAAGGTTGAGCGACTCTGCATTTTTAACTTTGGAGTGAAAGGACCAGCCGGCAAGAAAAGCTGAGTAATGCGTGACATATCTTTTTATGCGCAATCGATTTTTGACAGTTTGACTTTGAGCACGTATTTCTAATAAGAGGCCACAATTAATCCAGCCTTCACTTCAATACTTATGTTTCTTTTATTAACTGAATGCGTTTCTTCTGTATCAGGCTTTCAAGTATTCGTGCTTTGTAACGAATATAAAATTGAAAGCGAGGAATGTAACACAAGTCTTGTTCACAGCATGCTCAGTCATTTGTGACTGCAAACTCAATGCTCAGGACTATTTTGGTGTATTTTTCATTTGTAGTTTACCGTGACCATTGTGAAACAAAGGCTACATGATCAAATGGAAGAAGCATTTCAACAGGCAATATACGATAACTTTACCTATATAGGTTAAAATCCATCCTATATATATGTATTTTATATACATGTAGGTAAAACTGTCCACCTATGACTGAGTGTCCACTTAGAGAGCTTTGACTGTAAAGTACTTGTAAAATTACATATAAATGGATGAAAAAAGAATTCCAAAGCCTGAAAGCCAATGCTTTATATAAATCAAACAATGTTTGGTTTTGGTTTTTCTACTTTTTTTTTATTATTTTTATTTTTTATGCTGGGCCTAAGGTTTTCACCCGAGAGCCAAAAGCGTAGGTATCATGGCAATTGGTAAAATACATCCCCCCTCTAGGATTTTGAAGTTTGATTGACGTGCAAGCAAAAATACTATAATTTCATTGGGTAATGTTCACCACAAGCAGTGTTGAAGGCCTTATTTCTTGGCTGAGTTTCAAGTATGTAACATGAGATTTTTGTTGACATCTACTTGTGCTCTTGTGGTTTTTGTTCCATTATATTCACTTTTGCATTCTTCCAGTTGTGTACAGTTTTTTTATTGCTAATACCCGTACGAAAATGTCTAACCTGACAGAGCCTGAATCCGGCCTGAATCAGGCCGTACAACGGCCCGTTGAGCCGAAACAGAGCCTAACATGAACCTGACAAAATTTTGTCAGGCTGAAGTGAGACGAGCCGGACAAATGTATGGTTGTTGTTAGTGTCTTGTCTGGCCGGAAAAGAGCATAACACAGAGCCTGACAAGAGCCTGACATCTGCAAGAGTCTGTAGCGAGCGCAAACCTAAATTTTGCAGCCTAACAAGGGCCTAACACGAGCCTAACATTACAGGACATTCCGCGAGCGTGGTTGTTCATTTTAGCGATGAAAATGGAGTAAGTATGATTATATGAACAACACACCGACTGCACTTATGCATGCTTTTTGCAAAACTAGTTTGCGTGCAAGAGTATTCGGCATAGTTATAAAGAATTACAAACACATGATATAATTTACCTGACTCATATCAGGAGGAAAAATACAAGATTTGTTTATGTTGTGTACGGGATAATTAGCCGTGGCCGTCCGGGATCGGTGTTTGGCTGCGTAAAATACCCCGGGAGTTGCTTTCCTGCGTGCACTCCATGTGACTTTCTCTGTTTTAGCACGTAAGTATTTGATATTTCTATAATTTCAAAACAAATCCGCTTATCTTACTAAAGAAGAACTGCCCGTGATCGTAAACTTCAATGCCGCGTCGGACGCTCTTTTGAACAGCCACTTTTAAAATCTCCCAGAGGGATTCTACTCAATTGTTTTCCCCTTTTAACTAAGCAGGAAAATGCAGGAGTTACTTGGAAAACATGCAAATAAATGGCCACTAACTGCAGCACATGTTTATCGGCAAAGATCAGCATGGAACAGACTACGTCAATTGTCTCAGACAAAACCGCAGGCGAGCTGTAATATTACACCCCATACAAAGTGGTCTTTCATTTTAGCCTTTACAATACCTGATCCTTATTGGCTGACTGAAGGACCTGCATACTTGGCGCCCATTTTTAACCTGAAGTTAATTCAAACCGGCGAGCAACGGCAGTCCGTTAAATTATGAGATCTTCAGAGTTATCAGTTTGTTTGAGTACGTCCTACATATATAGCCATGTATGCGTGCTTGTATTTTGCGAGCGACAATGTAGTGTCAGTGTTCTACCAAAGGACAAGTACGTGTAAGCTGCAAGGACCTTTTGAACCCATTAGGGAGAGGTATTTTTCTAGAGGTCGATTGGCACCAGGGTGGCCAAAAGGAGAGACGCATAGCTGCTGTGCTTATACCATCGCAGGAAAGGGTAAGTTGCAGTTTCCGAGATTATGTCGTATCCAGTGTGTTAGCAGTGTGTGAATGATTACAGTCGAAGCCCTTGATTACGGACGGCTTCACAAAACGCCTGTTTGAAACTAGCTCAGTCAAACTCTTTATTTAGTACACATTCTCGTAAGCGGACAGTTCCAGTTCCAGACACTTTCTTTCCCGAGGGTCAGCGCCAGAACTTAGCTAGGATGAGAATGCTGTAAATTTGTGACAATGAGCACCTCAGAGTGAAATGTATATACTCATTAAATTGACGTTTTGAAATTTTTTGGGACAAAAAAGCTAAGTTGGAACTATTTGCAGATCAAGTTGGCAAAACGTTGCGAAAGTTATAATTACCCGACTGCCCACTTTGATACCATGTGCAATTTGTCCATTGTCATCGATGACGGAATCAGTGAAGGAACTGGCTAAATACTACTGGATAAATGCAGATATATTCACGGCCAAGAAAAATAGGCATGCATACGCGGTAATTAGCGCCCTGACGTACGGAACGCGCGATAAAAAGCAAGAAATAGTTAACATACCAATATTGATGTCGTCTGTCGCCACAAAGCAGGATACTCATCAAGTGGTGATTGAAACAAAAATACCCAATGGTTTAATGTTTCTTGTCGGGCCTGAATCAGGCCTGAATTCAGCCGGACATGTTAGGCTCGTGTCAGGCCCATGTTCGGTTCATGTTCGGTTTCATTTGTCAGGCTAATGTCATGCTAGTTAACGCTCGTTTCAGGCTCAATTGTCAGGCTAATGTCATGCTAGTTAACGCTCGTGTCAGGCTCTCCTTGTTAGGCTCTTGTTTGGCTCGTGTCACGCTCCTGTTATGCTCAAATGTCTGGCCGGATTTTGGCTCTTGTCAGGCCAGACATTTTCGTACGGGTAGTTTTCACTCCCAAGCTTGAAATGTAGATCTTCTCAACCTTGTGAGGCAGCCCTGAAGCAAATGGATGAGTGTTGTAAATATAATTTATAGTTTAATCAGGTTTCATTTGAGCAAGCTGGTGTCAAAAGCCAAGAACCCAATACTTTATGACATTTTTCTGGTGAGAAACTGAAAGAGAAAATTGAAGTTGATCACTCTTGGGGAGTCTCACTCTGGTCCAGAGGTAATGCTCATTAAAGAATTCTAAACTTCTCCTTCTTTTGACCTGACCTTATGTACAATGGAGATGTTACAGTAAGTTAAAAAGCTGCTTGGGTGCTTTTTAAACTTACGTATACCCCTTTGAACTTTTGAAGCATGCTATATATAAGATGTCATTTTCCTGCAAATTTTTAGGTAAAATTTAAGTTACTCGATTAAAATTGAAGTGGTACTGACTATGTAGAGATTGACTGGTTTGAACACAAATAATAAGCAATTTATTATTGGATGAGGTTGACCACCTTTGGAGCATAAATTATTGTTATATTATGAGATGCCTTAAACTTGCTCTTTCAAAAGGTTTCAGGCATATAGTAACTGCAAATGGCCCATGATTAGGGTATTTTAACTGCAGTGTCATATATGATCTGTTAAAAGAGATTAGTGAAAAGAGGGAAGGTATTAATTTTGTTTTTAGGAGGTGGCACTCTGCTTTGTTGAAAACATTATTTACCTCCTTGAATTAAAGCCCTTGAATGTAGTTTACTTTTGTTTTTAATTTCAGATCCACCAGAAAACATATCCCTGCATACAAGCACCAACATCAGTGCAACCTTAAGGAACAGTACTGTTGACTTCTGGTGCACTGCAGTTGGAAACCCAGCTCCACAATACAAGTTAAGTTATAATGGGACTGATCTAGCAGAGAACAGCTCTGGCATGTTTCAGATTCGAGTTACTGAAAGTGAACTTTACATTTGTGAAGCTAACAACAGTGTAGGAATTGGAAATGCAAGTGTTTACATCAACGTTGTGGGTAAGCTTTGTGATTGATGTGATATATATTTTTTATATAAAAAGAATTGTTAATACAGACCGAATAGTATGTTGCATTTTAGTTCTAAGGATGTGGTTTTAACATGCGAATAAGTAACCAACCTGGGTTTCCAATTAGTTTCTCAGGATTTATGAGTCATTTATTTGTTGTTGTTTTTTTTGTTATTGAATCGCTCATTGTATTTACTGTACCACTGTATGCTTATGTCCCATTCTCCACAACTAAATTCTAGTTTGAAGCAGCCAATAGGAACCAAATGTGTGTTATTGCAGTATTTGTTTTGTTTGCTGTTGGTTTGTGATACACTACAGTGCACAGTATATATTTTGTACATTATTGGAACATTTGTGTTTTAGGTACTGCATGTAGTTATTCTATTGATGCATTAATTTCTAGATCCAGCAACAGCTGATGTGTTGTCAAGTCCTGACCATGTTGTGGAGGGTCATGATGTGACTCTGCAGTGTAAAGTTACTGGATCACCACCCCTATCCATCAAGTGGACCAAAGTTAATGATTCCAACGTGCTGTCCAACTCATCAAAACTTACTCTGTACAATGTCATGCGACCTGGTACTCCTGGTGAAGTCCTCCAGTATCAGTGCACAGCAAAGAATGCTTACGGAGACCCTGCATCTGATGTGGCTACTATCCAGGTTTACTGTGAGTATCATGGGATAGTGAGGTTTCTATTTACATTATCATTCGTTTTCCTGAACGTGAATGGGCTGTATCCTAGGGAAACTGCAATTTGATTGGATCCCTTGGCAGTCAGTTGTTTGTGCGGAAATACTGACGTCATCTTATGTTAAAAACACGGTAATTTTGCTTGGTGGAATGCCTAGTGCAGTAATTTGTGGGCATTTTATTTTTTAAGTGTACATGAGCCCTAAAAGGCTGCTGTTTGAATTGGATATCTGAAGTGCGTAGACATGAACTGATTTATTCAACCTCATCGTCGTCTCGTTATTGAGTTCCAAAGTGCTCCAAACTGACACGTCTTTCTAACTTGGCCATTCGAGATGATGTACTGTTGTAAGGGACTGACGCTAGTTGGATATTATCGCTAGGAACCTTATAACGGTCTGTGATTCAAGAGTAAAAATTCCGTACTGATAGCGGCAAATGCCCAGAATCCGGGCATCGCTTCCGAATGGTTGTCGCTCCAGCCTAATAATATTAGCATACAGTACCGCCCGCTGGTAAGGAGTGCACGACCCGCGGGTCGCCCACAGAGCAATATATTTGCGTGCGGGTTTTTATCGGTGACCATGCGTATCGAAACCCGCGAGTTTGTCGCCGTAGACTTTGGTGCCGGAGCCAACAGAGCCAATGAAAAGAGATGTTGATTTATGGTGTGACCTTTCTTAGCCAATCAGGAAGGAGTGTTCTGCACGAGGTTAACACATGCACTCACTAGCATCTGTCATCGAGTTCTTTTTCTCTCGTTGGCACTTAGTGAAAGCTACAACTAGTTTAAGAAATATACTAATATTTAAATACTATATAAACAATAAACTACTTTTGGCAACGGTTATCCTGCACTTGACCGTTTTGCCTGCACATGGCCGTGTTGTACTATGCCCAGCATTCATTCGGAAAGTGGCATGATTCTATAGCACAATGGACATAGATGCACAGCTCAACGAACATCTTTGCGTACCAGTTTACAAGGAAGCCATTCCGTAACATCGCCGATATCTGACGGTGTTAAACTTACAAGTAAAATTGCAGTAATGGCATTTTTTTCGTTGTTTCTGCAAAAAATATTATATAAAATAAGAAACAAAAACAAAAAAAGCAAAACAAAAGAGAAACAAAAACAGTCACAGTGTCACAGTACTGGCGTAACGATAGTTCGTGAAGATTTTTTTAAATTTGCTGAATGATGTACGTCAACAAAGAAGACTGAATCTGGACCAGAAATAAGGTTCACACAAAGTACATGCGTGGTTAAAAAATCCGCTTAGATCACCAGAATTCGTGCCTGACTATACCTTGATTCAAACCGGAAACTTGCTTTTAAGGGAAAGAGAATCGATAACCTAGACAAAACTTACAACATCACGATCACGCCAGGTGAGAACTTCCTGCCTGAGAGGCGTTTTTTTTTTTTTTTTTTTTTTTTTTTTTTTTTTTTTTTTTTTAAAGATCCGGGTGGTCAGTGCTAATACAGTCATGTTATGCTGCCTCTCTTTTTGTTTTTTTGTTTGTTTGTTTGTTTGTTTTTCTTTTTGCCTCTCTTTAAATTGACGGCCTTAGAACTTTCTCAAGGAAATATTACAGCTGCTGTCCGTATTGCCTTATCAACAAAATATGTTCAGATAATCCAATGGGCTAGCTGATGCGCATGAAAATGTTGTAAGAGTTGCAATCTGGCCGGCTAAAAAATACTTTAAGTGTGGTGAAACACATTTATTGACGTTCAACTGGCTACAATAGCAAACATTTTACTGTTCATATGAGAAAAATAATAATAATTTAAAGTGGTACTTCGATCAAGTTTGACAACCAAACCAGCCCCTGGACTACCGAAAATTGATAGAACTTTTATCAAATGGTAAAAAATGGGCTCAGAATCCGCCTTCAAACTTAAAAAAAAAAAAAAAAAAAAAAAAAACTGTCCGCTATTGTTCTAACCTTTCCCTCGATTTTCGGTCAGCGGCTTTCAATCAGCCCGCGAGTACATGCTGTGAAGGAATGATGTCGACTACGAGTTTGAGGCCGTCAGTTTGTTTGACCCACTCATCTGAAATCGATCTCGAACAAGACTCAGAGTCGTCAGAAAATAATCCTTAGTCCACTGGAAATGATCTAAGCGATGTATTTTTTGTTTAGTCAAGGATTTGAACGGGTTGCGACGGAGTATAGAGGCCCGCAGAAAATACAAAATATGTAAACGTTGGACTTCCGAACACTGTTAGCTGGTACTCTAGCGAAGCTGAAATGGTGGAATGCATAATACAGTTTTTAAACCTCTACTCTGCTGTTGGGATTGGATATCTGAAATGCGTAGACACGAAAGTTTCATTCGACCTCATTGTCATCCCACAGTTGAGCTCTGACGTGCTCTAAACTGCCACGCCTTTCTAACTTGGCCGTGTGAGACGGTGTTGTGATAACTGGCGACCTGGAAACCTGTGTTGACTTGCCTGCCAGTACAACCCATTATTTAACGCTGGGCGCTAACTCCAACACCCGGGAGACATCTGCGATTCACATGCAAAAAGTCCATACTGAGGCGCTTCTAACTGGTATCGCTCCAGCCCAGTAAAAGCGTAAGAATTTATGAGTGAGACGACGAAGAGCCATGAATTTGCGGCGGTGGAATTGGAAGGGGGGGGGGGGGGGGGGGGGGATGCCACGTTCGCACTAAAAATTAGCGAAAATAGTGTTGAGTTTACGGCTTTTCAAGGGTGAATGGCACAAATGTTGTTTTTAAAGTTGCTGCCTAACTTCAAAGAAGCTGCATGTCGTCTTGCTCTATCCGAAGTTTTAGCTTTCAATCAAACTGCATTCAGTTCTATTAAATTATACTCCCTTTTTTCACTGTGGGACATGTGACATTGTGTGGCAGATTTTGGGGCCCAAACAATGTTACAATAGGGGGAAAAGTAGATGTGTCCCAAATTTACAAAATTGCCTCAATTGCTGTTTCGCTGGATTGCGCGATTTCTTTACTATAATAGTAATGAAGTTGTCCTTTTGGGTACATTAATTTTGTTTTATAGTTTGATAACTTGCAGTACGATCCTTACATTGTGCTCCCACTGATTGTGCTAACAGAATTGTCACACAAACAAAAGCAGGTGATCCGAACCAATTATTATTCTAGAGTCATCGTTACCAAACAATGTGAAAATAGTTCTACAGTGGAACCTCCCATAAGCAGACACCCTCGGGACTCCGTCGAGGTGTCCGCTTACGGGAGAATGAATTTTCAACATCCACACAACAGGGGCACGAACACTGGCAGTTATCGATTTTTAATCGCGATGTAGGTCATTACAGTCGCCAATATGTGTTTTCTTTAAAGAAATGGCCGGGACCTCGGATTGGTGTCCCCTTAAAGTGCCTATAAGCCTTCAGACGTTACGTTTTTATGAAAGTAGGAAGTAATCTAAACAACTTATGGCCAAAGAAACTCCGCTCCGAAGCGTTTTTATATATTTTTCCGCCCGGCAAACATGCGATTTTGACCGCCATTTTGAATCTGACCGCGCAAAGTTTTTCGATCGAGAGCCTGGGTTATGACGTCAGAGGAGGGATTCGTTTCTTGTCAAACAAAACTTTCACACAGATTTTGCAGCTGGCGAGGTGAGAATTATGCTCATAGATGTGTTGTCGAGAAAAACGTAACCAAGGGAAAAAAACAACTAAGGTAAAGAGACGCCAAAGCGATGCCAGTGCCTTCTCTGACGTCACAGACCCAGTCTCCCATGTCGCTCGGTCAAGATTTCGGAATTCTGTCCCGATGTGATGACAATCAAGCTTGATGTTTTGTGTAAGTCTTTTTTCTTTTTTTTGTATTAAAGGGTTAGTTTTTAATTGCCTAGAGCAATCCAATGCGACACACACAAATTTGAAAAAAAGTCACTGACATATTCAAGTTTAGACGAGTTTGAGAGGCTGGAGTTGTTGCGTTGTCACCTAACGCAACGGCAAGTATTGCTTGTGGGCTGCCTTCTTTTCACTTACCTTTGCCGGCATTTTTGTTTTGTTTTTGTTTGTTTGTTTGTTTTTTGAAAATTGTTTGGACACTGTGCTTAATGTCACTGCTACCCGTTAAACAAGCAAATTCTTTGTCGGGGGAAATCTTTAGATGATGACTTTTTTCATTTGAACAGTAAAATTTTCGCTTCGAGAGCTTCTGCTGTATGTTATTGTTATTGTTGGGGGGTAGTAGTTCGGGTGGCGCCAAAAAAATTCAGGGGATTGTGAAAACAACCCTTATGGATCATTTTAGGCGCAATCACGATTTTAAAAGCAATAGATTCAGAGGTTGTTAACCTTGTCTGAAGCAGCCATTCATTGTTTCATAGTTTTCATTTTACTGAAATATAGCATTTGTACGTTTTCGATTTTCTTCCTTTTAGTTCCTGCAAAGGTTGTGAAAGCTGCAGCACTTTCGCTTATTGTGGAAGGGAAAGACGTGGTCCTAGTTTGTACAGCAGAGGGTAACCCTACTCCATACGTGACTTGGTTTTTTCCAAACGGCACACGTCTGAAGAACGGAACTACTAGTGTTAACTTTACCCTGCCCAGTGTATCACGTGACGACAACATAACCTACCAGTGCAAAGCAACAAATATGCTTGGAAACGATTCAGTGCCATTCAACCTTAATGTTTTGTGTAAGTCGCTCATTTGCATTGATGAGGTAATTGTCACTTGCCCAATACAGTACAGTGCAACTAACCAATTCAATTTCTCAAAGCTTACGATATTATTGAAGTATTGTTTGGGAATTTTGGAAGGATAAGGTGCAATGGCCGTTTAATCATCCTGTACAAAACGTGGCTTCCCAAGCTGATAATGCGACGAAACAAGTCGATGTATTTGCTACGCTTGTAAACATTTTTTAAGAACACAGTTTGTCCTTCTTCCGTAAGTTATAACTTCAATAATAACATGCATACAATAATTTCTGCATTCTGATTGGCTAAGCGCGCGTCAATTTATCCCAAACAGTGCAAAAATGTGTAATTAACAGTGCAGAAATGTGAAATTAAGAGTGCAGAAATTTGAAATTAAAAATTGCCGATAGCTGGCGCGCGTATTTGCGACAAAGCCAAACAAAGCAGGAAACGATTTCATTCCTCACGACGATTCCGATTCTGTTTTGAGAAAACGAAGTTCTTGAAACACTTGTGAATTGTAACGAAATTGAAAAAAGATAGCTCGACGAAAATTATTGTATGCATGTTATTAACAAGTAATCACATGATTTCTCGTGCAATTTTGGAATAAATAAGCACTCGTAAATTTTTCAAAGACCACAAATTGCACTCGCGCGGCGCAAGTGCAATTTTGTGGTCTTTGAAAAATTTACTCGTGCTAATTTATTCCAAATTGCACTCGAAATTATGCGATTACCTATACTAATGAAGCGACCTTGGAGCTCCCTTCCTCGCTAAGACATTCTCTGCTCCGTTATTAGCTTTGATTGTCGTTCTTTTCTGGAGTAAACCTAATTACCACAATTTTTTGTTGTTAATATCAGTTCAACCATTTTGAAGTTATACGTCGCGGCAGTTGTTTCGCGTTACAGTTTAGCGATCAGTAAAACCGTCCAGAAATACACACATTTTGTTTCACTTTAGCCGATATATTTCCGGGTCCAGACAAAGTGTATCACACACGTTTAGTTCCATAATTTTGACCAAATGACGATACTCGCAGTCTTTTGGTCTAACTGAAAACTGGTTTTGAGTCCCCCTTCTTCCCCTATCAATATTAAATCTTGAGCTTAGGTGAGTTCCGGCAGGGTTTTGAGAGGAAAGAGGTATTGTGCAACAATTTTGATCGAGATTGTCAATCTCAGACTAAAATAAAGATTGATCAAGAATCACCCCACCTTCTTCCCTCTCCTCCCGAAAATAGAAGACGACTCGAAATTGCAGTATTGTACATTTTAATCGTAACATCAATGAATCAAAAGCGCGTGCTTGGGGGGTGGGGGGGGGGGGGGGGGGGGGGTACTTAAGTGATAATATCTGGAGCACCTTGTTTACTGAGATTTCATACGCTGTTTCGTTAGCTTTCAGGGATATTCTTAGATATTGGATGCAGTGAAAATTGCGTCATTGTTGAGAAACGGGTTTTTCCTATATGAAATTTACCATTTATGTATAAAGTTGTGAAAATAATAGCTAACTTACCTACACCTTTTTACAGATAAACCCAAAATTTTGTCTGTGATGCCTAACGACACGGAGGTCCATGAGCATGAGTCTGTACATTTTGTAGCAGACGTGGAAGGGAACCCTGAACCCTACGTTGCATGGATTTCTCCAAATGGGTCTGTCTTAAGCAACAAAACAGTAGAATTCAACTATAACAAAACCGACATAACAAGGGGTGAACAAGGACGTTATCAGTGCCGTGTGACAAACATAGTGGGTATTGATCAAAGGAATTTTACGGTCACCATTCTATGTAAGTTTTGTACCATAATTTGCTGCTTTGTTGCCGTTAGTTACAAGATGAATACCGTGTGGCATAAAATTTTGCGAATTTTTCAACAATCCGCGAAAAATAGATCACGTAAAAATAGAACTTGTGCAAAAAAATTATCCGCGGAAATTTACTTTATCTATTTAGCTTACTGAATTTCAATTAGATTGACTACAATGATAGCATTACACACTATTGAAGAAGTAATAATAATAGTAATAATGATAATATTAATGATAAAAGTAATAATGATAATAATAATAATAATAATAATAATAATAATAATAATAATAATAATAGTAATAATAATAACAATAATAATAATAACAATAATAACAACAACAACAACAACAACAACAATGATTTGTGAATTTGATCATCGCAGTGAGTAAAGCAACTTAAGCAGTTGCAATGAGCCCGGAAAAAATCCGGGCATCAACGGGAATCGAACCCATGACCTTCATTGCAACTGCTTAAGAGGGTTCCGCTGTAAACTCGAGTAATGATCATGGTAAAACAAAACAATCCATGTACCAGCACAATATTATGTTTGTGATTGAGAAATTTTCGCCACTTCCTTGAAGAGCTTGATGCCAGGCATCTTTCACTGTAACACCGAAAGATAATTCACAAAATTCTCCAGTAAACAGGAGGACGAATATTCCTATCAAACTCTTTTTACAACGCACGTATTATTGCGCAGTTTGAGCTAGGAAGGCAAAAACACTTACATCTTCCCTTACGCTTCTTGAACATTTTCGGTGTTACTCATGCATGATTGTCTTACATAATTAAACTAGGAAACCAAAATAAATTACAGAAATGGTGCTTCTCTTTCTGGTACAGACTTTTTGCGTGCAATGCTCGAATTTACAGCGGAAAACCTCTACGTTGCTTCACTCACTGAGATGATCAAATTCACAATTTATTCCTATCCGCAGTTCATACATATGAATTTATCATATATACATCGTATCAATAACAACAATAATAAACAATCATTTGTTTTTAGATCCCGCACAGGTCGTGAAACCTGAAGGAAATATATCTATTACTCCTGTGGAAAGGAGTGACGTGGACCTGGTTTGTTCAGCAGAGGGTAACCCCACCCCACACGTGACTTGGTTTTATCCAAATGGCACCCAGCTGAGGAACGGAACCACTAGTGTTAACTTTACCCTGCCCAGTGTATCACGTGACGACAATGAAACCTACCAGTGCAAAGCAACAAATAAATTTGGATCCGATGTGGCGACAATCAAGCTTGATGTTTTGTGTAAGTCATTTTATATTTTGCTTTGTATTGATGGCCTGCTACTGGCAATGTATACTTAATATTTGGAGAAATTCACTGAAAGTTTGAATTTGGACAAGTTACAAGGTGGCTGGTATGTTCACGAAAATGTAGCTGCTGTGTCCACTCAGAGGTGGCACTTAAGTAGAAAATCTGCATATTTTACGCAGAAGAGCTCTTTAGTAAGTGTTCAGTAAGTTGTGTACATGTTTTGCTGGAGTTGTTTGACGCACAGATAATAGGGTAGAATGGGGAGAATTTAGACAGGTCATACCTCCCTTATTATTCTTGGTATTGGTCAGTTTCTAATTGAATCATTAGAGTGATCTGGTGTTGGTGACCATACAGGCAAAGTTTGAGAACTTTCATATCAACTTATCTTTCAATGGAGTAACGTGATTTGTTTTCACCCGTGCCAGTAGCTATTTGCACATGCAAATAGATTCGAAAAATGTTACATTCAAAAACCTCAGGGTCGGCCGATTGAAGGGTTTGCTGGTGTATAACGCGTAAATGAGATTGTTGTAGATAATTCTTGACAGCTGCAACTTAAAATAAAATTTCAGTTGACTAATACTTTATTCCGAAAACATATTACACTAATGCTACAGAAAGGCTATCAGTACGCACTTGCAATTAATATTTGGTTGCAGCACCCGTGGCATTGTTTTGCCAGCTTTGCGCTTTACTGACAAATGCGTCAATTGGATGTTTTATCGGGTTAGTAAATTTGCTGTTAGAAAATACTTTTCTTGGTCGGCGATGCTATATTCATCCTTCATGGTCAAGTGTTTTCAAGAGAGACATAACAGGCATGCTGTTACACATGGGGTTGGAGTTTGTTGCGCATTGACATGGAAGTCAGGTAAATATAATTATATATTTTACATATTAAGTGTCTTTTGTTATTAATTTTTAGGTGTAAATTTAAACCTTTACGTTTTTGTCTTTTAGGCCTTGGCAGCAGAAAAGTTGGGATCAAGAAAAAGGCGAGTTAAAATATTTGGTGTTGGCAAGGAGTGAAACAGGAGTAAGTTGGTATATATACGTTTGTTCATGTCAATGAGGGATTTTATAAAGTCACCTTTTTTGAGATCAACTGCGGTATAGACCTCTGCTATTTAGTGAGAAGATGTGTGATAACTCCTCTGCGGTAAAACTCTAATATTGCAATAATCTATAATCTTTAACCTTACTATTTACTGCAAGCTTTCATGATCCGCAAGGTGGTTACTTGAAACACTGAACAACAATCTAACTCTGTTTGCGTGTGCTGCTTTAGTTTTCTTCGTGTCCTATGTCCTAAACACTGGATAAGTAAAAAGGTAAAGGTTCCCAGTTCTATCTCGGAGTGAATTAGGATGAATTATATCGTGTAGAAGAAGATCTAGATCAGAAACACTTGAAAAACCGTGAATGCGACAGACAACACCATACTACTGTATTCAATCTGACGTTGTTTTCATCCGGGAACTGTAAAAATTCAAAGCTGGTTCAGTTTGGTTCCGAACTCGAGCAAAGTTGAAATGAAGTCAATGAATCGACCGTAATTTAAAGCAGATAAACTTTCAGAAACTAATTTTATGCCGAACAAAATGTCTGGAGTTATAGTATTTCCTATTGCTTTCAATTAAACTGATCAAGGATCAAGAATCTCAGACGGGCAAAGGTGGCTGTTACGCGGAGATCAGTCGCGTATGTTTGTCAGAAAGATTTCTTTAAATTGATCGGCTGGTGGGCTGAAACATTACTAACAGTGCATGACTAAGAGAAACTGATTTTTTTTTTTCTTCTGCGCGTCAGTTTTTATCTAATGATTTTCATAAGATCGGTAAAAAGTGCACTCTGGAATATGCTGCTTCGGCGTCCATTTGGCGATTGTGCATGTCGGAATAAATGGGTGGTCGGATAGTTATGTTCCATGCAATACTTGCCACTTACCACATTATTTTAAAGTGTCTGCGCGCGCGTGACTGAGTGGGAGTGTTCTTGGCAAAGCATCTCGTCAATTTTTTTCTAGTTTTCTTGAACTCAGACCGATTTGTTAATTTTCTCTACCAGCAGATGTTTTAAATGCTACCAAGAGAGGATGATATCATCCTCTCTTGGTGCTACTTTATCCAGCAAAACTGGTGCCCAGGAAAAGTTTGAAGCCTAAAAGGAACAAGGATTATGTTTTGGCTCGTGCTTTATTCACAGTGATAACTAAGATCTGATGATTACCCGACAAGTCATACAACAGGCGGGAGTGGGGTTTCTAGCTGAACTATAATCATTTTTTGCAAAATGTTAGTCCACTTTAGTTTCGATCCCTAATTATCCCTAATTAAAGTGCATCGTAATACTGCACTAATCTTAATAGCATACTCTTATTACTAATTCACAGTAACAACTAATAAACTTTGTTTTAATTTCAGACTGGTGTTATAATGTATTTATGAGCTTTTACAACTAATGAAGATTATTACACGACTTCACATTTTCGAGTGCAAATACGGGCCAAAACGAGTGCAAAGATGGGAGCGTATTGCACTCGTCAGGAACCAGATCAACTGGTTTATTAGCTTACGTGATCAGTTTTCGCAAGCAAAGTTCACGAACGCGTCATTTTTTGTTCCATTTTGCGCGCGGCGAGAATGTTTGCCCTGCTTCGTTTGTCGTGTAAAGGTGATGTTACACGAGACGATTTTTAACGACGATTTTTTGCGCAACCTTTTTTTTTTCTATATTTCTTGCCTAGTAATCGTCGAACTATCAATGAATAGCAATCTTTGCACAAAATTCTGCCTTTGGCGAAGGTTCGCCATGTTTTTAGAGTAAAAGCCAAAGCGCTAGCTACAAAATTGTAGGTGTTGGGCGAAAAATCGTCGTTAAAAATCGTCTCGTGTAACATCACCTTAATAAACAATTTATTACACGAAAAGTCGTGCAATACGGCTGTATTTTTACTCGTCAGTTTTGTTTTTTCTCCCTGAAGCAGGCTCGAAAAAATAAAACCGACTCGTAAAAATACTCCGCCGTATTGCACTCCTTCCCGTGTAATAACCTCTTTGTATTACATTGGTGGTTTTTTACTGTGGTGTTTTAATTTATTTTGACGAAAGTTGTACTGACTCTTGTTACACGCGAGATATTGTGGTTTGGTGGTTGCACAACGAGTCGTAGAACAAATATGGTGGGGTCTCCAGTCTAGCTTATGTCGTTTGTTTTTACAAGTCAAGTCAAGTCCAGTTTAGGCTCCTACTTGCGCCGTAATCCTACACTAGTCTAACTTACCGGTAATTTTACAGCATACAGACATGCTAGTCTTGTTGAAGTGTTGAAAACATGTGGATATGTGAAACGCTGTGTAAAATTACTTCGCCGACCTTTCTTTTTTTTTCTTTTTTTTTTTTTTTTTTTTTTTTGACAAGTGAAAAGTCCACTTGGAAAACGGATATCCTTTTGTTTTACAATTGTGAAATTGAAATCGAATGTAAAGGGTATGATCTACCTGTATGTCATAAGAGAAAATATTTAACAATTATTCGTCGAAGTGGAGGTGAATAGCGGTGGATATTTACCGCGCCGAAACGGCTCGGTAAATATCCACCGCTATTCACCTCCACTTCGGCGAATAATTGTTAATTAGTATATACCGCACAAGTTTAATAGCTAACTCCCAAATAGCTATTTTATTTTCGACGAAAGTGGGCAAAAATTGGGTTCGCGCGCCATTTTGTTTTACCGGATGCCGCCGGGAGGTGAATAGTACTTGATATTCCGAGATTGAGTAGCCAATCAGAGCGCGCGAAAAGCGCTATTCACTTGCGTGGTATATACTAAAGCAGGATATTCCGATAAGAGATATTTTCACCGTTCACGGTTCAGAACCAAACAGATTTTTAAGTACAGTTACTGCTATTTCTTTAAGCTTTTGACAGAATACTAGCTGATGCGACGTTTACTTTTTCAGTTTCCGCCAAAGTTGTTTGTGTCAAGATTTTTATGGTTCACATACAAAAGCTTCAAAACAGCGTACCGTGAAAAACAAGAAACAAACAAACAAACAAAACAAAACAAAACAACGAAACAAAAACAAAAACGAAAACAAAAACAAAAAAACGAAAACAAAAACAAAAGCAAAAAAAAGCCAATTCATTCACAAAATGAAATGCTAGACCCTGTTAGAACTAGTTTTAGTTACATAACTGAGAAGACGGGCTATATCGAATGCCATTTGTCTTGACGTTTATGTTTCAATTCTTAGCCGTGGAAGGCAGTGACGCAGTTTTGGTGTGCACAGCAGAGGGTAATCCCACTCCTCAGGTTATCTGGTTTTCTCCAAACGGAACCGCTCTACAGAACCGAACCAGTTATACCAACTTAACGCTTCCAAATGTGCGACGTTACAGCAATGGGAATTATCTGTGTAATGTCACAAATACAGTGGCATCTAATTCAAAGAGCGTACGTCTTGGTGTGCAGTGCAAGTCCTTTCCTTTCTATCACTCTTTGTTTCTCATCCTCCATGAATAGATCAGAGGGAGGTGGGTGTGCAACCGTTTGCAGCCTGTGAGATCTGGTCAAATCAAAGCAGCAAGGCAGCTGTAAGCTCGCGAATTTGTGAATGGACTTTTTTTTTGCGGAGGTAGTTATTTATAGAGCTGGCTAAATTCACCACTTTGTGGTAAACGCGGGCTTAAAAAAGTGTTTTATAATAATTGAGAGAAAAGAATTATCGACGCGGTTTTCACGGGTCACGCGACCGCAGCACCCTCCAAAATAACAGATTTTACCTTTTTGACTCCAGAGCTGAAAGGAGCATGCCTGAATTAGTCCAGATGCCATTTTTGGATTGTCTAGGCTTCATTTTAGCGAAGCAGCGGCAACTTGTGTTTTGGAGATTTGATAAGAGTTTGCATGCGACCACCATGTTAGTCGAACTCGGAACACAAAATGAAGTTGATCTGTCTCAGCTTGATGTTTAGTTACTTCACACCTTTCGCAGTGCGAAAATGCTTCGTGAAGGACCGATTTTAGTCGGCCACGCGCGTCACACGGCTTTGTTGTCACGGTATTCAAACGTCCATAGCTCCCGATAGATATTTTGTATCGACTCAGAATTTTGCTTTAAGTCTTAAGGCATGATAGTCTTGAACATATCAATGTATTGACCTTATAGGATACATTACTTTTGAGATGGCTTTTTATAACGTCACTTGTAAACCAAGAATTGAAATACCTTTCTAACCTGCATACTGTATGAACTTGTAAACATTAACCGGAAATGGATATTTTTGGCTTTTTTATAGCCGAGATTCAATTTCTTTTCGGCCTAGTATCTTACAAGCCGTATTTACAGTCACTACAGAAATTTTGGCGGATACTAAACCAACGGCTTCAGATTTGTTTGCGATATATTAAAACGCCATCGGTTTGACCTTCATGGCACTGCGCCAAAATGTCGCAAAAACAACGCAAAACACAGCAGAGTGAAACACAACTAAGTTCAGAATCAATGGCCAAACAAATTTCGAACGCATGACAAAGTTTAATGAGATCACGTTTCAAACAAAAATATAGTCGCAACAACTACAACATCTTGCTTTCAAACTGCGTTGTTCGACACACCCTGTTACGCGACCTTCATCATGCCCAAATTTGGAACACCGCAACTGCTTTATTTGGAAATCCATTGTTGACAACAGAGGGACAAGGGAATTAGGGAAGGCAAAGTGGTTACTATACCTCGCAAATCCCACAAAGTGGGATTCGCGAGCTAAAAAGGTACGAAGTCTCCCGCGGAACCTAGGACCGCAACGGCAACGCGAGGAACCCAAAAAAAAAAGTGTCTCCGTATTTCTTATATCTTTGAGAATTTGTCTATTCCTAGGTTGCTCAATTTGTTCCGCTTTCGCCGAGGTTCTATTGCTTTCATTGTTTCCTACTAAGAAGAACGACTGTCGTAATTTTTTGAAATGTCGTCCATGTCCTGACAACAACGTAAAAAGGAAGCATTCAAGTCGCAGGCGAGAGCACGACGACCCCAAGATCATGTCGATTTCAGACATTCGTGCATGTGCTCCTTTTATCTTCTGTGATTAGTTTTGTTTTACCGACGTTGTCGTCGTCCTCTCCCGTCCTGTATCTTCCATTACCTAGCGCGTAACGGCGAGATATGCGAGAAGGCGTTTGGTCACTTGAAATATTTGTCCTCACGAAACATCCACGCAACGTGTTTTGGGTGACCAAACGCGTTCTCGCGTTTCTCGCTGTTACGCACGAGGTAATATACCCGCGGGAAACTGAGTATCTTCTAAAAATAACATTGACATTGCTTTTGGACTTCAAATTTAAATACAGATTTAATTCGTTATCGATAAAAGTTCAGAGAATGTAAAAGTATATCCGAACTTTTTTGTCTCCATGCCGCGTCCGAAAGTAAATCACTTAACATCGACACAATTGCTAAGGTAGTTTGATCTTTGCGATTACGTTGATCCGGTTGTAACTGCGTGAGTAAAAAAGGACGAACTAAGAACTCAAGCCTCTGTACTACACCATGTTGAAATCGGCTCAGCTGTTAAGTAAATTTAAGTTCAGAGGAATGGTAAATCTCCATAGGACGACCAAAGAACAAAGTGCAGTGGACGATTACACTGAATCTGGGCATTGTATGGAGGAAAGGTAGGGCATGTTTTCTTGTTGCGGTGAAGTATGCTTAGTATATGATATTCAATACAAGTAGAAGTGTAAAATTCTCTAAGTGTTTTATTAACAACACTCTTATTACTTCTTTTAACTTTTCAATTTTAGCGATGTTAATGATTTATTTTCAGGCGATTGATTTTTATTGCCAAGTATAAATCTTATTTTTATCGTTTATTTTGTTTGTGTCTTTTTTGTTTGTGGAAATAGCTAAAACCTTTCTCACCAAATTTTGTTTCTCTCCGCAGGTAGAGCAAGATGAATTAATTTTGCTTTGACGAAAATGAACCAATATTCTTGAAACATGTAATCTCATATGTAAAGAACGATATTAAAGCTTAATCTAGCAACCACTGCGGTTTATTCGTTCGCGTAGTGGGTAATAGGGTCATTTGACTCAAATAGGCGACTGAAACAGTGATGGCAGAAAGCAACGCTTCTTTCTTGTCTAGCGTCAACAGTTAATTCTTGACGTAAATTTGCATCAGTGCCTGCAAAGTGGAGATATCATTGTTACCTTATATCTTAGAACATAGTTCAAAGTTCACTAAAAATGTTTTATCGGCATCTGCAAAAGCCTTAGTTTGAGACGACATTATCACTCAGACATAAACCCGCCCTCCCATGTAACTACATCCTCTACGTTCTATTCCAGCAGCTCAGTCCTGCTCACCGTTATTGGTCAGACTTTAGTTTACTAACTAGTTAGTTTATTAACTAGATAAATTATATTGCCTTGATTTTCATTCCGCAGACCCGCCCAAAATTATTTCAGTATTACATAATAACACAAATGTTACTGGAAAGACAATAGTTGTGAGAGAGAATGAGGATGTGCATCTTGAAGCTGTTGTGGAGGGGAATCCTGTACCTTACGTGGCTTGGATTTCTCCGAAAACGATTCTATGGAACAGCACCAAGCGTGACTTCACCATAACTAAAATCAAAAGAGACAAAACGGGAGCATACAAGTGTGAAATTTCAAATGGCATTCCAAAGGGCACCTCGGCGGAGTTCAAAATAAACGTCGAATGTGAGTGTGCGTTAGTTAAATTTTACCAGCAAAACCGAATCCCTTTTCTTCCCGATATACCTCTTGCCACATTGTATGCACTGTTGAAATTTTTCGGGCATTTTGCAGAAAAATACGGGATTTTTGTAGAATAGTCCACAATATGCTATTAGCAGTTAATTAGTGTGCGTTTCAATTTATTTCAATGAATGAGTTTTCATCTTCACTTATATATACCAACAGCCAACATCTTGGTGAACTTAAAGCGAAACAAACGTTTTGAATGGCTGCTGAACAGCGGTTATTTTTTAAAGTAATAGTTAAGTGGGCTCATGCCAGAAGTTGGGGTCCGGCCGCACTAGGAAATTCAGTCGATAAAAACTCAGCATCGAGAGCAATACGACGGCTTCTTCAATAAATGGTAGCATTTTGCTGACACATTACTGGTGACAAGCGCTGTTTGCACTTCAAATGATGCAAATGTTGATAGTAATGTCGTTAAAGTTACGAGTGCGACCGGAGCCTTAGTATTTAAGTCTACTGGATCCTGTTCAATGACACAACCGAGTCGCTTGATTCAACTGCTGAACAATACTTAATATTTAGTGTTCGTGGTAATAACCCTGTTATTTTCTCATAGTTGCCCAATGCAAGTGCAATAACGGTGGTACCTGCAACAAAGATAAGACGTGTAAATGTCCTTTCCACAGAGGAGGAAAATACTGTGACGGGTGTAAGTTGCTACATTTCTGGAATTGACTTGACTTTAGTGGCTGGTATTTTAATTAATCGCTCGACTGTGTATAACTATTTATTTCAACAACCCATTCTTTTCAAAATTTACTGCATTTTCATACAATTACAACGAGTAGGACTCTCTAAACGTGTCAAACGTCTCACATGCACATCTGTCATGTGTGTTTCGGGTGCAACGAAAGATGTCCAAATACTTAAACTTACGGTAACTAGTTTCTTTTAACTGTCTTCAGTCTGTTGGCAGTGGAACAATTTTGTGTTCAGTTTATATTTTCTTTCTGGTTTTTCTTTTTTTAGTGTATTGCATACCAGAATCCCTTTTGTGACCGCCGACTCTTTTGAAACATATAAAAGGTTTCTTTTGCACAGTTCCTGAGTCAGGCTAGTAAATGGTCAAAGAGAATGGCGTGAAACATATTGTTATTAACGTCTCCGTAGATTGTTGTTTGTTGGTTTGTTTGTTTGTTTATTGAATGGCTGCTAATTTTGTTCTCCTTATCTTTCAGTGAGCTTGGCTTTCATTATCATAATTGTAATAGCTGCTACTGTTATTGTAACTATTGCGGTCATAGTCCTGTGTTGCTGGTGCAAGAAGAGAAGGAAATGCCCAACAAGCTCAGGTGAGATTGTTTTCCCTCAGCTTTCTTGTTATCACTTATTATAGCATTATAGTTACACAAAGTGATGCAATGTTCCTGTTTTCTTTCTGTTTTGCTGCTCTCTTAGTTGTGATGGTTCATTTAGTTAAGTAACTGTCGGGAGCCGAATGGTTTGTTTCCGTGAGTTTGATGTCAATCTACGTTGCCCAGTAGTTAGAAACGGAACAGCTTTTTTTTCCACGATCAACACAACGTGTGTCCTTGTTGGATTTTAGGCAAACAGACAACCTCCAGCGAGCCTTACGTAACAAACTAAAGCTGCCATTGCATCCATTACCTCAGTTTCCAAAACTTTGGTTTCTCTTCTGTGCCAGTGAATGAGTGTGGTGCCAAAAGAAAACAAACAAACAAACAAACAAGTTTACTGGGTAAAGATAACTGTTTAGTTAAAACACACTTCTTTACAACTGATAGCTTCGCTTTGCTCCTTTCTGATTCTCTAGTTCACGACGTGGTGACGGAAGAAGAGACCTTGTAAGTTATCATATATTTAGAGGTTTTTCACATGTTGTGTATAATTTTGTCTTGCTGATGTTATAGTTTCAAGCAGGCTCGTGTACTTGCTTATCTAATGGAAGAAATTAACGTCAAAGGTCGCAGTAATCAACCAAATCTGATACTTTCCTGGCAAAAAAAAGAGGCTTCAGCTAAAATACCTGTTTAAAAAGATTAGGAATGTGTTTGGTTTTTGTGTCTGCTGCTTCGAAGAAACTGTAGACACTATGCTATCGAGGTTGTAAATAATGTAAAGTAACGTAACGTAAGAATCTATAAATGGTCGCTCGTGACTATCCGGGACCAATAAGAAGCATTAATGGTTAGTTCGTGAAGTCGAAACGATTTCCGACGATATATCAACCGTCCTGATTGGCCGGAATTTTAGCCGACTGAAACAACGAAGGCGGACGACAAAACCTATGCTGTCGCGTTGCGAAGTTCTTGTGCGCGGTGTTTGTTTGCCTCAAATCCACAGTTTTTGAAAATATTTATGCCAAAAACGCTCGGATGAAAGGTTCTGGCCAGTACTATGCATCGCCCGATTTTCCTGAGGAACTGTGTACAGTATGACAACACGCTGCAACGGTACTTAAATAGACTAGTCATTATTTTGTGTCGACGTTTCAGTCGGCAGAGACAGTACAGTAAAATGTGAAGCATCTATGAATCTTCCATTTGGTCGCATACGAGTTGAAATAAATATATACTTTATTTGAGCCTAGTTGTGCTTGTCGCTACTGATTTGATTTGGTCGTGACGGCTGTGAAGTGAAATGTTTACAAAAACCGTCAATGGCGACTGAATAGGCATATTTGCTAGCAATGGTTACTGTCTCCTCGAGCACCTTCATCTCCGGGAACCTATATTTCTCCAGTAGTTCAGTTTCGCGTTGCGACGCTCTCGGAGTCGAGGTAACGCAAGTGCTTCTTTATGCTGATCCGAGAGTTTTGATCTGTGAAATGCCTTCAATGTTCTTTTTGTTCCTGTATTAATTGTGTGCATTTTCCCAATTCTTAAATTTTCCCAGTTTTCCAGAAAAGAATCGTTTCTTAAAGAACAGTTTAGCGTAAACACACTGCCACGCGACATTTTGGCAGCGGGTTCAAGCTAATGGAAACACGTCAGAAATCATCTTGTGGTACAAGAGGGGTGCCTGTGGCAAATGCCATTTCTTCATGCAAAAGATAGAAGAAAAAAATGCAGTAGACACATGCATCTCACAGGTGCCTATTTTTAAATTTATTTTGCCCACTGACGGTAAGGAAGAGCGTATTTCTGCCGGGCCGTTACGTAAAAAGAAATCAAACTTTATTGAATTGATGTATCCGTCAGTACCGTGGGCTTGTTGTTGTTTAACTCTCAGTTTGTTTGCTGGTTTGGTGGTGTATACATTTCAACACCAATTAACTATTTTACAGAGTATCGCCGATTAGAACCAAATAGACACAACTGGGTCGGCTGTTTGCCGAATTCGACTCATGCTATCGTTGTCAGAATTTTTCATTGACACTCTCGACCCTAAGATGTTAACTGTTTCACTATCCTGTTTCGTTTCAGAAGAGAGGACACAAATGGGAATGAGGTACCCCTTGCTATGAAAAATATGAGCTATGCCAACGAGGGTCCCTCGGCTGGTGACGGCTCCGGTTTTGTGCAGGGGAACCACGGACCAGCGCCCGGTGCAGCGGAAGGAAATTACGCGGAAGGTGGTAAAGCAGGAGCTGCAGGGGGTGTACCACTCGTGGCGCACGCCTCTGTGGATCAGTCCAAGAAAAAGAAGAAAAAGAAAAAGAAGGGAGAGAAGTTGGAAGAAGACGACATGCAGGGAACAGCTACGTACGCCCAGGTTGACAAGTCTAAGAAAAAGAAAGGCGCTGCATTACCCGAGGAGAATGCGTACGCTGCGGTGGACATGTCCAAGAAAAATAAGGTATGTACAGGGCGTTTCTGTCATACCTAAAAGTATTTACTTATATCGCAAAGGTTTCATGTGTATATGATCACTTGAGCATAATATATGCTTTGTGGGTGCAAGTTAGTTATCCTTTATATAGTAGCCTGGTGTTGATACATTTGATACATTTTGGCGCTATGATTGTTGGCCGTGGAAGGTCGTTTATTTTTCCCTTGTCCGTTTCATCTGAAAATAAACCACACATCCAAAGAAGTTTCATTGTTCTATCCAGTTAGCGTCCATCCAAGGAAATGAAATTTTTATGCAGAAGATAAGAATGTTTGTGCACAAAAGTCGGATTTGCAGGCATGTGGCGTGCAAAGGAAGCCTGTAACAATAAACAACATAATCAGTCAGTAATTAAGAGCCGATTGTTTTCACAGAAACGGAAGGAGGGCGAACTCTTTTACGCGGATTTATCCGAGTTCTCTGGCCAACGAGGCGGCCTCACTTCTGTGCAGGTCTCACCTCCCCCGACTCTCGGGCCCGTGAAAGTGTCGCCTAAGTACGAAGGCACAGAGTATGCCGACATATCGCAGTTCTCGTCGAATAAGAAGGAAGACAAACCGGTAGTGGGTGAGGAGGGAAAACCGGAGCAGCAGAAACCAGCTGCAGATGCTGCTGGTCCAGATGGATTGTAGTGAAGGAGCAAGAGGGCAGTAAGGACGAACAGGGCCGGATGGAGGCCAAACTGTAGAGGCCCCACAATCCCCAGGTTTGATGTTTGTGTTTTCAGTTTAGGCAGGCACCGTTTACATTGAATTGCATTTTTACGATTGGGTACAGACGAATGGAATCTTCTTAGTTTTCTTTTCTTTCTTTCTTTTTTTTTTTTTTTTGATATTTACTTTTTGCCGTAAAACGTATAACAGTTCAGACTGATATCTACTTGCTTTATGGGCTCAACGGTAAACCAGGCAGAGTTATAACGATTTCGTATGCCCCTGGAATAAACACATGTAAGCAATTAAACCCTGCAATCCGACAAGAACTGAAGAATCTTGAAACTGGTCTGTGCTTCGTTTGCAGTTTTAATTCGCAGCAAATGAGCACCCCAGCTAATGGAGCGTTGCTTATAAGATAAAAATGTCAAATAGAGAAAATCATCGGACGTAGTTTCGGGGGCGAACGACAATCTCTCTTATCTAAGTTGATAGATGTATGGCGTGACACTGCAGTTTTGTTGTAGTTATAAAAGAAAGTGCTTAGAGTGTTTACTTTATATAATACATAGCGACATACACATACAGACAGACAGACATACTGTGTATTACTGTTGTTGTTGTTGTTGTTGTTGTCGTCGTCAGAGCTGTTAGTTTTGGATCTTTGTGTCCTTTGACTTTTTTCGTAAGATTTATTTTTACATTTATGTAAGCGAAGGTAATGATAAGTATTTCCTGATCCTATGTTGTAAATTTCGTCGTTGGCCTTCCTTGGTATCGGGTAATCCTGGCACAACATTCCTTTTGCTGGGCACACCAGTAGGGTGTTAAGATGAACAACTATTACCACAGAAACTCAAACTTGGTCAGGAATAGATTTAAGAAGTAAGCACCCACGTGTATTCAGAACACCCTGCTATACTTAAGATTTAGATTTAATGCTCTAAACTTTACGCTTGGCTGAGTGATGGATCGCCTTTTATGGCATTTTTGGCAGAATTTTTTTTATAGTAACATAAAACGATTCTTTGTTGTATGTAGATCGAGTAGTATTTTTGTAGGATCCAATCACGTAGAACGTGAAAATAGATTTCATTGCAATTTGCATAGCTTTTAAAGAAAACTAAAAGTAGCTTTGTAATCGCACTAGTAAGGACAGTATTCTTTTTATTCTTTATATTCAACATAATACAATACACACTTACATTATAACTATTAACTTAACAAAATTACAATTACATAGCCTTACAGCTACAAATACATACACAATAGATACACAATACTTTTTTTTTTTCCTAACCTGTCAGAAGAGGTGTTTCTCTTTAAGGGATCACGGATGTTTTTCAGCTGTAAGCGTTCAAAACGCCAATGAATATTTTGTGCACATAAATATTGCATTGTTACGATGATGTCAAACATCAGGCAATTTTCTGTCAAGGCCAGGTCAAGTCAGTTTTGTATGCGGTGAGAAAACAAAACCAGGTTGTACTATCTTTGCAATAACGACTGTGATTTGAATGTACGTTTTCTTTTCCTCTGATTGGCTGTATTGGACAGATTGTGATGTTTGAATCAGTGAACACCAGTTCAAATAAAAGCGAACTAGAGGAAAGCTCCAAAACCGAACAGTGACGCGAGGAGTGTTGTCAGATTTTCCATCCGTCATTGACTTGAAGTCATCTGACAGCAGTTTTGCAAGTGAAATTCATGGCTATTTTAAAGAACAATTTAGTTTGTTTTTGTTTTCATTGAAGTTGAAGATTTGCCATGAACAGCGTTCCATCCTTCACCACCATATAATAACTTCAAAAACTGAGTTGACTTTGCCTTGTATTTCGTTGCTTCTGACTTCATTTAATCAAATCTGTTGCCAGTTTCTAGTTTTGTCTATATACCATTTGATTATCGTCAGCACCGACCCTCGACCCCGCCATATTTGTGCGTGCTTGTTGCTTGCCGTTTTACTTATCGTTGGGTTTCGTCGTCTGGCGGCTATAAAACAAATACAAGCACAAACTCTACTGTTGTCCCGTTTGTGATGAGTGTCAATGTTGACGGTAACTACTGGTATTACATTCGGCGCATGAGAAGTTCGACGTCTGGACTTGGCCTTATTTGCTATACTGTTTAGGTAGAAAAATGATTCCCAGAGCGTAATTGCTACTCTTCCCGCAAACTGCCTTAACAGAAACGAATGAACCACAGGTGAGCCACATCTGCAGATGACAACAATTGTATAGTATCCTGTAAATAAACTTGATAATAGTTTACACTGATTAAATTTTGTGAAATGTTTTCTCGTTGCTCATAAAAGTTAAGTATACGTCACATACCTGGTTGAATATAGAATCCTAAGTTGCCTGTTTGATAGCGAACTGACACTAACGATTGTCCGATGTATTACTACGTGTTTTACGTCAACCGCGCCAGACTCATGTGCGAGAACATGCAGCAACCGTGAGATCGAAACAAAAGAATCATTTGTGCGAACCCATAATCTCAAGTTCACTTACTAATTGTACACAAGCTTGTTTTGTTGGTAACTTCTGTATTGTTATGCACCAACTGATTCATGCATTTTTCATTTATCCAATTATTCATTTGTGTTTACCGTACGTAGTAGACAAGTTTGTGTTCTCAGGTGGGTCTGGAATATTAAACATTAATTCCAAATAGAAGATTTTTCAGTTTAGACGATAGCGCATTGTGAATGTAAACCAAATATATCAATGTGTGATGAAGTGAAGAAACCTAAGAACCTGTCCAGCAGGCTGTCGAGTGAGCTAGAGGACAGTGTGAGAACACAGTCTAGTAAACTTGGTTTAGTTAAACAGGTTTAGTTGGTGTGAACAGGGTATAAGCTAGAGGACAGTGCGGTGAGTAGATGGCTGATTGTTCAGGAAAATCTACGATGAATCGACCAGTGTCCGATTTGTGAGAACTGGACGCCGCCGTTGAAAATACTTTGCGGCTTAAACCAGCTATATTTTTTGACAGCGTTCAATTTTCACACATCGAGTCCAAGTTGATTCATCGTACGTTTTTCTTTCTCGTGACACATTCTTCCTTCCAAGTACTAGATTTTCAGATTGTCCAGAAAAGCAGTATAAACGGAAGTTGTCTGGAGATACATGTGTACACAGCATGCATCGGAAGATGATGCGGAATAATGGTGGGATATGAATAACGGAAATTTCTGTTGGTTTATCGGGAATAAGGGAACAACAACGTTTTCGTTGGAGTAATCATTGACAATAACATTTTCTTGGAATAATGGCATAATGGCGTTTTTTGGTAACGGAATATTGAGATTTTCCGGACTGGAATAATGGGTAATGGCAATTTTAGAGGCTGGAATAATGACACTTCAATATTCCTGCCTCTTCATAATCGCATGCTTTGGCTCTGGGGAGCATCCTCGTCCCTAGGTCTAATCGTGTAGGCCCTAGGAACGAGGCTGGTGCATAAGCCAATGGGAAAGTGGTATTTGAACAAGTTTGTTATATGATGGACTACACAACATATGTTTTGTGGAATTTTTCATTTTGAAGGAACGAAGGCGGAATTTATCCGACGAGATGTGAGGTAAGTTGCATTTCTTATAGTTAAATATAACATCCTGCTTTAACATGGGACTACAAGGTTCAGAAATGATATCAGCTCACATACATATAATTTACGTGTAGTTTCAAAGGGTCAACAAGTCCGAGATGGCTGGTAGCTAAACTGAAATGATTTACAATAGCTTCCGAATAACCTGTACATCAAAATTATTTACAGTTGGCTACGAGGTACACAGTAAAGGCAGAACATGTGCTGGATAGTGGGTACGCTATGCGCTATATGGTGAGTTATGCAGAGCTTTTTGAATTTTTATCCATCGCGTACCGCGTAGCCACTGCGTGGCACATTTTTCCGGGCTATCCTTGCAACTGCTTACAGCAAGTTGTTTCATAACTCAATTTTCTACCACATGCCACATAGCCGCTATAGAGGCGCCCAAAGATGACCCGTATGGACTTGATGTGACGACAATGCTCGTTTTATTCTGACAAGAATAATACACACAAAAACAACGTTGAAATACACAACTAAAGGAATCGAGCGACAAACGCGTACACGAACGGCAACAAAGATATAAATATAATCAAAGGCTACAAAACACGGCTCGACAACTGAAATAACAACCTACCAAGTGTCCATACCCGCGTATGAGCCGAAAAAGGCGCTCTAAAAAGATAAACAATTCGCACGTGGAATATAACAAAAAACAAAATGGCGGATTAACTCCGAACTGCATGCTGGGACAAAAAAGGCAAACCGCTGACTAGCAAGGAGTGTTGAGAGTAGCCTCAACATGGTCCCCCCGTTGAACGGACTGGGGTTCGTTCAAAAACTTAACCTTAACCTAAACAAACAATGATACATATAAATGTTCAGAACAGTTCCGAGAGTTCGTCCTAACGCTCATCGGACAAATCTTCTCAGCTCGCTTCCTCCAGCAGACACAACTTAGCAATAGGGCGCACCAAGACGGAGGTCTTTGTCTTGATCTCAGCTGCTCGAACGAGTCCATCAGAGCCGGGGAACACTTTAGTCACCCTTCCAAGGTGCCATTGTCCACGGGGAATGTTGTTGTCCACGAGTAGAACTAAGTCATTGACTGCCAAATTGCGTCTCTTGAGAACCCACTTCTTCCTTTCCTGTAGAAGGGGGAGGTACTCACGTACCCATCTCGTCCAGAAGTGATTGGCGAGAACCTGTCCCCTACGCCAATGCTTGCACGAGTACACCTCCTCATCTTGGAAGTTCCCTGCTGGAATTGCGAGACCTTGACGTTGTTGGAGGAGGTGACTTGGTGTGATTGGTTCCCAGTCTGTCGGATCATCACTGCTGGGGCAAAGTGGGCGAGTGTTCAGGATCCCGACGGCCTCTGCAAATACGGTCCGCAGTGTCTCTCGACTGACGAAGGCGTGAGGGTGACCCAGAACAGCTTTCATCGTTGTCCGCACGCTCCTGATTAGCCGTTCCCATACACCAGACATGTGGCTTGCAGTGGGGGGTTGGAAGTGCCACTTCTCAAATGGCTGACAGCACCACTCCACTTCCTTCTTGTGTAGAGCGTGCTTGATAGCGGTCTGGTTCCACTCTTGCCTGGCTAACCTCAACTCCTTCTCTCCCCCAACAAAATTCGTACCATTATCGCTCCAGATTTCCTTGGCGGCCCCTCGGATGCAGATGAAACGGCGTAGAGCTTGAATGAAGGCGTCCGTTTCAAGAGAGCCAACATCTTCAATATGGATGGCTCTAGTGGTGAGACAGACGAAAATGCAGCCGTACACTTTCCCGGTACTTCGTCCCCGTTTTACATGGAAAGGTCCAAAGAAGTCCAGACCGGTGTAAGTAAAGGGAGGTTCGTAGGGAGTCAACCGAGCTCTGGGTAGCTCGCCCATAAACTGTCTCATGGATGCCTCGTGTCTTTTGCGACAGTCAACACAGCGACGAAGGACTTGCCGAGTTAAGGCGCGGGCGTTGAGGACCCAATAGCACTGACGAAGTGCTGCCAGCACGTGTTCACGACCTGCATGGCCGAGGGTCTGGTGGTAGTGCCTGATGATCAGTGTGGCCACGGGATGTTCGTTTGGTACAATCATGGGGTGCATTGCTTCTGGGGAAATTGGTGCATGTTGCAGGCGACCGCCAACGTGAATGACACCGTCCAGTAGAGTTGGGCTAAGACTAGCGAGTCTGCTGCTCGTCTTGACTTGCTTACCAGACTCTAAGGCCAAGAAGTCACCTTGAAAACACTGCCTTTGAATCAGCCTCACAACAAGCTTGGATGAAGTTCGCATGTCGGCCAGGGTCACATCGCGTCGCATCTGAGGCTCTGGCTTGGCTTTGGATTGTAAATATTGCACGAATCGCACGAGCCATGATACACAAACTTGCAGCCTGGACCATGACGAGAATCTCCTCAGCAGCTCGTCCAAGGTAGAGCTAACAGTCACCGTCATCAGTTGCTTGGGCTTGATGATTTCTACGTCATCAGCAGGCACTTCACCCAGCCTTTGTTGTGGCCAGAGGTCTTCTGGCTGCCACAGGAACTTAGGCCCGGTCCACCAACGGCATTCCGGTTGAAAGGCTTGTATGGGCAAACCTCTCGATCCGTCGTCCGCGGGGTTTAAGGTTCCTGGTACATGGCGCCACTGGTTTGGCGTAGTGTGTTCATGGATTTCCTCCAACCGGGTCGCCACGAAACGGTGGAACCGTCTCGTTTCATTCTTTATGTACTGGATGACGGTCATGGAGTCTGTCCAAAATGTGACTGAGTCAATGGTCCAGTCCAGCTCGGCCTTCACCATGTTGCAGAGGCGGACTGCCATAAGACTGCCCATCAGTTCCAGTCTCGGGATCGTGGGTCTCTTCAGTGGGACATTACGGCACTTGCCCATAACAAAGGAACAATGGGTTGAGCCATCTTCACCGACGATTCTCAGGTAGGCACACGCTGAGTAGGCAAACTCACTGGCGTCGCTGAAAAGGTGCAGTTGGGCGACGCCTCCCTCCATCTTTGGGTCCCTGTAACACCGGGGAATGTGGATGGTAGGAAGGAGTGGAAGCGATTCGATCCATCTCTGCCAAACTGCCACATGGTGGTCTTGGATTGAATCATCCCACCCAACTTTATCCCGCCAGAGATCTTGGATCAGCACCTTCACGGGCAGTACAAAGGGGGCCAGAAACCCCAAGGGATCAAATAGAGAGCTGATGGTGGAGAGGATTCCACGTTTGGTTATGGGTTTGTCGGTGCAGATGGTCTTGAAACAGAAGACATCGCTTTCAGCGTCCCACTGGAGGCCCAGGGTGCGATCGATTGGGAGACGATCCAGGGCCAGGTCGCGTGTCGGGTTGGCTCGTTCCCCGACAGGGACAGCTTGTAGAACTTCTCGCTGGTTGCTAAGAAACTTTGTGAGGCGGAAGCCCCCTTCTCGAAGCATGTCTATCAGTTTAAGGGCCAACTCAACACCTTTCGTGGTAGTCTCGACAGACTTCAGCAAGTCATCCACGTAAAAATTGTGGTTCACGGTTTCTGCTGCTTCCTTGCCGTACTTATCTTGGTTGTCTTCCGCAGTCTGTTTTAAGGCCTTGTTTGAGCAGCAGGGGGATGAAGCGGCTCCGAAGATATGCACAAGCATCTGATGGTCTTCAGGGGGCCTTCCCGTGTCTCCGCTCCACCACAGGAAACGGAGGGAGTCACAGTCATCCGGACTTACTCGAACCTGGTGGAACATCGCCTCGATGTCTGCGATAATGGCAACCTTCTCTTGTCTGAAGCGTATGAGTACTCCAGCCAAGTTGTTGATCAGATCTGGACCCTGTAGAAGTTGGTCATTTAGGGACGTTCCACTG
This sequence comes from Plumapathes pennacea, assembly GCA_964036295.1. NCBI lineage: Eukaryota > Metazoa > Cnidaria > Anthozoa > Antipatharia > Myriopathidae > Plumapathes > Plumapathes pennacea. The sequence continues at coordinate 1,572,178 of OZ038466.1, forward strand.
TACTTTGCGGCTGCATCAAATACCACGCGCACCTTCCCTGGTTTGTTGGGGTTCAGAACTGGGTGATGTGGTAGGTACCATGTCTTGCTGCCCTTCACTTCAGCCTCCTTTCTTGTGAGTTTCCGGGCATATCCCTTGGCGATGTAGTCATCAATGACAGAAGTGTACTTCTGTTTTAGCACTGGGTCCTTTTCCAGTCTGCGCTTAAGGTGGGAAAGGCGGATTTCGGCCATGGAACGGTTGAAGGGGAGGCAGGGCTCCTTGTCTTTCCACAACAGTCCCATCTGGTAGTGACCATCTTTCCTCATAATCGTCCTGTCAATTATCTTCATAGCGCGCTTGTCCTCAACAGACATCGGGCTGTAGCGATGGTCCTTCGTGCCAAGAGACTCTACATTCCAGAATGCCTCCACCTGCTCGTTAAGGGTGAGGTCATTCGTCGTTGTGTGGATGTGATGAACATCATAATGCTGTCGCCTTGGTTCATCTCCAACGCAACCGAGAAGAGAGAAGCCGAGACAGGACCTAATGGCTATCGGGTCATGAGGTCCTCCACGTCTAACTTCCAGCGGGACAAATGCATCAGGGACATTAGTGCCAATTATCATAGATATCTTCTTTCTGCTAACATCAGGAAATGGGACATCTTGCAGGTGGCGCCAGCGTCCCTTCTCTCCAATAACAGGCTGGTGTCGTAACGGTATTTGCAAGTCCTGGCTGGACCATACATGGTACAACTCCAGGCGGTGCGGTTGGTCATCGATGAGCGACTCCACAGCAAGGTTTACCCTTTCTCCTTGATGTTGTTCGTTTGATCTACTCAGGGTTGAGAGAATGAGGTGATCTGGTTCTCCCTTTAAGTCCAACTGCTGCACTAGAGACGGGTCTACCAGCGTGATTTCAGAGCCTGAATCAAGCATTGCATACGTAGTGATGGTGTTTCCGTTTTCAGCAAGGACTCGTAGTGGCAGGACTTGGAGAAGTACAGTCCCCGAACACTCTGCAGTAGCAGTACCGCATGAAGTAGCAGGGTCCCTTGACTGAAGGGTTGGGGACCCTCCTGGACCCTCTGCGTTGGCAGTGCCACAGGAGGAGGCAAGGTCCCTTGCCTGCAAGGTTGGGGCTCCTGAAGATCTCCCTTGCATGTCACGTTTGTTCACAGTTGAGTCAGTGGCTTCAGGTCGATGTTCTGGCCGATGCAGCAACGTGTGGTGAAGCGCACCACATCCCGGTATCTTGCATCTGAATGAGCTAGGGCATACCCCTGCGAAATGCTTTAAGCTAGTGCCGGCTCGAATGACAGGCGTGTCCTTTAAACAGTTCCAGCACAGGGCTTTGCTGCGTACGAAATCAACCTTCTCTTGATGAGTCCTGGACTTGAAAAGGTCGCACTGATGAAGTGGGTGACCTTGAGAACAGCAGGGACAGGGTAGAGACCTTCTCCTGTTGTCCTGATATGAATTTCTCGGCTGGTGTGCAGCGGCTTGGTTGCCACTTATAGCCATCGTTGTAGGCCTGGTCAGTTCAGCCTTGTGGCTCATCCCTCTTGTCTTGGTAGAGCTGGTGGGGCTGGCTTCTGTGTGTTTGCCGTTGATTGGGTGGTTGGCTATGGCTGCCCATTTGTCTACGAACTTCACAAACTCAGCAAATGTTGGGAACCGTTTGCCTTTCTCTTCTAGGTCATACGCGTGCTGGGCGAACTTGTCCCTGAGATGTTTGGGTAGCCGTTCCAGCATTTGTACAATGTTCCCTTGATTGACTTCGCTTAAGCAATCCATAGACGTCAGGGTAGCTAGCGCTCTTGCGGTTTGGTCTGCAAACTTCCGCAGGGATGTCTTATCACCATTTGCTATGGTGGGTCCCTTTATTAAGCTGTTGATCGTAGAGCTCACGACTGCACAGGGTCGGCCATACCTCCGCTCGAGAATCTTCAAAGCCTCCTGCAACCCGCCATTTACAGTCTCAAGGCCAGCAACGGCCTCCTTTGCTTCACCGCTGAGGAACTGTAACAGGCGCGTCATCTTCCACCCGTCATCCAGGTCTGCACGTGACAGAATGTGGTGTTGAAATCGCTGTCGAAACAGGGGAAACTGATCAGGCGCTCCCCAAAACTTCTCAAACTGTACTGGTGGCAGGTCTTGGTTGTAAGCCAGTTTTTGTTGTGTCAGAGAAATGCTCCTCATGGCTGCTGCAACCGTTGCCAACACTTCCTCGTGAGCGGATGATCCTGACATCACGGATGATGGGCGTACTGGGGTGTATGTACTTGCCACTGGTGGAATTCTCGGTGTGGACTCAACAAACTCCTTCCACTGAGTTGGCTTGTTGTTGGGAGCAAGGGGCTGTGAAGGGGCTAATGGTGTGAGCCCGATGACAGGCGCTTTGCCCGATGGTACGACAGGAAAGGTAGGTGGGGCAGTCGAAAACAGCATCTCATTTGTGACTGGGGATGTAGAGGGCAGAGTCTGCGCTGCCCCCTCAGGTCCCATTTTGGGCGCTTGTGCAACCACGCTTGGGTCGGCTCCCGAGGCGGCGACCGGGGGCTGTTTTGGATCCCAGCCATAAGTCAAAACATCACCTTCTTGGTCCTTCTCCTCATCTAGTTGGGCAAGCTTCGCTTCTAGTTCAGTAAAGGCAGCCTTGCCCCTGGCTTCAGCAATTTCACTCTCTGCACGTATTCTCAGGGACTCAAGCCTTCTGGTTCTATCAAGTTCTTCTTCTTCAATTTCTCGTTGTCTAGCAAGGTCTCTCTGCTTCTTCTCAAGGGCCATGAGCTTCATTTCTGCCTCCATCGTTCTTTGCTTTTCTCGCTCTGCCAGTTGGAGGGCGAGTTGAGCTCTCATGGCTTCAGCTCTCCGGAACTCCGAGTGAGTACTCCTGGAGGTTACACTACCTTCACGCACAGTGTCCGCTGGAACTTCTCGTAACACAAGGTCTTTCATAACTTGCTGGTTAAGGAATGTTGCTGCATTTTGCAGGTAATTATTGACAACTTTGCTAAAGGTGGCCCTTTCCTGATTCAGTTGGTCGTATTGACGAAGAGCATCGGTTTGATCTTCACTATCATCCTTAGCTATTGTCATGAAGGTGTTGTGTGCATCGGTAAATCTGTTCCACATTTCATTATACTGAGAGAGGCGTTCCCTTACCGTCGCAACGTTTTCTGTTTTGTCCATGAGTGTTTCGATCGACCCGCGTACACGGCTGATGGCACTTAGTTGACCAGTTCGTGAATTCCTTGCAGCGCGTAGTTTCTCCACGTAGACCTCTTCAGGGTTCAGCATCACCGACGCCTGCCTTATCCTTTCACTTCTGCGAATCGCTGAATCCACCTCTTCATCCATGTCGGCCGCCAGGGGCAATGGAGTGAGAAGTTTCGACGTTCGAGCGAAAGTGAGACTTGAATAAAACAAATATAGAGGCGCCCAAAGATGACCCGTATGGACTTGATGTGACGACAATGCTCGTTTTATTCTGACAAGAATAATACACACAAAAACAACGTTGAAATACACAACTAAAGGAATCGAGCGACAAACGCGTACACGAACGGCAACAAAGATATAAATATAATCAAAGGCTACAAAACACGGCTCGACAACTGAAATAACAACCTACCAAGTGTCCATACCCGCGTATGAGCCGAAAAAGGCGCTCTAAAAAGATAAACAATTCGCACGTGGAATATAACAAAAAACAAAATGGCGGATTAACTCCGAACTGCATGCTGGGACAAAAAAGGCAAACCGCTGACTAGCAAGGAGTGTTGAGAGTAGCCTCAACAGCCGCTTTATATAGTACAGCTTGCGGACAGACTTCGTACACTTCTCAGACTTCTGTATTTAGACATTTTGCATGGCCAGTCATTTGTCAGTAATGCTCTAGTGTGGCATGGTATTCTGCAATTGCTGCACGACAACTTTGCTAGAGTTTAATCACCCAATATAACCTACACAATCTACAGCTTCTATGGAAGGGGTTGTCAGTGCAACTATGGTATACACTATAGGCATGCAACACAACTTTATCATGAAACATGAACAGAGTACTGTCTGCATTTTCTTCAACAGGTTGATATTTAACTTGTAGCTGGAGACATTGGAGCTGTCAAGCTTTGGGCATACACATTTTATTAATGGAGTGCACAGTCTGTACAGGTGAGTTATGGACCAAGGAGACAAATGAGGTTCCATAATTACAGTACAGAACAAAGCAAGATTCATAAGATAATTATTATATTATGGTATATTCCACTGTGAAAAGAATGTGCCAAACCGTATTGACTAAATGTTATGGACCTATCTGGTAACTTGACTAATCACAGCAATGCTTTACTGATATATTAATAATTATTTTGTACACTTCACTAGACTTAGACTTTATGTATGATATGCCTTTTTGTTTATTATTTACATCAATTTCCTACTGTACTGTGGTTTTAGGTGCCACAGGCTGTAAGTATCACATTGTCGGTATCTTTAAAATTTAAAAATATATAACATTCCACCCATGCCACCTCTCCCCACAAATCATTGCTCAGTCAATTTTAAAAAGCCATGTCAAAAACATAATTAACACCAAAAACATCTCAATTTTGGATCATACTAATTATTATATTATAATATATCTAATAATTATTCTGTAAACTTTTGTAATATTTGTAGGTACTTTAATCAACAGATGTTTGTAACTTGGTTTCGACAACTCCCAACAATTAAAATTCCATGTTTTTCACCTGGCAATAGACTTCATGATTTATGGCCAGAAAACATATGTGGCCTCTGAGGTCAGTGTACTGCAAGAACAGATTGAAGAATGGTTTCACACTTAATAAGCCTCATTTCAAAACAGACATAAGGCATCTCAGAAGCAGTCTCATTTACTAGTGTCTTCAGAAGTCTGCAAAGGTACTGACAGAGAAATAGAACCTCTGCATACACCATGTATTACCCCATCAAACCAAACCAGAGTGTATCAATAACCACTTTTGATTCTAAAATATTTTCTATTGGACTAAACACATTTTCGAAAGTAAAAAATAAAAATAAAAGAGGTTCAGTATATTGTTTGATTATGTGGCTTAGCTAATTATTCAATTATTTTCAAGCATTGACTGTATCCTTAGTGGGAACATTTCCTCTCCTGTCGTAAGAAAATAAGTGCTAACAAACTTTTAGTACAATTTGTGCGAGGGTTATAGTCAGTGGTAGAGGAAACGGGGAAATAATGTATACCGTAAACGTTTTATGTAGTAAACGTGTATTCGCACACGATGTTGGTAAATTGATATAAGGCTGCCCTCCCGGGGAATTGACACTGCTCGGGCATAATTTACCTCAACTACAATATATACGCCTTAACAGGAAGCTTTGTTTGATGGCATAAACGTTCCATTTAGTTTTCTCCAGTCTTAAATGTTACTTTCTACCAAGTCCGTCTCTCGTTAACTTATGTAAATCCTGTCGTGTCACTCATGTAGAGGTTTAGTTGCAGCTAAGTAAATTTGTAGAACAAACAAAATGATTATGACTTGGCAGTCTTTCGCAATCACGCGTCACCAAATGTAAACAAACCAGTTCTTTTCAGGACTAGTGAAAGCAGTCGGTGCTTTCCTTTACTCGTTTGATTGACGTTTGCGTCTAGCTGACTTGGGTGGCAACATGCGCTTATGAAATGGTATATTTTATGAAGAAACTACTCAGACAAGCAGAATTGAGTAAAGTAGTGCGGGTTCTCCTAGGCAGTACACTAAAGCTTTTGAAGCCCAGGAATATTTAATGGCTCGTAAAGACTGTGAAAGAATAGGAACTCAGTGTCACACGTAAAAACAATGTTACAAAAAGCCGCACATCGCTCTCTGCAATGCAGAAAGTTTTTTTACTTAATTAAGGTGTAAGAGACTAAATCCAACGACAGACCTTGAAGAGCATCGGTCATTTCCAGAGCTCCATTGCATTTTGAAACTTTCGGCAAAGAGTTTCCAGCGGTTCGGTGGCGGGGATATTATTATTGTTTATTTTTAGTCACGCTATTTCACTTCTATGTCCGTGTTAAAGTTTGAATAAAATATTTGAAATATTTTGTAAGTTGAAACATAGCAAGATGCTATGTTGAGCAAAGCCAGCGCGATGTACGAACATGATACAAAGGTAGTGAAGTAATGTTATACTTACATAGGACATCAAGGTTTACCACGCTCTTAATTCCCCTTATGTCTTCTTTAGTCTTCAGTTTACAGATATAATTCCCATTATCAGTCCTCATAACATTGGAAATGATCAGAGTTGCGTTTTCAGTATCGCTGACGTTAAAGCGTGGAAAGTCGGGATAAACAAGAGGCTTGTCCGATGGCGAATTTTTTTCTGCTATGGTCTTCACAGTTTTCACGTAAATCCATTCCAATCTGTGGAATGATTCACCTTCCAGGTCGTAGTCCCATTTTAATTTGGCGACTCTTCCCTCCACAGCTTCTGTTGTGTCGTTTGGTTTTTGAATCCAGCGGAGAGAGTTTACTGACGCAAAAGGGAAGTTGGATTTGAATCAGTTAAGAAAATATACATTCTACAAACATAGGACCTATTCAAAACAGAAGGATAACCTCGGCAACAACTTACCCGTGTGTGCTGAATAAGAAAACGCGACCGAAAGAAATAATATCCAGTCTCTATATCGTCGAGATTCCTTTTTCTGCCGCATCTGAAATTTATGATTTTCACAGCGGTGTGGCACTTCCTACACCGCTCTATTTCCTGATGCAATACTCGCTTGGGATTGTAGGGTTGATCGTTCGGAAGTCTTGTCTGCTCTTACAACAGAAACTCGCCGTGTGGGACCAGCAATTATCGAACTGAAATTTGGGCAGGATGGCCTGGCGATCGTTGGCAGCAATCTAACCCGCTACCGGGTTGTCTTGCTTGCCAGTTTTATTTCTCAACACTGAATAAATAACCCTTGCTTTGCCAAAAACGTATGTTAAACCTCGCTGATCTTTATCGTGTTAATGGTTACAGCAATTAAAAGCGAACCGCATGTCTTGATGTGGAAACAAATTTGCTTTCTACAATTATTGGTAATATTTCTGCCCTGCCAAAAAGACGCATAAACTTTTAGAGCTTTTTCAAATTCAATATACCCGTTAAAAAAGTGTTTGTTTTTCAAGTGACACGACTCGGTAAGTTCGATTTGCCGTTGACACAACATCATCGAAAAACTTAAAACGTTTGCTGCGTTCTGGTTTGACTATATACCGTTGGGTCTTTTTGTTTAATTTAGTATTATGTTATGCAGTACATCTGTAATCCTGCCTTGTCTATTGTATGCAGCGGCAGAACACATCATTATTCATGAGTCGTGGCAGCTGCTTGTCGGACAATAATTGTTAGGGCGTGTGTGTACCTTAGTTTATTCGACATTGACACTTCCGTCGCTGTTTCAACAGAAAAAAAAAAATAGAATTCTGCTTACCAAAATAGGCCAAGTTGACAAATGGAAATGCATATTAATCTTTTTTTCTGTTTTAAACTAATAGACTATTTAATGTAGATGAGAACTGTTCGGAGTGGCTTCTTCCATTTGGTAAGCAGAATCTGCTCAAAATGTAATTCTGAAGGTCTTTACATATCGCTTCTACCGTCGCCTTGTTGGGAGATAAAGGAAAACAATTTTTAGTTAGAAATTAAGATATATTATCATTTGGGGAGGGGAGGGGGAGTGTTGTAAACCCCAACATTGCCGACATTTCGACGGACGTCTTTTTGAACCGCAACATGGCTGAGATTTCGACGAACGTTTTTGCATTAGCCCAACATGCTAGGGCAATGGAGTACGAACAACTATTACATACAATTGAATTCTACTGTTGTTTCTACATTATTATTATCGATATAAACGTTTTAGTTGGTTTGACTTGTGTTTCACCTGGTTTGACATTTGCTCAACTAAAATACACCATAATTGGAGTTTGTACACTTTACAGTAATATGTAAAAAGCGTATTTAGGCGTGATAAGTTAAAAATGACTACAAGTTAAAAATATATATTAGTAGTAGTAAGTCCTTCAATATGGGTCTTGCATCCTGCCAGACCCCATATGTTATATACGCCACTACACAGCAACAAACTCAATGCTTTCTTGTTACGAGCGTTTTAACTAAAAACAGCTCTCAGCAAGCGCCTACAACATTGTTTCCTGTGATGTTTACGATAATGTTTTCGATTTCACCGAAAAAGTACATTTTTACACGTTATAATTTCACTAAAGCGCTATGTAAATTATAAAAATTACAACACTTGGTGGACTTTCTGTTTTACTAGATGCGGCATGAATTCACACGATATTGTTCATGTTTAACAAGTTTACTAATTTACTAAGAGGAATACGGCGTTACGTAAACTAAAAAAATGCATCACTTGGTGACTTTCTCTTTTACTAGCTGATGCGTTATGACTTTGTTCACACGATAATGTTCGTGTCTAACAAGTTTACTAATTACTGAGAAAACTAAAAATTCGATGTATTTTGATACTGTAGTCTAAACTGTTTACGTAGACAAAAGTAGCACTCTGAAAACGGCATGTGCCGCACTTCCGTCTTGAAGCTCGACGTCGCTGATTTACCCGAGCAGGTCCTCCACGTTCTCATACAACTTCTTGTCGTATTTTTTCATGTCAATGAGAAGCTAAAGTAGAAGAAAATACACACAGGGATAATCTCATCTAAGAATAAAACCTGAATAAAAAGAAATTAAGTTAAACTAGTACCAGTACTAGTTAGTTATATATAATAACTAAACCTATTGTTTCAGTTTATTCGGTAAAATAATTGTTGCAAAAGTGTGAAAAGGTATAATTTAACAGCAGCTTTTTCAAATTTATTTTCAAAATGGAATATACCTGGCGCACTTCAAACAAAGTTATATGGTAATAGGAAAGAGTAAGAGAGAGCTACATGGCACAAAGCTGTGCTGAAAAAACGTAGGGTATACTTAAATAAAACCATACGATTGTTTAAATGTCTTTCGCACCAGATGGTTTGAACTGATGATGTCTGATCAGCAGAAACTGCAGTCTAGATTGTTCCGTGAGCCACAGCAAGGATCATAATATATTAAAATACCCAAACTAACTTTATACTGACGAAAAAAGTTGATATTCCCCGCCCCATATACATTTATTACTCTACGTCAGATTACGAACCTTGTGCCTTTTCTCCAGGCCTCTCATCCTGTTTTTGAGAGATTCAAAAGTCGGCCGTCGATCATCGCTCTCCCTCCAGCACTCCAACATGATCGCGTACCTGCAATTTACAGATATTATTTTTTACAGTGAAGTTTTTAAAATAGCTGAATGTAACAAAATATATGTATGTTGTAGATGTGTGTCCATGGTACTAAGTTTGCTACTGCACTAACTTACTTTTAAAGAGGAATTTTATATTTTTACCATGTTAATGTATATTATCTGTAGTGCTCTTGATAAATATATCTGTTTGACCTTCGTTATGTGAATAATTAAAGAACTTTTAAACTTTCTAAACTGTACACTATTTTCTTAGAGTGAGCTTGATACTCTTGTACATCTCTTGTCCAATTTCGCATAACATATGTCTCATTGCCATCCACACGGATCTGTTGTCCTGATTTTGTAATACTGCATGACTATATAATCAGATTTTGTAAAATTAAATCAGTGAAAAGTATAATATAACAGCCGCGATTTGACTCACAATTCGTCATCCAGATGTGCTGGTTTGGGCATTCTGTAACCCTGGTGTATCAACTCGGCAAGTTTTCGTCGGTCGATCTTTGGGTAAGGACACCCGCCTGTCCAAGGAAAGAAAAACAAAATGCCATCAAGATTTTCACTAGAGACGAGGTTCTTATGCTTATACAACTAGTGAAAATCATGCTTTAGAAAAACATATTCACCGAGAGGTTATTTATCTAAGAGTAGTAAGAGACAATTATTAGGAGAGCATGCAATTGGTCGTTGGTAATATTGAAAAATGAAACAGAAAATTAGAATATAATTATTGGTGAAATGAAAATTGATCTTTAATGGTGAAGTCAGTAATTTAACCTTCCAGTCGACCAAGTCTCGGAAACCGTAATACAAAATCGAATTTCATATTGTGAAGCGAAGTAGTCTCCACTTACCAACTGTGAATATCTCAAAAAGAACAACGCCATAGCTCCAGCTGAAACAATTAAAGAAATGTTCAATATCTTTTCACCCAACCACGTTCAAGGTTTATTTTGTAACACTGCTAGTCATCCTGTGTATAACATGCCATCAGGGTAGCGACTCTTATCTATAATTGACTAACACTGGAGGTAGGATTGGGTCACATGCTGTTGTGCATCCTACTGGTCATGCGCTAACCTCCAAGATTCGGATAACATGTATACTTACACGTCACTTTTTGTCGAATACGTTCCATACAGCAAAGCTTCGTAGGCCGTCCATTTAACAGGCAGTCGCCCCTGAGTTTTAACATCATAAAACAGTCAAACGCTGAGGCCGTAATCCAGAAATTTGGTTGAATAGTTTATAGCTTTCCATCGTTACACCTTTTCATATAGCAAACTGACTAGTTTTCTCATCACTTTGTTCCTTATCTGCGGGGATAAGTCAAATTGTTATAAACTTGCCTTAGTTTTCTTCTGATAAATGTCTTCCTGGTGTACATCTCTTGCCATACCGAAGTCCGTCACTTTGCAGGTCTCTTGCTCGCCAACCAACACATTTCTAGCAGCGAGGTCTCGGTGTACGATCTCGTAAAAAGAAAAAGAGAGCGATTATCAGTTTGAACAAAGCATTACAGAGGAAACAGACGAACATTTCTAACCTGAGGATAATTTCAAAGGTTGACATTCTCGTGTGTCGAAATCGGTGCAAATCGAACGTTGAATGAAAAGTTCATGTTAATCTTTGGTCTCCGTTGTAGCGTTGCGAAACTGGAAGATGCATCGTGATAATTTTGAATGACTCATTTTTCTCTTAATTGTTTCTGGTGACTAAACTGACTAACTTATAAACCAAAAACTATTTTGCTGATTTAGGCCACACTATATACGTACTGTTAAACTACGGTGTTCGTTCTACCTTGTTTGAAGACAGGAAACTCATCCCATCAGCCACCTGCCAAGCAAACTTCATCAGCTGCTGTGACGTCAGGTTCGTCTTGGGCTTAACATCCGGGTCCTTGTAGTAAGTGTCGTTGAGTCCTCGGCTCTTCCTCAGGTAACCCAATAAGTCTCCATACGGGACATACTCGATGATCACCATAAGAGTTTCTAATGAAAACCACAGTGATGAATGGTGACAACACAAAATGATTCCTGCATCATTTTTCGCTTACTAGTTTCTTACCCGATGTAGTGATGCATCCTAACAACTTGATGACGTGCGGGTGAGTTGCAAGCGTCTTCATTATCTCCAGTTCTGACAACAAGTCTTTTCTATCGGAAGCAGGGGCGTTTTCTACGAAAGAAAGGCGTGTTAGAGAATTCTTAAAATTATGTTCTGGAGTAAATGGAAACATTTTTTCAAGAAAGTACAATTTAGCCCTGGTATTACACAGGCGAGTGTGTCATACAAGTGACGCATAAAATGAATATTGTACTTATTAATAACGTACGACTACTGTTTCTGAGTTTGGTCATTTGGCATTTGTTCAAGATCAAATCTAACAAATCAGAAATAGAGAAATTTTACTGATTTTGTCAATTTTCCAAAAAAATTATGTATAGAACGGTGAATATGTACTAACTTCAATTGTTTGTTTGTTTTTAATCAAACCAACTTTCTAAACCTGTAGTAGCAAAGATGATATAAGTCACTTACCTTTTAACATTTTAACAGCCACGGTTTTTTCACCTCGGCTTCCTCTCAGGTTAACAACTGTTGCCTTGGCAACCTGACCAAATGCTCCCTTTCCAATGATTTTCTCGACCGTCAGACTTTCCTTTGGTACTTCCCAAGATCGAGTTTTAGGAGAGAGACTCATGTACACACTGACCTGAGGCTGGATTTCTGTTGCAGGCGAGCGTCTTGTCTCATCAAGAGACGCGTAGTCGCGCCTTGAGTTGTCTTGAAACGAAGACTGGTTATTTATTTCATAACTGATGGCCTTGTTCTACAAAGTGGCAGAAAATTATGTTCTTGAAATAATATCCTATAGCCATTGACAGTTTTTCAATTCATGGATTGTGCAAATTTACTAATATTTATCTGACAGGTTTTCAATTCCATGAACACAATGTGCAAATTTACAAGACGTACTTATCTCAGCTTAATACATACCTCAATGACATTCTGCGTATTCTCTGCAAACTCGTATGTTCTGGGAAGATAAATTGGCATTTTTCCGTTGCTACAATAAATATCTAAAGTATGCTTTAAACTTAACTTTATTAAGAGACACAAAAATGCGACAAGCCCAACTTACAACGGATAATACATAAATTGTAAAATTTAATTCGTAGATATATCTCTTAAGTTATTTCACAAAAATATTTTGTAATTCTCTCTTTCACATGTAAAGATTTTGATGTTACCACGCCTTCTAGAAAATATCGCCAGTAGTTAATGTAAATTAATCTCATGAAGCTCCTGAAATGTTAAACTGATAAATTAAAATAATGGCTAATTTTGTTTTGTGAGTTGCTTCTGACATAGTTACCCAATGTTGTAAGTATATATAATACTACACTTGAAAACTTAATACTTTGACCACGAAAATATTCGGACGCTTATTTTTGGACAGAAGTAAGTCCGAAAACTTAATCGTCCGATCAGAAAAATATCCGAACATTTAAATGTCCGAAGATTGAAAATATGCTGTATGTGTTGACATTTGGGTTTTGAAGCCCGCAGTGCGATCACAAACCAGTGACAATTCCTCTTCACCGTCTAGTACAATGACAGACTCCTCAAAGTCATTAAGTTTCTCTACTGGGTTTGTCTCATTCGTCTGACTGTTCCACTACTATTGCTGCGTTTGCGTGATCGTATTTTCCTGTGATCAAGTTCCGAAGGCTTAGAAGGTACGGAGATAATATAAATTCAGATTATCATTTTTGTCCGAAATTAAACGCAAATATGTCCGAAATATGCCAGAAAACCGTCCGAAAGTTAAGCGTTCGAATATTTTCGTAGTTAAAGTAGTAAGAGTTTCCGGCTCGTGTTTTTGTTGCCCGCTCACGTGTTGGAACACTTTTTTTTTTTTTTTTTTTTTAACACGTGTTGGAACACTTGCTCTTCACCAGGATGCTGCTTTTATCAAACATCACACTGATGTTTTGTAACAACACCAAATGATATATGATTATATGATTGCTGTTTATATGATTGCTGTACATGAAACCTTAATTGGTAAATATTGTAAACAAAGCACTTACTCGTATTGTTGCTGTATTTTTCCTGCAAATTAGTAAATTAACAAAACAAAAAAGTACAAGAACATTAGTCGTGAAAATGTACAGTTTGTTTTTTTTAATTTATCCATATAAGCAACGTTGTAAGTTTTAAGACCATCAACAGTGCCATTTTTTAACGTTTTATTGCGAAATGAGAGTACATGACATTATCTTTAGAATACTCGGCCCAAAAAAGCGGCTATTGACTCTCATTCATCATATTATACACAAAAGTATTGTTATCTCACCAGAGCCTTTGCGACATCTCCTTTTCTTCTTGCACCGCCAAATAACGACTATAACCAGAATGACCACAACGACCAAGACGACTATTATGATGATGACCATGAAAGCCGTGCTCACTAATAAATAAAAGTAGAACATTACCATTATAGCAGACTTCTTCATTTCGTTTCGTTCTTCTGGCACGTTGCCTAGCACATTATTTACCATTATCAATTAAATACTTTTTGCTTTTTTCGGAGTTTTGGCCGAAAAGACCGCTCTGGTATGGTTTAATAGGGTTCAACATTGCAAGCCTAATTTTCGAATTGGAACAAAAACTAACTAAATACTCTTTGAGGCCTTGTTACAAAGCATGCATTTTCTCGGCAACTTGTTTCGCTTTTTCTTTTTTTAGTTACACGCAGCGTTGAAAGAAATAGAGCTCAGGTCTACTTCTTGCAACAACAGCAACAAGTCATTTAGTGTAACACCTCAAGCAATTTCTCTCGCAGTTCTTGCCTGGGCGCGATCAATACCGCATGCACACTTCTTTGTAATTATTCAAATTCTGCCATGTTAACGTCACTTTGGGATTTAGCGTCAACTTCCCGGCGCGTCAGTCATGAGTTCTCCTAAACTTTCCTCGGCATCAATCGTTGCAAATTATTGAGATCGCGTTGCACAGTGTGACATCTTACCTCGGCAACTACAACGATAAATTTTTAACCGTTGCGAGACAAGTTGCTGAGAAAGTTGCACAATGTTAACAGCGCATTTACCAATGAGGGGGGATCTGGAAATATCGCCTTTCGAGTGTGATAAATAAAGACAGAAAACTATCTTTCTTGAACCAAGAAGATTCTTCACAGACTCTGATTTTCTCATACGTGCGGCCTCTCCGGTTGTCGTTGGGCGCTTGGCAGGCGTTAAAAAATGTCCGAGAATTTTCAAACGTCGCTCCTCGCAAACGTGTGAGGAAGACCCATTTCAAACGTCGCGCCACTGCCGTGCCAAAGTCAATGCAAATCTATTTAGCTCAAACAATGGATTTTGCTCATTTGCACTGAATTTAGAAACTGGCCTAAGATTACATATCACAATAACGAGCTTTAATTCACTCTCTGGTCGCATTTTCGTATATTCATACAAACCTTTATCTGTTTTCTGGGTTGGGGCTGGTATTGTTGTTGTTGTTGCTGTTGCTGTTGTTTGTGTTACTTCAAGGGAGTCTTTGTCCACTGTGAAATTACCAAAACGTCCATCCCCAATTGCCTTCTTTATCGTGTCAGCAACTGCATTTGTCTCAACAGAACCTCGGAAAAACATCGTGTATTCGACAACAATGCTACCTTTACTGAAAAGGAAAACAAAAACAAAAACAAAAAAACGCAATTACGGAGTAACCGCAGCTGTCGCAGTATTAAAAGGTAATTGTAAAAAACAAAAACAACACCAACAGACTTATTTCCAGTAAAGAGGAGCTTTTTCTAGGCTAGTCACGATGGATAACTGTACCTTATACGGTCGATCCGGATTCCAAGCAGCTTCAAATTTCCTTTTGTAAACAACAGAGAATTCTGCAGGCAAATAATTTATGTTATTATAATGGCACAGATATGGACGCACGCTATGATTTGTTAATTTGCGGGTCCATAACTTTCTATATTATCTAACTTGACAACTTGGAAGAGAAGGAGTACTGCAATTAGTCTGTGGGCTAACAGCTTCCTATTGAATTTACTTCTTGGACAAACAATCAATCACAAACAACATTCCGTAGTACCTAAACGTGCTCTAGATCAACTCAACTAGGACCTTTCTATAATGGAAGTGAAAGGCTGCCTGACCGCTCTTGCTTTATTTACGCATCGAGGCAGCATCGTTGATCGGTATTGTCCATACTTTGTCTGCACACTCCAAATTAGGTCGATCATATTTCCGATTGATGACCATCACATCGGGACATCACATCAGATCTTTTGTTTTGAGACCACATCGGGTCAGTTGGCACAAAGGCCACCAAGTACAATGACTTGGTTTGGTTGTTTTGAGTTCACACTGGGTCTACGGGCTATTCCGTAATTTCCACGACAATGTTTTGAGAGCGAGCAAGATCGGAGTTTCGCTTAAAAAAATTCAAGCCGGAGGTCCCGAATTCAACAGAACATGCATGCACAAACCTTGTATGCCTTAATAAATCGTTCGATGTGTACCTTGTTTTGAAACTCCAGAAAGAAATGGATTGTCACGGGGACGTCCTTTTTTTTTTAACTCAAAAAGTAAATTAGCAACGCGAGTCACAGAAAAAAATCATACGAACGGTCACGACATTAAAGACAACATCTAACTAACAGATCCATAGATGTTTCACATTTTACAGTCTCTACCAACTTATCAGACAGGAGATAAACGTGGACACAAAATAACCGGATACCTGATATATACGTACCAGCGCTTTGTGCGAAACGAAGTGATATTTTTCCGCAGTTCATCAGAAAATTGGGTGATGTTTACTTCAACAACTGACTCGTTATATAGACCAAGAAAACCGAAGTAAATTTTTGTTTGAGCGGACTCAGCAAACACCGCACGTATGACGTTGCACTGTCACTAGCCGTTTAATTGGCTATCAGTTGTCACATGACTGAATCCGGTATCCGACCGACATCCAACAATCGAGCCAACAGGTAAAAGACGGAAAATAATAATAATGAAAATAAAAACAATGATAATATAATAATAATAATAATAATAATAATAATAATAATAATAATAATAATAATAATAATAATATTAATATTAATATTAATATTAATATTAATATTAATATTAATAATATTAATATTAATAATAAACACAAATAATACAAACCTCAGAAATCAGGCGACTTTTTAAGGTTTTGGTTTTGTTACTCATCGGGTTAGAATATTCTTCGACGTATTCTTCGGACACAATCCTTAAGTTTACTTGAACCTCAGAGTCCCTTTTCTCTAATTCTAAAAAAAATAAACACAAAACATGAAACTAGTGAATCAAGATTAAATGGATTAACGCGACACGTAACAACTTTTACCTGATTTACTATGGTAGAACATTTGTAAGTAGTAACTTTATAACCCCTTATCACTTGTCCGCCAAATATAAAACACCCACCATAAACGCATTGTTAAAACACTGAATAGAATAACAAGTCAATCATAACGACATTTTAAACCTTGATTTGATTTTCAGACTGGTAATTAGAATTACGATGAATAGGCAACAAGGGAAAAAAAAGACAGGGAGTGTAAAGGCTTATAGGTTATGTCCTGTCGTGTCTTTTAGCTAAGAACATATAAAGTTAAATAAAAAGGTGCATCAAATACAATTTGCCTTGGTATGCTTGAGGCTTGTCGTGATTTAGTCAAAACGTTGTTGTAATTTAGGGTCTCCGCTTCTGTAAATCCGTCGGAATTTGCCTACGTAGGCGAAACCATGACAGTTAACCCAGGGAAGACTTGCCTTGGTACATTATCAGAGAACCATTGTTTTTAAAAATTCTCACACGCATCGTGGAATTACATATGTCTAAAACAGTTCTACGAGGAAACGCAAACAAAAAGTTGACATCAAACGGATAACAATATAGGATGGCCAGAATGTTGCACTGCAATAAAAATGACTACTAATGGTAATAACTCAAGTGTAGCGTTTGGATTACAACAGTTGTAAAATACTCACTCGTCACTGACACAACAAAGGTCACTTTTTGAATCAGGGGATGTCCATAGCCATTTTGAGCCTCACAGTGATACTTGGTGACAGCTTTGTCAGCACTCACAATGTACTTTGGTGATGTAGAGATAACTTCCGGTTCATTATCCTTTCTCCACTTAACGGAAGGTTTAGGGTCTCCAGTAGCATTACAGAAGAGAGTATCACTCGTCCCTTCAACAAGTTGTATAGATTGTGGAGCGGCGATCTTAGTTGGAACTATGAAAGGAAAAAATTAAGCGTTTTGTTTTAAACATAGAAATCGTAGTATGGTTCTGTTACAAAACAAAACAAAACAAAAAGAAGAAGAAGAAACACAACAATAGCTACAACAATTAACAAAACGGCAAAACCAATTGGAGGCGGCCATGAACGTACAACAGAAAATTTTGTCTTTCTCTCTTACGTTCGTTTATCCCCCTACACCTTATACTGTGCAGGTGAGCATTAAAAACAGATCGACACTTCCCAAGATAACCTCTGTCAATCAGTACGAGTCTTACCAACAACAGCGAGAAAAACATCTGCAATGTCTCCAAAACCAACTTTATTTTTAGGGGCACAAGAGTAATTCCCGCTTTCAGAGACTTGTTTGTGCAACATCCCAGACCTGCTGCTGCCAAAAGGTGCGCCGTTGTGGTAAAAGAAGTAACGAGGAGGAGGACTCGCGTGGGAAGAACAGTTGAAGGTAACAAGCGTGTGACGTAAAGCTGCACTTGTGTTTCCCTCCTGAACTCTTACATTCATGGCCGTGTTTTCTGGGGGATCTAAAAATAATTGCGAAAAGACACACCACTAATAAATTAATTATTTCGGAATCTTAGTCTCTAAATAGGCTCATAAATGACAAAAAAGCTAATTACACGACTTGAAGACACTTCACAGAAAACATACTATAATTAGAAAACCAAGTACAAACGAATATAGAAACTAAATTTGAGGAGTGATAGCTTTACATATGTTTAAATGTGATAGGCTAATTGCTAAGTCTTGCTAGTTTAAAACAATCTTTAAACAATATCCTGCTTCTTCCTAGTGCAAACACAGATGTGCTCGTGCGACATTTTCTAGCATTTACCCAAGTACATATATACTCACAGAAGACACGGATGGTAAGTACATCAGATTTAGGTTCCCCATAGCCATTCTTTGCTGTACACTGATAATGGAGGGTTTGATTTGAAGTATTTGGTCGGGTAACATTCCTGCGAGTAAGCAGTCGGTTCCTGGACAGCACCGTAGAATCACCGTCCTCTTTCCACTCAACTGAAATGGGCTTTGATCCAGTTACAGCACAGGTAAGGTTCAAAGTCTCCCCCTCACGAACAGAGTTAGGATTTGAGGACAAATCGACTGTTGGTGAATCTAAAAAATGGTTGTACATCAACAACAACAGCAACAAGAAAAAGAAAAAAAATTTGAATGCTTTCCTTTTATTTTCAATGTGAAACGAACTTTATAACAAAATACACGAGGTGCAACGTATAGAAACTTCCAGAATTTCTTTAAGGTGAAGTAATACGGGAAGTACCACAGCATCCCCGTTTGTTGCTACTTTTCTAGCAACAAAGGTACTTGTTACCTACCGGTGTGCCATGATTACGAGCATAAAAGTGAAGTAACACGGGCAACATTTTCTTGCAACTTGTCGTGCAACAAAGTTGCGTAGGAAGTTGCGGCCTGTGTTGCACGTATTACTACGTACGCACGCAACAAAATGTCGTGTTGTGAATTGTGGCAACATGTTGCAAAAAGTAGACTCGGCTTCTATTTTTTTGCAACCTGCTGCCGCTACTCGCAACACGAAATTTTGTTCCAAAACAACTTGCAAGAGAATGTTGCCCGTATTACTATTATAAAATATTTGTACAATTCTTGACAATGCATGTTTTTATTTATCTAGTAACGACAGCAATGAGTATACAATACAATGCAATACAATACAATGGCTATTATTAATGCTTTCTGTAGGTCCATAAAACAAGGGAAGTCTTACCAACAACAGTGATAGAAACAGATTCATTGTCCCCAAAACCAACTTTGTTTTTAGGGGCACAAAAGCAATGCCCACTTTCAGAGACTTGTTTCTTCAACATCCCAGAACTGCTGCTGCCAAACTGTGTGCCATTGTAGTAAAACAAGTAAACGCTAGGCGGAGGACTTGCGTGGGAAGAACAGTTGAAGGTAACAAACGTGTCACGTAAAGTTGCACTTGTGTTTCCTTCCTGTACACTGACATTCATGGTCGTGATTTCTGGGGGATCTAAATAATTAATAAAACATAGACAAAGAAAACATTTACACAACTGGCGGGAGTCTGTAACGGAAAAAAATGGACCTTCACATAAATGTGCGGGCCTTGTTATATACATCATAAGAGTCTCCAATCCATAGTACATAATAATCAATATGGTAAGATTGTTATAAACTAATACTTTCAGAGAGAATGTACTGTTCTTGAAGAATTGTATAAGTTTGAGCAAGAAAGGCCGTCGCCAGTGTACTCAGACCGGTCCAGTTTTGTTAAACATAAGTTGCTTCAATCAAATTGCAGGATCCGTACAATTCTGCCCACAGCATTCACGCTCTAGAATAGTAAATACAGTAACAACCTCTTTATTATATGATACTCACAATAGACCTTGATGAGAGCCACGTCAGATGCAGGGTCTCCATAGGCATTCTTTGCTGTACACTGATACTGAAGAACTTCATCAGGAGTACCAGGTCGCATAACATTGTACAGAGTAAGTTCTTGTGTGGTGGACAGCACGTTGGACTCATTAACCTTGATCCACTTGATGGACAGGGGCTTTGATCCAGTAACTCTACAGTGCAGAGTCACATCATGGCCCTCTTGAACATGGTCAGGACTTAAGGACACATCAGCTGTTGCTGGATCTGGAACTTAACGCATCGATAGAATAATGAAGAACCTAAGATACAAATCATTTCATATTTCCGACTTGCAACCACTCCTTGGAGATTCATAATAGAAAGACATCGCGGCCATGTTGGTGCCAAGTACATTAGGAGATAATGAGTAATCTTTTGTTAAAGTTCCACCATGACGTCACGTGCAAGTGAAGAATACTGATTAATGCTCAGGAACTTTGGAAACCCTGGTTACAATTTGCATGTTAAAAACCACATCCTGTGAACTAAGTGCACTGTACTATTCAGTCTGTATTAACTTTTTTTTTGTATAAAAATATCTATATCATACTAGAAATACGATAATCGCAGATACCCCCTCGCTCTGCCATTGATGGGACTTTTACTTTGGTACTCCCAACAAGAGTAGCCTTTGTTTTACCGAAATGTTGACTCAATCTTTTCTTCGAAGTCAAGTGCTACACGCAAAGGAAGGAGAAAAAGAATGGTGTGTGTTATACTTTTGCGTTGAAAAAAGAGTCGATTGCGTGACGAAGTACGTATTTCCCACGGTCGGCACGTCAAATTAATTCATACCGTCTGCCAAGCACGTTCTCAAAATTTAACACTTAAATTTTGAAGTTGGTCGGCCGTCGTAATACGGGAAAAAAAGGAACACTGATTTTCCAATTTTGAATTCATAGGCAGTACAATTAAATAGGCTTCCTGTGCAATTTTTTACTCTGGACTGCATGCACCAGACTCAGGCATGCATATTTAATAGGCTCGAATTGTTTTGTATGTTAACCCGCTCAAAACAGCATGATTTCTCCCAGAATCAAAGCAACTTGAACGGTTTACTTCAAATTATACACGGGCTTCAGACCAGGTACTCATACTTCTAAGGGCTTGTGAACGATTCTCGCTGCAATCACCGCGTGTCAGATTACAGAAAAATAAGACATCTGACTAAATCATTTAAGACTCCCAGTTCCGATTGCTCTGAGCGAATACGGTAGCCGAAACTGGCTAAAACAATACTTCGAGGGAAAATGATCAGCATACAGATTTTAATACATTCTTGAAGTGATCGAGTTACAAGCTATACGGGATACAATATATTTGTCACGGCGATTGTTTGATTTCCACTGACTAACCTTTGCTGCTTGTCCTTTCTAAATAAGTATCTGAGTTTAACACAAAACGGCGTCTGAAGCTCCCGATTTGCTTCCAAGCGCTGTTCCCTTTGCGGAGCCGTTTCTTCGGCACACTTCCGTTCATGATGCTGTCGGTTATAACATGTTTCTCGTCTTTTCTCTAGACGTATTTGGCGCTGTTCGAACGTTTCACTTCACTTCACCTTGCCCGTGCCTGTTCCCTTCTCTTTTGAAGACGAACTTTGCGAGACTGTTGTTTCAAGTTTTCCAGTTTTCCATTTTCGTAAACACAGATACGATATACTGTAGTTACTTTCTCTTATTGCGAGTAAAACTACAGGGCCACACGTGATCGATCCGGCCTTTGTTATTGGTTAAGCAGCGATAGGAACTGGGGACGAGGTCGTAGGCCAGACTGACTGACAGACTGACAGACGAACATTAAATTTCGAGATGGTGACACGCTTGGAGTCTCCGAATGATGCGATACTACTGCATTAGCATTGTGATTATTTCCCTCGCTTCGCTCGGGGATCAATAACAAAACTTACCCATAACGTTGATGTGAACACTTGCACTTCCAATTCCTGCACTGTTGTTAGCTTCACAAACGTAGAGTCCACTTTCTGTGACTTGAATCTGAAAATTACCAGAGCTGCTCCTTCTTAGTTCAATGCTGTTATAACTTAACTTGTAATGTGGAGCTGGGTTTCCATATGCAGTGCACCAGAAGTCAACAGTACTGTTCTTCAAGGTTGCACTGACATTTGCGCTTGTATGCAGGGATATGTTTTCTGGCGGATCTGAAATTTAAAACAAATCAAGTAAACCACATTCAAGGAATACCATTTTTAGCGAAGCAGAGTGCCTCCCGCATGTATTATTATACAGTACATGCTTCCTTTTCAAAACAAACAAATGCCTTCTCTTTGCTCTTTCTTGTAATCTTTTCTAACTAAAAGTTAAAATTACCATAATTTACACCGACTGTATATCATCTAAATGTCTGCTGTTTATTTCAAACAGTCGTATAGTTTTAGGCTTTCTAAACTAAGGGCCTAATTTTTGCACAGAAAATGTTGTGAATAGACAAACTTTAAGAATCAGTGAAAACATTAAGAAATGCGCAGAATTGTGTGGGGGTAGGGGTGAGGGTTATAACATTTTGCTGCTTTACAGGACTTTGCAGTATATTTTAGCACAAAAAGTATTTTTTACATCTTGAGTCATTCGGGTAGCATACGTTCAATGAAATTTGGACAACGGATCGCACAAGTTGAATGGTAAAGCAACTGCCACTAATATTTGAAATGCAGGTTGTAAAATATTGTGTATAAAAGTTACGGCAATCACAATCTGCAATCATGACTTCAGGAAAACCCGAAACGCCAGAGTACAGTATGCACTTCACTACCACATTGTATTTTATTGTCCAGAATAGACATACATGTAGTACCAAATACACTGAACTTAATTGACCTGAATGCAGTAGCAACTTCCAGTGTCTTGTCTTGTTTTGGTTTTGAAATCCAGGGTTATTCTCGTCTGTTGCAGCCTTACAAGCTTTATTCTGCAGCCGAAATAGTATTTGAAGTTTTCACTGTCACAAGGAGCAGTTTCTTATAAATGTCGTTCTGCTTATTATGTTCACTGTGATGAGCAGCCTATGAGAAGAAGCCAAAATGATGCAGAACCTGGTTTGAACCATTTGAACTGTCACTTGACGACTCTTCAGCTTCAGCTTCACAAATTCTACCGATAATTATTGAGTTACTAAAATCGGAATCTAAAAATTCCTTCAATCCAGAAAGCAGAAACGATCTACTTCATTAGTACAATGGAACCTTTACATTGCCAGACACCTCCATGAGGGGGACACTTCTCCTTGTCCCGAAATATTAGACGCTCACATTATCCTTCTACTGACCACCTCCGTTCAATGGACACCTCCATTCATGGGACACTTTTTCTTGTTCCGAGGGTGTCCCCTTAATGGAGGTTCCACTGTTGCTTACGAGAAATAAAAGCAGATAACATGTGATACATCGAGTATTAAAGGAAGGTAACTAATTTCCACTGGTTTGCCGTGGTGTGGATTCTTATTTACCACGATTTACGTCACCATGACGTGGTCAAAATGATGTGGACTCGCGAGGCGCTTTGCCGTCAGCAACATTGTCTGGACTCTTGGTTACCACGGTAAATCGACCAATCAGAAAGCGAGAAAGTAGTAAATGTGGTAAAAAATTTATTTCTATTTGTTCATATTTCTCAATAATACTATAAGTTCACGATAAAAATGTGTTCAATTGATGCATTTCATTTGATAAAAATCAAATTAAATTCCAAAGACGTCGAACATAATAAACAATTATTGGACGAGGTTGAGCAAAAGGCAGAGGCAAATAATTAATTTAAGAGACACTGGCAAGTCACGATATTTTGTGATACCCGAGTTCAATAATTGTGTATTATATTCGAGCGAGCTTGCATTTCACAAATTATTTGGCATATATAATATGTTGGGAAGCGCGCGTTGTAGCAAAAACGAACTGCCATGTTCACACAGGTTTGGCAAACTGCGCATGAGCAGAATATTATTTGCAGTTGACACGTCGAAAACAGTTAAGTGTCAACTGCAAATATACTCATTTGTAGGAAGTTATTTGCAGGTGACCTAGCAGTCTCTCGGCCAATCGAATGAGCGGCTGGGGACTGAGCCAAATTTAGACGTGACCGTACCGGGATTCAATTTAAAGTTGTAAACGTCTTCCAAAGAAGTTTGGGTTTTTCCAAAATAGGCTTTTTACGCAAAAAGTGACCTCTTTTCGCAGGGCATGAAATTAACAGTCAAATATCTGTTGTATTTTTCTGAAGATTTTAAAATGACCCTTCAAATAGCTTTATACCACTGACAAAAAAAACGGCACAGTGTAATATGAAGAAACAGGTTATGCCACAGAAATTGGCCGCAAAATTCTGCTGCCGCCGCAAGCCCCAGACAGAAATTCTGTGGCCTCACAATTCGCCGCAAGCCACAGAAATTCAGTGGCCTCACAATTCGTCGCAAACCACAGAAATTCTGTGGCCTCACAATTCGCCACAAGGGACAGAAATTCTGTGGCCTCAAAATTCGCCGCAGGCCACAGAAATTTTGTGGCCTCAAAATTCGCTGCAAGGGACAGAAATTCTGTGGCCTCAAAATTTGCCGCAAGGGAC
The DNA here is from genome assembly GCA_964036295.1 of Plumapathes pennacea. Classification (NCBI taxonomy): domain Eukaryota; kingdom Metazoa; phylum Cnidaria; class Anthozoa; order Antipatharia; family Myriopathidae; genus Plumapathes; species Plumapathes pennacea. The sequence continues at coordinate 1,596,824 of OZ038466.1, forward strand.
AGAAATTCTGTGGCCTCACAATTCGCCGCAAGGGACAGAAATTCTGTGGCATCGAAATTCGCCGCAAGGGACAGAAATTCTGTGGCCTCGAAATTCGCCGCAAGGGACAGAAATTCTGTGGCCTCAAAATTCGCCGCAAGGGACAGAAATTCTGTGGCGCAAAGTTCTGATAAATAACAAATGATACTCAAACTAAATCCCAAACTCTAGCATGTATTCAAATCAATAATATTCATAATATTCTTTTGGTCAGGGTTCGTTCGTTATCATTTTCAAATTAAATTTCGAAATTTTCACTGTTCTGAAATTTACCTATTGGCTGAGAAATGAAGTTAGCCATGCATTATTTGAAAATTTTCAGTCAACTGTTACTTAGAAGTTCATGACTGCTGTCTAAATTCAAGGTCTTTCAAGCCATTATACACACTCAAGGACAAGATAAGCGGTCAATTTCATTAACCCTGTTGGTTATGACTGAGATTGGCTCTCTTCTTCCAATGTACTCTCAACTTGACCCACATTCTCTTCATCTACATCTGCATGCAGCTGTTCTGCAACTCTTCTAAGTATATGCGGCCTATCATCCTTCTTAGCTGTGCTGAGCCACACAGCATTCCTTCTTGCTTTAGAGCAGCAACCAGGCATCCTTCTCCCCACTTTCTATGTCTCCTTCTCTTGACATGTATTTGACCAACCAAGAGAAGGCTTCTTGTGACAGCTGACCTCTGACGAAATATATATTACAGTAAGGAGAACTTGGCTTTTAATAGATTGCTCAGATAGTAGCTGATTAAACTGTGAACTGTCACTACATCACTGATATATTTTCTTCTTAGAAGGTCGGGAGAATCTGCATCTTGATCTTGGGAGTGAAAGGGTTAAACAGAGAACTTGGTTTAATTTGCTGGCTCACATAAAATCTGGTAGAACTGGCCAGTATTGCCGGTTACTACTCGCTCGAGTATTGTCAACATTTGAGCCATTTTCTTCTAGATTTCAAGGAGAATCTACATAGTATGCAAATTGAATATACTAGATGAAAGATTGTCGAATATAAACACTGGTATTTTGTGAACTCGTGAGTGAGGGTGTTTGCCAACCTGATGATATTAATACAACACTCAGCACTGAAATTTCGGCGATTGGCTGAACTTGCTTGTCTAGCTTATGAGAAAAATGAAGACCCGGAGAGAAAATAATAAAACGGCAGCATACCTCTGCTTTCCTTCTCCTCTGTTTCCGTTCGACGACAAACCCTTTTCTCTGTCCTTGCTCACAAATGTGGATTAAACGAGGTGCGGTATAGATGTAAACGGTCACACAGATGTGTTGTAGTGCAGCTTTTCTTAGGCTACAATTACCCGGCATCACGTTAAAGCAGGTCAGGGGTAAAGTTGTGAATGAATTTGAAAAGAAAAGACGTTTACTTTGTGGGTAACTGGTTTGTAATAACTGTCACAAGATGCTGCGGTATTCTTTTAGTGCTAATACCTGCTGCGGCTTCGGGTGTTATTGTTTTTTGTTGATCTTTTTTTCTTTCTTTTTTTTTTTTTTTATCTCTTTTCTTCTTCTCCAGCACTGAGGCAAGAAATCAAATATGATTTTGCTGCAGTGCAGAAATAATGCTGAAGACCTTTTTCTTTTTTATCCATTTCTTTGTTTGACTAAAACTGTCACAAGATCTTGCGGTATTCTTTTAAGCCAGCGGCTTCCGGCCCTTTTGTTCTTTTCTTTTTTCTTTCCTCAGACGCTCCAAGATTTGCAGCAGTAAAGATCATTTTTGGCCCATTGTTTTCACTCCTTTGATATTCGTTCATTTCGTTTTCTTGGAGACAACGCCTTATACCTAATTTTTGTGCAAAGGTTGACCCCACGCCGCCTCGATTAGCGGGCACTTCTGTCACTTTTGACCCCTCGCTGAGGCCGTCCGCTAATTTTAAAATAGTCAAACAAAGAAACAAACAAAGGTCTTCAGAAGTATTTCTGCACTGCAGCAAAATCATATTTGATTTCTCGCCTCAGTGCTGGAGAAGAAGAAAAGAGAAAAAAAAAAACAAACAAAATAACAGATCAACAAAAAACAATAACACCGGAAGCCGCAGCAGGTATTAGCACTAAAAGAATACCGCAGCATCTTGTGACAGTTATTACAAACCAGTTACCCACAAAGTAAACGTCTTTTCTTTTCAAATTTATTCACAACTTTACCCCTGACCTGCTATAACGTGATGCTGGGTAATTGTAGCCTAAGAAAAGCTGCACTACAACACATCTGTGTGACCGTTTACATCTATACCGCACCTCGTTTAATCCACATTTATGAGCAAGGACAGAGACAAAGGTTTGTCGTCGAACGGAAACATGTCAATTGCGACTGGTTTGCCGTCGAACGGAAACAGAGGAGAAGAAGGAAAGCAAAGGTATGCTGCCGTTTTATTATTTTCTCTCCGGGTCTTCATTTTTCTCATAAGCTAAACAAGCAAGTTCAGCCAATCGCCGAAATTTCAGTGCTGAGTGTTGTATTAATATCATCAGGTTGGCAAACACCGTCACTCACGAGTTCACAAAATACCAGTGTTTATATTCGACAATCTTTCATCTAGTAAATTCAATTTGCATACTATGTAGATTCTCCTTGAAATCTAGAAGAAAATGGCTCAAATGTTGACAATACTCGAGCGAGTAGTAACCGGCAATACTGGCCAGTTCTACCAGATTTTATGTGAGCCAGCAAATTAAACCAAGTTCTCTGTTTAACCCTTTCACTCCCAAGCTCAAGATGCAGATTCTCCCGACCTTCTAAGAAGAAAATATATCAGTGATGTAGTGACAGTTCACAGTTTAATCAGCTACTATCTGAGCAATCTATTAAAAGCCAAGTTCTCCTTACTGTAATATATATTTCGTCAGAGGTCAGCTGTCACAAGAAGCCTTTTCTTGGTTGGTCAGCTGTCATGTCAAGAGAAGGAGACATAGAAAGTGGGAAGAAGGATGCCTGGTTGCTGCTCTAAAGCAAGGAAGGAATGCTGTGTGGCTCAGCACAGCTAAGAAGGATGATAGGCCGCATATACTTAGAAGAGTTGCAGAACAGCTGCATGCAGATGTAGATGAAGAGAGTGTGGGTCAAGTTGAGAGTGCATTGGAAGAAGAGAGTCAATCTCAGTCATAACCAACAGGGTTCATGAAATTGACCGCTTATCTTGCAAAGTCCTTGAGTATGTATAATGGCTTGAAAGCCCTTGAATTTAGGCAGCAGTCATGAACTTCTAAGTAACAGTTGACTGAAAATTTTCAAATAATGCATGGCTAACTTCACTTCTCAGCCAATAGGTAAATTTCAGAACAGTGAAAATTTCGAAATTTAATTTGAAAATGATAACGAACGAACCCTGACCAAAAGAATATTATGAATATTATTGATTTGAATACATGCTAGAGTTTGGGATTTAGTTTGAGTATCATTTGTTATTTATCAGAACTTTGCGCCACAGAAATTCTGTCCCTTGTTGCGAATTTTGAGGCCACAGAATTTCTGTCCCTTGCGGCGAATTTTGAGGCCACAGAATTTCTGTTCCTTGTGGCGAATTTCGAAACCACAGAATTTCTGTCCCTTGCGGCGAATTGTGAGGCCACAGAATTTCTGTCCCTTGCGGCGAATTTCGAGGCCACAGAATTTCTGTGGCTTGCGGCTAATTTCGAGGCCACAGAATTTCTGTGGTTTGCGACGAATTTTGAGGCCACTGAATTTCTGTGGCTTGCGGCGAATTGTGAGGCCACTGAATTTCTGTGGTTTGCGGCGAATTTTGAGGCCACTGAATTTCTGTGGCTTGCGGCGAATTTTGAGGCCACTGAATTTCTGTGGCTTGCGGCGAATTGTGAGACCACAGAATTTCCGTGGCTTGCGGCGAATTGTGAGGCCACAGAATTTATGTGGCTTGGCTTGTGGCGAACTTTGAGGCCACGTAGCAAAATGTAATTTTTGAATGAGTGTATTGATTTTGTGATGTTTGCATTAAACCTTTTCCTGAAGCCTTAAAATGTCACGCGTGTCTTGGGTTGTTTTAGAAGAATAAAGAGGGGATAAAGGAGATGTCAGCGAAACTTTGAACGTTTGAACGTTTTCAACAAACCTGAACTCAGTTTAGAATGATTTTCACAGAAAAAATATGTTCGTCCGTGAAAGTAGTTTGTTTGAACTTAGGAAATAATACATTGCTCGAACCTTCGGAGAAAAACGAGTGATAAGATACCTCAAGATTTTGAAGAAAATGTCATTCCTCAAAATGTTGCCTCACCATAGTTTTCAAAAATATATTGGAATCCGCTAATCTCTTAACGTTTTGGTGAGAAACAATTTGTTTTTCCGTTTGATTATATGGTTTTATTTGAAGATTTTTGTTTTGGCAACGAAAAGCAGTTGATTTTAGCAGAGTCGTGCTCAAAAATCTCCTAAAATCCATCGATATTTGCGGAAATAGCTATTTTGGAAAAACCCAAACTTCTTTGGAAGACGTTTGTAGTAAATTTCATCTGAATTATTTAATGTCGACGACTGTCCGACTTGTAAACCTCAGACCTAATTGTGTTCTTATAGCAATTTTAAATTATTAAGGCCAAGCTACAGGTAATAAACAAATGTGGCACGATATAAGAGTTTCTGATTTTGCTCTTTTGAGAACCGTCACATTTGGTTTCAGTAACGTATTAAGCATTGAAGGAAATGATTACTAGTAAAATGTACTCACACTGAACGATCAGCCGTATTGTGCTTATAATCTGAGCTCCTACATCATCCTCCACTATACAGTCGATCTCCCCTGCGTCAGATCTTGACACATTTGTAATGATTAATGTCGCCTCCTCGGTCTCGCTGATCGTAAAACGAGGCCTGAATTTAGCCTTCACGGAATAACTTGAGGGTGGAATTATCCTTCCTATTGTCAGTCTACTATCCGTCTGAATCCACTGCACTAAGTCGAGTGTACCACCATCCAGGTTATAATCCCACTTTAGAGAGACATTATTTCCTTCGACAGCCGTTGTTGGGTTAAGTGGTTCCTGGTCCCATCTTAGTGCACTTTCTGCTAATAACGAGGAAGGTATAAATCTATAATCACTCCCTATTCGTTCAAAGAACAATGAAAAACATGATTGGGAACGGCAAAAGAACGTCTCCCGGCATCCTACATTATCGCTAAGTACTGTCTATTTAAACCATAACAGCTATCAAGTGTGCGCAGTGTTTTGCTAATTTATTAAAGCGAAGCTACGAGCGATCGATACCGAACGAGTGAAACTACGATTGGGCAGTCTGAAAGGCTAGTGATTCAAGAAGTGCATGAATTACAGTCAAACCTGTATTAGGCGGACACCCTTGGGGAATTGTGAAGTGTCCGCTCGCAAGGTGTACGCTTATACAGGTAGACTTTGCAGTATCTTTCTGGGGAATAGATTTATGGTACTTGGACACTGTCCGCGCTTTACACAGGGTGTCCGCTAAAATACAGGTAACTGTATTATAATCGCTAATTGCCACAGGGACACAACACATATATTTGGTGTTAATCCACAAAACTCTCCAATTACTCACGTCTGTTAGACCTTTCATTGTAGAGCCCGTCTACCTTGGGGTGGACTTAGGGGCGGAAGATTTGGTTATGTAAATACTGGTATTTATTATTATTATTCACGATTTCGATTGCTTCAATTGTTTTGTCAGTCAGGAAGGGGGAAGAAGGTCGGGGGACCATGGGGCATGCTCACCCGGAAGATGTTTGTTATGTCTAAAATGTCATTTCCTAGCTTCCTTCTTGTGAATGAAAATCGGCTTAAGCTTGCTAACGATAAAATGTTATTTTTATGCCTAATTACTGCAACCTTACATCTATAAACTGTGTGCTTCGTAAATACGGGAGCGCTGTATGCCGCTGGGGGTTCCGACGTTGAACTGCGTTGACAACATATGTTGCAGTGGATTAGGATATGACTCGCTTCCTGCCTTGATGTTTACTTAGCACAATTCAAAGCATCTACCAGCTTAGAAATGCTTCCATGCAGCTCTATTCTATGACAGATTTTGCCATTTCTGTATACCTTTGAAATATTTATGGATAAGCCGTGGAGGACAATTGAATAAGTTGGGCAAGTGTATGGTATTAACTACTCGATTGCTATCAGTGTATGCCCATGTCAACATGGCCACCAAATTAACATCGCAGTTTGTATGCGGAAATATGGCATATGATCCGCTTCCCGGTACTGATCACATCTATGACAGTGGTATCCGATTGGCCTTCTATGGATTTTAAAGTATACACACCTCCTGAAACAGCAAAGAAAAGCCAGATAACGAGGTTGAGATACCGATCGTCTCTTGTTGCTTTCGTTTTGTTGTGCATAATTGCGTGACCGTCAGTTAATTGACAAGACTAAATGTATTACTCTGGAAGAAAAGACGAGGAACGAGGAATTGTGGACTTTCAATGATACATGGTGTTTGGCTAAGTCAAAGAATCCGGCAAATCATACGGAACTTCCGTTTTTTGGTTTCAATGTGAATGCATTTGTCAATTCAGATTCTGGACCGAGCCCCTGTCAATATTAATCACTGCATTGCTGATTATTGGAGCACGTGTCAGACAAATCCGGTACAACATACGCCACGTCGGAACGAGCATATAGACAGAGAATGACAGTGAAAGTGACACTCACAGTTTAGCAACTAACCGTGACTGTGTACGTTATAAGAACGGGGTAAGTAACAATGGTTAGCTATCCGCATCAGTATTGAAGCGCTGTGCCGAGTTGGTCAAGTACATCATTTATAAAAATGCACTTGTATATGCCAACTGTGGTCAGTGACCCTCGCAGTTATCTGAACAGCGGGAAAAATCCGAGCTTTAATGGGGATCCACGGACGGATAATCTTTGCGATACCTGTGCGACGCTCTACAATGTCACAATGTTAGGAATGATATGCTGTGAAAGTATTAAATTAATACTTTATTATTTACGACAATCAAGCATTACGCATTAGGACACCTGTGTGACTAGGCCGTGTTCGGTGAAAAGGGTTAACAAAACAAGCAAAAAGCAACAACAACAAAACAAAAAAGAACGACAACGGCAAACAATTACAGGTACACAATTTATAATTTACAATCGTATGGACATTATAATCTAACAAAGCTTGTAAGAAATGTTACAGGTCTCAAAAATGCATGCAACAGTACTTTTTACAATAACACGTCAGTTTCTCGCTTTGTGATTGGCTAATTTTCATCATCAATAAGATGACAGACACATAAAATCGAGTGCTGACGACAGTGATTTGGACGAAAAAGGTGAATTCAGCTTCGATTTTACCTCAATTCTTGCAAAGCGACATTCGGCAACTGAAGTAGAGAACCAGAAGTGTTCAGAGGCGAATTTCCTTGAGCTTTGTCTTGCTCTAGTTTGATTTCTTTCCAGCTAGTCTTTGACAGAATTTTATTTTGCACGCGCAAAATGCTCACGTCAAACTGTCACTTTTTGGCGAATGAAATGTCTTGAATTTTAACCTCGACCAATTTTAGAAAGCGAGAAAAGTTGTTGACAACAGTTCGGTCAAATCGAACAAAGTCCAGTTTCTTGCGTGTTTTCCCCGCTTGCTCGCTTGAGTTTGTTATTGTAAAAAACAAATTGACGTCAGTTTTTTGTATCTGTCCTCTTATTGATGATGAAACGCGTCATGACATTGTCAAAAAGCTGTGGATCCACTCAGCGAAGCGCCTCGTGGGTCCACATAAAAAACTGACATCAATTTGTTAATTTGGATTAAAGTGCATTTGAGTAGCGTGTGGGAAAAGTGATCCGACTTGTCAATTCCGACAGTTGATTCCCAGCTCGTCTCACGCGGATGGCCCTGGCGGACAACGTTCTCAACCTTCGTACCCAGGATCCCTCGCGTGAGAAGCATCCGGGACCCAACATTCGGAACCAGGAAGTGCAGTGTTTGCAGGTTTCTCTTGGATTCAGTTTTGCGAAGAGAATTTGGGATGCAGAATGTGCATTCGTTATATTTTGTTGTGCTGTTATTTTTCGCTGGCAGGTACCAGTGTTTAGCATATACAAGTGTATTGAACGATTCGATGCATTTTCTTTGTGATCCTTTTTACATATGTTTGGCTGTCGCTGTATTGCAGAAAGTGCACTAAGATGGGACCAGGAACCACTTAACCCAACAACGGCTGTCGAAGGAAATAATGTCTCTCTGAAGTGGGATTATAACCTGGATGGTGGTACACTCGACCAAGTGCAGTGGATTCAGACCGAGAGTAGACTGACAATAGGAAGAATAATTCCACCCTCAAGTTATTCCGTGAAGGCTAAATTCAGGCCTCGTTTTACGATCAGCGAGACCGAGGAGGCGACACTAATCATTACAAATGTGTCAAGATCCGACGCAGGGGAGATCGACTGTAAAGTGGAGGATGATGTGGGAGAAATTATAAGCACGATACGGCTGATCGTTCTTTGTAAGTACATATTATTTTCAATGCTTATGCTGTAATAGCTGGTACTGTAAGTCACTAATACTGGTAAATTCACGACAAACGGTATCTTTATGTTTGCTTGATTTCTAGTTTTAATGAAATACGACCCTGGTTTAGTGATTTATACAGGCTGTACGTTGTCACATCACATATCTTATTACCGTAGTTTGGCCTTAATAATCATGAATTGCTAAGCACTCTTTCGAATAGTCGTCAAAATTAATTCAGACGATTATTTTATCGACGTAATGGGAAAAAAATTAATCAGCATGGGAGAGGAATTTTTATCATAGCCAGATGAATTACCATGGATACCACATCTGAAGTACCTAATTTTTAAGTTTGGACTTTTCATTTGAGAAATATGAATAACTAGAAATAAATTCTTTCTTTAATTAATATTATTGTACTCAAATATGTATCACATGTTTTCACTGTTGCTTCAATTTCTTGTAAAGTACTCAAGAAGTAGATCACTGCTTCCTGGATTGAAGGGAGATCATTAGATTCAGATTTTAGTAACTCAATAAGTGTCGGTAGAACTTGTGAAGCGCGCTGAAGCTGAAAAGTCGTCAAGTGACAGCTCAAATGAATCAAACCAGGTTGTTCAAAGCATATGATTTGGTTACCCAGCTGCCGAAAACCTAAAATAGTTATTTTGAAAGTCAAGTTTAGTTGTGTCACTTCTTCTGACAAACTTTCAATCCACCAAAGTTGAAACAAGATACTTCACTCTATGGAAACCTTGAGAATTCTGTTCACAGTCATTATATTATTAATATTAAGCTATTGATCAGAAGAAAGTCACCATCATCTTAGACTTAAGCAAAGCCTTTGACAGCATCCATCGTGAAATTCTATTTCAAAAGCTTCATCAGCTGGGTGTGGCCCCTGATACCCTGCAATGGTTTGTAAGTAATTTGTCAGGAAGAATACAGCATGTATGTATCAACAACTCCCTGTCCAGTCCTCTCATGGTAAAGCACAGCTTGCCCCAAGGCTGCATACGTGGTTCACTATTATTTAACATTTATATCAATCACTGTACTTGTGAAAGCAGCAAACTCTAAGCTATATCTCTCCTTTTGCGAAAAGGACACCGCCAAAAGCCTGGATGATCCCCGAGCGAAGCGAGGGTAATAATCACGATGCTAATGCAGCATAGTTGCCTTATTTGAAGACTCCAAGCATGTCGCCATCTCGAAATTTAATGTCCGTGTGTGTGGTACGACTTTTTAGGCCAGGTGCCTAAAGGCAATGATGTAATAATTATCGATTAGTGTCTCCGCCAGTGTTTTTACTGACATTCGGAAGTAAAAAAGATTTGAACAAAGCAATAATTGTACGTAACTGCATTCACGAAAATGAATTTGAAAACTGGAAAACTTGAAACAAAATGGTTTTGTGTTAAACTCAGATACTTATTCAGAAAGGACAAGCAACAAAGGTTAGTCAGTGGAAATCAAACAATCACCGTGACAAATATATTCTACCCGTATCTTGTAACTCGATCACTTCAAGAATGTATTAGAATCTGTGTGCTGATCATTTTCCCTCAAAGTATTGTTTTAATATGCTTCGGTCGCCAGTTTCGGCTGCCGTATTTGCTCAGAGCAATTGGAACTTGGAATCTTGAATGATTTAGTCAGATGTCTTATTTTTTCTTTCAAGACTAAAACACTGTAACAAAATGCTGTAATCTGACATGTGGTGATTGCAACAAGAATCGTTCACAAGCCCTAGAATTATGACTAGGTCTGAAGCCTGTGTATAACTTGAAATAAACCATTCAAGTTTTGCTTTGATTCTGGGAGAAATCATGCTGTTTTGAGTGGATTCACATACAAAGCAATTTGAGCTCATTAAATATGCATGCCTGAGTCTGGAGCATGCAGTCCAGAGTAAAAACAAATCACACAGGAAGCCTATTTAATTGTACTGCCCATGAATTCAAAATTGGAAAATCAGTGTTCCTTTTTTTCCCGTACTACGACGGCTGACCAACTTCAAAATTTGAGTATTAAATTTTGAGAACGTGCTTGGCAGACTGTATGAATTAATTTGACGTGCGGACCATGGGAAATACGTACTTCATCACGCAATCGACTCTTTTTTCCTTCCTTTGCATGTAGCACTTGACTTCGAAGAAAAGATTGAGTTAACATTTCGGTAAAACAAAGGCTATTCTTGTTGGGAGTACCAAAAGTAAAAGTCCCATCAATGACAGAGCAAGGGGGTATCTGCGATTATCGTATTTCTAGTTTAAGATGTGACCCAATGAGCATTGCAGCTTGGTGCGTTGTGCAAATCATTTTTTGATAAAACCCAGAGAAAGCTAAATTTCTGATATTTGGATCTCGCCAAATGCTTAATAAGTAGGACTACTGAACTTCCACCAATCATGTTCCTTGAAAAAGAACTCTCGACTCCACAGTAGACTTGGCAAAAGACCCAGTTGTTCTTGAAAGTCAACTCACATTTACACATCAATTCTATAGTAATACATACTATGTAATTGTATGTACAGTGTAGTGTACATGTAGTAGTTGTTTGCTTGATGTTTTGGTTCCCTCACCCAGTTCTGCTGGAATCAGAATCAAACAACAGTTAAAACCAATGCCAGCAAATTTCACTGGTTGGTCAGTACAATATTAGTCAACTGATGTTTCTCTTGTCACATTTTTGAGTAATGAGCCTCAATTTTGGTATTTCAAGAGAATGTGAAACATTTGCTCTGCTCTCTTTTGTGTGTTTGTCAAACATAATGTTCAAAGACCAATGCGTACTGCACAGCCCCACGTGATTGACACATTTCGTCAATCTATTTTCAATGTACCATAAGCTTACTTTTTAATAATAATAATAATAATAATAATAATAATAATTATTATTATTATTATTATTATTATTATGTTTATTAGTTAAGTTAGATTTATTTGGTTTAGAACGTGTTAGCTAATTGTTCTGTGCATGTTTTGTCCACTGATTTATGGTTTAACATTGTACTTAGTTTTCTTAGGTTTATTGTGTGACTTTTGATCTCAAACTGAGTTGATTGTCTCATTAGTCTAGCATTACGTTTCTTGTTTATTAGTAGATAGTTTAGTTTAATTTTGTTGTTTGTAATTTATTTCCTTTAGTTGCTTTCACCCTTTTTTCCTTTTGTTCTTTTGATTTAATAAATTGTTCAGATCGGAATTTGTCTGTTGCTTCTATGACAACACGAACCTCGACCCGGTCACACTTGTTTTCTTTTGCTTCCATGCAAATTTTAGAACGAAGGTATACACACTAACAAGAAGCATGTATATACATCATATCAATTGCTATGATTTGTAGTTGTACTTTTTGGTGTGTAGATTCAGTTTATATTATTTCTCGTTAATAACATAGATGCACAGATCAAAGAACATCTTTGCGTAAGCAGTTTACAAGGAAGCAATTCCATGACATCGTCCATTATCTATCGGTGTTAAACTTAAAGTAAAATTTCAGGCATTTTTGCTGATTTTTGTTGTTGCTGAAATAAAAAATAAATGAGAAACAAACAAAAGAGAAACAAAAACAGTGTTACTTACAGTACTGGCGTAATGACAGTTCGTGAAGATGCTTGTCGAAGGATACATTTGAATTACTGTACAAGTCCATATATAAAAGACTGAATGTAAAACTTTCATTAGCCCTAGAGCTGATTTTTTAAGATCGGTGGTCAGTGCTAAACAATCATGTTATGCAGCTTTCTTTTCGCTTCTATTTAAATTGACGGCCTTAGAACGCTAAAAACCTGCGTAAATGTTCCATCATCAATTTCCATCATCAGTGGTATCTCAGAATTGCCGTGTAAAATTTGGAGATATGGTGTGTCCAAATGTGGGAACTATGGCGATTAATATGTGCATAACCTTGCTTCCGGCATAACCGTACTAATGCTTCTTTGTGGCTGCCATAAATGCTAATGCATTCAGTTTATGTGCATCTATATTATTACGACGAGAAATTACTGGGCATGCGCATGGGGTTGATATGTCCTTGTCATGCATGTATAATCGGATTAACTTTACATATTATCCTTCCAATAGCCTTATTATGTATTTAATATAGTTATCTGATTCATTTTTTAACGTTTTGAACAGTTAATGATGGAGGGTTCTATGTATTAGTTTGGCAAGCAGTTGTTTATTTGTCCCTTGACTCAGAATAAATGCTTCTATGATTTGAATAAATGCTTCTATGATTTCTGCTTCTATGATTTGTCAAACCGTTGGGTAACACTTATATTTAACTACTGTTTTACAGATGACCCCGAGAATACAAGTTTTACAGTCGATCATGCAAATACAAGTGCTGTTATACTTGGTACTGTTGTTAACTTCACGTGCTCTGCAAAGGCCAGTCCTCCTCCGCATGAGTTCAAGTTATTCAACAGTGATACTGAGATTCTAAATAACAGCAACGGCTACTTTACATTAAACGTTACGCAAAGTCGATCTTACTCTTGTGAAGCTGTGAACAAAGTTGGTCGCGAGCAGTCCAAGGAAGTGAATATCACTGTCGTTGGTAAGTTCGTTAACAGATTACTGGTTACGAGTGATTTTTAGTTATCAAAAGGAAGCAAGAAATTTCAACTGTCATAAGGTTTTCGGGTACATGCCGCAGTCTCTGCTCAGTTTTCTGCTCTAACTCTGTGCATCAAATTTGTTTGCAGTCGCACCTGCTATTACTGAGTGTCCAGGATCTAAAGAAGTAAGAAAAGGCTCAAATTTAACTCTGTTCTGCGATGCAACTGGGGATCCTAAGCCGTCATTATGGTGGACTAGGAATAGTAATCCATCGGTATTGCCTGGAGGAGCGAGTTATACTGAGATTCAAGTCCAAAGACCAATTAACTCTGATGACATTATCAAGTTCACCTGCACAGCGTCAAATGGCTATGGATACCCCATTTATAGAACTTGTAATTCTACTGTCACAGTTACTTGTAAGTATTGCAACCAGCCAGCCAAACAAAAAAGCATTTTACACTTTTAGCTGTTTTTGTTTGCTTTTGTTTTGTTTTTGTTTATTCCATAATAACATCAGCATGTAACATGTACTATAGCCTGTACTAGTACTTCGATTTTTAGGAGAATGAGGCGAGACATACGTTACTGTCACAAAGTGCCAGTTCTTCCTTCTGTGTCAACCTCTATGAGTTATTGATATTGATTTTTGGGCCCCGTAATTAAATAGATTTCTTGTAGCCCTGGCGCTGATAGGACTCAATCCTGAGACTTTTATTCTTCTTGATCACTTGGTCTGTGTGTTCTAACCTTACTTTAGGAAAGGCATATATTATCACCATTATTTTAGCAGATTATCAGTTTTATTTAGCCTAACGTTATGTCTCTTTGTTTCTTCTTAGACGAACCAGAGGACATTGGTTGTTGGACAAACCCCAAAGTGGTTGAGAAAGGAAAACAGAACATAACATTTTACTTCTCCGCTGAATCAAGGCCACAAGAATGCAATGTTTCCTTGACTCAAAAACAAGATGATCAAGTTCTCGTGACAACAAAGTTGACGTGCAATGGTTCATCATCAAGCCTGCATAACGTGTCTACTGACGACTTGAAAGGTGGTGTACACGTGTTTTCTTGTTCACCACAAAACAGAGTGGGAAAGGGAGTGGAGACACTCGTAAACGTCACTGTCCAAGGTACGTTGTTTTTAATTCAGGGCGCACGTGGATTGTAGCTTGTATGACTGTAACGTATCACTATTAAGTTTTTTTTTTTGTTTGTCAAATTTGCGCTCGCTTTGGCACTAGACATAACTATAGGAAGTGGAACCTTCAGGTCGCTCTTTGATGTTCTTACTTTTAGTGCATTCCTGGCGTATGAATTAATGTGCAACCACTTCCTCCATTAAAATTTTAATCACGGTCTAAATATTGTTTGCAATTGTGTGAATATGGTAGCATAAAATGCACAAAATTGCCTCTATTTGACAGTAAAAAGTCAAACCGCAATGCTCGACTACTATAGTGTTAACAGTTGCTTGAGCCAGGAAAAAAAAAATTTTTTTCCTGAAAATCCCAGCTATATATCTGCACTCAACTCTTCATGTAGTTCCAACCCAGATCAAGCTCTGATCTAATTTGACTGAATTTAGAATTGATTGAATTTTCGAAATGAAACTGTCAGACAATCTGACCATCGGCCTAACGTGAGATATTGGATATTCTCATTGAGAGGAAACGTTAGCTCTTTATCTCACCTGTGACCTTGGTGTACACATTTAGGCAGTCCGCTGTAGATCATTTCTGAAATTTGTTCTTAATTTTCCTTTTTAGTCCCTGCAGAGGTGATCAAGGCTTCAGCGATAAAGAATGAAGTTGTGGAAGGGTTTAAAGTGTATCTGTATTGCAAAGTCGAGGGTTATCCTCCTCCGAACATGATGTGGATCGCACCAAATGGAACTGTTGTACAGAATGGAGCAAGTCTTAACTTCACCATACACCAAAATGATACTGGAACATATCGATGCAACGCAACAAATTTACTGAAATCTGACTCACAAACAGTAACAGTTAACGTGTTTTGTAAGTACAAAATTTTGTAAATTACAATCCTTCAACATTTTTTCTGTCTATATCCCATGAGAAACGTTGCTGTACCAGTAACGTATTTACAACTCACAGATGTGCGTCATTTTTTGTCTCATTAAAGGTCGGGGAATAACAGCATTTCTTTTCGTAATGACATTTGTGTTTTTATTATTTGCGCAGATAAGCCGGAAAACACCCAGTGCCGAACAATCAACAGCACATTTCAGAAAGGAAAAGACAATGTGACATTTTACTTCTCTGCTGAATCACGCCCAGTGGAGTGTAATGTTTCGTTGGTTAGAAATGGAAGCGAGCAACACGTCCTCGTAAACGGGGCCTGCAGTGGTTCACTGACAAAGCTGGGCACTGTGTCGACTGACAACTTGAAAGGTGGTGTTCACACGTTCACTTGTTCACCCAAAAACAGAGCTGGCCGTGGAACAGAAGCTTCTGTGGACGTCACGATAACAGGTAATATCAGTCTCATGACACTTGCTGTGCTCTTCGTGTATCGTATAGTGACTTAAGGTGATGTTACACGAGACGATTTTTAACGACGATTTTTAGCGCAACAATGTTGCGCAAAAAATTGTCATAGTGTAACATGGCGCGCCGGACGATTTTTAGCGCAATCTTCGTTGTGGCAACATGTTAAAAGTTTTTGAATGGCCTTCAAACGCATGCAACAATGTTGCTTGAATTTTGTTGGAGTTGCTTCGTGTAACACCCTCGCAGTCGATTTTTCGTGCAACACTGACGTCACAGGACTTATTGACGCCCTCATTATTGTGTTAAACCTCTGTATTTATGTGGCGACTCGGCCGACCAGCTCGTCGAACTTGTTTTTTGCCATCAGGAAATATATTGAGCGAAAGTTCATCTTTTACGTTTAATTCTCTGGCTAACTGGTGATAAACCCCCTTTTCTTCTCTCCTCTTCACCATTCCCTCGTCCAAACAATTCTTTTTCATGTTTGCGTCTGGTAATCTTCAAAACTATCAATTAATTACAACATTCACACAAAGTTATGCTTTTGGTAAAGGCTGTCATGTTTTTGGAGAAGGAGCCTGGGCGCTAGCTGGATGTTGCGCGAAAAATTGTCTCGTGTAACATGCCGTTGCCGCCAACAATGTTGCGCTAAAAGTTGTCTTGTGTAGCATGCATTAAAAATCGTCGTTAAAAATTGTCTCGTGTAACACCACCTTTAAGCTCCGGTCGCACTCGTAACCGTAACGATATTAATATCGTCATTTGCATAATTTGAAGTGCAAACAACTCTTGTCACCAGAAGTTTATGTCAGCAAGTTACTACCAAACATTAAAGAAGCCGTCGTATTGCTCTCGATGCTGAGTTATTCGCTCGACTAAACTTCCTAGTGCGACCGGCCCCTTTGTACCACAATTTCACACGCACGTGCGCACACACACCCGCATGCATTAGAGTGCACACGCTAGAGCGCGCGTATCGACAACTGTTCTGTCCATAATCGCACCCTGGATTGATTTATTATCTTGACATTTTGCTTTCAGTCCCTGCAAAAGTGATCAGCGTTTATGCAAAGCACACTGAAGTTGAAGAAGGCTCCACTGCGTATCTTTATTGTGCAGTTGAGGGTTACCCTCCTCCGCACGTGACTTGGGTCGCACCCAATGGAGATGTTATACAGAACGGGACAAATGCTAACTTCATGGTGAACAGAAATGATACTGGAACATATCGGTGCAACGCTACGAATTCACTTGGATCTGACTCAAAATCAGTAGAACTTATGGTTTTATGTAAGTACATCGATAACATATTGCTTATGTGCTTCTCTGTTCATTGATAAAGGGTAACACCGCTTCACTGCTGACGTACTCCGACGATGGAGTAATGCTCGAAGCATCAACTTAAGCCATCTTTACGGCATTAAGATTAGCTACATCCACCATTTTTTGTATAAGTTTATCTCTAATCGACGCTGACTAACAATAGTTCTCAGAGGGATTGGCATTCTATCGTAAAACTGTTTCATTTCGGTTTTATAATGCTAGTGTTATTGTTGTATAGATAAACCAGTAGAGACCAAATGTCGAACACAGAGCAACTCCAGCACGTTTGAGAAAGGAAAAGACAACGTGACGTTTTACTTCTCTGCTGAGTCCCGGCCACAGGAGTGTAATGTTTCATTATTTAAAGATGGAATTGAAGAACATGTCCTGATAAATGGGGCCTGCAGTGGTTCACTGACAAAGCTGCACACTGTGTCAACTGACAACTTAAAAGGTGGTGACCACGGGTTTACTTGTTCGGCTGAAAACAGAGTTGGCCGTGGAATGGAAGTTTCTGTAAGCATCACAATTACAGGTAACTGTCAGTTATCATGCTGTACTGTTCCTTTATCGCATACATACTTTTTTCTTTATTTTGGTTTGAAAAGTTTCTAAACCGCTTGTAGTAATGGGCGATTTTAAAGACAAGTACAGTGACCACGCTCATGTAGTACCACAATTTCACACACGCGCACATTCATGCAGTCAATAGAGTGCACACAAGAAACATCTTCCAATCTATTTTGTCTTTTTCCAAAATAGCTTTTTTACACATATTTGCCCTGTTTTAGCAGCATTTTATTTTTTAAGGGAAAAAAGCATTGGTTTTAGCGGACAATCCTGGGAAGTTTCTTAAAATGGATGAATCTCACTAAGTACAATCTTATGTCCGCTAAATTCTGCAAGCCTTGGCTAGGAAAATCAGGCTACAGAAATTCTGCAGCCTCAGGCTGGAACACAGGCCGCAGAAATTCTGCAGCCTCAGGCTGGAACACAGACTGCAGAAATTCTGCAGCCTCAGGCTGGAACATAGGCTGCAGAAATTCTGCAGCCTCAGGCTAGAACACTGGTCGCAGAAATTCTGCGACCTCAGGCTGGAACATAGGCTGCAGAAATTCTGCAGCCTCAGGCTGGAACATAGGCCGCAGAAATTCTGCAGCCTCAGGCTAGATCACTGGTCGCAGAAATTCTGCAGCCTCAAGCTAAAACACTGGTCGCAGAAATTCTGCGACCTCAGGCTGGAATACAGGTGCAGAAATTCTGCAGCCTCAAGCTGGAACACTACAAAGAAAATGGGTATGCCAGTACACAGGTACACAAATACATTGGGGAAACATGATTGTAGTGTAGCAAAGGCACTTATTTTATTGCAAACAATATGATGAAATCGCAATATATTACATTAAACAGGATTCAGAGCAACTGCAGAATGCCCTGCCACTTCAGGAATTTATATATATTCTTTTGTCTTATTAATATATTCTTTTAACCCTTTCACTCCCAAGAGTGACCAACTTCGATTTTCTCCTTCAGTTTCTCCCCAGAAACATGATACAGTAGGGAGAACTTGGCTTTTGATAGTTAGCTAAGATAAAAGGTGATTAAATTATCAATTCTCACTACATCACTCATACATTTTCTTTTTGAGCTTGGGAGTGAAAGGGTTAAAGAACGAGGCATTCAAACAATAGTGGCCAGAAGTGGCAGGGTATTCTGCATGTAAGCTAATACGACGCCTGAAACAAGGCAGAACTTCAGTCGTTTTACCCGACTGGCCCAGGCGCACAAAACGACGCCGTCGAACTTTATACAAATCTGACGAACTTAATTAAATTCAAACGTCAAACTAGAGTGTTTTCACTTGACGTCATCAAAAAGCTATCTCAGAAGTTACGCACCCCACACGCCTGATACACTGACATTTTCAAACATGTAATGAATTAAGTATCACTGCGAAAATCTGGGTCGATACAAAGTTTCTATCGGGAACTATGGACGTTTGAACACCGTGACAACAAAGCCGTGTGTCACGCTTCGTGGCCGCCTAAAGTCGATGCTTGTGGTCTGAATTATAAAGTTTTTCTTCCCAAAACATGTTAAATTACACTGCTAAGAATTTAGAGTAAAACAAAATCAAACTGAGTCACAAATCAGCTTCGAAACCTGGCGATAGGGTCTCAATCCACTAGCATTTGGCCTTCATTTCACGACACATCAGAGCAAAGTACGCAAATGTAAATATTATATACCTTCTTCTTCTCATTTATATCGCTCTGTTACACTGTTTGTGTCCGGTTGCCAGTTGCCATATAGACTTTCAATCGATGATGTGATGGAAACTGCCGCTTGCGTTTCAAAGCGATCCAGCTCAATTGTTTGGACGACATCTTGGCCGGTCGTCTTCTCAGTCTCATGATCGTCAGGCCCATCTTAACTCGCTTGTGTTTATACCATTCGTTGCCATTTAAAAAATATGCTTCGCCGTTCCTTACTCTCAAAATACAACTCAAAGCACCTTTGGCGGAATGGACTTCACTCTCGTTGCACGTGATTATTCAGTTTATTGAACTTTGGATGCTGTGCACTGATCAGCCAATCACATATCTTCGACACCTCCAAACATTGTTCCTTCACACGTCAAATCTGACAGCCGACAGGAAACCAAAGCCAGGCCGGATGAATCGGCCATGCGTTTGTTTGTTGATTACTGACGGGGGGCTGTTGCCAAAATGGGGACGGGGACGCGGGGACGTGACCTTGGGGACGTGACCTTCAAAACAAAAACCCTTCTAACTCTCTTAGTTTTTCTCCTATCGGCTTGAAACTTTCACACAGAACAGAGAATTCGATTTACTCGAAGCGCTCATAAAATTCAAGGCGTCTCCTGAGCGGACGGGACAATCCGCGGATTGCAGGTTGACATGTTTATGTGCAGATTAAATTTGTAGGTCAAATATGCAGGTTAAATATGCAGGTTAAATTTAAAGGTCAAATTTAAAGGTTAAAATAAAAGTCCAATTAGTTGAAATACCTTCAATGCCAGCCTTAATAAAATCGTATTTCGCTCACGTTCGATGCACTTTTTTCGTGCTATTCGATTGGAGGTCAGTGCGATGCGATTTGGAGCACGCGTGAAAGCTACCGACGGTTTCGTGGCTATCTCGGTATTACTTGAAGTGGCTTTTTAGGTTTATTCACGTTTTTGACCGTTTTGCGGGCCGTAGAAAGGATTTTCGGGTTTTGCCGCCATGTTTGGAGCAACAAATCATACGTGAGGGGTACCCCGGGGCAGAGCAAAGGGCTGCCCCGGGGTACCCCCCACGTACGATTTCTTGCTCTAAACATGGCGGCAAAACCCGAAATCCTTTCTACGGCCCGCAAAACGGTCAAAAACGTGAATAAACCTAAAAAGCCACTTCAAGTCATACAGAGATAGCCACGAGACCGTCGGTAGCTTTCACGCGTGCTCCAAGTCGCATCGAACGTGAGCGAAATACGATTTTATTAAGGCTGGCATTGAAGGTATTTCAACTAATTGGACTTTTATTTTAACCTGCAAATTTGATCTGCAAATTTAACCTGCAAATTTAACCTGCATATTTGACCCGCAAATTTAATCTGCAGATAAGCATGTCAACCTGCAATCCGCGGATTGTCCCGTCCGTTCATGAGACGCCTTGAATTTTATGAGCGCTTCGAATAAATCGAATTCTCTGTTCTGTGTGAAAGTTTTAAGCCAATAGGAGAAAAACTAAGGGAGTTAGAAGGGTTTTTGTTTTGAAGGTCACGTCCCCGCGTCCCCAAGGTCACGTCCCCACGTCCCCAAGGTCACGTCCCCGCGTCCCCGTCCCCACGTCCCCACGTCCCCGCGTCCCCGTCCCCATTTTGGCAACAGCCCTGACGGGGCGGTTTGCGCGAATTTCGTGAAGAGTTCCAATGCCTTCGGTCTTGCCAGTACAGTCCGAATTTGCATGAAGTTTTCTGCGCCGTTAAAGGCAACATGGACAGGAAAGATCCCGGTAAGAAATGCAACTGCTGAAGATTGGGCTTGATGGGATCAACAGCCTACACTGGTCGACTTCAGGTATGTTTCCGCCCTGATATCTTTTTAGAGATATATAACGCGCTGTTTTCGACGGCTTTATAATTAGACTGTATAAAACTTCGAATGGCGACTGACATGTAGCGAAATGTTCTTTGCGTTCATGTAGCCTGACACAATAAACTCATCTAAACACGCGGGCAGTTAGGAGAGTGTTTAGATGAGGCTATAATACTCTTGAAATTGTTATATATTTCTTTTATAAAATTAGACTGGCATTACCAGTGAGCTCGCGGCATGAGTTGGGTCGAGACCAGAATAAACTAAAATCCAGCAAGAAAAGATGAGTAATGCGTGACTCTGGCACAATCGATTTTGACAGTTTGACTCTAATCAGAGGCCACAATTAATCCAGCCTTCGCTTCAATACTTATCTGTTTCTATCTTTTAACTGAATGCGTTTCTTCTATCAGGCTTTCGAGTATTCGTGCTCTGGGGACAAATATAAAATTGAAGACGAGGCTTGTTTACAATATTATTGCGGTTTTGTTCACAGCATGATCAGTCCATTTGCGACTGCAAACTCGATGCTCAGAACTATTTCGGTGTATTTTTCATATCTAGTATACAGTGACAATTCCAAAACAAAGGCTACATGATCGAATGGAAGAAACATTTCAACAGGCAATGTACGATAAGCAAAAGCATTTTATGAGGCAACAGATGTCATGTACAGTGCCAATAAAGGGCACCCCAATAAAGCAGAAATCGTCACTGTTTTACGGCTAAAGCTAATCGTAGCTTTGATTTCCGTGTTTGGCCTGGTATCTTTACCCAGAAGTATTTCGTGTCGCCACAGAAAGTTTCTTCAGGACTGAATAATCAGCTCACCGTGTTGGCTAAAGTTTCTCGGCTCTGATAAAAACAGACTTTAGTTCTTGTCAAATCCCATCACAAAGTCACGCCATTCGACCGAGTGGGCCCCTGGGGGTTGGCATTTATGTATCGCATCAAAAGAATTCAAGCAAGTGATCTTTATAAGAGACAATTAGTTTTTGTGGTGCATACTGGTTTAAGCAATCACATAGTCCAGTCCCTCTAAAGCGGGCACCTCTTTAAGGCGGACAGCATACAGAGTTTGGTCCTTGCTGATTTTCACTTTTTTCTCTGTAAATGAACTCTCTCTAAAGTGGACACTAAATCTAGTCCAAAGAGTGTCAGCCTTAGAGAGAGTTGATTGTACCTTTAAATATTTTCTGCAGGTCCCTTCTTCAATAAAGCCGTGACAACATTTATAGTTGGCCTCTGGTCAATGGCCAGAGAAGTGACAGGGAGACGTTTGATGTATGGTGGGGATAATGTCATCCTGCTTGATAAAGTTCATACAGTAGTCCTGCCTGTCATGTGCCTCAAAGGCCTCCGCGTGGCTTGTAAAGTACTTATCAAGAGAAGCTAGGTGACAATCTTGCTGATGTTAACAGCAGTACTGGAGGGGCCCTTGCTGGTTCTCTTCAGCAAGAAAGAAATGCGGTGTGCTTGAGCAAAGCAGCTCTGAAAGACCAGCCTGAACTACTCAATCCAGGATCTTCAACAGTTGTACCCATATATGTAGAGTGATAATTTTGATATATAAACTGTCATGTTTGCTAATTTAGTAGCCTGCCATGCAATTTACTGTTTTAATTTCTGCAGAATTCCTGCGGCCTGGGGAAGAGGTTAGGGGTCACAGATTAATGTCTTGAGTTTAGGGCTGCTGGATTTTTGTATCCTTAGAATTGTTAGGGGCCACAGAATTTCTGCAGCCTGGGAGGAGTTTGGGGGATGCAGAATTTCTGCAACCCGGAAGGAGTTTGGGGGATGCAGAATTTCTGCGACCCGGGAGGAGTTTGGGGATGCAGAATTTCTGCGGCCTCTGAGGAGTTTGGAGGATGCAGAATTTCTGCGGCCTGTGAGGAGTTTGGGGATGCAGAATTTCTGCGGCCCGGGAGAAGTTTGGGGGATGCAGAATTTCTGCGACCTGGGAGAAGTTTGGGGGATGCAGAATTTCTGCGACCCAGGAGAAGTTTGGGGGATGCAGAATTACTGCGACCTGGGAGGAGTTTGGGGGATGCAGAATTTCTGCGACCCGGGAGAAGTTTAGGGGATGCAGAATTTCTGCGACCTGGGAGGAGTTTGGGGGATGCAGAATTTCTGCGGCCTGGAAGAATTTTGTAACACAAAACTTGAGCTTTCTTGCTTCTAGTGGCACATTGTAATAATTTTAAATATATTTCTGCTGGGACATATCACTTGTCGTCTGCATATTTGGGATTTTAGTGAAAGTGAGAGGTATTAGTTCAGCCATCAGAGATTTTTGATAGTTTAGAGCACTTAAACAGATTTTAATGACAATATGCACTGATTTTTAGTATGAAAATATAACCTGCGGTAAATATTGCTTGGTTTAAGTTAGAAGCTATTGAAGAAATCAAGTCTTCAGAGAAAATATCTTAGAATTCAACTTGAAAAATTCAAGAAAAGCAATGTGGCGCTAAATATTGCATTAAAAGATTTGTTAAAATATTGCTTGATTATGGTGTTTCTGTGGTACTTTTGATGAAATAAATGACTCCTTCGGACAATGACAAGCTTTTTTGGGGGTCTATCCATTTTACACATCCAAAAAGGCTATATTTTAGCGGACATGCCCCAAATAGCAGCCCGTAAAGTATCCAATTTTGCGGAAAAAGCTATTTTGGAAAAAGACAAAATAGATTGGAAGACGTTAAGAGCATGCGTGTCTACAGCTGTTGCTATTATCAATAATTATACCCTGGATTGATTTATTATCTTGACATTTTGCTTTTCAGTCCCTGCAAACGTGACCAGCGCTTATATGAATCACACTGAAGTTGAAGAAGGCTCCACCGCGTAACTTTACTGCGCAGTCGAGGGTTACCCTCCTCCGCACGTGACTTGGGTCGCACCCAATGGAGATGTTATACAGAACGGGACAAGGTTTAACTTCACTGTACAAAGAAATGATACTGGAACATATCGGTGCAACGCTACGAATTCACTTGGATCTGACTCAGAATCAGTAGTACTTAACGTGTCATGTAAGTATATCGGTAATAACGTGTTCGTATTTATTTTTCACGGGACGGACGCTCAAAACATGAACTTAAGCTAAATTTACAATGTCAAGTTTATCCACATCAACCATTATATGTTTTATCTTCACATCGACGCTAACTAATTGGCATTTCATCGTAAAACTGTTTCGTTTCGAGTTTATAATGCTAATGTTACTGTTGTATAGATAAACCAGTAGAAACCAAGTGTCGAACACAGAGCAACTCCAGCACGTTTGAGAAAGGAAAAGACAACGTGACGTTTTACTTCTCTGCTGAGTCCCGGCCACAGGAGTGTAATGTTTCATTATTTAAAGACGGAATTGAAGAACATGTCCTGATAAAAGGGGCCTGCAGCGGTTCACTGACAAAGCTGCACACTGTGTCAACTGACAACATGAAAGGTGGTGTCCACGTGTTTTCTTGTTTGGCTGAAAACAGAGTTGGTCGTGGAAAAGAAGCTTTTGTAAATATCAACATTACAGGTAAGTGTCAGTTTTATGAAATATGCTGTGTGCTGTTTCATCTCTGTAAATACTCGTGTTCTTGTGTTTGAAAAATTTGGAGGTACGTGTACTAAACCATCATCACGGACACACGCACACAATGGTGAAACATACTCTCGACTATGAATTCCAGTATTGTGCATTTTTTTTTCAATAAATATCTCTATGATTATCAGCGTTCAGGCCATAATATTCTATGCTCCATTATGATATAATTAATAACCATCTCTATTGGTCTATCTTATGATGAAAGTCTAATAATCAAAAAATCTGCCTCGTAAAAGTCTGTTCTTTTTTTTCAGAACCTGCGGAAGTCAAATTTTCAGCGAGGACTAGCGAGGTTTTCCAGGGTAGTACCGTTATCCTCTGTCTTACCGTCAAAGGTTATCCTCCTCCAAGAGTGACTTGTGTCGCACCCGATGGGAAAGAATTCGGGACACTTGAATGCACAAATGTGAAGATTCTGTCTGGTCCCACTGCAACCTACCGCCGCAATGCAACAAATGAATTAGGAATGGACTCAACATTTGTAAAAGTCGCTGTTTTGCGTAAGTAACGTGTTCCTCTAGATGCTGTAAAAAAGTTATAATAATTGATATTGGCATCATGTCTTCATTTATAGTTTTATAGAGGGAGTGGGGGGTATTGTAATCTGATTCTAACTAGAGGTTAATATTAATACACTCATATGGACTCAACATTTGTAAAACTCGATGTTGTGTGTAAGTATAACTCGTTCATTTAGGTGCTGCATAACGTTATGACATAATTGTAACAATATTTGATATTGTCATCAAGTGTATAGTGTCTTTTTTTGTAGATCAATACTGGTTACTGATGGTGATCATGTTGACGCTGTATATTATATACAATGGAAGAATCGTTAACCCGAAATATCCGGTTTTCGAGTTACTTCACCCGAATATTATTCCTGCTATAAGGTGTGAAAGTGAGGGATTTCAGGGAGGAAGGGGGAGGCCTTGCTAATTGTGACGTTGATAAAGCGTACTTGTTGCATAGGTTTACTCTCATGGGATGTGATGTTTACTTTTCTGTAATTGCCTTGTTTATATTTTTAGCGTTTACAAGTGATGACACGAAGCTCACTGGACAGTTTAAGATCATTGGCACGTTTACGAAAGAACTGGCGGACGAGAACAGTGTCGAAACCAAAACATTCAAGAATAAAGTGATTACAGAGGTCTGTATACTATTTCATTATAAAAGTAAATCAGTCTTCTTAACATTTATCTGGATGATTAAAATTGTGTGAGTTAAGAGCCGCTAGTAAACTCCTTAATGTTTCTGTCCATTTGCCAGCTAATTTGTAAAACTGTCGGTTCCTTGCAGTTGTTTAAACTTTATGAGGGGAAAGAGAAGAGGCCGCTTTCGATAGAAATTGATTTGAGGTGAGGAGTTAGTGAATTATTCGACAAAACTAGAGCTTTTGAGAAAGGACGAAGGACGCATGCCATTATGCCTTACAGCTGTGTTTACACTTTAACTGTTACAGTGAAACCTGTATTAAACGGACATCCTCTATTAAACGGACACCAGCTTGGTTCCCGAAATTTTCTTCATCTTATATTTGCTACAAAACGAACCCGAAATTTTCTTCATCTTATATTTACTGCAAAACGAACCTGTGTTCAGTGGACACCTTTATTAAGCGGACGCGGACACCAAAGTTACACACTGTTTATAGATTGCATTTGGATTGTGAGATTACTGTCTACTTGTAAAGACATGTTTTCCCGTATTTTAATAATTTAACCCGATCCGGCCAGTTGCGAAAGGTGTACGATAAAGCTTGTCGAAGAGCAGCTCCTTCGTGTCTCCAACTACATTAACAGTCAAATTCCTCTTTAAAAGGCAGTACCGTATAATAAACGTGAAGGTATAATAGGTTCAACAATTAACTCTTGTGACACAGTTTATCAGAACCCGTATTAAGCGGACACCCTGTATTAAGCAGACACTATCTGGGGTCCCGAAAGTGTCCGCTTTATACAGGTTTCACTGTCTTCACTTGTTTTGCTTATGGTGCGTGTTTAACGTTTCAGTTTTTTAAATTTTGTAATGTCCACGTTAGTACTCTGATTTTTATTGTTGGTCATGTTGCGGCAACCACATCTATTATCATCTGTTGTAAATATGTGAGACGTGGATAGGTGTGGGAGGGGAGGGGAGGGGAGGGTTGAGGAAGGAAATCTTAGAAGTGTAGTATAGTTTAGATTGTTTGCACACATTGTTTGGTCGTACACTCCAGTAGATACTTTAACTTTAATGCCTTATACATTAGCTGTCTATTTTACGCTTGCATGTAGATGGTGTCTACAGGTGTGGGTCTCTATTTTATTTCTTGGTGGAAACCTTTAACTATCCGCGTTCTTTTAGGAGCGGCAGCGTCATAGTTGATTACACGATGTTGTTTCGTGGGCCTGTAGACGAAGTTACAGGCACTGGACCACTAAAAGAAGCCGTCAAAAGTGGACGTCTGGGTTCTTTTGATGTGGACCCCTCATCCTTCGTCTCAAAGACGACAGCTGCACCAACGACAGCAACATCACCAGCAACTGGAATTAATGCTGCATCACCAACAACTGGTATGAATTCATATTTACGCAGTTGTAATTTTATTTAAATATAGGAATTGTCTTTGAAATATGTGGGATAGTATACTTTAAAAGTAACTGTGTCGCATTTTTTTCAAGTGTGTGTTGTCGGTTCGCTGTCGAACTGAACCCATCAGGTCCATTTTGTCGGAATATTTGTATTACAGGTTTTTAGCGCCGATAATTTAAATATGAGACATCTTTCGGAGAAACTGTTCCGCGTTATGGTAATTTCCAGACTGCTATGAAATTACTGCAGCGGGGCAAGGGACTATCTGCGAATATCTTGTTTCTAGTATATTTAGTGATTTACCAATTATTTGCCTTAAATCCGATAATAGTTTCAATCACAAGGAGAAAGATTCAAATAATATAATTTACTTGGGCTGGTCACGTCATTTGGGGGCAATATTCAAAACCAAATGTCTAACTGTTCATTAAATATAGAATTTGAAGGGATAAAGCTTACAATGTACTCATGGGGGAAATATTCAAAACAAAGAAACATTTCGAATTGTTTACTAAATGTAGAATTGGTTCAACGATAAAATATTGTACCTGACATGCACCGCACCTTAAATAGATTTAACTTTTACGTGAGACATTTTCTTATCGTTTCTTCGGCCTCACTCAAAAATCATAATCATTCTTGCAGGTGCGATTGCGTGTGACTTTATGTGGGACGGAGATGACTGTGATGATTGTAAGTTATTTTGCTGTAACATTGTTTCTATCGTGCGCAATAGATTAAATTGTATTTCTTCAAGCTCCCAGTGGTAAGCTCCCCCCTCCCCTTCCTCATCCCCCTTTTCTAGATGTTCCAGGCAGCATGCCATTTAACTTATGGTTTTATATTTTATTATTGCTTATATTTTTTAGTGAGCACGGCTTTTATGGTCATCATTATAATAGTCGTCCTGGTCGTTGTGATCATTCTGGTTATAATCGTTTTTTGGCGGTGCAAGAAGGAAGGGAGATGTCGCAAAGGCTCTGGTGAGATAACAATACTTTTGCGCAGTGTGTCTCAATATAGTGACAGTATAGTAAGTAGTAGTAGTGGTGGTGGTTGATTTGGAGGAAAGAGTAATCTATTCTTGTATGAAGTTTGGGTGTTGTGCGCACTAAAACGTATGCTTGGTTGGGAAGGTGGTGGCGAAAGTAGTTGTGTGGCGTTCTGGAATATATTTTGCAAAGTAGGGTTGAGCTGCGTTGCAATGTCAATTATTGCATTAATTAATTAAATAATTCTTGTTTGTTTGTTTGCAATCTAGTTGGTAAAAAACAAGATCATGATGTCGTGTAAGTTTCCTGTTTGTTTGTTTGTTTGTTTGTTTGTTTGCAATTCAGCTGATGCAGAACAAGATCATGATGTCGTGTAAGTTTCTTCTTTCTTTATTTTCAAATATCATTCATCCGAAGGAGCACTTTTTTCGCTCATAACACGACACTTCCTTGATGTGTTTAAAGCTAGAACAAGCTTCTTTATTTAGTTTGTAAGCTCCTGCAGTTTGTTGGCCAGAGAGTCGTGAGAAAGAATTTGGTTGGGTTTACAAACTCAATGCTAAGGACTATTTCGGTGTATTTTTCATTTCTAGTGTACAATGACCATTGCGAAACAAAGGCTACACGATCGAATGGAAAAAACATTTCAACAGGCAATGTACGATAAGCAGGAGAATTTTATGAGCCAACAGGGTGTAAGCATACTGTAAAGCATAGATCGCCATTGTTTTACGGCTAAAGCTCATCGTAGCTTTGGCTTTCGTGTCGCCGCAGAAAGTTTCTTCGGGACTGAATAATGAGCGACGACAGAGTTATTTGCAATCCCGCATCGGCATCCATCAAAATAAACGAATCCATCAAATTTCCGTGGTGAACTTAGGAACGCAAGCCAAAATCATTCCTTAAAATCCAGTTTATCCGTACATGTTCCACAGAGCCAAACGTTGTTGAGTTGGATGGGATGCAGTCAACTTTTACACACAAGTAACGAGCAATTCAATAGCCCACATCTCAAGTTGTTCGCGAAGTCAATTTAAGTCATCGCATGTCATGTGACAATGTGAACCAATCACCGTGTGCTGATTTTCGACCCACAAAAATAAAACGAAACAAAAAAAAAGAAAAAAAGAGAGAGACTTTTAAGGCAAATTTAAGCTCGCCGCAGTCGCGAACAGAAAACACCGACACGTGGCATTAGTTCGGCTCATTCCTGGTTCCACCATGTCAGAAATGTGGCTGTCCCTAGAAGTTGCCCAAAATCCGCGCTGCATTCTTACTGTTGACTATAATTCCTAAATGAGATTCATTTGTAGCTGGAGTACAACAGTGATTGTTTGGGAACTTGACCATGCTGTTAATATATCAGCCAATCGCATCTGCTACCTCCTCCCCCACCTCCTTCTAATTGCTGCTGTTGTTGTTGTTGTTGTTGTTGTTTCTCCATCGAGCAGAACAAAACTTTAATTTTTCCAGAGTCTTACTGGTTGTTTACCTTATTTCCTCAATTTTCTAAATACAGAAATGGGAATGCTATGCAAAACATGGGCTTTGCCAGTAAGGACGAGCTGGCCAGGTCGAGGCCAAACTGTAGAGGCCCCACAATCTCCAGGTTTGATGTTTGTATTTTCAGTCTAGGTAGGCACCGTTTACACTGTATACATTTTTACCGTTTCGGTTTTAAAATTGGGTACGGACAATTGGAATCTTCTCAGTATTTTTCTTTTTTCGTCCAATGATTTTTTTCTTAAATTTCAATTTCCTTTTTGTGACGTTCACTTTGGAACATTCACTCAAATGTTTGCATTATTATTGCATATGTATTAATACATAAGCACTCTATACTATATACTGCTGTTGTTGTTGTTGTTGTTGTTGTTCCTACCTGCATACAGTTGTTGTTGTTTTTGTCGCTGCAGCTGTCGTCTGAGCTGTTAGTCATGGTTTCTGTCCTTTGAATATCTTTACAAGATATGTTTACATTTACGTATATGTTGTAAATTTCGTTGTTTGCCTTTCTTGGTATCACTGACACAACATTCCTTTGGCTGGGCACACCAATAGGATGTTAAGATGAGCAGCTAATACCAAAGGAACTCAGATTTGAATAGATTTAAGAAGTAAGCACCCACGTGTACACTTAGAATTTAAATTTAGTGCTCTAAACTTTACGCTTGGCTGAGTGATGGATCGCCCTTTATGGCACTTTTGGTAGAATTTTTTTATAGTAACATAAAACGATTCTTCTTTATATGTAGATCGAGTATTATTTTTGTAGGATCCAATCACGTAGAACGTGGAAGTAGATTCCATTTTAATTTGCATAGCTTTTAAAGAAAACTAAAAGTAGTTTTTTAATCGCACTAATAGTGGACAGTAATATCATATTTATATAATATATTTAACACCATAGAAAGGTTGGCCTTTGATCGCCTTAATTGCTTGTGACGTCACAAGCTATAAAATGCAGCGATTTTTTTTTTTTTTTTATTTTTCTGGGTTAGAGATCTGCATGCGATGATTGATTGATATTATCATGTGATTTGTGATGACGTTGTGATCACGTGACTTGTCGAGCAAGCAGTTTCGCTATTTTGAAGACAGCAAGATGTGGGAGGTGGACTTGTGTGTTGCTTGCCTTAGTTGGCTCTGTGGATTATTTTATGGACCGCTCATCTTACTTACAAACGCATACGCCAGCTGCGGTAGACCCATACTAAATTTCATTGAGCGGTTTTGGCTTGGGTCGGTCCGTTCAGCCTCAAAAGCCATATTGAAAGCCATGAAAGCAAATGCAATGAACTTATCAATGAACTGCATAACTATGCACAACTGTACAGAAATGTACGAAGAATCTGATATCCAGAACCTGGAGAACTTGAAGGAACAAGCTGAACGAAGGCGCTCGAGATACAAAGACGAGAACCTGTGTAAAGACGGCGATTCTTGACAAGCGCTTGATAGCGGATTATATGGAACTGTTTAGTATGAGGGTGAACTTGAAGGTACTTTGTATTCTTTTACTTTGTATTATTCTTGCTGATACAAGTAAAGCGTCAGAAAATCTGACTTTTGTTTGGAATCAAAATTTCACTCTGCGTGCATTTATGTTGTTGTTGCGACATTTTGGCTCGGTGCCATGAAGGTCAAACAATCAGTGGAACAGATGGCGTTATTATTTGAAAATTGGGAAATGGCTGAGGAAAAAGTGACCGTTGGTAGATCTTGCTTCGCTCAGTTTTATTGTATCCCCACAAATGTTTATGTGAAAGAAAACCGAAGTCCTCCAAGACGAAGTCGTGAGCCAAGCCACGTACCATTGAATTACCTTTCACGCATTTTGAACAAGAGTAGAAAAGCAGGCGACTAATACAAGAATACATTTCAAAGAATGTCCCAAAGTCGTCAAAAGTTCATGATTATACCCGAGCTTACGTACTTCACAATGCTAATGCGTTCCGTGAACGTGCATGTAAACAACATGGAAACAATAAAAAAGCCACAGATGGAAATGGAAAGAGAAAATTAGGATCACTAAACCATCGCTGCGAGAAAGCTAGAAGCTCAAAAAGAAGATTGCCAAAAGTAACCGAGGTGCTAAGATACGTTTGTATTTTAAAATGTGTTAAAACACAGGCATTGCAAGATCAGACGTATTCAGAGATCAAAATCACAGAACCAAGTACAATGGGTTTTCTCTGTCAAGGGATATAGAAAAAAATTCCGGTCCTTCAGTTGTTGATCCAAACAAAACGATCATCGCGGAAGCCATACTTTAAGAGCGATTTTGGCTTGCATTGTTTTTAAGCGTCGGAAGACTTGAAAATAGCCGTACACAAATGCTTGATGTGTTACCAGCGGGACCCCCGTAAAGTACGAAGGGTTGTGTTTTGCAAATGCTCGATTAAAGATACCGCTTCAACCAATGTATCTGTGTTCTGAGCAATATTTGTGTGAAAGAACATCGAATAAGTAGTAGAAGACGTGTCGAAACTTGATAGAACTTGAACTTTTTCCTGCGGGCAGAGCGTCTCCCTTTGTCGGAAACTCTGCGGCTTTGTGTAACGCGCGGCGTATACGAACAGTCGGCGTTTAACTTCGTTTTGCGTGCAGTAAAGGTTCTTTGTTTATTGTCTGAGGATATTGAATTACTAATAGGATTGAGGCAAATATCACGCGAGATTAAGATACAAGATCTGTCAATGAAATGTCACGAGCATAATATCATAGAACGGGGAATCACGAATCATCAGCTACTTAGCTTTCACTCACGCCGCTTTAACAAAAGCAGGAAAGACCGGCAGGCGATTACATCGAGAATATTTGTCACTGAATACCTCGAAGTCTTCAAGGTTGATATCCAACTATCCGAGCCGTAATTGTTCGCTCCACAAGCCCGTGATGCACGCCTTTGTTGTCACGGTATTCAAACGTCTGCAGCTTCCGATAGAGATTAATTTCGTATCGACCCAGAATTTTGCGTTAAAGCTTAATGCATAGCAGTCTTGAACATATTAGTGATCAGACTTGTACATGTAGGATGCGTAACGTCTGAGATGGCTTTTTCATACGAAGTAATTTCATCATGGGAAGTGTCATGTTTTAGGCCCCGTCCACACTACGCCGGATAAATTTGAAAACGCAACTTTATTCTTACGGTTAGGAAAACGCTCTTCAAAGTGGATAAATTTGAAAACGACGGCTTTGCGTTTTGGTGTGGACGAAAAACATTTTGAAAACGGAACTTTTCGAAAACCCTGACTCACGTGGTCACGTCAAGTGGTTTCAAAGATTGTCAGGGACGTTTGTAGAGCAATAACAATACATTTGGGCCCGGAAACATTTTATCCGTTTTCCAGTGTGGACGGAAAACATTTCTTGCGTTTTCAGAGTGAAAGTTGCGTTTTCAAATTTATCCGGCGTAGTGTGGACGGGGCCTTAATGTGCTACAGCTACTTGAACATGATGCACACGCTGGGAAGATGAGATAAGGCTATTACGCTGTCTTACAGCTACTTAAGATGTCGGGTATTCCCCAGTCAATCCCATTACAAAATGACAACACAGTTCCTCCACAAAACATGTCAGCTTGAAAATTCACTCAACAAGGTTGCCAGGTTGTATAGAAAGCGTCACACAAGTACTGTCACGTGCATCGGAAAGCAATGAAAACTGGGTTGTTGCAAACGAAGAATATTCCTACGGGGCCTTCGATAATTGTTTTCTCTCAATTATTATAATACACTTTTTCGTGAATATCTGTTTGACCGAAATTAGAAGAAAAGAGGGCAAGAAAAATAAAGGGAGCTCTTGGATCCGTCATTTGCAAAAACTGACTCGGCTATAATATCTTTTGCATATAAACGCACGACAAAAGTTCCTCTCCCGGGACCCCGCGTGTCTCTATTCATTGTACTAATGACGTCACAAGCGCACTGGCCACGGGCCTGTCTTGTTTATCTTAAAATACATCTACAACGGATTTATGTTATTTATGATGTAAGTCAAAACGTACACCCGGATTTTCTAAAGATTGTAGAAAAAGTTGTCTTACAGGTTGGGGCGCAGAGCGCAATGACAGTATGGTGAAATGCAAAAAAGTGGTAAATTGCATGGAAAGACCGTTAACTGCTCAGCAAATGATTTGCCTTCCTCTTGCGAACACGCGTGTCATTTCTAGAATCGGCTTTCCAGGACTCGACTTTCCTGTTTTAATTTCGATAAACTGTGAGTCTATAAGAGAGTAATCAACTCCTCCAATAAAACGAGGATCAACTGATGAACGCTGAGTGTTAAAACAATGCTGAGTCTGTACGAGGCTTCCGTGCAGTGAACTGTCTTTTGGTTGAAATTTAAAAACGCCTTCACTTGACAAAAATGTCTCATCACTTGCTCAGTGTATTTAAAAAGAATATATATTCCGTGCATCTAATAGGCACATGTATAAAGTAGAATCAGCAATAAACACATCCCTGGGTTTTTAAAGAACCACCTCTACGGACTGGCAAGTTTTTAGTGAAAAGATTTCATGCTGACCGTGGATTATTAAATCCAGTCCTTCCCAGTGTGAGCAAATTACTGTTGGCCGTAGGCCTGCATGGGCGTCAGTTCAGATTTTCTTTCGAACCCGTCAGGAGAGGTGTTTCTTTTTAAGGGATCACGAATATTTTTTAGCTGTAGGCGTTTAGAACGCCAATGAAAATTTTGTGTACGTAAATATTCCATCGTTACGATGATGTCAAACATCAGCAATTTTCTGTCAAGGCCAAGTCAAGTCAGTTAGGTGTGCGGTGAGGGAACAGACCATGTTGCACTGTCTGGACACCACGTAAATACGTTTTTCGGCCGTGTGGTCACCTTGCTTTTAAGTCAGCGGTTATTACACATAACTATGAATAGGTGCAGATTTTGCAGTTAAATGTAACGCTCGTAAAACCTCGAGAATTAGCAAAGAACTCAATACATGGACTCAATACTTAACTATAAGCTAGTTCAATGCATTTTCTATAACATAAGTTGTGCACAATACCAACGAGGTTTGCACACGATGGGAAAGTTTACCTCGAGTTATGAGAAGTTAGATAGCCACGGCGACGAACGCTGACCAAGGGATGTGACGTCAGGAACGTATTTCCGCGGTGTCCAGTGCAATAACGACTGTGATCTGAACGTATTCAATATTTTTGTAGCGGTCAAATATCCCGCTTCATGGTGGTTGGCTTGACTCGGAGACTTGGATTGCAACACTTATTTATTGACACTCCAAACAAACGAAGACGACACGAAATACACTGTAGAATTCACCGTAGATAACACGGTTGAATACACGAATACGAATACAAAACTTACGTCTTACGCTACGATGAAGTACGATACGATACGGTTGAAAAATCATAAAGAAATCTAGAGCCAAGCGAACACGTATAAACGAACCAAACTCCAAAGACCAACTAATAAACGAGTTATGAATATGATTATATAGCAAGGTTAACGAATCGAAGCGAAACACGCGGACAAAAGACAAAACACAAAAGGCTATCTAATTAGTGACATTCCGGTACTAATAATTTTCTTTTCCTTGATTGGCTGAGTTGGACAGATGGTGGTGTTTGAATCAGTGAATACAAGTTCAATTAAGAGTGAACTGAAGGAAAACTCCAAAACTGAACAGCGGTCATCGGAACAACGCGACAGTTTCTTCATTTGCTGACGCGAGGAATGTTGTCAAATTTTTCTTCCGTTATTGACTTGAAGTTATTGCTCGCGGGCGTGGCCCGTCGAGCTTAAAATCACACGGCGTGTCTTTATCGTCATGTTAGTTTTTTTCTGGGTTACGAATCTGCACACCATGATTGGTTCAGATTATCGCGTGATATGCAATGACGTAAGACTTCGTTAAACAACTCGAGTGTGGCCAGTGAATTGCTCGGTACTTGTGTGTAAAAGTTAACTGCATTTAATCCAAATTCCACCGTTTGGGTTTGTGGAACACGCACTGATAAACTGGATGTTAGGGAACGATTTTGGCTTGCGTTCTTTAGTTCACCGCGGAAGCTTCGAGAATAGCCGTAAACAGATGTTTGATCAGATACCGCTGGGGGATTGCAAATATCTCTGTCGCCGCTAAATATTTAGTCCCGACGAAACTTTCTGTGGCGACACGAAATACTTCTGGGAAGAAATAGGCCGAAAACGGAAACCAAAGCTACGATGAGCTTTAGCCGCAAAACAATGACGATTTATGCTTTACTCTGTGTTCATAACATCTGTTGCCTCATACGATTCTTCTGCTTATCGTACATTGCCTGTTGAAATGTTTCTTTCATTCGATCATGTAGCCTTTGTTTTGCAATGGTCATTGTATACCAGAAATGAAAAATACACCGAAATAGTCCTGAGTATTAAGTTTGCAGTCGCAAATGGACTGAACACACTGTGAACAAAATCGCAATAATATTTTAAACATGTCTCGCGTTACATTCCTCGCTTTCAATTTTATATTTGTTACAAGCACGAATACTCGAAAGCCTAATAGAAGTGAAACGCATTCAGTTAAAAAACAAGACAGACTAGTATTGAAGCAAAGGCTGGATTAATCGTGGCCTCGAGGTCAAACTGTCAAAGACAAGTCACGCATTACTCAGATTTACTCGGTGGGTAACCGTTTCGCTTCTAAGCTCAAAATGCAGAGTCGCTCAACCTTTAAGAACCAAGTGTATGAGTGTTGTAATGATAGCCAAGTTCTCTATACTGTGAGAAATTGGAAGTCTCCCGGTCTTCCGCTCTTGTCCTTGCTTTCCATTTTAGTTTATTCTGCTCTCGACCCAACTAACCGGCCGCGAGCTCACTGGCAACGCCAGTCTAGTTTGACAGTAGTTCTGCAAGGGAAAGTCAGCTTTTATAAGGAACAATTTTGTTTTTGTTTTTGTTTTTGTTTTTGTTTTTGTTTCATTTAGATTGAAGATTTGCGATGAACATCCTTCATCACCATATAAAAACTTTTAAGAACTGTGAGTTGACTTTGCCTTTTATTTCGTTACTTCTGATTTCATTTAATCAAAGCTTTTGACAGTTTCTAGGTTTGGCTGTACTTTATGATTATCAGCACCGACCTTCGACCCCGCCATTTTTTTTTTTTTTTTTTTTTTTTTTTGTGCTTGTCAGTTTGCGTTTTCCTTATCGTTGGATTCCATCTGTCTGGCATACAATATGGCGGCTATAAGGCAGAGTCAAGCACAAACTCTGGCTGTTGTCCCGTTTGTGATGTGTCGGTGTTGATAGTAACTTCTGTAAGTCATTTGTGGTTTAATTTGTAGTCTGCACAGAACGTAATAAACGAAGTAACTATAATATTACGCACCAGTACTCTCTAACCCCACCCATCCCTGTGGACCGTGTTGCTTCCTACCACGTGACTTACCCCGTAAAACCCGTAGTTGATACTCCTGATTGACACTAATGATTGACATTCCCGATTACCATTCATGATTACCACTCCCGATTATCACTCACATTTACCACTCCCGATTACCATTCACGATTCTCCCGATTATCACTCACAATTACCACTCCCGATTGACGCTCCCGGCTACCACTCCCATCACCACTCCCGATTACCAATCCCGACTGCGTATGATGCGGGCGCATTTTAGCGAATGTTGGGAGAATCATAAGATATTTTCGATTTGTTTTGAATTTGCTTTATTTATTGTCCGTTCAACTGTAATGCATTTCTTTGTGTTACTGATTTTTTTTTCATACTATAAATTATGCTCGAAAATGCGGGAGTTAAGCCGGCATAATGCTCGCTGCCCAGCCGAAGTAGTGAATTATGCTCAAAATTATGCCGCCAGAATTTATCCAAGCCTGTAGTCCATGCTTTTTGCCAAAATTGGCCGAGCAAAAATACGATCTGTTCATCGAAAATTTACTCTTATTACTCGCGACCCGCTAAATTGATATATCACAAATTTCATATCAAAGCCTTCGCTATGCTCCCAGGAACGATTTCTGAACGTTTCACGCGATTCTGAGATTTGGCCGAAAATGGCCAAATTCTGACAAAATTTTAAGGCAAAAGCCCATGATTTTGGCCAAAAATGGCCGATTTTGACCAAAACTTTAAAACTCTTAAAACTTTCGGGAAACCTTCCTGGGACTATAACGAGACCTTTTGCTGTACATTTGTCTTAATGTTCTTCAGTGGTTGAAGAGACATAACAAGAAAACTGCGCATTTTTTGGTTCTTTTTTATTGATTGCTCGAAAAGTACGCGATGTGTGACACAATTATTTGCACTTATTACTCGCGACCCGCTCAATTGAAACATCACAAATTACCTTCGTTATACTCCCAGGAACGATTTTTGAACGTTTCACACGATTCTGAGATTTGGTCTAAAATGGCCAAATTTTGACAAAATGTTAAGACTATAGCCCATGATTTTGGCCAAAAATAGCCAATTCTGAGCAAAAATTGGAGGCTCTAGAAGCCGAGTCTATGAACATGTTGCCGCAACTCACAACACGAAATTTTGTTGCGTGCGTAGGTAGTAATACGTACAACAACAGGCCGCAACTTGCTACGCAACTTTGTTACGCGACGAGTTGCAAGGTGTTGCCCATATTACTTCACCTTTATCTTTCGGCGTCACAGTGAAAGATGGCTAGCATCAAGATCTTCAAGAAAGTGACAAAAAATTCTCAATCACAAATATAATGTGTTGGTACAAGAAGTGTTTTGTTTTTACCGTGATCATTACTCGAGTTTACAGCGGAAACCCTCTTCATGTCTTTAAAAAAACTTGTGCAGTGAATGTCAGGAAGCAAGTGACGTAAACATAATGAAACGACAGCTTTTTGCAATGTAGTATACACTACTAGCATGTCAGATAAACCATTTAATAATGTGACACATCACGAGATTGACGGATTGCAAAATATAGCTTTAGCACTGAGTAATATCATGTTTAATTTTGGTAGGATCACCCTCCGTACTCATGCCACGTGTTTTATTAATAAGACGGGTAGAGTTGATTCTTGCAGCAAACAACTTACGTTTTAAACAGCAGGTCCTATAACCAGTCCAATCCACATTTTATTGAAATGAGCAAATACATATCAATCCCATGCAAGTATACATGTAGTTGTGGAGACTTGCTTTAATAATATTAAGTAAATAGAGGATATTACACGGCGACGCGAAGATATGAATTTTATTTTCGAGTGGTAAAAAAATATTTTACGAACGAGCGCTTCGAGAGTGAGTAAAATATTGTTTTTACCACTCGAAAATAAAATCCATATCTTCAAGCTGCTGTGTAATTTTCTTTTTATTATATTAGACACGAGTGTTTTACGAGAAATTGCACAAACAACCGTGCAAAAGCGGGAAATGATGCCAACGATATCCTCAGTAGTGAGGATATGGAAAATACGCCACTCGGGTCCCGGATGTAGTTTCGTATGGATTTTACGCACGGTATATTTTCCAGTAAAACACTCGTGTCTATATAATGAATAATCATATGCACCCACTGTCATGGTCTGTGGGCACGCTGTCTGCTTCCATCAAAATAGGAGCATTTGAAATTAATTTACTGCTGAAAGACCGAAGGAGAGGACTGAAGTAAACACAAGAGGGGCGTGAAACTATCCCTTTTGTAGTGCGTAGCACAAGTCCTTGAGGGGTGGAGACAGTCCAATCCTTGATGGTCACTGTCAATGAGAATAGAAATGGGTGAACCTCAAAGAGGTTTCTTGCAACTTTGTAAGATCAACAGTCAATTTAGTAGTGTGCAACCTTCTGTATTTCCTTGCAGCGGGACCACCACCATGGAGGGGGGGGGGGGGGGGGGGGTAGCTTGTTTACTAACGATGTTTCCTTTGGAGGAATTAATTGACAATAACATTTCCCTTTAATGGCATATTGTTTTTTTTGTTTTTGTTTTTTTGTTTTTTTTTTTTTTCTGTAACGCATTATTGAGATTTACTGGGCTGGAATAATGTGTAATGGCAAATTAAGAGCTGGAATAATGGCACTTCATTATTCCTCTTCGCATGCACCGCCTCGTCCCCAGGGTCATTCGTGTGGGCCCTGAGGACGAGGTTGATGCATAAGCCAATGGGAAAGTGATATTTGAACAAGTTTGTTATATGATGCACTACACGAGGTATGTTTTGTGGAATTTTTCATTTCGAAATATAGGAGGCGGAATTTATACGACGAGATGCGAGGTAAGTTGTATTTCTGATTGTTAAATATAACATCCTGCTTGAACATGGCACTACAAAGTTCAGAAATGATATCAGCTCACATACACATGATTCACGTGCAGTTTCAAAAGGTCAGCAAGTTCGAGACGTCTGGTAGCTACCTGTTTTGATTTTACGATAGGCTTCAGAATAACCTGTACATCAAAATTATTTACAAGTTGGCTACGTGGTACGCAGTGGAGACAGAAGTTGTGCCGGGCAGTGGGTACGCTTTGCGCTACATGGTGAGTTATGCAGAGCTTTTTGAATTTTTATCCAACGCGTACCGCGTAGTCACTGTGTGGCACATTTTTACGAGCTACTGTATCCTTATCACTTTTTACAGTATTAAGTTGCTTCATAACTCAGTTTTTACCACATGCCACATAGCCGCTTTATATAGTAAAGCTTCCGGACAGACTTTGTATACTTCTCAGACTTCTGCATGAGACATTTTGCATGGCCAGCCATTTGTCAGTAATATAATGCTCTAGTGTGGCATGGTATTCTGCAGTTGCTACATGTACACAGCAACTTTGCTAGAGTTTAATCAACCAATATAACTTACACAGTCTACAGCTTTTATGGATTGTCAGTGCAACTACAGTATTGTGACAGATCACAGATCTCCCTCTGTGGCTGCATGACTGTGCAATGCGCATTAGCTGTCAACACGTTAATGCATCCTGCTGATGTAGTTTGATAGTTCATTCTATTATGTAATTACTGGGTGGAGGTTCGTGTACCAGATCTGCCCTTCCCTATAATGAATCATTGTCTATACTTAGTAACCCTCTTATATAAAATAATGTAGCATAGAACTATTGTTAGTTAGGATTTGAGTTGTAGTACTCAAGTGTTGCATCCAATAAATTTATCGCTCTCGTTGAGTTTCTGCTCGTTTATGTACAAATCTCAGTCTGTTACAGTACACTATATATATACAGCATAACTTATGAAACATGAACAGAGTACTGTCTACATTTTCTACAACAGGTTCACATTAAACTTGTAGCTGGAGACATTGGAGCAGTGTCAAGCTTTGGGTTAAACAAGGATTACCTGCATGCATATCTTAATAATGGAGTGCACAGTCTGTACAGGTGAGGTATGGGCCAAGAGGAGACAAATGAGGTTCCATAATTACAGTACAGAACAAGGCAAGTTTGGAGTTTGTACACTTTACAGTGTTGTAATATGTAAAAAGCATATTTACAAGTGGGAAGTTAAAAATGACTACAAGTTAATAAAATATTAGTAGTAGTAATTCCTTCAATATGGGTCTTGTTTTACTGGATGTGGTATGAGTTCACACGATATTGTTCTTGCCTAACAAGTTTACTAAATTTACTAAGAGGAGTACGGCATTACGTAAACTATAAAAAATACCTCACTTGGTGACTTTTTCTTTTATTAGCTGATGCATTGAGTTTGTTCACACAATATTGTTCGTGCCTAACAAGTTTACTAATTACTGAGAAAATTAAAAATTCGAAGTATTTTGATACTGTAGTTTAAACTGTAAACGCAGACAAAAGTAATGCACTCTGAAAATGGCATGTGCCGCACTTTTGTCTTGAAGCTTGACATCGCTGATTTACCCGAGCAGATCCTCCATGTTCTCGTACAACTTCTTGTCGTATTTTTTCATGTCAATGAGGAGCTAAAGTATAAGAAAATACACACAGGGATAATCTTAACTAAGAATAAAACCTGAATAAAAAGAAATTAAGTTAAAACTTGTACCAGTACTATTGTTAATTATATATTGATAACTAAGCCTATTGTTTCAGTTTATTTGGTGAAATAATTATAGCAAAAGTGTGAAAACATATAATTTAACAGCAGCTTTTTCAAATTTATTTTCTAAATGCAATATACCTGATATACACTTCAAACAAAGTTATGTGATAATAGGAAAGAGTAAAAGAGAGCTGCTGTACATGACATAAAGCTTTGCTGAAAAAACTTAGGATATACTTCAAGCCATACGATTGTTTAAATATGTCTTTCGTGCTAGAGGATTTGAACCGATGCTGGCTGATTAACAGAAACTGCAGTCTAGATTGTTCAATGAGCTACATCAAGGATCACAATAAATAAAAACACCCAAACTAACTCTATACTGGAGAACAAGGTTGATATTCCCCGCCGCATATACATTTATTACTATACGTCAGATTACGAACCTTGTGTCTTTTCTCCAGGCCTCTCATCCTGTTTTTCAGAGATTCAAAACTCGGTCGTCGATGGTCGCTGTCCTTCCAGCACTCCAACATGATCACGTACCTGCAATTTACAGTTTTTTTTTCACGGTGAAGTTTTTAAAATAACTGAGCATATCAAAATAAATGTTTATGCAAACAATATTGTTGTATAGATGTGTGTGCATGGTACTAATGGTAAACTAACTTACTTTTGAACAGGGCTTGTATCTTTTTACCGTGTTATATTATA
Organism: Plumapathes pennacea; assembly: GCA_964036295.1. Lineage (NCBI taxonomy): Eukaryota > Metazoa > Cnidaria > Anthozoa > Antipatharia > Myriopathidae > Plumapathes > Plumapathes pennacea. The sequence goes on from OZ038466.1 coordinate 1,639,241, forward strand.
TTAGTTGTAGTCCTCTCGATAAATGCATGTATATGTTTGGCCTATATGCATGGTTATGTGAATAGTTAAAAAACTTTTTAAAGTTCCCAAACTGCACACTATTTTCTTAGAAGAAGATTGATATATTTTTGTTTTATCTTTGACTAACTTTGCGTCACATATATCTCACTGACATCCACACGGATCTGATGTCCTGATTTTTAATACTACATGATTATTTAATCCGATTTTGTAAAATTAAATCAGTGAAAAGTATATAACAGTCATGATTTGACTCACAATTCGTCATCCAGATGTGCTGGTTTGGGCATCCTGTAGCCCTGCTGTAACAACTCTGCAAGTTTTCGTCGGTCGATCTTCGGATAAGGACACCCGCCTGTCCAAGAGAAGAAAAAAAGAATGCCATCAAGATTCTCACTAGAGACCAGGTTCTTATGCTTATATAGCTAGTGAAAATCAGCCTTAAAAAATATTCACCAAGGAGAGGTTATTAACATAAAAGTAGTAATAGACAATTATCAGGAAAGCATGCAGTTAGTCGTTGGTAATATTGAAAAATATAACAGAAAAATATAACAGAAAAATATAACATAAATATTGATTTAATAAAATCGATCTTTAATGGCGAAATCAGTAGTTTAACATGTCTACATCGTTGCACAGTCGACCGAGTCTCGAAAAATGAATTTCATATCTGAAGCGAAAAATCTTCTGCTTACCAACTGTGAATATCTCAAACAGAACTATGCCATAGCTCCAGCTGAAACGATTAAAAAAATGTTTTAGTATCTTTTCACCCAACCACATTCAAGGTTCATTTTGCAACCATTTCGTGATTAGTGAACAACGTTTTTTATATAATTTTTTTCTAATACCAAAGTTAAATTTGAAAGCTACATTTAGCTGTTCTAAGCCAGACGAAAGTTGCATTACTCAAGTCGTCCTGCATGTGTATAATACGCCATCTGGGTAACGACTTTTATCTATAATTGACCACACTGCAGATACGACTGGCTCACATGCCGTTGTGCATCCTACTGGTCATTACGCCTAAACTTCAAGACTCGTATAACATGTATACTATACTTACACGTCACTTTTTGTCGAATACGTTCCATACAGCAAAGCTTCGTAGGCCGTCCATTTAACAGGCAGTCGCCCCTGAGTTTTAACATAAAACAGTCAAACGCTGAGGCCGTAATCCAGAAAGTTGGTTTAATAGTTTATAGCTTTCCATCGATAACTCGTTGCACCTTTTCATAGCAAACTGACTAGTTTTCTAATCAATTTGTTCCTTTTTATCTGCGAGGATGTTTTAAACTTGCCTTAGTTTTCTTCTGATAAATGTCTTCCTGGTGCACATCCCTTGCCATACCGAAGTCCGTCACTTTGCAGGTCTCTTGCTCGCCAACCAACACATTTCTAGCAGCGAGGTCTCGGTGTACGATCTCGTAAAAAGAAAAAGAGAGCGATTATCAGTTTGAACAAAGCATTACAGAGGAAACAGACGAACATTTCTAACCTGAGGATAATTTCAAAGGTTGACATTCTCGTGTGTCGAAATCAGTGCAAATCGAACGTTGAATGAAAAGTTCATTTTAATCTTTGGTCTCCGTTGTAGCGTTGCGAAACTGGAAGATGCATCGTGATAATTTTGATTGACTCATTTTTCTCTTAATTGTTTCTGGTGACTAAATTGATTAACTTATAAACCAAAAGCTATTTTGCTGATTTAGGCCACACTGTACACGTACTGTTAAACTACGCCGTTCGTTTTACCTTGTTTGAAGACAGGAAACTCATCCCATCAGCCACCTGCCAAGCAAACTTCATCAGCTGCTGTGACGTCAGGTTCGTCTTGGGCTTAACATCCGGGTCTTTGTAATACGTGTCGTTGAGTCCTCGGCTCTTTCTCAGGTATCCCAACAGGTCTCCATACGGGACATACTCGATGATCACCATAAGAGTTTCTAATGAAAACCACGTGATGCACTGTGACCACACAAAATGATTCCTGCAATTTTCGCCTTTTCTGCAGAACCAGTTTTAAAAATATTTCAATAATTTCTTACCCGATGTTGTGACGCATCCCAACAGCTTGATGACGTGCGGATGAGTTGCAAGCGTCTTCATTATCTCCAGTTCTGATAGCAAGTCTTTTCTATCGGAAGCAGGGGCGTTTACTACGAAAGAAAGGCATGTTAGAGAATTCCTAAAATTATGCTCTGGGGAAAATGGAATTATTTTCTCAAGAAGGTACGATGTAGCCCTATAAGTGACATATACGCATAAAATGTACTCATTAACAACGTACGACTACTGTTTCTGAGTTTGGTCATTTGGCATTTGTTCCAGCTGTCACCTATCTAACAAATCAGAAATAGAGAAATTTTACTAGTTTTTGTCAATTTTCTAAAAAATCATGCATAGAACGATGAATAGGTACTAACTTCAATTGTTTGTTTGTTTGTTTTTTAATCATAGACTGAAACAAAAGACTCAAAAGAGTTGTAAGCACAAGAAACGGAAATTTTAAAACCAGCTTCTATTAGCCTATAGTAACAAAGATGATATAAGTCACTTACCTTTCAACATTTTAACAGCCACAGTTTTTTTACCTCGGCTTTCTCTCAGGTTAACAACTGTTGCCTTGGCAACCTGACCAAATGCTCCCTTTCCAATGACTTTCTCGACCGTCAGACTTTCCTTCGGCACTTCCCAAGATCGAGTTTGAGGGGAGAGACTCCTGTACACACTGACCTGAGGCTGAATTTCTGTTGCGGGCGAGCGTCTTGTCTCATCAAGAGACGCGTAGTCGCGCCTTGAGTTGTCTTCAAACGAAGACTGATTATTTATTTCATCAGTGATGGTCCTGTTCTATAGAGTGACAGAATCATACACTTCAAATAATATCCTACGCCACTGAGAGACCTATTTACTTTCAACTCCATACAATGTGCAGATATACAACTAGTTAATGCATACCTCAATGACATTCTCTGTATTTTTCTCTGTTAACTCATACGTTCTGGAATGAAAGATAGGTTGTCATTTTCCTCTTGCTACAATGAATGTTGCTATAAAGTACAAATATAATATACATTACACAAAAAAGAAGCCTGGGAACTTACAAACAAACAAAATACACACATACGTATTCGAAAATTAATCACACGACATGAAATATTTCTTTATACATATGTCATGCCCACTAGAAAATTTGTCAGAAATCAATATAAATAAATCTCATGAAACTCCTTACAAATTGGTAAATAGGTAAAAACAATGGCTGATTTTTATCAGTGAGTTGCTTCTAACATGATTACCCAATGCTGCAAGTGTACATAATACTGGAAAACTTGATTTCTCGTGTTTCTGTTGCTCGCTAACTTGTGGGCAACAGTTGCTCTTCAACAGATGCTGTTTTGTAATAAATATCACCCAGAAGTGTTGTAAATACCAAATTATATTGCATACACTGTTTATATGATCGATTGCTGCATAAAAGAGCTTTACGTAAAATTGACTGCAGTTACACAACACATCATAAATTTTCAAAAAACAATGTAAACAAAACACCTACTCGTACTGCTGCCGTGCACTCCCTGCAAAGTAGTGAATTAACAAATAAAAAAGGAAATAAAGTGTTAAAATGTAACGTATTGTTCTTGAATTAACTATAGATACACGATTTAAGTTGAGAACAAGACAGAGTAGTACATATATATTATCTTGCATACTGAGCCCAAAGAACTGAAGACGGATGTCTAAAGAAGTTAAAGCTGACGTTTTGAGCGTTGGCTCTTCGTTGGAGGACTGTCTTTCTCCTTGCTCTGACGAAGGGCCAACGCTCAAAGCGTCAGCTTTAACTTCTACATCGTTAAGTTTTCGCACGTTGGCCTTTAGCTCTGATTTATCGTACGTTTTACGATCTGCATGCCGACGCAGTCTAAGAATAGGTTCTCACCAGAGTTCAAACTGTTTGATTTAATACCCAATCACCAATCTGTCACAAAATGCCGCTTAGCGATATTTAGAAATCTTATTTTATTTCACGAGTGAATGGCATGCTACCGAAGACGTGGAGGTATAACAATGAGCGGTTGGTTTAATTAGAGCAGTAAATGGAGCAAAGAAAAATAACTGACGTAGCTATACGTATAATCCACAGAGATTTCTTTCACCTCCTTTGCGCAGAAAACAGATGTAACCAATCAGCAGAGCGATGACCACAAACTGGACGACGACTAGCGTACTGAGTCCAAAGACAAGAGCGTCCGACCATGAACATTTGTGTGGCTCTGGTTTTACTGGAACTACAAGAACAATATTAAGGTAACTGTTTTCATTTTTGGTCGTTGAAGAAAGCTGAATATACCATACCTTCGGTTGATGACGTTGAAAGTGTACACGGAGAGGCAGTCGTCGGTAAGATTAAGGAATCCGGATCGACAACAAAAGGACCTAAAGTTCCGTTTTTAATGGCCTCATTTAATGGTCCAACAGCTGTCGTTTTGTTGACAAGCCCACGAAAGAACAGCGTAAAATCAACAATTATGCTGCCACGCCTAAAAAGAGCGAAAGCTTGAACGTTTGGTGGAGGAAAAAGACATAACAAGGACCCAGAATATCACCCTCTCAAACAAAGGAACTATTACGAAAAGGAAAGACTATGGCAAATGGTTTGAACCCAGGAGTGTGAACAGTAGGTTGGTTGTGATCGTCCGGGTTAGAGTAGTCTCCAGAAGGACTGTTGTTGGTGACTAACAATTTCCAGTCACCAACAACAGTCCTTCTGGAGACTACTCTAACCCGGACGATCACAACCAACCTAAGGAAAGACTATTACATGTGAAACTAAAAACGAGTCAACCAGAACCACTACTAGTAACTGGCCTAAAGCTTTCTTACAAGAAATACATCGTGTGACAAGAACCACTCTGTGTTGGTAACACTGTCTAAATTGCCTGCACTACAGCAATTAAAGATAACTAAAAGGTTTCAATTTTTTGCTTGTCATCAATTATTATCTTTCACTGACTTTTTCGGGTGACTCACCTTAAAATGATTTCTATCGAAAGCGGCTTCTTGTCCTTCCCATCGAAAAGTTTAAACAACTGCAAAGTGAGAGCGCGTGCACTAGCTACGTAAGCGGAATTTACACACACATATATATATATATATATATAATTTACCGCCGCCAAATATGTAAATCTATAGTATAAATGTGATGGTCGAGAGCATTCTTTCTATTAAATCCCCTGAAGAGTGAGTTCATCACGAAACAGGCTTGTAGGGATGAAAGCGTAGTCTCTTTGGTTTTTTCCCACACTGGACCGTAAATTACTGATAAATACAAACCTCTATAATCACTTTATTCTTCAATGATTTGGCTTCGGCACTGTTCTCATCAGCCAATTCTTTCGCAAACGTCCCAAAGATCTTAAACTGTCCAGTGGACTCTGTGTCGCTTTTCGTTTGTACTAAAAGATTTACAAGGCAAATGGTATGTAGGTATAGAGAAGTATAAAATATCACATTCAATAAGCGCAAGTTTATGCAACAAATACGCCTTGATTTTTATTACAAATACGCTTTCTGAAATGCATAGCTAGGTACTGGTTGGTTCCGACAAGAAGTTTGCAAACGCTGTCGCACTATCGGGCTTGATAATATCAGCTCTGGAGTGTTTGTAATGGTCAGACGACAAGCTCAACCTTGTTGATTACACTACAGTTAAAAATTTCATGCCGGTTATTTCACTTTTTTTATATGTATATAACGAAAGTTCATTCTATATTCTACATTACCAGCATGGCCGCATGGCATGACTTTAGATTTATCAATCTCGTATCAAGATGCTGCTATCTGGAACTCTTTAAACAATAAAACCAGAGATATAGATAATTTCAGCGCGTCTCCAAAAGTTCAACGCCTTACCGGATGTGTAATAATTAAGTTCTTATCACTTTACGTTACTTTCAGCTAGAGTGGGTAGCAATTAAAGTGGGTAGAAATAGTTTAGTTTAACCATTTTAGGTAGAAAAAGGAACACGACCACATCAGCTACGTTGCTTTTAACTTATCGTGTATAAATAAATGTTATGATGATGACGAAAAAGATGTTACTCACACAAGACAGAAAGATGTAAAGTTCTTGAGCCCCATCCTGCTTCATTTCTTGCAACGCATTGATATGTTGCAGTTGGACCAGGCGGTATTTTAGTAATTTCTACGTTGGAGCCAAATGTCCCGGTTTGTATAATAGTGCCATCCGGTGCGTACCAAGTCACATGAGGAGGAGGGTAACCCTGGACTGCGCAATACAGGAATGCGGGCCTACCCATGAAAACCTCAGTACTCAAGGCTGATATGTTGATCACCTTTGCAGGTTCTGGAAAACATCACACAATTTGTTTATTTACCAGTTATCATATGAATTTCCGATATGAATCCGAGAACGAAGAACTATTCTATCACAAACTCCGTCTTATTCCTCTCCAATATAAAGCTTTCAACGGCGGCTCGCTCAAAGCTTTTAGAGAGGAAAACCACGTCAATGTCATTGCGTAAATTTCGTTTCAGTCTTGTGTGTTAGATTTTCTCCAGCTTGTTTACTTTCAATATGGAGCCAGGCGGTTAATAAACATAAGTTCATCCGGCAAGATTTGTCGAAAGGTCATATCCTTATTTTTATCATGTCGTAAAGAAATCCGCTCGGCAATTGTATTCACTTTGTATGCCGCATGACATTGCGCGGGAAGAATATCAAATAGCGATTTAACAATTTGACTGTAGTAATATACCTCTCTAATCTATTTCAGCATGGGAAACATTATTTTACCTAAAGTAGAAGTAAAGAGGTTTCCAGTTCAATTGTCGTTTTCCAAAGTTTTCAGTCACACCAAAACCTGCATTAATTTCTACAGTAAGCAGCAAATGCACTTACCAAAAACAGTTACATTCACTATGTTAGACTGCCGATGACCAACTTTGTTCACAGCTTCACAAGAGTAAGGTCCACTTTGAGCAACGTTTAATGTAAAGTAGCCGTTGCTGTTATTTAGAATCTCATTATCACTGTTGAATAACTTAAACTGATGTGGAGGAGGACTGGCCTTTGCAGAGCACGTGAAGTTGACAACAGTATCAAGTATAACAGCACTTGTATTTGCATGATGAACCGTTAAACTTGTAGTCTTAGAGGGATCTGTAAAACCAAATGTACTAGATAAAATTAATGTACGATAACGTAACCTTAACAACAAAAATTTCGTATAGTATTAAATATATTTCCCATAATTCCTTCGCTGAACAGTACACGAAGTTTTAATGTAAATTTGCATTTGACTACAGACCATAGGATGCTGGTATTTCACCAAAAAATGACACTACTTTCCTGCAAAGGCATATGCTTAATAGAGTTATTCAGTAATATTTCGTGACTCAGAACGACAGATATTCATGGTTTCAAGAGCGCTTTAATGGGGAAAAGCCGCGATATTTGAATCAGAAAGTGACGTATATCGTCGACTGTATTAGCACTTATAACAATGAGGAAGAGGCACACTTTGCGTGGGTCAAGAAACTAACCGCATACGTTTATTATGTTAAAGCTTTTTCGCTACATATAAGGCATTGCACGAAAAAACAAAATCGGTAATAGAACGAGAGGCACTGCAATTCATGTGATTTAACAAGATAATTCACCATATTTCACAAAAAATTAAATTGACTATAGACATATATGGTACAACGATTGTTTGGCCACGAATATTGAATCTGAAACAACCTTGAGATTTCCGAAACGTACCGCGGGCATCACAGCTTTCAACTAAGCCATGTTCTCTAGGTCAGTCGAAAGCTTCCAGGTAATCGTGAAACTATGCAGCTGCTCATATATTAAACAATTTAAAGTTTTAAAACTTGGCCATCTTTCAAGCTTGATTTTTCATTTAGGCAACTTTATTTTGGGTTTAAGCAATGCATCATTTTATGATACTCACAGTAAACCTGGATGGTAGCCACATCAGATGCAGGGTCTCCATAGGCATTCTTTGCTGTGCACTTATACTGGAGAACTTCATCAGGAGTACCAGGTCGCGTGACATTGTACAGAGTAAGTTTTGATGAGTTGGACAGCATGTTGGAATCATTAACCTTGGTCCACTTAATGGACGGGGGAGGTGATCCAGTAACTCTACAGTGCAGAGTCACATCATGACCCTCCACAACATGGTCAGGACTTGACAACACATCAGCTGTTGCTGGATCTGAAAATTAACACATCAATAGAATAAATATGAACTCCCTAATTGGAAATGTTTTATATAGTATATCTTACGAGATAAATAAGATACCACGACAGATGTTGAGGAATATAAATGTAAACTGTTGTAACACTAGCAGTCCATTTGAAAATGACTACTGACATTTCAATTTACTACCTCGCGATTCTTTTATTCACGGGTTGGATTGTTTAAAGCTTGGTGTTAGCCAGGAGGACGCAAGCTGCCCCAGATACATTCGTGTACTGAAAGCCGTGTCTCAGAATTACTATGTACTGTTTAGTATCAACTATAATATATAAACATCTACATAAAAAAATAACCAACTTACCTGCAATGTTGATGTGAACACTTGTTGCACGTCCATTCCCTGCTGTGTTGTATGGTACACAAAAGTAAAGTCCACTTTCAGTGACTTGAATCTGAAACGTGCCAGAGTTGCTGTTTCCCAGACAAGTGCTGTTATAATACAACATGTACTGTGGAGTTGGGTTTCCATTTGCAGTGCACCAGAAGTCAACAGTACTGTTCTTCAAAGTTGCGTTGACGTTAGCGCTTGTATTCAGGAATGTGTTTTGTGGTAGATCTGAATTTAAAGCAAAGCGCGAGTAGGATAAAGTATGCACCTTTTCCCAAAATATACAAAACTCTGGAAAAAGGCCAAAGAATAACTGGTTAACGATCAAGTTGTAACGAACGTGTGACATAGACCGAGTTAAACAGTCGGTCCTAAACTGATGTAAACTCTAACTACAGTTGATTCTCATTATTTTTTACTAAAATGCACAGAAGATAGTTCAATTTGAAGATTTTATTACTATTACGGTATTCATGCAGAACACAAAACCACAAAGGCCAGTATACGTGAGAGACAAACAAACAAAATAATCTTCCACATAACAATTCAGTGGCTCTTCTCAGGTACAACTACTCCTGAGTAAATTTTTCTCCTGACACGACAAACTGATTTCCATTGCCACTCCACTAGGCACTATACCCGTAGTGCTACTTTCATTTTTTTTTTTTTTTTTTTCTGCTTAGGACAGCTGTAGGACGGTTTGTGGTGATTGTGAATTTATTGTTGTTTCATTTGATCGGATAGTAACCGTTTCCTCAGCCAACTAAAGCCCTGAAAAGTCACAACCACTGGAATTGAAGTAAAGTACCTGATTGTCTTTTCCCTTCAGAAGTCTGCTGGGGATATTTATACAGTGTTCGACGCTTGTTTTTGTTTTGTTTGTTTGGCTTTTTTCTGGTTTATCTGCTCAAGTAGACCATTGAAATATATTTGAAAGCCGAAAAGCACCCTATTTTTCAAGCTAGAGGCTGGTCGAGTTTGAGCAATGCAATTCCCATCATTCTATGATACTCACAATAGACCTGGATGGTAGCCACGTCAGATGCAGGGTCTCCATAGGCATTCTCTGCTGTGCACTGATACTGGAGAACTTCATCAGGAGTACCAGGTCGCGTGACATTGTACAGAGTAAGTTTTGATGAGTTGGACAGCACGTTCGACTCATTAACCTTGGTCCACTTGATGGACAGGGGCAGTGATCCAGTAACTCTACAGTGCAGGGTCACATTATGACCCTCCACAACATGGTCAGGACTTGATGACACATCAGCTGTTGCTGAATCTAGAAATTAACACATCTGTGTAGGCCATTTGTACCCCAAAGTACCCTAACATATATAATTCCCTCATCCAATCTCACTTGGATTTATTGCTGCGAGGTGTTGGATACTATAGGTGCGACATGCAGCTAGCGAAAAGTTGCAAAAGTTACAGAAGAGAGCGCAAGACTTATTCTTCGTGCTGACTACAATACACGCTCTAAATCTTTGCTGGACCAGTTGGGCTGGGAAAAGCTTAATGAAAGAAGAGCAAAACAATAGGCTGTCATGATGTACAAAGTAAGGAACTCTAGTGCACCAAGTTGTCTTACCGCTCTGTTCAAAACTATAGTAGAAACGAATTCGTATCATCTGAGGGGTTCATCCACTAAATTATATTTGCCACGCCCAAACACAAAATTTATGAAAAAATGCTTTAGTTACAATGGGGCGACAATGTGGAAGAAATTTGCTATTGATTTACACAAGGCCACATCTCTAGACTCATTTAAAACTCATGGCCATCAACCTTTTGGATGCCTAAAAGGATGGGAGGGGTTTATCACTAAACTTAGACTTACATGTATTTTTCTTATTTTAACACGGCTTGATCTATGTAAATTAGCTATATAATAAGTTATGTAATAGACTGATTATGTAGTACCTAAAGTAAAAATGGTTCATATCTGTAATATTTATCAATTATTCGCCGAAGTGGAGGTGAATAGCGGAGGATATTAATTGTTTTAGTATATACCACATAAGTTTAATAGCCAACTCCCAAATAGCTATTTCATTTCCAACAAAAGTGGGCAAAAACTGGGTTCGTGCGCCATTTTGTTTTACCGGAAGCCGCCGGGAGGTGAATAGTACTTGATATTCCGAGATTGAGGAGCCAATCAGAGCGCGCGAAAAGCACTATTCACTTGTGTGGTATATACTAAATATATATATATATATATACCACAATACAACAACACCGGCAATAACAACAACACCAACAACAAATAAACAAAAACAATTGTTGCACTAACACATGTCAGTTCCTAATTAATATATTGCCTGCCTCAAACTAGAATTTAGATGTGGAGAATGCCACAGACATGCTTGTATAAGGCATGCATTCAACAATATATACAGATGGGCAATTCAATAATGAGCAACAACAACAAATGACTCATTAATCCTGAGGAACTAAATGGAAACTCTGGTTACTTATTCGTGTGTTAAAAACCACATCCTTAGAACTAAAATGCAACATACTATTCAGTCTGTATTAACAATTTTCTTTATATAAAAGATGTATATCATAGAATAACACAAACCTTACCCACAACGTTGATGTAAACACTTGCACTTCCAATTCCTGCAATGTTGTTAGCTTCACAAACATAAAGTCCACTTTCAGTGACTTGAACCTGAAATGTGCCAGAGCTGTTCTCTCCAAGATCAGTGCTGTTATAACTTAACTTGTAATCTGGAGCTGGGTTTCCATCTGCAGTGCACCAGAAGTCAACAAAGCTGTTCCTCAAGGTTGCACTGACGTTGGCGCTTGTATGCAGGGATATGTTTTCTGGTAGATCTGAAAATAAAAACAAATCAAGTGAAGAAGTACTGTTTTCAGCAAAGCAGAGTACCTCCCGTATGTATTATTATACATACTCCTTCCTGAAAACAAACAAATTTCTTATCTTAGCTCTTTCTTTCACTCTTTTCTTTTGTTAAAATTACATCAAAGTGCCTGCTGTTTATTTCAAACATTCGTATAACCTTAGGCTTTCTAAACAAAGGGCGGCTTTTTTTGCACAGAAAGTGTTGTGAATACAGACTTTGAGTCTGTGAAAACAGCAACATTTCACGCAACAGTTGCACCGTGTGTACACCTCCTACAACATTGCCTGACGTAACAAAATAAAATAAGCCAATCAAATTTCGCTGGTGTCCGGGATCAAAATGGCTGTTGTCTGGTTGCATGTAATATTGCGCGAAATGTTGCAGCGTGACTGTGCACCGAACGAAAATCCAATTGCACACAATGTTTCACCGGGTGTCCATTCTGCTTATTATGTTTTTTGTTATGAGTAGCCAATGAGAATGAAGCCGAACTTGAAAAAAAAAAAGATGCAGAACCTGGTTGTATTCATTTGAACTGTTACTTGACGCCTTTTCAGCTTCACAAGTTCTACCGACAATTAAATGACTCAGTTATTAAAATCGGAATCTAACGCTCCCTTCATTCCCGGAAGCAGATATCTACTTCTTGAGCATTTTACGGGAAATAGAAGCAGATAGCATCGAGTATAAAAGGAATAATTTAATTCCATTTGTTTATATTTATCAAGAATATAATAATTTCACGATAAAAATGCGTGCAATTGATGCATTTTATTCCATGAAATGTAAACTCAAAATTAAGGCACTTTAGACGTGGTACCCGCGGTATTCATCTGGCTGCAGATGAATTAAATTCCCAAGAATTCGGTTTAGACGTCGCTGCACCGTAGAATTTAATTTCAAGTTAGAGTTAATTTCGTCTAAATTAAAGTCGACGACTGTCAGACTTGTAAACCTCAGGCCTAAGTGTTCTTAGCAATTTAAAATAATTAAGGCCAAGCTACAAGTAATAAAATATATGATCAATATGGCAACATCTCAGCCTGTATAACCACTAAACCAGGGTCGGATTTTGTTAAAACTAGCCGAAAGCACACACATTCAAGCAAACATTAAGATACCATGCAAGCAGAACCTCCTTCAATCTTCCCTAACATAAAGACATCGTTTGTCGTGAATTTAGCAGTATTAGTAACTTACCTGCTTCCCGAGTTTCAGTAACGTATTAAACGTTGAAGGAAATGATTACTAGTAATTGTACTTACACAGAACGATCAGCCGTATTGTGCTTATAATCTCTCCTACATCATCCTCCACTTTACAGTCGATCTCCCCTGCGTCGGATCTTGACACATTTGTAATGATCAATGTCGCCTCCTCGGTCTCGCTGATCGTAAAACGAGGCCTGAATTTAGCCTTCACGGAATAACTTGAGGGTGGAGTTATCCTTCCTATTGTCAGTCCACTCTCCGGCTGAATCCACGTCACTAAGTCGAGTGTACCACCACCCAGGTTATAATCCCACTTTAGAGAGACATTATTTCCTTCGACAGCCGTTGTTGGGTTAAGTGGTTCCTGGTCCCATCTTAGTGCACTTTCTGCTAATAATGAGGAAGGTATAAATCTATAATCAATCCCATGAAAAACATGATTGGGAGCGGCCAAAGAACATCTTCCAGCATTCTTACATTATCGCTAAGTAGCCTATTTAAACCATGACAGCTATCACAGTGTTTTGCTAATCTATTAAAGCGAAGCTACGAGCGATACCGAACGAGTGAAACTACGATTGGGCAATCTGAAAGGCCAGTGATTCAAAAAGTGAATTTTACAGTCAAACCTGTATAAGGCGGACACCCTTGGAGAACTGTGAAGTGTCCGCCCGCAAGGTGTATGCTTAATACAATGCAGTATCTTTCTGGGCCCGGTTTTTCGAAAGTCGATTAAGCTAATCCAGGATTAACGAAATTCTTTCTCTCGACCTCTCTGCCAATATACTGCAGGATTTTGTTCGAAGATGGAATAAAAAGCTTGTTCCAGCTTACAACGTTATCAAGAAAGTCGTTGTGGACGAAACTTTCACGTTTTCAGGCTTATAAATGACAAGAAAGTTTAGATCTAATCCAGGATTAGCCTAATCGTGCTTTGAAAAACTGGGCCCTGGGGAATAGATTTATAGTACTTGGATACTGTCCGCTTTTTACAGGGTGTCCGCTTAATCACATGTAACTGTATTATAATCACTAATTGCCACAGGGACACAACACATATTTGGTGTTAATCCGCAAAACTCTCCAATTACTCACGTCTGTTAGACCTTTCATTGTAGAGACCGTCTACCCTTGAGGTGGACTTAGGGGCAGATGATTTGGTTATGTAAATACTGGTATTTATTATTATTATTATTCACGATTACGATTGCTGTAATTGTTCTGTCAGTCAGGAAGGGGAGAGGAGGTCGGGGAACCAGGGGGCATGCTTATCCGGAAGATGTTTGTTCTGTCTGAAATGTCATTTCCTAGCTGCCTTCTTTGTGAATGAAAATCGGTTTAAGCATGCTAATATTAAAATGTTATTTTTATTCCTTACTGCAACCTTACATCTATGGACTGTTTTCACTTCGTAAATACAGGAGCGCTGCATGCACTGAGGGTTCCGACGTTGAGCCGCGTTGACATTGAGTGCTCCCCATGCGGCTGGTGGAACGACTCCGTCGCTTTCAACATATGATGCAGTGGAGGATATGACTTGCTTCCCGCCTTGATGTTTACTTGGTACACGATCCAAAGCATCTACCAGTTTAGAAGTGCTTCCACGTAGCTCTATTCTATGACAGTTTTTGTCATTTCTGTATACCTTTGTAATATTTATGGATAAGCCGTGGAGGACAATTGAATAAGTTAGGCAAGTGTATGGTATTAACTAAAATCGATTGCTATCATGTCAACATGGCCACCAAATTAACATCACAGTTTGTATGCGGAAATATGCGGCATATGATCCGCTCCCCGGTACTGATCACAGCTATGAAAGTGGTATCCGATTGGTTTCTATGGATTTTAAGTATACACACCTCCTGAAGCAGCGAAGAAAAGCCAGATAACGAAGTTGAGAAACAGATTGTCTCTTGTCGCTTTCATTTTGTTGCCATGATTGCATGTATTACTCTGGAAGAAAAGACGAGGAACGAGGAATTGTGGACTTCCACTGATAAAATGATGTTTGGCTAAGTCAAAGAATCCGGCAAATCATACGGAGCTTCCGTAGTTTTGGTTTCAATGTAAATGTACAGTCGAACCCCACTATTTCGAAGTCGTACGGGGCATGAAAAAAAAAAAAAAAAAAAGAAAAGAAAAGAAAACTCGAAATAGCGGGGTTTCAAAATAGCCGATAGTAAATGACTGAAAAAATAAATCCAAGGGGATTTGGCTTGACTTCAAAATAACGGGGACTTCGAATTAACCGACTTGGATCGAGCCTCTGTCAATATCAATCACTGCATTGCTGATTATTGGAGCACGATGGCAGTGTCAGACACATCCGGTACAATATACGCCGTGTCGAAACGCGCATATAGACAGAGAATGACAATGAAAGTGACTCTCGCAGTTTAGCAACTAACCGTGACTGTACGTTATAATAACGGGATAAGTAACAATGTTAACTATCCGTATCAGTATTGAAGCGCTGAGCCGAGCTGGTCAAGTACATAACTTATAAAAATGCATTGTAAATGCCAACTGTGGTCAGTGACCCTCGCAGTTATCTGAATAGCGGGAAAAATCCGGGCTTCAATGGGGATCCGCGGACAGTCAGGATCTTTGCGATACCTGTGCGACGCGCTCTACAATGTCACAATGTTAGGAATGATATGCTTTGAAAGTATTAGATTAATATTTTATTTATTTGCGACAATCAAGCATTACGCATTAGGAGGCTGTGTAACTAGGCCGTGTTAGGTGAAAACAGTTAACAAAACAAGCAGAAAACAAAAACAACAAAGCAAAAAAGAACGACAACGGCAAACAATTACAGCTACACAATTTACAATTGTATGGACAGTATAATCTAATAAAGCTTGTAAGAAATGTTACAGGTCTCAAAAATGCATGCAGTGGGATATCACTTCCCAGCTCGTCTCACGCGGATGGCCCTGGGGACAACGTTCTCAACTCGTACTCAGGATCCACCGCGTGAGAAGCATCCGGGACCCAACATTCGGAACCAGGAAGTGCAGTGTTTACAGGTTTCTCTTGGATTCAGTTTTGCGAAGAGAATTTGGGATGCAGAATGTGCATTCGTTATATTTTGTTGTGCTGTTGTTTTTCGCTGGCAGGTACCAGTGTTTAGCATATATAAGTTATTGAACGATTCGGTGCATTTTGTCTGTGATCGATAATATGTTTGGATGTCGTTGTACTGCAGAAAGTGCGCTAAGCTGGGACCAAGAACCACTTAACCCAACAACGGCTGTCGAAGGAACTAATGTCTCTCTAAAGTGGGATTATAACCTGGATGGTGGTACACTCGACCAAGTGCAGTGGATTCAGCCGGAGAGTGGACTGACAATAGGAAGGATAACTCCACCCTCAAGTTATTCCGTGAAGGCTAAATTCAGGCCTCGTTTTACGATCAACAAGACCGAGGAGGCGACATTAATCATTACAAATGTGTCAAGATCTGACGCAGGGGAGATCGACTGTAAAGTGGAGGATGATGCAGATGAGATTGTAAGCAGAATACGGCTGATCGTGCTGTGTAAGTACAATTATTAGTTTCATTTCCTTCAATGCTTATATGCTGTAATACGTTACTGATACCGGGAAGTAGGTACTGCAAGTCACTAATACTGGTAAATTCATGACAAACGTTATCTTTATGTTTGCTTGATTTCTGTTTTTAATGAAATCCGACCCTGGTTTAGTTCAGGCTGTGTGTTGCCATATCACATATTTTAATCCTGTAGCTTGGCCTTAATAATCATAAATATTGCTAATCATTCTTTCGAATAGTCGTCAAAATTAATTCAGACGATTATTTTATCGACATCTTGGCAAAAAAAAAAAAAATTATCAGCTTGGGAGAGGAATTTTTTATTATAGCCAGATGAATTACCATGGATACCACATCTGATTTTTCAGTTTGGACTTTTCACTTGAGAAATATGAATAACTAGAATTAAATTCTTCCTTTTAACTAATATTATTATACTCAAATATGTATCACAATCATGTATCACATCACAAATATGTATCACAGTCACCCCAGCGTGAGGGCAATCACTGAAAGCGTCAACAAAGCCGGTGTACCGCGATTTGGTTTGTCTTTGACAAATTCAGCTTGCATTCAACAACTACTGCAGGATATCAAAGTGAAGAAATCACCAGGTCATGACGACATAACCCCCAGGTTATTGAAGGAATCGGCAGCGGTCATTGCTTCTCCACTCTCGAGCATATTCAATTCATCTATTGTCCAATGCAAATATCCGTCAACATGGAAAATGGGACAGGTCACTCCCTTACTGAAGAGGACCGAGGAGGGCATGAACAAGCAGTTCTTTAGACCAGTAACTGTTCTCCCAGCACTAAATAACATCTATGAGAGGCTCCTTTTGTCGCAGATGCTCCATCACTTCCAGGGCCTTCTTTCTGACTACCTTTCAGCGTACAGAAGGTTCTATAGCTGCGACACGATGCTGTTACGCCTCGTCGAGGACTGGAAGGAATGTTTGGATCGTGGGGAGCTTGTTGCCGTTGTTGCCATGGATCTATCAAAGGCATTTGACAGCCTTCCTCAAGCACTGCTGATTGCCAAACTGCGAGCGTATGGCTTAGATGAACAGTGCTGTTCATTACTCGAAGATTACTTTCAGGATAGGCAACAGAGGGTCAAAGTTGGCGATGTATTTTCAACATGGGAGCACAATCAGAGAGGCGTGCCACAGGGAAGTGTCCTAGGACCCTTACTTTTTAATATATTTCTGAATGACCTTTTCTATTTTATTACCAAAGTCAAGCTTAATGCATACGCTGACGATCAGCAACTGCATAGCTCGGATACGGATCACCTTGCCCTGTATAATAGAATGAATAGTGAATTATCGGTAGCTGCTAATTGGTTTAGGCAAAATGGCCTCATGGCCAATCCTAGCAAATTTCAAACACTCGTATTCGGAGAAACAGATTTGGATTTCTCATTTACAGTAGATGCAGTGAAGATCGAGAAGTGTGATGATATAGATTTATTGGGAATTAACCTTGACTCCAGACTTAGTTTTAAAAAGCATACATCACATATCTGTGAAAAGGTTAACAATCAGATTAGGGTTATCGGACGCTTTA
Source organism: Plumapathes pennacea (assembly GCA_964036295.1). Classification (NCBI taxonomy): domain Eukaryota; kingdom Metazoa; phylum Cnidaria; class Anthozoa; order Antipatharia; family Myriopathidae; genus Plumapathes; species Plumapathes pennacea. The sequence continues at coordinate 1,657,104 of OZ038466.1, forward strand.
GAAAGCTTCTTTTGGGATCTATAAAGGTACGTTTATACAAAGCGTTTTTACAACCTATTTTTCAGTATTGTAGTATTGTATGGCACTTTTGTGGTGCTCGTAATTTTGACAAGCTAGAGTAAATAAGCAGGCGCTACGCTTAGTTCTAGGGGACACATCAAGCTCTTATTCAGTACTACTCAGAAAGCTCAATATGGTATCCTTAAAGGACAAGAGAATCCAGAACATGTTAACTATGGTTTACAAAGGCCTATGCAACATGGCTCCTGGATATATCACATCACTCTTCCACGAGCGCACTCATAGTACATACAACCTAAGGGGACAAAGGAAACTACAGATACCAGTGGTTAGGACCACAACTTTTGGCCTGCACTCTTTCAAGTATCTCGCTGTCTCGGCCTGGAATAGTTTATCAGACGCTGTAAGAACGTCGGACACCTTGTCTACGTTCAAGCGCGGCATTAGGAATTATGATTGTTCTAGCATGATTCTCGGGTTTGCGTTTTTAGCGCTACTCTCGGTGTAGCGTCAGATTTAGTAAATATCATTTATTTAGTATATATCTGTAAATATGTATCTTTTTCTTCTCTATATTTTTATTTTTATTTATTTTAATTTTTATATCTTGCATATATATAAATATTGTAGTTTTAATCTCCTTTCTTTCGATATAATGTAGTTATTTTTAGGCCTTTTCTTAGTTTTGTTGTTGTATGTTCGGAGAAACTAGCACGTCTAGTGCTACTCATAAATCCGAATGGAAATAAAGTTTATGTATGTATGTATGTATGTATGTTTTCACTGTTGCTTCTGTCAATTTCTTGTAAAGTACTCAAGAAGTAGATCATGACTGCTTCCTGGATTGAAGGGAGATCATTAGATTCAGCTGGTTTTAGTAACTCAATAATTGTCAGTAGAACTTTTGAAGCTGAAGCTGAAAAGTCATCAAGTGACAGTTCAAATGAATCAAACCAGGTTGTTCAAAGCATATGATTTGGCTACCCTGCTGAAAAGCTAAAATAATTATTTTAAAAGTCAACTTAATTTAGTTGTTTCACTTCTTCTGGCAAAAACTAAGTTTTTGGTATTTGGATCTCCCCAAATGCTAACAAGTAGGGCTACTGTTCCACCAATCATGTTCCTTGAAAAAGAACTCTCAACTCCACAGTAGACTTGGCAAAAGACTCAAGTGTTGTTCTTGAAAGTCAACTCACATTTTAATGAGCACATCAATTCTTTGGTTCCTGGTCCCTAATAGGCAAACTACAGTATGCATGATCAATAGGATCAACCACCTGTTAGACCACTGAACTCTATCTGTAGTCATAAATTATTTGCTGTTCAGCAAACAATTTTTTCTGTTGCTGCATATGATCTGGCACTAGCAAAAGCAATATTGCCAAGCTGCAAAGTGCAGAATTTTGCTGGCTGTATCATTGTCTGGCAAAAAGCAGTATGAACACTGCATTACGCCTATGCTGAAACAACTGAAGCTTTTATCTGTATCATACCATACTAAAATATGTGTATTTCATTATTCAATCTCATTAAGCTATAATTTACCTATAAGTGCTATAAGCTTTTTATTCAAATTTGTAATTGTATCTTGAAAAGCCCCCACAGGGAAAAACACTAAAGTATGTAATACATACTATGTACTGTATGTACAGTGTAGTGTATGGAAGTAGTAGTTGTTTGCTTTATGTTTTGGTTCTAAGGTTTCGACTCACCCAGCTCTGCTGGAATCAGAATCAAACAGTTAAAACCAATGCCAGCAAATTTCACTGGTTGGTCAGTACAATATTAGTCAACTGACGTTTCTCTTGTCACATTGCTTGTCACATTTTTGAGTAATGAGCCTCAATTTCGGTATTTCAAGAGAATGTGAAACATTTGCTCTGCTTTCTTTGGTGTGTTTGCCAAACATAATGTTCAAAAACCAATGTGTACTGCACAGCTCCACGTGATCGACACATTTTGTCAATCTATTTTCAGTTTTATTCATGAAATATGTCACTTGGTGTCTTTTTGGCTTAAGCTACATGAGTTTTAGTGTCATTTATCAAGTTCCACCTGAATCCACACCAGGGAGCAATTTAATCTGTCCTCCTCTTTCTTTTGTTATCTACTAAATTGTGATTATTTTAGGTGAAAAATAATCAGATACAGTACATGTAGTTAACATGCACATTTGATCAGGCCAACAAGTAAAAACCTTAGGCCCTTTTTTCCCCCTGAGCACCTTAATTAATTTGTTCTTTTTCCATTGTTTGTACTTTTTGGCACCCTTTGCAAGTAGTTTGTGCAATAGACATTACACGGTATAGGTGCATATATTTTTTAAACAAACTAAAGAACGCAACTGCAAACTCAGAGCTCCTGTGACAATGCAGTCAACTCAATCAACCATTGATCTTTATAAATTTCTGCATCATTTGTTTGAAGTCCTTGCTTTATTCTCATTGGGACTCATTACAATGAACGTATTGAGGAACAATGTACCATAAGCTTATTTTTTATTTTCAGATCGGCCAGAAAACGTATCCCTGCATACAAGCGCCAACGTTAGTGCAACCTTGAGGAACAGGGGTGAGAACTTCTGGTGCACTGCAGATGGAAACCCAGCTCCCCATTACAAGTTAAGTTATAACAGCACTGATCTTGGAGAGAACAGCTCTGGTACATTTCAGGTTCGAGTCACTGAAAGTGGACTTTATGTTTGTGAAGCTAACAACAGTGCAGGAATTGGAAGTGCAAGTGTTCACATCAACGTTGTGGGTAAGCTTTGTGTTATTGATATGATATATATTTTCTATATAAAAAATTTTTAATACAGACTGAATAGTATGTTGCATTTTAGTTCTAAGGATGTGGTTTTTAACCCTTTCACTCCCAAGAGTGATCAACTGCAATTTTTCCCTTCAGTTTTTCACCAAAGATATATCATACATTATGGGGTACTTGGCTTTTGATAGCTTGCTCAAATGACATTTGATTGAAGTAATAATTCTCTCTACATCTCTCATACATTTTCTTCTTGAATGGTCGGGAGAATCTGTACTTTGAACTTGGGAGTGAAAGGGTTAACACACAAATAAGTAGCCAACCAGGGTTTCCAATAATTAGTTCCTAGGATACAGTAAATGAGTTATTTATTTGTTGTTGTTTTTTTATTGAATTGCTCATTGTATTTACTGTATCATTAAATACACACCATTTCATTCAAGCATGCCTGTAGCATTCTCCACAACTAAATTCTAGTTTGAAGCAGCCAATAGGAACCAAATGTGTGTTATTGCAGTATTTGTTTTGTTTGCTGTTGGTTTGTGATACACTACAGTGCACAGTAGATATTTTGTACATTATTGGAACATTTGTGTTTTAGGTACTGCATGTAGTTATTCTATTGATGTATTAATTTCTAGATCCAGCAGCAGCTGATGTGTCGTCAACTCCTGGTCATGTTGTGGAGGGTCATGATGTGACTCTGCACTGTAAAGTTACTGGATCACCACCTCTGTCCATCAAGTGGACCAAGGTTAATGAGTCCAACGTGCTGTCCAACTCATCAAAACTTACTTTGTACAATGTCACACGTCCTGGTACTCCTGGTGAAATTCTCCATTATCAGTGCACAGCAAAGAATGCCTATGGAGACCCTGCATCTGATGTGGCTACTATCCAGGTTTATTGTGAGTATCATAAAATAGTGAGGTTTACATTTACATTATCATTCGTTTTCCTGAACGCGAGTGGGCAGAATCATAGGGAACAGCTGCAATTTGATTAGATCCCTTGGCAGTCAGTTGTTTGCGCAGAAATACTGACGTCATCTTATGTTAAAAACAGGGTAGTTTTGCTTGATGGAATGCCTAAGTACAGTAATTTGTGGGGATTTTATTTTTTAAGTGTATATGAGCCCTAAAAGGCTGCCGTTTGAATTGGATATCTGAAGTGCGTAGACACGAATTGATTTATTCAACCTCATCGTCGTCTCGTTATTGAGTTCCAAAGTGCTCCAAACTGACACGCCTTTCTAACTTGGCCATTCGAGATGATGTACTGTTGTATAAAAGGGACTGACGCTAGTTGGATAATCGCCAGGAACCTTATAACGGTCTGTGATTCAAGCGTAAAAATTCCATACTGATAGCGACAAGAGCCCAGAATCTGGGCATCGCTTCCGAATGGTTATCGCTCGAGCCTAATAATATTAGCATACAGTACCGCCCGCTGGTAAGGAGTGCACGACCCGCGGGTCGCCCACAGAGCAATATGCGTGCGGGTTTTTATCGGCTAACCATGCGTATCGAAACCCGCGAGTTTCCCGCATCAACTTTAGCAACTTCTTTAGAAAGAGCTTCGACGTTCAGTTTTCAGAAAGTTTTACAGATTAATAAATGAAACAATGATTTAAAAACAAACAATCCGAAGTCTGTCACCGCCTCGCAGCGCTCGAAAACAATCACCAGATCACATTTTGACATTTTGAAACCACTTGGAGCACAGAATTAATTAGTTTTTTGATCATAGTATTCTCGTCAATTGTAAGGCTGTCGAATTTGATGAAGGGAAAAACCATTCATGGTGAGGAGACAGTTGATTTGAAACTACAGAAGAATGACTGGATGACAGTTCTTAGTTATCCTGCACGTGGCCGTATTTGTACTATGCCCAGCATTCATTTGGAAAGTGGAATAAATCTATATAGCTCAGGGTAAAGAATCAGTTAAACTTACTAATCTGAACAAGAAGCACACTGGGTCCTGCTAGCCAAGGTGTCTTCAAGTCATGATACATATTTTGCAGGTGACTTCCAGAATTCAGTTTATTTCAACATTTAGATTGGAGGAAATTAAAGACATAAATACCTTGGTCGGTCCGTATCAAGAACTTGGGTACAGTAGTTGTTTTTTGTTTGTTTGTTTGTTTGTTTTTGAATGAACTAACAAAACGGCCGATCCAATCTCATAAATAACCTGACTTTTTAATTCGGGTTTTCCCCAGGATAACGGCAGCCCCACCAAAGCCACAACTAATAAAAACGAAATATGTTTTTACAGCTTTCAATAATTATTCTACTTGGCCCTCGCTGAAAGTTTAGCTCATGTAGCCCTAGTTAGTGTTTTGGACCTCCGAATAGAACCTTTTCTACGTTTTTCCGACTTTGCGAAATAATACCAGGTAAGTTTTGGAATTGTGTGGCCGTTCAATGGACTTCTTTTGTTTCATTTATTGTAATTTTGTCAAGAATCAAACAATAAGCCGAAATAATGAAACTGAATGTAACTAACGAGATTACCAATGTGGTAACCTCACTCGATTTTCCGCTCACTAAAATGAAATCGAGTGAGGGCACCTTATTAGTACAGGTACGACAGCTTTAAACTGAGATACATGTATAGTTCGCTTTGACCTCACAAGGCAATGATGTGTCCGGTAGGGGTTTGCCTCCAGATACCAGGGAACTGAAGACTTTACCTTTTCAGCGATCTCCATTATGGCCGCTTGTATCTTGAGAACAACTCCTTTTTCGCCGAGTAATGATCCACATGTAAACTATTCAGCATTCCGGTGATCCTCTTAGTTTTTGTCATCGTATTTGATTCATAAACCTTGCTGTCCAGGACGAGCGGACAGCTTTGAGACTTTTGCTACTGAACGTTCTACTGAGCTATTTTGCGTGAGTGGCACGTGGTACTTCTGTTGGTTTTGTTTCCAGTTCAGGTATGCTGCTTTATCCTGTTGTACTAACATTCTAATTTGTTCAAGACCCATATTTGTTGGTTTTTATATTTTCTTTACTTTTCTGTTCTTTCTTTACAGATAAACCTGAAAATGTCAAATGCATGACCCAGTACAACTTGAGTAAATTCGTTAAAGGGAAAGACAACGTGACATTCTTCTTCATGACATTGCTCTACCTCAGAAATGCAACGTGTCTCTTGAACAACGTGGAAATGGTCACAGGAAACAATTGTAATTAAAACAAGAGTTTGTAATGGAACCTTTGCAGAGTTGCACACTCTGTCCACTGTGAACATGATAGGTGGTAATCATGACTTTTCTTGTTCACCCAAAAACATCGCTGGTGATGGTAAAAGGGCGAATGTGACCATCGTTATATTAGGTAATGTATTGCATGTTCCTTGCATTCTCCATGCAGCTACTTGGCGTTTCACGAGAATGTATAATATTCTATTGTAAAACATACCGTAGCTACTTTAGGCAGTATTATAAGATAAAAGGTGCAAAGTATTTGTGGCTAACAGGTTCATTTCATTGTTCAGTTGATTTTGTTTTTGGGGGGTTGGGGATGAGAAAGAGTGCACCTTTTCTACAGATAAAATCGGATCAGTAAAGTCATGAGAAATTTGTTTAGCGTTGATGTTAGTCACTCTAAAGGCTTGTGCATATCTTGCATGGTCGGACATTTGTAGAAGAGCCTCTGGCTCGGGTGAATGGGCAACCACTCCCTAATGCTTCGACTTTAAATAAACGATTTAGTTAGTTTTTATTATGTTCATCGGCAGGTGTAAACTTTATTTGTAGCTTTTTTCCTGTGGTAAACATCGTATGCTTTACCCTCACCTCATTGTACAGTTTTGCTTTTAGTTCCAGCAACAATACAAGACCGTCCAGAGAACACGGCGGTGAAAGAAAACAATGACGTGACACTGAACTGCTCGGCACAAGGTTTTCCTACACCAGATGTGGTTTGGTTTGCTCCCAACGGATCCGTTTTACAGAACAGCACAACTAACACGAACTTGGCACTAACAACCGTTTCACGTGATAGAAATGGGACCTATCGATGTTATGTCTCTAATGAAGCGGGAAATGATTCAGTGACCGTGAATGTTACTGTTTGGTGTGAGTACTTGTATCCGTGTCTGCGCTACTTTAGTTGTTTGACGTGACTGCATATTGTACATTTGTTTTTTCGAAAAAAAAAAAAAAAATATATATATATATATATATATATATATACACACACACACACACAGTCAATCCCGAAAAGGTTGTCCAGTCTAAATATATAAATATACAAATGTATCTGTCACGTGACCACCTAAAACTATAGTGTTTTAAACTGGAAACACTCCAAAGACTCTTGGTTTCACCATTTTAATGACTAGCAACCATAAAATTATATAAACATGCTGACTTAATGTATTTCTTTGTAGTTGTACGGTGTTTTTCAGTGGTCACGTGATAGATATAATTGCCTAAATATATACTTCAACTGGGCAACCTTTTCGGGAATGACTGTATATATATATATATATATATATAAATACAGCCCTTTGCAAAAATTTTGAGCCCTCAATATAGATCACTATATACAAATATCAAGTGCATTGTGGGAAGGTAATGGTTCTAAAATTGCACACAACCACACAAATCAGAACAATATATTACCAGAAAAATACTTAAATTCAAAATACAATATGATTTGTGCGTGTTCCTTCTCGTTATTCGGCTGAGGAAGACAATTTTGCAGTTGAACTCTTCCCACAATGCACTCGATATTTGTATATAGTGACACTTTGTCCACTGTGAACATAATAGGTGGCATTCATGACTTTTCTTGTTCACCCAAAAACATCGCTGGTGCTGGTAAAAGGGCGAATGTGACCATCATCATATTAGGTAATGTTTTGCATCTTTCTTCCATGCGCCTTTTTTAACTGTCTTTGCACAACTATTTGATATTTTTGTGAGCATTTAGTTATAAGGCTCGGTCTACCGCAAATTAATAGCTTAGCATTTTTTAAAGATAAGTCAACTGTATTAATGAATAACAAATTTGTTTCATTTTCATTTAATTTTGTTTGTTTGCTTATTTGGTTGGGATTGAGAAAGAGTGCAACTTTTTACATGAAAAATTGGATAATTTGTGTGGATTGATGTTAATCAGTCTAAAGACTTGTGCATCATCAGTGGGCCCTCCTCGTTTACAAACAAAACATATATAGTAGCTTGGATCTTAGATCTTACATCGGCAAGTATACATTTTATGCGTCATTTCGTTCTGCTGTTGGTATCGTAGATTTTACCTGGCACTCACTATACAGTTTTGCTTAGTTCCAGCAACAATTCAAGACCGCCCAAAAGACGCGGCGGTAAGAGAAAACGAAGACGTGACACTGAATTGCTCGGCACAAGGTTTTCCCACGCCAGATGTGGTTTGGGTTTCTCCCAACGGATCCGTTTTACAGAACAGCACAGCTGACACGAACTTGGTACTGAACACCGTCTCGCGTGATAGGAATGGGACCTATCGATGTTATGTCTCTAATGAAGCAGGAAATGACTCAGTGACGGTAGAGGTTGCTATTTGGTGTGAGTACTTGTGTCTGTCTGTCTGTCATATTGAACTTATGTCCTATTTAGTCTTGATCAAACTGAACTTGTTATGGCCTTGTAACAGGAATCAATCGATTAGACAGAGCCTTTTTCGGATGATTTTCGTAGATCCAAATTACGTGTAATTAGATCGGCAATCACGAGGCTATAAGAAACACTTTTTATTAACCAGGAACCAAACTACGTTGCAAATCGGCAGTGCGATAAAAGGCCATCCCCTTGCAGTTGGTTGTGTGAGTAGCTCGTAGTTGGGTATAATTTTGTGTTCCTGATTGGCCGAGAATGCTGCTGAACGGAAAACCAAAGCAATGATACGATTACTTTAGACATGCAGTCATCCAAAATTGGCTTCTTATCCGAGGAAATTGTAGCGTTTTTGTCGAGTCGTATACCATAGTATCAACGCTTGGGTACGTCTTTTCATTATTATCATTATTTCAAAAGTTTGTGTTGCATGGCAAACGTGAACGAGAAGGCTACACCCTCATTCAGAGGATATGATTATTACAAACATTTCCGTGTGAACAATGAAGATGAGTGTTCGATACAACCACTCACTGCAAAACATTCTTTGTGCTATTATAATCGAGTGCCAAGCGAACGCCCGCGGCTAACACTATGGGATACGTTTGTGACTTTATTCTTGAATCATCGGTTTTTGCACTAAACTGTGAATTCGAGTGCAGATTTTGTTGTCAAGTGTGACGCTGGTAAAACCTCAACAGAAACTCAATACTACAGCTCCATACTCATGTGTGTCCGGGCAAAGACCGGTTTAGACGTCGCGAAATCATCATAATGATAAAAATATAAATAATATTAATAATAATGATATTAATATTAATATTAATATTAATAAAAATTGTAAGTACTAACATAATAATTATAATAAATAGTACAATGTCCTTGATTGTAACAGGTTCAACCCCCCTCCCACCACCACCATGAATCGGACAGTTAACTTAGTTAATAATAAACAAAACTGTAATTTGCATGCACTAATTATGAGCTAATGAGCTAATAAAAATAAGCATAAAAGAATAACTTTTACTTTTGTTTTAAGTGTTTTAAAATTGGAGAATTTCCAATAACTGTAGATGTGTTGGCCAAGTCCCCGCGTTTGGAAAAAGGCAGCCGCAAACGAGATTCAGTATCTGTGTGGCGTAACAATTAAGTAAGAAGCCGGCTGCTGCAAAGTGACTCTTTGAAGACTTTTGTTTAGTTACGCTGGCAAAGGAGCGCAATAAATGGACATTAAAATAGGGCTTTGTTCAAAGGCCCTCAGCGCAAAAAGTTAAGAGATACTTTTAAGATATTCTAAAAATGCGAAATCTAGCTGTAGTAAGTACACTGTGTGTTGGTTTTCGTATTTACTTTAATTTTTGTCTTGTTTTATACAGATAAACCCGAAAATGTCAAATGTAAAACCCAGCGCGACTCGGGTAAATTTGTTAAAGGAAAAGACCCAAGCGTGACATTCTTCTTCTCTGCCGAAGCTCTACCTCAGAAATGCAACGTTTCTTTTACAGAACAGCATGAAAATGGTCAGAGCATCATCGTAACTAATTCAAGAGTTTGTAATGGAACGTTTGCAGAGTTGCACACTTTGTCCACTGTCAACATGACAGGTGGTAATCATGACTTTTCATGTTCACCCAAAAACATCGCTGGTGATGGTAAAAGGGCGAATGTGACCATTATACTGTTAGGTAATGTATTGCATGTTCCTTGTATTTTTCATGTAGCTAGTCGATATTTGTTGTCGGTAGTACTGAAAGATAAGAAGTTGAGTGAGTTGATGCAAAGTAACTGTGAAAAACAAAGGTTCATTTTGTGACGACAGATTTCTTATCAAACGAAGTGTATTTAAACGACATTCAGCAGCGGTAAAATCAGTGAGCTGGTCAGAGTGCACTTCTTTCACAGATAAGGTAGACAGTTACTTTTGAGTTTAATGGTGGTATAGTCAGTCTAAAGACTGATCCCTACCAATTAGAAACTTTTACTCTGTGCTCATCACACAGTTTTGCTTTTAGTTCCAGCAACAATAATAGACCGTCCAGAGGACACGCCGGTGCCAGAAAACGATGACATCACACTGCACTGCTCTGCACAAGGTTTTCCCACACCAGATGTGGTTTGGTTTGCTCCCAACGGATCTGTTTTACAGAACAGCACAACTAACACGAACTTGGTACTGAAAACCGTTTCACGTGATAGAGGTGGAAGCTATCGATGTTAGTCTCTAACGAAGCAGGAAATGACTCAGTGACCGTGGATGTTAATGTTTGGTGTGAGTACTTGTATCCGTCTCTCCGCTAAATGGGTCTTAAATTGCCTATCCGATTCACTTTGCTTTGAACTCCCTGCAAGAACTGTTTTTAAGCTCGCGTTCAGCACGAAGTGCTGAAAAGCGAAGCTTCATGCGATCCAGTCAATTGGAATGTGTCCCGGTGCTGTCAACAATGGTTCCAAATATGGAAGTCGTTCTGTTCCCAATACTGGCAGTATCGATATTACCGAAACGCAACAAAATCGAGAACGCGATCGTCGAAGTAGTTTTTGCGGTGGCATTTTTAAGCATCCCACCTTACTGCAGTTAAGACTGCGTCAGTCAGTCAGTCCGTCATGCTGTGTCAACAATTGCCTTTGAAATTTGAGCATCAGCGAATACGCATGAAGAAACGAAGAGATGGGAAGACGTTTTCTGGAGTTATTTTGATTGTTATCATTGTATTCCTGAATTGCCAGTAGATCTGTTGCACTTCAGAACCATTATCACAGAGGTTTTGGTAAATTCTCGGTTTGACAAGCGTAAGTCAAAGTTGAAAGACCCGTGACCACTGACAGCCCTGATTGCGATCGAGCGACTTCAGCTTGTCGAAATATTTCTATCGTTTGATTATATTTGCTTTGCTTCGCATAGTTTTCGCCAACAATGAAAAATGCTGTAGAGAACTGAGAGAAGAAGAATTCAAAAATGAATTTGACCAAAACCGCAAGTAATGTCAACAAGTTATCAGATTTCATTTAAACTTATTAGACTTGAAACTGAGCCAAAAGAAGAAAGGCGTGTTTTCTTTAAGCACGTATTTAGCTTGAATGCAGCCCAGGCTGGAGTATCATGGCCTATGATGAATATGTAGATGCTGAACATAAGCTGTGCATGACATGAGTAATGAAGTCACGGATAGACTTTTTTCAGTCTCCTTCCGGTTCAAAGATTTGGACTCGGTGAAGAATTTGAAATTCTCCCATTTCGAGCGTCTAAGTTTTACAATTTTCACCCTCTGCCGCCTCGTAAATGAGGGTTTTCAAAACTGAGACTAAATCGAATACACGGTTCAGCAAAAGTGGAGGCCCGCGGAAACGGATGCGAACTTCCACATACCTAAAATTGAGCAATTTTTACGATGTGGCCTTGAGCCAGTTCTATTAAATACCCACTCCCGCAAAAGTACTTTATACAAATTCGCGAGCTTACAGCTGCCTTGCTGCTTTGATTGATCTCCGTCGGTGTTACGTTTAAATATCTTTGATCGAGTGTGAGGTCCTTACTGGGAGAATATCGGCCCGAGATCTTGGCCCGTACACGAAAGACCAAGGGCCAATATTCTCCCGCTACGGTCCCGATCAAACTCGTTAAAAAGAGATTTATTGCACGACTTTTTGATTAAAAAAGGTCGATGGAAACAGTACCGCGAAAAGCACAAGAAGGAAGCCAAGAAGAAATGACAACGTAACTCACTTGTAAAATTCCTGACAACAAATATGTCCTGAATTCTCAAGATTGGTGGCATGTTTTAATATGCTCACGCTTATTATTTAGAAAACATACCAATGAAAGAAAAACATCCAAGCTTTTAAAAAGCAATCAAATTAATCACTAAACGAAGTCCGTTGCAAAAAATTGACGGCGACTGTCGCGCAGTCGTGCGTATCGGAACTAAGTGAAACAATCTGCGCTCTGACACGTTTATTTGTCTTCAGTTGGAAACTCATACTATAAAATGTTATATTATAACATAGCATTGCAATCTTGTCGTTCCCGTGTGTTTGCTAAATAATATGTCAGATTCCAGTGGATCAGTCTAAACTGTAAACAAGTTAGAAATGGAAACAAATCTGGAATGTACTATATATCGTCATGCTATTTTACCATTTAGACTTTGTATACCCCAGAGTGCGCTTCTAACTTTCTCACCTTCAGCAAAATGGCTTATAGTGCTGCGCACGTTTTTCAGCGATCGCTGCGAACTTAAGGTCTGAAGGTAAATTTTCGAGCTTCCTGCACAGGAAAACCCTTACCTCCAAGATATGAGCGTACCTTGGTAAACGTGCCAACTTCCAAATGACACGATCTCCCCCCTCCCCCCCCTCCACACACACACACACACACACACACACACACACGTGACCATTCAAATTCCAGTGTGCATCTATAACACAACTTACGCACACTCCCGCGTGCTTTATTTTAAAAAAAAAATAAAAAAAACTATGATGCAAGAATTATTTAGCATAATCATAGCTCTTGAGCTTTTTGACGATATACGAAGCTTAATACTATTTATTGTATGGTATTAGTAGTAACATTTAATGTATTCCATTGCAGATGTTGTTATTATTATTGCGGCTTAAAATATAATTTATGCGAATTATGATCTGCAAGTCGGGGACACCTGAACTGGCGAGCTGTACAAATTATAAAATTCTTCATAAACACTCTGAAAATTTTTACTTTCAATCTTATCGTATTAATAGTATTATGTATGGATTGGGGTTTTTATGAATGATGTATAACAAACAGGCGAAAAGCCCACACATTTTTGTAAAAGTCTTCTTTTTTTATTATTATTTTTATTTTTGAGTTTAGTTGTTTTTTTTTTCTTTGTTTATGCTTTATATATTTAGATCCCCCAGAAAACACGGTCATGAATGTCAGTGTTCAGGAAGGAAACACAAGTGCAACTTTACGTGACACGTTTGTTACCTTCAACTGTTCTTCACACGCAAGTCCTCCGCCTAGCGTTTACTTGTTTTACTACAATGGCGCACAGTTTGGCAGCAGCAGTTCTGGGATGTTGAAGAAACAAGTCTCTGAAAGTGGGCATTACTTTTGTGCCCCTAAAAACAAAGTTGGTTTTGGGGACAATGAATCTGTTTCTATCGCTGTTGTTGGTAAGACTTCCCTTGTTTTGTGAATCTATAGTACCCAAGAAAGCATTAATAATAGCTATTATATTGTACTGTATACTAATTGTTATAGTTATTAGATAAATAAAAGCATGCATAGTCAAGAACTGTGGAGATGTTTTATAATAATGAGGCGTAAGGAGTTCTTGAGTTGTTTTTACTGAAATTTATTGTATAAAATTTGTTTTCTAAAGGAATTCTGGAGGTTTCTGTACGTTGCACCTCGTGTGTTTTGTTATAAAGTTTGTTTCACATTATGCTTTTCTTTTGTTTTTGTTTTTGTTTTTGTTGTTGTTGATGCACAACCATTTTTTAGATTCACCAACAGTCGATCTGTCCTCAAATCCTAACTCTGTTCGTGAGGGGGGGACTGTGAACCTTACCAGTGCTGTAACTGGATCAAAGCCCATTTCAGTTGAGTGGAAAGAGGACGGTGATTCCAAAGTGCTGTCCAGGAACCGACTGCTTACTCGCAGGAATGTCACCCGACCAAATACTTTAAATCAAACCCTCCGTTATAAGTGTATAGCAAGGAATGGATATGGAGAAGCTAAATCTGATATACTTACCATCCGTGTCAACTGTGAGTATATTTGTACTTAGTTAACCGCTAGAAAATATCGCACGAGCAAATGTGTGTTTGCACTAGGAAGCATGATTGTTTAATGAATATGTTTTAAAATTAGCGAGACTTGATGATTAGCCTTAACATTTAGACATGATATATAATGCTAATCACTCTTTAAATTTAGTTTTCTAATTATAGTAAGTTTTTTGTTAAGTGTTTTAAAGTCGTATAATTTGTTCTTTTGTTATTTATGAGCCTATTTTGAGACTGACATTACGAATTAATTAATTTATCAGTGGTGTGCTTTTTGAAATTATGTTTAGATCCCCCAGAAAACACGATCTTGACTGTCAGTGTACAGAAGGGAAACACAAGTGTAGCATTACGTCACACGCTTGTTACCTTCAACTGTACTTCCCACGCAAGTCCCCCTCCTAGCGATTACTCGTTTTACCACAACGACGCACCGTTTGGCAGCAGCAGTTCAGGGATATTGAAGAAAAATGTCTTTGAAAGTGGGAGTTACTCTTGTGCCCCTAAAAATGAAGTTGGTTTTGGAGGCAATGCATCTGTTTTTCTCAAAGTTGTTGGTAAGACTCGTACTGATTGACAGAGGTTATCTTGGGAAGTGTCGATCTGTTTTTAATGCTCACCTGCACAGTATATTGTGTGGGGGAATTAAGGAACGTGAGAAAGTAAGGCACAATTATTTGTTGTATGTTTATGGCCGCCTCAATTGGCTTTGCTATTTTGTTATGTTGTTTTGGGTTGTTGTTGTTGTTGTTGTTGTTGTTGTTGGTGTTGTTGGTGTTGTTGGTGTTGGTGTTGGTGTTGGTGTTGTTGTAGTTGTTGTAGTTGCTGTAGTTGTTGTTGTTTTCTTTTCTTTCTTTTTTCTTTTCTTTTTTTTTTTTTTTTTTTTTTTTTTTTTTTTGAGAAACGTGGCAGAACCAAACGATGATTTATACGTTTAAAACAAAACGCTTAAATTTGTCCTTTCATAGTTGCAACTAAAATCGCCGCTCCACAATCTATACAACTTGTTGAAGGGACGAGTGATACTCTCTTCTGTAATGCTACTGGAGACCCTGAACCTTCCGTTAAGTGGAGAAAGGATGATGACCCGGAGGTTATCTCTACATCACCAAAGTACACTGTGAGTGCTAACAAAGCTGTCACCAAGTATCACTGTGAAGCTCAAAATGGCTATGGACATCCCCTGATTCAAAAAGTGACCTTTGTTGTGTCAATGACGGGTGAGTAGTTACCAAAATATGTCATATCCTTTGTGAATGTTGTAATCCAAACACTACACTTGAGTTATTACCGTTAGTAGTCATTTTTATTGCAGTGCAACATTCTGGCCATCCTATATTTAAGAAATATAAAACGTGCGCCGTGTGGCTATGTGCCTGATGCAAACACGAGAAGGAGTTTGGGAGAATGAGAAAGTTTGTGAACTTACTCGAGTGTTTGCATCAGGCTATGTAAACACGGCAAGCGTTTTATATTTCTTTTATAAAATAAACGACAGCAATACTACCGCAAAAACAACCGTTTTACGTGATTATCAAAGTCGAGATTCTCAACACAAACTGAAACCAATCACAGATCGTTGTGCCGAGCACGAGACAAAGTTTTTAAATCTTCAAATTACGAACTTACGAATGCTGGAGAAATGAATAATCAAAAGGTTATTCCATCAATGACTCTCAAGCTGAACTTCTCTCGGCTCGGTTGGCGCTTCCGTAGTATTCAGAGCAGAGCTGTCTTAAACTGGCCGAGCAGCGTCTCCGAGAAGTTTCTGCTGTGCCGATTGAAGTGAGCGATGTGAACTGCACTAAATGTAAACACAAGGTTTGGGAAGCTACTTCGCTATGATTACTTTCTGCTCCATTTGTCCGACGTCTCGTCCAGAACTGATTTTGGTGTGGTACAAGTAGATGACCTTTCATAAGATATTTTAAGAAATCACGTCGATTCTTCGCCGGACTGAGTTGAACGGATGAATGTTTTGCAGTGCCGTAATCACGTATGTATTTTGTAATTACTTTACGTTTTTTTTTACACGTATTCCTGAATGGGACTGAGTTCTGATGAACCGATACTTACTGCATTTATTCTCGTTTGTGGTGTATTAAAGAGGTACCACATTCAGTGAATTGTATTTAGTGGGTCATGAGCAAGCGAGATCACAACTGATTGTACAAATGCTCTGTAAATTATCGTTCGGTTTTCAATGTTCACTGTAAGTTGCCTGGTGCTCAGTTTAACAATTCAGTGAACTTATTCCTTCCGCTATTATTTCAAAGAAACTCGAGTATTAGCGAATTTTTTCTGCTCAGCGCTAAATAATTTTTCATCAATCATTCCTTCTACCACAACCGCCGTTGCCTTTTCTTTGCTGGAGGCTCATAATTTCTTGTTTTTCTCTTAAACTCAGGTCAAAGGAAGAATCGGGAATTTCACTAAAATCGAGCAGTCCAAAAATTTGTCCCACTGCGCAACCTCAGAGCAATATGTTACATAGCCTCATGCAAACACGGTTGGCATGGCCAGAAATAGCGGACACGCATGCGCATTAGGGGCTGCAATTTTTTGGCTTTCAGTGTAAACTAAACAAGAGACTTTACTATGAAGATGGACACAAAAATCATCGTACCTTTGAACTAAATATTATAATTGAGACTAAATAGCAAGCTGTTCAACCGGATTCTCTTATAATACAAGGATACCGAAAATATTAACACAAAATCAGTAGCTGTCCATGTGTACTTCTTGCGTTTTTCCAATGTAAAGATGCAAGACACGTCTAAGAGACAACAGTATGGCAGACAAGCTGAAAACGGCATACTGGATGAGAGTAGCTGACCGTTTTGCCTCGAAGTTGTTGAAATATTGAAGCTGTTCAATCGGTTCTTACTTCGAGAAAGGTCATTCTTCTGAACAAACTTATTGGTAACCCTCGGCACTTTGTATCTCTTGCGTTTTTGGATTATAAAGATGTGTTTTGTTGAATTTAGCCGCACAATCACTCGATACGAACGCTTAGTGAAGCAAGGTTCGATGCTACTCGCGATCGGTTCTAGCTCCCTCCGATCGGCCCCGGCGATCGACCAAGTTGTTCAAAACAAACTGTGTAGCCTTGTGAGTAAACCATCCTGCAAAGTGAGTTCAGGATTTGTTTTTGGAATTTAATGGAGCTTTGAAAGAGACGTCGCGAATCGTGGCGCATAAATACGGTTGTTCAAGAACGGACAAGGAAACTCTGTCCAGCAAAGCAAGAACTGTTTTAATACCGCTAAATTGTAAGACTTGTTCATCCTTTCTTCTAACTTCAGCATAGAATTTGCAATTAAGCTACAGCACCAAGTTTAACTGACCGTGCGTGTCACCAGTCGCTTTGAAACATTTCAGCTAGTATTCCATTCGCGGCATGCTGTTTCCAATAATCACTACGATCTCGGAACAGTTTTTCAGCAATCGCAGTGATCGTAGCAATCCAGCAGTCTCTGAACACTTTTCTGAGCGATCGCAGTGATTGATCGCAATCCGGCATACTTCAGCTAATTGTACGTTTGGTAAACAAACTGCTGCCCGCGATTTTGGGCGGGAAAAGCTGCCGCGGACGCACATTGTGGCGGGAAATACCCGGCCCGCTGACAATGTTGCAGGGTCAGAATGTCCGCTATTTCTGGCCATGGGAACCAATCAGAGCGCTCGTTATATAACTTTTATTTTATAATATTATCCGTTTGGTGTCAACTTCTTGCTTGCGCTTCCTCGTAGAACTGTTTTAGACATGTATTTTCACGATGCGCGTGACAAGTCTTCCCTTGGTTAACTGTCGCGCTTTCGCCTAAGTATGCAAATTCCGGAAATGAAAAGAGTTTTAGAAAGCGACGGATTTACAGAAGTGGAGACCCTAATTAGTACAATGTTTTGACTAAATCGCGACAAGCCTTAAGCATACTAAGGCAAAATATATTTTATACACCTTATTTATTAACTTTCCATGTTCTTAGGTGAAAGACACGACAAGACTATAAGCCTTTACACCCTCCCCTCCCCTCTCTTTTTTTTTCTTGTTGCCTATTCAGCGCATTTCTAATTATCGGTCTGACAATCAAATCAAGGTTTAAAATGTCGTTATGATTGACTTGTTTTTCTATTCAGTGTTTTAACAATGCGTTTACGGTGGGTATTTTATATTTGGCGGACAAGTGATAGGGGTTATAAAGCTACTAGTTACGAATGTTCTACATAGTAAATCAGGCAAAAGTTGTTACGTGTCGCGTTAATCCATTTAATCTTGCTGCATTAATTTCATGTTTTGTGTGGGTTTTTTTTAGAATTAGAGAAAGAGGACTCTAAGGTTCAAGTAAAGTTAAGGATTGTGTCCGAAGAATACGTCGAAGAATATTCTAACCCGATGAGTAACAAATTCAAAGCCTTAGCAAGTCGCCTGATTTCTGAGGTTTGTATTATTTGTGTTTATTATTATTATTATTATTATTATTATTATTATTATTATTATTATTATTATTATTATTACTATTATTATTATTATTATTATTATTATTATTATTATTATTATTATTATTATTATTATTATTATTATTATTATTAGTATTATGTTATTATTTTGCTTCTTTCACCTGTTGGTTCAATTGTTGTATGTCGGTTGGATACCGGATTCAGTCATGTGACAACTGATAGCCAATTAAACGCGGTCATGTGCGAATGCGCGTAACGTCATACGTACGGTGTTTGCTGACTCCGCTCAAACGAAAATTTACTTTGGTTTTTTTGGTCTATATCGAGTCAGTTATTGAAGTAAATATCACCTAATTTTCTGATGAACTCTGCGGAAGAGTATCACTTCGTTTCGCACAAAGCGCTGGTACGTCTTTATCAGGTATCCGGTTATTTTGTTTCCACGTTTATCTCCTGTTTGATACGTGAAACATCTATGAATCCGTTAGTTAGAATTCACTTCACTCTTGAGGTAACATGTTGTATTTATGATTTTCTTCTGTGACTCGCGTTGCTAATTTACTTTTTCAATTAAAAAAAAAGGGACTTCCCCGCGGCAATGCATTTCTTTGTGGAGTTTCAAAGAAAGGGACACATCGAACGATTTATTAAGGCATACGAGGTTTGTGCATGCATGTTCTCTTTAATTTGGGACCTCCAGCTTGAATCTTTTTAAGCGAAACTCCGATTGTGTTATCGAAGCGTTCTTGCTCGCTGTCAAAGCAAAGAAATGTCGTGGAAGTTACGGAATAGCCCGTAGACGCAGTGCGAACTCAAAACAACCAAACCAAGTCATTGTACTCGGTGGCTTTTGCGCCAACTGACCCGATGTGGTTTCAAAACAAAAGATCTGAGTCCCGATGTGATGGTCATCAATCGGAAATATGACCGAGCTAATTTGGAGTGTGCATGGACAAAGTATGGACAATACCGATCAACGATGCTGCCTCAATGCGTAATTAAAGCAAGAACGGACAGGCAGCCTTTCACTTTGATTATGGGAAGTTCCCAGTTGAGTTGATCTAGAGCACGTTTCGGTACTACGGAATGCTGTTTGTGATTGATTGTTTGTCCAAGAAGTAAATTCAACAGGAAGTTGTTAGCCCACAGATTAAATTGCAGTACTCCTTCTCTGCCAGGTTGTCAAGTTAGATAATATAGTAAGTTATGGACCGACAAATCATAGCGCGTCCATATCTCTGCCATTATAATAACATAAATTATTTGCCAGCAGAATTCTCTGTTGTTTACAAAAGGAAATTTGAAACTGCTTGGAAGCCGCATCGACCGTATAAGGTACAGTTATCCATCGTGACTAGCCTATTTTAATGTACTGCTAGAAAGCTCCTCTTTACTGGAAATAAATCTGTTGGTGTTGATTTTGTTTTTTACAATTACCTTTTAATACTGCGACAGCTGTGGTTACTCCGTAATTGCGTTTTTTTTCTTTTTCAGTAATGGTAGCATTGTTGTCGAATACACGATGTTTTTCCGAGGTTCTGTTGAGAAAAATGCAGTTGCTGACACGATAAAGAGGGTAATTGAGGATGGACGTTTTGGTAATTTCACAGTGGACAAAGACTCCCTTGAAGTAACACAAACAACAGCAACCCAAACCCAGGAAAGAGGTCAAGGTTTGTATGAATACGAAAATGCGACCGGAGAGTGAATTAAAGCTCGTTATTGTAATATGTAATCTTAGGCCAGTTTCTAAATTCAATGCAAATGAGCAAAATCCATTGTTTGAGCTAAATAGATTTGCACTGACTTTGGCACGGCAGTGACGCGACGTTTGAAATGGGTCTTCCTCACACGTTTGCGAGGAGCGACGTTTGAAAACTCTCGGACATTTTTTTACGCTTGCCAAGCACCCAACGACAACCGGAGAGAAAGCCGCACGTATGAGAAAATCAGAATCTGTGAAGAATCTTCTTGGTTCAAGAAACTAAGATGGTTTTCTGTCTTTATTTATTACACTCGAAAGGCGATATTTCCAGATCCCCCCTCACCCTGGAGTTCAGAGATTTTGTATGTTATTGTTTTGGATAAAGCGATGAGCTTTGGACATTTTCTGCTTTCAGTTGTCACACAACATGCCGCTCGCAACGTCGCATACAAATGCAGCCTGGGAGGCTGCTTGAATTTCCTAAAAGAGGTGGAAATTGCACTAAATTTACACTAGCGTCCCGAAAACATTATACCGTTACTGAAAATGGTACGGACCAGGATTGGATAGTTTTTTTAGACACTCCGATTGCATTTGAAAATGGTTGTGAAAAAGCCGCTTGGGACCGTTTACACTGTCCTGCATTGGCTCTTTCGACCAAGGCCTCTGTAACGGCTAGATTTTCAGGGGCTCAAAAGTGAAACGATGTGAGGCTGCTATATTTCGCAGGGTAGACTCTTCGTTCAGAATACAGCCAACAGATTATTTTAAATCGGAATAATTCGGCTGTTGATACATGTAAAATCTGAACTAAACGCATATGTTTGAAATTTTTCTCACTCATGTCCACAATTTTATTTTCAAATTTTGTGATGACGTCACGGATAAAGGGCGCTGTTTTCGGTGCTTCAGGCCCTTTTGAAACGTCGAACTTTCTATTTGTCGACTTCAATGCAAATTAGCTAAACAATTGGCACGGTATTGGCGCGACGTTTGAAACAGGCCTCATCAACACTAAACAATTACTCATCGTTATTGCAGGTAAATCATGTAGCTTTATCAAGCAAGGAGAAAATTGTGAAAAATGTAAGTTTCCTTTGCTGTGTAATTGTGTTGTTTGCACCCAAATTGGTAAATGCGCTGTTACATTGTGCAATTTTCTCAGTACCTGTCTCGCGACGGTTAAAAATTTGTCGTTGCAGTTGCAGTGCAACGCGATCTTGCTAACTTGCAACGATTCATGCCAAAGAAAGTTTAAGAGAACTCGTGACTGGCGCGCCGGACAGTTGACGCTAAATTCCAGAGTGACGTCAACATGGCAGAATTTGAATAATTTGTGCATGCGGTATTGTTCGCGCCTTGGCAAGAATTGCGAGAGAAATTGCTTGAGAGTGTTAAACTGACTGAGTTGTTGCGAAAAGTAGACCTGGGTTCTATTTGAATTCTTGCAACGCTGAGTGTAAGAGAAAAAAATGCGAGACAAGGTTACACTTTGCATTGCTGAGAAAATTGCATCCTAGTGTAACAGGGCTTCAAAGAGTTTTTGTTTCAATTCGAAAATTAGGCTTGCAGTGTTGAACCCTGTTGAACCATACAAGTGCGGTCGAAAGCAAAAAGTATTTAATTGATAATGGCAAATAATGTGCTAGGCAACGTGCCAGCAACGAAATGAAGAAGACGTCTCTGCTAACGGGTTCTGCGCAGCTGGAATCTTTGCGGCGGTTAAAATTTAGTGGCGAAACAATTTTCCAGGCAACGTGACTTTAACTGCTCCCACAGGTTAATGTTATTTATTTTATATAATTATTTATTTCCTTTTTTAGTGAGCACGGCTTTCATGATCATTATCATAATAGTCGTCCTGGTCGTTGTGTTCATTCTGGTTATAGTCGTCATTTGGCGGTGCAAGAAGAAAAGGAGATGTCGCAAAGGCTCTGGTGAGATAACAATACTTTTTCGCTGTGTCTCAGTAATCCACTTTCGCAATCATGCGCAGTTCATGAGGCGCAGATGTTTCTAGCCGGCCACCTGACGATAAGACTTGGCGGGCAGAGTTGAGAACTGGTTCTTTGGTGATAATGCAATTATGTAGAAACAAGACCAAGCTCTACAGAAATATTTACTTGACAGATAACTCGCTTTTCCAGGGCGTAAAAAGTGCTGTTTGCTACTGGGCATGATTGTGAAAGTGGCTTTATAATAGTAGTGGTAGTGGTAGTTGATTCGGAGGAAAGAATAACTTCTTCTTGTGTGTATTTTGGTGGCTGTGTGCACCAAAAAGTATGCTTGGCGGAAAAGGGTAGCCATAGTAATTGTGTGGCGTTCTGGAATTTATTTGCAAAGTAAGGTTAAGCTGCGCTGCAATGTCAATTATTGCATTAATTAATTCTTGTTTGTTTGTTTGTTTGTTTGCAATTTAGTTGATGCAGAACAAGATCATGATGTCGTGTAAGTTCTTGTTTCTTTGTACTCAAATATCATTCATCCGAAGAAACGTTTGAGCTAGAACAAGCTCCTTTATATAATTGGTCAAATTTCTGCAGTTTGTTGGCCAAGAGGTCGTGAGGAAGAATTTGGTTAATCCGGGGTTACCTTTGAGCAACCGGGCCCAAAAGGCTTTCTGTATTTATACAGCATATGAACATGCTAGTTTTATACCTCCACTTGTAACAGGAGAAAGACCGATACGTGGAATTCGGACTAGTTTGACTCATTCCTGGTACCACCCTGTTGGAAGTGTGGCTGTCGTTAGAATATGCCCAAAATCCGTGCGGCTTTCTTACTTACTCTATTCGGAATCTTTTTAGTTCTTTACCTTATTTCCTCGGTTTTTAAAAATGCAGAGATGGGAACGGGGCAGTTCTTTCTATGCAAAACATGGGCTATGCCAACGAGGGGCCCTCTGCTGCTGACGGCTCCGGTTATGTGCACGTGGACCACGGACCAGCGCCCGGTGCAGCCGAAGGAAATTACGCGGAAGTTGGTAAAGCAGGAGCTGCGGGGGGTGTACCACTCGTGGCGCACGCCGCTGTGGATCAGTCCAAGAAAAAGAAGAAAAAGAAAAAGAAGGGAGAGAAGTTGGAAGAAGACGACATGCAGGGAACAGCTACGTACGCCCAGGTTGACAAGTCTAAGAAAAAAGAAGGCGCTGCAGTGCCCGAGGAGAACGCGTACGCCGCGGTGGACATGTCCAAGAAAAAGAAGGTATGTACACGGCGTTTCTGTCACACATAATAGTATTTACTTTTATTGCAAAGGTTTCATGTGTATATGATCACTTGAGCATAATGTATGCTTTGTGGAAATAGGTGCAAGTTGGTTATTCATTAAATTGTCTGGTGTTGATACATTTTGGCGCTGTAATTGTTGACCGTGGAAGGTCGTTTATCTTTTCTCTGTCCTTATCATCTGAAAATGAACCACATATCCAAAGAAGTTTCATTGTTCTATCAAGTTAGCGTCTAATCCAAATCCAGTATCAAAACCAATATAGAGATCAGAGACGATCGAGTAAGATAGTTCGAGATCAGAAAGTCCATTCAAGGAAATGAAATTTTCATGCAGAAGATAAGAATGTTTGTGCACAAAAGTCGGATTTGCAGGCATGTGACGTGCAAAGGAAGCCTGTAACAATAAACAACATAATCAGTCAGTAAGAGCCGATTGTTTTCACAGAAACGGAAGGAGGGCGAACTCTTTTACGCGGATTTATCCGAGTTCTCTGGCCAACGAGGCGGCCTCACTTCTGTGCAGGTTTCACCTCCCCCGACTCTCGGGCCCGTGAAAGTGCCGCCTAAGTACGAAAGCACAGAGTATGCCTACATATCGCAGTTCTCGTCGAAGAAGAAGGAAGACAAGCCGGTAGTGGGTGAGGAGGGAAAACCGGAGCAGCAGAAACCAGCTGCAGATGCTGCTGGTCCAGATGGAGGGATTGTAGTGAAGGAGCAAGAGGGCAGTAAGGACGAACAGGGCCAGGTGGAGGCCAAACTGTAGAGGCCCCACAATCCCCAGGTTTGATGTTTGTGTTTTCAGTTTAGGCAGGCACCGTTTACTTTGAATTGCATTTTTACGATTGGGTACAGACGAAAGGAATCTTCTTAGTTTTCTTTTCTTTTTTTTTTTTTTTTTTTTTTTGTACCAGCGTTTTTTAAATTTCATTTTTGTTTTTCGTGAGGTTCACTTTGGAACATTTACTCGAACATTAGCAAGCACAATGTATCCGACCCAAACATTTAGACGATGTTTGATCATTGCTTGGATGATTTATTGTTTCGTTCTTTTATTTTTTATTTTTGATATTTACTTTTTGCCGTAAAACGTATAACAGTTAAGACTGATATCTACTTGCTTGATGGGCTCAATGGCAAACCAGGCAGAGTTAGAACGATTTCGTATGCCCCTGGAATAAATACATGTAAGCAATGAAACCCTGCAATCCGACAAGAACTGGAGAATCTTGAAACTGGTCTGTACTTCGTTTGCAGTTTTAATTTGCAGCAAATGAGCACCCCAGCTAATGAGCGTTGTTTATTAGATAAAAATGTCAAATAGAGAAAACCATCGGACGTAGTTTCGGGGGCGTACGACAATCTCTCTAATCTAAGTTGATAGATGTATGGCGTGACACTGCAGTTTTGTTGTAGTTATAAAAGAAAGTGCTTAGAGTGTTTACTTTATATAATACATAGCGACATACACATACAGACAGACAGACAGACATACTGTATATTACTGTTGTTGTTGTTGTCGTCGTCAGAGCTGTTAGTTTTGTATCTTTGTGTCCTTTGACTTTTTTCGTAAGATTTATTTTTACATTTATGTAAGCGAAGGTAATGATAAGTATTTCCTGATCCTATGTTGTAAATTTCGTCGTTGGCCTTCCTTGGTATCGGGTAATCCTGGCTCAACATTCCTTTTGCTGGGCACACCAGTAGGGTGTTAAGATGAACAACTATTACCACAGAAACTCAAACTTGGTCAGGAATAGATTTAAGAAGTAAGCACCCACGTGTATTCAGAACACCCTGCTATACTTAAGATTTAGATTTAATGCTCTAAACTTTACGCGTGGCTGAGTGATGGATCGCCTTTTATGGCATTTTTGGCAGAATTTTTTTTATAGTAACATAAAACGATTCTTCGTTGTATGTAGATCGAGTAGTATTTTTGTAGGATCCAATCACGTAGAACGTGAAAATAGATTTCATTGCAATTTGCATAGCTTTTAAAGAAAACTAAAAGTAGCTTTGTAATCGCACTAGTAAGGACAGTATTTTTTTTATTCTTTATATTCAACATAATACAACACACACTTACATTATAACTATTAACTTAACAAAATTACAATTACATAGCCTTACAGCTACAAATACATACACAATAGATACATAATACTTTTTTTTTTCCGAACCTGTCAGAAGAGGTGTTTCTCTTTAAGGGATCATGGATAGTTTTTAGCTGTAAGCGTTCAAAACGCCAATGAATATTTTGTGCACATAAATATTGCATTGTTACGATGATGTCAAACATCAGGCAATTTTCTGTCAAGGCCAGGTCAAGTCAGTTTTGTATGCGGTGAGAAAACAAAACCAGGTTGTACTATCTTTGCAATAACGACTGTGATTTGAATGTACGTTTTCTTTTCCTCTGATTGGCTGTATTGGACAGATGGTGATGTTTGAATCAGTGAACAGCAGTTCAAATAAAAGTGAACTAGAGGAAAGCTCCAAAACCGAACAGTGACGCGAGGAATGTTGTCAGATTTTCCATCCGTCATTGACTTGAAGTCATCTGACAGTAGTTCTGCAAGCGAAGTTCATGGCTATTTTAAAGAACAATTTAGTTTGTTTTTGTTTTCACTGAAGTTGAAGATTTGCCATGAACAGCGTTCCATCCTTCACCACCATAATTATAATAACTTCAAAAACTGAGTTGACTTTGCCTTGTGTTTCGTTGCTTCTGACTTCATTTAATCAAATCTGTTGCCAGTTTCTAGTTTTGTCTATATACCATTTGATTATCGTCAGCACCGACCCTCGACCCCGCCATATTTGTGCGTGCCTGTTGCTTGCCGTTTTACTTATCGTTGGGTTTCGTCGTCTGGCGGCTATAAAACAAAGACAAGCACAAACTCTACTGTTGTCCCGTTTGTGATGAGTGTCAATGTTGACGGTAACTACTGGTATTACATTCGGCGCATGAGAAGTTCGACGTCTGGACTTGGCCTTATTTGCTATACTGTTTAGGTAGGAAAATGATTCCCAGAGCGTAATTGCAAACTGCCTTAACAGAAACGAATGAACCACAGGTGAGCCACATCTGCAGATGACAACAATTGTATAGTATCCTGTAAATAAACTTGATAATAGTTTACACTGATTAAATTTTGTGAAATGTTTTCTCGTTGCTCATAAAAGTTAAGTACGTCACATACCTGGTTGAATATAGAATCCTAAGTTGTCTGTTTGATAGCGAACTGACACTAACGATAATCCGATGTATTACTACGTGTTTTACCTCAACCGCGCCAGACTCATGTGCGAGAACATGCAGCAACCGTGAGATCGAAACAAAAGAATCATTTGTGCGAACCCATAATCTCAAGTTCACTTACTAATCGTACACAAGCTTGTTTTGTTGGTAACTTCTGTATTGTTATGCACCAACTGATTCATGCATTTTTCATTTATCCAATTATTCATTTGACCCAGATTCTTATATAAGATATTAACTCTTCTTATTAGGGAAAGTAAAGCTTGATCCGATTTTCTTGAAATCATATGGTATCGGCAATAAGTACATAGCTTCCCAAAAAAAGAAATCTCACCCACAACGGTAACATAAACACTCGCGTTGTGTCCTTTTCCAACTTTGTTGACAAGGACACATAAGTAACGTCCGCTTTTAGTGACCTGCGTGTAGAAAGTGCTGGATTTGCTGCTGCCCAGGTACGTGCTGGTGGGCTCATGATAAAGCTTGTACTCATCAGGCTCTGGGTTTCCCTCCGTAGTGCACTCGAATGTAACATTGCTGTTCTTTATAACTGCGCTTGTGTTTACCGTTACGTAGTAGACAAGTTTGTGTTCTCAGGTGGGTCTGGAATATTAAACATTAATTCCAAATAGAAGATTTGTCAGTTTAGACGATAGCTCATTGTGAATGTAAACCAAATATATCAATGTGTGATGAAGTGAAGAAACCTAAGAACCTGTCCAGCAGGCTGTCGAGTGAGCTAGAGTCTAACCTAAAGGACAGTGTGAGAACACAGTCCAGTAAACTTGGTTTAGTTAAACAGGTTTAGTTGGTGTGAACAGGGTATAAGCCAGAGGACAGTGCGGTAAGTAGATGGCTGATATTCAGGAAAATGTACGATGAATCGACCAGTGTCCGATGTGTGAAAACTGGACGCCGCCGTTGAAAATACTTTGCGGCTTAAACCAGCTATATTTTTTGACAGCGTTCAATTTTCACACATCGATTCCAAGTTGATTCATCGTACGTTTTTCTTTCTCATGACACATTCTTCCTTCCAAGTGCTAGATTTTCAGATTGTCCAGAAAAGCAGTATAAACGGAAGTTGTCTGGAGATACATGTGTACACAGCATGCATCGGAGGATGATGAGGAATAATGGATATGAATAACGGAAATTTCTGTTGGTTTATCGGGAATAAGGGAACAACGACGTTTTCGTTGGAGTAATCATTGACAATAACATTTTCTTGGAATAATGGCATAATGGCATTTTTTTGGTAACGGAATATTGAGATTTTCCGGACTGGAATAATGGGTAATGGCAATTTTAGAGGCTGGAATAATGACACTTCAATATTCCAGCCTCTTCATAATCGCATGCTTTGGCTCTGGGGAGCATCCTCGTCCCTAGGTCTAATCGTGTAGGCCCTAGGAACGAGGCTGGTGCATAAGCCAATGGGAAAGTGGTATTTGAACAAGTTTGTTATATGATGGACTACACAACATATGTTTTGTGGAATTTTTCATTTTGAAGGAACGAAGGCGGAATTTATCCGACGAGATGTGAGGTAAGTTGCATTTCTTATAGTTAAATATAACATCCTGCTTTAACATGGGACTACAAGGTTCAGAAATGATATCAGCTCACATACATATAATTTACGTGTAGTTTCAAAGGGTCAACAAGTCCGAGATGGCTGGTAGCTAAACTGAAATGATTTACAATAGCTTCTGAATAACCTGTACATCAAAATTATTTACAGTTGGCTACGTGGTACACAGTGAAGGCAGAACATGTGCTGGATAGTGGGTACGCTATGCGCTATATGGTGAGTTATGCAGAGCTTTTTGAATTTTTATCCATCGCGTACCGCGTAGCCACTGCGTGGCACATTTTTCCGGGCTATCCTTGCAACTGCTTACAGCAAGTTGTTTCATATCTCAATTTTCTACCACATGCCACATAGCCGCTTTATATAGTACAGCTTGCGGACAGACTTCGTACACTTCTCAGACTTCTGCATTAGACATTTTGCATGGCCAGTCATTTATCAGTAATGCTCTAGTGTGGCATGGTATTCTGCAATTGCTGCACGACAACTTTGCTAGAGTTTAATCACCCAATATAACCTACACAATCTACAGCTTCTATGGAAGGGGTTGTCAATGCAACTATGGTATACACTATAGGCATGCAACACAACTTTATCATGAAACATGAACAGAGTACTGTCTACATTTTCTTCAACAGGTTGATATTTAACTTGTAGCTGGAGACATTGGAGCTGTCAAGCTTTGGGCATACACATTTTATTAATGGAGTGCACAGTCTGTACAGGTGAGTTATGGACCAAGGAGACAAATGAGGTTCCATAATTACAGTACAGAACAAAGCAAGATTCATAAGATAATTATTATATTATGGTATATTCCACTGTGAAAAGAATGTGCCAAACCGTATTGACTAAATGTTATGGACCTATCTGGTAACTTGACTAATCACAGCAATGCTTTACTGATAATTATTTTGTACACTTCACTGGACTTAGACTTTATGTATGATATGCCTTTTTGTTTATTATTTACATCAATTTCCTACACTGTACTGTGGTTTTAGGTGCCACAGGCTATAAGTATCACATTGTTGGTACCTTTAAAATTTAAAAATAATTATATAACATTCCACCCCATGCCACCTCTCCCCACAAATCATTGCTCAGTCAATTTTAAAAAGTCATGTCAAAAACATAATTAATACCAAAAACCTCTCAATTTTGGATCATACTAATTATTATATTATAATATATGTAATAATTATTATGTAAACTTTTGTAATAATTGTAGGTACTTTAATCAACAGGTGTTTGTAACTCGGTTTTGACAACTCCCAACAATATTAAAACTCCATGTTTATTACCTGGCAATAGACTTCATGATTTATGGCCAGAAAACATATGTGGCCTCTGAGGTCAGTGTACTGCAAGAACAGATTGAAGAAGGGTTAGATACTCAATAAGCCTCATTTTGAAACAGACATCAGGCATCTCAGAAGCAGTGTAATTTACTAGTGTCTTCAGAAGTCTGCAAAGATACTGACAGAGAAATAGAACCTCTGCATACACCATGTAAATTACCCCATCAAACCAAACCAGAGTGTATCAATAACCAGTTTTGATTCTAAAATATTTTCTATTGGACTAAACACATTTTCAAAAGTAAAAAATAAAAATAAAAGAGGTTCAGTATATTGTTTGATTATGTGGCTTAGCTAATTATTCAATTATTTTTAAGCATTGACCATCTCCTTAGTGGGAACATTTCCTCTCCTATCGTAAGAAAATAAGTGCTAACAAACTTTTAGTACAATCTGTGCGAGGGTTATAGTCAGTGGTAGAGGAAACGGGGAAATAATGTATAACGTCAATGTTTTAGGTACTAAAGGTGCATTCGCATGCGATGTTGGTAAATTGATATAAGGCTGCCCTCCCGGGGAATTGACACTGCTCAGGCATAATTTACCTCAACTACAATATATACGCCTAACAGGAAGCTTTGTTTGATGGCATAAACGTTCCATTTAGTTTTCCCCAGTCGTAAATGTGGTTTACTTTCTGTCAATTTTACTTTCTTACTTTAAGTCCGTCTCGCGTTAACTTATGTAAATCCTGTCGTGTCACTCACATAGCAGTTTAGTTGCAGCTAAGTAAATCCTGTCGTGTCACTCACATAGCAGTTTAGTTGCAGCTAAGTAAATTTGTAGAACAAACAGAATGATTATGACTTGGCAGTCTTTCGTTATCACGCGTCACCAAATGTAAACAAACCGATTCTTTTCAGGACTAGTGAAAGCAGTCGGTGCTTTCTTTTCACTCGTTTGAATGACGTTTGCGTCTTGCTAACAACTTACCCGTGTGTGCTGAATAAGAAAACACGACCGAAAGAAATAATATCCAGTCTCTATATCGTCGAGATTCCTTTTCCTGCCGCATCTCAAATTTATTATTTTCACAGCAGTGTGGTACTCACTACACCGCTCTATTTCCTGATGCAATACTCGCTTGGGATTGTGGGGTTGATCGTTCTGAAGTCTTGTCTGCTCGTACGACAGAAACTCGCCGTGTGGGACCAGCAATTATCGAACTGAAATTTGGGCAGGATGGCCTGGCGATCGTTGCCACCAATCTAGCCCGCTACCGGGCTGTCTTGCTTGCCAGTTTTATTTCTCAATACTGAATAAACAACCCTTGCTTTGCCAAAAACGTCTGTTAAACCTCGCTGATCTTTATCATGTTAATGGTTACAGCAATTAAAAGCGAACCGCATGTCTTGACGTGGAAACAAATTTCCTTTCTACAATTATTGGTAATATTTCTGCCCTGCCAAAAAGACGCATAAACTTTTAGAGCTTTTTCAAATTCAATATACCCGTTAAAGAAGTGTTTGTTTTTCAAGTGACACGACTCGGTAAGTTCGATTTGCCGTTCACACAACATCATCGAAAAACTCAAAACTTTTGCTGCGTTCTGGTTTGACTATATACCGTTGGGTCTTTTTGTTTAATTTAGTATTTTGTTATGCAGTACATCTGTAATCCTGCCTTGTCTATTGTATGCAGCGGCAGAACACATCATCATTCATGAGTCGTGGCAGCTGCTTGTCGGACAATAATTGTTAGGGCGTGTGTGTACCTTAGTTTATTCAACATTGACACTTGACGCTGTTTCAACAGAAAAAATATAATTCTGCTTGCCAAAATAGGCCAAGTTGACAAATGGAAACGTATATATATATATATATATATATATAGAGCCCTTTGCAGAAATTTTGAGCCCTCAATATATCACTATATACAAATATCGAGTGCATTGTGGGAAGAGTTCAACTGGAAAATTTTCTTCCCTAGCCGAATAACGAGGAGGAACACGCAGTAATCATTGTATTTTGAACTTGAATATCTTTCTGGTAATATATTGTTCTGATTTGTGCGGTTTTTGTACAATTTTAGAACCATTACCTTCCCACAATGCACTTGATATTTGTATATAGTGATCTATATTGAGGGCTCAAAATTTTTGCAAAGGGCTGTATATATATATATATATATATATATATATATATATATATATATATATATATATATATATATATATATATATATATATATATTTTTTTTTTTTTTTTTTTTTTTTTTTTTTTTTTTTTTTTCTGTTTTAAACTAATAGGCTATTTAATGTAGATGAGAACTGTTCGGAGTGGCTTCTTCCATTTGGTAAGCAGAACCTGCTCAAAATGTAATTCTGAAGGTCTTTACATATCGCTTCTACCGTCGCCTTGTTGGGAGATAAAGGAAAACAATTTTTAGTTAGAAATTAAGATATATTATCATTTGGGGAGGGGAGGGGGAGTGTTGTAAACCCCAACATTGCCGACATTTCGACGGACGTCTTTTTGAACCGCAACATGGCTGAGATTTCGACGAACGTTTTTGCATTAACCCAACATGCTAGGGCAATGGAGTACGAACAACTATTACATACAATTGAATTCTACTGTTGTTTCTGCATTTTTATTATCGATATAAACGTTTTAGTTGGTTTGACTTGTGTTTCACCTGGTTTGACATTTGCTCAACTAAAATACACCATAATTGGAGTTTGTACACTTTACAGTGATATGTAAAAAGCGTATTTTTACCACAACACACTAGTTTCTCGCACTCTGATTGGTCGATTAACCGTGGTAAATAAAAGTCCAGACAACGATATGACGCTAGCTGACGCCAGCGTGTCACGCTTTGCAACGAAATACAACAAAACTTTCTTGTATATTTCTAAATATTGTGGTAAAAAACAAATTTCCACTGGTTTGCCGTGGTGTGGACTCTTATTTACCACGATTTACGTCATCACATGGTCAAAATTTGTTGTGGACTCACTCGGCGAAGCGCCTCGTGAGTCCACAACATTTTGACCATGTGATGACGTAAATCGTGGTAAATAAGAGTCCACACCACGGCAAACCAGTGGAAATTTATTAATTAGGCGTGAGAAGTTAAAAATGACTACAAGTTAAAAATATATATTAGTAGTAGTAAGTCCTTCAATATGGGTCTTGCATCCTGCCAGACCCCATATGTTATATACGCCACTACACAGCAACAAATTCAATGCTTTCTTGTTACGAGCGTTTTAACTAAAAACAGCTCTCAGCAAGCGCCTACAACATTGTTTCCTGTGATGTTTACGATAATGTTTTCGATTTCACAGAAAAAGTACATTTTTATACATTATAATTTCACTAAAGCGCTATGTAAACTATAAAAATTACAACACTTGGTGGACTTTCTGTTTTACTAGATGCGGCATGAATTCACACGATATTGTTCATGTTTAACAAGTTTACTAATTTACTAAGAGGAATACGGCGTTACGTAAACTAAAAAAATGCATCACTTGGTGACTTTCTCTTTTACTAGCTGATGCGTTATGACTTTGTTCACACGATAATGTTCGTGTCTAACAAGTTTACTAATTACTGAGAAAACTAAAAATTCGAAGTATTTTGATACTGTAGTCTAAACTGTAGACAAAAGTAGCACTCTGAAAACGGCATGTGCCGCACTTCCGTCTTTGAAGCTCGACGTCGCTGATTTACCCGAGCAGGTCCTCAACGTTCTCATACAACTTCTTGTCGTATTTTTTCATGTCAATGAGAAGCTAAAGTAGAAGAAAATACACACAGGGATAATCTTAACTAAGAATAAAATCTGAATAAAAAGAAATTAAGTTAAACTAGTACCAGTACTAGTTAATTATATATAATAACTAAACCTATTGTTTCAGTTTATTCGGTAAAATAATTGTTGCAAAAGTGTGAAAACGTATAATTTAACAGCAGCTTTTTCAAATTTATTTTCAAAATGGAATATACCTGGCGCACTTCAAACAAAGTTATATGGTAATAGGAAAGAGTAAGGGAGAGCTACATGACACAAAGCTAAGCTGAAAAAACGTAGGGTGTACTTAAATAAAACCATACGATTGTTTAAATGTCTTTCGCACCAGATGGTTTGAACTGATGATGTCTGATCAGCAGAAACTGCAGTCTAGATTGTTCCGTGAGCCACAGCAAGGATCATAATGTATTAAAATATACCCAAACTAACTTTATACTGACGAAAAAAGTTGATATTCCCCGCCCCATATACATTTATTACTCTACGTCAGATTACGAACCTTGTGCCTTTTCTCCAGGCCTCTCATCCTGTTTTTGAGAGATTCAAAAGTCGGCCGTCGATCGTCGCTCTCCCTCCAGCACTCCAACATGATCGCGTACCTGCAATTTACAGATATAATTTTTTACAGTGAAGTTTTTAAAATAGCTGAATGTAACAAAATATATGTATGTTGTAGATGTGTGTCCATGGTACTAAGTTTGCTACTGCACTAACTTACTTTTAAAGAGGAATTTTATATTTTTACCATGTTAATGTATATTATCTGTAGTGCTCTTGATAAATATATCTGTTTGACCTTCGTTATGTGAATAATTAAAGAACTTTTAAACTTTCTAAACTGTACACTATTTTCTTAGAGTGAGATTGATACTCTTGTACATCTCTTGTCCAATTTCGCATAACATATGTCTCATTGCCATCCACACGGATCTGTTGTCCTGATTTTGTAATACTGCATGACTATATAATCAGATTTTGTAAAATTAAATCAGTGAAAAGTGTTACGGAGCAGATTTTAGGGGACTCGCTTCTGTACTCGATGACTTCTTTATTCGTGATTCAGTGCTGAGCTCTTGAGCTTCGATACTAACGGAGAGCTCGGGCTCCAAGTCACAACTCTAACTCAACTGCCTTCAACTCTACAAACTAGCCGTTAAGTATGCTCAGGGAGCACGTACAGCGATTACAAACTTCCTTTTGGGTAAACAACTAAATTAGATAGCAAAACCACGATGAGATCAGAACGGAAAAATGGTAGACAGAATTTCCGCGGTATAGGTGACTACAAAGACTCCGAAGGTGTCTGTGCATCACGATGCCGTGCAAACACTTGGCAGCT
This sequence comes from Plumapathes pennacea, assembly GCA_964036295.1. NCBI lineage: Eukaryota > Metazoa > Cnidaria > Anthozoa > Antipatharia > Myriopathidae > Plumapathes > Plumapathes pennacea. The sequence goes on from OZ038466.1 coordinate 1,691,988, forward strand.
TGCTCAAATCGTGCAGGCAAAGCCTACCGACAGGCACGTTCGTAGCGAGCCTGGCGTCGCTGACCTCATTTATGAACTATGCTCCTAAAGGGCTATTGTGAACCTAAGTCCGAAGGTCAAATTTGAGTCCTTCCGTTTGCAAATACAAGTTCGCTCCAGGATAGCCGAAATATTATTCTTTATAATAAACCTCCAAATTGTTTCGAATTGTCCCTTGACATTACCCCCCTGTTTTGTAAAGTCGACTCCGGCGACTAAAAAGAAGAAAAAAAAGAAAACAATTTGGCAGAATACATCTGGAGGGAGACCTTGTGGTTGCATACGTAAGGGTGCTAAGAATATATATAAAAAAGTACCTGGGCAGCGAATGCCGTATCGTACTAACAGTAACAAAGGAGAAAACTCGTCTACACTAAGGACATATAAAACATGTTACTCGGGTTACATGCGAGCGACAATTTAAAGCAATGGTTTACCAATTTTCCGTGCAAAGCATGTCACTTGTTACATGCTAAATCAACTAATTTTATCAATTTCAATTATTTCTAAGCGACTAGTATGAGAGTAACATACTGTATGTGAAATTCGTTACACAAAGTTTAAGCAATGGCAATGTTCAGAGTCTCAATAGGTTCAACCGAGCGTGTTCTTTTGTCGTTGTCTGGTATGTCGCATGACATAAGTTCAGGGTCTTGGAAGATCTGATTCTTGGTTGGACGGTCTTGTTCTTGCGCCAGTAGTAAGGAGTAGGAAGTAGCAAGTCTGGATTGGCTGAGATATTGCTGGATGGAAATGGAGTCATATGGTACGTGCAAGTTTGACTAGAATCTTTCTGTTGGACATGTTTTTATGTTTGTTTTTTTTTTTGTTTGGATTTGCGGTCACGCAGTATCATGGCGTGCGGTATCGTGGGGCTGCTTGTTGACAGAGCCTGTCGCCTCTTGCGTAGATAGTTCACTGATCTTCTGAAAAGCACGCGTGTGGATGTTTGGTTGTTCTCTCTTTGACGAGTGGGTTTTCTTGACAACGAGTGTACGTTGTCCTGACTTCGGCTGCGTGGTCCAACGTTGTACGAGAGAGGAATTGTGTACCAGTATAAATTCTCATAGTGAGCGAATCAGCCAAGAGTACAGCAGGGATGCCGTTGCGTAGAGCAGGTGGCGTAGATGTGGCGTCGTTGAGATGTGAGTGGGGTATCAAAGTTATGAGAAAAACCAAGCCAGACTAAAGCTAACACTTAGATACAAAATATGAGTCCTACTGACGAAAAGACTAAGATAAAAGTTAAGTGGCTACCTCAATAGGTGTCTGGCTACGTTATTGAAAAGAACTATGTGTCATTCCAAACGGTTGATAAAATATACTGACAGACAAAACGAAAGGTTGAACGAACAACTACTGATCTCACTCTGAAAGTTGAAAATGATATTGCCGGCACAATGTAAAAAGATAACTCGAATTCATATCACCACATAAGTATAGCTAGGTTTGGCTTACGAACGCAGTGCGCAATCAGTCCGTTCAGTGATAATGGTTATAGCTGCAATTGTTTTAACAAGTGTTCAGAACCATATCGTTTTTCTAATTCGCCTATTGGACAGACCCGAAAACAATCGAGAGACAATTTCTCCCTCTCGTGTGTGCGAAAGAGCCACTGCAATTCTTTGCCTAGAGCTGCTGATGAGGGTCCAAAATGAAGCATGGGTTTGCAGCATTTCCATGTTCGAAATAGTCGTCTCTCCATCTGCTTGAAAATGACCTCATATACGACAGTATTTTATCCACAGTTTCGACGGATTGGTCAATCTCAATTTTACGTTCTTCAGATTCCACTCTAGTTTCGTTGTACGCAGGGCGTGACTCTGTGAAGACAATTTGACTATTGTCCATAACAATTTCGGCGTTTCGCGGCACCATTATTTCAAATAGGACCGGGTTATTCTGAGCTTCCGACACACAGATATTAACTTCGACATGTGCGGCGACAGTTGGGGCAGCAATAGTGTTGATTTCGGGAATTTCGCACTGTTTGTTTTGTTGCGCTTTCTTTTCCTCTTCTCGTCGTTGTTTCATTCTTGCTGCCATCTGCTCGGAGCGAGCAGGGTAGCCTTTAAATTCGGTTCGTTTCTTTATATTTTGTGCTTTCGTGTTTAGATCAGTCGGGAAGTGAGTCTCGCGTGACATGAAATCAATTTGGTTCGTAGGCTGTTGCGCGTCTCTGTTTCTGTCTGGTTTGTCACAAACTACGGGCGTTTCCGGTTTTTCGTTCACGTTTTGATTTAATCGCTGTCTTACAAAGGCCTTATGTGCTTCCCGTTCACATAAGACCAAATCTAGTTTAAAGGTGGGGAATGACCTGTCGGGCGCTGTTCCGACTGGCCCGCACATCTCTCGGGGTTATAATTTGGGAGCCTGGGGTCCCGTTGTCCCTGCCGTTGACGACAGGCGTAGGCCACATGGCCTGGTTTGTTGCAATAATTACAAATCGGACGGCCGTCAAAAGTACGTCTGTTACGATTTGTGTTTCCCCTATTGTTGGCGCGGCTGTCGCTCGTGCGACGCAATTCTTGGCGCACAATTTGGGCAATGTCGTCGCGGTTCAGGGGTCGTTCGCTCACGCGATTGCTAGTTGGCTGGTTGGTCTCGTACGCAGCTATTGTGGCTGGCGGAGCCGATTTTAACAATGGCGTTAGTGCTTTTACCAAATCGTCAATTTTGTCGTCCGTTTTAGGCTCGGGCACTGACTCTTTTAATTTTGCGTGATTTTCCGCTTCTTCTAGTGTCCCTGGCCGTTGAAGCACTACATAATTCTTGATTTCGGGTTTCAGGCCCTGCACAAAATGGTTTACACATTCAGAGCGCGGTAAATCGATTCGCTGACAAGTTCGTCTTATGTCTGCGGCATATTCCGTTACTGACTCTGTTGACAGTTGTTTCCGATCGTTCAATTTTTGGCGGAGTAGCCATTTATCGGATGCCGAGTGAAATTGGTTTTTCATCGCTTCCATTAGTCCCTCATACGACTTGTCGGCTAAATCGGGACTGGTGTTAAACCAAATACTGGCGTTGTCCTTTAAATGTAGGGGCAGCGCCTGCGCTTTTCGTTCGTTTTGCCACCCATGAAAGGTGGCTGCCCGTTCGAAATTGGTCAAAAATTCATTGACATCTTCGTTAAAGCTATCGGAAAATGTGGGTAACTTAACGCTATTATACTTAAGAGGCCCAGTCGGTTTGCTTGAGTTTTCGACAATTCTTGCCAAAGCGATTGTTTGAGCGTTCCATTTCTCGGCAAAACGCTGGTTTTGGTCCTCCAATAGCTGGAGAACATCTTTTGCCGTTAAGGGTACTGTGGCCTGAGCCGTTGGGTCTCCGCCGTCTGCCATGAAACTTTCTGTTATTTCAATTTCGTCAGGAAATGATTCCGTCGACTCTGATTCTGGATCTGATTCTAATTCTGACAAGACCGATTGAGCTACCGGTTCATCTAGATCCAAACCCGATTTTGCTTTTGAGGAGTCCGTCAAAGCCTTAGTTTTGCTTCGAGTCAACAGTTTGAAACCTTAAATTAACCCAAGACAAACTCGCGAACAATACGTATCAACTCACAGCGAGATCACGATCAATTTGGAAAAATCGTCAGCTTGCTGCATGAACATTAAAATAGACGCCTAGCATTGATTATCAAACATTTGGAACGACACATCAATCAGTTGACTATATAACCATAACATACATAATTTCTTTTTCTTTTTCTTTTTTTTCCGAGTTTTTTTTTTCCTATACTTTTTTTGTTACATATTGTTCTTACTTTACACTTTACATGTTGCCTGGCTTGGCAATACACTCACAACTCCGATACACTCACTACAAGACTGAGAGGTCTTACCGGGAACGGTTGTGCCGCGGATTTTAACACCAGAAATCTGTTACGGAGCAGATTTTAGGGGACTCGCTTCTGTACTCGATGACTTCTTTATTCGTGATTTAGTGCTGAGCTCTTGAGCTTCGAGACTAACGGAGAGCTCGGGCTCCAAGTCACAACTCTAACTCAACTGCCTTCAACTCTACAAACTAGCCGTTAAGTATGCTCAGGGAGCACGTACAGCGATTACAAACTTCCTTTTGGGTAAACAACTAAATTAGATAGCAAAACCACGATGAGATCAGAACGGAAAAATGGTAGACAGAATTTCCGCGGTATAGGTGACTACAAAGACTCCGAAGGTGTCTGTGCATCACGATGCCGTGCAAACACTTGGCAGCTTGCTCAAATCGTGCAGGCAAAGCCTACCGACAGGCACGTTCGTAGCGAGCCTGGCGTCGCTGACCTCATTTATGAACTATGCTCCTAAAGGGCTATTGTGAACCTAAGTCCGAAGGTCAAATTTGAGTCCTTCCGTTTGCAAATACAAGTTCGCTCCAGGATAGCCGAAATATTATTCTTTATAATAAACTTCCAAATTGTTCCGAATTGTCCCTTGACAAAAGTATAATATAACAGCCGTGATTTGACTCACAATTCTTCATCCAGATGTGCTGGTTTGGGCATTCTGTAGCCCTGCTGTATCAACTCGGCAAGTTTTCGCCGGTCGATCTTTGGGTAAGGACACCCGCCTGTCCAAGGGAAGAAAAAAAAAATGCCATCAAGATTTTCACTAGAGACGAGGTTCTTATGCTTATACAACTAGGGAAAATCATGCTTTAGAAAAACATATTCACCGAGAGGTTATTTATCTAAGAGTAGTAAGAGACAATTATTAGGAGAGAATGCAATTGGTCGTTGGCAATATTGAAAAATGAAACAGAAAATTAGAATATAATTATTGATGAAATAAAAATTGATCTTTAATGGTGAAGTCAGTAATTTAACCGTCCAGTCAACCGAGTCTCGGAAACCGTAATACAAAATTGAATTTCATATTGTGAAGCGATGTAGTTTCCACTTACCAACTGTGAATATCTCAAACAGAACAACGCCATAGCTCCAGCTGAAACAATTAAAGAAATTTTCAATATCTTTTCACCCAACCACGTTCAAGGTTTATTTTGCAACACTGCTAGTCATCCTGTGTATAACATGCCATCTGGGTAGCGACTCTTATCTATAATTGACTAACACTGCAGGTAGGATTGAGTCACGTGCCTTTGCGCATCCTACTGGTCATGCGCTAACCTCCAAGATTCGGATAACATGTATACTTACACGTCACTTTTTGTCGAATACGTTCCATACAGCAAAGCTTCGTAGGCCGTCCATTTAACAGGCAGTCGCCCCTGAGTTTTAACATCATCAAACAGTCAAACTCTGAGGCCGTAATCCAGAAAGTTGGTTTAATAGTTTATAGCTTTCCATTGATAACTGGTTACACCTTTTCATAGCAAACTGACTAGTTTTCTAATCACTTTGTTCCTTATCTGCGGGGATAAGTGAAATTGTTATAAACTTGCCTTAGTTTTCTTCTGATAAATGTCTTCCTGGTGTACATCTCTTGCCATACCGAAGTCCGTCACTTTGCAGGTCTCTTGCTCGCCAACCAACACATTTCTAGCAGCGAGGTCTCGGTGTACGATCTCGTAAAAAGAAAAAAAGGGCGATTATCAGTTTGAACAAAGCATTACAGAGGAAACAGACGAACATTTCTAACCTGAGCCTAATTTCAACGGTTGACATTCTCGTGTGTCGAAATCAGTGAAAATCGAACACGTCGAATAAAAATTTCATCTTAGTAGTATATCTTTGGTATATCTTTGTTCTCCGTTGTAGAGTTGCGAAACTACAAGACGCGTCGTGATAATTACTTTACTCAATTTTCTCTTAATTATTTCTGGTTACTAAAACTAACTTATAACTCAAAAACTATTTTGCTGATTTAGGCCACATTATACACGTACTGTTAAACTACGTCGTTCGTTCTACCTTGTTTGAAGACAGGAAACTCATCCCATCAGCCACCTGCCAAGCAAACTTCATCAGCTGCTGTGATGTCAGATTGGTCTTTGGTTTAACATCCGGGTCCTTGTAGTAAGTGTCGTTGAGTCCTCGGCTCTTCCTCAGGTATCCCAATAAGTCTCCATACAGGATATACTCGATGATCACCATAAGAGTTTCTAATGAAAACCACAGTGTTAAATGGTGACAGTACAAAATTATTACTGCATTATTTTTCGCTTTTGCTGAATTAGTTTAAGTATTTCAATGTTGTTCTCTATCCGTCCTTCCACGTTATATCAATGTAAGTCATCTTAATAGTTTCTTACCCGATGTAGTGACGCATCCCAACAACTTGATGACGTGCGGATGAGTTGCAAGTGTCTTCATTATCTCCAGTTCTGACAGCAAGTCTTTTCTATCGGAAGCAGGAGCGTTTTCTACGAAAGAAAAGCGTGTTAGAGAATTCCTAAAATTATGCTATGGGGAAAATGGAAACATTTTTTTCATGGAAGTACGATTTAGCCCTGCTATTACACAGGCGAGTGTGTCACACAAGTGACAAATGTGCATAAAATGAATATTGTACTCATAACAATGAACGACTGCTGTTTCTGAGTTTGGTCATTTTGCATTTGTTCCAGCTGTCACCTAACAAATCAGAAATGGAGACATTTTACTGATTTTGTCAATTTTCCAAGAAAGTATGCATAAAACGATGAATATCTACTAACTTCAACTGCTTGTTTATTTTTTTCATTTATATACTGAAACAAAAGACTGAAAAAAGTTGAAAGCACAAAAAAACAACAACAACAACAACGGAAAATTTGAAACCAGTTTCTTTAAGCCTAAGTAGTAAGATGGTATCAGTCGCTTACCTTTCAACATTTTAACAGCCACGGTTTTTTCGCCTCGACTTCCTCTCAGGTTAACAATTGTTGCCTTGGCAACCTGGCCGAATGCTCCCTTTCCAATAATTTTCTCGACCGTCAGACTTTCCTTTGGCACTTCCCAGGATCGAGTTTGAGGGGAAAGACTTCTATATACGTTGACCTGAGGCTGGATTTGTGTTGCGGGCGAGCGTCTTGTTTCATCAAGAGACGCGTAGTCTCGCCTGAGGTTGTCTTCAAACGAAGAGCGATAATTTCCTTCATCACTGATGACCCTGTTCTAAAACGTGACAGAAAATTATATACCTGAAATAATGTCCTAGAGCCAGTGACAGTATTTTAAGATCATGAATGTGCAAACTTACGAGTATTTATCTCAGCTAATACATACCTCAATAACATTCTGTGTATTTTTCTCTGTTAACTCATATGTTCTGCAAAAAAATAAAATTGGCATTTTTTTCGTTACTACAATAAATATCTGAAGTAAACGGGGAAAAAAACCTGATAAATTGATAAGTAAATTGATACTTTGTTCAGTGAGTTGCTTTTGACATAGTTATCCAATGCTGTAAGTGTGTTATACTAAAAACTTGAAGATAAGAATTTCTCGTGTTTCTATTGCTCGCTCACTTGTGGGCAACACTTGCTCTTTACCAGGACGCTGATCTACAACAAATGTCACACTGATGTGTTGTAACAATACCAAATGATATAGCGTACACTGTTTATATGATTGCTGCACATGTATTTTACTTGATTGCAATATATCATGGTTTATCAGAAATTATTGTGAACAAAGCACTTACTCGTATTGTTGCTGTGTTTTGCCTGCAAATTAGTAAATTAACAAAACAAAAAAGCACAAGAACTTTAGTCGTGAAAATGTACAGTATGTTTCTTTGATTTATCCGCAAAACCCCTTTGTAAGTTTTAAGACCATCAACACTGCCATTTTTATTACAAAACATATTTTAAAATGAAAGTAGATGGCATTAGTTTTAGAATTCTCAGACCAAAAAGAAACGGCTGCTTACTCTTGTTTGCCATAATTATATAGGTTTATTTGGGGAAAAAAAAAGAATATATTTCTTTAATAAAATCATTTGTATTCAAACTGTTCTTCAAACAGTTTTATTCTATACTCAATCATAAATCCAGTCACAAATGCCAATAATACATTATATTGAATATTTAAATATATTATTTCGATTCACGAGTAGCATACCACCTGAAGATGTGGAGATAGAACGACAAGAAGTGGGCCTTGAACTAGTGCAGTGCTTAGAGCGAAGAAAGTGAAATAAGTAGCCACGTGTAATCTACCCAGATTTCCATCCCTACTTTCCGTGGGAATTGAGATAAAAACAGTGACGCACCTATTTTGCGCAGACAACAGATGTAACCAGTCAGTAGAGCGATGACCACAAACTCAGCGACAACTAAAGTGCTGAGTCCTATGACAAGGGCGCCCGACCAGCATGTGTTTTGCCCTGGTTTTACTGCAATAATATAAGAACAATAATGAGGGAATTCTTTGGAGTATGACATTGTCTACACTATTTTAATCTTTAAGCATTACCAGAAATGGTGGACATTTTCTAAATTTTAATAATATTGCAGGGGAAAATACCATTTATGCCAGTTGTTGGTGATGCAGCATTAATTCCAGTTGTTGGTGGTGCAGCTGTCGTTGGTGCATCTGTCGGCTTTGAGACGAAGGATGAGGGGTCCACATCAAAAGAACCCAGACGTCCATTTTTGACGGCTTCTTTTAGTGGTCCAGTGCCTGTAACTTCGTCTACAGGCCCACGAAACAACATCGTGTAATAAACTATGATGCTGCCGCTCCTGAAACATGCGGATAGTTAAAGTTTTCGATCAGAAAATATAATGTCCCACAACTGCAGACACCATTTACATGCAAGCGTAAAATGGACAGCTGTATGTACGGGGTTCCATACTGGAAAGGAAGAGCTAGGCTATCTAGAAGCAAGCAATCTAAACTAATCTAATATATAAACAATGATGGAGTTTTCCTTCCTCCCTCAACCCTCCCCCCTCTCACGAGGTGACCTATGAACTTCCCTCATCTTTTCCACACAAAAAAGTAAATTGGTTAACAGTTAATACTGTAACATAATGGCGTTTACAATAAATGTAGTTGCCACAGTATGACCAATAATACAAATCAGAGTATCACCATGGACATTACGAAATAGAACTGAACATCAAACTCGCACCATAATCAAAACAAAACGAGCGTGTAAAAATACCTGCAAGTCATAATGGCGTTTGCGCTTCGTTCTTTTTCAAGAGCTGTAGTTTTGTCGAATTTTACTAGCTCCTCACCTCAAATCAATTTCTACTGAAAGAGGCCTCTTCTCTTTCCCTTCAAAAAGTTGAAACAACTGCAAAGAAATGACAGTTTTGCAAATCAGCTGGAAAATAGACAAATATGTCCACTCTCGATAACTCTTCCTTCACGTCGTTCCCCTCCCACAGCACAGCACAGCAGAACGCAAGCATCAGCTTTCCACAAATTCTAAAGTTACCCACATAATGTTTTATGAATGCACAATAACTAATTTAATCGTTCAGATAACTGTTTTGAAGATTTACTTTTACATTGAACAGTATTACACAGACCTCTGTAATCACTTTGTTCTTGAATGTCTTGGCTTCGACACTGTTCTCGTCCGCCAGTTCTTTCGTAAATGTGCCAATGATCTTAAACTGTCCAGTGAGCTTCGTGTCATCACACGTAAACGCTAAAACAAGAGAGTTAAAGAGAAGTAAATATTACTACGCTTTTTTTACGTCACAATTATAAAGAAGACCAGTGCACATTCCACTGTTAGATTTCTAAAAATAACTTACGGTATAATATTTTGTAAGTGCATATAAGTGTATTAATATTAACCTCTTGTTAGAATCACACTGCAATACCCCCCACTCCCTCTATAAAACTATAAAAGAAGACATGATGCCAATATCAATTATTACAACTTTTTTACAGCATCTAGAGGAACACGTCACTTACGCAAAACAGCGAGTTGTAAAAATGTCGAGTTCGATCCTAATTCATTTGTTGCATTGCAGCGGTAGGTTGTAGTAGGACCAGACGGAATCTTCACGTTGGTGCATTCAAGTGTCCCGAATTCTTTCCCATTGGGTGCGACGCAAGTCACAATAGGAGGAGGATAACCTTTGACGGTAAGACAGAGGAACGCGGTACTACCCTGGAAAACCTCGCTAGTCCTCGCTGAAATTTTGACTTCCGCAGGTTCTGAAAAAAAAAAAAAGAACAGACTTTTATGAGGCAGATTTTTTGATTATTAAACTTTCATCATAAGATAGACCAATAGAGATGGTTATTAATTATATCATAATGGAGCATAAAATATTATGGCCTGAACGCCGATAATCATAGAGATTTATTGAAAAAAAAAAAATGCATAATACTGGAATTCATAGTCGAGAGTATGCTTCACCATTGTGTGCATGTGTCCGCCATGATGGTTTAGTGCACGTGCCTCCACATGTTTCAAGCACAAGTAAGAACACGAATATTTACAGAGATGAAACAGCACGGCATATTTCATGAACTGACATTACCTGTAATAGTGATGTTTACAGAAGCTTCTTTTCTGAATTCCCTTCTCCAATCTTTTTTTATATAGAAAATCCACATGCAATTATGTGAACAAAACTTTACAGTGCGTACCATAACAATTTAATGTATACTTTAACACAATCTCACCGGCAATATTGATGTGAACACTTTTATTCTTTCTCTCTTGGACTGGAATCTCCATGTTGACAGTGTTGACAGGTACACAGAAGTAATATCCAGTTTCAGTGACCTGAGTCTGAAAAGTGCCAGAACTGCTGTTTCCCAAATATTTGGTGTTGTCGTAATAAAACTGGTACTCGTGTGGAGCTGGATTTCCCTCTGCAGAGCATGTGAAGTTAACAATGCTGTTCTTTATAGTTGCACTGACATTAGCAGTGTTGAAGACGATGTTCTCTGGTGGATCTAAATATTATTTAAAAATAAAGCGAGTAAGAACGTCTGTGTTTATTCGTTGTTGTTCTACTTTTTCAGTCAAAAAAAATACTGCCTATTTTTTAAATTAAACATGCCTTTGTCATCGTGCGCAATCAAAACATTATACTCTCCTGTCTGAGGCAGCTTCAAAGTAACTGCTTCTCACTGTCATATATACACTTTGAGAAACAACGTAATTTATTTCTTTTTAAATATAACCAAGATCTGTGGAAAAGGCCTTTCTCAAGGCAGGGCACAAATTGCAAATTATTGACCCAATGATTGCTGGCCACAAATTTAACACAAATAATTAAGAGCTCACAGTGATCTATCAGTCCATTTGGAGTATTGGTCGGACTAAAGTGGGCTTTAGGTATTGTTATGCAGTTTCTTTGTTTAATTTTCTAAACGCAGGATACCGCTTTTGGCGCTTTGTTTAGATTTGCGATTTGAGTGACACGGAATGCTGTTTAAAATTCGCGGCGAAATGCCGCCAACGAATCAAAATAGTTTCCTTTGTTTGCGGAACCCGCTCAGTGAAGCGCGCGCTGCGATATCACCGTGGCGGCCTAGTTTGCATCAGCTGTATTACCAGAGCGACTATTTGTATCATCTGCCTGTGCGTGAGTGTTCTGATTAGTTGTACATCTGAGTTACTAGCGTGTATTTCGAGATGGAGAGCTCTGGTGTAAACGACGCCATGAAAGTTAATGATCACGAAACAGGTCGATGGACAGCAGCAGTCACCACTTCTGTCCCCGATAACAGCACCGTTCGGGCTCACTATCCTGGTTGGGCTCGTGAGTGGAGCAGCGGAGAAGTGAACATCGCCGACGTTCGTGAACCGACCATGGAGCTTCCTAAACGTCTTCGTTGTAGTCCTACAAACGCTGTTAATCTGTCTAAACGACTGGAGCGAGGACACACATACACCTTTCGTTTGAGGTAACGTCGTCGTCGACATCTTCGACCCCTTTCAGAAAAAAAGTAGTGGCCCTACTTGAAGGTGGCTCCAGGATAGCAGTCGAAGCAGACGACTTGTACTCTGTTTTCCCCGAGCCTTCGAGCCAAGCGAGCTAACTTTCTACTTATACTAGAAATACGATAATCGCAGATACCCCCTCGCTCTGCCATTGATTGGACTTTTACTTTCGTACTGCTCAACAAGAGCAGCCTTTGTTTTACCGAAATGTTGACGCAATCTTTTCTTCGAAATCAAGTGCTACACGCAAAGGAAGGAGAAAAAGAATGGTGTGTGTTATACTTTTGCGTTGAAAAATGTGTCGGTTGCGTGACGAAGTACGTATTTCCCACGGTCGGCACGTCAAATTAATTCATACAGTCTGCCAAGCGCGTTCTCAAAATTTAATACTTAAATTTTGAAGTTAGTCGACCGCCATAGTACGGGAAAAAAGGAACACTGATTTTCCAATTTTGAATTCATATGCAGTACAATTAAATAGGCTTCCTGTGCGATTTTCTTTTTACTCTGGATTGCATGCACAAGACTCAGGCATGCATATTTAATGAGATCGAATTGTTTTATATGTGAACCCGCTCAAAACAGCAAGTTTTCTCCCAGAATCAAAGCAAACTTTGAACGGTTTACTTCAAATTGTACACGGGCTTTCAGACCTAGTCATACTTTAAAGGGCTTGTGAACGATTCTCGCTGCAATCACTGCGTGTCAGATTACAGCATTTGTTACAGTTTTAGTCTTGAAAGAAAAAATAAGTCATCTAACTAAAGTTCCGTTTGCTCTGAGCGAATACGGTAGCCGAAACTGGCGACAGAAGAGTATTAAAAGAATACTTCGAGGGAAAATGATCAGCATGCCGATTTTAATACATTCTTGAAGTGATCGAGTTACAAAGGGATAGAGTATATTTGTCACGGTGATTGTTCGATTTCCACTGACTGACCTTTGTTGCTTGTCCTTTCTGAATAACTATTTGAATTTAACACAAAACGGCGTCTGAAGCTCCCGATTTGCTTTCAAGCGCTGTTCTCTTTGCGGAGTATTTTCTTCGGCCCGCTTTTGCTTCTGACAGCTGCCGATTTGCTTTCAGGCGCTGTTCTCTTTGCGGAGTCGTTTCTTCGGCACGCTTCGTGCTGTCGGTCATGACATGATTGTCGTCTTTTCTCTAGACGTATTTGGCGCTGTACTGCATTAGCGTTGTGATTATTTCCCTCGCTTCGCTCGGGGATAATTCCTTTGAAAAATCCAACGAACCATTTACACGAGGATTGTCAACTTGTCTCGGGTGGCAAGCGCCTCAGCAGGGTGGGTAACCCTAGCAGGCGGGACAACTTTTTCTCATATAAACACTTTGGCTCTGGGGAAGAGACAACTCGTGTTTACGGAAGCTTGTTTTGTCCCGATCCAAAAATAAAATTTCGTCATATTCAAAAACGCAAGAGTACAGATTGAAATGACCGATAGGTCGATCTTGGCTTCGGTCCGCCATCCGTGGGCTTTATGAACTGAACTTTAAACATTCTTCCTTGAGTCTCCAAACCGAGACAGCTTGCTTTGACCAGGTTTACCCAAGACTACGTTATTAGTCCATATAAACGCTTGGTAAAAGTTGTCTCGGGGTGGAGGGTTGTCTCGGGCACCCGGAACAACTTTTCTCCACTTAAACAGGGCCTAACTTGAGCAGCGGAATGTCGCTCGATTGCGCATTGGAAATGAGGGAGTTAGTATAGCTGTAGCAAATCACGAATCTTCAGGATAAAAGGCCTTATTCTTCAAGTGGCTATCCGAATACCCGACTACATGTACTGTATGAGTGAAGCCCCCGTATACGGAAAGTGTTTCTGTGACCCCTTGGTATTCTCCTTTTTGCTCCAGTGCGCGGGAGAGAATATGCATGCTTCGCCGTTGACTTGTAGCTTTTAAAAATAACCCTCCGACATAGTTATCTCTCACAAGCTTAAACTCTGTAACAAAGTAATTGCTCATTTTTGCTTTGTCTTTTATCTCGCTCATTTTTCTGTCTTCAATGGAAAATAACAAAACCGCAGTGCAAGTAATATTCTGGACATTAAAACGTTTAAAATATTGTCTCAATTAGGTAGAACATGAACTTGAACTTACATTGGACATCCAATGTTATCGTTTGGGGATCGCTCAGACGTCTTTGATCGTCCTGTACAACACAACTGTATCTCCTAGCGTCGGTTCTTCTCACATCGAGTATGATCAGAGTGGCCTTCTCGCTTTCGTTTACTTTAAAACGTGGTCTGAAGTCTTCAAACACAAAAGAACCTGAAGGTTCAAGGTCTGCTACGCTCGCTACTACACCGTCGATGCTATAGGTCCATTGCACCAGACGAAGCAATCTGCCGCTGCTCAAGTTATAGTCCCACCGAAGTGTCACATCATTTCCTTCTTTCTCCCTGGCTGGGTTATCCGATTGGGCAATCCAAAGTGTCGGTTTTTGGCATTCTACATATAAAAGTCATATTTTATAAACAGTTATCAAAATACCACTAGCAGATAATGTGTTAACTACATCTGAGTGTGCCTCAGAAATCATGCACCAAGATGGACGGCAGAACTACAGGTGAAGTAATACGGGCACTAAAATTTTCTTGCAACTTGCCGTGCAACAAAGTTGCGTTGCAAGTTGCTGCGGCCTGTTGTTGCGTATGTAGATAGTAATACGTGAAACAGGCCGCAACGACAAGCTGCAAGAAAATGTTGCTCCTATTACTTCACCTTTACATTTATTATAGCGCAACTTTAATTATTGATCCGTCATATGTGTTTTGACGGGTGAGTTGCTCCCAGGACCACTTTCTCAATGCAGTCTTCGAAGAGTCTTGTCGTTGCGGCCTGTTGCACATATTACTATCTACGTTCGCAACAAAATTCCGTGTTGCGAGTTGCGGCAACATGTTGGCTCCTACTTTTTGCAAAATGTTGCCGCAACTCGCAACACGAAATTTTGTGTTTACATGGAGGCCAGAGCTGTAAACGCCTGAAATTACTGACTAGCATATACACTGTTGTCTCTGGTGGAGTTTGTTTCAAAGAACTACAATAAGCTTGCCGCAACTGAATCTGCGCCATACAGTTCTGCGCCTGATCTTCACGTTGCACTAGTACATTCTCTATTTATATTTTATAGACCTTATCACGGTTTTCGCCGCCATCTTGGACGAGTAGGCAAGAAATTGAAGGAGAGGTTACCAAGCCCCATACATTTCTTTGTAAAAGTTCCTCACGGCTGACAACAACACGAGGTTTCTCAAAGATTTTTGCAATTTTTCGAAACTTGTTGATCTGAGGATCCTTGGCAGCTAAAGGCAAATAGATTTTTTGAAAAATTGATTTTTTTTTCGAAAAATCTACTTACCTTTGGCACCCAAAGACACCGACATAACTCAGTTTTTCGAAAAATTGCAGAAATCTTTCAGAAATCCCTTGTTGTTGTCAGCCATGAGGAACTTTTGCAAAGAAATGTATGGGGCTTGGTAACCTCTCCTTCAATTTCTTGCCTACGCGGTCCAAGATGACGGCGAAAACCGTGATAAGGTCTATCATATACAAAGACGTCAAAATATGTGTCACGGGAGCAGTTGCGGCAAGCTTATTGTAGTTCTTTGAAACGAACTCCACAAGAGACAACAGTGTATATGTTAGTCAGTAATTTCAGGCGTTTATAGCTCTGGCCTCCATGTAAACACAAAATCAATAATGAATGTGAAGATAACTACAAAACAATAGAGAGTTTACAAGATTGCCGTTTTCCTCGGCCCGCAAAAGGTTTTGACTGGACCAGCAGCCTTTTCAATCAGTTGCTGTTGGGATACAGCATGTCTAGCGACTCAGTAGTTTGTTAACTGTATCGTACTCATGCACGGTGCTTTTCATCATTCAGCTAACATGATACACGGAAGTGAAGCGTGAGTCGGGCTTAAAGATTACGCTTCTTACCTGCTGAATTTATATGGAGCTGAAGAACGATAAAGAAAAGAAGAGACGAGCGGATTGTAGTCCAACTGCCTGCTTTTCTTTCTGTCTTCCCAGCAGTAAACATCAAGACCAGTCTTACACTTTTCAACATCACGCATTTGCTTACATTAGCGAGCGGTCACGGATTGCATAGTCAGCCGAAGAGGAGTAGTATGGGGCACAATGGAACACTATCAATAATAACTACAGTGATAGATCACCGGTTTGGTTTGGTATTTTTATTCTTACAAGTATGCATAGAACTCCGTATTATTTGAAGAAGTTTCACCCTGTGAATGAGGTTCTGACTTAGGCGTTCATCAACTGCGATCGATACGGCTCTATTCCCTCCCTCAGAAAAAAAACGGCCATGACGTCACGCGCTGATCGATCGAGAAGTCCCAGAATGCCAGGCAAGCGTTGTACCAGGAAGTGTTGTTGCTGTGCTGAGTTTATGTTTATATGTGACGGCGAACTCTCGTTCTACTGAGTTTTCGACATGCCGAACACCAGATATTACCTCAGATGGAGAAACAATGTTCTGAGTTTGTTGATTTACTTTTATTTTTCACAAACAGGTACAAATAATTGTTAGTTCTGCCGTCCATCTTGGTGCATGATTTCTTGGGCAAGAAGATGCAACATATTATCTGCTAGTGGTATTGTGATAACTGTTTATAAAATGTGACTTTTATATGTATAATGCCAAAAACCGACACTTTGGATTGCCCAACCGGATAACCCAGCCAGGGAGAAAGAAGGAGATAATGTGACACTTCGGTGGGACTATAACTTGAGCAGCGGAAGATCGCTTCACGTTGTGGAATGGTCCTGTAACGACAATGGAATAAAGACAGTAGCAGACTTTGCACTTTCAGGTTCTTTTGTGTTTGAAGACTTCAGACCACGTTTTAAAGTAAACGAAAGCGAGAAGGCCACTCTGATCATAATCGATGTGAAAAGAACCGACGCTAGGGACTACAGTTGTGTTGTACAGGACGACCAAAGGCGTGAGAGCGATCCCAAAGCGATAACATTGGATGTCCAATGTAAGTTCAGGATGTGCCTTATGCGTGTAATATCATTACTCTTTGTTGTGTTTACTGCATACGTACTGTTATTTGCTCACTTAATGTGCGCTGTACTTATTTTCATTATAAAACTAGAGTTCGTGCAGCTCTAAATCGACAATTTTCGGGTCTTAAGCTGGTGAACAACGTTCAGCTTTATATGAAGCATTACACATTAAGTGTGTATTTTCAGGAGTAATATCTTTGCTCCAGGTATTCAATTCCCCTTATCTTATTGTTGCCATGGTGAGTTATATACCTTCAGTTAATAGTTCTATTTTTAGCAACTACTTCACTTAGCGATTTTAGAAGTTGCAGTTCACTTTCTTCGCATTGTCGACACCACAAAATTAGTGGTCAGATACACATGCTGATAAATTACAGTACTATGCTCTTACAGTTCTGCATTCTTGATTGTAATCCCCGAGCGAAGCAAAGTGAGGGTAATAATCACGGCGCTAATGCAGCAAATTCGCTTTGTGTGGAGACTCCAAGCGAGTCGCCATCTCGAAATCTAATGTTCATCAGTCAGTCTGTCAGTCTGTCATAGGGCGACCTCTAAGGCAATGACGTAATAATAATTATCGATTAGCGTCAAAGCGAGGTCAAACAAAGGTTTGAACGAAGCAACAACTGTACGTACAGTACCTCCCAAATGTAAGTTCCCCTCTTCGAGCGCGCATCGGGCATTGCATATCGAGTATCAAGCGAGGAACATGCGGATGTCGAGCATCGCGCATCGTGTATCGAGCGGTATTGTTATACAGGCTTTGTTTTGCCAACACACGTCAAACAAAAGATCAATCTGCTGTTTAGAATATGCCGCAAACCTTCATTCGGTTGGATCTTCGATCGGTTCATTTAGAATACGCAATATACGTGATTGCCATCGACGAATACCTGAGGCGCCGCATGAGAACATCGCTCGTACAAGAGAAGACTATTAGTCCTCTGTGAGACGTTTAATTGTAGCCAAACATGAAATAAAAGTTGAATTACAGTAAATACTGTAGCTGTTGCATGTATTTTTTTGTCTGGAAAGCGAACAACACGACTTTTTAAAAACTGCTGGACAAGCGTGCTCGCGTGAAATTTGAGACACGGCTTGTTTACGTTTTCTAAACTGCGCGGCGTTTCTTTGTGAGCACGACTCGAAGCTCTGATTGAACTAACTTTTTACGATTCACACTCTTAAGCCCGGTTTCCATATGATCGCTACGATCGCTGAAAAAAACGGGCTTTACGAACTGCCTTCACGTGAATTTTATTCCGCCACAGCACCATCGTGACTGCTTTATACAAAGCGTTGAAATTTCGCTTTCAATGCAACAAAGAACATTTGAAAGTTCGATATTGGACTCTGGCAATCAAACAAAAAAGCTTTTGTTTTCTTTGTTACGATAATCACTCGATCCGTGACTTTTCTCGCTCGTTACCCGATGCTCGCTCGCCCGTTACTCGATACTCGATGCCCGATACTCGATGCCCGATACTCGAGACTCGCTCGCCCGATACACGCTCGATAGGGGAACTTACATTTAGGCGGCACTGTAACTGCGTTCACGAAAATGAATTTGAAAACTGGAAAACTTGACACAGCACGGTCTCTCGAAGCTCGTCTGCAAAAGAGAAGGGAACTAGCACGGGCAAGGCGAAATCATGAAACAATTGAACAGCGCCAAATACGTCTAGAGAAAAGACGACAAACATTTGATAACCGACGTAGCATCATGAACGGAAGCGTGCCGAAGAAACGGCTCCACAAAGGGAACAGCGCTTGAAAGCAAATCGGGAGCTTCAGACGCCGTCTTGTGTTAAACTCAGATCCTTATTCAGAAAGGACAAGCAACAAAGGTTAGTCAGTGTACTCTTGATGTACTCCGGGTGAGAGGATTCTCGACGTTTCACACTTTATTTTACGGTCCGATGGCCACACTTTGTCACTTACTTAATCAGATTACAGAGCATAACAACTACTGAATCCGAACCACGCCATTATTACTCAAGAACAAGATCCCATAAGGCCTTGCGAGTCCTGTTCAATACATACTTCATATAACGTGCGATACACTCCCCCGGTTGACCAGATGTAACTGGTCAACACTCAAAAAATAAACACTTAAATTTCAACAGTCAAGAGGAAAAACAAACAAGTAAACATAATGTTCGCGCAATATCATATATCAAAACGAGTTCGGTTCCTAATGTTCATCTTGGAGATCCGCAATCCATTGTCTTCTCAGCCGGTCACCTTCCACTGCAGCGCTTCTTCTTTCTCTAGCGTGTCTTGTTGCAACCTCTGGCTGCCGCTGCTGTGGCCGTTGTTGGTCCTCTTCGTCGATCTGCAGATCACAGTTAACCTCAAGTGGATACAGTAGCTGCACAGGGCGCTTCAAAATGCTGCATTTCCCTCCCTTTGTTGCAATCTTGACTCTTGCTCCTCTAGTTAGGCCATCTGCACCTGTGATGAGTTGTTCCACCTTGCCCAGTTGCCAGAATGCCCTGGGGTGGTTGGTGTCGGGGGTGGCTTGTATGGATTTCCTTCAGACTTCCTGCAGACAACACAGCTGAATAACAGTCTTCTCACGAAGCTTCTACCATGTACAATCCAAAATCTTGACCTCAGTTCAGTGAATGTCGCCTTGACTCCTCCATGCATGGTTCGGCTGTGGCTGCTCCAAACAATTAGATTAGCTAGGTAGTGGCTACTGTCGATTAGGATGGGGTGCTTGGCTGACCAAGGTAACTCTGCTTTTGCCAGCCTTCCCTCGCATCTAATCACTCCAACATCATCCGTGAAGAGACCAAATTGTTGCTTCCAGATCCTGAACTTCTCCTTCGATTTCATAGGCTTCTGTGCCTCCTTGATCCAGCACACTTTGGCTTCTTCAACATCAGTGTTTGTTAACTCTGGTCCATGCTTCTTGCTTTCTCCTTTGATTCGGGCCTTTACGAGTTTCACAAACTTCATCACGAGAGCAGTTACTCTAAGCAAGCGGTTCAGGCTGCTATAGGCCTCACAGTCAATGAGGTTACTCAACGTTCCCGATGTGGAATTCACGAACAACACTGACATGTTCTCGTTCTGCGTAGCCTTGCGGTCTTTAACCTTCATCTCGAGCACACAGTCCTCAGGTAACAGACTCTCCTTGACTTCTTCCTTCACTGCACTTGGGTTTCCTGAACCCTTCAGCCATTCCGGTCCATTCCACCACAACTTGCAGTTGGGCAGATCTCTGGGGTTGATGCCTCTTGACAATATGTCTGCCGGGTTAGTTTGGCCAGGACAATGATTCCAACACTTCAGTGGGACCAGTTTCCTGATTTCATCAACTCGGTGCTGAACGAACTGTTTCCATTCCTTGTTGTCCTGAGTGATCCAGTACCATGCCACCTTTGAGTCAGTCCAACACACTGACTTGCTGATGTCAATTTCTGACTCTAGGGCTCCTTTGATGCTGTTCATCAGTCTTGCCAATACGAGAGCGGAGAGTAGTTCCAGACGAGGAATGGTCTGTTTGGATAGGGGCGCCACTCTGGTTTTTGAGGATACAAACTTCACATGGGTTCCTGCTGTTGTAACAATGCGTAAGTAGACAACCGCTCCGTACGCCTTTGCAGATGCATCACAAAATCCATGAAGCTCACAAGATTCAACTTGCTCGATGCCACTGAAGTAACACCTTGGAAGGCTCATGGTCTTCACGTGCTGCAGGTTGTCCACCAATTTTTCCCATGAGGTTTTTGTGGCTCCTTCGAGTGAGTCGTCCCACTCATTCTTGTCTTCACATAGCTCCCTGAAGAGTAGCTTAAATTGGACTGTAATAGGGGAAATGAATCCTAGTGGATCATAGAATTTTGATGCCACGCTGATGATATTTCTTTTCGTGGGCTTTGCTTCCCTGGCTAAACTTGCAGTGTCCATTAAGTCAAAAACGAAACAGTCTCTTACAAAGTTCCAGAGGGTTCCCAGTGTTCGTTGGTTCCCTGTACCCCTGTCCACAGGCGACCCAAGTACACTCCTAGTGTATGTAATGTCCTCCTCTTCCACTAGGTTTGCATTCTCTGTAGGTTGAGGCTTACATCCAACTTGTGCATCTCCCATGTCTGATATCGGTTGCACTTTCGAAGGTGTCGCTGCCTCTGCCTTCTCAATCTTCTCTCTCAGCTCTGCTGAATTGGTTGCAAATTTTCGCATGTTAAATCCGCCTGTTGCCAGGCGAATCTTGGCCTTCAAGTACAGTTCATAGGCTTTATCTACATCGTCTTCACCAGAAGTCATGTCGTCAACATACATCGAGTTGAGGAATCTTTTCACAAATTCAGGGTCGGCCTCCTTGTACTTCTCAACATGGTGTTTGATGGTGGCGTTGAGTAAAAAGGGGCTCGAGGAAACACCAAACACGACTCTTGTGAACCTCAGGGTAACAATCTTTGGGTTGGATTTGTTTACATCATCAACCCACAGGAATCTTAGAACATCCTTGTCAGATTCTGCCATGTGTACCATCAAAAATGCCTTCTCAATGTCTCCTGTGAGTGCCACTCGGTGTGTGCGAAACCTCAACATGATGTCAGTCAGGTTATGGGTGAGAACAGGTCCTGTATATAGGCAATCGTTCAGCGAGGCACCATCTGACTTTGCTGAGGCATCAAAAACAACTCTCAGCTTTGTGGTTGACTTGTCTCTTCGGATCACCGCATGGTGAGGAAGGTAATGTACATTGTCGGCTGCCACGC
Organism: Plumapathes pennacea; assembly: GCA_964036295.1. Taxonomy (NCBI): domain Eukaryota; kingdom Metazoa; phylum Cnidaria; class Anthozoa; order Antipatharia; family Myriopathidae; genus Plumapathes; species Plumapathes pennacea. Next base: position 1,713,634 of record OZ038466.1, read on the forward strand.
TAACTTGATTGTCTACAACCTCCACAATTCCTCTCTTCATCTGTTCTCTGATTACACTGTCATACTCCTTGAGGACCTCTGGCTCCTTGCGTAGTCGATTTAACAGACCTCTTAATCTCTTCTGGCTCAGTTCGTAGTTGTCGGGGAGCGGTGGGTGTGTGGCCTTCCATGGCAGGTGTACCTTGTAGTGGTTTCCCTCAAATGCTATCTTCTCCAAGAATTCTTCATGGACTGACTGTGGCTGGATTCCAAGGGATTCTAAGTCCCAGAATTTCTTCAGATCCCCTTGGATGGTGTCTTCATAGGGGACTGGTTGTGCTGCACATTTCAAAACGTGTGTGCTGACCAGGTTAGTACTTTGGGAATCATCCTCTGTGTAAGGATGCAAGGGACCTGACAGGACCCAACCGAGTTTGGTGTTCATAGCTGTTGGCCCCTGTACTGACTTCAGAATCTCACCGGTCACTAAATTCCAGTATTGATCTGATCCAACAAGTATATCCACCTCTGAATCCTGCTTTCCTGTACTGTAATCAGCTATTCTTAACCCTTCCAGGTGCTTGTTTGTCTCTAACACACGGTTGATGGACTGGCTATGGAGGGGCTGACAGATAAGTGGAACAGCAAAGGCTTTCAACTGTAGGTCGGGTTCTCCCTGTACATGCATTCCCAGATGCACGACATCAACTTGTTGGATTTTTTCTTCAGTTGACCCAAAGGTTTTGATTGACACAGATTTCTGATCTTGAGAGGGTAGGTCAAGCTTATTCTTCAACCTGGTTGTAACATAAGAACGTTGACTGCCACTGTCCAGAATAAGTCTAGCCCATATCTTGTTGTCGGGGCGGCGTGAATCATACACAAGTGCCCTTGCCGTCTGCAGGAGGATTGGCATGGATGAATATGTATAGCACGAAAAGGTATCAACACCTGTAGCTTCACTCTGTCCATCAGTAGCTTCACTCTGTGGTTTGGGATGAACATATGGTTTGTCCTGAGTTTGGGTTTCAGGGTTGTCTCTTGACCATGGTGAACAAATGCTGTTGTGGTGCCTACCATTGCACTTCTGGCATCTTAGTTTCGATGGGCAGTTTCTGCTGATGTGACCCTTACGAAGGCACACATAACATCTTCCTGACTTTCTCAGTATTTCTTTACGCGCAGCCACATCCATCACTGTCTTGCAGTTTCTTGAAGCATGGGGTGCCCTACAATACGTACAGTTTGGTCCACTGTTGCTGGCAATGAGTGCTGTAGCAGTCGTGTGGTTCTTCTTGCTTGGCTTTGCACTATGTTCAGCTTGTCTTTGGGTACTTGAAGCTCCAGACGCTCTTTCCCTTGCCTCTAATTCTCGCCTAAATGTCTCCAATAGTTTGTCCAGCTCCCAGTCGTTCCCCCCAAGTTCCCTACTAACAATCAGGCGCAAGTCTGGGGGTAGTTTGCTCATGATTACTGAAGAGAGTAGGGTTCCATAGTGCTCTGGTGGGATCCCCAGTGCTCTGAGACTCCTGATGTGTGATTCTACATTGTCATGTAGTTGGCGCAGACTCCTTATATTATTGTTGGATGCTACTGCATCGACATTCAACAAAATCTCCATGTGTCTATTTACAATCTGCTGCTTGTTGCCAAATCTATTTTTCAATACAGCAATGGCATCATCATAGTTGGCTGCAGACAGTGTTAGGCCAGTGATGGCTTCTGCTGCTACCCCTTCTAGCAGTGAACTAAGGTAGTTGAATTTATCGATTGGGGCAAGGCTGGCATTATTATGGATAGACGCCTCAAACCCATCCCAAAACGAAGTCCACTTACTTGAGTCACCATCAAACTTTCTTAATTCCAATTTTGGTAGCTTGACTCGGGGGCTACCTGCTGAGCTCGGTGTTACTGGATGTGAATCTGACGGCTGATCAGGAACTGTTCCATATGTCGATGGTGGTTCACTCACACTCGCAGTCACCGGTGGTGGACTGTTGTGGATCATCGATACCACTTCCTCAACCCGATTGATAGTTAGTAGAATGGTTTCCTTAAAGATATCAGCCTGCTCTATTTCTTCCTCGATGTCATTTTCCTCAACGAGGCCAAGGATCTCTTCGTCGAGTAACTCAATTGTTTTTAGCTTGCCTTGAAGGCTCGACTTTTGTTGATCGAGCTTCGCCTTCTCCGCGGCGACTCCTGAAACGTTTAAAGACTCCAGAATGGTGTTCACGTTTCCAATTATTCGGTTTACCGATCCTCTGTGCCCACCACGGACCTTCCGAATCCTCTTTAACTCATCCGTCGACATCGTCCGGCTGCAATCTGCAATCGGTAATCTCTGGGCTGGTTCTTTATCGTTAGTCAATCCAGTCCCATCCGGCTCGAAGGACCATGTACTCTTGATGTACTCCGGATGAGAGGATTCTCGACGTTTCACACTTTATTTTACGGTCCGATGGCCACACTTTGTCACTTACTTAATCAGATTACAGAGCATAACAACTACTGAATCCGAACCACGCCATTATTACTCAAGAACAAGATCCCATAAGGCCTTGCGAGTCCTGTTCAATACATACTTCATATAACGTGCGATACAAGTCAGTGGAAAGCGAACAATCACTGTGATAAATATATTCTACCCGTATCTTGTAACTCAATCACTTCAAGAATGTATTAAAATCTGTATGCTGATCATTTTCCCTCGAAGTATTGTTTTAATACGCTTCTGTCGCCAGTTTCGGCTACCGTATTGGCTCAGAGCAATCGGAACTTGGAGTCTTGAATGATTTAGTCACATGTCTTATTATTTCTTTCAAGACTAAAACAGTAACAAATACTGTAATTTGACATGCGGTGATTGCAGCAATAATCGTTCACAAGCCCTTAGAAGTATGACTAGGTCTGAAGCCCATGTATAATTTGAAGTAAACCGTTCAAGTTTTGCTTTGATTCTGGGAGAAATCATGTTGTTTTGAGCGCGTTCACGTACAAAACAATTTGAGCTCATTAAACATGCATGCCTGAGTCTTGTGCATGCAGCCAGAGTAAAAACAAATTGTACAGGAAGCCTATTTAATTGTACTGCCTATGAATTCAAAATTGGAAAATCAGTGTTCCTTTTTTTCCGTACTACGACGGCTGACCAACTTCAAAATTTGAATATTAAATTTGAGAACGTGCTTGGCAGACTGTATGAATTAATTTGACGTGCAGACTGTGGGAAATACGTACTTCGTCGCGCAATTGACTCCTATAACACGCACCATTCTTCTTCTCCCTCCTTTGCGTGTAGCACTTGATTTTGAAGAAAAGATTGAGTCAACATTTCGGTAAAACAAAGCAGGCTACTCTTGTTGGGAGTACCAAAGTAAAAGTCCCATCAATGGCAGAGTGAGGGGGTATCTGTGATTATCGTATTTCTAGTATATACATTGCACTACAATATTTGCTCAAATTTTACGTGCTGTTAATTCCAGATCCACCAGAGAACATTGTCTTCAACACTGCTAATGTCAGTGGAACTGTAAAGAACAACACTGTTAACTTCACATGCACTGCAGAGGGAAATCCAGCTCCACATGAGTACCAGTTTTATTACGACAACACCAAATATTTGGGAAACAGCAGTTCTGGCACTTTTCAGACTCAGGTCACTGAAACTGGATATTACTTCTGTGTACCTGTCAACACTGTCAACATGGAGATTCCTGTCCAAGAGAGAAAGAATAAAAGTGTTCATATTGGTGAGTTTGTGTTAAAAATATACAGTTTGTACATGCTTCTAAGGCTGCACCACTGCAAAGTTTTGTAATTGTTGTCATAATTGCATCTTAATTTTCATCTAAATTAAAAGACAGTGAAAGGTTATTTAGGATAAAACCTATAAACTTATGGGAGGGTAACTGGTTTTCATGCAACCCAAAAGGGGAGGGCCACCAAAAATTATGGCAAGAGTTTGGGGAGGGTCACATATTTTTGTGTAAAATCCAGTTTACTGTAAAGGGCTGTAGTTCTCTAGAGGGCATGAAATGACATTTTTGCTAATAGGCAATATTCGTGTTCTCAGGAAAGTTTATAATTAAATTGAAATGAAATTGAGGCAAATGCAGGTCAAAATCTTCAAGATGGCAGAAAAAGAAGTGAGTAATTTCTTTGGAGAGTTCCAGAGCTAAAAGCATTTTTGCAGAAACAAGGAATCATAGTTTTCCAGAAAAACAAGCCTGAGTTTAATGGTAGAACTGGTCATAAAAGGACAGGAATTGCAAGCACAGTGCTAACTTGTATAAACAACAACACCAAGAAAGAAAATTCCACAAACTTGCATCTTTTTAAACAAGTAACTTGCTGAACAAACCTTCTTGTATTTTATGGAAGGCCAGCTGCTTACTGAGTTTGAAATATTATTTTCTTACTGTGTGTGTGTGTGTGTGTGTGTGTGTGTGGGGGGGGGGGGGGGGGGGGGACAACAATGTCTTAATGAATTTATCCAGTTTGCTTCTGGTGGTGAGGGGGGGTGGAGAAAATGTCATTTCACAGAAACTCAGATTTAGTTTTTTGGGGTTTCCAGCTTTTTGCACCCAGAGCTGCTAGAAACATATGCACTAAAAATTGTGCTTTCACAACTCATTTGCCCCCATGCAGTTAATTTGATATAATTTTGTTGTTGCCAACAGTGGAATTTGTGTGTCAAGATGGTTTTGGGAATGCTTTTCATGCTTTGCATTGAATTATACATCATCATCATCATGCATCATCATGAACTTTATTTAAGTGTCAAATCTTCTAGTGTATCACGTGTGATATACTAATCGGGGACACTTTTAAGAAAATATATGGATTAAATTAGGATTGAACTATGCTAATTTAAAATGTTGTTTTAACACTACTGTTACTATTTTTATTGTGATAAAAATTGTTAACTCATCTAAATCAAATCTAGATTGAACTATACTTATTAAAAATATTGTTCTAACACTGCTAATACTGTTATTATTAAAACTTACTACTATTTTTTATGATAAAAGTTGTTAACTTATCATTGCTAAAACTATTTACATATCAATGCTGTATGCAAATCTAGTGCATATAGGTAGGCTTTTTAGGCCTTTAACGTGCTTAATTATGACATAATTTGCAGTCCACGCATGAGTTAGAGTTAATAAGTACAGATAGGTCCATTTTCCTTATTATGTTCTTAAACGATGAAAGTGAGGTAAAATTTCTGGTGCTGCTTTTTAGTTTCGTCCATAAATAGGGTCCAAAATATCTCAGTGAGTGTTTTCCATGAGTGGTTGTGTTTACTCTGGGGAGAAAGAAGTCACTGTTTCTTAGGTTATAGTTGTCACACGAGCGGCGGAATAATTCCAGGACATTCTGTGGTCGCAGCTCCGTTGTGTTTTGTCTTATACATAAAGATAGCGATGTCCTGTAAGCATCTGTTAGACAATGTGGTAATTTTGCTCTTATTAAAAGTTCACTGTAGGGTGATTTTCAATCGCAGTATAAACAGCTCTGAGGCCGTGTTCGTTGATGCGGTTTAAGTTTGTTGCTATCTGACTTCTTGCAAAAATGCCATGAGAGCCCACAGTATGTTAAATATGGAATGATTGCCGTTTTGAAAATCTGTAGCTTTGCTTCGACTGGGATGAGCTTTCGTAGTCGCATTAGTAGCCCCACCCGCATACTTGCTTTCTTGCTTGAGGTTGAGATATGTTGCGAGAAGGTTAGATCTTGATCAATGACCACTCCCACTAGTTTTAGGCAGCAAAGGTTTCATGCTAGTTGCTAGTTGCTAGTTGCTAGTTGCTAGTTGCTAGTTGCGATAATAATAATAATGAATAATAATAATAATAATAATAATAATAATAATAATAATAATAATAATAATAATAATAATAATAATAATAATAATAATAATAATAATAATACAGTCAAATGGAAATGGAAAATATTACCTAAGTAGAGCGGTGGCAACTGTCCATCTGTAATGGGAGCTAAGTGTTATCTAAGAATTTGCACAAGCCGATTGTGAATTAGACTGTAAAAGAGACAAAGAAACTAAGCTGTCAATAAACAGAACTGGTACACAATCCTCGATTGTTCCTTTTTCTCCTCTCCCCTCCCCCCTCAACTACATTTTTGCGCTCGCCCCAATTCTCGCGCAGTCATAAATCGAAAAAGTCCCAGCAGCTCTAACGCTTGCTACGCGCTAGGATCAACTGAGTTTCTAGCTTATAGTTTGAGTAGTTTCTAGTTTATGGGAAAAGGTCTCTGGTACTAGACAGTTCAAGAGTCTGTCGCACCTGTCAAAAGTCCATTAAAGAGGTGACAACGGGGGCGTTTATGTTTGATTCGTGAATTGCGCCACACAAAGGTCATCGTATTCAGGTTAAAGGACTAGCAACTAGCAACTAGCAAATCGCAACTAGCAACTAGCAACTAGCAACTAGCAACTAGCAACTAGCAAATCACAACTAGCAACTAGCAAATTGCAACTAGCAACTAGCAAATTGCAACTAGCAACTAGCAAATTGCAACTAGCAACTAGCAAATTGCAACTAGCAACTAGCAACTAGCAACTAGCACGTTAACTTCTCTCAGTTTTAGGTCTTCCACTTGCTTGATTCTGACACTGTCTATTTTCACATCCAGTTGTTGCTTTGGTTGATTGGTGATGACCATGGTATTGCATTTACTGAGGTTTCCTTCTAGAAAGTTTTCATTGTACCACTTTGAAGCATTCTTTCGATCTTCCTTTAGATTACTTAGTGCCTGTGCCGGGTTTTTGTGAGAACTGTATAACTGGTGGTCATCAGTGTACGTTGACAGATAACTTTTCCTTTCCGTTGTAGAAAAGGTCGTTTTGGTAGATGTTCCAGAGTAGTGGGCCTAAGGACGACCCCACATGTATCTGTACCCTCATGTTAAGTTATCCAACATTTTGTAACTACAGGGACACATCCTGACCTCAGATTAAACACATTTTGACCTCCATTTGCACACAAATTGTATATTGTTCTCCCATGCAGAACCTGCAGCTGTCAGTCTGCTCCCAGACCATGTCACAGTCATTGAGGGGCATAGTTTATCTCTCACCTGTATTGTAACTGGATCTCCACCTCTGTCCATCAAGTGGACCAAAGTTAATGATGACTCTCAAGTTCTCTCCACCACATCAGTACTCACTCTGCCCAGTGTAACCAGGCCTGGTAACCCCAATGAAACTGTTCAGTATCAATGTACAGCAAGCAATGGATATGGAGAGCCAGCATCTGCTAAAGTCACTGTTCAAGTTCACTGTGAGTACTCTCTTTTGCTTTGTTGGTGATAACAATACATACAAGTCATTGTATGACTGTGCCAATGGCCCTATTTTATTCAGGTGTCAATTCATTAAACTCATTTTTTACAAATTGGGCCATTATTCTAATGCCACTTTAATCTTATGATAGTCTGCAAAATAATGTAATGTCAGAATCAATACATGTTTCAGATCCATACAGTAGATGCAACATTATTTGGCCATAAGTTTGCATTAATATATGAGTGTAAATTGGTCAACTTGTCAATGTCACTTGCAAATAAATAATAAATAAATAAATAAATAATAATAATAATAATAATAATAATAATAATTATTATTATTATTATTATTATAATAAAATAATTAATGCTTTATTTCAGAATTGGCCTTAAATGTAAGTGCATGGAGCTTTTATAATGTCTCAATTTTTTTACTGACAGTTAAAGATTGACAGGAATGCATCAATCTGATTTTGTTTTTAATTTTACTGACTGTAATCGGGAAACATGGTACATTGCTAACCTGATGTCTCATCGTTATAAAGGATAGAGTTGGCAAATACCTTCTGCCCCCTAAAGTACAAGAAGCACAAAGCTACAATCAGTGACAAAAGTTCTTGGGACACTTTCAAAAATTGATGTATCTCAGACACAAGTCATTGACTAAGCGTACTGAAAGGCGTGAAATCATTTTTCTCCCCCCACCCCTCTGTACAATGTTGCGTGTGTTTGGGAAAACACGTTCAGGCCACTTCAACATTGAAAGGGGGGGAGGGGGGTTGTCTTTCAACTGAAACAGTAGAGAAATTACTGAAACTGTGCGAGTGTCCCAAGACTTTTGTCACTGATTGTATCTTATATCATGATAATAATGGTAAAAAAGTTAGAGGTGCATGGAGGAAATTTGTGGTTTTCAGTCCAAGTACATGTTTGGTCTGATAAAATACCGTAATGAAAGTGCTGTCCTTTCCCTAAACTCCTCGCTCGTGAAGAGTACCAAACTTTCCTTTCAATTAGAGCAGTATATTGTTAAGTATCAATTGGGGTTACATGTCGTCAAGCCTCTGTACAGTGCTTGAACCTGATGTCTGGACAATGACTTAGTGGGGAGTTAGCGGTGATCAAAACGCAGAACATTTGGCAGTACGTAACGCGTACCGACGCAAGACGTTCCTCTACTGCAATAGAGTGCACTAATCTGGCCTTAGTTTATCAATTCCAAATGAAATTTTGGACTTGTAAAGATCATCCACACATACTAGTCAGTAAGTGAACATGACTCACAACATTGCTAGAATTGTATCACTGGTCGCTTGCTGTTAGTGGCTAGATTCATTTGTAAGAGGCATACGATTTGTCAAATGGTTTAGCTGTATTTATTAGCTGAACTAGTTGAAGAGCAGGCTTGGCAGAAGGCTCAAACTCGTTCGACATTCTATTATGTTTACGGTGATCCATTTTTGACATTTTGTAAACCACTCGGCTGAGTACAAAATGAATAAGTTTTTCGTTCGTCCTCGAGTATTCTCGCCAAATCTAAGGCTGTTAATTTTGATTGAGGGAAAAGCCATTTTATAGTGAGGAGACTGTTTGTTTGAAAATACAGAAGAATGACTAGATGACAGACCTTAGTTTCCCTGCACTTGACCAGTTTCCCTGCACGCGACCGACATTTATGCTATGCCCAGCACTCAAATGGAAAATGGACTGATTTTACAGCTCAGGATAAAGAATCAGTTCAACTTACTAAACTGAAGGAAGCATGCTAGGCCCTGCTAGCCATGCCTCCAAGTCATGATACATATATTACAGGCGTAGTCCAGAATTCAAGAATAAATCATTTCTGCAAGTCGTCTTACCTTGTTGTTGTTGTTGTTGTTGTTGTTGTTTTTTACTTCCGAAATGTAGAACGAAGGTATACACATATATACCTCATATCAATTGCTATGGTTTGTAGTTGTACTTTTTGGTGTGTAGATTCAGTTTATATTATTTCTCGTTAATAATATAGATGCACAGATCAAAGAACATCTTTGCGCAAGCAGTTTACAAGGAAGAAATTCCATGACATCGCCCATTATCTATCGGTGTTAAACTTACAAGTAAAAGGCATTATTGCTGATTTTTGTTGTTGCTGAAATGAAAAACAAACAAACAAGAGAAGCAAAAACAGGTCACTTGCAGTGCTGGAGTAACGACATTTCGTGAAGATGCTTGTCGAAGGATAGTTGCCGCATTTCATTTACTGATGTAAGTCCATACTGAACCTAAACCAGAAATAAGGCTCACGAAAATTATATGCGTGGATGAAAAATTCCGCCAAATCACCGGAATTCGAGCCTGACTATCTTGATTCAAACCGGGAACGACCAAGCCAAGACAACCAAGACAAAAGTTATCACATCGTGCATGATTACGTCAGGTGAGTCAATATTCTAAACCTTTCATTAGCCCTAGAGGTGCTTTTTTCTAAGATCGGTGGTCAGTGCTAAACAGTCATGTTATGCAGCTTTCTTCTCGGTTCTGTTCAAATTGACGGCCTTAGAACGTTAGAAACCTCCGTAAATGTTCTCAAGGAAAGATTAAAGATTTGACTGTGTTGTGAGAAGTACAAAAATGTTTCCCAGTTACAACTGCGCGTGCAAAGCTCTTGGGAGAGCAAAATGTTGATCAAAGAAATTTGCCCACGAAATGTGAAATTTGTCGAACCGGAAATATTTCTGTATTTATTTTTTGTTTGTTTGTTTGTTTTTATCTTTGTCAGGATTATTGTGTTTTCCCCCGTAACACTACGGTTTGTACAGAAAAATAAATAAATAAATAAACAAACAAACAAACAAACAAATAAACACAAGATACCTCTATACTATACGCGTTGCGTCTGTCTGTCTGTCGGTCTGTAACGCTTTTTCCGACGCCCATTCTTTGACGTCATACAGCATGAAATCTAAAATGGCGGCTTTGCCCGATCGAAATTTTGCCTTTCATGCCAAGCACAGTTATTTTCGAAATCGGAAATAAATTTGGGAAGAGAAGATGAGCTGACATGCTACTGGATGTGGGACTACAGGGGCTGGACGCAAGACAAAACACGATATTTTTATGTCGATTCATCGCTGCCTGCCGAGTTGTGCAATCGGTGTCGACCCAACTTTATCGTAATTCTATGTTCAAGTTGGCACACTTGACTTTAAACTATGTCCAAGACGCTCTTCAAGATTGATTTGCACTTCAAAAGGAAAAAAAGAATGATGTTTTGCCCGACTGGGCTTAATGTGCAAGTTTGTCAATGTTTAGTTATATGAACATTAGATAGCACTCAATAAACTAAATAAAATAATTGGTTAGTGCACACATTGACACATAATTGATAACTTGCTGCGAATAGGAATGTACTAATATTGCCTATCCGTGGTTCGTGTATACACTTTATCATGGTATAAATGATTTGACTGTTTCTGTACGAGTCTTGCAACGTGTTTTATAAAGCCACGTGTCACTTTGTTTACCTTGACAAATTGACATACTGTATTTGTTACTGTTTGTGCAGATAAACCGAAACAGACCAAATGTGAAACAAACAACAACACTAAGTTTCAAAAGGGAAATGACAATGTGACATTTGTGTTATTATTTGTGCAGATAAGCCGGATAATACCCAGTGCCGAACACTCAACAGCACGTTTCAGAAAGGAAAAGACAATGTGACATTTTACTTCTCTGCTGAATCACGTCCAGAGGAGTGTAATGTTTCGTTGATTAGAAACGGAAGCGAGCAACACGTTCTCGTAAACGGGTCCTGCAACGGTTCACTGACAAAGCTGGGCACTGTGGCAACTGACAACATGAAAGGTGGTGTCCACGTGTTCACTTGTTCACCTGAAAACAGAGTTGGCCATGGAACAGAAGCTTCTGTGGACGTCACGATAACAGGTAATATCAGTCTCATGACACATGCTGTGCTGTTCCATCTCTTTAAATATTTTTTTCCTCACTTTTGTTTGAAACATTTGAAGGCACGTGTACTAAACACGCACACAATGGTGAAACATACTCTCGACTATGACTTCCAGTATTGTGCATTTCTTTTCAATAAACATATCTGTGCCTATCGGCATAATATTATATAGTCCGTTAAGACAATATTAATAACCACCTCTATTGGTTTTATACATGATGAAAGACTATTGATGTTATTTGAGTTGTCTCGTTTTTGTTTGTTTTTTTGTTTTTGTTTTTTAGAACCTGCGGAAGTCAACATTTCAGCGAATACTGTCGAGGTTTTCCAGAATAGTACCGTGCTCCTCTGTCTTACCGTCAAAGGTTATCCTCCTCCTACTGTGACTTGCGTCGCACCCGATGGGAAAGAATTCGGGACACTTAAATGCACCAACGTGAAGATTCTGTCTGGTCCCACTGCAACCTACCGCTGCAATGCAACAAATGAATTAGGAATGGACTCAACATTTGTAAAACTCGCTGTTTTTCGTAAGTAACGTGTTCCTCTAGATGCTGTAAAAAGTTAGCAATATTTGATATTGGCATTATGTGTACAGTGTCTTTTTGTAGCTTAATAATGGTTACTGATGGTAATCGCCAGCGCCAGTAAGCTCCCTAGTATTTCTGACCAACCGCCAGCTGATTTGTACAACTTTCATTTCCTTGCAGTTGTATAAACTTTTTGATGGGAAAGAGAAAAGGCCACTTTCGATAGAAATTGTTTTAAGGTGAGTAGTTAGTAAAATATTCGACAAAATTAGAGCTCTTAAAAAAGGACAGAGTGCACACGCCTTTTATGCCTTGCAGCTATGTTTACACTTTTACTGTTATTCATTTGTTTTGATTGTGGTGTGGAGTTTAACGTTTCAGTTTTAATTTCGTGATGTCCACGTTAGTACTCTGATTTTTGTTGGTCATGTTGCAGCAACTACATCTGTTGTCATCTGTTGTAAACGTCAATATGTTACAATATTGACTGTTAAGCCAATCTATTTTTCATAGCTCGTGTTTGTGTGGAAGAGATAGGAGACGTGGCTGGGTGTGGGGGGAGGGGGGGGGGGGAGGGGGTCGAGTAACGCAATCTTATACATCTACTAGAAGTGCAGTATAGTTTAGATTGTTAGTATAGATTTGCTCCTACTGTAGATACAGTGACATGTAGCACCTCTTCCTCTCCAATGTGGAACCCCGTCTATACATTAGCTTCTATTTTACGCTCGCATGTAGAAGTTGTGGGTCTTCATTTTATTTTTCGGTCGACACCTTTAACTATCCGCATTTTTTTTAGGAACGGCAGCATTATTGTTGACTATACGATGTTGTTCAGTGGGCCTGTAGACGAAGTTACAGGCAATGGACCAATAAAAGAAGCCGTCAATAATGGAAATCTGGGTTCTTTTAATGTGTCATCCTTCGTCCCAAAGACGACAGCTGTACCACCAACAACTGGAATTAATGCTGCATCACCAACAACTGGAATTAATGCTGTACCACCAACAAATGGTATGAATGGTATTTGAGCTGAAATTTTATTCAAATATAGGAATAGTCTTTGAACTATAATTTTATAGTTTAGTGGGATAGTATAATTTAAAAGTTAATAGATAATAGTTTTAATCACAAGGAGAAAGATTCAAATAACAAAATCTGCTTGGGCTGATCACGTCAGTTGCGTAATTTAAAATAAACCTGATAATGTACTCATATGGGCAGCATTCAAAACCAAAAAAACAGTTTAACTATTTACTAAATGTAGAATTGATTCAACGATAGTCATTTGACTGACACACACCGCTCAGTTAAATATATTTAAATTTTACGTGAGACATACATATTGTTATCGTTCCTTCAGCCTCACTCGAAAATCATCATTATTGCAGGTGCGAGGACGTGTAAGGATTGTGATAAATGTAAGTTAATTTGCTGTAACATTGTTTTGTACTAAATGGTATTTCTTCAAACTTTACAGTGGTAAACTCCTCGTTTGCCAGGCAACGTGCCATGGATTAATGTTTGTTCTTATTTTTAGCGAGCACGGGGATCATCATCATCATCATCATCGTCGTCGTCGTCGGCGTCGTGATCATTCTGATTATACTCGTTATTTGGCGGTGCAAGAAAAAAAAGAGATGTCCCAAAGACCCTGGTGAGATACTTTTGCGCTATGTGTGACAGTATAGCAAGTAGTAGTAGTAGTGGTGGTGGTTGATTTGGACGAAAGAATAATTTATTTTGGTTGTTGTGCGCACCAAAACGTAACCAAAATAATTTTTGTGGCGTTCTGGAATTTATTTGGAAAGCAAGCTGCACTCCAATGTCAATTATTGCATTAGTAAATTCTTGTTTGTTTGTTTGTTTGTTTGTTTGTTTGCAATTTAGGTGATGCAAAACAAGGTCCCGATGTCGTGTAAGTTTCTTGTTTCTTTGTTCTCAAATATTATTCATCTGAAGGCTTTTACACGTACACTTTTTTCGCTCATAACACGACACCTCCTTGATATGTTTTGAGCTGGTAATTGGTCAAATTCCTGCAGTTTGTTGGCCAAAAGGTCGTGAGAATGAATTTGGTTAATCCGGAGTTACCTTTGAGCAACTGCGTCCAGAAAGGCGCTTATATTTATACAGCATATGAACTTGCTTGTTTATAACTCCATGTAACATGAAAAAGACCGACACGTGGTATTCGGACTAGTTTGGCTCATTCCTGGTTCCACCATGTTGGAAGTGTGGCTGTCTTTAGAATTTGACCAAAGTCCGCGCGACTTTCACACTGTCAAGTATATTTCCTGGGGTTCATTTTTAGCTGGAATGCAGCAGTGTAATGTTTGGGGAACTTCACCATGTTGTTAATAAATCAGCCAGTCACATCTGCTACTTTCCATTGAGGAATGACTATCGCTCTCTACCCCCCCCCCCCCCCCCCCCCCTTCCCCCTTTCCATTTAATTGCTGTTGCTTCTAATCTCTTATTTCCGTAGTTTCTCCAGCGAGCAGAGCAAAACTCTTTTTTTCGGTGTCCTGCTGGTTGTTTACCTAATTTCTCGATTTTTTTAAATGCAGAAACGGGAGCGGTACACCCCTTGCTATGCAAAACATGGGCTATGCCAACGATGGTCCCTCGGCTTGTGACGGCTCCGGTTATGTGCAGGTGGACCACGGATCAGCGCCCGGTGCGGCGGAAGGAAATTACGCGGAAGTTGGTAAAGCAGGAGCTGCGGGAGGTGTACCACTCGTGACGTACGCCGCTGTGGATCAGACCAAGAAAAAAAAGAAAAAGAAAATGAAGGGAGAGAAGTTGGAAGAAGACGACATGCAGGGAACAGCTACGTACGCTCAGGTTGACAAGTCTAAGAAAAAGAATGGCGCTGCAGTACCCGGGGAGAACACGTACGCCGCGGTGGACATGTCCAAGAAAAAGAAGGTATGTACACGGCGTTTCTGTCATACATAATAGTATTTACTTTTATTGCAAAGGTTTCATGTGTATATGATCACTTGAGCATAATATATGCTTTGTGGAAATAGGTGCAAGTTGGTTATTCATTAAATTGTCTGGTGCTGATACATTTTGGCGCTGTAATTGTTGACCGTGGAAGGTCGTTTATCTTTTCTCTGTCCTTATCATCTGAAAATGAACCACATATTCAAAGAAGTTTCATTGTTCTATCAAGTTAGCGTCTAATCCAAATCCAGTATCAAAACCAATAACGAGATCAGAGACGATCGAGTAAGATAGTTCGAGATCAGAAAGTCCATCCAAGGAAATGAAATTTTCATGCAGAAGATAAGAATGTTTGTGCACAAAAGTCGGATTTGCAGGCATGTGGCGTGCAAAGGAAGCCTGTAACAATAAACAACATAATCAGTCAGTAATTAAGAGCCGATTGTTTTCACAGAAACGGAAGGCGGGCGAACTCTTTTACGCGGATTTATCCGAGTTCTCTGGCCAACGAGGCGGCCTCACTTCTGTGCAGGTCTCACCTCCCCCGACTCCCGTTCCCGTGAAAGTGCCGCCTAAGTACGAAGGCACAGAGTATGCCGACATATCGCAGTTATCGTTGAAGAAGAAGGAAGACAAACCGGTAGTGGGTGAGGAGGGAAAACCGGAGCAGCAGAAACCAGCTGCAGATGCTGCTGGTCCAGATGGAGGGATTGTAGTGAAGGAGCAAGAGGGCAGTAAGGACGAACAGGGCCAGGTGGAGGCCAAACTGTAGAGGCCCCACAATCCCCAGGTTTGATGTTTGTGTTTCCAGTTTAGGCAGGCACCGTTTACATTGAATTGCATTTTTACGATTGAGTACAGACGAATGGAATCTTCTTAGTTTTCTTTTTTTTTTTTTTTTTTTTTGATATTTACTTTTTGCCGTAAAACGTATAACAGTTCAGACTGATATCTATTTGCTTTATGGGCTCAACGGCAAACCAGGCAGAGTTAGAACGATTTCGTATGCCCCTGGAATAAACGCATGTAAGCAATAAAACCCTGCAATCCGACAAGAACTGAAGAATCTTGAAACTGGTCTGTGCTTCGTTTGCAGTTTTAATTCGCAGCAAATGAGCACCCCAGCTAATGGAGCGTTGCTTATAAGATAAAAATGTCAAATAGAGAAAATCATCGGACGTAGTTTCGGGGGCGTACGACAATCTCTCTAATCTAAGTTGATAGATGTATGGCGTGACACTGCAGTTTTGTTGTAGTTATAAAAGAAAGTGCTTAGAGTGTTTACTTTATATAATACATAGCGACATACACATACAGACAGACAGACAGACAGACAGACATAGTACTGTGTATTACTGTTGTTGTTGTTGTTGTCGTCGTCAGAGCTGTTAGTTTTGGATCTTTGTGTCCTTTGACTTTTTTCATAAGATTTGTTTTTACAGTTATGCAAGCGAAGGTAATGATAAGTATTTCCTGATCCTATGTTGTAAATTGCGTCGTTGGCCTTCCTTGGTATCAGGTAATCCTGGCACAACATTCCTTTGCTGGGCACACCAGTAGGGTGTTAAGATGAACAACCATTACCACAGGAACTCAAACTTGGTCAGGAATAGATTTAAGAAGTAAGCACCCGTGTATTCAGAGCACCCTACTACACTTAAAATCTAGATTTAATGCTCTAAACTTTACGCTTGGCTGAGTGATGGATCGCCCTTTATGGCATTTTTGTTAAAACTTGTTTTATAGTAACATAAAACGATTCTTCGTTGTATGTTGATCGAGTAGTATTTTTGTAGGATCCAATCACGTAGAACGTGGAAATAGATTTCATTGCAATTTGCATAGCTTTTAAAGAAAACTAAAAGTAGCTTTGTAATCGCACTAGTAGGGACTTTTATTCTTTGGACTCAACATAATTACAATTACAGCTACAAATACATATACAATAGATACATAAATGAAATAGATAAATATATGAAAGAATAAATATATACGGGTGCAGGATACTGATGTTTAGGTTATTCAAACACTATCTTGGCTAAGATGAGGCAATCTTTTTTACATTTCTGTAAATGTTTTTCAATTATTTTGTTTTGCTGCTATTTTTCTTTCGTCCTGGTAGATTGATCTGATTCTGGTTTTATAGACCTTTAATGTTGGATGTATAATATTTAGTTTGCACTTATAGATAAAAATTTAGCCACAAATATCAAGTGGTTTACGATCTTAAAATCTTTTTCTTCGTTGAAAAAAAAAAAAAAATAGATTATTAACTATCGTTAATAGTTCTGCATTTATTTCAAATTCAGTAAGCCAGGAACAGGGGCAGTAATATGATATTTACCGCCATAGAAACGCAGCCCAGCTTTCTCTTAAAATACATTTACATCGAATTTATCTTATGATGTAAATCAAATACGTACATCCGGACTCAAAATGATTTGTCTTCCTCATACGACCACGTATGTCATATCTAGCATCGGCTTTCCAGGACTCGACCTTCTTGTTCTGATTTCGACAAGCTGTGAGTCATCGAGAGATTAATCAACTCCTCCAATAAATCGAGGAACAATTGATGAACGCCCAGCGTGCGAGCATTCCAGAGTCTGTACGAAGCTTCTGTGCAGTGAACCGTCTTTTGTTGGCGCGGTTTAAATACGCCTTCACTTGACAAACGTTTCCCATCACTTGCTTAAAGTATCTATGTTCCGTGCACCTAATTAGACACACGTATAAAGTAAAATCAGCAATAAATACATTCCTGGTTTTTTAAGAACCACCTCTTCTGACTGGCAAGTGTTTAGTGAAAACATTTCTTGCTGGCCGTGGATTATTAAATCCAGTCCTTCACAAAGTGAGCAAAGTACTTGTAGCCGTGCTCCATCATGGGCGTCAGTTCTACAGTCGAGTACAGATTTTTTTTGTTTTTTCGAACCTGTCAGGAGAGGTGTTTCTCTTTAAGGGATCACGGATGTTTTTCAGCTGTAAGCGTTCAAAACGCCAATGAATATTTTGTGCACATAAATATTGCATTGTTACGATGATGTCAAACATCAGGCAATTTTCTGTCAAGGCCAGGTCAAGTCAGTTTTGTATGCGGTGAGAAAACAAAACCAGGTTGTGCTATCTTTGCAGTAACGACTGTGATTTGAATGTACGTTTTCTTTTCCTCTGATTGGCTGTATTGGACAGATGGTGATGTTTGAATCAGTGAACAGCAGTTCAAATAAAAGTGAACTAGAGGAAAGCTCCAAAACCGAACAGTGACGCGAGGAGTGTTGTCAGATTTTCCATCCGTCATTGACTTGAAGTCATCTGACAGTAGTTTTGCAAGTGAAGTTCATGGCTATTTTAAAGAACAATTTAGTTTGTTTTTGTTTTCATTGAAGTTGAAGATTTGCCATGAACAGCGTTCCATCCTTCACCACCATATAATAACTTCAAAAACTGAGTTGACTTTGCCTTGTATTTCGTTGCTTCTGACTTCATTTAATCAAATCTGTTGCCAGTTTCTAGTTTTGTCTATATACCATTTGATTATCGTCAGCACCGACACTCGACCCCGCCATATTTTTGTGTGCTTGTTGCTTGCCGTTTTACTTATTGTTGGGTTTCGTCGTCTGGCGGCTATAAAACAAAGACAAGCACAAACTCTACTGTTGTCCCGTTTGTGATGAGTGTCAATGTTGACGGTAACTACTGGTATTACATTCGGCGCATGAGAAGTTCGACGTCTGGACTTGGCCTTATTTGCTATACTGTTTAGGTAGGAAAATGATTCCCAGAGCGTAATTGCAAACTGCCTTAACAGAAACGAATGAACGACAGGTGAGCCACATCTGCAGATGACAACAATTGTATAGTATCCTGTAATTAAACTTGATATTAGTTTACACTGATTAAATTTTGTGAAATGTTTTCTCGTTGCTCATAAAAGTTAAGTACGTCACATACCTGGTTGAATATAGAATCCAAAGTTGCCTGTTTGATAGCGAACTGACACTAACGATTGTCCGATGTATTACTACGTGTTTTACCTCAACCGCGCCAGACTCATGTGCGAGAACATGCAGCAACCGTGAGATCGAAACAAAAGAATCATTTGTGCGAACCCATAATCCGCTCAAGTTCACTTACTAATCGTGCACAAGCTTGTTTTGTTGGTAACTTCTGTATTGTTATGCACCAACTGATTCATGCATTTTTCATTTATCCAATTATTCATTTGACCCAGATTCTTATATAAGATATTAACTCTTCTTATTAGGGAAAGTAAAGCTTGATCCGATTTTCTTGAAATCATATGGTATCGGCAATAAGTACATAGCTTCCCAAAAAAAGAAATCTCACCCACGACGGTAACATAAACACTCGCGTTGTGTCCTTCTCCAACTTTGTTGACAAGGACACTTAAGTAACGTCCGCTTTTAGTGACCTGCGTGTAGAAAGTGCTGGATTTGCTGCTACCCAGGTACGTGCTGGTGGGCTCATGATAAAACTTGTACTCATCAGGCTCTGGGTTTCCCTTCGTAGTGCACTCGAATGTAACATTGTTGTTCTTTATAACTGCGCTTGTGTTTACCGTTACGTAGTAGACAAGTTTGTGTTCTCAGGTGGGTCTGGAATATTAAACATTAATTCCAAATAGAAGATTTGTCAGTTTAGACGATAGCGCATTGTGAATGTAAACCAAATATATCAATGTGTGATGAAGTGAAGAAACCTAAGAACCTGTCCAGCAGGCTGTCGAGTGAGCTAGAGTCTAAGCTACAGGAAAGTGTGAGAACACAGTCTAGTAAACTTGGTTTAGTTAAACAGGTTTAGTTGGTGTGAACAGGGTATAAGCTAAAGGACAGTGCGGTGAGTAGATGGCTGATGATTCAGGAAAATCTACGATGAATCGACCAGTGTCCGATTTGTGAGAACTGGACGCCGCCGTTGAAAATACTTTGCGGCTTAAACCAGCTATATTTTGTGACGGCGCTCAATTTTCACACATCGACTCCAAGTTGATTCATCGTACGTTTTTCTTTCTCATGACACATTCTTCCTTCCAAGTGCTAGATTTTCAGATTGTCCAGAAAAGCAGTATAAACGGAAGTTGTCTGGAGATACATGTGTACACAGCATGCATCGGAGGATGATGAGGAATAATGGATATCAATAACGGAAATTTCTGTTGGTTTATCGGGAATAAGGGAACAACGACGTTTTCGTTGGAGTAATCATTGACAATAACATTTTCTTGGAATAATGGCATAATGGCATTTTTTGGTAACGGAATATTGAGATTTTCCGGACTGGAATAATGGGTAATGGCAATTTTAGAGGCTGGAATAATGACACTTCAATATTCCAGCCTCTTCATAATCGCATGCTTTGGCTCTGGGGAGCATCCTCGTCCCCAGGTCTAATCGTGTAGGCCCTAGGAACGAGGCTGGTGCATAAGCCAATGGGAAAGTGGTATTTGAACAAGTTTGTTATATGATGGACTACACAACATATGTTTTGTGGAATTTTTCATTTTGAAAGAACGAAGGCGGAATTTATCCGACGAGATGTGAGGTAAGTTGCATTTCTTATAGTTAAATATAACATCCTGCTTTAACATGGGACTACAAGGTTCAGAAATGATATCAGCTCACATACATATAATTTACGTGTAGTTTCAAAGGGTCAACAAGTCCGAGATGGCTGGTAGCTAAACTGAAATGATTTACAATAGCTTCCGAATAACCTGTACATCAAAATTATTTACAGTTGGCTACGTGGTACACAGTGAAGGCAGAACATGTGCTGGATAGTGGGTACGCTATGCGCTATATGGTGAGTTATGCAGAGCTTTTTGAATTTTTATCCATCGCGTACCGCGTAGCCACTGCGTGGCACATTTTTCCGGGCTATCCTTGCAACTGCTTACAGCAAGTTGTTTCATATCTCAATTTTCTACCACATGCCACATAGCCGCTTTATATAGTACAGCTTGCGGACAGACTTCGTACACTTCTCAGACTTCTGCATTAGACATTTTGCATGGCCAGTCATTTGTCAGTAATGCTCTAGTGTGGCATGGTATTCTGCAATTGCTGCATGACAACTTTGCTAGAGTTTAATCACCCAATATAACCTACACAATCTACAGCTTCTATGGAAGGGGTTGTCAGTGCAACTATGGTATACACTATAGATATGCAACACAACTTTATCATGAAACATGAACAGAGTACTGTCTACATTTTCTTCAACAGGTTGATATTTAACTTGTAGCTGGAGACATTGGAGCTGTCAAGCTTTGGGCATACACATTTTATTAATGGAGTGCACAGTCTGTACAGGTGAGTTATGGACCAAGGAGACAAATGAGGTTCCATAATTACAGTACAGAACAAAGCAAGATTCATAAGATAATTATTATATTATGGTATATTCCACTGTGAAAAGAATGTGCCAAACCGTATTGACTAAATGTTATGGACCTATCTGGTAACTTGACTAATCACAGCAATGCTTTACTCATATATTAATAATTATTTTGTACACTTCACTAGACTTAGACTTTATGTATGATATGCTTTTTTGTTTATTATTTACATCAATTTCCTCCTGTACTGTGGTTTTAGGTGCCACAGGCTATAAGTATCACAGTGTCAGTATCTTTAAAATTTTTAAAGTATATTATGACATTCCACCCCGTGCCACCTCTCCCCACAAATCATTGCTCAGTCAATTTTAAAAAGTCATGTCAAAAACATAATTAACACCAAAAACATCTCAAATTTGGATCATACTAATTATTATATTAGGTTGGTTGTGCTATATTAATATTATTATGTAAACTACTGTAGGTACTTTAATCAACAGGTGTTTGTAACTTGGTTTCGACAACTCCCAACAATTAAAATTCCATGTTTATCACCTGGCAACAGACTTCATGATTTATGACCAGAAAACATGTGGCCTCTGAGGTCAGTGTTTTGCAAGAACAGATTGAAGAATGGTTTCACACTTAATAAGCCTCATTTTGAAACAGACATCAGGCATCTCAGAAGCAGTCTAATTTACTAGTGTTTTCAGAAGTCTGCGATGATGCCAACAGAGAAATAGAACCTTTGCATACACTGTAATACTCAGTCAGACAGAAGTCTGCAAAGATACTGACAGAGAAATAGAACCTCTGCATACACCATGTAAATTACCCCATCAAACCAAACCAGAGTGTATCAATAACCAGTTTTGATTCTAAAATATTTTCTATTGGACTAAACACATTTTCAAAAGTAAAAATAAAAATAAAAGAGGTTCAGTATATTGTTTGATTATGTGGCTTAGCTAATTGTTTGATTATTTTCAAGCATTGACCATCTTATAGTGGGAACATTTCCTCTCCTATCGTCAGAAAATAAGTGCTAACAAACTTTAGTACAATTTATGCGAGGGTTATAGTCAGTGGTAGAGGAAACGGGGAAATAATGTATAACGTAAACTTTGATAAATTGATATAAGGCTGCCCTCCCGGGGAATTGACACTGCTCAGGCATATTTTACTTCAACTGTAATATATGTGCCTTAACAGGAAGCTTTGTTTGATGGCATAAGCGTTCCATTTAGTTTTCTCCAGTCGTAAATGTTACTTTCTACCAAGTCCGTCTCGCGTTAACTTATGTAAATCCTGTCGTGTCACTCACGTAGAGGTTTAGATGCAGCTAAGTAAATTTGTAGAACAAACAGAATGATTATGACTTGGCAGTCTTTTGCAATCACGCGTCACCAAATGTAAACAAACCAATTTTTTTCAGGACTAGTGAAAGCAGTCGTTGCTTTCTTTTCACTCGTTTGATTGACGTTTGCATCTAGCTGACTTGGGTGGCAACATGCTCTTATGAAATGGTATATTTTATGAATAAATTAGTGAATTCTTCTAGGCAGTACACAAAAGCTTTTGAAGCCCGGGAATGTTTAATGGTCGTAAAGACTGAAAGAATAGGAACAGTAAAAACAATGTTTCAAAACACAGCGCATCGCTCACAACAATGCAGGAAGTCTCCATTACTTAACTAAGGCGTGAGAGACTAAATCCAACGACAGACCTTGGAGGGCATCGGTCTTCTCTAGAGCTCCATTGCATTTTGAAGCTTTCGGCAAAAAGCTTCCAGCGGTTCGGCGATGATATTACTATTATGATTATTTTAGTCAACTTGGTCACGCTCTGTGTAAAGTTTAAACATAATATTTGAAATATTTTGTAATTTAAAATGCCATGTTGAACGAAGCCAGCGCGACACGAAACATGGTAGAGTGAAGTAATATGTTATACTTACACAGAACATCAAGGTTTACCACGCTGTCAATTCCCCCTCTGTCTTCTTTAGTCATCAGTTTGCAGATATAGCTCCCGCTATCAGTCCTCATAACATCGGAAATAATCAGAGTTGCGTGTTCAGTATCGCTGACGTTAAAACGTGGAAAGCGGTCGGTATGCACATAAGGCTTGCTCGATAGGGAATCTTTTTCTGCTATGGTCTTCACAGTTTTCATGTAAATCCATTCCAACCTGTGGAAGGAATCATTTTGCAGGTCGTAGTCCCATTTTAATTCGATGACTCTTCCCTCTACAGCTTCTGTTGTGTCGTTTGGCTTTTGAATCCAGCGGAGAGAGTTTACTGACGAAAAGGGAGGTTGGATTTGAATTATTTAAGAAAATATATATTGTACAAACAGCGGACCTATTCAAAACCAGAAGGATAACGTCTTACGATAGGAACTCGCCGTGTGGGACCAGCAATTATCGAACTGACATTTGGGCAGGATGGCCTGGCGATCGTTGGCAGCAATCTAACCCGCTACCGGGTTGTCTTGCTTGCCAGTTCTACTTCTATACTGAATAAACAACCCTTGCTTTGCCAAAAACGTATGTTAAACCTCACTGATCTTTATCATGTTAATGGTTACAGAAATTAAAAGCGAACCGCATGTCTTGACGTGGAAACAAATTTCCTTTGTGCAATTACTGGTAATATTTCTGCCCTGCGAAAAAGGCGCATAAACTTTTAGACCTTTTTCAAATTCAATATACCCGTTAACGAAGTGTTTGTTTTCAAGTGACACGACTCGGTAAGTTCGAGTTGCCGTTGACACAACATCATAACTCAAAACGTTTGCTGCGTTCTGGTTTGACTATATACCGTTGGGTCTTTTTGTTTAATTTAGTATTTTGTTGTGCAGTATATCTGTAATCTTGCCTTGTCTATTGTATGCAGAACACATCATTCACGAGTCGTGGCAGCTGCTTGTCGACAATAATTGTTAGGGCGTGTGTGTACCTTAGTTTATTCGACATTGACACTTCCGTTGCTGTTTCAACAGAAAAAATAGGCCAAGTTGACAAATGGAAATGTATATTAATTTTTGTTTTTTTGTTTTAAGCTATAAATGGACTGTTTAGTGTAATGAGAACTGTTCGGAGTGGCTTCTTTCATTTGGTAAGCAGAACTTGCTCAAAATGGAATTCTGAAGGTCTTTACATATCGCTTGTACGGTCGCCTTGTTGGGAGTTAAAGCAAAACAATTTTTAGTTGGAAATTAAGATGGGGGGGGGGGGGGGGGGTGGCCGACATTTCGACGGACGTCTTTTTGAACCGTAACATGGCTGAGATCTCGACGAACGTCTTTTCGTTAACCCAACATGCTAGGGCAATGGAGTACGAACAACTATTACATACAATTGAATTCTACTGTTGTTGCTACATTTTTAATATCGATATGAACGTGAACGTTTCAGTTGGTTTGACTGGTGTGTCACCTGGTTCGACATTTGCTCAACTAAAATACACCATAATTGGAGTTTGTACACTTTACAGTGATATGTAAAAAGCGTATTTAGGCGTGAGAAGTTAAAAATGACTACAAGTTAAAAAAATATATTAGTAGTAGTAAGTCCTTCAATATGGGTCTTGCATCCTGCCAGACCCCATATGTTATATACGCCACTACACAGCAACAAATTCAATGCTTTCTTGTTACGAGCGTTTTAACTAAAAACAGCTCTCAGCAAGCGCCTACAACATTGTTTCCTGTGATGTTTACGATAATGTTTTCGATTTCACAGAAAAAGTACATTTTTACACGTTATAATTTCACTAAAGCGCTATGTAAACTATAAAAATTACAACACTTGGTGGACTTTCTGTTTTACTAGATGCGGCATGAATTCACACGATATTTTTCATGTTTAACAAGTTTACTAATTTACTAAGAGGAATACGGCGTTACGTAAACTAAAAAAATGCATCACTTGGTGACTTTCTCTTTTACTAGCTGATGCGTTATGACTTTGTTCACACGATAATGTTCGTGTCTAACAAATTTACTAATTACTGAGAAAACTAAAAATTCGAAGTATTTTGATACTATAGTCTAAACTGTTTACGTAGACAAAAGTAGCACTCTGAAAACGGCATGTGCCGCACTTCCGTCTTGAAGCTCGACGTCGCTGATTTACCCGAGCAGGTCCTCAACGTTCTCATACAACTTCTTGTCGTATTTTTTCATGTCAATGAGAAGCTAAAGTAGAAGAAAATACACACAGGGATAATCTTAACTAAGAATAAAATCTGAATAAAAAGAAATTAAGTTAAACTAGTACCAGTACTAGTTAGTTATATATAATAACTAAACCTATTGTTTCAGTTTATTCGGTAAAATAATTGTTGCAAAAGTGTGAAAACGTATAATTTAACAGCAGCTTTTTCAAATTTATTTTCAAAATGGAATATACTTGGCGCACTTCAAACAAAGTTATATGGTAATAGGAAAGAGTAAGAGAGAGCTACATGGCACAAAGCTGTGCTGAAAAAACGTAGGGTATACTTAAATAAAACCATACGATTGTTTAAATGTCTTTCGCACCAGATGGTTTGAACTGATGATGTCTGATCAGCAGCAACTGCAGTCTAGATTGTTCCGTGAGCCACAGCAAGGATCATAATATATTAAAATACCCAAACTAACTTTATACTGACGAAAAAAGTTGATATTTCCCGCCCCATATACATTTATTACTCTACGTCAGATTACGAACCTTGTGCCTTTTCTCCAGGCCTCTCATCCTGTTTTTGAGAGATTCAAAAGTCGGCCGTCGATCATCGCTCTCCCTCCAGCACTCCAACATGATCGCGTACCTGCAATTTACAGATATAATTTTTTACAGTGAAGTTTTTAAAATAGCTGAATGTAACAAAATATATGTATGTTGTAGATGTGTGTCCATGGTACTAAGTTTGCTACTGCACTAACTTACTTTTAAAGAGGAATTTTATATTTTTACCATGTTAATGTATATTATCTGTAGTGCTCTTGATAAATATATCTGTTTGACCTTCGTTATGTGAATAATTAAAGAACTTTTAAACTTTCTAAACTGTACACTATTTTCTTAGAGTGAGATTGATACTCTTGTACATCTCTTGTCCAATTTCGCATAACATATGTCTCATTGCCATCCACACGGATCTGTTGTCCTGATTTTGTAATACTGCATGACTATATAATCAGATTTTGTAAAATTAAATCAGTGAAAAGAATAATATAACAGCCGCGATTTGACTCACAATTCGTCGTCCAGATGTGCTGGTTTGGGCATTCTGTAGCCCTGGTGTATCAACTCGGCAAGTTTTCGTCGGTCGATCTTTGGGTAAGGACACCCGCCTGTCCAAGGGAAGAAAAAAAAATGGCATCAAGATTTTCACTAGAGACGAAGTTTTTATGCTTATACAACTAGTGAAAATCATGCTTTAGAAAAACATATTCACCGAGAGGTTATTTATCTAAGAGTAGTAAGAGACAATTATTAGGAGAGCATGCAATTGGTCGTTGGTAATATTGAAAAATGAAACAGAAAATTAGAATATAATTATTGATGAAATGAAAATTGATCTTTAATGGTGAAGTCAGTAATTTAACCGTCCAGTCGACCAAGTCTCGGAAACCGTAATGCAAAGTCGAATTTCATATGTGAAGCGAAATAGTCTCCACTTACCAACTGTGAATATCTCAAAAAGAACAACGCCATAGCTCCAGCTGAAACAATTAAAGAAATTTTCAATATCTTTTCACCCAACCACGTTCAAGGTTTATTTTGCAACATTGTGATGTTATTCATCCTGTGTATAACATGCCATCTGGGTAGCGACTCTTATCTATAATTGACTAACACTGGAGGTAGGACTGGGTCACATGCCTTTGTGCATCCTACTGGTCATGCGCTAACCTCCAAGATTCGGATAACATGTATACTTACACGTCACTTTTTGTCGAATACGTTCCATACAGCAAAGCTTCGTAGGCCGTCCATTTAACAGGCAGTCGCCCCTGAGTTTTAACATCATAAAACAGTCAAACGCAGAGGCCGTAATCCAGAAATTTGGTTGAATAGTTTATAGCTTTCC
Source organism: Plumapathes pennacea (assembly GCA_964036295.1). NCBI lineage: Eukaryota > Metazoa > Cnidaria > Anthozoa > Antipatharia > Myriopathidae > Plumapathes > Plumapathes pennacea. The sequence continues at coordinate 1,740,807 of OZ038466.1, forward strand.
ATCGTTACACCTTTTCATATAGCAAACTGACTAGTTTTCCCATCACTTTGTTCCTTATCTGCGGGGATAAGTCAAATTGTTATAAACTTGCCTTAGTTTTCTTCTGATAAATGTCTTCCTGGTGTACATCTCTTGCCATACCGAAGTCCGTCACTTTGCAGGTCTCTTGCTCGCCAACCAACACATTTCTAGCAGCGAGGTCTCGGTGTACGATCTCGTAAAAAGAAAAAGAGGGCGATTATCAGTTTGAACAAAGTATTACAGAGGAAACAGACGAACATTTCTAACCTGAGGATAATTTTAAAAGTTGACATTCTCGTGTGTCGAAATCGGTGCAAATCGTTGACAGTTGAAGGAAAAGTTCATGTTAATCTTTGGTATCCGTCGTAGCGTTGCGAAACTGGAAGATGTATCGTGATAATTTTGAATGACTCATTTTTCTCTTAATTGTTTCTGGTGACTAAACTGACTAACTTATAAACCAAAAACTATTTTGCTGATTTAGGCCACACTGTACACGTACTGTTAAACTACGTCGTTCGTTCTACCTTGTTTGAAGACAGGAAACTCATCCCATCAGCCACCTGCCAAGCAAACTTCATCAGCTGTTGTGACGTCAGGTTCGTCTTGGGTTTAACATCCGGGTCCTTGTAATACGTGTCGTTGAGTCCTCGGCTCTTCCTCAGGTATCCCAACAGGTCTCCATACGGGACATACTCGATGATCACCATAAGAGTTTCTAAGGAAAACCACAGTGATGAATTGTGACAACACAAAATGTTTACTGCATCATTTTTTGTTTTTGCTGAATCAGTTTAAATATATCAATGTTGGTCTCTATCCTTCCTTCCACGTTATATCAAATGTAAGTCATCTTAATAGTTTCTTACCCGATGTAGTGACGCATCCCAACAACTTGATGACGTGCGGATGAGTTGCAAGCGTCTTCATTATCTCCAGTTCTGACAACAAGTCTTTTCCATCGGAAGCAGGGGCGTTTTCTACGAAAGAAAGGCGTGTTAGAGAATTCCTAAAATTATGTTCTGGAGTAAATGGAAACATTTTCTCAAGATAGTACGATTTAGCCCTGGTATTACACAGGCGAGTGTGTCATACAAGTGACGAATACGCATAAAATGAATATTGTACTCATTAATAACGTACGACTACTGTTTCTGAGTTTGGTCATTTGGCATTTGTTCAAGCTGTCACCTATCTAACAAATCAGAAATAGAGAAATTTTACTGATTTTGTCAATTTTCCAAAAAATTATGTATAGAACGGTGAATATGTACTAATTTCAATTGTTTGTTTGTTTTTCAATCATAGACTGAAACAAGAGTTGTAAGCACAAGAAACGGAAATTTTAAAACAAGCTTCAATCTATTAGCCTATAGTAACAAAGATGATATAAGTCACTTACCTTTTAACATTTTAACAGCCACAGTTTTTTTACCTCGGCTTCCTCTTAGGTTAACAACTGTTGCCTTGGCAACCTGACCAAATGCTCCCTTTCCAATGACTTTCTCGACCGTCAGACTTTCCTTCGGCACTTCCCAAGATCGAGTTTGAGGGGAGAGACTCCTGTACACACTGACCTGAGGCTGAATTTCTGTTGCGGGCGAGCGTCTTGTCTCATCAAGAGACGCGTAGTCGCGCCTTGAGTTGTCTTCAAACGAAGACTGATTATTTATTTCATCAGTGATGGCCCTGTTCTATAGAGTGACAGAATTATACACTTTAAATAATATCCTACGCCACTGAGAGACCTATTTACTTTCAACTCCATACAATGTGCAGATATACAGCTAGTTAGTGCATACCTCAATAACATTCTGTGTATTTTTCTCTGTTAACTCATACGTTCTGGAATGAAAGATAGGTTTTCATTTTCCTCTTGCTACAATGAATGTTGCTATAAAGTACAAATATAATATACATTACACAAAAAAGAAGCCTGGGAACTTACAAACAAACAAAATACACACATACATTCGAAAATTAATCACACAACATGGAATATTTCTTTATACAGATGTCATGCCCACTAGAAAATTTGCCAGAAATATTAATATAAATAAATCTCATGAAACTCCTTACAAATTTGTAAACAGGTAAAAATAATGGCTGATTTTTATCAGTGCGTTGCTTCTAACATGATTACCCAATGCTGCAAGTGTTTATAATACTGGAAAACTTGATTTCTCGTGTATCTGTTGCTCGCTAACTTGTGGGCAACAGTTGCTCTTCAACAGATGCTGTTTTGTAATAAATATCACCCAGAAGTGTTGTAAATACCAAATGATATTGCATACACTGTTTATATGATCGATTGCTGCATAAAAGAGCTTTACGTAAAATTGACTGCAGTTACACAACACATCATGAATTTTCAAAAAAGAATGTAAACAAAACACCTACTCGTACTGCTGCCGTGCACTCCCTGCAAAGTAGTGAATTAACAAATAAAAAAGGAAATAAAGTGTTAAAATGTAACGTATTGTTCTTGAATTAACTATAGATACACGATTTAAGTTGAGAACATGACAGCGCCATTTTGTTACAAAAGACAGAGTATTACATATATATATTATCTTGCATACTGAGCCCAAAGAACTGAAGACGGATGTCTAAAGAAGTTAAAGCTGACGTTTTGAGCGTTGGCTCTTTATTGGAGGACTGTCTTTCTCCTTGCTCTGACGAAGGGCCAACGCTCAAAGCGTCAGCTTTAACTTCTACATCGTTAAGTTTTCGCACGTTGGCCTTTAGCTCTGATTTATCGTACGTTTTACGATCTGCATGCCGACGCAGTCTAAGACTAGGTTCTCACCAGAGTTCAAACAGTTTGATTTAATACCCAATCACCAGTCTGTCACAAAATGCCGCTTAGCGATATTTAGAAATCTTATTTTATTTCACGAGTGAATGGCATGCTACCGAAGACGTGGAGGTATAACAATGAGCGGTTGGTCTAATTAGAGCAGTAAATGGAGCAAAGAAAAATAACTGACGTAGCAATACGTATAATCCACAGAGATTTCTTTCACCTCCTTTGCGCAGAAAACAGATGTAACCAATCAGCAAAGCGATGACCACAAACTGGACGACGACCAGCGTACTGAGTCCAAAGACAAGAGCGTCCGACCAAGAACATTGGTGTGGCTCTGGTTTTACTGGAACTACAAGAACAATATTAAGGTAACTGTTTTCATTGGAAGTTCACACGCACATTGTTTTGGTCATTGAAGAAAGCTGAATATACCATACCTTCGGTTGATGACGTTGAAAGTGTACACGGAGAAGCAGTCGTAGGCAAGATTAAGGAATCCGGATCCACAACAAAAGGACCTAAAGTTCCGTTTTTAATGGCCTCATTTAGTGGTCCAACAGCTGTCGTTTTGTTGACAAGCCCACGAAAGAACAGCGTGAAATCAACAATTATGCTGCCACTCCTAAAAAGAGCGAAAGCTTGAACGTTTGGTAGAGGAATAAGACATACAAGGACCCAGAATAACACTCTCTCAAACAAGGGAACTAAATCTAAAAGGCTTTTACATGTTAAACTAAAAACGAGTCAACCAGAACCACTACTAGTAACTGGCCTAAAGGTTTCTTACAAGAAATACACCGTGTAACAAGAACCACTCTGTGTTGGTGACTCTTCATACTGTCTAAATTGCCTGCACTACATCAATTGTAAGGAGAACTAATTCTTTGCTTGTCATCTATTATCACTGACTTTTTCGGATGACCACCACATAATTTAGGAACTATACAGGCGGGTGACTGATTTCTTTTTACCAGCATGCCAAGCATCTTAATTTTAAAGTAGAATGAACGCCAGCGCAATATACTCTCAAGAACACTACGGAGTGCATTATAGAACAAAAATGATTGGGTACCAATTTTTTCCATGAGAGCTCAATATAATATGTATTTTTCCTTACCTCAAAATGGTTTTTATTGAAAGCGGCTTCTTGTCCTTCCCGTCAAAAAGTTTAAACAACTTCAAAGTAAGAGCGCGCACATGAATTACATAACCGAAAAATATGTATATTAGCAAGCCTGTATCCTTGGGTTGGACGATCTTTCCAAACAAAGCCAGCGGATAATAAATACTATTCCTATAAAGAAGTAGAAGAAATATCGACGTTTACAGCGCGTATTATTGCCGCTCTTAATGCGACATTGTGTCTTGCCTCTCTCAGTGGAGGGAGAAGGAGATGTAAGTGGCTCGATAATGTCCAAACTGATTTTTTGTTTGTTTTTGTTTTTGTTTTTGTTTTTTCTGAATTCTAGCTTGGTGGACCAATTAAAAAACGGCTCAAACATCAACTCTTTACAATTTGCTGAAAAAAAAAAGAAAACATTCGTGCAAGCTTTTTAGTTTGCAAGAGCAACTTATTTTACACTGTACCACAGACATACATGTTGTGAAAACGACGAATTACATAGAACCGAAAATAATGACAGACACAAACCTCTATAATCACTTTGTTCTTGAATGATTTGGCTTCGACACTGTTCTCGTCAGCCAATTCTTTCGCAAACGTCCCAACGATTTTAAACTGTCCAGTGAACTCTGTGTCGCTTTTCGTTTGTACTAAAAGATTTCAAGGCAAATAGTATGTAGGTACAGAGACGTATAAAATATCACATTCAATAAGCGCAAGTTTATGCAACAAATACGCCTTGATTTTTATTACAAGTACGCTTTCTAAAATGCATAGCTAGTTACTGGTTGGTTCCGACAAGAAGAAGGCAAACTCTCTTGCACTATGTGGCTTAATAACTTAATATTCAATCTCATGAAGTTATCAGCGCTGCAGTGCTTGTAACGGTCAGACGACAAGCTCAACGTTGTTCATTAAGCTACAGTTTAAAATTTTATGCCGGTTATTCACGTTTTTTTCTTTTTTTTTTTTTTTTTTTTTTTTCAAAACGAATGCTTACTCTATCATCAGCATGGCTGCATTGCATGGCTTCAGATTATTAAAAGAAATCAACCTTGTATCAAGGTGCTGCTATCTGGAACTCTTTAAACAATAACACCAGAGATATAGAGAATCTCAACGCACCTCCAAAAGTTCAACGCCTTAACGGATTTGTAATAATTAAGTTATCACTTTACGTTTTAACTAGGGTGGGTAGCGAATCCAAATTTTAGATGTAAATTTAGATTGTAATTTTAGATGTAGAGTTACTTTTATTAGCCATTTCAGGTAGAATAAGGAACACGACTAAATTACTTATCGTGTATAAATATATGTTGTGATGATGACAATAATGATGTTACTCACACAAGACAGAAAGATTTAAAGTTCTTGAGTCCCTTCCTGCTTCATTTCTTGCAACGCAATGATATGTTGCAGTTGGACCAGACGGTATTTTAGTAATTTCTACGTTGGAGCCAAATGTCCCTGTTTGTATAATAGTGCCATCTGGTGCGTACCAAGTCACATGAGGAGGAGGGTAACCCTGGACTGCGCAATACAGGAATGCGGGCCTACCCATGAAAACCTCAGTACTCAAGGCTGATATGTTGATCACCTTCGCAGGTTCTGGAAAACATCATTCACACAATTTGTTTATTTACCAGTTATCGTAAGAATTTCCGATATGAATCCGAGAACGAAGAACTATTCTATCACAAACTCCGTCTTTTCCTCTCCAGTATAAAGCTTTCAACGGTGGCTCGCTCAAAGCTTTTTTTTTTTTTGGGGGGGGGGGGGGGGGGGGGGGGAACCAAGTCAATGTCATTGCGTAAGTTTCGTTTCTTGTGTGCTAGATTTTCTCGGATTGTTTACCTTCCATTTGGAGCCAGGCGGTTAATAAACATAAATTCATCCGGCAAAATTTGTTGAAAGGTCATATCCATTATTTTTATCGTGTCGTAAAGAAATCCGCTCGGCAATTGTATTCACTTTGTATGCGGCATGACTTTGCGGGAAGAATATCAAATAGCGATTTAACAATTTGACTTTTGTAATATACCTCTCTACTCTATTTCAGCATGGGAAACATTTACCTAAAGTATAAGTAAAGAGGTTTCCAGTTCAATTTTCGTTTTCCAAAGTTTTCAGTCACCAAAATCTGCATTAGTTTCTACAGTAAGCAGCAAATGCACTTACCAAAAACAGTTACATTCACTTTGTTAGACTGCCGATGACCAACTTTATTTAAAGCTTCACAGTAGTAAAGCCCACTTCGCGTAACCTCCATTGTAAAGCAGCCGTTGCTGTTATTTAGAATCTCAGTGTCACTGTTGAATAACTTGAACTCATGTGGAGGAGGACTGGCCTTTGCAGAGCACGTGAAGTTAACAGCAGTACCAAGTATAACAGCACTTGTATTTGCATGATGAACCGTTAAACTTGTATTCTCAGAGGGATCTGTAAAACCAGATGTACTAGATAAAATCAATGCTCGACAACGTAACCTTAGCAACGAAAATTTCGTTTTGTATTAAATATATTTCCCACAATTCCAAGAGCGCTTTAAAGGGGAAAAGCCGCGGTATTTTAATCAGAAAGTGACGTATATCGTCGACTGTATTAGCACTTATAACAATGAGGAAGAGACACTTTGCGTGGGTCAAGAAACTAACCGCATACGTTTATCATGTTAAAGGTTTTTCGCTGCAAATCAGGCATTGCACGAAAAAAAAAAAAGATCGGTGATAGAACGAGAGCCACTGTAATTCATGTGATTTAACAAGATAATTCACCATATTTCACTAAAAGTTGACTAGATACTTATTGACTAGATACATATGGTGCAACGATTGTTTGGCCGCGAATATTGAATCTGAAACAACCTTGAGATTTCCGAAACGTACCGCGGGCATCACAGCTTTCAACTAAGCCATGTTCTCTAGGTCAGTCGAAAGCTTCCAGGTAATCGTGAAACTATGCTGCTCATATATTAAACAATTTAAAGTTTTAAAACTTGGCCATCTTTCAGGCTTGATTTTTCATTTAGGCGACTTTATTTTGGGTTTAAGCAATGCATCATTTTATGATACTCACAATAGACCTGGATGGTAGCCACATCAGATGCAGGGTCTCCATAGGCATTCTTTGCTGTGCACTGATACTGGAGGACTTCATCAGGAGTACCAGGTCGCGTGACATTGTACAGAGTAAGTTTTGATGAGTTGGACAGCATGTTGGAATCATTAACCTTGGTCCACTTAATGGACGGGGGAGGTGATCCAGTAACTCTACAGTGCAGAGTCACATCATGACCCTCCACAACATGGTCAGGACTTGACGACACATCAGCTGTTGCTGGATCTGAAAATTAACACATCAATAGAATAAATATGAACTCCCTAATTGGAAATGTTTTATATAGTATATCTTTCGAGATAAATAAGATACCACGACAGATGTTGAGGAATATAAACGTAAACTGTTGTAACACTAGCAGTCCATTTGAAAATGACTACTGACATTTCAATTTACTACCTCGCGATTCTTTTATTCACGGGTTGGATTGTTTAAAGCTTGGTGTTAGCCAGGAGGACGCTAGCTGCCCCAGATACATTCGTACACTGAAAGCCGTGTCTCAGAATTACTATGTACTGTTTAGTATCAACTATAATTTAATATATAAACATCTACATAAAAAAAAATAACCAACTTACCTGCAATGTTGATGTGAACACTTGTTGCACTTCCATTCCCTGCTGTGTTGTATGGTACACAAAAGTAAAGTCCACTTTCAGTGACTTGAATCTGAAACGTGCCAGAGTTGCTGTTTCCCAGACAAGTGCTAGTGTAATATAACTTGTACTGTGGAGCTGGGTTTCCATCTGCAGTGCACCAGAAGTCAACAGTACTGTTCTTCAAAGTTGCGTTGACGTTAGCGCTTGTATTCAGGAATGTGTTTTGTGGTAGATCTGAATTTAAAGCAAAGCGCGAGTAGGATATATTAAGCACCTTTTCCCAAAATATACAAAACTCTGGAAAAAGGCCAAAGAATAACTAGTTAACGATTAAGTTGTAACGAACGTGTGACATAGACCGAGTTAAACAGTCGGTCCTAAACTGATGTAAACTCTAACTACAGTTGATACTCATTATTTTTTACTAAAATGCACAGAAGATAGTTCAATTTGAAGATTTTATTACTATTACGGTATTCATTCAGAACACAAAACCACAAAGCCCAGTATACGTGAGAGACAAAAAAACAAAATAATCTTCCACATAACAATTCAGTGGCTCTTCTCAGGTACAACTACTCCTGAGTAAATTTTTCTCCTGACACGACAAACTGATTTCCATTACCACTCCACTAGGCACTATACCCGTAGTGCTACTTTTATTTTTTATTTTTTATTTTTTTTTCCTGCTTAGGACAGCTGTAGGACGGTTTGTGGTGATTGTGAATTTATTTTTGTTACATTTGATCGGATAGTAACCGTTTCCTCAGCCAACTAAAGCCCTGAAAAGTCACAACCACTGGAATTGAAGTAAAGTACCTGATTGTCTTTTCCCTTCAGAACTCTGCTGGGGGTATTTATATAGTGTTCGACGCTTGTTTTTGATTTGTTTGGTTGGCTTTTTTTCTGGTTTATCTGCTCGAGTAGACCATTGAAATATATTTGAAAGCCGAAAAGCACCCTATTTTTCAAGCTAGAGGCTGCTCGAGTTTGAGCAATGCAATTCCCATCATTCTATGATACTCACAATAGACCTGGATGACAGCCACGTCAAATGCAGGGTCTCCATAGGCATTCTTTGCTGTGCACTGATACTGGAGGATTTCATCAGGAGTACCAGGTCGCGTGACGTTGTACAGAGTAAGTTCTGATGAGTTGGACAGCACGTTGAACTCATTAACCTTGGTCCACTTGATGGACAGGGGCGGTGATCCAGTAACTCTACAGTGCAGGGTCACATTATGACCCTCCACAACATGGTCAGGACTTGACGACACATCAGCTGTTGCTGAATCTAGAAATTAACACATCTGTGTAGGCCATTCGTACCCCAGAGTACCCTAATATATATAATTCCCTCATCCAATCTTACTTGGATTTATTGCTGTGAGGTGTTGGATACTATAGGTGCGACATGCAGCTAGCGATAAGTTGCAAAAATGCAAGACTCATTCTTCGTGCTAACTACAATACACGCTCTAAATCTTTGCTGGACCATTTGATATGGGAAAAGCTTAATGAAAGAAGAGCAAAACAAAAGGCTGTCATGATGCACAAAGTAAGGAACTCTATAGTGCACCAAGTTGTCTTACCGTTCTGTTCAAAACTATAGTAGAAACGAATTCGTATCATCTGAGGGGTTCATCCACTAAATTATATTTGCCACGCCCAAACACAAAAGTAATAAAAAAAATGCTTTAGTTACAATGAGGCGACAATGTGGAACAAATTTGCAATTGATTTACACAAGGCCGCATCTCTAGACTCATTTAAAACTCATGGCCATCAACCTTTTGGATGCCTAAAAGGATGGGAGGGGTTTATCACTAAACTTAGACTTACATGTATTTTTCTTATTTTAACACGGCTTGATCTATGTAAATTAGCTATATAATAAGTTATGTAATAGACTGATTATGTAGTACCTAAAGTAAACATAGGTCCGCAAAGCGTACGTGAAGCTATTTGCTAGTTGATGATAGTCTATGATAGGTAGTTCGTGTTACAACGGGGCACGAACTATCATCGAATATTATCACCGTTTGATCGGGGTTTTACACTATGTTCTACTATGCCAGCTACGTACTATGCATGACCAAACACAAATGCACAAACATGACAGTTTATTATTTGATTATTTTGAGCTGATCGACATAAAAGGAGGAAAGTATAGCTTGCCAAAATATTTCAAGTCGTTCTGTAAATTTCTGCGAGGTAAGCCAGACTTTGACTCGTTATAGTAGTTTCGTATTAACGTAACACACTCCAGCCAAACAAACCTGTTTCTCGTGCTCTTCGAACGGTGGTGAAATAGATTCACAGTAAAATTTCCTGTCGACTTTTCAGTCGATTTTTCATCAGCGACAAAACCCGCTAGAGACAATTTTTGTAAACAAACAACTCAGACAAACCACAGTCGATCTGGTCATGAAATCATGTGTCAACAAACATATCATGCGAGCCGGTAAACCAGATTTTGACTCGTTATAATAGTTTCGTAACGTAACACACTCCAGCCGAACAAACCTGTTTCTCGTGCTATTCGAACGGTGGTGAAAAGGATTCACAGTAAAATTTCCTGTCGATTTTTCATTAGTGACAGAATCCGCTCGAAACAATTTTATAAACAAACAACTCAGACATACCACAGTCGATCTGCATTTGCAATTATGGCATGAAATCATGTGTCAACAAACATATCAGCGAACACAAAAAAACTCGGAATAAGCTTTTACCTTTGCCAAAACATATGTCATGGTCACACCATACAGTTGTGTTTCTTCTTTTGTGAATGGAACGTATATTCGCAAATGTGTCCAGAAATGTCGCTCTAAATGTGAATCTGTGTCGCCTGTTTGCCAGATACTACGGATATGTCAGCCGGGGGCTGAAGGGGGAGCAGATTTCCACATGCAACCAAAGAATCGGCAACGCTCACAGCCGCCATTAAAAAATGCCTTGAATTTCCACGTGCGAGAGAGCCAATTATATTTAGAAAACCCCTCCCTGGAGAGGTAATTTAGCTTCTGACATTCTGTCGCAAAGTTGTAACATTAGCACGGAAACCCTTTACTGGAAATCTCTCTGTGCATTCTTTGTGTTAAGTAGATAATAAAAGACAAACTTTCTCACAGGACCTGTACCACGGCGGCTTTTATGTGGATAACACTTCATGCTCCTCCCCCCTCAGTAGTTTTTGCCATCTAGAGGGGGAGCATTTTAATGACCTAATGAGATGGGCCGAACGGCTGTTCAACTATCGCCCAAACGCCGACATAGAAGCTATTTGCATATTGCAAATAGCTTCAAAAATGGTTCATATCTGTAATATTTATCAATTATTCGCCGAAGTGGAGGTGAATAGCGGAGGATATTAATTGTTTTAGTATATACCACATAAGTTTAATAGCCAACTCCCAAATAGCTATTTTATTTCCGACAAAAGTAGGCAAAAACTGGGTTCACGCGCCATTTTGTTTTACCGGAAGCCGCCGGGAGGTGAATAGTACTTGATATTCCGAGATTGAGGAGCCTATCAGAGCGCGCGAAAAGCACTATTCACTTGTGTGGTATATACTAAATATATATATACCACAATACAACAACACCGGCAATAACAAGAACACCAACAACAAATAAACAAAAACAATTGTTGCACTAACACATGTCAGTTCCTAATTAATATATTGCCTGCCTCAAACTAGAATTTAGATGTGGAGAATGCCACAGACATGCTTGTATAAGGCATGTATTCAACAATATATACAGATGGGCAATTCAATAATGAGCAACAACAACAAATGACTCATTAATCCTGAGGAACTAAATGGAAACCCTGGTTACTTATTCGTGTGTTAAAAACTACATCCTTAGAACTAAAATGCATCATACTACTCAGTCTGTATTAACTATTTTTAATATAAAAACATACATATATATATCATATCAATAACACAAACCTTACCAACAACGTTGATGTGAACACTTGCACTTCCAATTCCTGCACTGCTGTTAGCTTCACAAACATAAAGTCCACTTTCAGTGACTTCAATCTGAAACATGCCAGAGCTGTTCTTTCCTAGATAAGTGCCATTATAACTTAACTTGTAATGTGGAGCTGGGTTTCCATCTGCAGTGCACCAGAAGTCAACAGTACTGTTCTTCAAGGTTGCACTGACGTTTGCGCTTGTATGCAGGGATATGTTTTCTGGCGGATCTGAAATTTAAAACAAATCAAGTAAACCACATTCAAGGAATACCATTTTTAGCGAAGCAGAGTGCCTCCCGCATGTATTATTATACAGTACATGCTTACTTTTCAAAACAAACAAATGCCTTCTCTTTGCTCTTTCTTGTAGTCTTTTCTAACTAAAAGTTAAACTATATCATCTAAATGTCTGCTGTTTATTTCAAACAGTCGTATAATCTTAGGCTTTCTAAACCAAGGGCCTAATTTTTGCACAGAAAGATATTCTATGATACTCAATGAAATTTGGATAACGGATCGCACAAGTTGAATGGTAAAGCAACTGCCACTAATATTTGAAATGCAGGTTGTAAAATATTGTGTATAAAAGTTACGGCAATCACAATCTGCAATCATGACTTCAGGAACACCCGAAACGCCAGAGTACAGTATGCACTTCACTACCACATTGTATTTTATTGTCCAGAATAGACATACATGTAGTGCCAAATACACTGAAATTAATTGGCCTGAATGCAGTAGCAACTTCCAGTGTCTTGTCTTGTTTTGGTTTTGAAGTCCAGGGTTATTCTCGTCTGTTGCAGCCTTACAAGCTTTATTCTGCAGCCGAAATAGTATTTGAAGTTTTCACTGTCACAAGGAGCAGTTACTCATAAATGTCGTTCTGCTTATTATGTTCATTGTGATGAGCAGCCTATGAGAAGAAGCCAAAATGATGCAGAACCTGGTTTGAACCATTTGAACTGTCACTTGATGACTCTTCAGCTTCAGCTTCACAAATTCTACCGATAATTATTGAGTTACTAAAATCGGAATCTAAAAATTCCTTCAATCCAGAAAGCAGAAACGATCTACTTCATGAGTACAATGGAACCTTTACATTGCCAGACACCTCCATGAGGGGGACACTTCTCCTTGTCCCGAAATATTAGACGCTCACATTATCCTTCTACTGACCACCTCCGTTCAATGGACACCTCCATTCAGGGGACACTTTTTCTTGTTCCGAGGGTGTCCCCTTAATGGAGGTTCCACTTTTGTTTACAAGAAATAAAAGCATATAACATGTGATACATCGAGTATTAAAGGAAGGTAACTAATTTCCTTTGGTTTGCCGTGGTGTGGACTCTTATTTACCACGATTTACGTCACCATGACGTGGTCAAAATGATGTGGACTCACGAGGCGCGTTGCCATCAGCAACATTGTCTGGACTCTTGGTTACCACGGTAAATCGACCAATCAGAAAGCGAGAAACTAGTAAGTTGTGGTAAAACATTTAATTATATTTGTTCATATTTCTCAATAACACTATAATTAATCACGATAAATATGTGTTCAATTGATGCATTTCATTTGATAAAAATCAAACTGAATTCCAAAGACGTCGAACATAATAAACAATTATTGGACGAGGTTGAGCAAAAGGCAGAGGCAAATAATTAATCTAAGAGACACTGGTAAATCACGATATTTTGCGATACCCGAGTTCAATAATTGTGTTTTATATTCGAGCGAGCTTGCATTTCACGAATTATTTGGCATATATGATATATTGGGAGCGCGCGTTGTAGCAAAAACGAGCTGCCATGTTCACACAGGTTTGGCAAACTGCGCATGAGCAGAATATTATTTGGCAGTTGACACGTCGAAAACCACAGTTAAGTGTCAACTGCAAATATACTTATTTGTAGGCAGTTATTTGCAGGTGGCCTAGCAGTCTCTCGGCCAATCGAAAGAACGGCTGGGGACTGAGCCAAATTTAGACGTGACCATACCCGGCGGGATTCGGTTTCAAGTTGGAGTAAATTTCATCTGAATTATTTAATGTCGACGACTGTCCGACTTGAAAACCTCAGGCATAATTGTGTTCTTGGCAATTTAAAATTACTAAGGCCAAGCTACAGGTAATAAAATAAGTACTGTATGTCCAGATATGACAACACAATAACAGACTGTATAATCACTAAACCAAGGGTCGCATTTCCAGCGAACATAAATACGTTGTCGTAAACTTAGCAGTATTATTAAGTAACTTACCTGCTTCCCGAGTATCAGTAAGTGAACGTATTAAACGTTGAAGGAAATGATTACTAGTAATTGTACTTACACAGAACGATCAGCCGTATTGTGCTTATAATCTCTCCTACATCATTCTCCACTTTACAGGCGATCTCCCCTGCGTCAGATCTTGACACATTTGTAATGATTAGTGTCGCCTCCTCGGTCTCGCTAATCGTAAAACGAGGCCTGAATTTAGCCTTCACGGTATAACTTGAGGGTGGAGTTATCCTTCCTATTGTCAGTTTACTCTCCATCTGAATCCACGTCACTAAGTCGAGTGTACCACCATCCAGGTTATAATCCCACTTTAGAGAGACATTATTTCCTTCGACAACCGCTGTTGGGTTAAGTGGTTCCTGGTCCCATCTTAGTGCACTTTCTGCTGATAACGAGGAAGGTATAAATCTATAATCACTCCCTATTTCATTCAAAGAACAATGAAAAACATGATTGGGAACGGCCAAAGAACGTCTCCCGGCATCCTTACATTATCGCTGAGTACTGCCTATTTAAACCATAACAGCTATCAAGTGTGCGCAGTGTTTTGCTAATTTATTAAAGCGAAGCTACGAGCGATCGATACCGAACGAGTGAAACTACGATTGGGCAATCTGAAAGGCTAGTGATTCAAGAAGTGCATGAATACACACACTTTCACACACACTTTATTTTTAATTGAAAAAGAGAAGGTTCACAAAGTAAACATTATCCCGCAGATAGCAAAAGCTAATTTTTAATACAGAATTACAGTCAAACCTGTATTAGGCGGACATCCTTGGGGAATTGTGAAGTGTCCGCCCGCAAGGTGTACGCTTATACATGCAGGTAGAGTTTGCAGTTTGCAGTTTGTGGTGTTAATCGACAAAACTTTCCAATTACTCACGTCTGTTAGACCTTTCATTGTAGAGCCCGTCTACCCTTGGGGTGGACTTAGGGGCGGATGATTTGGTTATGTAAATACTGGTATTTATTATTATTATTCACGATTTCTGTTGCTTCAATTGTTTTGTCAGTCAGGAAGGGGGAAGAAGGTCGGGGGACCATGGGGCATGCTCACCCGGAAGATGTTTGTTATGTCTGAAATGTCATTTCCTAGCTGCCTTCTTGTGAATGAAAATCGGCTTAAGCATGCTAACGATAAAATGTTATTTTTATGCCTTACTGCAACCTTACATCTATGAACTGTGTGCTTCGTAAATACGGGAGCGCTGTATGCCGCTGAGGGTTCCGACGTTGAGCCACGTTGACGTTGAGTGCTCCCCATGCGGCTGGTGGAGCGACTCCGTCGTTTTCAACATATGTTGCAGTGGATTAGGATATGACTTGCTTCCTACCTTGATGTTTACTTAGCACAATTCAAAGCATCTACCAGCTTAGAAATACTTCCATGCAGCTCTATTCTATGACAGTTTTTGCCATTTCTGTATACCTTTGAAATATTTATGGATAAGCCGTGGAGGACAATTGAATAAGTTAGGCAAGTGGATGGTATTAACTAATCGATTTCTATCAGTGTATGCCCATGTCAACATGGTCACCAAATTAACATCGCAGTTTGTATGCGGAAATATGGCATATGATCCGCTCCCCGGTACTGATCACATCTATGACAGTGGTATCCGATTGGCCTTCTATGGATTTTAAAGTATACACACCTCCTGAAACAGCAAAGAAAAGCCAGATAACGAGGTTGAGATACCGATCGTCTCTTGTTGCTTTCATTTTGTTGTGCATAATTGCGTGACCGTCAGTTAATTGACAAGACTAAATGTAATACTCTGGAAGAAAAGACGAGGAACGAGGAATTGTGGACTTTCACTGACACATGGTGTTTGGCTAAGTCAAAGAATCCGGAAAATCATACGGAACTTCCGTAGTTTTGGTTTCAATGTTAATGCATTTGTCAATTCCGATTCTGGATCGAGCCCCTGTCAATATCAATCACTGCATTGCTGATTATTGGAACACGATGGCAGTGTCAGACAAATCCGGTACAACATACGCCACGTCGGAACGAGCATATAGACAGAGAATGACAGTGAAAGTGACCCTCACAGTTTAGCAACTAACCGTGACTGTGTACGTTATAAGAACAATAGGTAGCTATCCGCATCAGTATTGAAGCGCTGTGCCGAGTTGGTCAAGTACATAATTTATAAAAATGCACTTGTATATGCCAACTGTGGTCAGTGACCCTCGCAGTTATCTGAACAGCGGGAAAAATCCGAGCTTCAATGGGGATCCACGGACAGTCATGATCTTTGCGATACCTGTGCGACGCTCTACAATGTCACAAATTAATACTTTATTTATTTACGTTAATCAAGCATTACGCATTAGGACTCCTGTGTAACTAAGCCGTGTTCGGTGAAAAGGGTTAACAAAGCAAGCAAAAAGCAATAACAACAAAACAAAAAAGAACGACAACGGCAAACAATAATTGTAGGTACACAATTTATAATTTACAATCGTATGGGCATTATAATCTAACAAAGCTTGTAAGAAATGTTACAGGTCTCAAAAATGCATGCAACTTAACAAATTGACGTCAGTTTTTTATGTGTCTGTCCTCTTATTGATGATGAAACGCGTCATAACATTGTCAAAAAGCTGTGGATCCACTCGGCGAAGCGCCTCATGGATCCACATAAAAAACTGACTTCAATTTATTAATTTGGATTAAAGTGCATTTGAGTAACGTGTGGGAAAAGTGATCCGACTTGTCAATTCCCAGCTCGTCTCACGCGGATGGCTCTGGGGACAACGTTCTCAACCTTCGTACCCAGGATCCCCCGCGTGAGAAGCATCCGGGACCCAACATTCGGAACCAGGAAGTGTATGCAGTGTTTACAGGTTTCTCTTGGATTCAGTTTTGCGAAGAGAATTTGGGATGCAGAATGTGCATTCGTTATATTTTGTTGTGCTGTTGTTTTTCGCTGGCAGGTACCATTGTTTAGCATATATAAGTGTACTGAACGATTCGATGCATTTTCTTTGTGATCCTTTTTATATATGTTTGGTTGTCGCTGTGTTGCAGAAAGTGCACTAAGATGGGACCAGGAACCACTGAACCCAACAACGGCTTCCGAAGGAAAAAATGTCTCTCTGAAATGGGATTATAACCTGGATGGTGGTACACTCGACTTAGTGACGTGGATTCAGGCAGAGAGTAAACTGACAATAGGAAGGATAACTCCACCCTCAAGTTATACCGTGAAGGCAAAATTCAGGCCTCGTTTTACGATCGACGAGACCGAGGAGGCGACACTGATAATTACAAATGTGTCAAGATCTGACGCAGGGGAGATCGCCTGTAAAGTGGAGGATGATGTCGGAGAGATTGTAAGCACAATACGGCTGATCGTTCTGTGTAAGTACAGTACTAGTTTCATTAATTTCCTTATATTTATTCGCCATCACTAATTTACATATAGTAAGGAAGTGTTTACATTCGATAAGTACAGTGGCAGGAGATCTTAGCAAGCCCTACTGGGCTTTTCAAAGAAGATCCCTAGTCAAAAATCAAGCAATGTATTACTTATTTTACAACTCAGGTGATGGCTGTGATTATAAGAAGTGACAGTTTTCACTATCAAACTAAATCTAAGTCTTAATAGAGTTTTTCCTTCAATGCTTATGCTGTAATACATTACTAATACCAAGAAGAAGTCCCCCTGGGCATTTGACCTTGGCGAGGTGGGAATTTGATTCCAAAGCCTGACAGTGAGTGGGAAATATTTGACCATTGCCTTGGGAGGGGTTGGGGAATTTGAACTGGAGGTATCTTGTTTTTGCGGTC
This sequence comes from Plumapathes pennacea, assembly GCA_964036295.1. NCBI lineage: Eukaryota > Metazoa > Cnidaria > Anthozoa > Antipatharia > Myriopathidae > Plumapathes > Plumapathes pennacea. The sequence continues at coordinate 1,758,546 of OZ038466.1, forward strand.
TTGCAAAATATGGACATAGTTATCTTGTTGCTTGTAATGAAGGAGTTTAGAGGACAATTGCACTTTAGTGAGCAAATGGTTAACGAAAACGGGTCAACCAATCTGCCAACTTTTCCGTCCACATTACTGTTGCGGCCGGGATCATGTTCCTTGGAAAAGAACTCGACTCCACAGTATAGACTTGGCAAAAGACCCGGGTGTTGTTCTTGAAAGTCAACTCACATTTAATTAATGAACACATCAATTCTTTGGTTCCTGGTCCCCAATAGGCAAACTACAGTATGCGTGATCAGTGGGATCATCCACCTGTTAGACCACTGAACTCTATCTTTGTCATAAATTATTTGGTGTTCAGCAAACTTTTGCTGTTGCTGCATAATGATCTGGCACTAAAGCAAAAGCAATATTGCCAAACTGCAAAGTGCAGAATTTTGCTGCCTGTATCATTGTCTTGCAAAAAGCAGTAGCAGTATAAACACTGCATTACGCCTACGCTGAAACAACTGAAGCTTTTACCTATATCATACCATACTAAAGTATGTGTATTTTATTTTTCAATCTCATTAAGCTTTGTAATTGAAAAGCCCCCACAGGGAAAAACAATAATGTAATATTGTACTGTATGTACAGTGTAGTATGTAGTAGTTGTTTGCTTTATGTTTTGGTTCTAACGTTTCCACTCACCCAGCTCTGCTGGTATCAGAATCAAACAACAGTTAAAACCAATGGCAGCAAATTTCACTGGTTGGTCACCGTACAATATTAGTCAACTGCATTTTTGAGTAATGAGCCTCAATTTTGATATTTCAAGAGAATGTGAAACATCTGCTCTACTCTCTTTGGTGTGTTTGGTAAAAACATAATGTTTAAAAACCAATGCATACTGCACAGCTCCACTGACACATTTCATCAATCTATTTTCAGTTTTATTTATGAAATATATCACTTGGTGTCTTTTTGGCTTCAGCTACATTGAGTTTAATTGTCATTTATCAAGTTCCATCTGAATCCACACTAGGAAGCATTTTAATCTGTCCTCCTCTTTCTCCCAGTGCTCGACATTAAGGTTTTAGGTTAAGTTGCCCTTCAGACTGTAGATTTACTTCAAGCAGTAGAAACTTTCATAATTTCTAGTTGCCCAGCTCAGAATTTACCTGCCAGACCAAAAGTTTTGGTTGCCCCGGGCAAGCGGGCAACCGTTAATGTCGAGCACTCCGTACCCATTATGATTATTTTAGGTGGAAAAGAATCAGATACAGTACATGTAGTTAACATGGACATTTGATCAGGCCAACAAGTAAAAACTGCTTAGGCCCTTTTTGCCCCCTGAGCACCTTAATTAATTTGTTCTTTTTCCATTGTTTGTGTTTTTTGGCACCCTTTGCAAGTAGTATGTGCGATAGACATTTACATAGTATAGGTGCATATATTTTAAACAAAAAGAATGTAACTGCATGCAAACTCAGAGCTGTGACAATGCAGTCAACTCAATCAACCATCAATCTTTATAAATTTCTGCATCATTTGTTTGAAGTCCTGGCTTTATTCTCATTGGGACTCATCTCAATGAACATATTGAGGAACAATGTACCATAAGCTTATTTTTTATTTTCAGATCCGCCAGAAAACGTATCCCTGCATACAAGCGCCAACGTCAGTGCAACCTTGAGGAACAGTACTGTTGACTTCTGGTGCACTGCAGATGGAAACCCAGCGCCACATTACAAGTTAAGTTATAACAGCACTGATCTTGGAGAGAACAGCTCTGGTACATTTCAGGTTCGAGTCACTGAAAGTGGACTTTATGTTTGTGAAGCTAACAACAGTGTAGGAATTGGAAGTGCAAGTGTTCACATCAACGTTGTGGGTAAGCTTTGTGTTATTGGTATGATATATATATATTACATATAAAATTGTTAATACAGACTGAATAGTATGTTGCATTTTAGTTCTAAGGATGTGGTTTTTAACCCTTTCACTCCCAAGAGTGATCAACTGCAATTTTCCCCTTCAGTTTTTCACCAAAGATATATCATACATTATGGGGTACTTGGCTTTTGATAGCTTGCTCAAATGACAGCTGATTGAAGTATTAATTCTCTCTACATCTCTCATACATTTTCTTTTTGAATGGTTGGGAGAATCTGTACTTTGAACTTTGGAGTGAAAGGGTTTAACACATGAATAAGTAGCCAACCAGGGTTTCCAATAATTAGTTCCTAGGATTAATGAGTTATTTATTTGTTGTTGTTTTTTTATTGAATTGCTCATTGTATTTACTGTATCATTAAATACACACAAGCATGCCTACAGCATTCTCCACAACTAAATTCTAGTTTGAAGCAGCCAATAGGAACCAAATGTGTGTTATTGCAGTATTTGTTTTGTTTGCTGTTGGTTTGTGATACACTACAGTGCACAGTATATATTTTGTACATTATTGGAACATTTGTGTTTCAGGTACTGCATGTAGTTATTCTATTGATGCATTAATTTCTAGATCCAGCAACAGCTGATGTGTCCTCAAGTCCTGATCATGTTGTGGAGGGTGATAATGTGACCCTGCACTGTAAAGTTACTGGATCACCACCCCTGTCCATCAAGTGGACCAAGGTAAATGAGTCAAACGTGCTGTCCAACTCATCAAATCTTACTCTGCACAATGTCATGCGACCTAATACTTCTGGTGAAGTCCTCCAGTATAAGTGCACAGCAAAGAATGCCTATGGAGACCCTGCGTCTGACATGGCTACCATCAAGGTCTACTGTGAGTATCATGGGATAGTGAGGTTTCTATTTACATTATCATTCGTTTTCCTGAATGTGAGTGGGCTGTATCGTACGGATCCTGCTATTTGATTAGATCCCTTGGCAGTCAGTTGTTTGCGCGGAAATGCTGACGTCATCTTATGTTAAAAACAGGGTAATTTTGCTTGATGGAATGCCTAGTACAGTAATTTGTTGGGATTTTATTTTTTAAGTGTATATGAGCCCTACAAGGCTGCTGTTTGAATTGGATATCTGAAGTGCGTAGACACGAATTGATTTATTCAACCTCATCGTCGTCTCGTTATTGAGTTCCAAAGTGCTCCAAACTGACACGTCTTTCTAACTTGGCCATTCGAGATGATGTACTGTTGTAAGGGACTGACGCTAGTTGGACAATCGCCAGGATCCTTATACCGGTCTGTGATTCAAGCGTAAAAATTCCATACTGATAGCGACAAATGCCCAGAATCTGGGCATCGCTTCCGAATGGTTATCGCTCCAGCCTAATAATATTAGCATACAGTACCGCCCGCTGGTAAGGAGTGCACGACCCGCGGGTCGCCCACAGAGCAATATGCGTGCGGGTTTTTATCGGCTAACCATTCGTATCGAAACCCGCGAGTTTCCCGCATCAACTTTAGCAACTTCTTTAGAAAGAGCTTCGACGTTCAGTTTTCAGAAAGTTTTACAGATTAATGATGAAACAATGATTTAAAACAAACAATCCGAAGTCTGTCACCGCCTCGCAGCGCTAGTCGAAAACAATCACCAGATCACATTTTGACATTTTGAAACTATTTGGAGCACAGATTTAATTAGTTTTTTGATCATAGTATTCTCGTCAATTGTAAGGCTGTCGAATTTGATGAAGGGAAAAAACCATTCATGGTGAGGAGACAGTTTATTTAAAACTACAGAAGAATGACTGGATGACAGCTCTTAGTTGTCCTGCACGTGACCAGTTACCCTGCACTTGACCAGTTACCCTGCACTTGACCAGTTACCCTGCACTTGACCAGTTACCCTGCACTTGACCAGTTACCCTGCACTTGACCAGTTTGCCTGCACTTGACCAGTTTGCCTGCACTTGACCAGTTACCCTGCACTTGACCAGTTTGCCTGCACTTGACCAGTTACCCTGCACGTGACCAGTTATCCTGCACGTGACCAGTTACCCTGCACGTGACCAGTTATCCTGCACGTGGCCAGTTACCCTGCACGTGACCAGTTACCCTGCACGTGGCCGTATTTGTACTATGCCCAGCATTCATTTGGAAAGTGGAATAAATCTATATAGAATCAGTAAAGAATCGGTTAAACTTACTAATCTGAACAAGAAGCACACTGGGTCCTGCTAGCCAAGTTGTCTTCAAGTCATGATACATATTTTGCAGGTGACTTCCAGAATTCAGTTTATTTCAACATTTAGATTGGAGGAAATTAAAGACATAAATACCTTGGTCAGTCCGTATCAAGAACTTGGGTACAGTAGTTGTTTTTTGTTTGTTTGTTTGTTTTTTCTTGAATGAACTAACAAAACGGCCGATCCAATCTCATAAATAACCTGACTTTTTGATTCGGGTTTTCCCCAGGATAACGGCAGCCCCGCCAAAGCCAAAACTAATAAAAACGAAATATGTTTGGACAGCTTTCAATAATTCTACTTGGCCCTCGCTGAAAGTTTAGCTCATGTAGCCCTAGTTAGTGTTTTGGACCTCCGAATAGAACCTTTTCAATGTTTTTCCGACTTTGCGAAATAATACCCAGGTAAGTTTTGGAGTTGTGTGGCCGTTCAACTGACTTCTTTTGTTTCATTTATTGTAATTTTGTCAAGCATCAAAACAATAAGCCGAAATAACGAAACTGGATGTAACTAACGAGATTACCAATGTATAGGTAACCTCACTCGATTTTTCCGCTCACCAAAATCAAATCGAGTGAGGGCATTTTATTAATACCGGTACGACAGCTTTAAACTCAAGTATAGTTCGCTTTGACCTCACAAGGCAGTGAGGTGACTGGTAGGGGTTTGCTTCCAGATACCAGGGAACTGAAGACATCGGTGCATTACCTTTTCAGCTCCATTATGGCCGCTTTGTATCGTGAGAACAACTTCTTTTCGCCGAGTAATGATTCACATGTAAACTATTGAGCATTCGGGTGATCCTTTTTTTTCTGTCGTCATATTTGACTAATAAACCTTGCTGTCCAGGACGAGCGGACGGCTCTGAGACTTCCTTAGTCTTTTGCTACTGAACGTTCTACTGAGCTATTTTGCGTGAGTGGCACGCGGTACTTCTGTTGGTTTTGTTTCCATTTCAGGTATGCTGCTTTATCCTGTTGTACTAACATTCTAACTTGTTCAAGACCTATATTTGTTGGTTTTTATATTTTCTTCACTTTTCTGTTCTTTCTTTACAGATAAACCTGAAAATGTCAAATGCATGACCCAGCGCAACTCAAGTAAATTCGTTAAAGGGAAAGACAACGTCACATTTTTCTTCGCTGCGGAAGCTCTACCTCAGAAATGCAACGTGTCCCTTGAACAACGTGGAAATGGTCAGGAAACAATCGTAACTAAAACAAGAGTTTGTAATGGAACCTTTGCAGAGTTGCACACTCTGTCCACTGTGAACATGATAGGTGGTAATCACGACTTTTCTTGTTTACCCAAAAACATCGCTGGTGATGGTGAAATGGCGAATGTGACCATCGTTATATTAGGTAACGTATTGCATGTTTCTTGCATTCTCCATGCAGCTACTTGGCGTTTCACGAGAATGTATAATATTCTATTGTAAAACATAGCTTGGCAGTATTATACGATAAAAGGTGCAAAGTATTTGTGGCTAACAAGTTCATTTCATTGTTCAGTTGATTTTGTTTTGGGGGGTTGAGGATGAGAAAGAATGCACCTCTTCTACAGATAAAATCGGATCAGTAAAGTCATGAGAAATTTGTTTAGCGTTGATGTTAGTCATTCTAAAGGCTTGTGCATATCTTGCATGGTCGGACATTTGAAACATGAGCCTCTGGCTCGGGTGAATGGGCAACCACTCCCTAATGCTTCGACTTTAAATAAATGATATTTATTTGTTTTTGTTTGTTTGTTTTTTGTTTTTTTTATGTTCATCGGCAGGTGTAAATATTTTTTTGTTTTTTTTTTCCTGTGGTAGACATCGTATGCTTTACCCTCACCTCATTATACAGTTCTGTTTTTAGTTCCAGCAACAATACAAGACCGTCCAGAGAACACAGCGGTGAAAGAAAACGATGACGTGACACTGAACTGCTCGGCACAAGGTTTTCCCACACCAGATGTGGTTTGGTTTTTTCCCAACGGATCCGTTTTACAGAACAGCACAACTGACACAAACTTGGTACTGAAAACCGTTTCACGTGATAGAGGTGGAAGCTATCGATGTTATGTCTCTAACGAAGCAGGAAATGACTCGGTGACCGTGGATGTTACTGTTTGGTGTGAGTACTTGTGTCCGTGTCTGCACTACCTTAGCTGTTTAACGTGACTGTATATTGAACATTTATTTTTTGAAAATTTTCTATATATGATTGATCAAAATGAGCATGTTGATGGATCCTTGCAGAATTCCATATTCAGCACAGTTCAGCATTGAAAGAGTTCCACAACCTATATGTATATAGATTTTCTCCGCAGCACACCTTAGTTACATTAAGTCTGTGCTGCACATTCACAGGAATGATGCTTAGTAATGTTTTATCAGGATTGAGAACTAAATTTAACTGCGACGAGCATACTGCTCTTCACCGGGGAAAGACCGATTACACATTGCGATGTCAGTTTGTTGCATGGGAGGAAGTGGCAAGTGACAGACGTAACAATCAATACACTTTTAAGCCACAATGTTCGCCAGGTTTTGACACTGCATAATGCCAAATACTGAAACTTGTTCGTGCTGAAAGAAGGTCGCATTAGAGTTGTGAGATCGAAAACATCACCGTGTAAATTAGCCATAAACGATCCGCATAACAACTTTTCATCAAATCAGGGATCCTGTTGTTTTTGAAATCATCTTTGACTCATACTGGATATAAATTTGCTGCATACAATGCGTGGACAGATTTGGGAATGTATATGTCCTTTTTTTAGTCTTTTTTTTTTTTTTTTTTTTTTGTTTGTTTGTTTGTTTTTACTGCTTTGATTCTACTGAGCTACTTTGCGCGAATGGCACGCGGTACTTCTGTTGGTTTTGTTTCCAGTTCATCTATGCTGCTGTATACTGTTTAAATTGCTCAAGACCCTAATTCGTTGGTTTGCGTATTCACTGTTCTTTTCGTCTTGTTTCATACAGATAAACCCGAAAATGTCAAATGTAAGACCCAGCGCGACTCGGGTAAATTTGTTAAAGGAAAAGACCCCAGCGTGACATTCTTCTTCGCTGCCGAAGCTCTACCTCAGAAATGCAACGTGTCTTTTACAGAACACCGTGGAAATGGTCAGAGCATCATCGTAACTAAATCAAGAGTTTGCAATGGAACCTTTGCAGAGTTGCACACTTTGTCCACTGTGAACATAACAGGTGGCATTCATGACTTTTCATGTTCACCCAAAAACATCGCTGGTGCTGGTAAAAGGGCGAATGTGACCATTGTCATATTAGGTAATGTTTTACATCTTTCTTTCGTGCGGCTTTCTGTATTTTTTTTTTTTTTTTTTTTTAGCTTTCTTTGCGCAACTATTTAATATTCTTGCGAGCATTCAGGTATAAGGCTCGGTCTACCGCAAATAAGTACCTTGGCATTTTTAAAGACAAGTCAACAGTATTAATGTATAACAAATTCGTTTCATTTTCGTTTAATTTAGTTTGTTTGCTTATTTGGTTGGGATTGAGAAAGAGTGCACCTTTTTACATGAAAAATCGGAGAATTTGTGTGGATTGATGTTAGTCACTCTAGAGACTTGTGCACCATCAGTGGGCCCTCCTTGTTTATAAACAAAAAATATATAGTAGCTTGGATCTTAATCTTACATCGGCAGGTATACATTTTATGCGTCATTTCGTTCTGCGGTTGGTATCGTAGGTTTTACCCGGCACTCACTATACAGTTTTGCTTTTAGTTCCAGCAACAATACAAGACCGTCCAAAGAACGCGGCGGTAAAAGAAAACGAAGACGTGACACTGAATTGCTCGGCACAAGGTTTTCCCACACCAGATGTGGTTTGGTTTTCTCCCAACGGATCCATTTTACAGAACAGCACAACTGACACGAACTTGGTACTGAAAACCGTCTCGCGTGATAGGAATGGGACCTATCGATGTTATGTCTCTAATGAAGCGGGAAATGACTCAGTGACCGTGAATGTTACTGTTTGGTGTGAGTACTTGAAGCGTGACTCTATATTGAACTTATGTCCTATTTAGTCTTGATCAAACTGAACTTGTTATGGCCTTGTAACAAGAATCAATCGATTAGACAGAGCCTTTTTCGGATGATTTTCGCAGGTCCAAATTACATGTAATTAGATCGGCAATCACGAGGCTGTACGAAACACTTTCTACCAACCAGGAGCTTAAACTACGTTGCAAATCGGCAGTGCGATCCCCTCGCAGTTGCTTGTGTGAGTAGCTCGTAGTTGGGTATTATTTTTGTTCCTGATTGGCCGAGAATGCTGCTGAACGGAAAACCAAAGCAATGATACGATTACTTTAGACATGCAGTCATCCAAAATTGGCTTCTTATCCGAGGAAATTATTTCTCAAAACATGCGCATACTTTTCCAGTCGTAAGCGTTTTTGTCGAGTCGTATACCATAGTATCAACGCTTGGTACGTCTTTTCATTATTATCATTATTTCAAAACTTTGTGTTGCTTGGCATGATAATAATGATATTAATAATAATATTATTAATATTAATATTAATAATATTACTATTATTAATATTAATAATAAAAATTGTAATTACTAGCATAATAATTATAATAAATAGTACAATTTTCTTGATTGTAACAGGTTCAACCCCCCTCCCACCACCACCATGAATGGGACAGTTAACTTAGTTAATAATAAACAAAGCTGTAATTTGCATGCTCTAATTATGAGCTAATGAGCTAATAAAAATAAGCATAAAAGAATAACTTTTACTTTTGTTTCAAGTGTTTTAAAATTGGAAAATTTCCAACAACTGTAGATGTGTTGGCCAAGTTCCCGCGTTTGGAAAAGGCAGCCGCAAACGAGATTCAGTATCTGTGTGGCGTAACAATTAAGTAAGAAGCCGGCTGCTGCAAAGTGACTCTTTGAAGACTTTTGTTTAGTTACGCTGGCAAAGGAGCGCAATAAAAAGAGGTTATTACACAGGAAGGAGTGCAATACGGTGAAGTATTTTTACGAGTCGGTTTTATTTTTTCGAGCCTGCTTCAGGCGAGAAAAAATAAAACTGACGAGTAAAAATACAGCCGTATTGCACGACTTTTCGTGTAATAAATTGTTTATTACACGACAAACGAAGCAGGGCAAACATTCTCGCCGCGCGCAAAATGGAACAAAAAAATGACGCGTTCGTAAACTTTGCTTGCGAAAACTGATCACGTAAGCTAATAAACCAGTTGATCTGGTTCCTGACGAGTGCAATACGCTCCCATCTTTGCACTCGAAAATGTGAAGTCGTGTAATAAATGAACATTAAAATAGGGCGTTGTTCAAATGCCCTCAGCGCAAAACAAAAACAAAAAATCGAATATGGCTTACGCAGTTGCTAAGAGATACTTTTAAGATATTCTAAAAATGCGAAATCTAGCTGTAGTAAGTACACTGTGTGTTGGTTTTCGTATTTACTTTAATTTTTGTCTTGTTTCATACAGATAAACCCGAAAATGTCAAATGTAAAACCCAGCGCGACTCGGGTAAATTTGTTAAAGGAAAAGACCCCAGCGTGACATTCTCCTTCGCTGCCGAAGCTCTACCTCAGAAATGCAACGTGTCTTTTACAGAACACCATGAAAATGGTCAGGACTTCACCGTAACTAAATCAAGAGTTTGCAATGGAACCTTTGCAGAGCTGCACACTTTGTCCACTGTGAACATGACAGGTGGCATTCATGACTTCTCTTGTTCACCCAAAAACATCGCTGGTGATGGTAAAATGGCGAATGTGACCATCGTCATATTAGGTAATGTATTGCATGTTCCTTGTATTTTTCATGCAGCTAGTCGATATTTGTTGTTAGTAATACTGAAAGATAGGAAGTTGAGTAAGTTGATGCAAAGTAACTGTGAAAAACAAAGGTTCATTTTGTGACGACAGATTTCTTATCAAACGAAGTGTATTTAAACGACATTCAGCAGCGGTAAAATTGATCCTGTAAACAGGAATCAATGAGCTGGTCAGAGTGCACTTCTTTCACACATAAGATAGAGAGTTACTTTTGAGTTTAATGGTGGTATAGTCAGTCTAAAAACTGATCCCTCCCAATACTTTTACTCTGCGCTCATCACACAGTTTTGCTTTTAGTTCCAGCAACAATACTAGACCGTTCAGAGAACACGCCGGTGACAGAAAACGATGACATCACACTGAACTGCTCTGCACAAGGTTTTCCCACACCAGATGTGGTTTGGTTTGCTCCCAACGGATCTGTTTTACAGAACAGTACAACTAACACGAACTTGGTACTGAAAACCGTCTCACGTGATAGAGGTGGAAGCTATCGATGTTATGTCTCTAATGAAGCAGGAAATGATTCAGTGACCGTGGATGTTACTGTTTGGTGTGAGTACTTGTCTCCGTCTCTTCGCTAAATGGGTCTTAAATTGCCCATCCGATTCACTTTGCTTTGAACTCCCTGCAAGAACTGTTTTTGAGGGTGTTACTAAAACGCGAAACAGCGAAACAACGAAACAACGAAACAGCGAAACAGCTAATTATTAACTAAAATTAACTGTAATAACTAATACCGAGATTATTACGGGGAACAACGAATTCTTAACTAAAATTTACTGCAATAACTAATACCTATATATGAAGGATGATTATTGAACCTATTGGTCAAATAAACAAGCCCGTTGTCGTCTGTCTTTGAGCTCTGGTATTCCGGTATTTCCGGAGTGTTGTAACACATTCATTCTTTTTAGTTAAAACAGCATCAAAGAACAGAATACTCTAATGATAAAATGGCTCCAGAGAAACTCAATCCAGTCCCAGGTATTGTTGTATGACGAGTCAAATCCATCTGGGATCTTGTCGTGAAACTAAGGGATTTGAACATTCTTCACCGCGTACGGAAACCACTTAGCCCACGGAACCGCAACCGTTGGTGATAACTAAACTCTGTTTTTCAGATAGCAACATGACAACGGGCTTGTTTATTTGAGCAATAGGTTCAATAATCATCCTTCATATATAGGTATTAGCTATTGCAGTAAATTTTAGTTGTTTCCCTGTAATAAGCTCGGTATTAGTTATTACCGTTAATTTTAGTTAATAATTAGCTGTTTCGCTGTTTCGCGTTTTAGTAACGCCCCTGATTTTGATCTCCGTCGGTGTAACGTTTAATTATCTTATTGATCGAGTGTGAGGTCCTTACTGGGAGAATATAAGCCCGAGATCTTGGCTCGTACACGAAAGACCGAGAGCCAATATTCTCCCGGTACAGTCCTGATCAAACTCGTTAAAAAGAGATTTATTGCACGACTTTTTGATTAAAAAAGGTCGATGGAAACAGTACCGCCCCCCCCCCCCCCCACACACACACACACACGTGACCATTCAAATTCCAGTGTGCATCTATAACACAACTTGCTTTATTTTGTTTTTAAATAAAAAAAACTATGACGCAAGAAGTATTTAGCATAATCATAGCTCTTGAGCTTTTTAACGATATACGAAGCTTAATACTATTTATTGTATGGTATTAGTAGTAACATTTAATGTATTCCATTTCAGATGTTGTTATCATTATTGCGGCTTAAAATATAATTTATGCGAATTATGATCTGCAAGTCGGGGACACCCGAACTGGCGAGCACCAGTCCTGTACAAATTATAAAATTCTTCATAAACACTCTCTGAAAATTTTTAGTTTCAATCTTATCATATTAATAGTATTATGTATGGATTGGGTTCTTATGAATGATGTATAACAAACAGGCGAAAAGCCCACACATTTTTGTAAAAGTCTTCTTTTTTTATTATTATTATTATTATTTTTGAGTTTAGTTGTGTAAATTTTTTCTTTGTCTATGCTTTATATATTTAGATCCCCCAGAAAACACGGTCATGAATGTCAGTGTTCAGGAGGGAAACACAAGTGCAGCTTTACGTGACACGTTTGTTACCTTCAACTGTACTTCCCAGGCAAGTCCTCCGCCTAGCGTTTACTTGTTTTACTACAATGGCACACAGTTTGGCAACAGCAGTTCTGGGATGTTGAAGAAACAAGTCTCTGAAAGTGGGCATTACTTTTGTGCCCCCAAAAACAAAGTTGGTTTTGGGGACAATAAATCTGTTTCTATCGCTGTTGTTGGTAAGACTTCCCTTGTTTTGTGAATCTATAGTACCCAAGAAAGCATTAATAATAGCTATTATATTGTACTGTATACTAATTGTTATAGTTATTAGATAAATAAAAGCATGCATAGTCAAGAACTGTGGAGATGTTTTATAATAATGAGGCGTAAGGAGTTTTTGAGTTGTTTTTACTGAAATTTATTGTATAAAATTTGTTTTCTAAAGGAATTCTGGAGGTTTCTGTACGTTGCACCTTGTGTGTTTTGTTATAGAGTTTGTTTCACATTATGCTTTTCTTTTGTTTTTGTTTTTGTTGTTGTTGATGCACAACCATTTTTTAGATTCACCAACAGTCAATCTGTCCTCAAATCCTAACTCTGTTCGTGAGGGGGAGACTGTGAACCTTACCTGTGCTGTAACTGGATCAAAGCCCATTTCAGTTGAGTGGAAAGAGGATGGTGATTCCGATGTGCTGTCCAGCAACCGACTGCTTACTCTCAGGAATGTTACCCGACCAAATACTTTAAACCAAACCCGCCATTATCGGTGTACAGCAAAGAATGGCTATGGAGAACCTAAATCTGATGTACTTACCATCCGTGTCTTCTGTGAGTATATTTGTACTTAGTTAACCGCTAGAAAATATTGCACGAGCACATCTGTGTTTACACTAGGAAGCATGATTGTTTAATGAATATATTTTAAAAATAGCGAGACTTGATGATTAGCCTATCACATTTAGACATGATATATAATGCTAATCACTCTTTAAATTTAGTTTTCTAATTATAGGAAGTTTTTTAAGTTTTAAAGTCGTATAATTTATTCTTTTGTTATTTATGAGCCTATTTTGAGACTGACATTACGAATTAATCTATTTATTAGTGGTGTGCTTTTTGAAACTATGTTTAGACCCCCCAGAAAACACGGCCATGAATGTAAGAGTACCGGGGGGAAACACAAGTGCAGCCTTACGTCACACGCTTGTTACCTTCAACTGTACTTCCCACGCAAGTCCTCCTCCGAGCGATTACGTCGTTTACCACAATGGCGCACCGTTTGGTAGCAGCAGTTCTGGGATGTTGCAGAAACAAGTCTCTGAAAGTGGGAATTACTCTTGTGCCCCTAAAAATGAAGTTGATTTGGGAGACAATGCATCTGTTTCTATCACTGTTGTTGGTAAGACTCCTACTGATTGACAGAGGTTATCTTGGGAAGTGTCGATCTGTTTTTATTGCTCATCTGCACAGTGTAAGGTGTAGGGGGACTAAGGAACGTAAGAAAGTAAGACAACTTTCTGTTGTACGTTCATGGGCGCCTCAATTGGCTTTGCTGTTTTGTTATGTTGTTATTTTGCTTTGTGTTGTTGCTGTAGTTGTTGTTGTGTTATTTTGTTGTTGTTGTTTTGCTTCTATCTATCTATCTATCTTTTTTTTTTTTTTTTTTTTTTGCGAAACGTAACAGAACCAAACGATGGTTTCTATGTTTAAAACAAAACGCTTAAATTTGTCCTTTCATAGTTGCAACTAAAGTCGCCGCTCCACAGTCTATACAACTTCTTGAAGGGACGAGTGATACTCTCTTCTGTAATGCTACTGGAGACCCTGAACCTTCCGTTAAGTGGAGAAAGGATGATGACCCGGAGGTTATCTCTACATTACCAAAGTACACTGTGAGTGCTGACAAAGCTGTCACTAAGTATCACTGTGAAGCTCAAAATGGCTATGGACATCCCCTGATTCAAAAAGTGACCTTTGTTGTGTCAGTGACGAGTGAGTATTTTACAACTGTTGTATTCTAATCTCTACACTTGAGTTATTACCGTTAGTAGTCATTTTTATTGCAGTGCAACGTTCTGGCTACCCCATATTGTTATCCGTTTGATGTCAACTTCTTGTTTCCGCTTCCTCGTAGAACTGATTTAGACACATGTATTTTCACGATGCGCGTGAGACTTTTAAAACAATGTTTCCGATAATGTAGCACGGCAAGTCTTCCCTGGCTTAACTGTCGCGCTTTCGCCTACGTATGCAAATTCCGGAAATGAAAAGAGTTAAGAAAGCGACGGATTCACAGAAGTGAAGACCCTCAAGCATACCGGGGCAAATTATATTTTTTACACCTTATTTATTAACTTTAGATGTTCTTAGCTGAAAGACAAGACAAGACATAACCTATAAGCCTTTACACCCCCCCCCCCCCCCCCCCTCTTCTTTTCTTGTTGCCTCTTTAGACAATCACATCAAGGTTTAAAATGTCGTTATGATTGACTTTTTATTCTAGTCAGTGTTTTAAATATGCGTTTACGGTGGTTGTTATATTTGGTGGGCAGGTGATAGGGTTACAAAGTTACTAATTGCAAATGTTCTACCATATAGTAAATCAGGCAAAAGTTGGTACTTTTGTAGTCGTATCGCGTTTAACAGGTTAATCTTTCTGCATAAGGGACCGTTCATTTTTTATTAGGTGGGGGGGGGGGGGGGGGGGGGGGGCACGCAAAAAAAATGGAGGTAAAGGGGGGAACGCAAAAACTTTGACAACTCATGAGGTATTACTATGAAAACAGTACGTGGACAAGTACAGCAGTATGGAAAGTATAGAGGCTCCATAGCCTTAAAAAAAATGCAGGAAAACAGTGTTTCAGGGAATCTAGATTTCAATATTTTCTGAGGGATCATCCCTAGACTTCCCTAGCAGCTCGCGCCTATGGCGCTCAAAACCCTCCCTGATTCGCCCCAGCTGCTTTATTCCATTAATGAACCATTTAACTATTAGCTATTAAGGGCAATTAACTATATCAGTGGCGGATTTAGGGGGGCCGAGGGGACAGCGCCCCCACCCTTCATCTGGGTCTGGGATTTTTTAGACAACGTAGACCTGTACCGTACAGTGGTACACGAGGTTTTTTTGTTTTTTTGTTTTTTGTTTTGTTTTGTTTTTTTGTTTTTGCTTGGTTTTGTTTTCGCTTTTTTTGTTGTTGTTGTTTCTATCAATCAATTCAGAACTTTTGTTCAGTTTCATAACCAAATTATTGTAAAGAAAATTGAGAAATATAAGCAGCAATGTTTGAATGACTGCTTTGTGAGAGCAACACTCTGACGCCCATCCGGCCTGGAATCCGGCCCAGGCATGTTGCAAAATTTGTCTGAAAAGAGCCTTGGAGCCAATGGGAGAAAATGGGTTTGTTGCTCAACGTAACCTGTATATCTAAACTTTTCAAGTGCGATGCGGCGCTGCACTTACCGGCAGTACGTGAAAGATAAATTTCCTTTCAAGAGCTTAATATTTGTGATCTATTCAATCTGCTTGTTGCACCTGCTTAATGGAAATCGCTGTTTTATGAGGTCTATATTTCAAATTTTCCGGGGGAGCCTGCCCCCGGACCCCCCTGTATATTGTAGGATTTATTATGCTTTCAGACATTCCAATCCCCGAATATTTGACGCAATCTCCCGAATTTTCATGCAATTCAAAAATAAATAAGAATATGCTGCCTGAAACCTTAAAATTTCATTGAAACTTCACTGACAATGCTCAGAAAATGCAATTTCAGGAGACTACATTTTTTAACATTTTCCGGGGGAGCATGCCCACCCCCCTCCTAGTTGATCGAGCCTTGACGGCGCCCACAAAATCTCCCTTTTTTTCTTCTCCAAGGGTTAAATGTCTGCACTTTATACATTTTTAAGCCACAACCTTTAATTTTTCTATGCATATAACATTTATGATAAGTGATAGGGGTTATTCCACTTCCACCCTCGACCCTGTAGGTAAAACTTGATGCTTGACATAAAGCTGGGATTTGCTGCTTTAATGTGAAGTGAAGCTCCAAGGGATACATATTTTTCTTAGCAGGCAAGGGGGGATGCATAATTTTCTATTGTCTTAGGGGATATACAAAAAAGGTGCACTTTGTTAAATTTCCTCCTCCCCTCCTGATTTTTAATGCAGCCTAAAAGGCGCCCTTTTGAGAACAATCGTTTAATTCACAAGGGAAGAGATACAGGAAACACCTTATTTTAGTCCTTAATTCGAGTCAATCTGCAGCTGAGTTCTAAATAACGCTCAGTAAAGATCATGTAAAAAAATGTGGGCTGAGGGGGGGTGGGAAGGGCATGTGAAAGAAATGGTGGGCTGAGGGGGGGGGGCATGCTGTTTCCCAGAGGGACTTCCCCAAATCCCACCAGCCGCCGCCCCCCCCCCCCCCCCCCCCACCTCACAAAAAATGAACGGTCCCTAAATTTCATGTTTTGTGTATATGTTTTTTAGAAAGAAAGAAAGAGGACTCTGAGTTTCAAGTAAACTTAAGGATTGTGTCGGAAAAATACGTCGAAGAATATTCTAACCCGATGAGCAACGAAACCAAAGCCTTGACAAGTCGCCTGATTTCTGAGGTTTGTAGTGTTTGTTTTTTGTTATTATTATTTATTATAATTATTGCTATTATTATCATATTGTTATTATATTATTATTATTATTATTATTGTTATTATTATTATTATTATTATTATTATTATTATTATTATTATTATTATTATTATTTATTATTACTATTATTACTATTATTATTATTATTATTATTATTATTATTATTATTATTATTATTATTATCCCCGAACGAAGTGAGGGAAATATTTACGACGCTAATGCATCATAGTCGGCTCATTTGAAGACTCCAAGCGCGTCGCCATCTCGAAATCTAATGTTCGTGTGTTTGTTTGTGGGTTTGTGTGTTTGTGCGATGCGACCTTTTTAGGCCAGGTGCCTAAGGCAATGTCCAAATAAGGCTATCGACTACCGCCATGTTTTTAAGAAAGATTTGAACAAAGCAACAATTGTACGTAACTGCGCTCACGAAAATGAATTTGAAAACTAGAAAACTTGAAACAGAACGGTCTCGCGAAGCTCGTCTTCAAAAGAGAAGGGAACAGGCATTCAAGAGCAAAAGCGGACCGAAGAAAAGACTCCGCAGAGAAAACAGCGCATGAATGCCGATCGAAAGCGACATGAAGAGAAGCGGGTAACACAGACAACTCCGCAAAGAGAACAGCGCTTGAAAGCGAATCGAGACCTTCAGGAGAAAAAGCGGGCCGAAAAGAAGACTCCGCAAAGACAACAGCGCATGAATGCCGACCAAAAGCGACATGAACAGAAGCGGGTAACACAGACAACTCCGCAAAGGGAACAGCGCTTGAAAGCAAATCGGGAGCTTCAGACGCCGTTTTGTGTTAAACTCAGATACTTATTTAGAAAGGACAAGCAACAAAGGTTAGTCAGTGGAAATCGAACAATCACCGTGACAAATATATTCTATCCCGTATTGCTTGTAACTCGGTCACTTCAAGAATGTATTAAAATCTGTATGCTTATCATTTTCCTTCGAAGTATTGTTTTACTACGCTTCTGTCGCCAGTTTCGGCTACCGTATTCGCTCAGAGCAATCGGAACTTGGAGCCTTGAATGATTTAGTCAGATGTCTTATTTTTCTGTAATCTGACACGCGGTGATTGCAGCGAGAATCGTTCACAAGCCCTTAGAAGTATTACTGGGTCTGAAGCCCGTGTATAATTTGAAGTAAACTGTTCAAGTTTTGCTTTGATTCTGGGAGAAATCTTGCTGTTTTGAGTGGGTTCACATGCAAAACAATTCGAGCCTATTAAATATGCCTGCCTGAGTCTGGTGAATGCCTTCCAGAGTAAAATCAAATCGCACAGGAAGCCTATTTAATTGTACTGCCTATGAATTCAAAATTAGAAAATCAGTGTTCCTTTTTTACCAACTTCAAACTTTGAGTATTAAATTTTGAGAACGTGCTTGGCAGACTGTAGGAATTAATTTGACGTGCCGACCGTGGGAAATACGTACTTCGTCACGCAATCGATTCTTTTTTCAACGCAAAAGTATAACACACCATTCTTTTTCTCCTTCCTTTGCGTGTAGCACTTGAGTATGAACAAAAGATTGAGTCGTCATTTCGGTAAAACAAAGGCTATTCTTGTTGGGAGTTACCAAAGTAAAAGTCCCATCAATGGCAGAGTGAGGGGGTATATGCGATTATCGTATTTCTAGTTATTATTATTATTATTATTATTATTATTATTATTGCGTTCGACGAAGGAGAACGCAACCATAATCTCAACTAATGTGGGTTCCATGGGGTCGATGGGATACCTGTCACGCGCTTTCGCCAGCGCGAAGAATCAAACTTTTTTGGGTGGACGGGGGATGTGCAAAATCTGCGCCATTTTGAATAATTACTATGCGGGCTCTGTGTCGCACGAGTGGCTCTTAATGATCACACTGAGGTCTATCAAAGGCAAAGACACCTACTTATCAGTAAAAGAAGCCAATATCTGGATAATAAGGGTAGCACGACAGCAAGAATTCCACAGAAAAATGTAACTCGACTCGCGATTGCCGTATTTCAGTTTCTGCGTTGATTAAAACCGGGTTAAAATAAACTCAATATGCAACCGACACTTTACTAATGTTACAAGTACTTATCTGGAAGAAATATACAGCTTTGTGGAGACAGAGGTATCCTGGTGACTCAATCGCAAGCCACAGGATGGTCGAATTGCGAAACCTCCTGTGCAACTCAACTTAATTTCCGACGAAAGTATTAATCACATTTGATCATGTATTACACTTTGCATATATCTTCAAAGAATGGAAAAAAGAAAGAAAGAAAGAAGTTTTGGTTTGATATTGCTTTGGCCGGGTTTGAATCCGTGACTCGCGTTGCTAATTTACTTTTTGAATTAAAAACAAAAAAACAAAAAAAAAACGGACTTCCCCGCAGCAATGCATTTCTTTGTGGAGTTTAAAGAAAGGGACACATCGAACGATTTATTAAGGCATACGAGTTTTGTGCATGCATGTTCTGTTGAATTTGGGACCTCCAGCTGAAATCGTTTTAAGCGAAACTCCGATCGTGTTATCGAAGCGTTCTTGCTCGCTGTCAAAGCAAAGAAATGTTGTGGAAGTTACGGAATAGCCCGTAGATCCAGTGCGAACTCAAAACAACCGAATAAAGTCATTGTACTCGGTGGCCTTTGCGCCAACTGACCCGATGTGGTTTCAAAACAAAAGATCTGAGTCCCGATGTGATGGTCATCAATCGAAAATATGACCGAGCTAATTTGGAGTGTGCATGGACAAAGTATGGACAATACCGATCAACGATGCTGCCTCAATGCGTAAATAAAGCAAGAGCGGACAGGCAGCCTTTTACTTTGATTATGGAAAGTTCCCAGTTGGGTTGATCTAGAGCACGTTTCGGTACTACGGAATGCTGTTTGTGATTGATTGTTTGTCCAAGAAGTAAATTCAACAGGAAGCTGTTAGCCATGGACCCGCAAATTAACAAATCATAGCGTGTGTCCATATCTGTGCCATTATAATAATTGTTTTAGTATATACCACACAAGTTTAATAGCCAACTCCCAAATGGCTATTTTATTTCCGACAAAAATGAGCAAACCTTGGGCTCGCGCGCCATTTTGTTTTACCGGAAGCCGCCGGGAGGTGAATAGTACTTGATATGCCGAGATTGAGGAGCCAATTAGAGCGCGCGAAAAGCACTATTCACTTGTGTGGTATATACTATAGAAAAATTCACTGCCTGACGAGTGAATTCAACGTTAAATTTCGCAAGAAAAACCGATATCGCACGAATCGCGAAGCGATATCGGTTTTTCGAGTGAAATTTAACGTGGAATCGCATAAGTCAAAGAAAACTCGCGTTCTGATTGGTTACGAAGCAAGGGTATTTAGTGTGGAATTGCATGGATGACGTGTGTCTACGCGAGCAAGCTCGCTGTAAATAATGAAACAAACATAGTTGACATTAGTGAAATTTAACGTGGAATTTACTCGTCAGGCAGTGAATTTTTTTTTTTTTTTTGAATCGCAGAAGTCAAAGAAAAACAACAATTTGAATTATGTTTTCACGCTTCAGCGCGCGCGAGAAAGCCATTGCAAAGTCAACTGTCAAGAACCAGCGAATTAGGAGTCAAGTTGAGATTCAAGATCACAGTCACTTTTATTTGAACCTTGTGGTGTGACTAATCTTTGTTATAAATGCCTTTTGAAAGCAAGAAAAGTTCTATTCAACAAAACCTGTTTCACTTATAATAGTTTATAACAAATCACCAAGAAATCTGGAGACACGATCGTTGTCGTTGAATACCGATGTTCAAGCACGTAAATTGGTGCCGACAGCTGAAAGAAAAAACTTGTGTGAAAGAAGAAGTCCAAACAAGACGTTACAAAAATATAACCGATAAGTACCTGGATGTATTTGCTCCATAGTTTACACCGAAATGCTCAACTTTTAGCTAAAGCCCTGGCCAAACGAGGTGCAAGTCAACGCAAGTCGATGCAAGTTTTCAAACTTGCGCGGACTTGCGTTTCGTTTGGCCACCAACTTGCACGGACTTGCATCGACTTGCAGTGACTTGCATGGAATTTGAACATGTTCAAATTTTCATGCGAGTCGACGCAAGTTTTTCACCTAAAACAGCAAAGAGCGCATTAGCAAAGGCAAGTCTAAATCAAAAAAATAAGAAGTAAAAGCCTCCTCATTAAGTTCCAGCTCAAGAGAGACTTTTTACTCGGTTTCTGACTCAGAACCGTCTAAAAAGGAAAAGGTTTTTACAAAACTTGCATGAGCTTGCATCGACTTGCGTCTCGTTTGGCCACCTTTTGCAAGTCGATGCAAATTTTTTTGTCATGTTGAACTTGCATCTCGTTTGGCCAGAGCTTAAAAAGTCAGTCAACTATGTTTGTTTCATTATTTACAGCGAGCTTGCTCGCGTAGACACACGTCATCCATGCAATTCCACACTAAATACCCTTGCCTCGTAACCAATCAGAACGCGAGTTTTCTTTGACTTATGCGATTCTAACATAAATTATTCGCCTGCAGAATTCTCTGTTGTTTACAAAAGGAAATTTGAAGCTGCTTGGAATCCGGATCGACCGTATAAGGTACAGTTATCCATCGTGACTAGCCTATTTTAATGTACTGCTAGAAAGCTCCTCTTTACTGGAAATAAGTTGTTGGTGTTGTTTTTGTTTTTTACAATTTTAATACTGCGACAGCTGCGGTTACTCCGTAATTGCGTTTTGTTTTTTTGTTTGTTGTTGTTGTTGTTGTTGTTGTTTTTTGTTTTTGTTTTCCTTTTCAGTAAGGGTAGCATTGTGGTCGAATACACGATGTTTTTCCGAGGTTTTGTTGAGACAGATGCAGTTGCTGACACGATAAAGAAGGCAATTGAGGATGGACGTTTTGGTAATTTCACAGTGGACAAAGACTCCCTTAAAGTAACACAAACAACAGCAACAACAACAACAACAACAACAGCAACAACAAGAACAATAACAACCCCAACCCAGAAAAAACAGAAAGGTTTGTATGAATACGAAAATGCGACCGGAGAGTGAATTAAAGCTCGTTATTGTAATATGTAATCTTAGGCCAGTTTCTAAATTCAATGCAAATGAGCAAAATCCATTGTTTGAGCTAAATAGATTTGCACTGACTTTGGCACGGCAGTGGCGCGGCGTTTGAAATGGGTCTTCCTCACACGTTTGCGAAGAGCAACGTTTGAAAATTCTCAGACATTTTTTAACGCCTGCCAAGCGCCCAACGACAACCGGAGAGAAAGCCGCACGTATGAGAAAATCAGAGCCTGAAGAATCTTCTTGGTTCAAGAAAGATAGTTTTCTGTCTTTATTTATTACACTCGAAAGGCGATATTTCCAGATCCCCCTCACCCTGGAGTTCAGAGATTTTGTATGTGATTGTTTTGGATAAAGCGATAAGCTTTTTGGACATTTTCTGCTTTCAATTGTCACACAACATGCCGCTCGCAACGTCGCATACAAATGCTGCCTCGGCTGCTTGAATTTCCTAAAAGAGGTGGAAATTGCACTACGTTTACACTAGCGTCCCGAAAACATTATACCGTTACTGAAAATGGTACGGACCACGATTGGATAGTTTTTTTAGACGCTCCGATTGCATTTAAAAATGGTTGTGAAAAAGCCGCTTGGGACCGTTTACACTGTCCTGCATTGGCTGTTTCGACCAAGGCCTCTGTACCTGCTAGATTTTCAGGGGCTCAAAAGTGAAACGATGTGAGGCTGCTGTATTTCGCAGGGTAGGCTCTTCGTTCAGAATACAGTCAACAGGTTATTTTAAATCGGAATAATTCGGCTGTTGATACATGTAAAATCTGAACTAAACTCATATGTTTGAAATTTTTCTTACTCCACAATTTTATTTTCAAATTTTGTGATGACGTCACGGATAAAGGGCGCCGTTTCGGTGCTTTAGGCCCGTTTCAAACGTCGAGCTAACCTTTCTATTTGTCGACTTCAATGCAAATTAGCTAAACAAATGGCACGGTATTGGCGCGACGTTTGAAACAGGCCTCACCAACACTAAACAATTAATCATCTTTATTGCAGGTAAATCATGTAATGTAAGTTTTCTTTGCTGTGTAATCGTGTTGTTTGTACCCAAATTGGTGAATGCGCGGTTACATTGTGCAATTTTCTCAGCACCTGTCTCGTAACGGTTAAAAATTTGTCGTTGCAGTTCAGTGCAACGCGATCTTGCTAACTTGCAACGATTTATGCCAAAGAAAGCTTGGGAGAACTCGTGACTGGCGCGCCGGAGAGTTGACACTAAATCCCAGAGTGACGTCAACAAGGCAGAATTTGAATAATTTGTGCATGCGGTATTCGCGCCATGGCAAGAATTGCGAGAGAAATTGCTTGAGGGTGTTAAACTGACTGAGTTGTTGCGACAAGTAGACCTGGGTTCTATTTCTTGCAACGCTGAGTGTAAGAAAAAAAATGCGAGACAAGGTGCTGAGTAGCCCTATTACACTTTGTATTGCCGAGAAAACTGCATCCTAGTGTAACAGGGCTTCAAAGAGTATTTAGTTAGTTTTTGTTTCAATTCGAAAATTAGGCTTGCAGTGTTGAACCCTGTTGAACCATACAAGTGCGGTCGAAAGCAAAAAGTATTTAATTGATAATGGCAAATAATGTGCTAGGCAACGTGCCAGCAACGAAATGAAGAAGACGTCTCTGCTAACGGGTTCTACGCAGCTGGAATCTTTACGGCGTTAAAATTTAGTGGCGAAACAATTTTCCAGGCAACGTGACTTTAACTGCTCCCACAGGTTAATGTTAATGTTTTATTTTATATAATTATTTATTTCCTTTTTTAGTGAGCCTGTCTATCATGATCATCATCATAATAGTTAGCCTGGTCGTGGTGGTCATTCTGATTATAATCGTTATTTGGCGGTGCAAGAAGAAAAGGAGATGTCGCAAAGGCTCTGGTGAGATAACAATACTTTTTCGCTGTGTCTCAGGGATCCACTTTCGCAATCATGCGCAGTTCATGAGGCGCAGATGTTTCTAGCCGGCCACCTGACGATAAGACTTGGCGGGCAGAGTTGAGAACTGGTTCTTTGGTGATAATGCACTTGTAGAGCTTGACAGAAAGATTTACTTGACAGATAACTCGCTTTTCCAGGGCGTAAAAAGTGCTGTTTGCTACTGGGCATGATTGTGAAAGTGGCTTTATAATAGTAGTGGTAGTGGTTGTTGGTTCGGAGGAAAGAATAACTTCTTCTTGTGTGTATTTTGGTGGCTGTGCACACCAAAAAGTATGCTTGGCTGGGAAGGGTAGCCATAGTAATTGTGTGGCGTTCTGGAATTTATTTGCAAAGTAAGGTTAAGCTGCGCTGCAATGTCAATTATTGCATTAATTAATTCTTGTTTGTTTGTTTGTTTGCAATTTAGTTGATGCAGAACAAGATCATGATGTCGTGTAAGTTCTTGTTTCTTTGTACTCAAGTATCATTCATCCGAAGAAACGTTTGAGCTAGAACAAGCTCCTTTATATAATTGGTCTAATTTCTGCAGTTTGTTGGCCAAGAGGTCGTGAGAAAGAATTTGGTTAATCCGGAGTTACCTTTGAGCAACCGGACCCAAAAAGGTTTTTATATTTATACAGCATATGAACATGCTGGTTTTATAACTCCACTTGCAACAGGAGAAAGACCGATACGTGGAATTCGGACAAGTTTGGCCCATCCCTGGTACCACCTGAGGTTCATTTTTAGCTGGAATGCAACAGTGCGATTGTTTGAGAATTTGACCATGTTGTTAATAAATCAGCCAGTCACATCTGCTACTTTCCATTAAGGAATGATTATCGCTCTCTACCCCCCCCCCCCCCCCCCCCCTTCTTCCATTTAATTGCTGTTGTTGTTGCTTCTATTCTCTTAGTTCCGTAGTTTCTCCAGCAAGCAGAGCAAAACTCTATTTTTTCGGTGTCCTGCTGGTTGTTTACGTAATTTCTCGATGTTTTCAAATGCAGAAATGGGAACGGGGCAGTTCTTGCTATGCAAAACATGGGCTATGCCAAAGAGGGTCCCTCGGCTCGTGACGGCTCCGGTTATGTGCAGGTGGAGAACGGACCAGCGCCCGGTGCGGCGGAAGGAAATTACGCAGAAGTTGGTAAAGCAGGAGATGCGGGAGGTGTACCACTCGTGACGTACGCCGCTGTGGATCAATCCAAGAAAAAAAAGAAAAAGAAGGGAGAGAAGTTGGAAGAAGACGACATGCAGGGAACAGCTACGTACGCCCAGGTTGACAAGTCTAAGAAAAAAGAAGGCGCTGCAGTACCCGAGGAGAATGCGTACGCCGCGGTGGACATGTCCAAGAAAAAGAAGGTATGTACACGGCGCCTCTGTCATAAAGTAATAGTATTGCTTATATTGCAAAGGTTTCATGTGTATATGATCACTTGAGCATAATGTATGCTCTGTGGAAATAGGTGCAAGTTGGTTATTCATTAAAATGTCTGGTGTTGATACATTTTGGCGCTGTAATTGTTGACCGTGGAAGGTCGTTTATCTTTTCCCTGTCCGTTTCATCTGAAAATGAACCACACATCCAAAGAAGTTTCATTGTTCTATCCAGTTAGGGTCTAATCCAAATCCAGTATCAACAGCAATAAGGAGATCAGAGACGATCGAGTAAGATAGTTCGAGATCAGAAACTCCAACCAAGGAAATGAAATTTTATGCAGAAAACAAGAATGTTTGAGCACAAAAGTCTGATTTGCAGACATGCGACGTGCAAAGGAAGCCTGTAGCAATAAACAACATGTATAAGTAGTTTGTAAGTGCCGATTGTTTTCACAGAAACGGAAGGACGGTGAACTCTTTTACGCGGATTTGTCTGAGTTCTCTCCCCAACAAGGCGGCCTCGCTTCTGTGCAGATCTCACCTCCGCCAACCCTCGGGCCCGTGAAAGTGCCACCCAAGTACGAGAACACAGAGTATGCCGATATATCGCAGTTCTCGTCAAAGAAGAAGGAAGAGCCACCGGCAGAAGGTGAGAAGGGACAACCCCAGGAGCAGAAACCCGCTACACACGCTGCTGGTCCAGATGGAGGGATTTTAGTGAATGAGCAAGAGGCCAGTAAGGACGAACAGGGCCAGGTGGAGGCCAAACTGTAGAGACTTCAGGTTTGATGTTTGTGTTTTCGCTTTAGGCAGGCACCGTTTACACTTTACATTACATTTTACCATTTCGATTTTCACAATTGGGTACAGACGAATGTAATATTACAGTGGAATCTCTACTTTGGGACACCTCCGTTAAGAGGGCACTTCCTTTAAAGGGACACTTCTTGTCTCGAAAAAAAAATCAAATAATATTTCTACTGGTTACCTCCGTTCAAGGGACACCTCCGTTGAGGGGACACCTTTCCAGAGGGGGTCCTCTTAATGGAGGTTCCACTGTATTACACATATATATATATACATACTGTATACTGTATGCTGCTGTTGTTGTGGTTGTTGTTGTTGCTGTTGTTGTTGCTGCAGCTATCGTCAGAGCTGTCCTTTGAATTTTGTCACAAGATATGTTTACACTTACGTAAGCCAAGATAACGATAAGTATTCCCTGGCCTAAAGTTGTAAATTTTGTCGTTTGCCTTCCTTGGTATCAGTTAAATTCTGGCAGAACTTCCCTTTTGCTGGGCACACCAAATAGGGTGTTAAGATGAGCAGCTAATACCACAGGGACTCAGACTTGGCGGCTAGGAATATATTTGAGAATTAAGCACCCACGTGTATTCAGAACACCCTGCTACACTTAAAATATAAATTTAGTGCTCTAAACTTTACGCTTGGCCGAGTGATGGATCGCCGTTTATGGCACTTTTGGTAGAATTTTGTTTATAGTAACATAAAACGATTCTTCGTTGTATGTAGATCGAGTAGTATTTTTGTAGGATCCAATCACGTAGAACGTGGAAATAAATTCCATTGTAATTTGCATAGCATTTAAAGAAAACTAAAAGTAGTTTTGTAATCGCACTAGTGGTGGACAGTAATAGATTATTTATATAATATTTAACACCATAGAAAGGTTGGCCTTTTGTCGCCTTAAGCACCAAAGCCCAGCTTTTTCAATACGTCGAAGTTATGTCATGATGTAAGTCAAACACACGTACACCTGGTTTTACTAAAGGTTACAAAGAAAGTTGTATTACAGGTTTACTGGAGCGCAGGACGCAATTACATTACGGTGAGATGCACAAAAGTGATAAATTGCATGGTAAGACCGTTAACTGCTCAGCAAATGATTTGTTTTCATACGACCACGTGTCATTTCTAGCATCGGCTTTAGACTCGATCTTCTTGTTCTGATTTCGATAAACTGTGAGTCATTGAGAGAGTAAACAACTCCTCCAATAAAACGAAGATCAATTGATAAATGCCCAGTGTTCGAACAATGCTGAGTCTGTGCGAGGCTTATGTGCAGTGAACCGTCTTTTTGTTGCGCGTAATCAACGCCTTCATTATTTTGACAAACGTGCCTTATCACTTGCTTAAAGAATATACTTTCCGTGCACCTAATTAGGTACATGTATAAAGTAAAATCAGCAATAAATACATCCCTGGGTTTAAGAACCACCTCTAGTGACTGGAAAGTGTTTAGTGAAAACATTGCTTGCTGACCGTGGATTATTAAATCCAGTCCTTCACAAGGTGCGCGTCTGCAGTCGAGTGCAGATTTTCTTTTGAACCTGTCAGGAGAGGTGTTTCCTTTTCAAAGGATCATGGATAGTTTTTAGCTGTAAGCGTTCAAAACGCCAATAAATATTTTGTGCACTTAAATATTGCATTGTTATGATGTCAAACATCAGGCAATTTGCTGTCAAGGCCAAGTCAAGTCAGTTTGGTGTGTGGAGGGAACAGACCATGTTGCACTATCTTTACAATGACGACTGTGGTCTGAACGTAATAAACCAAAGTTTTCTTTTTCCTCTGAGTGGCTGTATTGGACAGACGGTGATGTTTTAATTAGTGAACACAAGTTTAAATAAGAGTGAACTAAAGGAAAGCTCCAAAACCGAGCAGTGGTCATGGAAACAACGCGACAGCAGTTTCTTCATTTGCTGACGTGAGGAATATTGTCGGATTTTTTTCCGTTAACGATTTGAAGTCATCTGACAGTAGTTCTGCAAGTGAGAGTCGTGGCTTTTGTTTTTTTCGAGGAACAATTTTGTTTTGTTTTTGATTTTGTTTCATTCAGGTTGAAGATTTGCGATGAACATCGTTCCTTCTTCACCTAAGTAAAGTCTTTAAAACTGAGTTGACTTTGCCTTGTACTACGTTACTTCTGACTTCATTTAACCAATTCTGTTGCCAGTTTCTAGAGTTGTCTATATATCGTATGATTATTGTCAGCACCGACCCTCGACCCGCCATTTTTTTGTGCGTGCTTGTCACTTTGCGTTTTCCTGCTCCTTGAATTTCATCTGTCTAACACATAACATTGCGGCTATAAAACAACGGCAAGCACAAACTCTGACTGTTGTCCCATTTGTGATGAGTGTCGGTGTTGACGGCAACTTTTATAGCCTAAAGCCATTCGTGGTTTAATTTGTAGTCTGCGCAGAACGTAATAAACGAAGTAACTATAATGTTATGCACTAGTACTCTCTAACCCCACCCGTCCCTGTGGACCGTGTTGCTTCCTACCACGTGACTTACCTTGTAAAACCCGTATAATTGAAACTCCCTTTTACCACTTCCGACTACCACTCCCGATTACCACACCCGATTGACACTCTCGACTACCACTCCCTATTACCACTCACAATTACCACTCCCGATTACTACTCCCGACTACCACTCAAAATTACCACTCACAATTACCACTCCCGATTACCACTCGATTACAACTCCCGAATACCACTCTCGATTACCACTCCCGATTATCACTCCCGATTATCACTCACAATTACCACTCACGATTACTACTCACAATTACCACTCACGATTACCACCCCCGATTACCACTCCCGATTGTCACTCACAATTACCACTCCCGATTACCACTTTCGATTACCACTCCCGATTACCTCTCCCGATTTCCACTCCCGATTGCGTGTGATGCAGGCGTTTTAACGAATGTTGGGCGAATCGCAAAATATTTTTTATTTCTCTTGGGTTGTTTTTTTTTTTTTTTAATTTTATTTCAACTGGAATGCATGTCTTTGTCTCACTGATTTCTTCACATTATGCTTGAAAACGCGGAATTATGCCGGCATAGTCCCAGGAACGTTTCCTAAAAGTTTGATGCGATTCTGAGATGGTCGAAAAATGTTGGAATTTTGACAAAATACTAAGGCTATAGCACAGGGTTTTTTGCCGATTTTGGCCAAAAACTGAAAACTCTTGAAACTTTCAGGAAACCTTCTTGGGACTATAAGAAGACTTTTTGCAATACATTTGCCTTATCTATATTCATCCGTTAGCGAGATATAGCAGCTTAAATTTGGCTCCTTTGCTCGAAAGGTGTGATGAATTAATTAGTGCATGATTTGCTCTAATTTGCTCTAAATTGCTCTAATTCCACACGACGCGCGGCCTAAAAGTTTACAAAAACCATGCAAACTCTGTCGGCATAGTCCCAGGAACGTTTCCTGAAAGTTTGATGCGATTCTGAGATGGTCGAAAAATGTTGGAATTTTGACAAAATACTAAGGCTATAGCACAGGGTTTTTTGCCGATTTTGGCCAAAAACTGAAAACTCTTGAAACTTTCAGGAAACCTTCTTGGGACTATAAGAAGACTTTTTGCAATACATTTGCCTTATCTATATTCATCCGTTGGCGAGATATAGCAGCTTAAATTTGGCTCCTTTGCTCAAAAGGTGTGATGAATTAATTAGTGCATGATTTGCTCTAATTTGCTCTAATTCCACACGACGCGCGGCCTAAAAGTTTACAAAAACCATGCAAACTCTGTCGGCATAGTCCCAGGAACGTTTCCTGAAAGTTTGATGCGATTCTGGTCGAAAAATGTTGGAATTTTGACAAAATACTAAGGCTATAGCACAGGGTTTTTTGCCGATTTTGGCCAAAAACTGAAAACTCTTGAAACTTTCAGGAAACCTTCTTGGGACTATAAGAAGACTTTTTGCAATACATTTGCCTTATCTATATTCATCCGTTGGCGAGATATAGCAGCTTAAATCTGGCTCCTTTGCTCGAAAGGTGTGATGAATTAATTAGTGCACGATTTGCTCTAATTTGCTCTACTTCCACACGACGCGCGGCCTAAAAGTTTACAAAAACTATGCAAACTCTGTCGGCATAGTCCCAGGAACGTTTCCTGAAAGTTTGATGCGATTCTGAGATGGTCGAAAAATGTTGGAATTTTGACAAAATACTAAGGCTATAGCACAGGGTTTTTTGCCGATTTTGGCCAAAAACTGAAAACTCTTGAAACTTTCAGGAAACCTTCTTGGGACTATAAGAAGACTTTTTGCAATACATTTGCCTTATCTATATTCATCCGTTGGCGAGATATAGCAGCTTAAATTTGGCTCCTTTGCTCAAAAGGTGTGATGAATTAATTAGTGCATGAATTGCTCTAATTTGCTATAATTTCACACGACGCGCGGCCTAAAAGTTTACAAAAACCATGCAAACTCTGTCGGCATAGTCCCAGGAACGTTTCCTGAAAGTTTGATGCGATTCTGGTCGAAAAATGTTGGAATTTTGACAAAATACTAAGGCTATAGCACAGGGTTTTTTGCCGATTTTGGCCAAAAACTGAAAACTCTTGAAACTTTCAGGAAACCTTCTTGGGACTATAAGAAGACTTTTTGCAATACATTTGCCTTATCTATATTCATCCGTTGGCGAGATATAGCAGCTTAAATCTGGCTCCTTTGCTCGAAAGGTGTGATGAATTAATTAGTGCACGATTTGCTCTAATTTGCTCTAATTCCACACGACGCGCGGCCTAAAAGTTTACAAAAACTATGCAAACTCTGTCGGCATAGTCCCAGGAACGTTTCCTGAAAGTTTGATGCGATTCTGAGATGGTCGAAAAATGTTGGAATTTTGACAAAATACTAAGGCTATAGCACAGGGTTTTTTGCCGATTTTGGCCAAAAACTGAAAACTCTTGAAACTTTCAGGAAACCTTCTTGGGACTATAAGAAGACTTTTTGCAATACATTTGCCTTATCTATATTCATCCGTTAGCGAGATATAGCAGCTTAAATTTGGCTCCTTTGCTCGAAAGGTGTGATGAATTAATTAGTGCATGATTTGCTCTAATTTGCTCTAATTTCACACGACGCGCGGCCTAAAAGTTTACAAAAACCATGCAAACTCTGTCGGCATAGTCCCAGGAACGTTTCCTGAAAGTTTGATGCGATTCTGAGATGGTCGAAAAATGTTGCAATGTTGACAAAATACTAAGGCTATAGCACAGGGTTTTTTGCCGATTTTGGCCAAAAACTGAAAACTCTTGAAACTTTCAGGAAACTTTCTTGGGACTATAAGAAGACTTTTTGCAATACATTTGCTTTATCTATATTCATCCGTTAGCGAGATATAGCAGCTTAAATTTGGCTCCTTTGCTCGAAAGGTGTGATGAATTAATTAGTGCATGATTTGCTCTAATTTGCTGTAATTTCACACGACGCGCGACCTAAAAGTTTACAAAAACTATGCAAACTCTGTCGGCATAGTCCCAGGAACGTTTCCTGAAAGTTTGATGCGATTCTGAGATGGTCGAAAACTGTTGGAATTTTGACAAAATACTAAGGCTATAGCACAGGGTTTTTTGCCGATTTTGGCCAAAAACTGAAAACTCTTGAAACTTTCAGGAAACCTTCTTGGGACTATAAAAAGACTTTTTGCAATACATTTGCCTTATCTATATTCATCCGTTGGCGAGAAATAGCAGCTTAAATCTGGCTCCTTTGCTCGAAAGGTGTGATGAATTAATTAGTGCACGATTTGCTCTAATTTGCTCTAATTCCACACGACGCGCGGCCTAAAAGTTTACAGAAACCATGCAAACTCTGTCGGTATAGTCCCAGGAACGTTTCCTGAAAGTTTGATGCGATTCTGAGATGGTCGAAAACTGTTGGAATTTTGACAAAATACTAAGGCTATAGCACAGGGTTTTTTGCCGATTTTGGCCAAAAACTGAAAACTCTTGAAACTTTCAGGAAACCTTCTTGGGACTATAAGAAGACTTTTTGCAATACATTTGCCTTATCTATATTCATCCGTTGGCGAGATATAGCAGCTTAAATCTGGCTCCTTTGCTCGAAAGGTGTGATGAATTAATTAGTGCACGATTTGCTCTAATTTGCTCTAATTTCACACGACGCGCGGCCTAAAAGTTTACAAAAACTATGCAAACTCTGTCGGCATAGTCCCAGGAACGTTTCCTGAAAGTTTGATGCGATTCTGAGATGGTCGAAAAATGTTGGAATTTTGACAAAATACTAAGGCTATAGCACAGGGTTTTTTGCCGATTTTGGCCAAAAACTGAAAACTCTTGAAACTTTCAGGAAACTTTCTTGGGACTATAAGAAGACTTTTTGAATACATTTGCCTTATCTATATTCATCCGTTGGCGAGATATAGCAGCTTAAATTTGGCTCCTTTGCTCGAAAGGTGTGATGAATTAATTAGTGCATGATTTGCTCTAATTTGCTCTAATTCCATACGACGCGCGGCCTAAAAGTTTACAAAAACCATGCAAACTCTGTCGGCATAGTCCCAGGAACGTTTCCTGAAAGTTTGATGCGATTCTGAGATGGTCGAAAACTGTTGGAATTTTGACAAAATACTAAGGCTATAGCACAGGGTTTTTTGCCGATTTTGGCCAAAAACTGAAAACTCTTGAAACTTTCAGGAAACCTTCTTGGGACAATAAGAAGACTTTTTGCAATACATTTGCCTTATCTATATTCATCCGTTGGCGAGATATAGCAGCTTAAATCTGGCTCCTTTGCTCGAAAGGTGTGATGAATTAATTAGTGCACGATTTGCTCTAATTTGCTCTAATTCCACACGACGCGCGGCCTAAAAGTTTACAAAAACTATGCAAACTCTGTCGGCATAGTCCCAGGAACGTTTCCTGAAAGTTTGATGCGATTCTGAGATGGTCGAAAAATGTTGGAATTTTGACAAAATACTAAGGCTATAGCACAGGGTTTTTTGCCGATTTTGGCCAAAAACTGAAAACTCTTGAAACTTTCAGGAAACCTTCTTGGGACTATAAGAAGACTTTTTGCAATACATTTGCCTTATCTATATTCATCCGTTAGCGAGATATAGCAGCTTAAATTTGGCTCCTTTGCTCGAAAGGTGTGATGAATTAATTAGTGCATGATTTGCTCTAATTTGCTCTAATTTCACACGACGCGCGGCCTGAAAGTTTACAAAAACCATGCAAACTCTGTCGGCATAGTCCCAGGAACGTTTCCTGAAAGTTTGATGCGATTCTGAGATGGTCGAAAACTGTTGGAATTTTGACAAAATACTAAGGCTATAGCACAGGGTTTTTTGCCGATTTTGGCCAAAAACTGAAAACTCTTGAAACTTTCAGGAAACCTTCTTGGGACTATAAGAAGACTTTTTGCAATACATTTGCCTTATCTATATTCATCCGTTAGCGAGATATAGCAGCTTAAATTTGGCTCCTTTGCTCGAAAGGTGTGATGAATTAATTAGTGCACGATTTGCTCTAATTTGCTCTAATTTCACACGACGCGCGGCCTGAAAGTTTACAAAAACCATGCAAACTCTGTCGGCATAGTCCCAGGAACGTTTCCTGAAAGTTTGATGCGATTCTGAGATGGTCGAAAAATGTTGGAATTTTGACAAAATACTAAGGCTATAGCACAGGGTTTTTTTGCCGATTTTGGCCAAAAACTGAAAACTCTTGAAACTTTCAGGAAACCTTCTTGGGACTATAAAAAGACTTTTTGCAATACATTTGCCTTATTTTATATTCATCCGTTGGCGAGATATAGCAGCTTAAATCTGGCTCCTTTGCTCGAAAGGTGTGATGAATTAATTAGTGCACGATTTGTTCTAATTTGCTCTAATTCCACACGACGCGCGGCCTAAAAGTTTACAAAAACTATGCAAACTCTGTCGGCATAGTCCCAGGAACGTTTCCTGAAAGTTTGATGCGATTCTGAGATGGTCGAAAAATGTTGGAATTTTGACAAAATACTAAGGCTATAGCACAGGGTTTTTTGCCGATTTTGGCCAAAAACTGAAAACTCTTGAAACTTTCAGGAAACCTTCTTGGGACTATAAGAAGACTTTTTGCAATACATTTGCCTTATCTATATTCATCCGTTGGCGAGATATAGCAGCTTAAATCTGGCTCCTTTGCTCGAAAGGTGTGATGAATTAATTAGTGCACGATTTGCTCTAATTTGCTCTAATTCCACACGACGCGCGGCCTAAAAGTTTACAAAAACCATGCAAACTCTGTCGGCATAGTCCCAGGAACGTTTCCTGAAAGTTTGATGCGATTCTGAGATGGTCGAAAAATGTTGGAATTTTGACAAAATACTAAGGCTATAGCACAGGGTTTTTTTGCCGATTTTGGCCAAAAACTGAAAACTCTTGAAACTTTCAGGAAACCTTCTTGGGACTATAAAAAGACTTTTTGCAATACATTTGCCTTATTTTATATTCATCCGTTGGCGAGATATAGCAGCTTAAATCTGGCTCCTTTGCTCGAAAGGTGTGATGAATTAATTAGTGCACGATTTGCTCTAATTTGCTCTAATTCCACACGACGCGCGGCCTAAAAGTTTACAAAAATTATGCAAACTCTGTCGGCATAGTCCCAGGAACGTTTCCTGAAAGTTTGATGCGATTCTGAGATGGTCGAAAAATGTTGGAATTTTGACAAAATACTAAGGCTATAGCACAGGGTTTTTTGCCGATTTTGGCCAAAAACTGAAAACTCTTGAAACTTTCAGGAAACCTTCTTGGGACTATAAGAAGACTTTTTGCAATACATTTGCCTTATCTATATTCATCCGTTGGCGAGATATAGCAGCTTAAATCTGGCTCCTTTGCTCGAAAGGTGTGATGAAATAATTAGTGCACGATTTGCTCTAATTTGCTCTAATTCCACACGACGCGCGGCCTAAAAGTTTACAAAAACTATGCAAACTCTGTCGGCATAGTCCCAGGAACGTTTCCTGAAAGTTTGATGCGATTCTGAGATGGTCGAAAACTGTTGGAATTTTGACAAAATACTAAGGCTATAGCACAGGGTTTTTTGCCGATTTTGGCCAAAAACTGAAAACTCTTGAAACTTTCAGGAAACCTTCTTGGGACTATAAGAAGACTTTTTGCAATACATTTGCCTTATCTATATTCATCCGTTGGCGAGATATAGCAGCTTAAATCTGGCTCCTTTGCTCGAA
The DNA here is from genome assembly GCA_964036295.1 of Plumapathes pennacea. Taxonomy (NCBI): domain Eukaryota; kingdom Metazoa; phylum Cnidaria; class Anthozoa; order Antipatharia; family Myriopathidae; genus Plumapathes; species Plumapathes pennacea. The sequence goes on from OZ038466.1 coordinate 1,793,625, forward strand.
AGGTGTGATGAATTAATTAGTGCACGATTTGCTCTAATTTGCTCTAATTCCACACGACGCGCGGCCTAAAAGTTTACAAAAACCATGCAAACTCTGTCGGCATAGTCCCAGGAACGTTTCCTGAAAGTTTGATGCGATTCTGAGATGGTCGAAAAATGTTGGAATTTTGACAAAATACTAAGGCTATAGCACAGGGTTTTTTTGCCGATTTTGGCCAAAAACTGAAAACTCTTGAAACTTTCAGGAAACCTTCTTGGGACTATAAAAAGACTTTTTGCAATACATTTGCCTTATTTTATATTCATCCGTTGGCGAGATATAGCAGCTTAAATCTGGCTCCTTTGCTCGAAAGGTGTGATGAATTAATTAGTGCACGATTTGCTCTAATTTGCTCTAATTCCACACGACGCGCGGCCTAAAAGTTTACAAAAACTATGCAAACTCTTTCGGCATAGTCCCTGGAACGTTTCCTGAAAGTTTGATGCGATTCTGAGATGGTCGAAAAATGTTGGAATTTTGACAAAATACTAAGGCTATAGCACAGGGTTTTTTGCCGATTTTGGCCAAAAACTGAAAACTCTTGAAACTTTCAGGAAACCTTCTTGGGACTATAAGAAGACTTTTTGCAATACATTTGCCTTATCTATATCCATCCGTTGGCGAGATATAGCAGCTTAAATTTGGCTCCTTTGCTCGAAAGGTGTGATGAAATAATTAGTGCACGATTTGCTCTAATTTGCTCTAATTCCACACGACGCGCGGCCTAAAAGTTTACAAAAACTATGCAAACTCTGTCGGCATAGTCCCAGGAACGTTTCCTGAAAGTTTGATGCGATTCTGAGATGGTCGAAAACTGTTGGAATTTTGACAAAATACTAAGGCTATAGCACAGGGTTTTTTGCCGATTTTGGCCAAAAACTGAAAACTCTTGAAACTTTCAGGAAACCTTCTTGGGACTATAAGAAGACTTTTTGCAATACATTTGCCTTATCTATATTCATCCGTTGGCAAGATATAGCAGCTTAAATCTGGCTCCTTTGCTCGAAAGGTGTGATGAATTAATTAGTGCATGATTTGCTCTAATCTGCTCTAATTCCACACGACGCGCGGCCTAAAAGTTTACAAAAACTATGCAAACTCTGTCGGCATAGTCCCAGGAACTTTTCCTGAAAGTTTGATGCGATTCTGAGATGGTCGAAAAATGTTGGAATTTTGACAAAATACTAAAGCTATAGCACAGGGTTTTTTGCCAATTTTGGCCAAAAACTGAAAACTCTTGAAACTTTCAGGAAACCTTCTTGGGACTATAAGAAGACTTTTTGCAATACATTTGCCTGATCTATATTCATCCGTTGGCGAGATATAGCAGCTTAAATGTGGCTCCTTTGCTCGAAAGGTGTGATGAATTAATTAGTGCACGATTTGCTCTAATTTGCTCTAATTCCACACGACGCGCGGCCTAAAAGTTTACAAAAACTATGCAAACTCTGTCGGCATAGTCCCAGGAACGTTTCCTGAAAGTTTGATGCGATTCTGAGATGGTCGAAAAATGTTGGAATTTTGACAAAATACTAAGGCTATAGCACAGGGTTTTTTGCCGATTTTGGCCAAAAACTGAAAACTCTTGAAACTTTCAGGAAACCTTCTTGGGACTATAAGAAGAATTTTTGCAATACATTTGCCTTATCTATATTCATCCGTTGGCGAGATATAGCAGCTTAAATCTGGCTCCTTTGCTCGAAAGGTGTGATGAATTAATTAGTGCACGATTTGTTCTAATTTGCTCTAATTCCACACGACGCGCGGCCTAAAAGTTTACAAAAACTATGCAAACTCTGTCGGCATAGTCCCAGAAACGTTTCCTGAAAGTTTGATGCGATTCTGAGATGGTCGAAAAATGTTGGAATTTTGACAAAATACTAAGGCTATAGCACAGGGTTTTTTGCCGATTTTGGCCAAAAACTGAAAACTCTTGAAACTTTCAGGAAACCTTCTTGGGACTATAAGAAGACTCTTTGCAATACATTTGCCTTATCTATATTCATCCGTTGGCGAGATATAGCAGCTTAAATCTGGCTCCTTTGCTCGAAAGGTGTGATGAATTAATTAGTGCACGATTTGCTCTAATTTGCTCTAATTCCACACGACGCGCGGCCTAAAAGTTTACAAAAACCATGCAAACTCTGTCGGCATAGTCCCAGGAACGTTTCCTGAAAGTTTGATGCGATTCTGAGATGGTCGAAAAATGTTGGAATTTTGACAAAATACTAAGGCTATAGCACAGGGTTTTTTGCCGATTTTGGCCAAAAACTGAAAACTCTTGAAACTTTCAGGAAACCTTCTTGGGACTATAAGAAGACTTTTTGCAATACATTTGCCTTATCTATATTCATCCGTTGGCGAGATATAGCAGCTTAAATTTGGCTCCTTTGCTCGAAAGGTGTGATGAATTAATTAGTGTACGATTTGCTCTAATTTGCTCTAATTCCACACGACGCGCGGCCTAAAAGTTTACAAAAACTATGCAAACTCTGTCGGCATAGTCCCAGGAACGTTTCCTGAAAGTTTGATGCGATTCTGAGATGGTCGAAAAATGTTGGAATTTTGACAAAATACTAAGGCTATAGCACAGGGTTTTTTGCCGATTTTGGCCAAAAACTGAAAACTCTTGAAACTTTCAGGAAACCTTCTTGGGACTATAAGAAGACTTTTTGCAATGCATTTGCCTTATCTATATTCATCCGTTGGCGAGATATAGCAGCTTAAATCTGGCTCCTTTGCTCGAAAGGTGTGATGAAGTAATTAGTGCATGATTTTCTCTAATTTGCTCTAATTCCACACGACGCGCGGCCTAAAAGTTTACAAAAACCATGCAAACTCTGTCGGCATAGTCCCAGGAACGTTTCCTGAAAGTTTGATGCGATTCTGAGATGGTCGAAAAATGTTGGAATTTTGACAAAATACTAAGGCTATAGCACAGGGTTTTTTGCCGATTTTGGCCAAAAACTGAAAACTCTTGAAACTTTCAGGAAACCTTCTTGGGACTATAAGAAGACTTTTTGCAATACATTTGCCTTATCTATATTCATCCGTTGGCGAGATATAGCAGCTTAAATCTGGCTCCTTTGCTCGAAAGGTGTGATAAATTAATTAGTGCACGATTTGCTCTAATTTGCTCTGATTCCACACGACGCGCGGCCTAAAAGTTTACAAAAACTATGCAAACTCTGTCGGCATAGTCCCAGGAACGTTTCCTGAAAGTTTGATGCGATTCTGAGATGGTCGAAAAATGTTGGAATTTTGACAAAATACTAAGGCTATAGCACAGGGTTTTTTGCCGATTTTGGCCAAAAACTGAAAACTCTTGAAACTTTCAGGAAACCTTCTTGGGACTATAAGAAGACTTTTTGCAATACATTTGCCTTATCTATATTCATCCGTTGGCGAGATATAGCAGCTTAAATCTGGCTCCTTTGCTCGAAAGGTGTGATGAATTAATTAGTGCATGATTTGCTCTAATTTGCTCTAATTTCACACGACGCGCGGCCTAAAAGTTTACAAAAACCATGCAAACTCTGTCGGCATAGTCCCAGGAACGTTTCCTGAAAGTTTGATGCGATTCTGAGATGGTCGAAAAATGTTGGAATTTTGACAAAATACTAAGGCTATAGCACAGGGTTTTTTGCCGATTTTGGCCAAAAACTGAAAACTCTTGAAACTTTCAGGAAACCTTCTTGGGACTATAAGAAGACTTTTTGCAATACATTTGCCTTATCTATATTCATCCGTTGGCGAGATATAGCAGCTTAAATGTGGCTCCTTTGCTCGAAAGGTGTGATGAATTAATTAGTGCATGATTTTCTCTAATTTGCTCTAATTTCACACGACGCGCGGCCTAAAAGTTTACAAAAACCATGCAAACTCTGTCGGCATAGTCCCAGGAACGTTTCCTGAAAGTTTGATGCGATTCTGAGATGGTCGAAAAATGTTGGAATTTTGACAAAATACTAAGGCTATAGCACAGGGTTTTTTGCCGATTTTTGCCAAAAACTGAAAACTCTTGAAACTTTCAGGAAACCTTCTTGGGACTATAAGAAGACTTCTTGCAATACATTTGCCTTATCTATATTCATCCGTTGGCGAGATATAGCAGCTTAAATCTGGCTCCTTTGCTCGAAAGGTGTGATGATTTAATTAGTGCATAATTTGCTCTAATTTGCTGTAATTTCACACGACGCGCGGCCTAAAAGTTTACAAAAACTATGCAAACTCTGTCGGCATAGTCCCAGGAACGTTTCCTGAAAGTTTGATGCGATTCTGAGATGGTCGAAAAATGTTGGAAATTTGACAAAATACAAAGGCTATAGCACAGGGTTTTTTGCCGATTTTGGCCAAAAACTGAAAACTCTTGAAACTTTCAGGAAACTTTCTTGGGACTATAAGAAGACTTTTTGCAATACATTTGCCTTATCTATATTCATCCGTTGGCGAGATATAGCAGCTTAAATTTGGCTCCTTTGTTCGAAAGGTGTGATGAATTAATTAGTGCACGATTTGCTCTAATTTGCTCTAATTCCACACGACGCGCGGCCTAAAAGTTTACAAAAACTATGCAAACTCTGTCGGCATAGTCCCAGGAACGTTTCCTGAAAGTTTGATGCGATTCTGAGATGGTCGAAAAATGTTGGAATTTTGACAAAATACTAAGGCTATAGCACAGGGTTTTTTGCCGATTTTGGCCAAAAACTGAAAACTCTTGAAACTTTCAGGAAACCTTCTTGGGACTATAAGAAGACTTTTTGCAATACATTTGCCTTATCTATATTCATCCGTTGGCGAGATATAGCAGCTTAAATTTGGCTCCTTTGCTCGAAAGGTGTGATGAATTAATTAGTGCATGATTTGCTCTAATTTGCTCTAATTTCACACGACGCGCGGCCTAAAAGTTTACAAAAACCATGCAAACTCTGTCGCCATAGTCCCAGGAACGTTTCCTGAAAGTTTGATGCGATTCTGAGATGGTCGAAAAATGTTGGAATTTTGACAAAATACTAAGGCTATAGCACAGGGTTTTTTGCCGATTTTGGCCAAAAACTGAAAACTCTTGAAACTTTCAGGAAACCTTCTTGGGACTATTAGAAGACTTTTTGCGATACATTTGCCTGATCTATATTCATCCGTTAGCGAGATATAGCAGCTTAAATTTGGCTCCTTTGCTCGAAAGGTGTGATGAATTAATTAGTGCACGATTTGCTCTAATTTGCTCTAATTCCACACGACGCGCGGCCTAAAAGTTTACAAAAACCATGCAAACTCTGTCGGCATAGTCCCAGGAACGTTTCCTGAAAGTTTGATGCGATTCTGAGATGGTCGAAAAATGTTGGAATTTTGACAAAATACTAAGGCTATAGAACAGGGTTTTTTGCCGGTTTTGGCCAAAATCTGAAAACTCTTGAAACTTTCAGGAAACCTTCTTGGGACTAAAAGAAGACTTTTTGCAATACATTTGCCTTATCTATATTCATCCGTTGGCGAGATATAGCAGCTTAAATCTGGCTCCTTTGCTCGAAAGGTGTGATGAATTAATTAGTGCACGATTTGCTCTAATTTGCTCTAATTCCACACGACGCGCGGCCTAAAAGTTTACAAAAACTATGCAAACTCTGTCGGCATAGTCCCAGGAACGTTTCCTGAAAGTTTGATGCGATTCTGAGATGGTCGAAAAATGTTGGAATTTTGACAAAATACTAAGGCTATAGCACAGGGTTTTTTGCCGATTTTGGCCAAAAACTGAAAACTCTTGAAACTTTCAGGAAACCTTCTTGGGACTATAAGAAGACTTTTTGCAATGCATTTGCCTTATCTATATTCATCCGTTAGCGAGATATAGCAGCTTAAATTTGGCTCCTTTGCTCGAAAGGTGTGATGAAGTAATTAGTGCATGATTTTCTCTAATTTGCTCTAATTTCACACGACGCGCGGCCTAAAAGTTTACAAAAACCATGCAAACTCTGTCGGCATAGTCCCAGGAACGTTTCCTGAAAGTTTGATGCGATTCTGAGATGGTCGAAAAATGTTGGAATTTTGACAAAATACTAAGGCTATAGCACAGGGTTTTTTGCCGATTTTGGCCAAAAACTGAAAACTCTTGAAACTTTCAGGAAACCTTCTTGGGACTATAAGAAGACTTTTTGCAATACATTTGCCTTATCTATATTCATCCGTTAGCGAGATATAGCAGCTTAAATCTGGCTCCTTTGCTCGAAAGGTGTGATGAATTAATTAGTGCACGATTTGCTCTAATTTGCTCTAATTCCACACGACGCGCGGCCTAAAAGTTTACAAAAACCATGCAAACTCTGTCGGCATAGTCCCAGGAACGTTTCCTGAAAGTTTGATGCGATTCTGAGATGGTCGAAAAATGTTGGAATTTTGACAAAATACTAAGGCTATAGAACAGGGTTTTTTGCCGATTTTGGCCAAAATCTGAAAACTCTTGAAACTTTCAGGAAACCTTCTTGGGACTAAAAGAAGACTTTTTGCAATACATTTGCCTGATCTATATTCATCCGTTGGCGAGATATAGCAGCTTAAATCTGGCTCCTTTGCTCGAAAGGTGTGATGAATTAATTAGTGCACGATTTGCTCTAATTTGCTCTAATTCCACACGACGCGCGGCCTAAAAGTTTACAAAAACTATGCAAACTCTGTCGGCATAGTCCCAGGAACGTTTCCTGAAAGTTTGATGCGATTCTGAGATGGTCGAAAAATGTTGGAATTTTGACAAAATACTAAGGCTATAGCACAGGGTTTTTTGCCGATTTTGGCCAAAAACTGAAAACTCTTGAAACTTTCAGGAAACCTTCTTGGGACTATAAGAAGACTTTTTGCAATTCATTTGCCTTATCTATATTCATCCGTTAGCGAGATATAGCAGCTTAAATTTGGCTCCTTTGCTCGAAAGGTGTGATGAAGTAATTAGTGCATGATTTTCTCTAATTTGCTCTAATTTCACACGACGCGCGGCCTAAAAGTTTACAAAAACCATGCAAACTCTGTCGGCATAGTCCCAGGAACGTTTCCTGAAAGTTTGATGCGATTCTGAGATGGTCGAAAAATGTTGGAATTTTGACAAAATACTAAGGCTATAGCACAGGGTTTTTTGCCGATTTTGGCCAAAAACTGAAAACTCTTGAAACTTTCAGGAAACCTTCTTGGGACTATAAGAAGACTTTTTGCAATACATTTGCCTTATCTATATTCATCCGTTGGCGAGATATAGCAGCTTAAATCTGGCTCCTTTGCTCGAAAGGTGTGATGAATTATTTAGTGCATGATTTGCTCTAATTTGCTCTAATTTCACACGACTCGCGGCCTAAAAGTTTACAAAAACCATGCAAACTCTGTCGGCATAGTCCCAGGAACGTTTCCTGAAAGTTTGATGCGATTCTGAGATGGTCGAAAAATGTTGGAATTTTGACAAACTACTAAGGCTATAGCACAGGGTTTTTTGCCGATTTTGGCCAAAAACTGAAAACTCTTGAAACTTTCAGGAAACCTTCTTGGGACTATAAGAAGACTTTTTGCAATACATTTGCCTTTTCTATATTCATCCGTTGGCGAGATATAGCAGCTTAAATCTGGCTCCTTTGCTCGAAAGGTGTGATGAATTATTTAGTGCATGATTTGCTCTAAGTTGCTCTAATTTCACACGACGCGTGGCCTAAAAGTTTACAAAAACCATGCAAACTCTGTCGGCATAGTCCCAGGAACGTTTCCTGAAAGTTTGATGCGATTCTGAGATGGTCGAAAAATGTTGGAATTTTGACAAAATACTAAGGCTATAGCACAGGGTTTTTTGCCGATTTTGGCCAAAAACTGAAAACTCTTGAAACTTTCAGGAAACCTTCTTGGGACTATAAGAAGACTTTTTGCAATACATTTGCCTTATCTATATTCATCCGTTAGCGAGATATAGCAGCTTAAATTTGGCTCCTTTGCTCGAAAGGTGTGATGAATTAATTAGTGCACGATTTGCTCTAATTTGCTCTAATTCCACACGACGCGCGGCCTAAAAGTTTACAAAAACTATGCAAACTCTGTCGGCATAGTCCCAGGAACGTTTCCCGAAAGTTTGATGCGATTCTGAGATGGTCGAAAAATGTTGGAATTTTGACAAAATACTAAGGCTATAGCACAGGGTTTTTTTGCCGATTTTGGCCAAAAACTGAAAACTCTTGAAACTTTCAGGAAACCTTCTTGGGACTATAAGAAGACTTTTTGCAATACATTTGCCTTATCTATATTCATCCGTTGGCGAGATATAGCAGCTTAAATTTGGCTCCTTTGCTCGAAAGGTGTGATGAATTAATTAGTGCATGATTTGCTCTAATTTTCTCTAATTTCACACGACGCGCGGCCTAAAAGTTTACAAAAACCATGCAAACTCTGTCGGCATAGTCCCAGGAACGTTTCCTGAAAGTTTGATGCGATTCTGAGATGGTCGAAAAATGTTGGAATTTTGACAAAATACTAAGGCTATAGCACAGGGTTTTTTGCCGATTTTGGCCAAAAACTGAAAACTCTTGAAACTTTCAGGAAACCTTCTTGGGACTATAAGAAGACTTTTTGCAATACATTTGCGTTATCTATATTCATCCGTTAGCGAGATATAGCAGCTTAAATGTGGCTCCTTTGCTCGAAAGGTGTGATGAATTAATTAGTGCACGATTTGCTCTAATTTGCTCTAATTCCACACGACGCACGGCCTTAAAGTTTACAAAAACCATGCAAACTCTGTCGGCATAATCCTAGGAACGTTTCCTGAAAGTCTGATACGATTCCGAGATGGTCGAAAAATGTTGGAATTTTGACAAAATACTAAGGCTATAACACAGCGTTTTTTGCCGATTTTGGCCAAAAACTGAAAGCTCTTGAAACTTTCAGGAAACCTTCTTGGGACTATAAGAAGACTTTTTGCAATACATTTGCCTTATCTATATTCATCCGTTAGCGAGATATAGCAGCTTAAATTTGACTCCTTTGCTCAAAAGGCGTGATAAATTAATTAGTGCATGATTTGCTCTAATTTGCTCTAATTTCACACGACGCGCGGCCTAAAAGTTTACAAAAACCATGCAAATTCTGTCGGCATAGTCCCAGGAACGTTTCCTGAAAGTTTGATGCGATTCTGAGATGGTCGAAAAATGTTGGAATTTTGACAAAATACTAAGGCTATAGCACAGGGTTTTTTGCCGATTTTGGCCAAAAACTGAAAACTCTTGAAACTTTCAGGAAACCTTCTTGGGACTATAAGAAGACTTTTTGCAATACATTTGCCTTATCTATATTCATCCGTTAGCGAGATATAGCAGCTTAAATCTGGCTCCTTTGCTCGAAAGGTGTGATGAATTAATTAGTGCACGATTTGCTCTAATTTGCTCTAATTCCACACGACGCGCGGCCTAAAAGTTTACAAAAACTATGCAAACTCTGTCGGCATAGTTTCAGGAACGTTTCCTGAAAGTTTGATGCGATTCTGAGATGGTCGAAAAATGTTGGAATTTTGACAAAATACTAAGGCTATAGCACAGGGTTTTTTGCCGATTTTGGCCAAAAACTGAAAACTCTTGAAACTTTTAGGAAACCTTCTTGGGACTATAAGAAGACTTTTTTCAATACATTTGCCTTATCTATATTCATCCGTTGGCGAGATATAGCAGCTTAAATTTGGCTCCTTTGCTTGAAAGGTGTGTTGAATTAATTAGTGTATGATTTGCTCTAATTTGCTCTAATTTGACGCGACGCGCGGCCTAAAAGTTTACAAAAGCTATGCAAACTCTGTCGGCATAGTCCCAGGAACGTTTCCTGAAAGTTTGATGCGATTCTGAGATGGTCGAAAAATGTTGGAATTTTGACAAAGTACTAAGGCTATAGCACAGGGTTTTTTGCCGATTTTGGCCAAAAACTGAAAACCCTTGAAACTTTCAGGAAACCTTCTTGGGACTATTAGAAGACTTTTTGCGATACATTTGCTTGATCTATATTCATCCGTTAGCGAGATATAGCAGCTTAAATTTGGCTCCTTTGCTCGAAAGGTGTGATGAATTAATTAGTGCATAATTTGCTCTAATTTGCTCTAATTTCACACGACGCGCGGCCTAAAAGTTTACAAAAACTATGCAAACTCTGTCGGCATAGTCCCAGGAACGTTTCCTGAAAGTTTGATGCGATTCTGAGATGGTCGAAAAATGTTGGAATTTTGACAAAATACTAAGGCTATAGCACAGGGTTTTTTGCCGATTTTGGCCAAAAACTGCAAACTCTTGAAACTTTCAGGAAACCTTCTTGGGACTATAAGAAGACTTTTTGCAATACATTTGCGTTATCTATATTCATCCGTTAGCGAGATATAGCAGCTTAAATTTGGCTCCTTTGCTCGAAAGGTGTGATGAATTAATTAGTGCACGATTTGCTCTAATTTGCTCTAATTCCACACGACGCGCGGCTTAAAAGTTTACAAAAACTATGCAAACTCTGTCGGCATAGTCCCAGGAACGTTTCCTGAAAGTTTGATGCGATTCTGAGATGGTCGAAAAATGTTGGAATTTTGACAAAATACTAAGGCTATAGCACAGGGTTTTTTGCCGATTTTGGCCAAAAACTGAAAACTCTTGAAACTTTCAGGAAACCTTCTTGGGACTATAAGAAGACTTTTTGCAATACATTTGCCTTATCTATATTCATCCGTTGGCGAGATATAGCAGCTTAAATCTGGCTCCTTTGCTCGAAAGGTGTGATGAATTATTTAGTGCATGATTTGCTCTAATTTGCTCTAATTTCACACGACGCGTGGCCTAAAAGTTTACAAAAACCATGCAAACTCTGTCGGCATAGTCCCAGGAACGTTTCCTGAAAGTTTGATGCGATTCTGAGATGGTCGAAAAATGTTGGAATTTTGACAAAATACTAAGGCTATAGCACAGGGTTTTTTGCCAATTTTGGCCAAAAACTGAAAACTCTTGAAACTTTCAGGAAACCTTCTTGGGACTATTAGAAGACTTTTTGCAATACATTTGCCTGATCTATATTCATCCGTTAGCGAGATATAGCAGCTTAAATTTGGCTCCTTTGCTCGAAAGGTGTGATGAATTAATTAGTGCACGATTTGCTCTAATTTGCTCTAATTCCACACGACGCGCGGCCTAAAAGTTTACAAAAACTATGCAAACTCTGTCGGCATAGTCCCAGGAACGTTTCCTGAAAGTTTGATGCGATTCTGAGATGGTCGAAAAATGTTGGAATTTTGACAAAATACTAAGGCTATAGCACAGGGTTTTTTTGCCGATTTTGGCCAAAAACTGAAAACTCTTGAAACTTTCAGGAAACCTTCTTGGGACTATAAGAAGACTTTTTGCAATACATTTGCCTTATCTATATTCATCCGTTGGCGAGATATAGCAGCTTAAATTTGGCTCCTTTGCTCGAAAGGTGTGATGAATTAATTAGTGCATGATTTGCTCTAATTTTCTCTAATTTCACACGACGCGCGGCCTAAAAGTTTACAAAAACCATGCAAACTCTGTCGGCATAGTCCCAGGAACGTTTCCTGAAAGTTTGATGCGATTCTGAGATGGTCGAAAAATGTTGGATTTTTGACAAAATACTAAGGCTATAGCACAGGGTTTTTTGCCGATTTTGGCCAAAAACTGAAAACTCTTGAAACTTTCAGGAAACCTTCTTGGGACTATAAGAAGACTTTTTGCAATACATTTGCGTTATCTATATTCATCCGTTAGCGAGATATAGCAGCTTAAATGTGGCTCCTTTGCTCGAAAGGTGTGATGAATTAATTAGTGCACGATTTGCTCTAATTTGCTCTAATTCCACACGACGCACGGCCTAAAAGTTTACAAAAACCATGCAAACTCTGTCGGCATAATCCTAGGAACGTTTCCTGAAAGTCTGATACGATTCCGAGATGGTCGAAAAATGTTGGAATTTTGACAAAATACTAAGGCTATAACACAGCGTTTTTTGCCGATTTTGGCCAAAAACTGAAAGCTCTTGAAACTTTCAGGAAACCTTCTTGGGACTATAAGAAGACTTTTTGCAATACATTTGCCTTATCTATATTCATCCGTTAGCGAGATATAGCAGCTTAAATTTGACTCCTTTGCTCAAAAGGCGTGATAAATTAATTAGTGCATGATTTGCTCTAATTTGCTCTAATTTCACACGACGCGCGGCCTAAAAGTTTACAAAAACCATGCAAACTCTGTCGGCATAGTCCCAGGAACGTTTCCTGAAAGTTTGATACGATTCTGAGATGGTCGAAAAATGTTGGAATTTTGACAAAATACTAAGGCTATAGCACAGGGTTTTTTGCCGATTTTGGCCAAAAACTGAAAACTCTTGAAACTTTCAGGAAACCTTCTTGGGACTATAAGAAGACTTTTTGCAATACATTTGCCTTATCTATATTCATCCGTTGGCGAGATATAGCAGCTTAAATCTGGCTCCTTTGCTCGAAAGGTGTGATGAATTAATTAGTGCATGATTTGCTCTAATTTTCTCTAATTTCACACGACGCGCGGCCTAAAAGTTTACAAAAACCATGCAAACTCTGTCGGCATAGTCCCAGGAACGTTTCCTGAAAGTTTGATGCGATTCTGAGATGGTCGAAAAATGTTGGAATTTTGACAAAATACTAAGGCTATAGCACAGGGTTTTTTGCCGATTTTGGCCAAAAACTGAAAACTCTTGAAACTTTCAGGAAACCTTCTTGGGACTATAAGAAGACTTTTTGCAATACATTTGCCTTATCTATATTCATCCGTTAGCGAGATATAGCAGCTTAAATCTGGCTCCTTTGCTCGAAAGGTGTGATGAATTAATTAGTGCACGATTTGCTCTAATTTGCTGTAATTTCACACGACCCGCGGCCTAAAAGTTTACATAAACCATGCAAACTCTGTTGGTATAGTCCCAGGAACGTTTCCTGAAAGTTTGATGCGATTCTGAGATGGTCGAAAAATGTTGGAATTTTGACAAAATACTAAGGCTAGCACAGGGTTTCTTGCCAATTTTGGCCAAAAACTGAAAACTTTTGAAACTTTCAGGAAACCTTCTTGGGACTATAAGAAGACTTTTTGCAATACATTTGCCTTATCTATATTCATCCGTTAGCGAGATATAGCAGCTTAAATTTGGCTCCTTTGCTCGAAAGGTGTGATGAATTAATTAGTGCACGATTTGCTCTAATTTGCTCTAATTCCACACGACGCGCGGCCTAAAAGTTTACAAAAACTATGCAAACTCTGTCGGCATAGTTTCAGGAACGTTTCCTGAAAGTTTGATGCGATTCTGAGATGGTCGAAAAATGTTGGAATTTTGACAAAATACTAAGGCTATAGCACAGGGTTTTTTGCCGATTTTGGCCAAAAACTGAAAACTCTTGAAACTTTTAGGAAACCTTCTTGGGACTATAAGAAGACTTTTTGCAATACATTTGCCTTATCTATATTCATCCGTTGGCGAGATATAGCAGCTTAAATTTGGCTCCTTTGCTTGAAAGGTGTGTTGAATTAATTAGTGTATGATTTGCTCTAATTTGCTCTAATTTGACGCGACGCGCGGCCTAAAAGTTTACAAAAGCTATGCAAACTCTGTCGGCATAGTCCCAGGAACGTTTCCTGAAAGTTTGATGCGATTCTGAGATGGTCGAAAAATGTTGGAATTTTGACAAAATACTAAGGCTATAGCACAGGGTTTTTTGCCGATTTCGGCCAAAAACTGAAAACTCTTGAAACTTTCAGGAAACCTTCTTGGGACTATAAGAAGACTTTTTGCAATACATTTGCCTTATCTATATTCATCCGTTGGCGAGATATAGCAGCTTAAATCTGGCTCCTTTGCTCGAAAGGTGTGATGAATTAATTAGTGCACGATTTGCTCTAATTTGCTCTAATTCCACACGACGCACGGCCTAAAAGTTTACAAAAACCATGCAAACTCTGTCGGCATAATCCTAGGAACGTTTCCTGAAAGTCTGATACGATTTCGAGATGGTCGAAAAATGTTGGAATTTTGACAAAATACTAAGGCTATAACACAGCGTTTTTTGCCGATTTTGGCCAAAAACTGAAAGCTCTTGAAACTTTCAGGAAACCTTCTTGGGACTATAAGAAGACTTTTTGCAATACATTTGCCTTATCTATATTCATCCGTTAGCGAGATATAGCAGCTTAAATTTGACTCCTTTGCTCAAAAGGCGTGATAAATTAATTAGTGCATGATTTGCTCTAATTTGCTCTAATTTCACACGACGCGCGGCCTAAAAGTTTACAAAAACCATGCAAACTCTGTCGGCATAGTCCCAGGAACGTTTCCTGAAAGTTTGATGCGATTCTGAGATGGTCGAAAAATGTTGGAATTTTGACAAAATACTAAGGCTATAGCACAGGGTTTTTTGCCGATTTTGGCCAAAAACTGAAAACTCTTGAAACTTTCAGGAAACCTTCTTGGGACTATAAGAAGACTTTTTGCAATACATTTGCCTTATCTATATTCATCCGTTAGCGAGATATAGCAGCTTAAATCTGGCTCCTTTGCTCGAAAGGTGTGATGAATTAATTAGTGCATAATTTGCTCTAATTTTCTCTAATTTCACACGACGCGCGGCCTAAAAGTTTACAAAAACCATGCAAACTCTGTCGGCATAGTCCCAGGAACGTTTCCTGAAAGTTTGATGCGATTCTGAGATGGTCGAAAAATGTTGGAATTTTGACAAAATACTAAGGCTATAGCACAGGGTTTTTTGCCGATTTTGGCCAAAAACTGAAAACTCTTGAAACTTTCAGGAAACCTTCTTGGGACTATAAGAAGACTTTTTGCAATACATTTGCCTTATCTATATTCATCCGTTAGCGAGATATAGCAGCTTAAATCTGGCTCCTTTGCTCGAAAGGTGTGATGAATTAATTAGTGCACGATTTGCTCTAATTTGCTGTAATTTCACACGACCCGCGGCCTAAAAGTTTACATAAACCATGCAAACTCTGTTGGTATAGTCCCAGGAACGTTTCCTGAAAGTTTGATGCGATTCTGAGATGGTCGAAAAATGTTGGAATTTTGACAAAATACTAAGGCTATAGCACAGGGTTTCTTGCCAATTTTGGCCAAAAACTGAAAACTTTTGAAACTTTCAGGAAACCTTCTTGGGACTATAAGAAGACTTTTTGCAATACATTTGCCTTATCTATATTCATCCGTTAGCGAGATATAGCAGCTTAAATTTGGCTCCTTTGCTCGAAAGGTGTGATGAATTAATTAGTGCACGATTTGCTCTAATTTGCTCTAATTCCACACGACGCGCGGCCTAAAAGTTTACAAAAACTATGCAAACTCTGTCGGCATAGTTTCAGGAACGTTTCCTGAAAGTTTGATGCGATTCTGAGATGGTCGAAAAATGTTGGAATTTTGACAAAATACTAAGGCTATAGCACAGGGTTTTTTGCCGATTTTGGCCAAAAACTGAAAACTCTTGAAACTTTTAGGAAACCTTCTTGGGACTATAAGAAGACTTTTTGCAATACATTTGCCTTATCTATATTCATCCGTTGGCGAGATATAGCAGCTTAAATTTGGCTCCTTTGCTTGAAAGGTGTGTTGAATTAATTAGTGTATGATTTGCTCTAATTTGCTCTAATTTGACGCGACGCGCGGCCTAAAAGTTTACAAAAGCTATGCAAACTCTGTCGGCATAGTCCCAGGAACGTTTCCTGAAAGTTTGATGCGATTCTGAGATGGTCGAAAAATGTTGGAATTTTGACAAAATACTAAGGCTATAGCACAGGGTTTTTTTGCCGATTTTGGCCAAAAACTGAAAACTCTTGAAACTTTCAGGAAACCTTCTTGGGACTATAAGAAGACTTTTTGCAATACATTTGCCTTATCTATATTCATCCGTTGGCGAGATATAGCAGCTTAAATCTGGCTCCTTTGCTCGAAAGGTGTGATGAATTAATTAGTGCATGATTTGCTCTATTTTTCTCTAATTTCACACGACGCGCGGCCTAAAAGTTTACAAAAACCATGCAAACTCTGTCGGCATAGTCCCAGGAACGTTTCCTGAAAGTTTGATGCGATTCTGAGATGGTCGAAAAATGTTGGAATTTTGACAAAATACTAAGGCTATAGCACAGGGTTTTTTGCCGATTTTGGCCAAAAACTGAAAACTCTTGAAACTTTCAGGAAACCTTCTTGGGACTATAAGAAGACTTTTTGCAATACATTTGCCTTATCTATATTCATCCGTTAGCGAGATATAGCAGCTTAAATCTGGCTCCTTTGCTCGAAAGGTGTGATGAATTAATTAGTGCACGATTTGCTCTAATTTGCTGTAATTTCACACGACCCGCGGCCTAAAAGTTTACATAAACCATGCAAACTCTGTTGGTATAGTCCCAGGAACGTTTCCTGAAAGTTTGATGCGATTCTGAGATGGTCGAAAAATGTTGGAATTTTGTCAAAATACTAAGGCTATAGCACAGGGTTTCTTGCCAATTTTGGCCAAAAACTGAAAACTTTTGAAACTTTCAGGAAACCTTCTTGGGACTATAAGAAGACTTTTTGCAATACATTTGCCTTATCTATATTCATCCGTTAGCGAGATATAGCAGCTTAAATTTGGCTCCTTTGCTCGAAAGGTGTGATGAATTAATTAGTGCACGATTTGCTCTAATTTGCTCTAATTCCACACGACGCGCGGCCTAAAAGTTTACAAAAACTATGCAAACTCTGTCGGCATAGTTTCAGGAACGTTTCCTGAAAGTTTGATGCGATTCTGAGATGGTCGAAAAATGTTGGAATTTTGACAAAATACTAAGGCTATAGCACAGGGTTTTTTGCCGATTTTGGCCAAAAACTGAAAACTCTTGAAACTTTTAGGAAACCTTCTTGGGACTATAAGAAGACTTTTTGCAATACATTTGCCTTATCTATATTCATCCGTTGGCGAGATATAGCAGCTTAAATTTGGCTCCTTTGCTTGAAAGGTGTGTTGAATTAATTAGTGTATGATTTGCTCTAATTTGCTCTAATTTGACGCGACGCGCGGCCTAAAAGTTTACAAAAGCTATGCAAACTCTGTCGGCATAGTCCCAGGAACGTTTCCTGAAAGTTTGATGCGATTCTGAGATGGTCGAAAAATGTTGGAATTTTGACAAAATACTAAGGCTATAGCACAGGGTTTTTTGCCGATTTCGGCCAAAAACTGAAAACTCTTGAAACTTTCAGGAAACCTTCTTGGGACTATAAGAAGACTTTTTGCAATACATTTGCCTTATCTATATTCATCCGTTGGCGAGATATAGCAGCTTAAATTTGGCTCCTTTGCTCGAAAGGTGTGATGAATTAATTAGTGCACGATTTGCTCTAATTTGCTCTAATTCCACACGACGCACGGCCTAAAAGTTTACAAAAACCATGCAAACTCTGTCGGCATAATCCTAGGAACGTTTCCTGAAAGTCTGATACGATTTCGAGATGGTCGAAAAATGTTGGAATTTTGACAAAATACTAAGGCTATAACACAGCGTTTTTTGCCGATTTTGGCCAAAAACTGAAAGCTCTTGAAACTTTCAGGAAACCTTCTTGGGACTATAAGAAGACTTTTTGCAATACATTTGCCTTATCTATATTCATCCGTTAGCGAGATATAGCAGCTTAAATTTGACTCCTTTGCTCAAAAGGCGTGATAAATTAATTAGTGCATGATTTGCTCTAATTTGCTCTAATTTCACACGACGCGCGGCCTAAAAGTTTACAAAAACCATGCAAACTCTGTCGGCATAGTCCCAGGAACGTTTCCTGAAAGTTTGATACGATTCTGAGATGGTCGAAAAATGTTGGAATTTTGACAAAATACTAAGGCTATAGCACAGGGTTTTTTGCCGATTTTGGCCAAAAACTGAAAACTCTTGAAACTTTCAGGAAACCTTCTTGGGACTATAAGAAGACTTTTTGCAATACATTTGCCTTATCTATATTCATCCGTTGGCGAGATATAGCAGCTTAAATCTGGCTCCTTTGCTCGAAAGGTGTGATGAATTAATTAGTGCATGATTTGCTCTAATTTTCTCTAATTTCACACGACGCGCGGCCTAAAAGTTTACAAAAACCATGCAAACTCTGTCGGCATAGTCCCAGGAACGTTTCCTGAAAGTTTGATGCGATTCTGAGATGGTCGAAAAATGTTGGAATTTTGACAAAATACTAAGGCTATAGCACAGGGTTTTTTGCCGATTTTGGCCAAAAACTGAAAACTCTTGAAACTTTCAGGAAACCTTCTTGGGACTATAAGAAGACTTTTTGCAATACATTTGCCTTATCTATATTCATCCGTTAGCGAGATATAGCAGCTTAAATCTGGCTCCTTTGCTCGAAAGGTGTGATGAATTAATTAGTGCACGATTTGCTCTAATTTGCTGTAATTTCACACGACCCGCGGCCTAAAAGTTTACATAAACCATGCAAACTCTGTTGGTATAGTCCCAGGAACGTTTCCTGAAAGTTTGATGCGATTCTGAGATGGTCGAAAAATGTTGGAATTTTGACAAAATACTAAGGCTATAGCACAGGGTTTCTTGCCAATTTTGGCCAAAAACTGAAAACTTTTGAAACTTTCAGGAAACCTTCTTGGGACTATAAGAAGACTTTTTGCAATACATTTGCCTTATCTATATTCATCCGTTAGCGAGATATAGCAGCTTAAATTTGGCTCCTTTGCTCGAAAGGTGTGATGAATTAATTAGTGCACGATTTGCTCTAATTTGCTCTAATTCCACACGACGCGCGGCCTAAAAGTTTACAAAAACTATGCAAACTCTGTCGGCATAGTTTCAGGAACGTTTCCTGAAAGTTTGATGCGATTCTGAGATGGTCGAAAAATGTTGGAATTTTGACAAAATACTAAGGCTATAGCACAGGGTTTTTTGCCGATTTTGGCCAAAAACTGAAAACTCTTGAAACTTTTAGGAAACCTTCTTGGGACTATAAGAAGACTTTTTGCAATACATTTGCCTTATCTATATTCATCCGTTGGCGAGATATAGCAGCTTAAATTTGGCTCCTTTGCTTGAAAGGTGTGTTGAATTAATTAGTGTATGATTTGCTCTAATTTGCTCTAATTTGACGCGACGCGCGGCCTAAAAGTTTACAAAAGCTATGCAAACTCTGTCGGCATAGTCCCAGGAACGTTTCCTGAAAGTTTGATGCGATTCTGAGATGGTCGAAAAATGTTGGAATTTTGACAAAATACTAAGGCTATAGCACAGGGTTTTTTGCCGATTTTGGCCAAAAACTGAAAACTCTTGAAACTTTCAGGAAACCTTCTTGGGACTATAAGAAGACTTTTTGCAATACATTTGCCTTATCTATATTCATCCGTTGGCGAGATATAGCAGCTTAAATTTGGCTCCTTTGCTCGAAAGGTGTGATGAATTAATTAGTGCATGATTTGCTCTAATTTGCTCTAATTTCACACGACGCGCGGCCTGAAAGTTTACAAAAACCATGCAAACTCTGTCGGCATAGTCCCAGGAACGTTTCCTGAAAGTTTGATGCGATTCTGAGATGGTCGAAAAATGTTGGAATTTTGACAAAATACTAAGGCTATAGCACAGGGTTTTTTGCCGATTTTGGCCAAAAACTGAACACTCTTGAAACTTTCAGGAAACCTTCTTGGGACTATAAGAAGACTTTTTGCAATACATTTGCCTTATCTATATTCATCCGTTGGCGAGATATAGCAGCTTAAATTTGGCTCCTTTGCTCGAAAGGTGTGATGAATTAATTAGTGCATGATTTGCTCTAATTTGCTCTAATTTGACGCGACGCGCGGCCTAAAAGTTTACAAAAGCTATGCAAACTCTGTCGGCATAGTCCCAGGAACATTTCCTGAAAGTTTGATGCGATTCTGAGATGGTCGAAAAATGTTGGAATTTTGACAAAATACTAAGGCTATAGCACAGGGTTTTTTGCCGATTTTGGCCAAAAACTGAAAACTCTTGAAACTTTCAGGAAACCTTCTTGGGACTATAAGAAGACTTTTTGCAATACATTTGCCTTATCTATATTCATCCGTTGGCGAGATATAGCAGCTTAAATCTGGCTCCTTTGCTCGAAAGGTGTGATGAATTAATTAGTGCATGATTTGCTCTAATTTGCTCTAATTTCACACGACGCGCGGCCTAAAAGTGTACAAAAACCATGCAAACTCTGTCGGCATAGTCCCAGGAACATTTCCTGAAAGTTTGATGCGATTCTGAGATGGTCGAAAAATGTTGGAATTTTGACAAAATACTAAGGCTATAGCACAGGGTTTTTTGCCGATTTTGGCCAAAAACTGAAAACTCTTGAAACTTTCAGGAAACCTTCTTGGGACTATAAGAAGACTTTTTGCAATACATTTGCCTTATCTATATCCATCCGTTGGCGAGATATAGCAGCTTAAATCTGGCTCCTTTGCTCGAAAGGTGTGATGAGTTAATTAGTGCATGATTTGCTCTAATTTGCTCTAATTTCACGCGACGCGCGGCCTAAAAGTTTACAAAAGCTATGCAAACTCTGTCGGCATAGTCCCAGGAACGTTTCCTGAAAGTTTGATGCGATTCTGAGGTGGTCGAAAAATGTTGGAATTTTGACAAAATACTAAGGCTATAGCACAGGGTTTTTTGCCGATTTTGACCTAAAATTGAAAACTCTTGAAACTTTTAGGAAACCTTCTTGGGAGTATAAGAAGACTTTTTGCAATACATTTGCTTTATGTATCTTCATCCGTTGGCGAGAGATAGCAGTAAAACCGCTGGAAACTTTGAAAGGTGTGATGTTTTTAATTAATCGAGGATTTGCTCTAATTTCTCACGACGCGCGGCCTAAAAGTTTACGAAAATTATGCAAAAACCATCGGCATAGTCCCAGGAACGTTTCCTGAAAATTTCATGCGATTCTGAGATGGTCGAAATTGACTGGATTTTGACAAAATACTAAGGTTATAGCACAGAGTTTTTTTTGCCGATTTTGGCCAAAAGTTGAAAACTCTTGAAACTTTGAGGAAACCTTCCTGGGACTATAAGAAGACTTTCTGCAATACATTCGGTTTATATATCGTTATCCGCTGGCGAGATATAACAGCATGACCGCTTAAAACTTTGAAAGGTGTGATGTTTTTAATTAGTGGATGATTTGCTCTAATTTCTCACTACGCGCGGGCTTAAAGTTTACAAAAACTAAGCAAAAACCGTCTGCAGGAACATTTCCTGAAAGTTTCACGCGATTCTGAGATTTGGTCGAAAATGGCTAAATTCGGACAAAATGGTGAGGCTATAGCTCATGATTTTGGCCAAAAATGGCCGATTCCGAGCTAAATTTTAAAACTCTTAAATATTTCGGGAAACCATCCTGGGACTATAACGAGACCTTTTGCTATACATTTGTGCTATTTTTCTGTAGCCGTTGAGGAGATATAGCAAGGAAACTATGCATTGTTTGGTTCTTTTGTTCGAAAAGTACGCGATGTGCGGCGCAATAATTTGCTCTTATTACACGCGACTCGCTCACTGAAATATCACAAATATGATATCAAAACGTTCGCTATACTCCCCGGAACATTTCCTGAAAGTTTCACGCGATTCTGAGATTTGGTCGAAAATGGCCAAATTTTGACAGAATGTTAAGGCTATAGCCTATGATTTTGGCCAAAAACGATTGATTTAGAGCAAATTTTTAAAACTGTTGAAACTTTCAGGAAACCATCTTGGCATCATGACGAGACCTGTTCCTATACTGTTGTCCTGTTTTGCTGTAGCCGTTGACGAGACATAGCAAGGAAACTATGCATTGTTTGGTTTTTTTGTTCAAAAAGTACGCGATGTGTGACGCGATGATTTGATCTTATTACTCGCGACCCGCTCATTGAAATATCACAAATATGATATCAAAACCTTTGCTATACTCCCAGGAACGATTTCTGAAAGTTTCACGCGATTCTGAGATTTGGCCGGAAATGGCTAAATTTGGGACAAAATGGTAAGGCTATAGCCCACGGTTTTGGCCAAAAATGGCCGATTTTGAGCAAAATTTTAAAACTTTTAAAATTTTCAGGAAATCTTCCTGGGACTATAACGAGTCCTTTTGCTATACATTTGTCTTATTGTTCTTTGGCAATTGACGAGATATAAGAAGAAAACTCCGCATTTTTTTTGCTTCTTTAATTGCTCGAAAAGTACACGATGTGTGACGCGATAAGTTGCGCTTATTACTCGCGACTCGCTCAATTGAAAAGTCACAAAATTCACATCAAAACCTTCGCTATACTCCCAGGAACGATTTCTGAAAGTTTCACGCAATTTTGGAATTTGGCCGAAAATGGCCAATTATTGACAAAATGTTAAGGCTATACGCAGAAAATCGTCGATTTTTGAAAAAAATGGTGAGTTGTAATGGCAATGGTTAAATTTTCGATGCTTTTTGCCAAAATTTGCCGAGTTTGAGCAAAAATTTAAATCGCTTGAAATATTTAGGAAACCTTCCTGGGACAATAACGAGACTTTTTGCAATACATTTGTCTTCCACTTAAAGGTTAGTAAAATTTGCTCTTTTGTTTGAAAAATGTCTTCTGACAATCGGTTTACCATTCTTCCCAGTGGTGTTAAAACTACTATCGACTCAGCGTTTAAAATGCTAGAGACAGATGCTTAACAGAAGGCGGTAGTTTAAAACTATTTGTTCTTGATCTGTACAGACAATTTTTTCTCAACAACGTCGCGGCTTCCTCAGTTTTCTCAGGTCGCTTTATATCTTGTCTGAGCCCTGACAACTTCACGTGATTAAGACTGACATGTCACGTACGCCAAGTCACGTAATCACATGACACGTGAACTACACAAGTCCAGCATCACGTGCCATGCTGTAAAATATTCCTTCTCTGGCCAGAAGACTTTGGGGAGAATCGAACTCGGCAACAAAACCTTTATCAAGCACAAGGATACTGTGAAGTTAAATGACAAACATTCGAGTTACAAAAGAGAAACACTGCGTTCGTACAGTTTATGATCACATGTAAAACTGTTCCTTGTTGGTTTATTTATTCTGTTAGTTTCTCTGGTCTAATTTGAGCAATTGGTGTTTTTTTCCCGTATGGTTAGTCACTCAGTTTTGTCATAGTGGCTTTTAGAGCTGGAATTATCGAGTAAGAAACCACCAAAATATATAAAGAACAACAACAACAACAACAACAACAACAACGAGAAATGAAAAGCCGCGGTGCGGATCGTATGCTCACCGATCGTAGTCCATGATGGTGTTGAGACGATGAGCGATAGTCAGTACAGTGCGGTCAGCGAACTCCCGCCGAATAGTCTGTTGAATGAGGTCATCCGTTTCCAGGTCCACCGCGGCCGTGGCTTCATCCAGGACAAGCAGCTTACTGTGACGTAAAAGGGCGCGGGCCAGGCACACGAGCTGCCGCTGACCAACGCTGAGAAAAAAATATGTTATAGAAATAATAATGAGAAAGATGGTTCCGAAAAAATTAGCCAGGGAATACAGCTGTAGCACATCGGCCAGCTTTTGCAAAAGCTCCCTAGTGTAAGGCGGCAGTATTCGCAGGCTAAGAAACCATCAACAGCTAATTCGCTTTACATAAATTCACGCCGCAACATATAGTCTTTCTTAACAATTATCAAAGTTCTAAATCTCCATAGATGAGGTTTACATCGTTCAGAAAGCGACTATTTTTAAGGAGACAAGAAAACAAATAAACTGATTACCGATAAATAAAAATACATTGTTTTAACCAAATCTTACTCATACTAGTTTGAACTATTTTTTCTTACTTTTCATATTTTTAAGATAAAATAGATTTTTATGGATATAGCATTGGTTTTCTTATCCCCAGCTGAACTGTTATAATGCTTGGCCATCAAGACTGATACCAATCTCGCTTGAAAGTAGAAATGAAACTGCTTGTTTCCACTGCAAGCTAAGCAGTTTACAGGTCGCCTAATAAAAAACGCGAAGGAATTTCAAACCTGAGATTTGCCCCTCCCTCCGCAATAGGGTAACGCAATCCTTCAGCGAACCCGGAACAGAAAGTCTGTAGATGACTCAACTCAAGCACGCGCCACAACTCCTGGTCAGAATGTTCATCAAAAGGGTCCAAGTTCACGCGGAGGGTTCCAGAAAACAAGACAGGGTCCTGAATCACAGCAAACAACAACAACAGATCAATTAACAGGTTATAGAAGGGGACAGATGGTGTTTCAACTGGTCTATAAGCCAAAACAAATACACAATTTTGTAAAGGTCACACTTTACCTGAGGTATGATTGCAAACTTTGAGCGCAAATCCTGGAGTCCGATCTTCGAGATATCGATTCCGTCAACAACAACTTTCCCACCATCGCTTTCAAGAATGCGGAACAAAGCCAAAGTTAATGTGGATTTTCCAGCTCCTGTGCGGCCCACAATTCCGACCTGGAAACAAAAAACAAAAACAAAAAAGCAGTTCAAAATATTTAACTTTTGTGTCATCTGCAAATGAATATGTCCAAACATTTGGAAATAATTGATCTTATCAAATTTAATGTTGCTGTAAGTTGTTGTTTCTTAATGTTTGTTATTTATGAGGACTTTATGTAACGTGACAGGTTGATGTTGACAACCGCACTTTGATGACGTGGCTGTCTTTGTTTGGCTACGTTTCTGGATCGGTTGCTGTTGTGAGATTTCTGTTGCCATAATTGTTAAAACAAACCTTCTGTCCAGGTTTGATGTGACAGTTGATGTTCTTGAGCACCAGTGGCAGTCCCTCCCTGTACTTGAGATCAAAGTCTTCGAACCAGATATCACCCATGTCGGGCCAGTCCTCCGGAGGTCGATTGTCAGGCTCGATCCACGCGGCCTGGGACCAAGAGTTATACGAGATAGAGAGAACCATCATCAAAAAAATACGATATCAATATAGAATCCCATCCTTGCAAGAAAGAGTATCGAGATAAAACTTCATAAGAAATAACTTTGTAGACGAGCGAGTGACTTTATATTCTTGGCTAAATGAACAGTGCACAAGGTCTCACCATGTTTATCAACTCTGACTTGCTGTTTTTACCTCATTCGGTGTCTTGGAATATTCCTGTACTCTTTCCAAGGATACTAAGTGTGTTTCCAGCTCACTTCCTTTCCGACCGATTGCGCTGAATCTCGCGATGATCTAAATCAAGAATAAGAAAATGTTTTAAATCAGCTCCTTTATTACTACACAACTCCCTTGTTCTGGGTTGGTTTCCTGTTGAAATTCTGTTTTGGGTGATAAGCTCACTCCTAACCTTTACGGTTTATTGTAAGTCAAAAATGACAGAACCGTAGAATGCACTGCAGTTCTTTAAAGACCACAACCCCCCACCCCCCCCCCCCTCCCCCCCCCAATCTTGCAATAATATCCAGTTGGACTTTTATATTTAGAAAATAAAAAAATATCTTATCGTGCTTCTTGTGTTGTTTTATCCATCGTGTGCTGTTTTGGGGGCAATCTGAGCAATTCTGAGCAAAATTTTTATTTGGTACAAAGGAACGACCAGAATTGCTCAGATCGGCCAAAAACAGCACACAAAGGGTAAAACAACACAAGAAACAAGATAAATTCTGTACTTATTAATTTTTGACAAAAATAATCCAAATAAACTTCACAACAAAATTGGGATGCCTGTGCAAAAACCTGCCTTTTCTGACCAAATATCGGCATACAAGTTTTACCTGAACTGCAAATGCCATTGACAGTCCAACTAGTCCACTATCGAGCTCATCACGACCAATAACGGCAAGCAACGCCGCAAAGAACGTAAGAAAGTTGCCAACTAAACTCAAACGCACTCCAAGCCACCTAAAAGGAATTATACATAACAATTGGTAAGGTGATGCGACTTAAAAATACCCGAGTAAAACATGTTGTTATCATGATGAACATCGTTAGAGTTGGCTGGCATTATCCGCACAGGTCGTCGCGCGTAAAAAGTCTGGTTTTGACGAGCGACGCCAGCACAACCACAAACATTAAGCGCAAGCATAATAGTCCTTATTGAACAGTGAAAACAGGCTCAACACAAGCGCAAGCACAAAGCCAGCACAAGAATCAAAATATTTTGATCCTTGTGCTTACGCTTGCGTCGAGCCTGTTTTCACTTTTAAATAAGGACTATTGTGCTTATGTCGTTAGTGAAAGCCAGGCTTAAATTATCATTAAATATCAAACATCCATGTAAACAAGCGGCCCACGCACCTTGAGGAAACCAGTGAAGGGTAGAGTGCCACGTGATTTGCGTCCACCCTGTCAGAGTTATCCCGGATGAAGCGGGACTGTTGCGCAAAAGCCCGGATGACATTCACGCCATTGATTGACTCAAAGAAATGGTTGTAGATGGGCGAGCGGCTCACAGACTCGATTCTCCTCAACTGGCGCGACGCGGAAATGAACACTCGCTGGAGAAGGATGAAAAGAAATTTCAACTATCAGCCTTTCGGACAGTTGACACTAAACGCAAAATGTCAAGCAGTAACTACTGTAATGGCTGTGGAAAACACCAAAAAACAAAAACAAACAAACAAACAAACAAAACCCAAACAATTGGGCGACTTTATGAGACTAGAGTGGCCAGGCTCATGTATTCAGGCATTCATAGTAAAGCCGTTTCAAATTATATAAAACGACATCCATTTGATGATCATTTTTCGTTGCTAAGGGGCCAATGTGCAGCGCTGTCACAATTAATCTTACATGTACATGGCAAAAATATTATGTATAGAGAAAATTTCAATGAGAACAGTAGAGGAAAGTTTTAGTTTCGTGTACTAACCTGAATAGCCAAGTAAAGGAATCCTAACGGAAAAACGATGGTGAGGAACCAAGGTGTGGCGTACGAGATGATGATAAGGATGCCAAAAAACTCAAACAGATCGATCATAAAAATGGCCAGAGTGCGCGGCAACAAATCATCGATGATAAAAATGTCTTTCGACAATCGGTTTACGATTCTTCCCAGGGGTGTAGTTTCAAAAAAGGACATCGGCGCCTTCATGACGTTTACAAGCATGGCATTGTGTAAAGTTTTTGAGGCAATCACAGAAGCTAAAGACAACGTCATACAAGCCAGCAACACGAAAATAGCTTGGGTGAGGCCTATTCCCCCGTAGACGCCGAGGAATCTGTCCCGCTGTGCTGTGGTTGTCACATTTGTGGAACTCCAAAGTGCTAGCCACATCCCGCTCCCCACGATACAGCCTTCCATTAATGTGAAGAATAGCAACATAGT
Source organism: Plumapathes pennacea (assembly GCA_964036295.1). NCBI lineage: Eukaryota > Metazoa > Cnidaria > Anthozoa > Antipatharia > Myriopathidae > Plumapathes > Plumapathes pennacea. The sequence goes on from OZ038466.1 coordinate 1,820,993, forward strand.
AACGGTCAGGAAGATGCCGGCAGACTTGATGTAGGACTTTATCACTGAGAGATTAACCTGAAATAGTAAAATGGACTGCTATTAAACCTGGTTTCACCCACAAGAGACGCAAGCATAAGCGCAAGCACGTCAGGTAAAACTATTGTAGCTTATTTCAGGCTTTCAGTTACTGAATCAAGGTGTAGAAATCAAAGACTTGCCTCGCTCGTGAAAAACAAGCGGCTTAGGAAAGTCAAAGTTAACAGAGAATGGGAGTCAAAGTAAAGACACAACACTAAGAGTTCAACAGAACCTGTGGTGTGAACAAGCGATTTAAAAGCAGACGAGCAACTCAGTTATTAACCACCTAAAACTTTACACAAATACAAGTCAAGAGGGGGAGGGGGGGGGCGCTTATTCGAGGAATTACGGTCCTAAGACTGATATCACAACGTCAGGAAGTAACATTAGAAAATAAAGTAGCGCGTAATAAAAAGAAAAAAATGGACAGAGACTTACCTTTCCGGTTTTCGAATCTTCTTCCACGATCATCTTTCCAAAATCCGCTTCAAAATGCCCCAGGCCAATGAAGCATTCTGCAGCTGTCTCAAACGACCAAAGGCTGAATAATCTGCTGTATTCAGAGCTGATGCTGCCTGTTAAACTGCGTCTTCTTTGAGCTGCCCGCTTCGGCGCGGGTACGTCGTGGTCCGCAAAAGAATCCAGCGTGAACGTGCTGCCATTTTCTTCACTCAGACACCGAAGCAATGGATTTTGTTTCACACAACCTACAGGTTTTGCACCCTTCGTCTTTGTAGCTTCTTCTGCAAAATAAAATACAATGCATTTTCCGTGATATAAGTTGTGCACAAAAAAACGGGGCTTGCACACGAAGTGAAATTATACATTAGAGTAACACGGTGTCGCAAAGCTAGAGACAAGAGAGAAATCAAGCAAACGTACAAAGTTTCAGTTCAGCTTCAGTTTCTTTTGAAGGTTATCAATGTTCTTATTTTCATTTTCATGGGCACATCTTTGAAATGACATTGCCTTGTGCTTGTGATAATGATTGCGAAAGAGATAATGAAAGAGATAATGATTATTCATTATCGACGGTTGTCACGACCTGAAAATAAAATTCCCTGACTTTTCACTGACTTGACAAGAATCTAGACGTTTCTCTGACTTGATGCAAAATTCCCTGACTTTTGCCTGATCGTGGCAACCCTGACTAAGAAGAGATAATACAAAAAACAAGACAAGGAGGAATCGAGAACATTTACAAGCATTAAAACGAAGAAGAGACAAACCAAAAGCAAAAACATCTTCTTCTTTATCTTCTGCCCCATAAGTGACAAGAAAATCGGCAAAAGCACCTCGACCTGCCAGCATATTCGAGTATGTTCCAACCTGGAAAACCAAACAACCAGTCAATAAATCGCTTTTAACGTGACGTGCTGTGCTGTGCGTAACATACACATGCCTACCTCAGATATCCTGCCATCCTTAAGGACTACAATCTGATTCATTTTAGGAAGGAAACCTACTCCATGTGTCACCAATACCCGAGTCTGAAACAGCAACAGTTCAAAGCAACAGTGAATAAATATATCGACCCATTTCAGGTAGGAAGTTGAATACCCATCAAATCTTTAAGGACGCCTATGGTATACAACCAACAAACAACGAAAGCGAACAATGGACTATGACTCGGATTAAAATTTATCTGCGCGATTTAGTGTTGATATTTTTTGTGGCCACAAATGAACTTTTCTAGAACCCGGCTGTTTGTGTAACATAACGTACCTTGGCTTCCAATAGTCCTCTAGGCCCGATCACTTCATCAAAGATGTGTTTTCCCACATAAGCGTCCACAGCACTCAGAGGGTCGTCCAACAAATACACGTCCGCGTCAAAATAAACGGCACGCGCAAGACTGATGCGCTGTTTCTGCCCGCCACTCAAGTTAATGCCCTGCAAGGCAGCAAACGTTCCTCGTTCAAACTTACAGATTGACAACTGGTTTAATTTTTTTTTCCGAAAATGCCCCTGAGACATGTAGACACTCAAACTAACCCTCTCCCCAATCTCCGTGGAATCTCCCGCGGGGAGGATGTCCAGGTCGGTCTTTAGAGCACAGGCCTCCACGACTTTCCAGTATTTCTGCTTGTCAAACTCTTTACCAAACAAAATGTTGTCGCGGATCGTGGCATTCTGGATCCACGCTTGCTGGGGCACGTAAGCAACAGAACCCTGAAAGGGGAAGTGATGATACGAAAAGTCTGACTAAACGTACGCTTGGGTTGAGCTACTTTGCAACGGTAGCACCAGAATTAACGACAGCTTTTTAGTAGCATATATCGTGGACCTTTTAGCGACAGATGATCTATACTATTAAAGCAAAATTTATTCCAATGCATGAAGATCACTGCCAAAAGCGTTAAAGAGTGTTAAGACTTAAGCGTTAAAGAGTGTTAAGACTTAAGCGTTAAAGAGTGTTAAGACTTAAGCATTAAAGAGTGTTAAGACTTAAGCGTTAAAGAGTGTTAAGACTTAAGCGTTAAAGAGTGTTAAGACTTCCAACTGAATTAAAAACTCGCAGTAAGTACATCCTCATTTAGCAGTTTTTACATTTGTTGACGAGCAGGGTTTAGATTCACTTGCCAGTGCGAATGGAGTCACCAAGCATCACGATTCTCATGTCGACTTTTCCATGCCTGCTGCCCTTACACCTTGATATCGTCTCTAGAAACTATTTTCTTGTTTTTGACCATTTTTGAGATCTGACTCTGTTGTAATTTTGTTTGGACATAGTGCACACATTTCAGCCGCTCAATCACAATACCTTGAAACTTTATCTGCTCTGTTTGCCGCATGGGATTTCGATATTACCTTCATGTAGACGTCTCCTTGCAATTTCTCTGTTTCCCCCAACAGAGATGAAAGTAACGTGGACTTGCCACACCCCACGTGACCCACAACCGCCAACAGGGAACCACTGCGCACGCTCAGATTGATGCTAGAAAGAAGCAAAACAAAAATGTGATAAACTGGTGTATCAACTAAGTGTTGATGAGGGTAATGGAACGCCGTCAAAGAGACAATAGCTGACGTTTCGAACGCTATCCCTTCGTCAGAGCTCTGACGAAGGGCTAGCGTTCGAAACGTCAGCTATTGTCTCTTTGACGGCGTTCCATTACCCTTATCAGCACTTAGTTGATACACCAGTTTGTCTTCCGCCACGCCGACGCAGTCAACCTAGTTCTCTTAAGAGCTGGTATTACAAAAATGTGATAAGACAAAAACAAAGTTTCAAAATCAACCTAGTTCTCTTAAGAGCTGGTATTACAAAAATGTGATAAGACAAAAACAAAGTGCGTATCTAGATACTAAACATTATTTGATTGAACGCGAGCGTATGTATGTGTCGCTCTTTCTCGGGATTCTTTGGCAGTGTGACAGCTTTTAATTACTGGTTCATGTTAACTTAGCTTCTCACTTGTTTAGTTGTGGCTCTTCTTCTTTGTTCCAGCTAAACGCGCCATCTTGCACGCAGATTGCCAGAGAGTCGTCTGTGGCAAGAATTCACATTACCATGACATCAGTAGATCGATCAGGAGGTTTAACCACAAACTACGTCAAATACGATAAGCTTAAACAAATACGCATCTTTGAAATGAAAAAAGAAAGAGAGGGGGAGGGGGGGGGGGGGTGTACGGGATAGTAATCAAGGATACGCAACTTGGTAATCAAACGTAATGACTGAATTATTTGCTTTTTCGTTCTATTGCTAAATATGTGTACATTAATTTTCATCAGTAATCTATATTTTCGGTCACTTGCCGTGCAGCAATTAGAATTTCGTTTTTCTGTTCCGTTTCAACCGCAAATTTAACTTTTGCTAGTTTTCATCCCTCCCTCTTACCGTGAGGAGGCGAGGTTCTTTGGACATTTCTCGGATTCCTCTCTTCCAAAACTAGAAACTCCGTTATGCGCTTGATGGATATGTAGGCCTGTATAACACGATAACATATCACAGTTAATCATTATAGACATGCAGTAGTGACACATCAAAGAGTGACAAATGGAATGATGAGCGTCGCTTAGCAACCACCTTTTCAAACGTTTTACCTGGACGGTACTAGTAATGACAACCGGAAGTAGACCAAGTGGTATGCGCAGGATGTTGAACAGTGAGATCGCCACAAATGCCTTGGCTGCCGTGAGGTTATTTCCGGTCAGGACATAAATAGCAAAGGTCGCCAGGGATACCTACAAAGAGACGTGTCACATGATAACCATAAACTTCAAAAGAATTATTTTAGTGAATCGGTGTAGATATTGTTTCGAGTCAAATGAAGGCCATTACAGTAAGCATATTTACGTATTTTACTAGGTGGATTATGTTATAGTTCTAAAATCATTACATGGAGCTCAATCTGATAAAACCATTTGGTCATTTGGATTAAGTGTGAATTTTGTCATTTAAGCGCGTACACAAATTGGTCCAAATCGTAAAATATAATATTGTTTTACAAACGTTTTAGTGAATTGTTCCAAGCAAGGTTACTATCACAAGTGTCTTCTTTACTCACTAATCCCACTCGAATTTACTATTTTTGCACGTCAAAGTGACTGTTTGTTCGGTGATATTGTTCAATATTACTATATGAGTTGACGAAAAACAAAGCAAGATGTTACGTTACCATAAACGGCGCACAAGTAAATGTGAAGTGGAAGCCTGCGTTCAAAAATGCCGCCGTTCTCAAATACTTGAGTTCTTTATTTCTGATGCTCTTGATTTGATCCATGAAAGGTTTCTCCCACGCGTACAGTTTAAGCACCTGCAGGGCAAACCAAAACACAGGAAAAGATAATGGGCCGTCAACATCGTGTAGGGGAAGGGGAAAGGGAGGGGATCGGGATGGTCGAAAATGTGGACGTTAGTGCGGGATTTTTGGGGAAAGAGCGAACGGAGCAAGAACTCGCTACAACGGCAAGAAAATACACACAGAAAACAAAGTACGTAAGGTTCAGCTTTACAAATCCCGTAAAATTCGAGTCTTGCGATCAAGTAAAACCCCCCATATATTTCCGTATAAAATATGACTGTTAAACAGGGCATTAGGGTTGACCAGAGAATGTTAGCCGATATTTGACAGACTAAAAGGCTTGCGTAATTGAAAGCTGGTTAGTGGATAAATGAAGTTATTTTTGTAAATTTACTTAGTTATATTCCCGTTTCTTCTTTCTCGTTTTAATTGACAGTATACTACTCAAACTAACATTACCTTGATACCATCCAATACGTCGTTTATTATTCTGATCCGACGCCCTTTCTCGATCATTTGCTTAATCTGAAAATTGAAGCACATAAATTAGGTCAGTCACACGTAGCTAACAGTTGGCGAGCTTATAACCTACAGAAGTAATGTTTACCTGCAGTTTCTCCGAGAGCCTGGTCACAATGGCGCTGACAGGGATCAACAGAACCATGAGAGCGAATCCAGCAAAAATGGACACACCCATAGTACTGTACAGAAAGTACACGGCCACAGCAATGTGCACCGGCGCTAACCATAGATGATTGATGTCTATCATCAATTCAGTCACACGCTGTGTGTCTACGGACATAAGTGTCACGATGTCGCCAGCTGTGGAGTCCTTTCTGGAAGTGCTACTTAGTCGAAGCGACTGTGTGAACAGGAAAGGATGCGTGGAACCAACAAATCAGGAAAATTACGCATAAGGGCACACAAAAGGGTTTATATAGCATTGTTTTCAAAAGATAGGAAAGCAGGCAGATTGGATTATTTTTCTGTCCTACATAAAATGCAACAAAAACAAAAAACAAAACAAAGCCATGGAACTCTGCTCAAAAGCAAATTGGATTCTGCATGCTACTGAAATGAACTCACTGAGAGCTTCTCTTTACCTTTTCGTACAAGAGGCCGATGACAGCTGCTCGTATTCTCATGCCAGTAGTCATCATCAAGTGGAAAAAGTTTTGCAGGATAACGGTGTTAACAAGCGCTGCAAGGAACATGGCCAGTGCATAAACGTAGCCTTTCCACGTGCCATCAGGGTTCTTCTTGTCTTCGCTGTACTGGATCAGAAGTCTAAACCAAGGCAGAGATTAGCAACTTCATAATTCCTGTGCCTCGCTGATAAATGAAATCTCAAACCTCGTCTCAATTTTCCCGTGATTCCCGAATCCAAGTAACAAAATATACTGAGTCGGGGACCCTCAGTCTGTGTTTTTCTTAGTTTTTTTACTTCTTATTTGCGCTCAAGGCTTTTCTTATTGGTCTGCTCATTTCGCTCCGGCTGACAGAATAAGAGACACTGTGAAGTCTATGCTACTCACCTCAACAGCTCAGGTTGAACAAACAGCAGCACTGTTTCAAAAATCCTCAAGAAGGCGCCAAGGACGAAACTTCCCAAAAACACTTTGGTGAGCGTCCTGATCAAGGAGGGGTTGGTCTTTGTAATCTTCGGAGCGTAATCCACCTGAAGCATGTGGGAGGTGCCGTCCTCTTTAGAGCTGTTTTTTGGATGAACGTCTTTCGAGCTCCTTCAAGACATTGTACCAGAATAAGTAAGCTGTAAGATCTTCTTTTATTATTTTGAACTGACTCCATCCTTTGCATCAAACGACGTTTAAAGAGTACAAAAACCATGGCTTTGTCTAATAGGAGACACGATAACACCGGAATACAGCCACTTACTTGTGGTCCAGTTGTTTTTGCCATTCTTTCCTCACTTTGGGAACAAGTTCTGATGCCTGATTGGCTTTAGCAAGGTCCCACAAATCAGTTTTTGCTAGTGGCCGTTTGAAGCCGACAAAAATCAACCTATAGAAAATAATAAATAAAATAAAATAATAAATAAATATTGTTTATTTAAAGTCGAAGCATTAGGGAGTGGTTGCCCATTCTCCCGAGCCAGAGGCTCATGTTTCAAATGTCCGACCAATGAGAAGTATACAAACAAACAAACAAACAAACAAACAAACAAACACAGAAAAACAACACATCAGTCTGAAAAAAGTTACAACTTTAAAACTCAAAGTCCACGATAATAGTTCCTTCTGTCTTACCGGTTTAACCAACAGAACAGCACCCTAGAGATGAAATTGGCCTTTTCTTCTGGAGAGGTATTCTAAAGGCATAAAGAGCATATGAATCACACATCTGAACCCAGTAGTAAAAAGAAGTATCCCGCCGTACGAATGAAATAAACCGTGAAATCGCCTTTTGCTTACACTGTCAATTCCAAATCGAGTTCAACTTAATAGAACCGTAATGACTGTCGAAAGTAATTATGTGATATCTGGCTCCATTCGGACTGGTCAAAACAAGTTTAGTAGCATTCTCAGCCAGTCAAGAGAAAAACCAACAACCTGATTACGATATTCTCGGCGCACAAGCAAGTGGCGACGGCGTTTCTTCGCGCGGCTCATTGGTCTCGTCTTCAAAGTGAAACCAAACGCAAATTACATTGACTTCTGATTGGTTGAAAGTGTTTCTTACAGCCTCTGTGATTGGTTGAAAGTGTTTCTTACAGCCTCTGTGATTGGTTGAAAGTGTTTCTTGCAGCCTCTGTGATTGGTTGAACGTGTTTTTCTACAGCCTATGTGATTGGCGATGTACTTACTTTGGTTTTGGTTTTTGACAGTCACCCGGAAACGGCTTTATGTTATTCATTCCACTTACCCCCATGGTGTGTTTGTTTTCCTTAGGACTTATTTTGAATTAGACTCTTCAAAGCTGGTTAGTGAGGAAAAATAAAACCAATAATGTTAGGATTAGGGTTATGGTCAGGGTTGGGCCGTAATTTTCATATATCTATATGTATTTCTCACTCGCATCAATTCAATTTACGGCTAATTATTATTCAATATTGCGTATTTGCTCATGGGGCAATGTATTTGCTCATCAGGGCAATGTATTGCTCATCAGGGCCAGGTATTTGCTCGTCCGGTTGTGCCTTATAAGGAATACGTACTATATATACCTATCATAAATTGTAAGCCTTGTTTGTTAACTTCGGGCAAAATGCGCACGGAAGTTAGATAAAGGTCGCAAAAAGTGTCATTTCTTATGGACTTTGCTTTTTCTGTGTACGTTTCAGCTCGGAATGACGTACCGAGAAAGACATGCGCTGATTGGCCTTGCGCTGATTTCCGTGAGGCAGTTTGAGCTTATCAACTCCAGAACGAGGCTAAAAAAGGATTAGATTTGTGCGGCGAACTAAAATTAACAAATTGACGTCAGTTTTTTGTGTGTGTCTGTCCTCTTATTAATGATGAAACGCGTCATAACATTGTATATATATTTTCCTACTCATTCAAAGAGTGAACAGTCTAATGACCCTACTGCCGAGTCAAACCAAAACAGCACGGGAAAAACCTGTAAAGGTCTATGAAAAGACAGTTGAGAGAATTTACAACCAGATCTGCGGAGCTCGACAACAAAAGCAGAGGCGTGAAAATACATTGCATACGGACTAATGATATTCAAAAACATGGCGTTGTGCACAAAACGCACGAACGCGTCCCAGTTTGAATAGAGGCAACGTAAAAGCTGTTCAGGAACTTCTTGATGTTGGTAGAGCATGAAATAACATTCAGTCTCCTAAAAGCGTGTCTGATCTACACTTTTTTGCCTTCAAATCGAACGGCGCATTGAAGCTACCGGTGTTCTGTTCAACACACAAAGGGATCTGGCCATTATTGTCGATATTCTCTTGGGAACACTCGCCCCCCTTATTTAGGTTGTCAAATGTTTTTGAGAATCTAACTCAAGGAACAAAGCGGCGATCGTGACGGAAATGGAGTCGTCCTGACCAACACGAGGGACATCTCCGCAACAACACAACTCGCCTTACAATTCCTAGTATCACTTCTTCAGTGTCAAACTTATCGGTCCCTTACCTTTTTCGTAAGTTTTGGTCTTCCCAAAGAAGACCCAACGTTAAGATCAACTGAACTTGGCTCGATAATACCAGAAAGGCATTTTTCGACAAAATATCCGATGAAGGCGTCGAGCTTGTGATCACGTTCGACAAGAAACAGAAGTCGACTGGCCAATCAGAGGTGCCGTCACGATAGTAACCGGAAGTGACAAACGTGTCACACGATGTGAATAGGAAATGAAAGCACACGCACATACAGGACTGTGTTTCGAACCTTTTGTACTTTCCTTTCTTTTCTCGCGCTTTCAAGCGCTGTCTCGAAAGACAAAATATAAGCTGGTGCCAGAAAACAACCAAAATAAAACAATGTTAAAACACTGCGAACTTACTGGAGTTTTAACTCATACATTCCGGAAAACTATTTTTCATGACGGCACTTGGAGCTTAACACGTAACTGACGTCCGTGCCGTGCGTGATCATAAACCGTGACGACACGATCGCACGGTTGGTGTTGAATCACCAGCTTTACGGATTCAACTCCTGCAAGTGACATAATTTGACTTTCTTTCACTGAGCTTGCTAACACCTAGAGTTATAACACATGCTTTTTATAGTTTGGCAAATCAATAGCTTGTAGGGACAAGAACTGATTGAACTTTCAATTTTCAGGCAATCATTGTCTCCAGTGCATTTGTGATTCTTTGAAGGATGCTGTGATATGGGAGGGGTATGGTATTGTATGGTATTGTATAGTGTGGTCTGGTGTAGTATGCTGTTGTATGTTGTATTCTGTGGTATGGTGTGGTATGGTGTGTGTGTGTATGTGGTTTTCTATCTGTGTGTAGCCCCATACAGATTCGAGGGTGGTCATATCGATAAAACCATTAACATCACAATGTGGGAAATTCTAACAAGATTATATTGCGCCTAAAATCCTACGTCTAATCTGTGACGTCAGAGCCACACTGAAGCACCCCGTGTTTCCCTTCACCTGACACGTTGTTCCCAGGCTCCTTTTGGGTAGGAAAAAAAGCCTGGGACGACGATGTAAGCAGTTAAAATCAGGCAAATCAACATCCAAGTACAACGTAAAATCACACTTACAAGTCCATCAACCGGTGGGACCCAAGTTCCGAGCACCAGATCCTGATGACTCTAAAGTAAATAAATGGTGAGGTGGATTAATAAAAGAAAACTCTCACTAAATATATTTTTTCATCTTGTTTTTATTTTGTTTACTACCGTTTACAGATGTTGCACATCAGTTTACAAAATTATCAGCACTTGAACACTCGACACGTTTGACATCTTTGCGACAGTCAATGTCGTACAAACAAATTCTAAGCATTTATCCAAGAAACAGCAATTGTAACGCAAACGCAGTCTCACAAACAGATGTCTGACAAAGCTCAGCGTCACACAACGCTAGTCCAAGTAAGACTTGTCGTCATTCGTAGCATTCGTAGTCAAAATAACTGTTCGTGACAGTCACGTCATCTTTTTCTTGTCACGCCAATCCGGCCTCCCGCACTAAATGGTAAAACAGTCCCTTGCGAGCAATGAGGTTTTCTGGTGAATCCATCTCCACAATAAGACCGTTATCAAGTACCATTATCCTGCAGAAATTAAAAATCGTGTTACCAATCGCCCTTCACAAAGTTCATCAGTGGAAGGTTTTGCAAAGAAAACGCACGGGGCGGGAAAGGAAAGGTCGCAGTAATCGTATGCTCACCGATCATAGTCCATGATGGTGTTGAGACGATGAGCGATAGTCAGTACTGTGCGGTCAGCGAACTCCCGCCGAATAGTCTGCTGAATGACGTCATCTGTTTCCAGGTCCACCGCGGCCGTGGCCTCATCCAGAACAAGCAGCTTACTGTGACGTAATAGAGCGCGAGCCAGACACACGAGCTGCCGCTGACCAACGCTGCTCAGGTGAATTGAATCAGAAATAGGAGGGTCCATTAATAGTAAGATAATTCTGATAGGCAGACTTCTAATTCCAGAGTTAACAATAGTGAATACATGTTTGAGGTTAAACGCCATCTGCGACAATAAAATGAGTTTCAACAAGACAAACCTGAGGTTTTCTCCTCCCTCCGCAATAGGATAATGCAATCCCTCCGCGAGCCCGGAGCAGAAAGTCTGTAGATGACTCAACTCAAGCACGCGCCATAACTCCTGGTCAGAATGTTCATCAAAAGGGTCCAAGTTCACGCGGAGGGTTCCAGAGAACAAGACAGGGTCCTGAATCACAGCAAACAACAAACAACAACAACAACAACAACAACAACAACAACAACAACAACAGGGCCAGATGGTATTTCAACTGGTCTATAAGCCATAACAAATGCACAATTTTGTAAAGGTCACACTTTACCTGAGGTATAATTGCAAACTTTGAGCGCAAATCCTGGAGTCCGATCTTCGAGATATCGATTCCGTCAACAACAACTTTCCCACCATCGCTTTCAAGAATGCGGAACAAAGCCAAAGTTAACGTGGACTTTCCAGCTCCTGTGCGGCCCACAATTCCGATCTAAAAAGGAGACCCATTAGTGTTAATGATGATGGAGTGATACTGACGCTGTCGTTCTTGTCAGACTGTTAGACGTTAAAAACAGCAATAAAAAATTGCCTTGTTGCTGTCGGTAAGGCTGTTACTGATGTTTTCTTGGTGTCGTAACTTGGTGTTTTTCTGCTATCATATATTGTTAACTTTAATATTTCTCACTCACTGGAGTTATTACTCATAATAAACGCCCAAAGTCCTGTTTCTTTGGACGTTGCCTCCAGAACCGACCTATTATTCGTCGTTACTATGGTCGTCACTGTTACCATTCATGGTTATATTACAAACCTTCTCTCCAGGTTTGATGTGACAGTTGATGTTCTTGAGCACCAGTGGAAGCCCCTCCCTGTAGCGCATATCAAAGTTTTCAATCAAGATCCGGCCTTCGCTCGGCCAGTTGTCTTCAGGACGACTTTCTTGGTTGATCCATTCCGCCTTGCAGGAATAGATAACATAACCAGACGATGTCATGAGAAGGGATTAGCAGGCCCAACTGAGGAAGGTTAATATTATCAAAACAAACTATATTGATAATGTGCCAAACAAGTTACTTGAGTTTCCTCAACTAGCAGACCAAATCTAAACGCGTAGCTTTTCAGTCTGAATTATTTTGAATGACTTTCTTTCATAATGCCCGAATGGAAGACCAAAAGAAAACTTTAAAACCAATAATAACCAATTTAATTTGTTCTACGAGCCTTAAGTGACCAAAGGTGAAATTTAATGAACCGGGAAAGTTTCCAATTAATAAGCTGCCAAATTAAACATAATACTTTGACCAATTAAAGAAAGCCCTTGATAAGTACATGCTAATGGAAATGCTGTTGTTGAGAGGTCAGGGGTTCTTTCTTTTGCGTTTAGGAATTTGGTTTGGACAGAGAAACAAGGAACAGCTAATGGTTTGGAGGAGGAAGTGTTTACCTCGGTGGGTGTCGCAGTGTACTCCTTAACTCTCTCCACAGAAACCAAATGCGTCTCCAGCTCTCCAGCCTGACGCACCATCCAGTGAAGACTGGAGATGATCTGAGCAAGAAGAGAAACCGATAGCAAACGTGAAACAAGAGGAAACATTAATACCGTACATGCTCTAATACGTCCCCCGGGGGGAGGGGGCTTATTTAAAAATTGACCTTGGGGAGGGGGGGGGGGGCTTAATTAAAATGATGAGATGACAACAAGAGGTACTGCGTATTCTTGGTCAACAAAATACTATGTGAAATTAGATGTGGGAAGTTAAAAAATATATCACCAAGCATCTAATGCGTGTCATTTGCCTTGTTTATCTACTAATTTTGGTGCTCAAAGATGGGGGAGGAGGGGGGGGTGGGGGGGCATATTTCAATAATTGGCCTTGTAGTGGGGGGGGGGGGGGTTATTAGAGCATTTATGGTATAACACCAGGCTACGGAGGATAAGAGTAGACGTAAGGATTGTACCTCAAACGAGAAAGCAATGGAGAGTCCCGCGAGGCCAGGATCGAGTTCTTTCCGATTGACAACAGCAAACAATGCTGCAAAGAATATGAAACAATTTCCAACGAATTCCAAGTGCATTCCTAGCCACCTGAGAAGGCAAAAGAAGTAGTTCATTTGGTACAGCAATGCTCACATGGACAGAGACGGACAAAACACTTTGAGGTCAATACCTCGGGAATGAACACAATAAACTAAGATTATACGTTTGTCTTTGCTCGAAAAGTAGAAGGACAAAACAAAGCTCACGCCATGTTAGCCGACAAGCTAACACAAGTGCTGCCGCTGTGTTCTAACGTAAAGAACAAAAAATCCCCTTAAATGTGGGAGAGTTCCACATAATGTTCACAGTAGAAGACAGTGGAAGATTCAGCGCAAAGTTCCACCGCTGTATTCCAACGAAACAAACATGTCGCTTCGGAATGTGCAAAGGTTCAGTTTAAAAAAAGGCAAGTTTCAACATGTTCACATTTATACAAGACAGTGGAAGATTCAGTGCAGAGTTCCATCTACCTGTTACAAGCCCTTGAAGGGTAAAGCGCCTCTAGGTTTGTATCAACTTTGTTGAAGTTGTCGCGGATGAAGCGGGACTGATGTGAAAACGCGCGGATGCAACTCGTACCGTTGATCGTTTCAAAGAAATGGTTGTAGATTGGCGAGCGGCTCACAGATTCAATTCTCTTGAGCTGCCTTGAAGTGGCGACATACACTCGCTACAAATAAAGAGTTTCTTAGAATTAATGCTTATTAAATGCGGCACGTACCGCGAGGTTTTTCCCCGAAAACGTTTAGGGAACTTCAAATATGTGAATAAAATATGTAATACTACAATACTCATATTTGTACTGTAATCTAACACTTGCACCATAACAAGAACAACGAGAACAACCAGCAACAACGTAGGACCGCTTTGAAAATCATTGTAATGAATAGGGCTTCCTAGTAAAACATTAGTTATAAATAAATAAATCTAAATATAAACAGCACCAACAAAACCAACAAAATGGCAAAATCAACCAAACATGATATAAACATATTGATCTCACTAACACCAGCACACAAACAAGAACAAAACCAACATCGACATTAATAAAAACAGACATTCGAACACCAACGCCAAGATAATCAGTGATAAAAATTCCAAACTCCAGCACACGAACCTGAATGAACGCATACAACAATCCAAGTGGCAGTACTACCGTGAGAAACAGCGGTGTGACGTAACTGACCACCACGACCACTCCCAGGAGGGGAAATGCAGCCATGAGGATATCACTTACAGCTCTCCGTATTGTCTCATCAATGACGTAAACATCCTGAGAAAACCTGTTCACAATCCTCCCCAGGGGGGTGGTCTCGAAGAATAGCATTGGCGAGTGCATGATGTTAGTCAGCAGTCCATTGTGTAGGGTTAGTGACGCGGTGACAGCTCCCAGGGCCACCGCGAGGCAAGTAAGAAGAACAAAGAATGCTTCAGTCACACCGATCCCCGCGTATATTCCTAAATATCTGTCCCTTTCACTGGCACTTGTTACGTTTGCAGAGCTCCATTTCGCCAACCAAATTCCACTCGCGACTGTACAACTCTCCATTAATGCAGCCAGGACTAAAACAGCTAACGATAAGAGTAGACCGGCCGACTTTAAATAAAACAGGAGGATTGAGAATTTAACCTGAAGGGACGAAAACAATGTTATTAAAGAGACCAGTATAGTCAGTCATGATCGTAAACTGATTAAATGTATTTTAACAAAAAATGCAGTATCCCTCAGCTTACCCTTCCCGTTTGCGATCGTTCTTCGACAGTCGTTCTTGCAATGTCCCTGTTGTCCATCTCATCAATGAAGCACTCCCCTACAGTCTCACAAGATACGTTACTCCAAGTTCTTTTCCGTACAATTTCTTCCGCACAAAACAACACTCCCTCACTCTCTTTATCGTGGTCGCCTTCAAACTGCGACACATATAAGTTACCAGCCACTAGATCCAGCGAGTCCGTGTTCTGCGATCTTCCGACTTCTCCACTGACATTACCAAGACTTTCTTGAGAGTTTCCTTGATATTCTTTATCATGAAAATCTCCCCCAACAAAACACTCCGCTACTGTTTCCAGAGATATGTTATCGTCATTGTTATCTTGAACTCCCAGGTTTCGTCTGTGTTCTTGATTTTGTTCACTACTTGATCTTGATAAGTTAGTATCTAATGTGGCAGAGGGGTTAAAGGAAGTTCCCACATTGTCCTCTAGTGTGTCAGTACTAGTAGAATTTAAGCTTGTGCCGTTTCTCTTCGTTATCAAGCCGCCTATAAACATATAAAAGATAAGTAGAGTATTAACTTCGCGGATGGTTTTACCAGATAAAACAAGACGATTTTAGATCTAAAAACGGACAAGAACACGGGGAGTGGGGAGGGGGGACGGAAACGAGAAGAGTGAGAGAAAACTAAGAGAATGAGAAACCCACAGGAAGACGATAGAAAGGATATAGAAAACAAAATAAATACAAACATGAAAGAGTCAGTGGATGAATGGATAACATGAGTAAATAAAGAAGTAAACCAGAAAAAACTACTAGAGTTAATGATTAGAAATGGCAAGGTATGCGTATCAATGACACAAGAGGATCTATAACATGCATATTAACCATAATACCTTCAGTCTCCATTTCTTCCTCTTGATGCTGTGCAGCGTACTCGTCCAAAAATTCAGCGAAAGCTCCTTGATTCGCTCGTAACTGAGAATATGTACCAACCTTGAATAATAACACAGTTTCATTAGATAAATGCACACAAAATGGTCGTACCTGTATCTTACGTCAATATAAAGACATCACAGCAGAGATACATTGAGAGGAGGAACAACTTGAACATTCTTTGGAAAGTTTTCATGTGTAACTATTAGTCGACCTTACCTCGGTTATTTGTCCGTTTTGTATGACAACTATCTGATCAACTTGAGGAAGAAAACTTATCCCGTGAGTCACAAGAACACGTGTCTAAAAAGAAAAAATGCAACTTTATAGTTTAATTCAGCTTGAAGACTGAAGGACAAGTTAGCAGCCAAAGACCGTAAAAGTAGTAGTTTGCACATTTCTATTTACTATTTTCTAGTGAACAAAGCCTGTGACTTGGTTTTACCTTTTTCAGCAACATTCCTCGTGGCCCGATCACTTCATCAAAGATGTGTTTTCCCACATAAGCGTCCACAGCACTCAGAGGGTCGTCCAACAAATACACGTCCGCGTCAAAATAAACGGCGCGCGCAAGACTGATGCGCTGTTTCTGACCACCACTCAAGTTAATGCCCTGCAAGGAAGCAAATTTGATTAATGATGATAATGGTGATGATGAAATATTGTGATAACGATGATGAAGACGATGATAATGATCACAATAACAATGGTGTTGATGACAGTGATGATGTATAGTCGTGATATATAATGATGTAGTTGTGTTTATGATTACACTTTGGTGGTCCAAGAATCGTGGCAGCAACGAGAAATCGACAATAAAATAGACTAAACTGACCGACTTCCCGTCACTCAAGAACAACTTACCCTCTCCCCAATCTCCGTTGAATCTCCCGCGGGGAGGATGTCTAGGTCGGTCTTTAGAGCACAGGCCTCCACGACTTTCCAGTACTTCCGCTGGTCAAATTTTCCGCCAAACAAAATGTTGTCGCGGACCGTGGCATTCTGGATCCACGCTTGCTGGGGCACGTAAGCAAGAGAACCCTACAAAGCACAATCGGATCACTAACTCAACAATGTTCACGCCGTTTCATAAGCTCAGAGTAACTAATCTAACCTTCACGTAGACGTCTCCTTGCAGTTTCTCTGTTTCTCCCAACAGAGAAGAAAGCAACGTGGACTTGCCACACCCCACGTGACCCACAACTGCCAACAGGGAACCACTGCGCACGCTCAGATTAATGCTGGTATGACGTAAAAACACGCAAAAAAAATACAGAAATGAAGGCGAGAACGAGCTGAGAACAAGACAGCAAAAGCAACACGTGTTCCATATGTGCACGGCAAATATGGAACAATGAGGAAAAAGAAACAAAAAACTGGACTAATGTAGAAACATCAACACCAACTACAGTACAACTTCAACACCAACATTAAAAACAACAAGAATATCGACATGTACCAAACTGTAAAAAAGAAATCTGTATGAACAAACAAAAGTGTTACACGTCGCGCAACTCTTACTCGCTGAGTGCAGCTGAATCTTCTTTACTCCAACTGAACTTGGCACGGGACACGTGGATGGATAAGGAGCTCGCTGGAAGTTAACATCAAAATGGAATGAGTACAGTGTAAACCAATAAATTAAAAAAAAAATCGTTTGCAGAATATACTGTAGAGTTCATTGTCCGCAACAGCTGACACTCTCTATAGTACAATAGCCACTCCTTTTTGACCACAGGTCTTATGCCGTGTCGCAACGGCCAACTCGGTCTCTACGGTGGCTACAGACAACTGACTCGAGTAGTAATATGACTTATACCATCATCGTACGGCATTTCTCGGTCTCTTTTCGGCCCTGTCAGGGTGACTAACGTGGAGTAGATAAAAATTGAAAGAAAAAAGCCAGAAAAATTGAAAATCCAGCTGATGAGGTCCGAAAATCTGTTCTCCTCTCTACTCATGCAAGGCATCTTTCCGTTCTTATCATTTTGGGGCTTAGTGTTGGCACTAACCATAGGATGGCATGTTCCTTTGTACATTATCTGGGTCCAACTCCTGCAGAACTAAGAATTCTGTCAGACGCTTGATGGATACCCGAGCCTGGAGCGAAAATATATGTTTTAGGTGGTCACGTGACAGGTATATTTGTATATTTATATATTTAGACTGGACAACATTTTCAGGATTGACTATATATATAAGAACCCCTGCAGAGGGCGTCCACAATACTGTATAAGTGTGTGTGTGTGTTCTTTGTGTGAGTGCGCGCGTACGCCAATGTATGCCTGCGTTAAAAATGCATGTACGTGCGTGAACAAACGTTCTACCTTGAGTGTGCGTGAAGTGTGTGTGTATTCGCGTGAAGTGCACAAATACTATTTCGCGTGTACGTTTGCTCGCGTTCAGTGAAGTGCGTGTGCGTGTATGTGTGTGCACGCGCATACGAGTGTTGGAAAGAAACAGGAACCGGTATCATTATAGAGCTATAATTGACAATCGGGGCATTTACTCTGTACAACTGTCATGACAAATACACAACAATAAAACTGATATTTGTCCGCGTGAGATCGTGAGCGCATGACACAGGGATTGCCAATCAGTAAACTCACCAGTGCCATGTTAAAGATAATGTCTGGCAACATGGAGAGAGGAAACCTCAAGATGTTGAAGAGTGAGATCGCCACAAATGTTTTAGCTGCGGTTAACTTGTTACCAGTCAATACATATATGGCAAATGTCGCCAGAGAAACCTGGAACAGAGTGAAAGCACTCAATACGTTAGTCGTTTTACATTGCCAAAAGTTGTGGGTTTTCATATGATTCACATATGAGTGCCCGTTGTATTAACAAATGTACTTGCAAAAGAATTAGATTCCGAATCAACCATTGGGTTTCTTTTGTTGATTTTGCTACAGTAAAATTATTAGTCTGTTAGTTTTCTGCAAACTTACCAGAAATGGAGCACAGGAGAATGAGAAGTCAAAACTGGCATTTAAAAACGCAGCCCTTTTCAAGTACTTCATTTCTCTCTTCCGAATCTCTGTAATTTTGTTTATGAAGGATTCCTCCCAAGCATACAGCTTCAGAACCTTGAGGCAGGACAAAGAACCAACCACAATGAGCTACATGTACTGCAGCAAGCAAGTCAAGAACAACTGCCCCATATTCCCAAGACTGGATGGCTTCTAAGAGTTAATGAGTAACAGTGAACAAGTTGCAGTGGTTTGTATGTGGTCGGTAGACTGGATGGCTTCTAAGAGAAAGTCAGTATGCAAATTGTATATATACATTGCAAAATGCAGGACCAGCCACACAAAGTTTAGAAAACAAAATTTGATGAAAGTTAGACTGCTCCTTACCTTTATTCCACTAAGTATTTCATTCATCAGTTTGATGCGATCATCTTTTTCATTCATTTGCTTTGTCTATAAAATGAAAATGCTCTCAATATGTTAAAAAATTCTACCATTTCATTAAAGAGAACTTGTGCTGTGATAGCAACAGCCAAACAGACAAACAAACCTGAAGTTGTCCAGAAAGCCTGGTCACAAACACACTGACAGGAATCAGAAGGATCATGACAGCTACTCCACCGAGAATAGACACGCCCATGGTAGTATAGAGGAAGTAAATAGCAATGCTGATTTGCAATGGGGCCGACCAGAGCACCTGTATGTACATCATCAGTTCCATCAAGCGCTGAGCATCTACAGACATCAGATTCACCATCCCACCCACAGTGCACTTCTTCCGAGAGGCGCTACTCAAAATGATAGTCTAAAAGGATAGGAAGGAAATTTGGGAAAGAAGGATGAAAAGTAAAAACTCTAAAGATATACTTGAATTTGTATACACTGCATAATATAAGTAGAAGCATGTACAAGATGGGCAGGCAGGCAATCTGGCACCAACCTTTTCATACACCAGTCCAATGACTGCAGAGCGAACCCAAAAACCAACAATATCCATGACATGGAAATAATACTGAAGGAAGGTTGCTTTGAACATCGATACAATTAGCAGACCCACAGCATAAGCGTATCCTTTCCACACATCACTGCTAGAAGTTTCCTTATCTTCAATGTACTCAATCAAGAACCTGAAATATTTTGAAATAATAATCATATATAGTGAACTCTCCCAAAGATGGACATCCTTGAGACTAGCAATATTAGTGTCTGCCTTAACTTGAATAGTCAAATATGTATATATTTACATATGTATAAACAGTCAAATATGGTTGTATATTTACTAACAGTCACATTTTCTTTAGCATTCTGTTACTGTACAATTTTTAAACTGAAAGAGCTGGCATGCATGCAGCTATAAGCAAAGAACCATCAGGGCTAATAATGTGACAACTAAGAGTTTTTCAAACACTTCTGCTCAGACACAGAAATTATTAATTAACTGTCAATTTCCTGGCTACTAAATCAAAGGAAGATATGCCTTGATCACTATAGCCTACGATCAGGCCCGCCTTTCCCGCAATTAGACCCACCTTAATTTCCTGAGACAGTCCCCCCTCAGCTCCTTACCACCATTTCTATTTTCAACGGAAAGAAGGAAAGGAGGGCCTGATTGCAGGCTATATGATCACTAACTGTAAAGAGCTTTATAGTTAAGTTCCACTCACCTCAATAGTACAGGAGCCATAAATACAAATACATCTTGCATCAGTCTTAATAGTGTGGCCTGTAGGAATTTGGGCATAAAGACCTTAGCCAGCACTCTCACCAGAGAAGGTTTGATATGAGGTGCACGTTGAACATCGATGTTGTGAAACTTTTCTGATTTCTTATCTGATGAAGTTGCAGGATCTGTGGTGCTACTGCGTACAAAACAAGAAGTGGATATCAATCAGACTCATTATGTTTTAGCTTCCAATAACAGATTACTAAAGTCATGATTTCACATGAACATCCCACTTTGGTGCTCTAAATTGTATTATTTATGACATAAAAATAATACGATGACTTACTGGTGATATCGATACACCTCTCTTTTCCACTCTGCGCGCACTCTGTTGACAACATTTGAAGTTTTGATTGGTTTCCTCAATTCCCACAAATCTTCATCTTCCAATGGCCTCTTGTATCCAGTCACAAGCAGTCTTTTGTGGACAATGGAAACAAGTAAGAACTTGGCTTTTTACCTCATGCCTCTGAGCTTGTTATGATATGATTAGTATGAATATGCATAGCAGACATGTGGCCATGGGTTTGGAAAGTTAAAGATTACCTGCATATGACTCACCGGTTCAGCCACCAATACAGCACCCTTGACACAAAGCTTGCCTTTTCTTCAGGACATTGTTTCTGCAGTGCATAAAACAACATAACAACATAAACTATACACAAAGAATATATTTTAACACCACATCATCCACATAATATGGCAACATAGAATTTAACCAACAATGAAAGTGAATCAACACTCACCCTAATCAAATGTTTCATTTTCCCTCCAGTCTCATCATAACACATACTGTACTATCCTGTAGATTATTTCATAGACAACAAATCAATATCAAGCAATTAATGCATGAGGTTGAGCAAAATATTGTGATTTGCCAGTGGCAAGCAGCTCAAATATTTGCCGATGCCTGAGGCAGAGGCAAACAATATTGATCTGCGAGACACTTGCAAATCACGATATTGTGCGATAACCGAGTTCAATGATTGTTTTATCATTCGAGTGAGCTTGCACTTCACAAAATATTTGGCATAAATGTGTTGGGAAGCACGCGTTGTAGTGAAAATGAGCTGCCACGTTCACACAGGTGGAGAAAACTGTGCATGAACAGAATGTTATTTGCAGCTGACATGTCAAAAACAGTAGTGTACATGAGCAGATACTTATTTGTAGGCAGTTATTTGCAGGTGAGTCTCTCGGCCAATCGAAAGAGAGGGAAAATAGTATCGAAAGATAATATCATTTGGTTGAGATATTCCAGCATCTTCGTTCCCAGGCTCCCCCTGTCACTGCACATGTGTCAGTAAGCGGACACACTCGGGAAGCAGAAAAAGTGTCCGTAACTGGAACTGTCCGCTTACGAGAATGAGTCTTGTAAGCGGCGTGGACGCCGAATTCACTGAATTCCACAACTGAGGAGCCTGCGGCTGGCTGAATAAAAGAACAGCAGGCGACTGAATTGATCATGTCGATCGTTCAATTGCAATACTGTAGTTTCTTTTAGAATAAAACCACGTGTATTAAGTCCGCGTCCGCCTACGGGAATGTGTGAATAGACAGTGAGATTGAGAGTTCAAACGAGGTTTCGTGAAGGCGTCCGTAAGTAAAGAACTTTGACTGTATACCATTATAAATTCAGACATGCAGGAGATATGTATGCGGGAGTACCTTGGTATTCGTTAGCCAGCATCCTATTGAAGTGCCAAACCGATTCCTTTTTCCATCAGAAATGGCAACCTGCTTAGCAAACAAATCGAAATATACAAACAGCTGACTCGAGTTTTTGCTTCACCGGAAACCGTGTTATGAACCAGATGACTGGAAGACAAATGACCGCTAAGAATTGTGGACCAAATAGAAGATGGCGGGAAAACAACCTCGTGTCCAAGCCACGGGCCGTGGCCTCCGAGAGAGCTTGTTGTGTAACAGAACTGACACTGACTCGATCGACTATTTAAAACTTATTGAAAGTGAACGCAGAGGGCTGCTTATAAACGATACTCTTTGGGGTGTACTTATGCCTGGCCCCCTCAGAAAAGGCGCGAGCTTCTAGAATGAAAAGTGTTTTTAGATCGGTCTCTTTAAAACGCCATTTTCGAAGCTGAGAAGTCAATTTAAAAAATTTGACCGGTTTCTGAAAATCTGGATCTGCCCTTGTAAAAGATGACGAAGACACATCACATTGTGAAGCAAACACTTTCATTTTAATCACAGAATTGTTCTTAGTTTGATGATCGGGATCGGGAATCGAGGATTAAAACTATCGATACAAGGGGATCGATGGTAAATCAGTCGGGATAGCGGGATCTAAGAGCCTCTTTACATGAGCCCGGTCATGTGTTCATATGGGGAATTTCAGCCCGGATATTAACTGAGATGAAAAAAGGTGCGAAACCCCAAAGGGCGGTTCAGTCAGCGTCCTTACAATTCATACGTAGTTGAAACATTTTCATCCCGGTTAAGCGGGCTGGAGTGTTCATATGGGCCAGCCCGCTTTATAGCGAGATCCCGGTCGCAAAGACCGAGATCCTTCTCATATGAATCCATCGGAAGGCGGGCGACATCGTGAGAGGGTGAGATCTCGGTAACAAGGCTGGCCTTGTTAACTTGGGGCGGGCTTTCGGTGAGTAAACGGCGCCACTGCCGTCATGCCCCACCTGCAATGTTCGCAAAATTCCGGGCCATGCTTTAAATCCCTCACTGTATTAATCAGGTTGTGTGTATACCGACGTTTCCTCACTCTGAACGCATTATGCTTTAACTGTATACATGCCCAAGAATCAGAGTTGTGTTTTACCTATATGTTTTAAAATGAACCGCCTTTCACAGATGAAATCAGAATATACAAACAAAGTAATTTTCACGTGAAAAGGGAACAAACGGAGGCAAATCAAAGCGGGCAGCTTGGTATAAATCTATGCGTGTAGTCAGGTGTGCCATGTTCTGTGTTTTAGTGTCTCATGGTTTCTTGTTCCCTGGTCTCCCGAGGAGGCGAGTGCAGAATATCTCTGGAGCGTCTGTTTTTCTCCCATTGGGAAGCTGCTTGGTGTGTGTGGGTGAAAGAGCTCCTATCCTGCTAAAGAACGATCGCTTGACGTCTTCTGACCAAGGTGAATGCGTCGACTCTGCTCCTTTGAAGTCATAATAATCATTGATCTCTTTCCTTGCCTTTGAAATGTTTTCTTTTATGGCATCTGTTGTCACTTGTGTGAGTTTGTAGGTTGAAGCAAATTTCAGTTGTTTCTCGTACAAATTCGCTCTTCTCGCAGCCAGCCTTCGTCGATTAGGCACGACAATGATTCGAGTTTTTTGCTCCTCGTCGACATCGGAAGACTCAGAATGAACATAACGAGGACGAATGTCGACATCGACTTCACGTTTATGTCGCAAATCCGGCATGATCGTATCACTCAACCAACTGGAGTTTTTACGCTTCAGTCTTCCATCATCATTGCTGGTCCCAGTTAGTACACTTGCAGGTGAATGAACCCTTACACTTGGCAGGGTTAGAGTTTCTTTTCGCGAGCTTTTCCAGGCTTCTGTATCGTTCTTCGAGTTCATCGTCCCCTTTCTTTCCACTGTATTGCCAGTGTCGCACTTTTTTATTGCAGGAAGCTTGGTTCCTTTCCTGCTCATACAATAATTTTCAAGAGCGGTCCGTTTTACATTACTGCTTTCTTCTCTTCGTATCCTAGCATTCAGTTTGTCAAGTTTCTGAAGGCAATTTCTTAGTTTAAATTCTTCAAACTTTAAATTCTCCTTCGACATTTTGTCTAGTCTTTCCTTTAGCAAATAAATTCTTTCCTGAAGTTTCCATTTTTCTGTCTCGAGTCGCTGTAACTCGCTCTTCATCTCCATTGTGAAGTGAACTCTGCGGACGGAATCGCACCGGGTACACTAGTATCCTCGCAAAAGAAACACTAATTTACACCTACAGTGATTAGCACATTTAGCTTGTAATTGAAGCGATATTGAAAGGCTTCTTCCAGGTGATCAATTCTTGCAAGTTCAATTCAGCAAATTGTGTGCGATCCGTCCTTTTGTTCAGCACAAACAAGTCAAAATGTATTATGATTGTTAGTTTTATTGGGCTATTATTTTACTCGCAACCTAAAAGTGTGAAAGTTAAAAATATTCTGAATCTTGTGCTGATTCATTAGTCTTTATCACTTTGCAGTACAATGAACAGTTGAAATAAAACTCGTTTCCGATTTTCAACCGACTGCACTTTGATTACTTTTATTCCCAAATTTTGCCACCTGCTGTCATGTCATACTGTGTTTCTTTATATTTGTTCACAAACCTTAAATTAAGTGGGGCCTCCTTTACCCAAGGAGACCCAAGTCAAAGTCTGGAGGGTTTTAGGGTCTCATACCCATGTTTCCATGGCAATGGAACTATTTTGCGACAAATAAAAAATCCACCATTTATTGCACAGAACTATGCATGTCCACTGTGCACAGCAATTTTCAGCTTATATTGACTTAACATCCTTGTTCTGCCACCTTGTAACAAAAATTTCTTTGCAAATATTCATCAGTTTGTCCTGAAAATCACTGTTCAGAGTTGACATGCATTGTTCAGTGCAATGAATTATGGATTTTGCATTTGATCAAAGTCTGAAGGGCTTAAGGGTCTCATACCCATGTTCCATGGCAACAGAACTAATTTGCGACAAATACAAAAATCCATAATTCATTGCACAGACAAAAACAATAAAGAAACTCCATAGTACCACATGTAACAAGACTTCTGTGCAAATATTTATCAATTTGTCCTGAAAATCACTGTGCACAGTTGACATGTTTAGTTCTGTACATTGAAGTAGCCAGACAACTAAACAATGTTAAATCATTGCAAATGACACTCGGAGAGGGAGAGGGGGAGGGAGGTAGGTCACCACTTATCAGACCAGTAAAACCAGTGCTCAATCTAGCAGCATAAACCACTGGCGACCTAAGTGTTCGGGGTGATTCCACTGACAGTTCGCGGGTGCAACTTAATAGTGGTTATAAGTGAATGCATGGGAATTTCACTCAATCGGACAACAAAAATATTTACAAATAAATTGAAACTTGAACACACTGACTTGGTTTATCTGTGTCCTGTAT
The DNA here is from genome assembly GCA_964036295.1 of Plumapathes pennacea. Taxonomy (NCBI): domain Eukaryota; kingdom Metazoa; phylum Cnidaria; class Anthozoa; order Antipatharia; family Myriopathidae; genus Plumapathes; species Plumapathes pennacea. The sequence continues at coordinate 1,846,432 of OZ038466.1, forward strand.
AACTGGGTGGATTCTGGGGCCATTTGAGCCAGATATGTCCTGGTCATTTAAATGGCCCCAGAATCCACCCAGACAGAAGACACAGACAAACCAGGTCAGTGTGTTCAAGTTTCAATTTATTAGTAAATATTCTTGTTGCCCAATCGAGTGAAATCCCCATACATTCACTTATAACCACCATTAAGTTGTGCCCACGAACTATCAGCAGAATCACCCCCAACGCTTGGGTCACCTGTGCATAAACTATGGGAATGCCTTCTGCAAACTTGGGATTGCATGCTAACAGACAAATATGTTCACACTTACAAGCCCTGTACTTGCCGTTATTTGCGCTGTATATGCAATATAGATTATCAGTATGGCTGGAACAAAGACTGTTTAAGAACCTTTGCCTTCCATGCCATCCTTGGTCTATACAGCAAATCAAAGATAGAATTGCAAACCCAGGGGTAGAGTATGCGTTCCACAATCTTCATTATTTCTGCTCTGCAGTATGGGCCGTCCTTTAGGAGGTCAAAAAACGTCTGCAGATGTTCTCTGGAAACAGCTTGTGGTATGTCTCTTTTCAGGATGAGAGCACTCTCCAACAGTTGAAATAACTTTCTGTACATCAACTCTAACTCTGTAAATACAATTACAAGCATCACCAAGTCTCTTGTGTGTAGTAGCTTCAACTCTCTGGCATGAAGCTCATACTCAATGGCCTGGAATACTTGTTTGTTTAGTGGCTTCCTTTTGGAGTAAGCCCAGACAATTGTGCCCAACATCGATGACTCAAAGTCACTCATATTGCGAGTCAGGAGCTCAGAACCAATAGCATCAAAGAGATCACCCACATTGGGTGCACCTTGGAAGAACCATATAAACCGACAGAGACACTTGGAAGAAAAGCTAGTGACACTTCTTGAGATTATTTCATCGCCGACTGATTTAAAAAGTTGTTCTGACTCATAGTTCACCGTCCCAAGTGCCCAGCACATTTCAGAGAGATCTTCATGTGAAAAGCCTTCCAGTCCATGCTTAAGAGCTTCCCTTCCAAGCTTCTCAAAGTAACCTGGTTTTGTGATGTTCAGCTGCACCAAGGCTGCAATAACCCTGCATAAGCTGTGTTCATCGCATTCACTCACTCCATGTAACACGCTCCCCACTAAACTCTCGAGTGCTTGAGCGTGTTTACGATATTTGTTCAATTCTCCCTCCACCGCGACTTTGGCGATTTTTTCAAGAATAAGCACCTTATGCCTCTGCGTTAATTCCTCCTTGTATCTCTTGGATTCGTACATGGCCAAGAGTCTGTTCACAAATCGCTCCTTTGCAATTCGTTTCTCCAAATCGAAATCTTCGACAGCCCTGGGGGCCAAGCCAGCAAGCTTCTTAGCACGAAGACTTCGCAGCAACTGCATATTCCTCGTCTTCGATTTCTCTTTCTTGACGGCCATCTTGACAATCTTTTGACCATTATCTCGGGCAGAAGCGTGGAAACTCACGGAGAATAGAGTGAGAACTCGATCTTGTGCATAGCGAAACGGAGGCATCAAGCGAAAGCCACATGTCGGTCTTAGGGATTTAACAGTGCTGACCCACCCACCAGAATACTTTAGAAGTGCTACAGGCATTCTCAATTCATGGCTTCAGCAATCATCTTTACTGCAAGCCGCCATGATTGCTTGCCATTCTGTACCAGACCCTCACGATAGATATGACGTGCACAACCCCCATCCGCCCCACCTTCCCCACCGTGCCAGCAAGACTTCAGTGATTTTTAAGGTCGGCGTCTCACGAAAGTGAGAAGCACGACCTTGTTGTGGCCACGACACCGTCAGTCCGTCAGTCAGTCCGTCAGTCAGTCCGTCAGTCAGTCCGTCATCTGTGTCAACAATAGGCTTCCAAATTAGGAAGTTTATTCCAAATTTGGGCACGATCACGCATGATAAAATACATTTCAAGAGATCGATTAACTTTAAAGGCACGGAATTATACGACCTTTTAATCACGGCTTTTGGTGAAAGTATGAATGCGGAAGATGCTCCAAAGGTTTATACTTGCTCTTGGCCGATACCTCGAGTGTTTCAAGCATCGCCCGATTTTCCTGATAAACTCTGTGTGAAAACAACATTTCATACTGGCGTAACGGTACGGACTTTATATCGATCGTGTAGTTATTATTTTGTGTGAATGTTTCAGTCGGTTGACCGTACACAGGAACCCGGCGTTCATCTCTATCGACACTCATTGTGCAGTGGACGCGCGCGATTTAGTTGTTTACATTCCTCAGTTTAAATTTGCCTGGATAACTTACCGCAAGACTTGAAGTATATTGTGTATGCCGAAGCCCTTGAACGAAAGGTTACTTTGGTGTTCTTCGTTGATAATGAGTTACAATATTATTAAGAGTTCGCTCGAACGAACTATGCAAGAAAACAACACATTCTTGTACGTATGTACGTATTCAGTCATCCGGTTAATATTTATCTGTTTCATCGGATTACCAAGACCGTAAATATGTGAACCTTCTATGACAGGTCATTCATGTGACTATAATAAACTTCACTCAAAAAGCATTTTGTATTCGTCGTCATTTGAAACCCGAGTTAAAGATTACCGCGTGAATATGTATACCGCTTGGAAGGAAGTTACGCCGCTCAAAATGATTTAAACACCGGTAAAGCGGGCAAGGTTTGTGCACTTTAGAATAATAATATCCTGTCAATGTTCGCTTTGAGTTGAGGGGATTAGGCCACTTTGAGGTTTACGAGAAGTTATTTGACTCTCTGAGCTGAGCCGATTGCCTCATTAAATATGCATGTTACGCTTGATTGAGTGCAAGCGTGTTGCCCTCACAGTGGTAAAGCGTGTGTCTTACTTTGCAAAATTTTCCATTCGAATCTCTAAACATACACAGCTGCTGCACAAACGTGTGCAAAGTTTCAAATCGCTAGCCCTACTGACAGCAACCAGATAGCTCCATACTGAACTCCCTTATTTAGCATCAGTTCTAAATCAAAGGAACCATTAACACCAAATAGGAGGGTTTAGTGTTGAGCAATTTGAACTTCAATAGCCCACATCTCAGCTGTTCAATGCGCTAAAGAGCTAATTTTTTGTGTGACCGTTTTTAGACAGGGCATTCCACAGAATTGTCTAAAATCCATATTCCAATATTTTTTGTGACATCACTTTACCACTATATTCACTCAAGGCAATCCCTACTTTAGAGCAGTTAAGACACAAGCCTGTTGTACGGACTAGACCACAACCAAAGTCTGCCAATCAAAAAGATAGCCGACCTTACAGCGGCATCGCTGCTTTGATTGTGTTTTATATTTGTTTTATTTGCTATTTCACAAAGACAAAATGCATTTGTTTGTGGAACCAATATTTGAAAAACACGATCTTTTAATATTATTATTATTTTTTTACACTATATTTTTCACTTCTCTAACCTATCAGCCCGGGTTAAACGTCGATCTTAGCAGGCGTCGAACTAAATTACACTTCGGATCGACCGAATTTATTAAAGTTCGACTTTTAAGTCAAACGTCGATCTTAATTCAGTCAACAGAGAATTGCAAAATATTAAAATATAATAAAATAGAAATTAAAAGTTATTATTTGTGAATTTCAGTTCGACGCATGCTAAGATCGACGTTTGACCCGGGCCTATTGCGTACTCAGTGCGACAAATAAATTAAAATAACATAAAATAATATTTTCTTTCACTATATTTACCGTATTATACTCTATTTTCGCCGATCGTAATCCCTGCGACTCTCGAATTTTTGTTAAAATTATTATGGGAGTCAGCTTGTTTAAAAACAAGTTGCACGCTGAAGCAGTTGATCCAGGTAAAAATGTTCTTCACGGCACTTACACTGTGATTTATGAATGACAGGGAAAACTATTGTGCTGGCAAGAACGGCCGGTCGTGGTAGCCAGTGGCAAACTTCACATAACAACCCATGCATGCCTTCTAATACTCTTGCTTATTGAGACGCCATCTAACGTATCTGACTCCACAGCACTTCCGGGGGTGGCTCAGGGCAATCGACTTCTCGTAGTTTTTCAAAATGAGTTACTGAGTTGTAGATGACGTCTAAACAAGAAATAAAGCAAAGAGAAGAAGACTGAACCAACTATTGTCCCTGCATACATGTAAGGTGGTCTTTGGCATCAATTTGCAGTTCCAATCTGGCTTCACCGTTCCCCTTCTTGTCCAAATTACTTCGGTCCTATAGGGCATAAGTTAGTCGCCCCATTTCAGCCTGCGGGCTTCAAATGAAAGGCCATCCTGACTGAACGAAAGCCGAATGTGTCCGATATGCGTTTCTTTTTGCTTTTATTTTAATTTCATATATTATTCCTTTTTTTTTTTTTTTTTTTTTTTTAATATAAGGAAGGGTGGGCTGAGCCCGTATTGGTTATAACTTTCGCGTTGATAGTTCTTTCTTTCTTTTTTTTTTTTAACTTTCAAGCGAAATCCATTCTACCTGAGGTTTCTCAGAATGCCTGCAAATACCATTTTTCATAGCTTTTCAAGTCTTCCGGCCAGGCAACAAGCACAGAAGGGACATAATTTTGCTGGAACTCTTGAAAAGTGTTCTGGCCCAATTGGGTGGAAAGCCAAGGTAAGGGTTTTTCCCACGGCTAAGCATCAATGACCCCCTCCTCCCTATTTTGAATTTGACAGCTGACCTGTTTATGTAATATAAAGAAAGAACATGTTAACTAAATAATGTAATGCAAACAAAGAACCGAGTTCTGGGTCCCTGGTGATTTGGGCATGTTTCTCAGATTTGTATGACAACTGTCCAGAATTCTATGCGAACAATAAGCTGTATAATACTTCTATATGTAAATAAAAAATAATTAAAACAGTCTTATCGCATGACCATGAAAACACTCCATGACAAGCGTTTGATCGGATCATGAGTGGGCTGTGGTGATCGCTGAACATTTCACAGCCACATGCCGGTTTGAAATCGTTCGAGGTCATGATACAATTTAAATAATCCAATTTTTAAAAATGATCCATTGACTCAAAAGCGCGGTTTTTTCCTCGACACCGTCTTATACAGCAAAGGCCGGCACAATGATATACATATTTGTGTTTCAAACGTTACGCTGTATAACGCGCAACCAAACGTGACAGGAAGTGCGACATCGCGGGCTAACTCATAGTTGTAAATAACGGAACAATTTTCGACTAAGTCTTTATTAACTTCTGCGATCTAAAATAACGTGAAAACGGTCGGGCAAACTGAGATACAGTACCTTGAAGTGTGATAATTATGACAGATTTATGAACTTAAAAATATCGAGGGGAAACCACAGCTCAGACGGGGAAAAATACGAAACGGCAACATGCACTTATCAACCCACAAAAATGCGATCGGTAACTCGTCAATGTACATTTTCGGGACATTTTGTACATAGTACAAAACACCGCTGAGCATTAAATTACCATGCACGACACTTTCCGTACGTCGCCGCATATGTTTTGGTGACTTGTAACTCATTGTCTGAGCTTACCTTCGCAGCGGCTCTTGTGTGAATATTCTCTTTAGATGGCTTAATTCGTCCGTAGTACCGTTGACACCAGAAATCCTACCCTCGTCGCCGCCGAAGAACTTCAACGTTGCTCTGAGATTTGCAACGGCCACAGTGTACTTTCCCCTCCACATACAGTCATGCACATGTTCCATACACTGGACTAAAGAGTTCATTTTGTTAAAATCCATGTTGTGTTCTGGTAGTGGCAGGTCGCCCTTTAGAAGGCACTCTAAGTAAGGCTCCACAACCGTCCAGAATTTATTCACCTCATACATGGTCCAGATTGGATCGTTAAATCGCTTCAGACAATCAGATATGGACATTATATCTTCACTGCACCGCAGTGTATCTCTTCAAGGTGCATGTGGATGGACCTTCTTCAATCTTGTGCAGCTCAAAGTCGCCTCGCAAAGATCTGGGGTTCGGCTGATCCGCGTCTACTTGTGTTGATCGGCCGAACTCCCAACGGCGCATGGTATCTGAATAAATAGGATCACACCAAAACAGGATGTTACGTAACCACGCGATTTACCGGAAGTGCGTGGTTGGGCAGCCGAAACGGGCCTAGTCAGAAGTGGATGAGGGAGAACACGATTCATGTCTCTAAACTGTGTGAAGTAATTGTGGCCTGGTTAGGGAACTTTTTCTGAAAGATTATTGACAAGAAAAATAAATTTCGTCAAGTTGTGTGCACAAACGCCCCGAACTACTCCACTTACCGCGGCTTCGTGAGTGAAGCAGTTGGGTAATGATATTGTGCTAAACAATTCAATATCGGGTAATGATTCATAAGCAAAGGGTAAATTTGACAAAATACGATTCTGACATTTGGATCTATCCCCTTGGTAATGAAAAATTGTCAAACACTGTGTTTACTTTTGAACGGGAGTACGACAAAACGTTAGTTATTAAAAAAAACTTACACTTGATCGGTTAGGGCTGTCATGAGGCAATCGGAACACACTTAGCCCGCGCCTCCCAACATGACGGTGCTGTATTGGCAGGCTAAGAAAAAGAATACTCGAAGCTTATCGCTAAAGCAACCATTTATTCAGAACAACCTGAATAAACCTTTTTCACTCACAAACCAACAATTCTTGCAACCAGTACAATTACTGTTGGCAAAATCCAAGTTATTCGGGCGAGACACGAAATAGAAAATGTTGCTGCCGGCAATCAATGATGATTTTAGTAAGCAGCCCCTCCCTTGGGGTCTATAACTGAGAATACTCGAGATTTATAGAGTAAAACAACACTAACAAATGGGAACAAACACAGTAAAACTTTGCTCGTTGCATGAATTCTTTCAACCACTCAGTAACACGTAGTGACTTACAGCTGAGCAAAACAGTGAGCCAAGACTGCAATTTCGAGCGTGACATCATAAAGAATTTTTTCTGCCGATCAAACATTTCGCTCCTTCCTGTTCACAAAACAAATGACGTCGCACAGCAAATATTACCCCTAAATTTAAGCCAGTACAGCCGATTTCAAGTGCAGCCGACTGAAGAGACCTTTGCGAATAAACATAAGATGGCGGAAACTGTCTAAACAAGACCTTGCAGTAATTCTCTTCACTTTAATTAGTAAAACAATGACACATAGAGTCCATTTTTGTATACCATTGTGAAACTGAAAATGGTTGAAGCAAATCCGGCAACCTTTTGATAATATGGACAAACACTAGTTTTAGTAGCAACATAAAGAACCTAGAAACAACGGGAGTACATTCATGGCGCAACATAATTTTGTGCATTGACAATTCTGAGCTTCGAGGAACAGCAGTGGACTCTGTTCTTTGCCTTTATAGCCGAAATGGAACCAAAACCTTTCACAGCGTTTCTTTTCCATCTTTTTTCATAGTATCTGACTAAACTTTGTTGGAACACTGACCAGCATCTGACGACCGGATGTACAGAATGTGAAACACTGGTTTCATTGGACGACCGTAGATTACTTACGCGCGAAACAACTTGATAGTCAACATATTTTTGTTGTGACGAGCTTATGCACCGGGGAGTACGGGCAAGGGGTGGGGATTTGACTTTTTGCATATCAAACTCTTCCCATACAAATGGGAACATTTGTTGTTTTCTAGTCCCAATCTCACGCGGCCGAAAGCGGCTACGATAGATTTCAAAATGGCGGATAGATTCAAGAAGACTGAATAACCGAATTGGTTTGTTTAGAAGACAAAATCGGATAAAAATATCAGAAAACCTTGTGAGATTGAAGTAATTTATGTCGACAAGGTTCGCCAGCAGTTGGAGTTCCACTATAAAGACTGAACTTCGAAATTCGATGATTGGTGGCGGTTCGATGTGGAGGCTCTTCGGTGTTTCCCGTTCCAGCGCGTGCAAAAATGTTTGTCCTGAGCAGTGAGCCGTTTAATGATCAAGCAATATGATTCTTTGGTCAGACTTCCCGTGAAACTAAAATAAAACTGTGGCCTACGACGCCATATAGATTCAAACATGACATGCATGCATGGCTGTTATCTGCATTTATATACTGATCATGTTTCCAAGGAATTTTACAAGGAGTTTATATTTAAAGAATGCTTTTCACGCTGGCTCGCAAACTGTCCACACAAATGTGAGACACCTGATTTATTCTACCTATTTTCCCCTCCTTCCAATGTTTTAACTTGAATAACAATAAATTGCAAGCTGTTTGAAAACAGAAATGTAGCACATCCTCCAATGTTTCACATTGCACATGGCTTCCATGTGCCATCCTATTCTATAATGTGGCCAGAGATTAAATGCTTTGCACATAAAAAAGTGGAAACTATTTACATATATACAGTTTACCCATTTGTCAGCTGCTTCAAGAAACTAAATTTCCTGTTTACAAAAACCTGTTAGAAGACAATTAACTTCATTATGATTTATAGGTCTAAAGTGTGTTTTTAAACTGTTTATCTCAGCCAACAGTATTTTGAGAATAAATTGATGTTTACAAAGTCATTTCCTTTTAAAGTAGTGTTACCTGAAATCTGCACTCTGAGATTTTAACTGTTGGCTAAAACATCAGTATTTTAACTTTAAGTTTTTTTATATCACCTGCACCATAATTAAAACTATATTAACTAAGATAGAATTTTTTTAGTATGTACAATTTATTAGTATAGCACTGCACCTGCACTTCAATCTTTTAGTATTAGTGTATTCACTAGTTGGAAGTATACTGTACATTCTAAGCTTAAGTTAGAAGTGTACACAGTTGTTGATATACAGAGCTATATCAATTTTTGACTGGAATATATGACAAGAAATACACTAAAATGTCGGTTGTGATTGTTCGAGTGACAATTTTTCTGAAGACTACTCTTACCCAGACAACCACAATCTACATGCTGTTCAAACTCTGGTTCAAACCATGCAAATACACTCAATCTTCTGATTTGTGATATATGCCTCATTCTAAAAATATTCCCATCGAGACAGCTTTATATGTGTTCTTTTAGAGCCCTTTTCACACAAAATACAAAGAGGAACGATTTTTCTATTTTTTAATGAACCAGCCATTTTCATATTTCATGTGCTTTACAAAACTATACATCTGAGAAATTAAAGCTATAATGGTTCCCCACGAAATATGCCGGCGAGAGCATTTTCGGCGTATAATACCGTATTAGAAAGTTACTGTTATCGTTCGAGACTCTCCGAATCACAAAACAGGAATACGAAATTCATTTACTTGCTTATTTTGTAGCCAAGTGACCAAAGTTGTGCTCCAAAGGGGCCTTCCGAACCTTGATAAATCCTCTTCAGCTGCACCGTACACGACGCTGGCCGCTATCTCAACATCGAGCACATTTGGAGATTTGAATGTCGTTTTCCAGCACCTAAATTTTACCGAATGTGCAAGTTTTATATACCAAAATGCGGGGAATTTAACCGTATTTCGCAATGGTTGTGACTAAACTGGATACTCCAAAATCAGGTTTCCGAGAGGAAACTGGGACCGAATCAAAAATTAAATTTTCGTCAGCTCGGACCGTGTTCCGAAAACAGTACGACAGTGACGTTGATGTTTTGAAAGTTCTTGGCGTGCATTAGCAAGTCCGTTCGGCTGGCCGCGTCGCGCCGCCTGTGTTCCTTTTACGCGGACGTGGAGGTCAACTCCAAATAAACCTGAAGCGGCTCAAGACATGGGTCGAAACTGTAACCAGTCAACAGATATACACAAGAAGCATTGTAGTCGTGAACGTGAAAAGGACAATATTACTGTTTATTTGTAAAATTTCGGGTCAGCCGGCCATTTGCTCGAGAACACAGTGGTTTTGGATGAAAATAACTTATCTATATAAGCATCCTAATACAGTAAATACGGATAAATTTAGGATACGTTGGAAATCTGATCCGTCTATAACTGTTGGCTTCTATGGGCTTCATTTTTGTTCCTATTTACTTATCATCCCTGTGGTGATTTTTGACATTTCGCACCTTCGAATGCTTAAATCTTAAATGCTTAAATGTCTTATCATAGCATGTCTTATCGTGAATGCGTTCGTCTTCTGGAGTTAAGACTGATCAAGAAACACAGGATCGTACACAAGCCGTTTCAATCGCTCTCCGGAACAGTTCACGCGGTGGGATTTTTTTATCTTCGGTGTCAATATTCATCTGTGCCAGATCAGCCATAACAAGCCTTTCTTCTTTAGTATTTTCTCCCCGAGCTAATTTTTTCCTTCTAAAACCTTTCCAGTGCCGAATTTTATTCGACTGTCTTCCGGTGTTAGATGCTTCAGACGAACCGAGGTCGTTTTTTTGTCCACAATGTTCGTAAACGGCTCCGGACGACTTCGCCGATAACTCGTTGTTTTGGTCCCAGTCTTCACTCGGAAACCTGAGTTTAGTCACGACCATTTCGCAATCCGTTGGTGCATCTGAGATACACGCTTGCGCAGAAGAACTAGAACCCAATGTTTGCGGCCAGTTGTCTCAAAACGCCAAAATGCCTTGTTAATTTCGTCCAACTGATCGAAAACAACCTAAAAAAACCCGCACCTAAAATGTTGTTATAAGGGCCAAAAAATATATACTTGGAAAGCATGAAGATTACATTTTTCAAATCCAGAGGTGCATCGATGGATTTTTAAACGAGAAACGAGCGCGAGAAGAAAAAGTGCGAAAAACGCGATGATTCTGAGTGAGCCATTGTTATGGGCGTGGCAGTAGATACGTCATAAGACCTTTTGTTAAGAGTGAGTTTCATATGGAAAATTTCTGATCAAATTCCCTATCCCCAATTCACAGTTTATCAGTAAGTCCGCTAACTGAGCTCTGAATTTAAACGTGTTAATGCCTACCCAAACTTGGATAGAGATAGAGTAGTAAAGAGTCGATCAAACTAGGAAATGAAATATTGCCTTGCATCCTGCGCGCATCAGTTTAGGCGTGTCAGTGTCATGTTGTTTTCCACACGCGTCACTTTCACAGATTTGGTTTAGACTGCCTGGGCTGGTGTATTGGTCACGTGAGAATTTTCTTCGTAAACCAATCACAAGAGACTAAGTTGTGCTCTGTTAGACGACCGTTTGTATTTTACTTCCCAGAACAGCAAAGCAAAAATCGGAAACGTATTTGTAAAGCTACCATAGCCGTCAACCGAAAATCTCCTACGGAAATGTGTCTGAACGTGACCACACTAGGTTCTAGAATTGGAAGTACGCCAGGTGAAAACAAAAATACTCAAGACTTATGCTCACCAGCGTACTCAGCGGCAGGCAGTGTATATTAACGATAAAACGATAGTATAGTGAGCAACGTTACTCCGGCGTTTCAAGCTCAAAAACAAAAAAACGTATTTTTTTACATTAATTCTGTTTTAGGTTGTTCACTAATAAAAAAAAAACGTCTATCGATGCAAGCGGCCAATTTGATGACGTCTGACTATGACTTGCAAAAAATGACTTTAGCGTGCTAATATTAATTAAAGGCACACCAGTGGCTAACTGATTAAAACATGTAACTGACCAATCCCGGGTAATTTTTTTGTTCTTCTTCTTCTTATTATTTATTATTTTTTTCAGTTTAATTCAGTTCAAATTGAGAGCATTAGTTGTTGTGAATTTGCCAGTCGACTGTAAGGACTCATCATTTGCCTTCTGGTCAGGTAAGAGCATCCTCTGACAGAAAACGCACTACTTTTACTCATGAAACAATTCAAAACAGTATTTACATCAACGACTGCAATGGATATAACGGTGTGATTGCACGGTGCCCCCGACTAAGGACTATAACGCTCAAAACCTCACCTAAAGCGACAGTTAGTGGATTCTAAACCATTTTAGCTCCTTTTTCAATTGTTTACGCAAGCTAATAAACCAGTTGATATGGTTCCTGATGTTAGTAACTCAGCTTCACGCAAGGATTAGACCAAGAAAAACGACAATTGGTGGTTTTAAGCAATTCAGTTCCTTTCTCGGTTGTTTATCCGTGTCAGCGACAAAAAGGAGCACCACAAGAGACGCCAGAAATTCTGAAAAGGGCTCTATTGAGTCGGCCGTTTGTATTTTACTTGCCGGAACGGCAAAGGACAAATCATGTTCAGTACTACCTTGTCAACCCAGGAAATCTACCGAAAAACGTCTGAACGTGACCACACTAGGATCTAGAATTGAAAGCACGGCAGGTAACAAAATTAATATTCAGACTCTTGTTCAGTGACTTTCAGGTCATGTCGATGAAATTACCATCGTTGGGCGGTAGGGGTTGAATAACATACTCTCCCCCTCGAAAAAAATTGCCAAAGTTCGAATTTTCAATTTTCGTATCTGGGAAAATCAAAAATTGATCTCCTGTTCGGATGACGTGGTGTATGTGTCCGTTTTCCGTCCTTTGGAATGGAAAATGAAAACTGGTCGGTAAATTTCTAATTTTGAACAAAAAGAAGAAATCGGAAACCAAGCTTAAGTTATGATTGTTCAAAATATAGATGGGTGCAAAGTCCAAAACGAGTTTCTAAATTTCGCTTTATATTCAGTTTTCGATTTCGCTATTTGTACAAAAATTGAATGTACGAAACACCCATCCACACCTTGCTTAGATACAAAACATTATTGGTTTGTGTTGGATATACTGTTGTTAACTCATTTGCGGTTGTCTGCCGTTTTTCAAATGCGATAGGCAAGAACAAATCAGTAAAAACCCCTGCTAGTAACGGTTTAAAATCCACAGTAAACCGGGATGGCTAAGATGTTACAGCGCCAATGGTATAAACCCAATTAGACAAATACACAAAAAGTAGAACGTTTGACTGAGCGGTAACACATTCGCGATATTTACCAAGCACCAGTATGGTATGGTTTAACAGTTAAGGAAATACCAGGCCAAAAGATAAAAATACTAAAAACGATCTTGCTATAGATACTTGGTTGAGTTTGATACAACGCATCCCTCACAACCAGAAGATTTTACGCCGCGGCCAAGACAAGTTTCCAATTTTCGCTTCCGCATAAACGACAATATATGAAAACTTCAGTTTATCATATTCACTTTTCGATTTTGTTATTTGTACGAAAATTGAATGGATAAAATTGATGACCCACAGACTGCGTGTGGGCAACGACAACGGACAATATTAACTGGAGGCACACAAGTAAAAATACTGTTAATTACTTAAAACATGTCACTGGTTTAACGGTGTAAAGTGTAAACGTGCCGGGACGGATTGTTTCAATTTAGCGTCTATCCATCATCTTGGTGAACTGACAAAATTTGGCTCCACGGGAGTACGACAAAACGTTGGTTTATATCACCAATACTCAGTTATTTAAAAAAAATTCTTACACTTGATCGGTGTTATGAGGCAATCGGAACACACTTAGCCCGCGCCTCCCAACGTGACGGTGCTGTATTGGCAGGCTAAGAAAAAGAATACTCGAGATTTATCGCTAAAGCAACCATTTATTCAGAACAATCTGAATAAACCTTTTTCACTCACAAACCAACAATTCTTGCAACCAGTACGATTACTGCTGACAAAATCCAAGTTATTCGGGCGAGACACGAAATAGAAAATGTTTCTACTGGCGGTCAAAGGGGGGCCGGATGATTAAGCAGCCCCCCTCCCATTGGAATCTAGAACTGAGAACTCGCTCGAGATTTATCAAGTGAAAAAACAGCAAATAGGAACAAAAACAGTAAAACTTTGCTCATTACATAAATTCTTCCAACCACTAAGTAACACGTAGTGACTTACAGCCGAGCAAAACAGTGAGCCAAGACTGCAATTTCGGGCGTGACATCAATATAGAGAATGTTTATAGTGCCGACAAACATTTCGCCCCGGGAATTCCTGTTCACAAAACAATGTCGCACAGCAAATATTTCACCTGAAATTAAGCCTATAGCCGATTTCAACTAAAGCCGACTGAAGAGACCTTTGCGAAAAAACAAAAGTTGCAGGAACAGTCCAAGACAAAACCTTGCAGTAATTCTCGTCACTTTGATCAATATGACAATGACATATAGAGTGCATTATACCATTGTGAAACTGAAATCTGGCAACCTTTTGATGATATATGGACAAACACTAGTTTTAGTAGCAACATCAAGAACCTAGAAACAACGGGAGTACATTCATGGCGCAACATAATTTTGACAACTCTGAGCTTCGAGGAACAGCAGTGGACTCTGTTTTTTGCCTTTATAGCCGAAATGGAAACAAAAACTTTCATAGCGTTTCTTTTCCAGCTTTCATAGTATCCGACTAAACTTTGTTGGAACAAAACCAGCATTTGACGGCCGGATGTACAGTATGTGAAACACTGGTTTCATTGGACGACCGTAGATTGATTACGCGCGAAACAACTTGATAACGCATTTTCGAGTGTGACGAGCTTATGCACCTATCAATGTTAAGCCCGAGGGAGGGGGGTACAGACAAGGGGTGGGGATTTGACTTTTTGAGAAACTTTCTGATCAAATTCCCTACCCCAAATTCACAGTTTATCAGTAAGTCCGCTAACAGAGCTCTACACTGAAACGTGTTACTGCCTGCCCAAACTTGGATAGAGATAGAGTAGTGAAGAGTCGATCAAACTAGGAAATGAAATATTGCCTTGCATCCTGCGCGCATCAGTTTAGGCGTGTCAGTGTCATGTTGTTTTCCACACGCGTCACTTTAGACTGCCTGGGCTGGTGTATTGGTCACGTGAGAATTTTCTTCTTAAACCAAATCACAAGGGACTGAGTTGTGCTTCATTAGACGGCCGTTTGTATTTCACTTTCCGGAGCAGCAAAGCAAAAATCGGAAACGTATTTGTAAAGCTACCATAGCCGTCAACCGAAAGTCTCCCACGGAAATGCGTCTGAACGTGACCACACTAGGATCTAGAATTGGAAGCACGCCAGGTGAAAACAAAAATACTCAAGACTTGTGCTCAGTCAGCGTACTCAGCGACAGGCCTGTATAGTGAACAGCGTTACTCGGGCGTTTCGAGCTCAAAAAAAAAACCTATTTTCTTATATTAATTTCTGTTTCAGGTTTAACACTAATAACGAAAAACATCTATGGAAATGGCGAAAGCCACGCAAACGGCTAATAGTTGAATTCATTGTGCTTCACTGGTGTCTGAACGTGACTTGCAAAAAATGACTTTAGCATGCCACTGTAGGAGGCATCAGGTGGTTAACAATTAAAACATGTAAACCAATCCTGACTTTTTCTTTAAATGTTTTTTTAGTTTAATTCAGTTGAAGTTGAGAGCATTAGTTGTTGTGAAGTCGCCAGCCGATTGTAAGGACTCGCTTGCCTTGTAGTCAGGTAAGAGCATCCTCTCACAGAAGGGTATGACTGCAAGTGCTTTGACGAAGGACTTTAACCCTCAAAACGTCACCTTAACCTTCCACGTCGACTTTTAGTTGATTCATCATCATATCTTTGTGTGACTCATACAATTCTATTACATTTGCCAAACGATGGTTTTGTGAAAAAGGTTTGCAAGTCAGCTTTACGCAAGGATTAGACCAAGAAAAGCGATAGTGTTTTCTGAAGCTCTACATTGAAACGTGTTACTGCCTGCCCAAACTTGGATAGAGATAGAGTAGTGAAGAGTCGATCAAACTAGGAAATGAAATATTGCCTTGCATCCTGCGCGCATCAGTTTAGGCGTGTCAGTGTCATATTGTTTTCCACACGCGTCACTTTCACAGATTTGGTTTAGACTGCCGGGGCTGGTGTATTGGTCAGTGAGAATCTTCTTCGTAAACCAATCACAAGAGACTGAGTTGTGCTCTGTTAGAAAACGACCGTTTGTATTTCACTTTCCGGAACAGCAAAGCAAAAAATCGGAAACGTATTTGTACGGCTACCATAGCCGTCAACCGAAAATCTCCTACGGAAATGTGTCTGAACGTGACCACACTAGGTTCTAGAATTGGAAGCACGCCTGCAGGTGAAAACAAAAATACTCAAGACTTGTGCTCACCAGCGTACTCAGCGGCAGGCCTCTACAGGTAGTGTATATTTACGATGAAATGATAGTACAGTGAGCAGCGTTACTCCGGCGTTTCAAGCTCAAAAAAACAAACGTATTTTCTTACATTAATTCTGTTTTGGGTTGTTCACTAATAAAAAAAAACGTCTATCGATGCAAGCGGCTAATTTGATGACGTCTGACTATGACTTGCAAAAAATGACTTTAGCGTGCTAATATTAATTGAAGGCAAACCAGTGGTTAACTGATTAAAACATGTAACTGACCAATCCCGGGTGATTTTTTTGTTTTTATTACTATTTTTTTTTTTTTTGTTTTTTTTTTTTCAGTTTAATTCAGTTCAAGGTGAGAGCATTAGTTGTTGTGAAGTTACCAGTCGACTGTAAGGACTCATCACTTGCCTTCTAGTCAGGTAAGAGCATCCTCTGACAGAAAACGCACTACTTTTACTCATGAAACAAAACAGTAATTACATCAACGACCTTTACCAAAAGGAACACTTTTGAAATATGCCACTTGGTTTTGAAACATGTTACAAAATAGTATTTACATCAAGACTACAATTATGGATATAACGGTGTGATTGCACGGTGCCCCCGACTAAAGACTATAACGCTCAAAACGTCACCTAAGCCTTCCACATCGACTTTTAGTTGATTCATCAAATCTTTGTGTGACTCATACAATTCTATTACATTTGCCAAACGATGGTTTTGTGAAAGAGGTTTGCAATTTAGCTTTACGCAAGGATTAGACCAAGAAAAGCGACAGTTAGTGGATTCTAAACCAATTTAGCTTCTTTCTCAATTGTTTACGCAAGCTAATAAACCAGTTGATATGGTTTCTGACGTTAGTAACTCAGCTTCACGCAAGGATTAGACCAAGAAAAACGACAATTGGTAATTTTAAGCAATTCAGTTCCATTCTCGGTTGTTTATCCGTGTACAGCGACGAAAAGGAGCACCACAAAAGACGCCAGAAATTCTGAAACGAGCTCTATTGAGTCGGCCAATTGTATTTACTTGCCGAAACAGCAAAGGGCAAATCATGTTCAGTAATACCTCGTCAACCCAAGAAATCTACCGAAAAGCGTCTGAACGTGACTACACTAGGATCTAGAATTGAAAGCACGGCAGGTAACAAAATTAATATTCAGACTCTTGTTCAGTGACTTTCAGGTCATATCGATGAAATTACCATCGTTAATTGGGCGGTAGGGGTTGAATCACATACTCTTCCCCTCGGAAAAATTTGCCAAAATTATAGTAAAACATCTCCAAATCACGCATGTTTTGAAAAAATGATTTTCTTTTACATCTGGTAAAATAATGAAATAAAGTCCTTTTTTTCTCTAGTTATATTCTATTTTAGTAAAATACATACTTTCCATTGAGAAATTTACCATAACTTTTTTCTTGCAATGGTAAGAAGTTTTCTCAATAGCTTGAATTTTACCAAAGGGAGCAGTTTTGAAATATGCCACTTAGTTTTGAAACATGTTACAAAACAGTATTAACAGTATTTACATCAAGACTACAATTATGGATATAACAGTGTGATTGCACGGTGCCCCCAACTAAGGACTATAACGCTCAAAACCTCACCTAAGCCTTCCACATCGACTTTTAGTTGATTCATCATATCTTTGTGTGACAGCGACGAAAAGGAGCACCACAAAAGACGCCAGAAATTCTGAAACGAGCTCTATTGAGTCCACCAATTCTATTTTACTTGCCGGAACGGCAAAGGACAAATCATGTTCAGTACTACCTCGTCAACCCAAGAAATTTCCTACAGAAATGCGTCTGAATGTGACTACACTAGGATCTAGAATTGAAAGCACGGCAGGTAACAAAATTAATATTCAGACTCTTGTTCAGTGACTTTCAGGTCATGTCGATGAAATTACCATCGTTGGGCGGTAGGGGTTGAATAACATACTCTCCCCCTCAGAAAAATTTGTCAAAGTTCGAACTTTCAATTTTCGTATCTGAGAAAATAAAAAATTGATCTCCTGTTCGGATGACGCGCGTATGTGTCCGTTTTCCGTCCTTTGTCAGCGGATGGAAAATGAAAACTGGTCGGTAAATTTCTAATTTTGAACAAAAAGAAGAAATCGGAAACCAAGCTTAAGTTATGATCGCTCAAAATATAGATGGGTGCAAAGTCCAAAACGAGTTTCTAATTTTCGCTTTATATTCAGTTTTCGATTTCGCTATTTGTACAAAAATTGAATGTACGAAGCACCCACCCACACCTTGCTTAGATACAAAATATTATTGGTTTGTGTTGGAAATACTGTTGTTAACTCATTTGCGGTTGTCTGCCGTTTCTCAAATGCGATAGGCAAGAACAAATTAGTAAAACCCCCTGCTAGTAACAGTTGAAAACCCACAATTGGTGGTTTTAAGTAATTAAGTTCCTGTTTCAATTGTTTATTTATGCACAGCGACGAAAAGGAGCTAATAAATGTTTTAGTTTCTTCACTATTAAAATATATCTTCAGTGGAAAGGGCAAAAGCCACGCGAGCGGTGACTTTCATTTCCACCCAGGAAAGTTCTACAGGCGTCTAAAAATTAGGTTGCGTTGCATCACCTTTTTCTTCCGAGTTTTTCCACGAGGCAAGAAGCTTTTTTCTAGAGATATATGTGATTTGTAATTTGTCGCTCTACTTCAAAGATGAAAACAGTTTACCCTAAAATGAATATATTTGCATTTTCAAATGTGGCAACTGAATTATAAAATTTCCAGTTTTAGGTCCCACTATAGATGCTACTATGTTTTACCAAGCCATGAAATTGCTGACCTTTGTGTTGATGTCGGCCATGTTGATGCACTCTGCAAGTTCCAGCTGCACAGGAGGACGATGCCGTCAAATGTCGGTGACTTACGGAGAGAAGAAAAAAAACCACGCTTTAGTGGGACACACCATCAAAACTGTTCCTTTCTGGACCGTTCACGATTGTTTCATGAAATGCGTTGATGATGACTGCAGATGCCTGGCAGTACAGATCAACATTCAAGAAAAGCGCTGTGAATTGCTGGATGAAGACAGGTTCACAGCTCCGAAAGACTTCAAGCCAACTCAGGGTGTTGACTACTACGACACGCACCTACAATATACACAGGTAAGCCGACTGAAAAATATTGATCCCGCTGTCCATCGCACATACTGTACATAAGAGCGAGGTTTCGCTGACTTTCATACCAAAAAGCAAAAGGAGGCATACTGACCGATGTCAAGGTCAGAATGTCCCTAAATTAATTTTGGCCCTGAAATTTTTCTCCTGATGTGACCTGTCCTTTGTCAATATGTTCCACAGGACCACGTGCCATGTAGTGACGTCACCTGTGCCAATCGCTGCTGTGCGTCCGCGCCTTGTCAGAACGGAGGCACGTGCACCGAGCTGTGTGACGACATCAAGCACAAGTTGAACTGCACGTGTATGCCAGGTTACACAGGCAAGATGTGTGAAAAGAAGGCGAGGTCCTGTAAAGATTTCCTGCTCAAACCGGGCACCGCGTCGGGTAAATACACGCTGTTTGATTCCAACGAGCAAACCTACCAAGTGTTTTGTGACTTTTCACTTGAGGAGAATCAGCTGGTGTGGACTGTGATCGAGTCGTTCGTCCTAAAAAACAAAGCCAGTTTCGCTCAAAAATCATTCTTAATGAACCAACCATTGAATGAACAGCAATTCACGTGGGACGAGTATCGTTTGTCGCTCAATCACATGACGGAACTTGCCGCCCGGTCTACCCAGTTTAGAGCAACTTGTAACTACAACACTGATGGCTTCAACTTGACCGACCACATCCGTGCAAAACTGAGTGAAATACCGCTTTTGACTTTCAACTCTGGTGATGCTTGCAAAACCTACGAGTACCTCAACATCCGGGGTATGTCGTGTGTAAAGTGCAACGGTCCATTTGTTCAGAATTCAATTTATCACGCTCATATCGACAGCTTTTATGATTACGGGTGTGATGTGGATCAGTGGGCAGGTGCAGTCTACAACGAGGACAACTTTGGATATTATGGCATAATCAACCCAAAGCACCGCTGCACCGCAAACCAAGACTCCACGACTCAGTGGTGGTTTGGAGAGTCAGCTGACTGATTTCATGTTTCTCATGCGCAGTTATTACGTAAAGAACTTTAAAATTCTGTTTTGGGGCTGATGCCGAGAAAGGTCTTGATAAAGGTTCGTGGATTCTCTTCTTTAAATTTTTGTTTCTGCGAAGAATAGTTACCACGGACACGTTATAATAAGACTAATTGGTATCCAGATTCGCAAAATAATGTTTCCGGAAATTAATCAAAATTGGTATACAAGGCCCAGTGGCCCTATCCAATTTCAAAATGTTTGTCATTCGTTAAACAATTTCCACGTGGACGCATTTGCAACACGCTGATTCAACAGTAACTATTATCGTATTAGTCAAATGTCACAAAGAAAATTCTACCTTAACTTGCCCGTGGTACTTTGTCTTTTCTCAACAGATGAGTATATAATTACAAAGACAAATACCCAGACCATCAATCTTTATTGAAACCTTACTGGAAAGTTTAGTGATTTATCCATTTACAATCAAGATTTCATTTAACTCTTCTGCTACTTTTTGTTTAACACTTCCTGAACTGAGCATCCGTGAGTTCATTTCATGATCTCCAAGTTAACAACCCACCTCTAACTCTACCTTTATCACTGGAGATTATTTTGGGTGCGGTGTTAACAGTGCGCATGTGCAGTCTACTACTGATCTACAGGATAGAAACTGCTAACTTGAGAAACTGAGGGACATCCATCAAAGTTTGACGAGGCAACAGAGCGATGTAAGTGAGTTTTTCAAGAGCTCTTTCGTTGTCAGTACATTGAGGTATTTTTAAGTACGCGCCATAAAAAGCAAGCATGGTGAATGCATTCAGTGTCAGTACAACTGTTTTTCTTTTCACCAGTCATCTGTAAAACATTGATTTAGTTTCTTCTGTGGTTGTTGCTACTGTAAATATACATGTATATTGTGTAAATATTTTACGAAACGGAAGGTTCGGCAAATGCAACCCTGACCAAACCTTGTGAAACAAGTTGCGATGGAAAATGTCTTTATTGAACAAGATGCGCTCAACTAAACCAAGAAAAGTTAATGGCATTCAAACTGTGAAGTAGCAACAGCCATTTGAGCAACTGGCTTATTCAGCATCAAGCAACCCAAAACATAAACTGTAGCAAACAGTATTGTTAAGCGGGAAATTCATACATTTTACCCGCGTGATTTTGTAGAACATGATAGCGCTAATGCTTACTGTGCAAAAACTATACAAAACCAACCGTATGATAACTTAATATAAGGCGCGTTCTGTTGGGACTATTCAGGAATGACAATAACGGAACACAGGGTACTAAATCAAAATCTTTTGAAGGTCTAAAAATCTAGTGTCCATGCAGGTCTACGGCTGAGCTTCGCACAATAAGGAACAAGTGTTGAATTTTGTAAATACGTCAATAATTTGATCATTTACCTTGCATGTATATTCATTCCAATATTGGTCTTGTATTTGCAGTAATTCCTGGCACAACATACTTAGTCAGTTGCCTGAATATTAATGTCTCGTCTGACTATGTAGTTCTATGTGTCAACATTTTTCTAACATCTCACTTCACTTCTTATTCAAAAGCAGAAGGGTAAAACTAAGGATTTGACAGAGCAACGTTTTCGTACTGAAAATCAACTGTTTTCGCAAAACCGGGTTTAGGAACAAAAATCAGCAAAACCTCGTTGACACTTGAAAAAGTTAAGGTGAATTGTTTTTAAATTTGTTGACTAATTATATTTACATGATGTTTATCAGTCAATCTGTAGTTTAAAAAAACTTGCTTTCTGGAGAGTCTCTCTCTGTTTGGTAGGCCTGCTTTTTTGTTTCTTCTTCATTTTAGTTCAGTCGGGTCAGACACAACTTTAAAGTTTGGTTTTTAATTTTAAGGAATCGTAAACTTGTTGTAAATAGTTTTTCACCTTAAGATAATCTCAAGCTGTAGTTTTAATTTACATTTTATATGTTAGTTTTTTGCTGATTTGTATAGATCTACAAAGAAGAATAAAGCAAGTTAAAATCCAAGTTGTCCTCGAATGAGTAACTCTTCTCAGTCCAAACCACTTAGTACTTGCAGTTATAGTTTATAACATTCAGTGGAAACAAAAATGAGTCACATGTAGGTGACAGGCGATACGTAAAAATACACATTCTAAGGTTTTACACTGTTGATAAGCACAACAATACGTTAAACAACCAACTAAAACCCCTAACCCTAAAAGCAATGAAGCACAAAATAAAAAATAAATAAGAAAAAAAGGAAAAAACAAAAACAAAAACAAAAACACACACACACACACACACACACACACACAAGAGGCATTCTGCAGCTGTTATACTGCTCTTGGTGGCATCGTAAAAAAGATAAACTGGTATTAGCGTTTCATCGTTTCTGGCAAAATGGCGAAGCTAAATAAAATGCAGTGGGATCCCTTCGGTGGTATGCACTCCCGTGGTAATCCATATTTCAGACTAGAGGCCATTGAGAATCGAAACAAAACATTTTACGAAGAGAGCCTGGAAACAAGGGTCTCGTCTTCTTGAAAATACCCAAAAGTCCGTCGGGATCAAGCGCAGTTTAATGGAACAATAAAAGGTAAAAGCAATCTTCTGAGTTTGTTGTTATACACAGTATAAAATACCATAGGGTCCTTTTAGTAATGTTTTATATTCAGTTTTCGATGTTGTTATTTGTACAAAATTTGAATAAATGAAACACTCACCCGTACCTTGCTTAGATACAAAATATTATTGGTTTGTGTTGGAAACTGTTCTTAACTCATTTGCGGTTGTCTGCCGTTTCTCAAATGCGGTAGGTAAGAAAAATGAGTAAAACCCCCGCTAGTAACCGTTTAAAACCCAAAATAAACCGGGATGGCTAAGATGTTAAAGCACCATTGGTATAAACCCAAAGACAATATACAAAAAGTAGAACGTTTGCCTGAGCGGTAACACATTCGCAATATATATCAAGCACGAGTATGGTATGGTTTAAAAATTGGGGAAATACCAGGCCATAAGATAAAAATACTATAAACCATCAAGAAAAATAAATTTCGTCAAGTTGTGTGCACAAACGCCCCGAACTACTCCACTTACCGCGGCTTCGTGAGTGAAGCAGTTGGGTAATGATATTGTGCTAAACAATTCAATATCGGGTAATGATTCATAAGCAAAGGGTAAATTTGACAAAATACGATTTTGACATTTGGATCTATCCCCTTGGTAATGAAAAATTGACAAACACTGTGTTTACTTTTGAACGGGAGTACGACAAAACGTTAGTTATTAAAAAAAAACTCTTACACTTGATCGGTTAGGGCTGTCATGAGGCAATCGGAACACACTTAGCCTGCGCCTCCCAACATGACGGTGCTGTATTGGCAGACTAAGAAAAAGGCACTCGAAGCTTATCGCTAAAGCAACCATTTATTCAGAACAACCTGAATAAACCTTTTTCACTCACAAACCAACAATTCTTGCAACCAGTACAATTACTGCTGACAAAATCCAAGTTATTCGGGCGAGACACGAAATAGAAAATGTTGCTGCCGGCAATCAATGATGATTTTAGTAAGCAGCCCCTCCCTTGGGGTCTATAACTGAGAATACTCGAGATTTATAGAGTAAAACAACACTAACAAATGGGAACAAACACAGTAAAACTTTGCTCGTTACATGAATTCTTTCAACCACTCAGTAACACGTAGTGACTTACAGCTGAGCAAAACAGTGAGCCAAGACTGCAATTTCGAGCGTGACATCATAGAGAATTTTTTCTGCCGATCAAAAATTTCGCTCCGGGAATTCCTGTTCACAAAACAAATGACGTCGCACAGCAAATATTACCCCTAAATTTAAGCCAGTACAGCCGATTTCAAGTGAAGCCGACTGAAGAGACCTTTGCGAATAAACATAAGATGGCGGAAACTGTCTAAACAAGACCTTGCAGTAATTCTCTTCACTTTAATTAGTATAACAATGACACATAGAGTCCATTTTTGTATACCATTGTGAAACTGAAAATGGCTGAAGCAAATCCGGCAACCTTTTGATAATATGGACAAACACTAGTTTTAGTAGCAACATAAAGAACCTAAAAACAACGGGAGTACATTCATGGCGCAACATAATTTTGTGCATTGACAATTCTGAGCTTCGAGGAACAGCAGTGGACTCTGTTCTTTGCCTTTATGGCCGAAATGGAACCAAAACCTTTCACAGCGTTTCTTTTCCATCTTTTTTCATAGTATCCGACTAAACTTTGTTGGAACAAAACCAGCAATGGTTTTGATTTTGGTACTGAGCTCTACATTGAAACGTGTTACTGCCTGCCCAAACTTGGATAGAGTTAGAGTAGTAAAGGGTCGATCAAACTAGGAAATGAAATATTGCATTGCATCCTGCGCGCATCAGTTTAGGCGTGTCAGGAGTGTCATGTTGTCTTCCACACGCGTCACTTTCACAGATTTGGTTTAGACTGCCTGGGTTGGTGTATTGATCAGTGAGAATCTTCTTCGTAAACCAATCACAAGAGACTGAGTTGTGCTCTGTTAAGGCCAATTCACACTGGACGCGTCGCGACACACTGTAACTGCATGCGACAACGCGACATAGCGTATGTCGCGCCGCGTCCGGTGTGAATCGGATTCAAGGAATGACCGGGATCTAATTTTGTCGCGTTGTCGCATGCAGTTACAGCGTGTCGCGACGCGTCCAGTGTGAATTGGCCTTAAGACGACCGTTTGTTTTTTACTTTCCGGAACAGCAAAGCAAAAATCGGAAACGTAGTTGTAAAGCTACCATAGCCTCTCCTACGGAAATGTGTCTGAACGTGACCACACTAGGATCTAGAATTGGAAGCACGCCAGGTGAAAACAAAAATACTCAAGACTTGTGCTCCGCCAGCGTACTCAGCGGCAGGCCTGTATAGTGAACAGCGTTACTCGGGCGTTTCGAGCTAAAAAAAAAATGCATTTTCTTATATTAATTTCTGTTTCAGGTTGATCACTAATAACGAAAAATGGCGAAAGCCACGCAAACGGCTAATTTGAATTCGTCTGAACGTGACTTGCGAACAATGACGTGCCACTGTAGGAGGCATCAAGTGGTTAACAATTAAAACATGTAAACCAATCCTGACTCTTTTTAAAAATTTTTTTTAGTTTAATTCAGTTGAAGTTGAGAGCATTAGTTGTTGTGAAGTCGCCAGTCGATTGTAAGGACTCGCTTGCCTTGTAGTCAGGTAAGAGCATCCTCTCACAGAAAACGCACTACTTTCACATCCCTGTTTTAGTTTGTTCAATTCAGAAACAAAACAGTATTTACATCAACGACTGCGATGGATATGAGGGTATGAGTGCAAGTGTTCTGACGAAGGACTTTAACCCTCAAAACCTTAACCTTAACCTTCCACGTCGACTTTTAGTTGATTCATCAAATATTTGTGTGACTCATACAATTCTATTACATTTGCCAAACGATGGTTTTGTGATAAAGGTTTGCAAGTCAGCTTAGGCAAGGATTAGACCAAGAAAAGCGACAGTTAGTGGTTTCTGAAGCAATTTAGTTCCTTTCTCAATTGTTTATCCATGCACAGCGACAAAAAGGCATTCTATTTGAACTCCGGCTATTGGAAGTTACAAAAGTCAGGGGCGTCGTGAACAAAAACCGTTGGTGTGAAAAGTTTTGAAATTCATATTCATGGCTCATACCTGCTGGTGGTTAATAATTAGTGCGTTTTTGGCCAGTCGTCAGTCTTGGCAAGTCGTTCTTGGCCAGTCGTTTGATGCAAAATAAAAAAGAAGCCACTTGTTCTTCGTATGTGCAGGTAAACTATGACATCAATCTTCCGCCGAAAACATCAGTAAACCCGCGATATCAGCGGAAAAACTGTTGATTATTTAGAAAAGGTAACTCGTTAAAGTGTAAACGTGCTGCAAGATGAATTGTTTTTTCATTCAATTCAGTTGAAGTTGAGAGCATAAATGAATGAAAAACAATTCACCCAGCACGTTTACACTTTAACGAGTGACTTGTTTTAAATATAATTAACAAGTTTTTCAGCTGTCTAACTCAGTTTCTTTTTATGTCAAATTCAACCAAATTTTGTCAGCTCACCACGATGATGGATGGTGAAGTCGCCAGTCGATTGTAAGGATTCACTTGCTTTCACGTCAGGTAAGACTAGCATCCTCTCACAGAAAACGCACTACTTTCACATTCCCGTTTTAGTTTGTTCACCGTCCAGAAACAATTTAAGAGTATTTACATTAACGGTTGCAATGGATATAATTGCATGTGATTGCAAATGCCCTGACGAAGGACTATAATGCTAAAAACGTCACCTAAGCCAGTTCCACATCAACTTTTAGTTGATTCATCAAATCTTTGTGCGACTACTATGATTCTGTTACATTTGCCAAACGATGGTTTTGTGAAAAAGGTTTGCAATTCAGCTTTACGCAAGGATTAGACCAAGAAAAACGACAGTTAGTGGTTTCTGAAGCAATTTAGTTCCTCTCTCAATTGTTTATTCGTGCACAGCGAAGAAAAGGCAAAATTAAACTACGAAACTGACGTCTTTCGCCGCTTAAATTGGGGCGCGCAGCTCAAAAAAGGAATTTTCCTGAGTGGCTTTACACTATAAAATGTCATTATTAGCTACACTTTATGATAAGAGCTGGCAAAACACTTGGTCAAACAGGAAGAGTTTTGGACATTGGCACAAACTGTTAGAATGGAGTTGGACAAATGGTCCAGACTTCTTGGGCTAGCACTGTTTTACCGGTTACGTATTGCTACCTATTAAGCTCATGTGCCCAGTCGCTGCATTTTTTTGAAAATATACAGTGCTTACGAATGCCCACCCTTTTTCATGCCATTTTATGTATTTCGTTATTTGCCAAGAAGCATTCTATTTGAACTCCGGCTATTGAAAGTTACAAAAGTCAGGGGCGTCGTGAACAAAAACGGCGTTGGTGTGAAATTTTTTGAAATTCATATTCATGGCTCAGACCTGCTGGTGATTTATAATTGCGTTTTTTCCCAGTCGTTCTTGGCCAGTTGTTTGATGCAAAATAAAAAAGAAGCCACCTGTTCTTTGTATGTGCAGGTAAACTATAACATCAATCTTCCGCCGAAAGCATCAGTAAACCCGTGATATCCACTTGGCTCATACCTCTGTGTAAGCGGAGTACATACTCAAAAAAATTTTTGTTGGCTAGTTTGTATCCAAAGTCGTTTGTTGGGTCTCCTAGCAACAAAAATAGCCAATAAATATTACTTATTTTTAATTGCAAGGTGAAAAAACTGTTAACTTTAAACATGTCAATCGTTGAAAGTGTAAACGTACTGGGTGAATTGCTTTTTTCAGTTCAATTCAGTTGAAGTTGGGAGCATTGGCTGTTGTGAAGTCGCAGTCGATCGTAAGATTCACTTGCCTTGTAATCAGCTAGCATCCTCAGAAAACGCACTACTTTCACATTCCAGTTTTAGTTTGTTCACTCCAGAAACAAAACGGCATTTACATCAACGAATGCAATGGATTGCAAGTGCTCTGACGAAGGGCTTTAACGCTCAAAACGTCAGCTTAACCTTCCATAACGGCGTTCAGCTGTTCTACATCGACTCTTAGTCGATAATCATACTTTTTGTGTGACTCATATAATCCTACAAGAAATACGATAATTAACAATTATCCTACGAGGGCGCGCCGCATATGGATTGATAAATAACCAACGAGGCGCCGCGCCGAGTTGGTTATTATCAATCCATATTCGGCAAGCCCGAGTAGGTTAATTGTTTTATTAAAAACTGGACCACAAATTACTCTCCAAAATGATTTATTTGACGCAAAAAAGACCGGAAGACGACTCAACTTCCGCTCCAAAAAATACAATGATCACATGATTACCGCAACTATGACAACGTATTTGCGAACGGGCTAATAGCTGAATGAATGAAGATCGAGCGAAAAACAAATTACCATGGATTTACACCGCATAAATACTCTCAGAAGGAGTTTACAAAAATATCTTAAGAAGATGTACCAAAATTATTAAAAACTTGGACGTTGGTACAGTTGTAAACATCGCATTACGGAGGGAATCGCTTTCTTTGCTCGCCATGTGCGACGTTTGTGATGCTGCTTGAAACTGACAACTGACTGTGCTGAACGAGAACTGAAGCTGGAGATGCTTGAACATCAGCAATTGAAGAAGAAAACTATATTTGCTTCTGTGAGGGCAGAGTCGGTGGTGATGGAAAACTGTTTACATCGCGGAGGCAAACCGAAGTAAGCGATCGATCAATGGCTGCTCGTATCGACTTGAGCGAAGGTGCCGTCTTGTTCCCTTTGCTATTATGTAAAAACATTTGAGGCATGCATTTTTTCCTCTTTGCCCATTCTTTAATTAGTGTTGTAAATTTGTCTCATCCGGGACTTGCAAGCCACTCTGAAAAGGTTGTGAAATCTGAAAAAACTTTCTCAACATTACTTTGTCGCTCATGCGTTCATTTACCATATTTGTCCACCCATTGGATATGAGCTGATAACCCATGTTCGAGGAACCAATCAAAAGCCTAGAAATTCAATATCCGTGGTCCAGTTTTTAATAAATAAACAATAAACTACTTTTGGCGAGGAAATATGCACAGATAACTGTCCGAGGATATTATCTGTTCCGGGAAGCGAACAGTTGCCCGAGAGCGAAGCTCGAGAGGAAATATTTGAAGGCGAGAGGAAATATTTGAAGGATAATAAAGACAATAAACTACTTTTGGCTTCGGAAATATGCACAGATAATTGTCCTTTGACATTATCTGTTCCTCAAAGTTCGCTTCTCGGAACAGATAATATCCTCGGACAATTATCCGTGTATATTTCCTCGCCAAAAGTATTTTATTGTTTATATAACCCATGTCCAAGGAACCAATCAAAAGCCTAGAAATCCAATATCCGTGGGCCAGTTTTTTTTTCGCAGATATCCCCCTCGCTCTGTAGTGACTGTAATTGTTTAATTTGGAAAGCTGTGGCCCCTGGCCAGGTATTTTTAACTTTAATAGCCTTCAGAAAGCAAGAGCACTTCAACCCGGTTACATTTCATCCTTAAATACAGTGTGCCTACAAACGCGGCGAGAAAACTTCACAGCATTTCCATGTGTCAGACTGTCACAAAATTATGCAAGTATGTCAGGAATCGGATGACACAATCTTGCACGAAGGCACTCTGAAATAGCTTTGAAAACCAGCGAAAAGATCACAATATAATCCTACTTGACCTTCATCACAGTTCCCGGGGCATCAAACGACAAAATATACCGCGATTGTTGAAATACCATAATGATAACACGACTTTTAAATAGCTTACGCGTACTGTACGTTAATTGAAGTAATTTTTCAAAACTCACCGGCTCCTGAAATCCATAGCTTTAGCTCTTTTCCAGCAAAGGAAACAACACCCAAAACACTATTGTTTACGACTTCAATGATTTCTAAATACACTGTATAGAGCAGTCCTCATACAGTACGAAAATTCCACTTTCCATTTTATTGTGCGTCGCCATCTTGTCAAAACGTGGATTCTGAAAACAACAATCCTGTTATTGTAAAAGGTGAAATTTGCCACGGTGATTGTTCGATTTCCACCGACTGTATTTTGCTATTCCGTTCTGAAGAAGTGTCTACGTTTTATTAGAATACTTGCGTCTGGGATTGTGCTCAGGTCGGCCAGTCGATGCCTTAAAGAATTTGTTTCACGGCTAGCAAGCTTGCCTCCCATACACTGGCAAATATCCGGGCAGTCTACAGCCGTCCGTCGAACTGCTTGGCTTTGTATCTGCATCTTGTTGTACAAAATCACTTCCGTTTGTACTCTACCGCTTGTCACCAAAAGAAATGGCGGTTAACAGTTAAGCTGACAAGTAAACTCGCCTGGTGGTCGTACGATGACTGACTGACTGACGAACATTAAATTTCGAAATGGCGAGTCTCCATATAAGGCGATACTATTGCATTAGCGTCGTGATTATTACCCTCGCTTACGCTCGGGGATTAATTTAAACACTACATTTGACAAAAAATGGTTTTGTGTAAAAGGTTAGTAAGTCAGCTTCACGCAAGGATTAGACCATGAAAAGCGACAATTGGTGGTTTTACGCAATTCAGTTCCTTTTTCAATTGTTTATCCATGCACAGCGACGAAAAGGAGCTAATAAAAATTTTCGTTTGTTTATTATTAAAATAAATCTTCTTTTATGGAAATGACAAAAGCCATACAAGCGGTGAATTAATTTCAACCCAGAAAAGTCTTACTGGCGTCTAAAAATTAGGTTGCGTGGTTCACGACAAACACAATATTAATTGGAGGCACACTAGGTGAAAAAACTGTTAATTAGCCCGCGATCGCACCAAGAAGTTTAGTCGATAATAACTCAGCATCGAGAGAAATACGACCGTTTCTTCAATGTTTGGTAGCAACTTGCTGACATATGTTTCTGGTGACAAGCGCTGTTTGCACTTCAAATAATGCAAATTTCGATAGCAATGTCGTTAAAGTTACGAGTGCGACCAGAGCCTCAGTTAAAACATGTCACTCGTATAAAGTGTAAAGTGTAAACATGCCAGGGCAAGTTGCGTAAATCTAAGCGCCGACCCGCGCGGAATTTTAGGCCCATTAATCCTTCGTGAGCATTTTTTTCTTCCGAGTTTTTCCGCGGGGCAAGAAGCTTTTTTTGTAGAGATACATGTGATTTGTAATTTGTCGCTCTACCTCAAAGATGAAAACAGTTTATCATAAAATGAATATATTTTCACTTTCAAATGTGGCAACTGAATTATAAAGTTTTCAGTTTTAGGTCCCACTATAGATGCTACTATGTTTTACCAAGCCATGAAATCGCTGACCTTTGTGTTGATGTCGGCCATGTTGATCCACTGTGCAAGTTCCAGCTGCGCAGGAGGACGATGCAGTCAAATGTCGGCGACTTACGAACAAAAGAAAGAAAACCACGCTTTAGTGGGACACACCATCAAAGCTTTTCCTCTTTCAACCGTTTTCCATTGTCACCTGATGTGTTTTCATGAAGAGCCGTGCAGATGCCTGGCAGTACAGATCAACATTCAAGAAAAGCGCTGTGAATTGCTGGACGAAGACAGGTTCACAGCTCCGAAAGACTTCAAGCCAACTCACGGTGTTGACTACTACGATATGCACCAACAATACATACAGGTAAGCCGATTAAATAATATTAATGCTGCTGTCCATCACACATACCTTACATGCAAGAGAGGTTTCGCTGAATTTTATGCCAAAAGGCAATGGTTTAAAGAAAACCTCCATTACACCAGTAAGGAGGCATGCTGACCAATGTCAAGGACAGAATGCCCTTAAATTAATTTTGGTCCTTAAATTTCTCTCCTTATGTGACCTGTCCTTTGTCAGTCTGTTCCACAGGACCAAGTGCCATGTAGTGACGTTACCTGTTCCAATGGCTGCTGTGCGTACGCGCCTTGTCTGAACGGAGGCACATGCACCGAGCTGTGTGACGACATCAAGCACAAGTTGAACTGTACGTGTATGCCAGGTTACACAGGCAAGATGTGTGAAAAGAAGGCGAGGTCCTGTAAAGATTTCCTGCTCACACCGGGCACCGCGTCGGGTAAATACACGCTGTTTGATTCCAACGAACAAACCTACCAAGTATTTTGTGACTTTTCACTTGAGGAGAATCAGCTGGTGTGGACTGTGATTGAGTCGTTTGCCCTGAAAAACAAAGCCAATTTCGCTTCAAAAGCATTCTTTATGGATCACCCATTGAATGAACAGAAATTCACGTGGAACGAGTATCGCTTGTCGCTCAATCACATGACGGAACTTGCCGCCCGGTCTACCCAGTTTAGAGCAACTTGTAACTACAACACTGATGGCTTCAACTTGACCGACCACATCCGTGCAAACCTGAGTGAAATACCGCTTTTGACTTTCAACTCTGGTGCTGCCTGCAAGAACTACGAGTACCTCAACATCCGGGGTATGTCGTGTGTAAAGTGTAACGCTCCATTCATTCAGAATTCCGTTTATCACGCTCAGATCGACAGCTCTTTTGATTTCGGGTGTGATGTGGATCAGTGGGAAGGTGCAGTCTACGACGAGGACAACTTTGGAGGTTATGGCACAACTAACATAAAGCACCGCTGCACCGCAAACCAAGACTCCACGACCCAGTGGTGGTTTGGAGAGTCAGCTGACTGATTTCATGTTTCTCATGCGCAGCCGGCTACTACCTAAAAAACTATTAGGCTATTAGGCTACTACCTAAAAAACTTTTGAACTCTGCTTTTTGGGCTGATGTCGAGAAAGGTCTTGGTAAAGGTTCGTTGATTCTCTTGCTTAAATTTTTGTTTCTGTGATGAACAGTTACCACGGACAAGTTATAATAAGACTAATTGTCATGCTATAGTCGATTTAATAGAAGTTTATTCAGAGTCGCAAAATAATGTTTCCGGGAAATTAATCAAAATTGGTAGACAAGGCCCAGTGGCCCTATCAAATTTCAAAATGTTTGTCATTCGTTAAACAATTTCCACGTGGACATATTTGCAACACGCTGATTCAACAGTAACTATTATCGTATTAGTCAAATGTCACAAAGAAAACTCTACCTTAACTTGCCCGTGGTACTTTGTCTTTTCTCAACAGATGAGTATATAATTACAAAGACAAATACCCAGACCATCAATCTTTATTGAAACCTTACTGGAAAGTTTAGTGATTTATCCATTTACAATCAAGATCATTTAACTCTTCTGCTACTTTTTGTTTAACACTTCCTGAACTGAGCATCCGTGAGTTCATTTCATGATCTCCAAGTTAACAACCCACCTCTAACTCTACCTTTATCACTGGAGATTATTTTGGGTGCGGTGTTAACAGTGCGCATGTGCAGTCTACTACTGATCTACAGGATAGAAACTGCTAACTTGAGACACTGAGGGACATCCATCAAAGTTTGACGAGGCAACAGAGCGATGTAAGTGAGTTTTTCAAGAGCTCTTTCGTTGTCAGTACATTGAGGTATTTTTAAGTACACGCCATAAAAAGCAAGCATGGTGAATGCATTCAGTGTCAGTACAACTGTTTTTCTTTTCACCAGTCACCTGTAAAACATTGATTTAGTTTCTTCTGTGGTTGTTGCTACTGTAAATATACATGTATATTGTGTAAATATTTTACGAAACGAAGGTTCGGCAAATGCAACCCTGACCAAACCTTGTCAACCTGTGAAACAAGTTGCGATGGAAAATGTCTTTATTGAACAAGATGCGCTCAACTAAACCAAGAAAAGGTTAATGGCATTCAAACTGTGAAGTAGCAACAGCCATTTGAGCAACTGGCTTATTCAGCATCAAGCAACCCAAAACATAAACTGTAGCAAACAGTATTGTTAAGCGGGAAATTCATACATTTTACCCGCGTGATTTTGTAGAACATGCTAGCGCTAATGCTTACGTGTGCAAAAACTATACAAAACCAACTGTATAATAACTTAATATAGGGCGCGTTCTGTTGGGACTATTCAGGAATGGCAATAACGGAACACAAGGTACTAAATCAAAATCTTTTGAAGGTCTAAAAATCTAGTGTCCATGCAGGTCTACTTTTGAGCTTCGCACAATAAGGAACAAGTGCCGAATTTTGTAAATACGTCAATAAATTGATCATTTACCTTGCATGTATATTCATTCCAATATTGGTCTTGTATTTGCAGTAATTCCTGGCACAACATACTTAGTCAGTTGCCTGAATATTAATGTATCGTCCGACTATGTAGTTCTATGTGTCAACATTTTTCTAACATCTCACTACACTTCTTATTCAAAAGCAGAAGGGTAAAACTAAGGATTTGACAGAGCAACGTTTTCGTACTGAAAATCAACTGTTTTCGCAAAACCGGGTTTAGGAACAAAAATCAGCAAAACCTCGTTAACACTTGAAAAAGTTAAGGTGAATTGTTTTTAAATTTGTTGACTAATTATATTTACATGATGTTTATCAGTCAATCTGTAGTTTAAAAAATCTTGCTTTCTGGAGAGTCTCTCTCTGTTTGGTAGGCCTGCTTTTTTGTTTCTTCTTTATTTTAGTTCAGTCGGGTCAGACACGACTTTAAAGTTTGGTTTTTAATTTTAAGGAATCGTAAACTTGTTGTAAATAGTTTTTCACCTTAAGATAATCTCAAGCTGTAGTTTTAATTTACATTTTATATGCTAGTTTTTTGCTGATTTGTATAGATCTACAAAGAAGAATAAAACAAGTTAAAATCCAAGTTGTCCTCAAATGAGTAACTCTTCTCAGTCCAAACCACTTAGTACTTGCAGTTATAGTTTATAACATTCAGTGGAAACAAAAATGAGTCACATGTAGGTGACAGGCGATACGTAAAAATACACATTCTAAGGTTTTACACTGTTGATAAGCACAACAATACGTTAAACAACCAACTAAAACCCCTAACCCTAAAAGCAATGAAGCACAAAATAAAAAATAAATAAGAAAAAAAGGAAAAAACAAAAACAAAAACAAAAACACACACACACACAAGAGGCATTCTGCAGCTGTTATACTGCTCTTGATGGCATCGTAAAAAAGATAAACTGGTATTTTTTTTAGCGTTTCATCGTTTCTGGCGAAATGGCGGAGCTAAATAAAATGCAGTGGGATCCCTTCGGTGGTATGCACTCCCGTGGTAATCCATATTTCAGACTAGAGGCCATTGAGAATCGAAACAAAACATTTTACGAAGAGAGCCTGGAAACAAGGGTCTCGTCTTCTTGAAAAACCCAAAAGTCCGTCGGGATCAAGCGCAGTTTAATGGAACAATAAAAGGTAAAAGCAATCTTCTGAGTTTGGTTTTATTTACAGTATAAAATACCATAGGGTCCTTTTAGTAATGTTTTATATTCAATTTTCGATTTTGTTATTTGTACAAAATTTGAATAAATAAAACACTCACCCGTACCTTGCTTAGATACAAAATATTATTGGTTTGTGTTGGAAACTGTTGTTAACTCATTTGCGGTTGTCTGCCGTTTCTCAAATGCGGTAGGCAAGAAAAATTAGTAAAACCCCCGCTAGTAACCGTTTAAAACCCAAAATAAACCAGGATGGCTAAGATGTTAAAGCACAATTGGTATAAACCCAAAGACAATAAACAAAAAGAAGAACGTTTGCCTGAGCGGTAACACACACAAAAAAAAAAAAGTAAGTAAAGTATCTTTATTTATACACGGTAAGTAATTCAGCAGAGCTGGTGGGGCCGTGTTTCAAACTCAACGTAAATCTGTTAAAAATCCCAACTGGTCGAAGGCTAACCAGTTGGCTATTTACATAACGTGGCCGAGGATTTGAACGCGGGGCTACCGTGTTACAAATTCAGTTAGTGCTTAGAGCGGGACTTGAACCTGGGACCTCCGGATTTCAAGTCCGGCGCCCTAACCACTCGGCCACGCTGCCTCCTTTGCAATATTTATATTTATATATACACATTCGCAATATTTATCAAGCACGAGTATGGTATGGTTTAAAAATTGGGGAAATACCAGGCCATAAGATAAAAATACTAATAAAGCCATCTTGATATAGGTACTAGGTTGAGTTTGAAACCACGCATCCCTTACAACCAGAAAATTGTACGCGACCAAGACGAGTTTCCAAATTTCGCTTCCGCAAACGATAATATATGAAAATTGAAAGCTTCATAATCAGTTTTCGATTTTGTTATTCGTACGAAAATTAAATGGATAAAATTAAAGACCCACGGACCGCTTTTGGACCTCGACAACGGACAATATTATTTGGAGGCACACAGGTTAAATAAAAAACTGTTAGTTAGGTAAAACATGTTACTCGTTTAACGGTGTAAAGTGTAAACGTGCCGGGACGCGGGGTTACGTCAAATTAGCGCCCATCTTGGTGAACTGACAAAATTTGGTTGAGTTGACACAAAAAGGGTTAGACAGCTGAAAACCTGTTACTTATTGAAAACAGGTCACTCATTAAAGTGTAAACGTGCTGCAGGGTGAATTATTTTTTCATTCAATTCAGTTGAAGTTGAGATCATAAATGAATGAAAAAAACAATTCACCCTGCACGTTTACACATTAAACGAGTGGCTCGTTTTAAATAATTAACCAGTTTATCAGTTGTCTAACTCGGTTTCTTTTTATGTCAGCTCAACCAAATTTTGTCAGTTCACCAAGGTTATAGATAGTGAAGTCGCCAGTCGGTCGTAAGGATTCACTTGCCTTCACGTCAGGTAAGACTAGCATCCTCTCACAGAAAACGCACTACTTTCACATTCCTGTTTTAAATCACCATACCATACTGAAAGGCGAATACAAGCTAGGAAACGAACTTCTTTCACCGCTTAAATTGGACAGCACATTAGCTTGCTCTCTCGAACAGAGCCTGTTTCTGAGTAGATTTACAATATAAAATGTCACTATATTAGCTGCACTTTATGATAAGAGCTGGCAAAACACTTGGTCAAGCAGGAAGAGTTTTGGAAATTGGCACAAACTGTTAGAATGGAGTTAGACAAATGGTCTAGACTTCCTGGGCTAGCACTCTTTGCGGTATCGAGAAATCGATTTTTACCGGTTACGTATTGTAACTTATCAAGCTCATGTGCCCAGTCGCTGCATTTTTCTGAAAATATACAGTGATTACAAATGTCCATGCTTGCGCAAAAGGCAACCTGTGCAAAACGAGGCCGCTATGGCCTGCTGATAACTTTCTCACAATAAGAATCAACTACCGGGCTTCCAAACGCGTCACTTTCACAGATTTAGTTTAGACTTCATGGACTGAGTATATTGGTCAGAGAGAAAATTTTTTCTTTGGAAACCAATCACAATTAAGAGACGCCAGAAATTCTGAAATGTGTTCTATTGAGTCCACTGTTGTATTTTACTTGCCGGAGCAGCAAAGGAAAAATCATGTTCAGTACTATCTCGTCAACCCAAGAAATTTCCTTCAGAAATGCGTCTGAACGTGATCACAGTAGTATCTAGAATTGAAAGCACGCCAGGTAACAAAAATAATACGCAGACCCTTGCTCAGTGACTTTCAGGTCAAACCGGATGAAACCTTGCAAAGAAATCCTTGTTACAAGGTGGTAGACTGCAGCGGTTTGTTTATTGCCTGGGGCCTCTGGCGAAGTTCTTAATTCTTAGTACTGGCGCCAGTTTTCAACTCAAATTGAACTATGCGAAAAATAGATTAACCCAACAAGACTGAAGTTCGTCGGTGGCGCCATCGGCTCAACGATGAAATACTCTCCTCCTCGGAAAATTTGCCAAATTTCGAATTTTCAATTTTCATATCTGGGAAAATTGAAAATTGATCTCCTGTTCGGATGACGCGGTGTATGCGTCCGCTTTCCGTTTTTTGTCAGCGGATGAGCGGTAACACATTCGCGATATTTATCAAGCACGAGTATGGTATGGTTTAAAAATTGGGGAAATACCAGGCCATAAGATAAAAATACTATAAACCATCTTTCTATAGCTACTAACCAGAAGATTTTACGCGACCAAGACGAGTTTCCAATTTTCGCTTCCGCAAACGACAATATGTGAAAATTGAAAACTTCATAATCAGTTTTCGATTTTGTTATTCGTACGAAAATTAAATGGATAAAATTAAAGACCCACGCACCGCTTTTGGGCCTCGACAACGGACACACATATTAAATAAAAAACTGTTGGTTAGGTAAAACATGTTACTCGTTTAACGGTGTAAAGTGTAAACGTGCCGGGACGTGGGGTTACGTCAAATTAGCGCCGACCCGTGCCCATCTTGGTGAACTGACAAAATTTGGTTGAGTTGACACAAAAAGGGTTAGACAGCTGAAAACCTGTTACTTATTGAAAATAAGTCACTCATTAAAGTGTAAACGTGCTGCGGGGTGAATTGTTTTTTCGTTCAATTCAGTTGAAGTTGAGATCTTAAATGAATGAAAAAAACAATTCACCCTGCACGTTTACACATTAAACGAGTGGCTCGTTTTAAATAATTAACCGGTTTATCAGTTGTCTAACTTGGTTTCTTTTTATGTCAGCTCAACAAAATTTTGTCAGTTCATCAAGATGATGGATAGTGAAGTCGCCAGTCGGTCGTAAGGATTCACTTGCCTTCACGTCAGGTAAGACTAGCATCCTCTCACAGAAAACGCACTACTTTCACATTCCTGTTTTAAATCACCATACCATACTGAAAGGCGAATACAAGCTAGGAAACGAACTTCTTTCACCGCTTAAATTGGACAGCACATTAGCTTGCTCTCTCGAACAGAGCCTGTTTCTGAGTAGATTTACAATATAAAATGTCACTATATTAGCTGCACTTTATGATAAGAGCTGGCAAAACACTTGGTCAAGCAGGAAGAGTTTTGGAAATTGGCACAAACTGTTAGAATGGAGTTAGACAAATGGTCTAGACTTCCTGGGCTAGCACTCTTTGCGGTATCGAGAAATCGATTTTTACCGGTTACGTATTGTAACTTATCAAGCTCATGTGCCCAGTCGCTGCATTTTTCTGAAAATATACAGTGATTACAAATGTCCATGCTTGCGCAAAAGGCAACCTGTGCAAAACGAGGCCGCTATGGCCTGCTGATAACTTTCTCACAATAAGAATCAACTACCGGGCTTCCAAACGCGTCACTTTCACAGATTTAGTTTAGACTTCATGGACTGAGTATATTGGTCAGGCGAGAAAATTTTTTCTTTGGAAACCAATCACAAGAGACGCCAGAAATTCTGAAATGTGTTCTATTGAGTCGGCCGTTTGTATTTTACTTGCCGGAGCAGCAAAGGAAAAATCATGTTCAGTACTATCTCGTCAACCCAAGAAATTTCCTTCAGAAATGCGTCTGAACGTGATCACAGTAGTAATTGAAAGCACGCCAGGTAACAAAATTAATACTTTTAAAAACCCTTGCTCAGTGACTTTCAGGTCAAACCGGATGAAACCTTGCAAAGAGATCCTTGTTACAGGATGGTAGACTGCAGCGGTTTGTTTATTGCCTGGGGCCTCTGGTGAGGTTCTTAATTCTTAGTACTAGCGCCAGTTTTCAACTCAAATTGAACTATATGCGAAAAATAGATTAACCCAACAAAACTGAAGTTCGCCGGTGGCGCCATCGGCTCAACGATGAAATTGCCATCGTTTAGCAAATGTAGTGGTTAAATAACATACTCTCCCCCTTGGAAAATTTTGCAAAATTCCAAATTTTCAATTTTCGTACTCTGGGACAAGACTGAAGTTCGCCGGTGGCGCCATCGGCTCAACGATGAAACACTCTCCTCCTCGGAAAATTTGCCAAATTTCCAATTTTCAATTTTCGTATCTGGGAAAATTGAAAATTGATCGCCTGTTCGGATGACGCGGTGTATGCGTCCGCTTTCCGTTTTTTGTCAGCGGATGAGCGGTAACACATTCGCGATATTTATCAAGCACGAGTATAGTATGGTTTAAAAATTGGGGAAATACCAGGCTATAAGATAAAAATACTATAAACCATCTTTCTATAGCTACTAACCAGAAGATTTTACGCGACCAAGACGAGTTTCCAATTTTCGCTTCCGCAAACGACAATATGTGAAAATTGAAAACTTCATAATCAGTTTTCGATTTTGTTATTCGTACAAAAATTAAATGGATATAATTAGAGACCCACGGACCGCTTTTGGGCCTCGACAACGGACACACATATTAAATAAAAAACTGTTGGTTAGGTAAAACATGTTACTCGTTTAACCGTGTAAAGTGTAAACGTGCCGGATGTGAAAAGTCAGCGGATGGAAAAGGGAAACTGGTCGATAAATTTCTAATTTCCAACAAAAAAGAGTAAATCGGAAACCAAGCTCAAGTTATGATTGTTGAAAATATACATCGGTGCAAAATCCAAGACGAGTTTCTATATTTCGCTTCGCATTAACGTCAATAGTATGAAAATTGGAAACTTTATATTCAGTTTTCGATTTTGTTAATTGTACCAAAAATTACTGGACAAAACCCCCGCCCACACCTTGCTTAGATACAAAATATTATTGGTTTGTGTTGGATACTATTGTTAACTCATTTGCGGTTGTCTGCCGTTTCTCAAATGCGATAGGCAAGAACAAATCAGTAAAACCCTCTGCTAGTAACGGTTTAAAACCCAAAATAAACAGGGATGGCTAAGATTTTAAAGCGCCAAAGGTATAAACCCAAAGACAAACACACAAAAAGTAGTTTGCCTGAGCGGTAACACATTCGCGATATTTATCAAGCACGAGTATGGTATGGTTTAAAAATTGGGGAAATACCAGGCCATAAGATAAAAATACTATAAACCATCTTGCTATAGGTACTAGGTTGAGTTTGATACAACGCATCCCTCACAACCAGAAGATTTTACGTCGCGGCCAAGACATTAAGTTTCCAATTTTCGCAAATGGAAATGGAAATGAAAGACCGGCATTCAACCAACTGAGCCAACCAGGCGGCCGTTTACGTCATTGCATATCACGTGATAGTATGAACCAATTACCGTGTGCTGATTCTCGACCCAGAAAAAGGAAAACAAAAAAAACCTCCATTTTTAAGCTCGCCGCAGCTGCGCACCCGCGAGCAATAAACGAGGCATGCAAGCTGAAGGGTGCTGACAGATTTATGTCACAGATCGGTACGATCAAATTCTCTGTTTTAACAGGTTGCTGAATCTTAATATTAAAAGATTAAAATTATTAAAATTTAGTACTTTATTTAGCTCGATTTTCGAGTTGAGACTTATTGCTTTTACCGCGCAATCATCGAAACTCAAGTTGAGCCTATGAGCCTACGACCAATTTCCTCGACTATCCACTGGATTTTGGCCATTCCCTTCACACAGCGAGGTCTGGCCCCCATCTGACTGAGTCTTTGGTGCGGAGCTCATAAAAGTTGCCGAGGCGAACGTTTCGGTTGTTTCTCCGATGAGTCGCCAGAATGGCTGGCATCTCCATTACGAACCCGTTTGCGCTTGCATGGTCGACGTTCGGTATGTTTGCTTCGCTGCTTCGGCAGATTCAGCTTTGTCGATTCCTTTAGCTTCGATATATTTTCACACCGTCATCCAGTCCGGATGCGAGCCGAAGCAATTTGGCCGAAGCCGTTTACCATCAAATTATGTAATAGTTGGGTGCACAGAGCTTAACAAATTAATAGTGTGAAACATTAAAATTGAAACTACGAACTCATCTCATTGACATTTTCCTTCGCTACAACTTAACAAATGCTATTGCAAGGGCAGCACGGTTTCGTCTCCATTTTCCGACCATGTCACTCGTTTAAAGTGTAAACGTGCTGGGTGAATTGTTTTTTCAGTTCAATTCAGTTGAAGTTGGGAGCATCAGTTGTTGTGAAGTCGCAGTCGATCGTAAGACTCACTTGCCTGGTAATCAGCTAGCATCCTCAGAAAACGCACTGCTTTCACATTCCTGTTTTAGTTCGTTCACTCCAGAAACAAAACAGCATTTACATCAACGGCTACAATGGATTGTTGACAAAGGGCTAAAACGCT
Source organism: Plumapathes pennacea (assembly GCA_964036295.1). Lineage (NCBI taxonomy): Eukaryota > Metazoa > Cnidaria > Anthozoa > Antipatharia > Myriopathidae > Plumapathes > Plumapathes pennacea. Next base: position 1,888,135 of record OZ038466.1, read on the forward strand.
CAAAATGTCAGCTAACCTTCCGTAACGGCGTTCAGCTTTCCCACGTCGACTTTTGGTTGATTCATCATACTTTTTGTGTGACTCATATGATTCTATTAATTTAACCATTACATTTGACAAAGGATGGTTTTATGTAAAAGGTTAGTAATTCAGCTTCACGCAAGGATTAGGCCAAGGAAAGCGACAATTGGTGGTTTTTAAGCAATTCAGTTCCTTTCTCAACTGTTTATCCGTGCACAGCGACAAGCATCACAAGAGACGCCAGAAATTCTGAAATTTGCTCTACTGAGTCGGCCGTTTGTATTTTACTTGCCGGAGCAGCAAAGGAAAAATCATGTTCAGTACTATCTCGTCAACCCAAGAAATTTCCTTCAGAAATGCGTCTGAACGTGATCACAGTAGTATCTAGAATTGAAAGCACGCCAGGTAACAAAATTAATACTTAAACCCTTGCTCAGTGACTTTTAGGTCAAACCGATGAAACCTTGCAAAGAAATCCTTGTTACAAGGTGGTAGACTGTAGCGATTTGTTTATTGCCTGGCGCCTCTGGTGAGGTTCTTAATTCTTAGTATTGGCGCCAGTTTTCAACTCAAATTGAACTGTGCGAAAAATAGATTAACCCAACAAAACTGAAGTTCGCCGGTGGCGCCATCGGCTCAACGATAAGATTGCCATCGTTTGGTAAAGGTGGAGGTTAAATAACATACTCTCCCTCTCGGAAAATTTTGCAAAATTCCGAATTTTCAATTTTTCGTACTCTAGGAAAATTGAAAATTGATCTCCTGTTCGGATGACGAGATGTATGCGTCCGCTTTCCGTTTTTTGTCAGCGGATGGAAAGGGAAACTGGTCGGTAAATTTCTAATTTCCAACAAAAAAGAGTAAATCGGAAACCAAGCTCAAGTACGTTATGATTGTTCAAAAAAATACATCGGTGCAAAATCCAAGACGAGTTTCTATATTTCGCTTCGCATAAACGTCAATAGTATGAAAATTGGAAACTTTATATTCAGTTTTCGATTTTGTTATTTGTACAAAAATTGAATAAACGAAACGCTCAACCATACCTTGCTTAGATACAAAATATTATTGGTTTGTGTTGGATACTGTTGTTAACTCATTTGCGGTTGTGTGCCGTTTCTCAAATGCGATAGGCAAGAACAAATTAGTACCCCACCCCCCCCCCCCCCCCCCCTGCTAAGTAACGGTTTAAAACCCAAAATAAACCGGGATGGCTAAGATGTTAAAGCGCCAAAGGTATAAACCCAAAGACAAATACGCAAAAAGTGTAAATTAGCCCGCGGTCGCACTATAGGAAGTTTAGTCGAAAATAACTCAGCATCGAGAGCAATACGACGGTTTCTTCGAGGTTTGGTAGCAACTTTCTGAGAGATGTTTCTGGTGACAAGCGCTGTGTGCACTTCAAAGAATGCAAACTTCAATATTAATGTCCTTAAAGATACGACTGCGACTTGAATCTAAGTTAACCCTCTCACTCTCAAGAGTGATCAACTTCAATTTTCTCCTTCAGTTTCTCACCAGAGATATACTACAAAGTAAGGAGAACTTGGCTTTTGATACCTTGCTCAGATGACAGCTGATTAAACTATCAGTTCTCTTTTCATCACCCATATATTTCTTATTAAAAGGTTGAGAGAATCTGCATTTTGACCTTGGGAGTTAAAGGGTTATAACATGTCACTCGTTTAAGCGTAAAGTGTAAACGCGCCGGGGCAAGTTGCGTAAATCTAGCGCCGACCTGCGCGGATTTTTAAGCCCAATTATCCTTCGTAAGCATTTTGAAAGCATCATCTTTTTCTTCCAAGTTTTTCCGCGAGGCAAGAAGCTTTTTTCTAGAGATGTATGTGATTTTGTAATTTGTCGCTCTACTTCAAAGATGAAAACAGTTTACCCTAAAATGAATATATTTGCATTTTCAAATGTGGCAACTGAATTATAAAATTTCCAGTTTTAGGTCCCACTATAGATGCTACTATGTTTTACCAAGCCATGAAATTGCTGACCTTTGTGTTGATGTCGGCCATCTTGATGCACTCTGCAAGTTCCAGCTGCACAGGAGGACGATGCCGTCAAATGTCGGTGACTTACGAAGAGAAGAAAGAAAACCACGCTTTAGTGGGACACACCATCAAAACTGTTCCTTTCTTGACCGTTCACGATTGTTTCATGAAATGCGTTGATGATGACTGCAGATGCCTGGCAGTACAGATCAACATTCAAGAAAAGCGCTGTGAATTGCTGGATGAAGACAGGTTCACAGCTCCGAAAGACTTCAAGTCAACTCAGGGTGTTGACTACTACGACACGCACCTACAATATACACAGGTAAGCCGACTGAAAAATATTGATCCCGCTGTCCATCGCACATACTGTACATAAGAGCGAGGTTTCGCTGACTTTCATACCAAAAAGCAAAAGGAGGCATACTGACCGATGTCAAGGACTGAATGACCCTAAATTAATTTTGGTCCTGAAATTTTTCTCCTGATGTGACCTGTCCTTTGTTAATATGTTCCACAGGACCACGTGCCATGTAGTGACGTCACCTGTGCCAATCGCTGCTGTGCGTCCGCGCCTTGTCAGAACGGAGGCACGTGCACCGAGCTGTGTGACGACATCAAGCACAAGTTGAACTGCACGTGTATGCCAGGTTACACAGGCAAGATGTGTGAAAAGAAGGCGAGGTCCTGTAAAGATTTCCTGCTCAAACCGGGCACCGCGTCGGGTAAATACACGCTGTTTGATTCCAACGAACAAACCTACCAAGTGTTTTGTGACTTTTCACTTGAGGAGAATCAGCTGGTGTGGACTGTGATCGAGTCGTTCGCCCTAAAAAACAAAGCCAGTTTCGCTCAAAAATCATTCTTAATGGATCAACCATTGAATGAACAGAAATTCACGTGGGACGAGTATCGTTTGTCGCTCAATCACATGACGGAACTTGCCGCCCGGTCTACCCAGTTTAGAGCAACTTGTAACTACAACACTGATGGCTTCAACTTGACCGACCACATCCGTGCAAAACTGAGTGAAATACCCCTTTTGACTTTCAACTCTAGTGATGTTGTCTGCAAGAACTACGAGTACCTCAACATCCGGGGTATGTCGTGTGTAAAGTGCAACGGTCCATTCGTTCAGAATTCATTTTATCACGCTCATATCGACAGCTTTTATGATTACGGGTGTGATGTGGATCAGTGGGCAGGTGCAGTCTTGAGCGAGGACAACTTTGGACATTATGGCTTCATCAATCCAAAGCACCGCTGCACCGCAAACCAAGACTCCACGACTCAGTGGTGGTTTGGAGAGTCAGCTGACTGATTTCATGTTTCTCATGCGCAGTTATTACGTAAAGAACTTTAAAATTCTGTTTTTGGGCTGATGCCGAGAAAGGTCTTGATAAAGGTTCGTGGATTCTCTTGTTTAAATTTTTGTTTCTGTGAAGAATAGTTACCACGGACAAGTTATAATAAGACTAATTGTCTGCTATAGTCGAATTGATAGAAGTTTATTAAAAAAAATACAAAAAATTTAAAAATTGGTAGACAAGACCCAGTGGCTCTATCAAATTACAAAATGTTTGTCATTCGTTAAACAACTTCCACGTGGACGTATTTGCAACACGCTGATGCAACAGTAACTATTATCGTATTAGTCAAATGTCACAAAGGAAACTCTACCTTAACTTGCCCGTGGTACTTCGTCTTTTCTCAGCAGATGAGTATATAATTACAAAGACAAATACCCAGACCATCAATCTTTATTGAAACCTTACTGGAAAGTTTAGTGATTTATCCATTTACAATCAAGATTTGGTTTCATTTAACTCTTCTGTTACTTTTTGTTTAACACTTCCTGAACTGAGCATCCGTGAGTTCATTTCATGATGTCCAAGTTAACAACCCATCTCTAACTCTACCTTTATCAGTGGAGATTATTTTGAGTGCGGTGTTAACAGTGCGCATGTGCAGTCTACTACTGATCTACGGGATAAAGACTGCTAGCCTGAGACACTGAAGGAGATTCATCAAAGTTTGACGAGGCAACAAAGCGATGTAAGTGAGTTTTTCAAGAGCTCTTTCGTTGTCAGTACATCGAGGTATTTTTAAGTACACGCCATAAAAAGCAAGCATAGTGAATGCTTTCAGTGTCAGTGCAAGAAAACTGTTTTCTTTTCACCAGTCATCCGTAAAACAGTGGTTCAGTTTCTGCTGTGGCTGTTGCTACAACTATAAATATACATGTATATTGTGTAAACATTATGCGAAATAAGAGTTCGGCAAATGCAACCCTGACCAAACCTTGTCAACCTGTGAAACAGGTTGAGATAAAAAAATTCTTTATTAGACAAGATGCGCTCAAGTAAACCAAGAAAAGTTAATTGCACTCAAACTATGAAGGCACCGTACCATTTGAGCAACTGGTTAATTCAGCATGAAGCCAAGAAACCCAACTGAAAATATAAACTGTAACAAACGGCATTGTTAAGTGGGAAATTCATACATTTTACCCACGTGATTTTGTAGAACATGCTAGCGCTAATGCTTACTGTGCAAAAACTATACCAAACCAACTGTATGATAACTTAATATAGGGCGAGTTCTATTGAGACTATTCAGGAATGACAATAACGGGACACATAAATAATAATAAATAATAACTTTATTAAAAGTGTCAGAGTGTTTAGCTTCCCAGCTAATTGTGGACACTACTTAGAATAATAATTGACTAAACTGGACTAAACTAACTAACTAAACTAATCAATAGCTAAGTACTATATTAAAATTCTAGATAGTAATAAGGTCCATTTTCTAAAACTTTAAGAGTTAAAAGCATACTATAAGCATCACGAACAGCATAAATTACAATTAATACATACATCCTCCACAAGAGCAGCAAGATCTTTTTTTCTTATGTTACTTTTAAAGTTGTCTAGCGTCTTTCTATTTCTGTCTGTTGCACTCAGCCTGGACCAAAGCCAGGGACCAAAATATCTAAGCGAGTGCTTACCATAGCGTACTGTGGAGAATCGGGGCAAATTAAAATCCGCGTTCCTAAGGGAATACCTTTTGCTCGAACTAGCGAAACAGGGTACTGAATCGTGTTCTTTTGAATGTCTAAAAATCTAGTGTCCATGCAAGGTCCACGGCTGAGCTTTGCACAATAAGGGGCGAGTGCTGAACTTTGTAAATACATCAATAATTTGATTATTTACCTTGCATGTATATTCATTTCAATATTGGTCTTGTATTTATAGTAATTCCTGGCACAACATACTTAGTCAGTTGCCTGGATATTAATGTCTCGTCCGACATTGTACTTCTATGTGTCAACATTTTTCTAACATCTCGCTACACTCCTTATTCAGAAGCAGGAGGGTGAAGCTAAGAATTTGACAGAGCAACGTTTTGGTTCTGAAAATTGACTGTTTTTGCAAAACCTCGTTGACACTTGAAAAAATTAAGTTGAATTTTTTTAAATTTGTTGACAAATTTTATTTACTTGATGTTTATGAGTCAATCTTTAGTTATAAAAAAGTTGCTTTCTGGAGAGTCTTACTTCTCTCTTTGTTTGGTACGCCTGTATTTTGGTTTATTTTTAGTTCAGTCAGGTCAGACACGACTTTAAAGTTTGGTTTCAATTTTAAGGAATCGTAAACTTGTTGTAAATAGTTTTTCACCTTAAGATAATCTCAAGCTGTAGTTTTAATTTACATTTTATATGTTAGTTTTTTGCTGATTTGTATAGATCTACAAAGAAGAATAAAGCAAGTTAAAATCCAAGATGTCCTCGAATGAGTAACTCTCCTCAGTCCAAACCACTTAGTAATTGCAGTAATAATTTATAACATTCAGTGAAAACAAAAATGATATTTCCGTGTTGGTGACAGGCGATACATAGAAGCACACATCGTAAGGTTTTACACTGTTGATCAGCAAAACAATACGTTAAACAACCAACTGAAACCCCTAACCTTAAAAACAATGAAGCACAAAAAAAAGAGGCTTTCTGCAGCTGCTACACTTGCTCTTATTGACATCGTAAAAGACAGGTATTAGCGCTAACATCGTTTATGGCAAAATGGCGAAGCTAAATAAAATAAAACAGGATCCCTGTGGTGGTAGGAGCAATCACGGTATTCACTTCCGTGGTAATCCACATTCTTGTGCAAATTTCTAAGCAGCAGATGTATGTACCTATTGGGTACCTAGTTTTGTTATTTTGGACGTGACTAACCTGCATGTAGAGAGTCTGATTGCAGGCCGGCTAAACGGATCTGACCAGTTCTATGAAGAACACACTTTCGTTAATAAATTTTAATCAGAACGAGGTTGCCAACTGCCCAAAGAATATAGATAGTTGCTATGGTAACACTTAATGGTTGCGAACAACTGTACAACCATCACATGAAAAACTCGGGTTGTCACGAGCCAGCGTCAAGTTAAGACTCAGTGGAAAATAATACGCCTTGTTAAACATGGTTCACGCGGTATGATCGGCCCTCATATGAGTTGTCACATCAGTTGACAAAAAGGATCGTGGATTTCGGCAATGTCTTGTAGATGAAGTGATGCAATTTTCCATCAGCCCTGGGCCATTGGACGCAAATGGCACTCGGCGCCACGAAGCATGGCATATTAATGACAGGAAAATTGTGGACAGAAAAAGAAAACGATTTGGAAAAAAAAATCCTGGCACATGAACAACACTATTATACTCTCATCACAGAACGAGGAAAAATGCTAGTGTCGTACTAAGAGACAATGCGGAACAAGATTTCATGATTAACAGCATTCCACCCAAGACAGCAGTGACGCACTTCAAGAAGCTTCGAAACAGGAAAACCACAAAACAGGATAACCTCCCGTACTCCAAAGCGAAGTCAGGAAACCGACTAAAAGAGTGCCGCGTGGGTCCGTTCGTACTGGGGTGAACACTTGTAATACTTGGGAACTCCATAAAACAAGACAACAGCTTCTTAAAGGTTAGTAGCGACTTACGTCGACGACAAAGTGCCGTTTGTATTTGAAAAGTTGTAAATGTCTACCTTGGTTAGTAGTTTTCGTCAAATGAGGTGCAAACAGGCACGCTGAAACGACTTAAGCGCAAACCAAAGATATTCCGTAGAATTGTTCGAACATCAAAATACAAAAGAAAAATAACATTCGACGTAAGGTTGCATTCTTACTCCAATTGGACCGAGGACTATACGCGGACCGAGAAGAGTAACGCAAATCATATGGGCGCGTTATTTAGGACTATTCCGGAATAGACGGTAATCGTGATCTTTTGGGACCTAATTTGATTCCGGAATGAACCGAATAGAAGTCTGTCAGCTATTCTGTTTTCGGAATAGCGCAAAGTCTGTTCTTTTGGGGACTGGTATTCGTGTATCTGTTATTCCTATTCCGGAATAGGAACAGACGAAATAGTTCCAAAAGAATGCACCCATAATTAGCGAATCCTGATTGCCAGTCTTTAGAACCGAAAAAAGTATCCTAGAAAAGTAACTATAGGTTCTTCGTGAGGTCTCAGTTGCCGTGTACGAACATCTAAGGCGTGTATTAAATGATGGGTTTCATACTAATAAAGACAAACCATTCATCATCATCATTAAAAGTCACAGAACATGCTCGATGTCATAAAACATTAAATACAATGGAGGAATGATTTTGAGTTGACGTCCAATATCGGCTCAAAGCGTGCGAGACGGCACGTACTAAAATCCAGCGTCTCTGTTGCTTTCAGACTCGTGCATAATAATCATAATGTATAATTATACACTAGAACAGCCAGACATGCTTCAGTAAAGATTTCTTAGTTCACACTTTGTGGCTAAAATGACATGTATGTGCATGCCGTCAAAGAGACAATAGGTGACGTTCTCTTTCGAGCGGTTCTCTTTCTCGTAGCTCCTTAACCTTTGACCATGTTTTTCTGATTGGCTGCTTTTCACAACAGCCAATCAAAAATTATTAAGTTTCCTCTGAGGTAAGTTTCTTTCTTCATCCCTTTTAAACCCCGTTTACCCATAATTCTCTCCGCATTCGCTCTGACGAAGGGCTAGCGCTCGAAACGTCAGCTATTGCCTCTTTGTTGATACACCAGAGCTGAAAACAGTCAACTCAAACCAATATCAAGCTGACACCCTTAGGGAATTGTGCACTTAATACAGATAAAGTTTACAGTTGCTTGCTGGGGAGTAGATGTTTAGGGCTATGGGAACTTTCCCCTTAATACACGTTTGACTGTCTACAATATTTGGGTGTGTTTATGTTTAGGAATCCAAATCCGGATCACAAATTCAAAACCAGATTATCTGTTTCTTTACTGAATCCAAACCGGATAATAAATCCATGTGATCCACACTTAGAACAGATTCACTGGATCATATCCAAAATTGGATACTTTGGATCATAGACCCATTAAAGAAATGCAAGTTTGTGTCAGCCATCAGCTCCCAGATTTGAAGCACAATTGCAGGCTCATTCAGTTTCATGGATCACTTGACAGTCAATACATCTTAGCACTAACATCTTCACTATCACTGCAAACATTCTCTTCAGATTTAACGTACAGTAGGTGACTTAACCCCTTCACACTCAGGTTCATTATGCAGATTCTTCCAACGATTCAAGAAGAAAATGCATGAGTGGGCAAAAGGCATGTTTTCCAAAACTATTAAAAGCCAAGTTCTCCATACTTTATGATATATTAGGGAGCTTAAAGGTGAAGTAATACGGGCAACATTTTCAGTGCAACTTGTCGTGCAACAATGTTGCGTTGCAAGTTGCACCGTAATGTTGCGCGTATTACCACCGTGTTGCAAGTTGCGACAACATGTTGCACGAAGTAGAACCCACTTCTACTTCGTGCAACATGCTGCTGCAACTTGCAACACGGTGGTAATACGCGCAACATTACGGTGCAACTTGCAACGCAACATTGTTGCACGACAAGTTGCACTGAAAATGTTGCCCGTATTACTTCACCTTAAGCAAACTAGGACGGCGACGGCAACGCGAGGAACCAGGAAAAGAGTGTCTCTGTAATCCTTATGTATTCTTTGTAACTTTGCTTATTCTTAGTTTGCTCAAATTTTTTGCCCGTTTTTGCCGAAGTTTTCTTGCTTTCATCGTTTACTACTAAGAAGAACGATTGTCGTAATTTCTCAAAATGTCGTCCATGTCCTGACAACAGCCTAAAAATGAAGCATTTGGAGTCGCACGCGAGAGCACGACGACCCCGAGCTCATGTCAACTTCACATATTCACGTGCGCCTGTTGTCTTCTGCAATGAGTTTTATTGTTTCACCGACGTTGCCGTCGTCCTCTCCCGTCTGGTGCTTAAGCTCTCTATTTCTGGTGAGAGACTGACAGAGAACATTTTAGTTGATCACTCTTGGGAGTGAAGGATTATTGATATGTGTGGCTTTGACAAGGAAATGTATGGGAGCTTTAAATCGATTGCGAAGCTCCAAGTTTGCGGCCAATTAAAGCGGAAACTTACATACCTTGTTTCTGTGTGTGTTGCCTTGCTGCTGTAGCGATTTCAGCTCGGTTCTTTCATCCCTAATTAGGTAGGAGACTCCAACTGACATCTGTTTTCAGCTGGATTTGAGTTCCATCTTTCCAACACACTTATTTTTAAGTTCTCATAACGACACTTATCGAGGGAAATGTCAAAAGTTTGTCGAGAACCTAATACGGTCGGAGCACATATCGCCGTCATTTTTACTGACTCGTTTGGATGTTGGTTGAGGGAGCCTGGGAATAGCGATACCTTGATGCCATGGAGAGGATCCTTTTATTGTTCAGGGCCCGGTTTTTCAAAGCACGATTAGGCTAATCCTGGATTAGGTCTAAAGTTTCTTGTCATTTCTTTAGCCTGAAAACGTGAAAGTTTTGTCCACAACGACTTTCTTGATAACGTTTTAAATTGGAACAAGCTTTCTAATCCATCTTCGAACAAAAGCCAGCAGTTTATTGGCAGAGAGGTCGAGAGAAAGAATTTCGTTAATCCTAGATTAGCTTAATCGACTTTCGAAAAACCGGGCCCTGTATGCCATTTCCGAGATTCTGTTGCCTCTGCTCAGAAGGGAGACCCAGTGTAAAAACCTTTCCGTGAAAAATGAAAATTACTGGGCGGCTCGGAAATGCCCGGGATATCAGACAAATGTTGGCAGGCGGTGTTTTGTGAGTTCTTATGGAATTTTAATGTGTTATACATTCAGCTTCTTTTTACATTTATACTTTCAGAGCCCTTCGGATAACTATGGCAATTCATAGGAAGTTAACCGACTTGATATCGGTGGATTTGGTCAGCTCCGCAATCACTCAACTCGAGTTCCTGCGGCTTGTGGATAACTTTCCCTGCTTGTACAGCGGTCCGCATCTACAGAATGCGATAAGAAGGTAATCAACCAACACAGTTCCATTCCAAGCGCTTACACAAGTAGTACACAGATTAATTGGTATGCATAAAACACTTCTGAGGACTAGTTCTAGACTTTGTCGGCGTGGAGGTAATAGATACGTGTAGTCGTAATGCATGATTAATCAACTAAACGTCGATGTGGGAAGTCTTAGTTGATGTTAGAAATGGCCAGCTTTTGGCGATGCAATGGAATGCTAGTCATCATGAAATCTAATTTATTGCGGCGATTAATGTATCAGAATTGATAAGGTTGCTCAGTCTGAATCTGCTGAGCGCTGTGAATGACTTTTAGCTGATGTTTCGATCCTCATGCCTTCGTTACAGTAATTTTCCCGCCATTTAAGCATTCAGCGTTCAGGAGTATCAACCTCGCGTCGATACATTTTCTCATTGTTTCCTGTTTCTAATTCCCACCTGGAATTCAGAACCAAACTATCTCAAGCGCATATGAGAAGGAACTTAAAAGCTACTTTGTGTGGGACCCTTTTGGTGTAGTCAGAGGAAGTAAAGAATAGGGCAATAACCAGTCCGAATATATGAATAATATATCTACTTACTATATATAGTTGCAACCCATCCATGCTTCGATCATTCACATTTTTAAGGTACGAGCTTTTCTGGTTGCCACTGGCAAAAAACGTCAACGATTCAGGAAAAATTGCAGCTCCCTTGGACATCGCTTGGGTTTGGCATGTGCATATGTTGGCGCCGCAGTATTACGAAAGGGACTGCAGAAATGTTGTTTCTAAACTGGTCAACCACCAACCTATGGCAGGTGACGCAAGGAACACAGGTTTATCAAACGCTAGACTTCTTTGGATGAATGCCTATCCCGACGAGCCCTTCGAGGTAGACTTTGATAGCCCTGCAGGGGAATACAAAGAATATTCGAGCAAGATTGAATACGATATAACATCGGCCTCTGCAAGACAACAAGTTTTCTTCTACCAAGTGTCTCTTCCTCATTATCGCAACAGAAAATTCTTGGAGACGGCAGTTAAAAGGTACAAGTTTCATCTTGAGCTGACGAAACAAAATCCGAGTCAGTTCCTTGTCCCCTGCTTCGATTACGACCTCATTTGGCATGCGCACCAGCTCCATCCTCTGGCTTACAGGTTTGTCACACAGGTGATACTTGGTGGCAAAGTGCTCAATTACGACGACTCCGTGAACGACAGAAGCCCAGGCTCCAAGCTGATTATCTCAGAACGAATAACAACAGCCCTTTGGGAGATTAGCGGCCGACAGTTCTCTAAACATGGAGCTATGTTTCGAGGGATACCTCCATTACCAGCTGACGTGGTTTCCGCCTCTGTGTCCAATAAGTACCACAGCCTCGCTTCACCTGATTATGAAGTCGAGCTGCTGGGCTTGGAATTTGAGAACCTCCTCAACAACAAGGAATACGACTTAGAGTTGTCTGTCGTGAATGGCCGTCGCATCTGCAAGGAAAAAGTCCGCGGTCCGAGGAGTTTGTGCTGCGAAGGATACAATGAGCCGATTTGTGTGTTTCCATTAGACACTGAACATAACAACAGCGTTAAAGTCCATGTAAGCAGGCAAGGTTTCTGTGCTTGTTGTCTTGGAGACCCATCCGACGATACATCAGTACTCCCTTTTTCCAACTTCTTGCGATCAGTTACTTATGGAAGTGCCCTGCCCACTCCCGTCACACATACAGTTACGTGTGGAGACGAGAAGTGCGTTCGTTTTACAACTAGGATTCGTCCTCCAAAACGTGGCTCTTATTGCTTTACAGTTTGTCCTGAACCAAAGTTCATCCTAGTTCAGAATGCCGTGGAGATGTTGAATTCCCCAGCTCTAATCCTATCACCCACTGTTCTCACTCAAGGAAGTGGACCATGCTCAATGAACGTCCATAAGATAGTCGACCAACGGCAGCAGAAGGTGTTCTCCTGTCGTGTCATGCATTCCGCGGTTTCGAAGTTCTCCTCTGTGGAAATCATGGATGTGCTTGATTGTGTGGTCGCCTCGGCACATCTGGTTGGTAGCGATGTTCTTCCGTCAGCCAATCAGGTCAATAGAGAAGAAATGTGCTGCACCTTAGACCTCAAGGCTGGAGAGAGGGCTATGCTGGTTCGCGGCCGAAAAGATTGGGCCATCTGCGTTGGGAAGTGGAAATGCAAATCCAAGGCGAGAGGCGTGCCAAAAACGGCAAGAGTCAGTGGAAGAGCTACAAAAGTGTCTTGGGTCAAAGGAAACTGTTGGAAGCCAGATAATTTTGACGTCAAATACTTCTGCCTTCAAAACAACAAATGGCATTACATCGAAAGAAAAGGAAAGATATTGTATTACCCTGGACACAATGGCTCGCAAATTGAGATAAACCTGGATAGTGGAGACTTCACTATTCCCCCAGAAATAGACGACGTCCCGGAGAATGTTGCATTGGGATTTTCTGTGGCTATCCTGCAGCTCCTCTGTCAGCCTTATTTTACAAAGGATGCCCTTCTCGCTACTTGTCCGGCTAGTGGCGAGACCAGTCTGTCACGGCATAAATCCACCAACTACGCCTCCCAATCTCTCATGTTGGCCGCTGGATATTATTCTACTACGGTGCCAACCAACGACTACGTTAGAATAAAGCGTAAATGTGGTGGATGCGGCAGATGCGATGGTTGTGGAGGATGTGGCGGGTGTGGTTGTGCTAGCATTTCTAGCGTTAGTAGGCGTGTTAGGTATGCTAGCACTACTACTGTTGGTACCCGTAGTGGTTATGCAAGTGCTGCTACTGTTGGTACCCGTAGTGATTATGCTAGCACTACTACTGTTGGTACCCGTAGTGATTATGCTAGCACTGCTACTGTTGGTACCCGTAGTGGTTATGCTAGTGCTGCTAATAGTGGGGGAGGTTCGAGTCATCGTGTCGGTGGTTGGGGTGGTGGTTGTGGTGGCGGTGGTGGTGGTTGTGGTGACGGTGGTGGTGGTTGTGGTGGTGGTGACGGTGGTGGTGGTGGTGGTGGTGGTTGTTGAAATGGTGGCGGGTGCGGTGACTGAATGCTGACTGACTGGAAATGCGTGGAAAATTCGAGTCATCGTGTCAGTGGTTGGGGTGGTGGTGTATAGTACGTCGTCTCTCACCGCATGCTTTATCTCTGGTGACATATACGATTCTAATATAATTTTCAGGCAGATTTTACCTTAACTGTGTTTGCATCAAATTAAAAGGTTTCGAGAAACTATTTTTGTTTTTAGAAAATGAATTTGACGACGTACGTTCCGGTTTCTTTTATATTATTGATAACAGTCTTGCAAAAGTTTGTAGAAATCAGTGCTAGATGTAAACAGTTTGACAGTAAATTCCACGGGGTGAGAAAAAGACTTTTGTCCGTCCATCCCCGTCATGGAATCGTCTCCACTATTCAGGAAACGTATGATCAAAGCAGCGAAAAGTGATGTCAACACTCTTGCTCAAGGTTACCACTTTTAGTGATTACATTTCTTTTTAGCAATAATACTTCTTTTAGCGAGTTTAGCGATTTCGAATATACTCGCTAAATTTCAAAATCACAGTTTAGTTCAATTAGTCGAGGAGAAAATAGCTAAATTTAGTAACTGCTTTAAAAAACATTAAGCTAAAGCCCCTGTTAAACGGACGGTCACAACAGTTGTCTCAACATTCTCTCAGCATTGTAACGTCATCCTACTGCGCCATGCACATCCGGGAGTCAGAAAAGCAAGGACTTGAGTAACCCGTATTTTAATGTTTTATTACATTAATTAACATTTGTATTGTGTTAGTGGTGGCTAAATTGCTCACAGCGCGATTATTTCAGAGTCTTGAAGTGAGTTACTGGTACCGTGTCCTTGACTCCAGATAGAAGTTTTACAGGAACTCGTCAGGTTGGCAAGACAAGGTTTCTCGCTAGTTCTAACACCGCAGGGTAAATGGAGCACTCGCCTGTTAGCAAACACACAACCAGGAATCAGGAACTGTGGTGAACAGTTGACAGCTCACACAATACACAGACAAACCGGGCAACAAGGCAAACTACTGAAGTTCGATAAAAAATATATTTGTTTGGTGAAACTAAGGCTCTGAAATCTTTACACCTGTGTAATTAACGGCTTATCCCACAGCTTTTCTTGTACGAAGAGGAAAAATGCGCACTCGTGAAGTTTTCGAAGAGCAAAAACTTGTTACCCGCATTTAGTCCAAATTCAATAACCACAAAGTCTGTGAACAACACAAAATGAAACAAAACAAAGACAAACAACGTAAAGAGATTAACTAAAAAAATACCCAAACAACCAAGTCACTGAACAAACTTGACGTACCGGTTCTGGGGGCCCGCTCGTTCCAGTTTTTGAGGAAACTGCTGACTACAGCAGTCGGATTGAGAGAGGAGGGTGATGTACCGCGGGTGGCTGTGGGTAATGAACGCGGGAGGTCCGCCTGCAGGACCGAGTTGTGATGTGTATCATAAAGGACTGGGATCACTATGGACTGCTCGTCCCCAATCACCCCGGCCGAGCCGGGTTTGCTGAGCTGGATCTGAACAGGAGACAGGGATTCGTGTTCAGAAGACAACAAGGTTGTCAAGGTCAACCAAAGGACACCGCCGAAAAAAGACGTATAAGAAAAATTTAGTAGAAGGGAACCGCTGTTTATAGTGGTGTTTGAATATTCTAATAAACAACACATCTGCCTGTAAATGTTTGGACTTGCAAGTTTATACTGAGTTCGCAAGAAGAAAAAACTATCGTTTTAAAACTCGTAACTGTACCCTTCGAGTTGTGAACCCTCGTTCTGTGTTACTAGTTTACTGTCCACTTCTACCTGTGTGCTATACTCACAAAAAATAGCATTTTGCTCTTGAGTACAACGGACGGCTGGCCCGCTGGCGCGACGGCTGGGAAACCAAGAGGCATAGTCAGGCACCAATCTACACGCCACTTCAAAGATGCGTCGGAAAACTGAAGGAAACAAACAAATAAACACCAAGAGAAATATATGCTAAATCGCACAGGGCACAAACTAAAGCATTCGAAAATAAGAGAGGGCAAAGACTTCACACAGCTGAGGAAGCCGACCCAAGGCGAGACAAAAAACAACCCTCAACTTTGCTATATATTGTTTAAAGTTCAAAACTCTCAAATTCACTGATCTCAGAACATATATTCGGTTAACAAATGTATAACGTTTCAAACTCACAAGTTCCAGTTTCATAATTTTGATGCAGTCTTTCAGGATATTCAGTTGCGCACCCAGTAAACGGGAAAAAGTCACAAGGTTGGCGATCTTGTACGGCGCAAAGGCAACCTGTGGAAAACGAGGCCGCTATGAGCTGCTGATAACATACAATAAAAATAACTACACGGCAAAACTCTTACCCGTGTCTCAAAAAACCTTTCAAGGCATTTGATTTCTTCTTGCGTCCAGGTACTTTCTGTGCAGACAAACGCGAGAGAGCAGAAACAACCAACGTGTTAGAAATTCTAATTCCAGACCATTCCAGAAGTTCCAGAAAACGAAAATAAAAGTATTGACTGACAGAATAGTGAACGATGAACGACATTGATCCTCACTAACCGTGTCCAAAAGGAGACTGACAGAATAGTAAACGATGAACGACATTATTATTCACTAATCGTGTCCAAAAGTATTGACTGACAGAATAGTAAACGATGAACGACATTATTATTCACCAATCGTGTCCAAAAGTATTGACTGACAGAATATAAACGATGAACAATATTGTCATTCACTAACCGTGTCCCTGGAGAGGTTTCACTTGCAAACGCAAGGAAGTGAATGGGTTTTCGACACCAATGTAACACTGCAGACCCGCGCTAACTTTGAACACCTCTCCCGAAGAATCACTCTTCATGGACTCCAGCTACGAAACATAACACAACACGTCAAGCCAAGGCAAATAATAACCAAAAAATCATCAATTATCTTTTTAGTTCTGATCAATCATTTCCTGGTAAACGTTTGATGTCGTACACATGTTGTACATACAGCTTGTCATTTCTCACCGTTTCGTTAGAAGTGATAACTTTATTTGCCAAGTGACGCCTTAAATACATAGTCCCCAAGAACTTTTCCAGCGGGCAAAGGATCATGGGGCCCCCATGACGCCTCGCGGTCGTCACAGGGGTCGGAGTGCACAGTTTGTTGAATGCAGCGTGAGAGAGGAGAGTAGGCACGGTGTGCGCCCACGTTCTGGAGGTCAGAGGTCGCGGTGGAGTGATAGTAGACCCTACAGACACTTGGGTTGTTGTTGGCCTACAAAACAAGACTCAAACAAGTTGGAATGTTCAAGTGATAGGCTAACAGGGGCCTTAAGCAGCCCAGGACAAAGACAAAACCCTCGGCAAAACATCAAGACTAATTTGCAAAGCGGGAAGTTGAGCACATCTTGACAATTCCAAACAACTAAATTCATCAACCCCAACTGACCTGTACTTAGTAACCTGGCCACTAGTGTTGACCTGAGGAGACATGGGCCAAGATATTGGGGAAGGCATGAGCGCAGGCGAGGCGCCGGTCATACTGACCGCTGTGTTAGACGGCGGTGTGGTGAACTGGTGACTAGGTGCAGGCGACTGAGCTGCCAGGCCGTGTGAACTGGCGGGAGAATGAGCACTAGCAGGAGAGGGCTGCATGAACGAAGCTACAGAGAAGAAAAAGGACAGAAACTAATTTCTCCAAGCACACTCACGATTAGATACTGCACTTCATAAATGTCAAAATGTCACTTTGGTAAAGTCTTACCGGGAGAGGGAGCGTAAAAACTGCTGGGACTATTTACATTAACGGACGAGAACGGTGAAGGAGCGGCTGCCATGGTAACGGAAGAGGAGGTACCGGAGGGCTGGGACGAGCTGCGAGACAAACCAGGCGAGGCAGTCAAGGTCTGAGAAGACGCATGCGAGGGGGGTGACATGAACTGCGCGTTGATCAGCGATGGTTCTGTTTCCATGGAGACGGGAGAGGAGGACGGCACCGAGTCGTCTTCCGCTGTCGTGGCGTTTCTAGGGACTGTACCGCCTGTCCTGGCCACATCGTCCACGAAATTCTGTAAGAATGGCTGACAAAGGCGAAGAGTGATCAGATGAAGGTAAACAATGACTTGGTTTGAAACTAAAAGCAGACAGACAGCAATAAACACAGCACTATGCTGTTGACACAAACGATTTTGCACTCATAGTTGAATCAGGAATAAATTTCTCCTCAAGAACACAGTACAGTATTGTTGCAGTCTTGCTGTAGTGTTGTTACTGTGTTATTGTAGTTGCAGTCTTGTTGGTGTTGTTACAGTATTGTACAGTCTTGTGGGAGTCTTATCGCAGTCTTGTTGTAGTATCGTTGCAGTCTTGTTGGTGTTGTTACAGTATTGTACAGTCTTGTGGGAGTCTTATCGCAGTCTTGTTGTAGTATCGTTGCAGTCTTGTTGGTGTTGTTACAGTATTGTACAGTCTTGTGGGAGTCTTATCGCAGTCTTGTTGTAGTATCGTTGCAGTCTTGTTGGTGTTGTTACAGTATTGTACAGTCTTGTGGGAGTCTTATCGCAGTCTTGTTGTAGTATCGTTGCAGTCTTGTTGGTGTTGTTACAGTATTGTACAGTCTTGTGGGAGTCTTATCGCAGTCTTGTTGTAGTATCGTTGCAATCTTGTTGCAATATGGTACAGTATTGTTGTAGTAGTGTACATTATTGCTCGCGAGGGCCTGGGGCCCAAGCGAGCTTAAAAACGCAAATTTTTTATTTTTTTTCTTTTTCTCATGTTTTGTGGGTCGAGAATCAGCACTCGGTGATTGGTTCATATTATCACGTGTTGATGTAGTATTGTATAGACTTAGCATTGTAACGTTTGCTTACCTTCAAGTTCGGAATGTACTGATACATTCCTCCCTTTCTGTACGAGCCATCCACCACACTAAAGCTGGCGTCTGAAACGAAACAAAACAACTGGTTACTCGAGATTCAACTATTCACAAGGACAAGGAAGAAGAAACAGGAATGTCTGTGTAGTGATGGCAGCAGCAGTTGCATAGACAGAACCTACCCCGTATAGCCACAATGTTGTTGGACCTAAATTGTACTTCCAATGCAATGCTGACAACGCAGTTAAAGAAACAGCATGTCCAATGCAGCACACGTAACAGGAATGCTTTTGAAATCTAGCAAAACTGTGTATAATGTCCAAGTTTAGCTGAGCACAGCAGGACTAGCTGTCAGCGATAACTTAAGAAAACATCAACATCTGCTGCATGAATTCATGTATCAAACTGAATAGACACACGGTATACCTACTGCGTGCAATATTGATATGGAAACGCTAATGTGTGCAATGTTGCACCGTGTGTCCCACCTTACGACAACCGAGGCTACCCACAATGCACGTGTAGTGGATTGCAGCATAGAAAAAGGATACGAATTTCTGTAGATAATAAGAACACATGTAGACGACTGAGGAACTATGGAGAAGTTCTGCATCACCAGCTGTCGTCGCTGCAATAGAAACAAGTGAGAATCAAAACCCTGTAACGTCATCTATCTGTGATTACAAGAATGATCCGAATTGCCATCACATTGTTAATATCTACAAAGCAGTTCAATCCATGCAGTGTAAATTAATGTAGTGTAGGAGTGCAGTACAGTGTAGTACCTGTATGAATTAGACTAATGTGGTGCAGTTTTTGTAGTGCACGTCAGTGAAGTGTGTAGTGCAGTACTGTGTCGTTTGGTGTAGTTCCTGTATATATTAGATTAGTGTGGTGTAGTTACTGTATATAGACTGGTGTAGTTTTTGTAGTGCAGTACTGTGTACTGTTTGGTGTAGTTACTGTATATAGACTGGTGTAGTTTTTGTAGTGCAGTACTGTGTCGTTTGGTGTAGTTACTGTATGTAGACTGGTGTAGTTTTTGTAGTGCAGTACTGTGTACTGTTTGGTGTAGTTACTGTATATAGACTGGTGTAGTTTTTGTAGTGCAGTACTGTGTACTGTTTGGTGTAGTTACTGTATATAGACTGGTGTAGTTTTTGTAGTGCAGTACTGTGTCGTTTGGTGTAGTTACTGTATATAGACTGGTGTAGTTTTTGTAGTGCAGTACTGTGTACTGTTTGGTGTAGTTACTGTATATAGACTGGTGTAGTTTTTGTAGTGCAGTACTGTGTACTGTTTGGTGTGTAACTCAACTTACTATTACTCCACCCATGGGTTTGGTGTTGAGTTTGGCAAGCGCTGTGAGCGGATTAAAGGTGCAGTTGAGAATCTGAGAAGAAAAGAGAAAAATAAACAAATAAATAACTTCAGACCAGGGGAAAAAAAATAGAAATGAAACGAAACACAAAAGAAGTCCGATTGCTGACCACCTAAAACTCTAGTTTTTAGCACATTCCCCGGTATGACGAGCGCATCTACAAGTAATGTTCCCTAACAGCGCTCCTGACTAGCATATCCGACAGCTCCAGGGCAAAACTGACCAAGACTGAAATTTCCATACGTTTACACAGCAAATCAGCACTGTTCGGTCGATACTGTGAGACATATGGCGTCGATACCATGAAACTAAGCATACTTGTGTATAGGCTAATGCAAAGAGATATTTGACATAAAGTACGGCGTATGATTACCTTGACCAGGAAGGCCAGGTTGTTGTGTCTGTTGAACTCCTGTTGAAGATGACTGCTGGTCAGGCTATGAGGATTGGACGCGTTTCCCGACATGTGCCCAAACGTGAGCAAGAACTGGGCACGTTCTACGGACCATTCGACTGTCACCTGAAACGCGGACGACATGAAAACGAGGCAGGATGTCGACCAATAAACACTTACACGTGCATTCTACAAGTGAGGCCATTATTAAAACACCACTAAACGAACTTTAATCTGATGCAAGTCTG
The DNA here is from genome assembly GCA_964036295.1 of Plumapathes pennacea. Classification (NCBI taxonomy): domain Eukaryota; kingdom Metazoa; phylum Cnidaria; class Anthozoa; order Antipatharia; family Myriopathidae; genus Plumapathes; species Plumapathes pennacea. The sequence goes on from OZ038466.1 coordinate 1,908,468, forward strand.
TAAGAAGTTACGGATACATGCGTCAGATGCACCACTGCAACAAGGTCTGACCAATCGCCATGATATTGGATTAATGTATATATGTGTGGATAATTAGTCCGACAGGTAAATTACATCTGTGCATGTTTTATTGAAATGGCGCCAGTTCAGATGCAAATATTATATACAGTCCGCAACTCCCTCTGAGACGGACACCCTCGGGACCGGGACCAGCTCCAACTGTCCGTTTTAGAGAGGTGTCCGTTAAAACAAATGACTGACGAAACGGCAAAGACGGCCCCTGCCAGGCAGCTGTTCTAAAGGGGTGTCCGTTAAGGAGTTGCAATACTGTAGGAAAAGGCCAGTTGCAGGAAAAAGGAAGAGGGAGTGTGGCAACTATCTTGAAGGGGAGAACATTTTGAAATGAGGAAATAACAGAGAAGACAGAGTCAAATCAAAGGGACTCTTCTCGTACCAAGTTTGGCTTGTCGGGCGGGTACTGTAGAGTCAGCTGCTTGTAGTTGAAGGAATGCACATGGCACGTGTGGCGTCCACGACTCAAGTTGTCTGTGGGAAGAACAAAAAACAAGTTACCAACGGCTGTCAATATGAGACATCTTTCTGATGTCTCATATTCGACAACTTGCTGATAAATGTATTTTATCAAGTCCGTCCACAAACCTTTGAGATAATCTAGTACTTCGACAACTTGCTAAAAAATGTATTTTATCAAGTCCGTCCACAAACCTTTGAGATAAGCTTGTAGTTCGACGACGTGCTGATACAACTGACACACACTGCACCAGTCATCCAGTATTCTCTGCACCACAGAAGTTTCTGTTCCCGCGCTTTGTACGCGGTCATCACCGGCACTCCGCGCGTCACTAACGCGGCTGTACGTGAAATAAACGCGCTTTAAACCGCTCTTGTTTCTGTCAGAACCGGGCGCCACAGAACAGTTGGCGAACAGCATTTCTAGTGACCACTGCTCCTGCTTTTCGTCAAGTCTTATTACACAGTCCAAGAGGTTTTGCTGCAGCATCGACACAATATTTTGATCGGAGCCTTGCGGAGTGGGGAGAGTCAAGATCCGTAGCGCTAATCCTACACTCGCTTCAGACTCTAGCCTTTGATATGTCACTCCGTGTTGCGACAACTAGGCACAAACAAACAAACAAACAAACAAACAAACAACAACAACAACAACAAACAAATGGAGAGAGAACGTTTAGTAGCCGTGTTAAATATTCGCATAGTTAATATTAATTGAATGCGCTGAAACTGAAAGCGCTGAAACTGAAATAAACGCGCTTTAAACTGAAAATATGTTAAGTTGAGGAGTTCGCTTGCTTTCATTATGTAAATCCCTAAATATTGACCTACATAAAGGACGATTGTATCGCGGGCGCGCAAAGGCAACGTGCAATCTTCTATTTTTCCCAGCGTTATGTTTGTCATAAGCTCCTGATTCGGGGGGATTGGGTAACATGCTCGCGCAACGCGATTTAAGCCAGTTTTCTTGTAGCTTCCTGACATGTCTGGGCCCTTGGACCAAAAGCAACCTGTTTAGCTGGATTACCTGATGCACCAGGGCGATGAACGGGATTCTAGCGTCACAAGAAGCTATGATGTGTCCCAGGTGCGGCTCATAAGAGGAGTTTTGGCGGCAGTTTGTCAGGACTTCCTTCGTGGTCTTCAGTCTCTTCCTTGCTACAGGTTCCATTGCTATTTGCTGTTGTACAAGGTGAGATTGACGACAAGAATAATCAATAAATAAATCAATAAAAGCAATGAAATACGAGCAATGAAATGTCGAGAAAGGAGGTGAAGCAAACGAAAAGGAAACTGGAAAATAACTTGAATAAATGGCTTAAGCTTGAGAACAAACCAATTTGAGGAGCAATAAAGAACAAGCGTGAAAGAATTACACGAAAGTCGCTCAAACTGCGAGCTTGATTATTTGTTGCACAACAAGCGATAACTAGAATTTATTTGTACATATACATTGCAGAACAAAAGTAGCATGTTTCCCTGACTAAAATGTTTACCTCCGCCAAAGTATATTCATCTATAAGTAGAAGAGGAGGTACAAGTAGGTAATGACAAGCAAGGACAGGAAGAAGAAAGAAAGACGGCAAACCAAAGGGAAGTGAGAATTGACGAAGAAAAAAGGCTGAGCCGAAAATCAGACACCACAGTTAAGACCAAGACACACAAAGGAGGCAAGGGAACGCATACTTGTCGTTTGCCACAAGCGTCGTCCTGTCCGGTACGAGAGAGTCCTGGACCAAAAACAAACGAACATAAGTTATTTGCACCAATAAATCACTTCTACAGAGTACATTCTACTTTTGACACGAAGATACACAGCACTTAAAACAAAATCTCCGAGTTTGCTCTGCGGAACTACGGACTTTCCAAACCAGTGGGACTCAGAAAGCACAGGAAACCTGTCCGATACAACAACAGAGCGTAGAACAGAAGCAGCGCTTCACTAATACAGACCCTTGATAGGAATCCCGGGGTAATCCGTCATAACGGCCGCATTCAGGGGAACAATGTGATCTGCTGCCAAAAACAGCGGTTTCCTTGAAGACGACGACGGAGCTACGCTGAGCCGTCTGGCCGCTGCATTCTCCTGACTTTTCCGCTTGTCTGGCTTCTTGTCTTCCCCTTGCTTGCTTTTACGGCGGGACGGAGGCCCGACTTGTTCAACGTTATCATTAAAGGTGGGTTTCATTTGCAGCAAGTGGTACTTCACTGTCACCTCGTCTGAGCCATTAACGTAGAGAACTTCAACAACCTGCGCAAACCAGTGTCAGCAACAGAAATTACGATTCCTATAACTAAGAACCGCTTATGCTCTGGACTCTAGCCAAGCAAAGGGACAAGATGGTTTCGCAACGTCATCAATATTTAATGTTTTGAGGACAGATGAAAAATAACGCCACCAAAACCATGAAAATGGAGATCTACCGCTACCACTAAAATTATACAACATTTTAAAAATGCAGGATTACAAATAATAAATATTTATTGACTGATTGACTGACTGATTGATTGATAAAATAATTGGCTGACAGTTGAATCAATTAATTAATTAATTAATTAATTAATTGACTTAATGACTCATTGACTATTCCAACAAACTGTGAAATCTTACCCTATGTATAAAAACTACTTCTGGACAAAAGCACTTGAATCTCTTCGACAACAGAGGTCTCGTCTTTCACAAACTACCATATTTTCAACGACATACAGCTCGAACCTTGCAACTTATACGCCTTAAGTCGTTGTTTATACTGCTAAGACTCGCCATAATTTACCGAATGTAAGAATCTCGGAGTATGCACTTACCAAACAGAAGTTCAGATGTCTTTTGAAGCGGATATAAAGCCTGTTCTTGCCCAGTGACGTCAGCAGGTTTTGATTGGCGTTTACGAAGGGAAGGTAAGTAGACGGTTTGACCGGAAGTTGCGCCAGAGACCTCATGCACTTCCTGATGTACAGCTGACACCTGGCGAAGAAAAGCACACATCAGGGCATTGATACAAACAGTAACAAAACGTCAAAAGAGGGGGGGGGGGGAGTAGACCACTAGTCCACAGTAACACAATACAGCTGCAGTTTACACGACACGGTGCAAGCAACAAGCTCACCTGACGTCTCTTAGAACTGTTGTAAACTGCTTGGGATCAGTTTTTAAACCGCTCTCCATTTGCTCACAAAGAGATCTGTCTGTATAGTAGAAAAACGGACAAGCTGTCGTTTCATGGTTCAGTGTGGTGTGGGTGTAGGGTAACTGAGGTGTTGTGTGGTGTTGTATAGTGTGGTGTAAAATTGTAACTGAGGTGTTGTGTGGTGTTGTATAGTGTAGTGTAAAATTGTGACTGAGGTGTTGTGTGGTGTTGTATAGTGTGGTGTAAAATTGTAACTGAGGTGTTGTGTGGTGTTGTATAGTGTGGTGTAAAATTGTGACTGAGGTGTTGTGTGGTGTTGTATAGTGTAGTGTAAAATTGTGACTGAGGTGTTGTGTGGTGTTGTATAGTGTGGTGTAAAATTGTAACTGAGGTGTTGTGTGGTGTTGTATAGTGTGGTGTAAAATTGTAACTGAGGTGTTGTGTGGTGTTGTATAGTGTAGTGTAAAATTGTAACTGAGGTGTTGTGTGGTGTTGTATAGTGTGGTGTAAAATTGTAACTGAGGTGTTGTGTGGTGTTGTATAGTGTGGTGTAAAATTGTGATGTATGTACCTCCTTTGTCTCCAAGAGCAACCCTAAACTGCCCGTTCCTTGTTTCCATGGTGATGATAATAATTTCGAATGGCGTGGCCTCCACAGATGATTGGATAGAGAGACTCGGCGTTGTTTCATCTAAAGTCACTGTAAAAAAAGGCAACGAATCAAGCGAAATACGATAAGACATTCACGCAATTTTTATCATATTCACGGTGAACGTAACTGACAGATCTGCTTCGGACTATGATCGCACCACAATTTTCACTATCTATCTGATGTCTTGACTGTTCCATCAGCGTTACACTTGCAATACTTTAATTTTCCTTTATAACAATGGCAAAAAAGAAAAAAACCAAAACACTCGGCGGCCTCGTGGTTTCCCTACGCTACTCTCGTGTTCTCCCAACTTCCCGCGTGTTTAGATGAGGTTATATCACACGGTGGGAACGCCTTATATATTTCTTAAACAGTACATCATACACACCCTTTGAGGTTACCGACTTGTCTTCCGATAAAATGTTCCATAACTCCTGGAGCGGTAAAAGAAAATGTTCACAGAATAAAAGACCCGTGGACTTTCGTCATTAAAGGGCTCTAGTTTACACGTAGATATTAGCAACATAACATTCTGTCTTCTCACCAGAGCACCCGACATGTACTGTACCTTTAACTTGACAATTGACTGGGCTTTGATGGTCTGCATCAAAAGTTTTTCAACACAGATGTCGCCCGCCTGTTAGAATAAGATGCAGACAGAGAAAAAAGAAATGCACGGTAAAACAAAGTGCAGATATCGTACTACGTACACGGCACATAGTCCCCAGAATGCGTAAAAAAAAATGTTTAAAACATGTTTACAATAGATAACTTGAACTAGGGTCTAGCGTACATTCTGGAAAATTGTTCGCGGGTAATTTTGAGTTATGTCTCGAAGTGGTCCAAAAATCATAAAGTTCTGCAAGACGCACAATAGTATTATTATTAAAACGTACTTATAAAATAATTTTATTATCATGAGCTTGTACGCGGGTGTTGCGGAGGTTTCAAACATCGCATACATATCGTATATGTACCCAGAAGTGCGGATAAAATGCATAGACGGCTCTAAAAATGCGATAATTGTCTCTCCCTCATCCCTCGCCCCAAAGTTCAGTTTCACATTGCAAACACTGCTTCGTTTACTCACAGGAACTCTGGTTGTCGCTTGAAGGGGTAGACCTGTAAGCGGTAGTAAGGGCTTGTGTTCTACAGTCAAGCAGACTGGGTTCTGTTTCTCATCAGCTGACACGGTCAGCATGTGAGTTTCTGGCACAAGAAAAAGGTGTTGTTGTTGTTAAGTAAACAGCACTTACGCTGTGTTGAACAACAATGAGAGAAGCATAAAAAATGAAAAGTAATGGAATTGTACATGCCGTGAGAGAAGCATAAAAAATGAAAAGTAATGGAATTGTACATGCCGTGAGAGAAGCATAAAAATGAAAAGTAATGGAATTGTACATGCCGCACGTGCGTATGCTCTTCTGAAAAGGTTTGAAAATACGTTAAGTCATTTTGTCATAAACACCAAGTTCTAATGTTGGTAGAACATAAAAATGCACATGCTGTACCTAATGCAGAGGAGTGTTGACTCCAAGGAAGTGTCAGTATTATCAATAGAATGCAGCTTCATTTTCTGAGATATTTATTGCCTTGCAGACTTTAAGATGAACTCTTGCAACATACAGTACCACACTCGGCAGTACACTTATAGGAAGGGTGATAACCAGTAGTACTAACCGTGCTTTTGATGTTGCTGCTCAGAAGGATGCATCCTGGTGCAAAGCAAAGGCAGGAAAATAAAAGTTAACCTTGCTGCTTTTGATACACCCAACTACAGTACTGTGAAACTACCATCCCTCAGCAGCAGTGGGACACTTCTGGAAGTTTGGTTTTCAACCACAATCGTTTGAACTCTAACAAAATTTTTCATCCTTTCTTAAACTCTTACCCATCCAAACACACATTAGGAGCTACAGATGTGTGGCAGAAGGTTACTGTGAGTACATACAAAACACCACACTGTACAACACAAATTGCATCTAATCTCTTACCTCCAAAAGGACAAAACTAACTTCTTTCCCACAACATACTCCTCTATCCGCACATGATCCCCCCATCTCTCCACAATGAGCTGCTTAGCCTACAGGAAAAATTGATTATTTTATGTGAGATGACAACCACTGTTGGTTCATAAAGGTTGAGACTGCAGGGTTTGCATGGGAAATATAGCAAGTTTGACTGTGACCAAAAGAAAAGATGCAAAACACACCTGAAAGTGCAGGACCTCCAATTGGAGTGACAGACAGAAGGAATCTTCATTTTTATTAAGGGAAGCTGTTGTGATGTTTATATGTTTACCATACTAATAACTAAACAGAATGGCAAAGAAAGTAAAATATTGGCTTTATATAGTTACAGGAATGCATTGACAATACACAATTCCCAAATGGACCAAAAAATGTTATGTGCTGAATAATTCTTATTCAATAGTCACTTATCACACAAACTAATAATAGTTATTTTACTTCCCTCAATGAGCTATCATATGTAATGCATAAAATTGAATGTGATGTATTATGTATAATATATCACAAGAAAAGGATACGCAGGCAGTTGTACAGGTCAACAAGAGGGTTCTCTTCTGTGCACAACCTTGACTGCACCAGTTGATGGATGTAGTGCACCTAAAAGAATGGGGTACAGTCATGTAAAATATGGTCTGTTTTGTAAATGAGAGCCACAAGTTTATTGTCGTTTAACTCTTGTTCAATTAAGGCTTTTCTTTCTTCATTAACCCTTTCACTCCAAAGAGTGATCAACTTCAACTTTCCCCTTCAGTTTTCTCACAAGAAATATGTCATTCAGTAAGGAGAACTTGGCTTTTGATAGCTTGTTCAGATGAAAGCTGATTAAACTATCAATTCTCTCCACAACACTCATACATTTTCGTCTTGAAGGTTGGGAGAATCTGTATTTTAAATGTGGGGGTGAAAGGGTTAACATGGGGCTTTATTTATACAGTTGTAACAATATTGTCCTGCCAAAGAAAACCTAAGTCTGACTGATGGAACATCTGCAGGAAAACTGTAATGGCCCGGACATAAATTAGGACAGAATAAACCTTTACTGTACCTGCAAACTATGTACCAAAGACTTGCCATCTGAAAAAAGTAAGAAATATTAGTATTTAGTAAAAAAAGTATAAGTAGTATCATCATAAAAATGAAATAAACATGAGCTGTACCCCCAGTTTCCAGATCTTGGACAAGAAATTCAATGGACAGCAACCTCCAAGGAACTGATGACTCATCCCCCATCAGAGTTAGAGTCACCTGTGAATCATAAGAAAAATGTTATTGCAAATCAGGACACATGATCTAACAAATAAGATCTATATCTACCCCAACTTAGAATGACAACGACAATGGCAGAGAAATTACCTCAAATTCATGTTCAACCTGAAACTTGACCTGACCACCGGCTGAAACACAAGCAGACTAATGTAGTGATTGACAAGAAGACACAGGGAATGCAAGTGCTTCAAACAATACTCGTAAAAAATATATATATATACTGTATACCAGAGTGTACAGTTAGTATAAAATATAATACAGTATCATAAAATACATTGTGTACAGGGATATCAGTTTAATCAAGTTGATACTCACAAATCTCCAGATTGGACAGTTGAGGGGGAAGCTTGGATGTTACAAGTCTGTGTTGGATCACTTGATTTAGCCTCTGCAGTGTCTTGACTTTTTCCACTGAGCTTATGGGGTCTGGAGGGACTATCTTATTCTGCAAAAAGAGATTGAAAATAGCAGTTTGAGTACATATTATCTGTTGTACAGTGGAATTTTGATGACTCAAACCTCCCAAGAGAAATGAAAATTGGTTTCAGTTATCAGAAGGTTTGAGTTATAGACGATTTGAGAACTGAACTTACTCTGATACAGCTTGGTAACCTGGGGTAGGATCCCGTGGTCAGGACATCAACTGCTGCAGGCAAGCAAAATGTGGGTAACCTGCAGAAAAAAATGTATTAAAGTTCATTGAGAACACAATTGCAGCATTATTACACAATCCAACTGTCATGTTCATGTACATACAAAATGTTAGTCCACCTGAAGCTAAAATGTCAACAGTCTGTTGCATGATACACATAAATATTTTGAATTTGAATCTGAGAACCTGGACATTTAACAGTGTAACTGTACTTTGAACTTCAACTGCATGCTGGTCAAAATGTAACAGGAAGAAGACTTTTTTGTTTGAATGGTATGCAGCACATCTACATATTGTTCCTGTGATTTCCCTCTGTCACTCTCTTTTGTTTTAAAAATGTTTGGGTGATATTGTTACCATATCCATCAAAGAGTCTGCATGTGCATACAGTAGTGTAAACAATGTTCATACATGTGTAGAACTTCCAGACAGAGAGTACTTGACAGGGCTTTTGCTGAGTTGTTGTGATTAATTTCTCTGAGGTTTCTATATGTGTGAAGTGTACCACATTCCAGAGAACGCGTTGAGACAGTGAACTTAACATGCAACATGAGCCTTTCCTTTGGTCTAGACGAAATATTGTGACCACTCTGTTCCCTCTCAAATGGACAGTTTTCCAATTAGTCAGAAGGCAATATTGATAGTGCACTTATTCAAATATACAAAGAATGTAAACTCAATTCCCACAAAACTATTATATATAATTTATTGTATAAATAAAAAACTTTTAATTAAGAAGTGTGATCATACATAATATCAATGAATTCTGGTAGCCTCACTTTGCTTGGACTAGCATTTCGTGTCATAAACTTGTAAAAAATGATCACCTAAAACATAAGAATAATATTGGCATTATTGCATCACCTTGCCTGGACCAGTGTTTCTCTAGACATCCTCGCAAGCATGTCAGCTGTGTCAACAAACAACATGGACTGATGATCCAGGAAAGTAGAAATTGCCTATGAAAAAAAGCATACCAGTAACTCTAAATGTATCATTCTGTTCATTAGTAAGATTACCTAACTTTTGAAAAAGATATCAGTCAAACAGGTTTTTGCAGGCAATGATGAACGACAAGAGGCACTGACCTGACATTTGTCGACTCGCTCAGCACTTGCTGCCCATTTCACCAGAGCCAGTAACCTAACAAATTGCTGCTGAGTGCGACTGGCAAACTGTACAATTTCAATTTTCCTGGTGAAAATAATGGCATTCTAATTAACCAAAGATGTATTTGGTTCTATAATTTAATAATACCATAAAATAAAATGTATAATAATAATAAATAATAATAATAATAATAATAATAATAATAATAATAATAATAATAATAATAACAATAATAAAACTAAAAATAGAAACACTATAAATAAGTTCTTTAAATATGCATCAAATCATGGTCTCTATGCTTCCTACAGGCAATGGAAAAATTAACTATTAAATAATAATATTTTATTATATTTCATTCTATCATAACTTTATGAAGGGCATACCTTTCGATATCTGACTTCCTTGGTAAACTGCAGCACAGAACAAACAATACAGAATTTAAAAGTTACTGACGGTTTTCTTTCTTAAAAAGACATACACCATGCAAAGATTATGGATTAATCTATTTGAAATAACCTCTTTAAAAATCAAATACTGACAGGTGCAGTATCTAGCAAACATATTTTCCCTTTTTTATTGACAACTAGTAAATTAAATACCTCTTGTGCATGAGCACAAAGCAGAAAATAAACAGAATACAATGTACAATGTACCCCACCCCCCTACCCGCCTAATGATCTTTCTTTTGGCAATCTGTACTTTGTTTAATACCCTCAAAGTTGAACAACTCATCCAGGAATGTATTCAATACCGATAAGCTGCTACTGTGCCTCAATGAATGATATTAGCTTGCATATAAACTACATACAACATGGAAGTGATGGCAATGATATTTATACACATGCATTTATATAAAACTGTAGATATACTAGAAGTACTAACAAATGGATACACCTCAGTGGACGCAATAAAGTAGTAAATCGAACATTTGTTTGATGACTTGTTAAATTCTTCACATAAACAAGTTACTATCGAGCACAAAGGTACAGATGTTTTCTCATGTAACACATGCACGTGTGAACAGCTCGCTTGCTCGTAACAACACTCTCAAAGAAAATTCCCCAAATGGAAATCACTAGAATAAAAAACAACAACTTCGTTACAAGTGCAAATGTGCATGTCAGACAAATAGTGGTAAGCTTTGAAAGGTATAAGCTGCCGATTTCTGATAAAAACAACATCCGGTAATATTCTCTGTAAGCTTCCTCTTTTCAGAAGAGACCATAACATCTGATACTCACAGTTCTGCCAATACAGTAAGTTCATGGTAGCTCTTTTGAAGAAGGAAGTCGATCAGCATCGAGAGATTGATTTTCCCTCCTTCCTGTCGACCGCCGTCCGGCGCCATTTTGGAAGCCTTTCCGTGCAGAGTGCGGGCGCAACCTCCCCTCGGAGCAGGCGCAGATGTGTCCAACATGGCGGTCAGGTGATGTTCGAACTGAAGTGTCCAGTTTCAAAATGATGGTGACTGGCTAATTCCCAGTTAGAAGCTATAATGGCAAGCAAAGAAAGCCTTGGAAGGGTTCGACATTTTGACCTTGCAACCCAACAAGTAAGATGCTGTTGATCCCTTGAGGAAATAGTTTAAAAGCACCGGAAATGTAATGACACAAATAATAATTTTTGTGCTGGCGAATCGATAACGCCAATTTTACCTGGATACAAAGCTAAACACTTTCTCTGTTTCACATTAGTTACAGTTATTGAGGTCGATGCAGGTAGCTGGCACATCGCGCACTGTGTATGTAAATGCACAAGTCGACACTGTGAACTCGGTGCATTTTCTATTGTAGTTGTTCTGTGTTTTGACAAAAGTGATTATTTAGTAGTGTGAGAGTCATGAATTCTGTGGAACAGCTATTCAGTATGGATAGATGCAAGATTGACTGTTTACAATGGATTCTGGATTGGAGATCATAGGAAAAATATCATAAACACTGCTCCAATAATTTACAGAGATACATGTATATAAATGGACAACATATTTAGTAATTATTAACATTGTACTGAGTTTCATGATCAGTTTAGAGAGAGCTGCTGAAAACCCTTTTAGCAGGATGAATTAAATAACATTCATTTCCTGCATTATAATGCAATCTGATCACTAGCTACATGATTTTGGAAGCATGATTTTGGAAGATGATAACATGATTTCTGAGCATGTTGCTTGGTGTCTTCACAGCGCCGGCTGAGGCATCTCAGAAGTATCTCAACTCGTAACATCAGCTCAAGCTTTAACTTGGGTAGACAAGCTCTCCTGGACTGTCTGCTGGAGACCTACTTCACACTCCATGTTAATGATGAAGAACAAAGTGGTAATTTTTGCAACTGAACACACATCCAATAGAGATATAATATGAAATCTATGTAGACTATTATGCAGTGTATGTTGGCAGTTCTTTTCATAGTGTTTTTGGTTTTTGGGGACAATCTGTATACACTTTGACCTGTCCACAATCCTTGTGGTAATCTTTGCAGGTCTTTCCTTTACAATGTACTATATGATGTAATACTTGATTATAATTTTGATTAGTCTCACTTAACACTTTTAAACATGTTTGTCCCTTGGAAGTTTTATTAACTATATTATTATGATTTTATATCTAAAAACATGTTGTTTCACTTTCAGTTGTGTACAAAAGTGAAAAGATCAAATATTCTTTGGTATGTATTTTGGACTGTATTTGTAATAGTTTCTACAGTCATCTGAAAACAGCTCTATGAGCAGTCACTATAATAGCAGTTTCCTTGTTCTATTTCTTATTAAATTGTAGAACCCAACTTGGTCAAGTTTTGAACCATCCACTTGGCCTGATAACATCAACAAAGCTGTTACATGTATCCTTTGAGTTTTGTGTATGTCTTCCATCCCCGTACAATGGGCAGAAGATGATTTCCAAATGTGGAAGCCAAGTGTCTCATTGTACAATTAGTGCTCAGTTACAGCTTAGTGCCATGAATTGTAATGAAAGTGGTCGTAGTTGAATCACAAGGTAATTTCCATCCAACCTTGAGGGATAATTAATACACTGCACACACAAGTTAGTGTAAGATTTTTGCCATACTTTGGGGGAAGCGGCAAAGAGCTTGTAAGTAGCAGCTACAGCAATTTCCATAGAATGTCTCAACCATTTTGGATAATTGAAACAATGTACAAAATTGTTGATAGAAATTTTACACCAAAAAGCTCCTTAACTTGCTTGATCAGCCATCATTGTGAGGATCTGGGGAGTGCAGGACAGTAAAGACGACCAACTTGTGATTGAATGGACTGTTCATCTTCCTTCACTGAAATACCTCGGAGATCAAGTAAGGGTTTATCTAGACAATATGCACTGATAGTATACACCACACAAGTGAATATTGCTTTTCGTGTGCTCTGATTGGCCCCTCAATCTCGGAATATCAAGTACTATTCACCTCCTGGCGGCTTCCGGTAAAACAAAATGGTGCGCAAAGCCAATTTTTGCCCACTTTTTGTCGGAAATAAAATAGCTATTTGGGAGTTGGCTATTAAACTTGTGTGGTATATACTAAAAACAATTATTTGCCGAAGTGGAGGTGAATAGTGGTGGATATTTACCTCGCCGAAACGGCTCAGTAAATATCCACCGCTATTCACTTCCACTTTGGCAAATAATTGTTAATTAATGGTAATATATCACATTATGGTATAGAACACACAATGTACTCTACTTTTATGAGACTCTAGCTCTTTCTAAAAGTCACAGCAACCTATCTATTAAGTGTACATACAACTAGGTTCACATACACATACACTTGTATGCAATCATACACATACTGTACTGTAGCCTTACACACATGTACACATACATCCATGCCTTTGTGTTATATGAACAAGGTAAATACATATTTTAATTATTATTGTTCTCACTGGTGAGCAGATCCGAACAATTCAGCACAAACCCAACACCTTGATATTTGGACTAGGTGATGGTTACTATGGCGCCCCAGAGATGCACCTATTGCACGTGGTGAGTTTTAACTTGACTTTTAACATTGGGATGACATGTTTTGCATTTGATCTGAAAGCTTGAATATCCAATGTAGACTGGGAACACAAATGCCAAGTCATCAGGACCAACAAGAGTTATAGAGGCTGACCAAGAACAGGTGTGCTGAACACTTCATCAGACTTTACTAAAACTATAACTATAAAGTATCTTACAGTATTTTCCTCTTCTCGCATTGCAGTTGCAACTGTCGTATAATGGGGCTTCAGTGCTTAGGTAAGGCTGTTTGAAATACAGAGTCCAGGAAAAATGGAAATTATTGTTGAGTCAATATTAACAGTTAGAGTAGATCACATGAAGGTGAGCAAAACTCTGATGATCAATTTCTAGTTTACGGTAAGGCTTTTTTGTTAAGAAATCAAACTTTAACTGGCTACAAAACTAAAACACTGAATCAAAATGAAACAAAATCATGCATGTTTAGATGTTCTATTCCTTTGTTTTTAATGTACCATAATTATTGCTTAACTTTCAGGCTTTACACTGTTCAGAAAGCAATCCGGCAAACCCAAGTGGCTGTTCTTGAAGCTTGCAGTTCTATTGAAGACAATGTGAAGTCAGTAAAGACATGTACAGTGCAGGTAATGATGGCAGTAAATTGCATTGCATGTTTGTTGTTGTTGTTGTTGTTGTTGTTGTTGTTGTTGTTGTTGTTGTTTTATGTAATTTATTGTGTCTACAATTTACAGCTTGGAGAGGAGGAATCGCTGAAACTAAAAGTCAAGCTCCTAAGAGAAGAACTTGCAATGAAACAGACTTTATTAAAAAAAGGTGACCAGCTGTCAGTAATTAAAGAACTCTTCTGTCTGCTATAAAACTGCTGATATCTTCAGAGAATACTGTGCTGTAATTACTTTAATCAGAATAAACCTTGGACTAAACAACAACATGTAGGAATGCTAGGGAAATCTTCAGTCTTTCCTTCAAGATCGTCATATTAATTGAAAATGTGTTTGTGATAACTCCTTGGTTTATTCACCAACAGAAAGAGATGAAGAAAAGAAATCTCTGGAAAAACTGAGAGAGCAAAGTAAGCTTGACTGGTTAAGCCTTTCACCCCCTTCATCAAAATGCAGATTCTCCCAACCTTTTAAGAGTAAAATGTATGAGTAATGTAGTGAGAATTGATAGTTTAATCAGCTTTCATCTTAGCAAGGTATCAAAAGCCAAGTTCTCACTACTGTATCATATGTTTCTGGTGAGAAACTGAAGGAGAATATAGAAGTGGATCACTATTGTGAGTAAAAGGGTTAAGTTGGCGTGTTTTTGCATCCAGAAGTCATCATTTGACTCTTGGGATGACTACAACTACTCGGGTGTGAAACATTGGTCAACAATACTCATGCCCTCTAGTGAAAAACTGGACTAACATATTCATCATTATCTCTTTGTCAGAGCAAATTTGTCACATATTTATGTTTTAAACACAGAAAATAACTTGTCAAGGGATAGGGAACAGCTGGAGCAAAGTAATCGGTCTTTGAGGGAACACAGGCAAGCTCACATCGACAGAAGGTACAGCACGGAACGGGTAGTCTTTCTAGAGACTGGGTTAACGGTCAAGCCTGTAACGTGCACAACAACCAGCGTTTTTACTTCTTCTTACAGCCTGGTGCATTTCATTAGTTTCCTCGCGTAGACACGTTTAAATGTTCCTGATTTATGTTTCTCCAACCAGAGAGGCCTTGGTCAAACTGAATGCCAAGCTAAACATCCGACGGAGGCAACTCGTCTCGGAGTTAAAGTACATTTATCCAATTGTTCCGGTAAGCTACAGAAGTTGTAGATGTCACTTGAACTGAAACAAAGTCAGAGACAGGGACATAATAGCTACTTCGTACTCAATGTTCATTGTGTGTCGAAGTTTATATTGAAAGTCTAGCGCTCTCATACTTTCCCTTGTGCATGTGCAGCATTTAGAGACCAAGGAACTGCTCATCAGTGGCGTGAGGCTTCCGAATTCTGAGTCTGATAAATTTGTCGGTAAGTTGGCGTCTTTCCAGGAGTTTTCTAGTTGAGGTTGAAACGCAATGGTTTGAGAATGGTGAACAAGGTTCGACTTCAAGCTTTTTTTTATTCTAAGAAAACCATATTTCCAGGAAACTTAGATTATTAGGTTCCGCCCACTCCTTTACGTTTACATTTAGAAACTTATCGATGCTATTTCGCCTTACCAGAGTGTATAATTGCTGTATCTGACCTGGAAGTGTGACCGCTTTTTCTTTCTATTTTAATGCTTTGTCTTATTTTTGTTTTTTGTTTTCAGCGATGGATGAGGAGAGTTTGTCGGTTGCCATCGGAAACGTGTGTCACTTGGTTTCGACGATTGCTAAACTTCTGGAGCTTCCCCTACGCTATCCCATGACCCCCCGGGGCTCTCGGTCGACCGTCATAGACTACGCGATAGACAAGGTTGCTGACAGAGACAGACAGTGAGTAGAAACAGCAGAGTGTTTTACTGCTCTTTATACAACATTGAACACTGTGCTTTTCTGTTTTCAGATTTCCTCTGTCCAACAAAGGGAAAGAGAAGGTGCAGTTTAATTATGGCGTTTACTTGCTCAACAAAAACATTGCTCAAGTAAGTACGTAGCTTGGTATCTCTTCAGGCTTGTCTGTTGGTTTCAAGGAAGATTTTAGTTTTGATTTTAGGTAATCGCTCCTGTAGTCAATTAAACGGATGCCTGGAATCAGTACAATAGTGTTACAACTGGAATGTCACTCGCACTTCCTCAATGTCCTTTTTTTTTTTTTTTTTCTTTTTTTTTTTTCAGCTTCGTCAGTACTGTGGGTTAGGCACGCCAAATCTTCGCAACACTTTACCAAATTTAAAAGAGTTGTTGGACACAAAGTTTCGAGTGAGGTGTGTTGAATAGTGTTCCCTTTGTCAAAAAGATATGTTTTCCTATTCTTTTTACTTCCCGGTCGCACAAAATTGCGCTCGTGAGGAACATAAATAACGCGAAAAGGTTCAACGACCCAACAAAAGGAAAAGCCTGTAAATGTTGTGTTTGTATCGAAAGCTCTTGATTAATAGTGGATCGCATAATAACGCTTACCCGTCGCTCGGAATTAAATGATAACGCAAAGCAGCATGTTCATGCGCATGCGCACAGACTGTTCAGAACCTGCGTGCTCATTTTCATCTATTTTCAGTGGACCTCTGAAATCACCGCCGGTGCCCATTGTCAAGAGATGGCCTGCGAAAAATACCAAACCCCGCTCAGATAGCTCGCCGTCTTCCTCGCCTCGGAATCCTAATTTAGATGATGTTCTCCTGCGTACGATGATGGCAACGGACACAAAAGCTCTGCAATCACAACTTGCGTCTCAACCCATTGCGGCACAGCATCCGGGAATTCTCGATGCTGGAACACAAATTGGCGCCAAATCACAGGCGGCGACGTCGGACGGAGATCTGAAAGTTCCCGCGCAAAGCGCTCCGCACAGGTTTTTAACTTCGAAGAAAACGAAGAATTTGGAAGCCGCTCAAACGAGAACCACAAACTCTGCAGCGATAAGGAACAAGGGCTCTGATAAAACGAACGAAAACCATTTCGTTGGGAGGACGTCACAGCGGACAAATATACTAAGACAAAGTTCTGAATACGACCATGTGGATATTGGTGAATTGTCGACTCTGAATAATGAAGACGGTCGCACGAAGGGGCTTCACATCGCCGACATTGAATTTGAAGGTAAGCTGAGCGATTTTTCTACGTTACTCTATTACGTTTTTCTCTTTTCTTGTTTCTCTTCAACTTCCTCTTCTCGTGCCTTTTCAGACTGTCAAGTGGACCCGCTTCTTGTATCTGCACCAAGCAACTCGACAGCAACTGAAAACAAGTCAATACAGAATGAGAATGAAGACAATCCAACTACATCAGAACACTTGTTTGATCAACATGACTTTAATTTTGATCTCCAAGAGAATGGTGACATAGATTTGCGATGAATGTCTAAACTCGCGTAATGAAGTCGCCATTAGAATATTCCAATTAAATTGTTACTTAACATGGTGTAATTTTTATTTAAAAAAAAAAAAAAATTCTATGCTCCACTGAGAACTTTCAAATATGACTTCATGCAGCAGGCAATCTAGTACAAATGTAGCACGTTACCGAACAACTCTTTACTTACGTTTATATTATAAAAAGGCATCACATCTACAGATGATGGGCGAATTTAACTGTTTCGATGCGTTGTACAAGTTCTTTACAACCAGTCTCGCCGATCTAGTCTCGGCCCTGTAGACAGCTTCTCCCTACCTATCCATGAAGAGATAGTACGGGCGAGGTGAAGAGAATTGATAGTTGGATCAACTGTCCATGATGTAAGGTCTCCAGGCCGTGACTCCTGTATCGCTGCTCAGAGGATGTTAGAAGCGGAGGATCTCTTTGGTTTTGAACAAGAGAAACTGTTTTCACTAAAATGTTTGATAGTTGGGCTTGATTGCGTAAAGAACTTAAGTGCAGGGTTGAGTAATGGCCTCAAAACGAAAATACCTCTTGGGAGGAAACTAATCAGGGAGACTATAAGACTAAATTTAGATAAAATGGAACAATGTAAAAATGTCAATTAGAATTATTATAGATTTTTACAATGGTCTCTGAATAAACATGGAGCAGGTTGTTGAGATTTTCTGGTATACAATCATTTGTTTCATTTTGCCCCAGATATTGCTTTTCAGCGAGAGACTTGTTTTAACTATTGCAGTCACCGTTTAATGCTTGCAGTTCGCTTGCTGTCATAAGCTGGGATTATTTTGCTCTTACTAATCACATTTTTCTGCATATATCTTCCAACTTTCTTTACTTTTTCTGCGTTTCCTCGTAATGGCAACCAATTCATTAGCTCCCTTTTTCAAGTGTACTATGTGCACGACCGGCACATTGGCCGAGCTGTCTGGGGCCATGGAACCAGAGTAAGAACGCATTTCCTGCCCTGAACGCCCTGACCCACAAATACTCTCACCAGGCCTCCTCCAAGAATAACGGTAACATCCGGGTACCTTTGTATTATTAGTTTCTCGGAACCTGCATAGTCTGTTAATTCCGATAGACTTAATTCTCTCGTGATGACTGAAAGAGGGGTACCGAATGATGACAGTTTTCTAGAAAGACTTCATCTCAAAGCGAAGTTTGCCGGCTTTGAAAGCTGCGGAACATTAGTCGTATTCGGTCTAGCCCTTTTTGTCACATTTTTCGGAGAGAGATTCCTAAACAGATGTCTGTTTTTCTGCTCGCCGGAGACTCACAGCTTCACCAGCTGGACGTTTCTCTTTATCCCCGGAATGCTTTTGGCAATAGTGGCCTGGTACGCCGAAAAAGTTTACGTTAAAACTGCAACCATTAATAACCCTCGGCAAACGTCTACCGAGTACAGTTCAGTGAAGATGGGACGTGACAGACGCCATGTGCTTCACTTTAAATTCCTGTTGGTATGCGGATGCTGGTGGTTTTGGGCATTTCTTGGCACAGAGTACTACACGTGCGCTCGACACGGTCCGAGACCAGACCAAGGTGTCGACCCTCGAGTGTTCACACGTTTACAAGCTGAATCTGAATTGTTCGCTTGGGTGCTCCTTTCTGGCTTAATCCTGGTGGCAGTGGAATTTCCGTGGCGTTTGACCGCTTTCATGAGGAAGACAGCGAAATAAGAAACGCGGGGCTATCCAGGCTTCACCTAAGCCTCATCAATGGTAATTTAATGCCGTCCAATGTCTAAGTCACTGTACACTTTTGTTCTGCATCGGTGCTGTAGTGATAACGTATGAATCAAGTCGGAGTTTGATACAGATATTTACTTTGTTCTGACAAAAGGCCGCCGAACAACAGTCAACACAAAATTGTACAACTGGATTAGTGGCACACAACACTCCTGCGACTTTGAGAACTTCCTGCCGGAACTGAACTGATAATATATGTGAAGCTGGAGAAACGTGTGTTTCGTTTTCAGGACTTGTTCTACCTTTCTGTTGACCACGCAACCAGATTTTCCTTTTTCAGTTGTTAGCAGTTACTGTGTTACGCATGAAGGCACCACCTGTTGAAAGCCATGCTTCTCAAAGTGGTCGTTTCCAGCGTTTTTCTTTTTTTCTTCAAGGACAAAGCATAATCACGAGGCCAAACATTGGCTATGAATGTCAGATATTAGGTTTTAAATTGAGCATTTCCCCTTCACTCTATTCCTCCATCCAAACATTTATATCCTATGGGTTGTATATTTAGTAGGTCTATGTTTGCAAATTTGTAATTAGGAACCAATTGTATAATTCACCAACTTTTCGTACGCTCAAAAATGTTCGTAAGTATAACTTGCGTATCGTAAGTATCAGTTGACGCATATTATCTTGCAGGAGATAGTATTAGACTCACTTATGGTACGTAAGTCATACTAATAATACCTTTGTCGGTTCGAAAGTTTAGTAAATCCGGCCCCTTAATGGAACATGACATCTTAATATGTTGTATTTTAATTTTAACATCAAATATTGATGGCACAAGAGTTCCAACAGTGATGGCACAGGAGTAAAAATTAAAGCATTATCCTTCCATGTTGTTAAGTTTATATTTATAGAATTTATCGCTTCATCGACACAAGCTGAGTGAACGACGAAAGTGAAGTATTAATTTTGAATTTTTATTTATAAAGCGTGATAGCCGCTTCCAAAATTTCACTTTTTTTTTAGGATGACAAAGTATTTTAAGTCAGGTTCGAATGAAATAAATACTGTGACCATTTAAAACGAAAAATAACCAGGAAGTTAAAAAAAATATCACCTTTACAATCCAGGCCGATCCTTGATCGACAACAAACTCGTTCAGTCAGATGAGCTTCTCTTTTTTGACGAGATATTTGGTTTCCGTTTCGCCTTTACTTTTGAAACAACGTTTGTTTGTCAAACTGGCAGTTGTTTAAATTCTGGCAATGAAGTAATTCAGTCAGACGAAAACTCGCAGAAAAGGACTAGAGTTCCTCTTTGATGGGCAACGGTAAATTTTCTGCAATAAATAAATAAATAAATAAATAAATAAATAAAATAAATAAAATAAAAAAGCAAAAACAAACAAACAAAACAAAACAATGATTGGTATACTGAAGTAGTCTTCCTATGAACGGCTTTTCCAAAAGATCCACGCGGTTTGAAATAAGAAAATACAAAAGCATGTTCAAAATGAACCCAATCAATCAAGACTAACAAAACGTCGAAACTGCTGGTCGCAGGACAGGACGTTACATTGATAAAAAGACAGACAGACAGACAGACATACACAGCTAGGAGACACATACACAAACATAAATTGTCAAATAGATAGATGTACCGGACTAACCTGGTGGTTTGGTGACGGACGGCTCGGCCTCTATTTTCTCTTGAAATCGTCGCACTTCGTTGTCGTAGTCGGGCCATTCTTTCACAATCCTGACGGCGCTGTCCAGTTTGGGTTCCTTAGTCATGGGGTTGTTACACTGTGTGAAGGCGACACGTGCTCAGTGAATGAACCTTGTTTTTTCCCTCCCCTCCCCTCCCCTCCCCTCCCGCTATCCAGTTTGGGTTTGTGACACTGTGAAGGCGACACGTGCTCAGTGAATGAACATGTCCTTTCCCTCCCCTCCCCTCCCGCTGTGCAGTTTGGGTTCCTTAGTCATGGGATTGTTATACTGAGTAAAGGCGACACGTGCTCAGTAAATGAACCGTGTCCTTCCCCTCCCCTCCCACTGTCCAGTTTGGGTTTGTTACACTGTGTGAAGGCGACACGTGGTCAGTACATCGACGAAGTCCCTCCCCTCCCCTCCCCTCCCGTTTTCCACTCACCAGATCGATAGTTTTGGCGTACACCTTGGATGCCTCGTCACACCACGTGGCACACCAAAGCCACTCCTGCGGCAGTGACTTGATGGGCACTTGATGGATCATGTTGTTAGGAAGATCCTGCAACCAAAACGACACAGAGAGTTACGGCAATTAAATCAAATTAAATCATGGCACAATATATACACCGGGAACGCAACAACGACGAGAACAAGAAAAAGGCGGAGAAGACGAAGAAGAAGAAGTGCCCAATTGCGACAGACGTCCAGCAGGGAGAAGGCTAAAAGGGATGACGCAAAAGAACTATCCCCGAAAGGACATCTAACGTTATGGACATCTCCGAAGGGTTTGGATTAGGGTGAGGTTGAGGGTTAGAGTTAGGGTTGGAACTTTGACAATACATGTTAAAAGGGAGGTCGTTTTGAGTCATTCCTTTAGACTTCTCCGTCCAGCAGAGTCTTCACTCCTACAGTCTTGTATTATGTTTATACGAATATGGCCGCGCCATAAGTAATGGCTGCTATTGCCCTGCGTCAGAGCACGACGAAGAGCTCAAGCTCCAAACGTTGACCAACACAAGTTGATACCTCGCACAGGTGGACAGAACGACAGAAGGGAAGGGGGGAGGGGGGGGGGGGGGTCGTCTGGTCCGTCGTGGAACTGTATGTGTGACTGATCTCTCGCCCTTACCTGATCAAGATTTGATAAACTGTTGGGATCTTGGCTCAGGCCCTGGTACTGTCCGCGCAGTCTGTCACCAGCGGCCATTCGTCTGAATTTCTTGAGGTCGACGACGTACAAAGCGCTAAAAGAAAAGTGGACAATTATAATAATTATAATAATTATAATTACAATTATTGTACAGTAGCGACTCGAGCGAAGACAGTTCAGTTGATGAGTCAGTCTAACCTGATGTGGTACGGTCTTCCACCTAAGTGGCTCCTCCAGTATCCTTGTTTCCAGAATCTGCATTAACAACCAGAAATCGGGATGAAACAACTTATCATACAAAAGAGGAAGTTTCTATATAGAACGGGAGGGTCACTTTTCCGACTGGTACCCGATAATAAAAAGATCTTGTAAACCGCATAGCACATTGTGCCGAGGCATATAAGACGCCACGAATGAAGATGGTGCGAATCTAGTGTTAAGTGCTAGGTTCTTCTTCACCTGAAACCTTCCATTTCCGTGCGGCTGTCACAGAACGGCGTATACGCATAGGGAGCACCGCCCAGATCCATGTCGTGAAGCTCTTTCAGGTCCGTACGTACGATCTGTAAACAGCAACGTTCAAGCTGGTTATTGTTTGAATTTGTGGAGTCAGTCTTCCGTCACAAAAGCTGTCAAAATTCCATTCTTTAAACGCAGGCCCCCTACCCTATTCCCCACCCGACCCGAGCCGACCGCAAGACGAATCCAAGCCGACGACGAGAAAAGCGCCGAAAGTTCTCACTCAGGTGTTGTTATTCAAACTAAGTTTCCTGCAACTACTTTCTCCTGTACTTTCTTACCAGATCGGCATCCACAAAGATAATTCTTTTCACGTGAAGAGGAAAGAGAACATCCAGGAACAAGATCTTGTAGCTGAAAAATCACAATCAACAAGATCGAAGTTTAATAATGATATTAATAATACTAATAATCATAATCATAATAATCATAATAATCATAATAATAATAATAATAATAATAATAATAATAATAATAATAATAATAATAATAGTAATAATAATAATGATAATAATAATAATAATAATAATAATAATAATAAGAAGAAGAAGAAGAAGAAGAAGAAGAAGAAGAATAAAAAACAGTGGACGCCTGTCCTTATACGAGATTTTCTCAAATTGCTTGAGACCTAGCGGCTTCGTGCTGTTCTGTACCTCCGAAGAAAACAGTTTCAAACCTGCATGCGATTCTCAGTTTCACAACAGAAATGCTGCCTTATTGAAAAGGTTTAATTGAAACCGTTGGCGCAAGTTAATGTTTATCAAGTGGTAGTTGATATCTGATATCTGATATCTACAAAATTGTGGATTCAAGTGCAGATTTTGTAGCCAAAATGTAACGCTCGTAAAACCTCAAGACTTTTCTACGAAACTCAATACTTGGACTCGATACTCCACTATAAGTTAGTTCAATGCGTTTTCTATAACATAAGTTGCGCACAAGAAAAACAAGACTTGCGCACGGTGTGAAATTCTACATTAAATTAGAATAAATTAGATAGACATGGCGACGAACGCTGACCAACGGGAATAATGTCAAGAACGTATTTACGCAGTGTCGATCGCTTGAGGATTATGTTACTTTGAAGTCACTATTTTTAGATTATCCAATCACACTTTGAAGTCACTATCTTCAGATTATCCAATCACTTCTTGCTCGCTACTTCCTACTTCAGCGAGTCGACTCACATGACACTAAAATAATCAGATCGCTGTTGCTGCTGCATCGTACACTTTAAGGTATGTTCTGGTCTAGTTCTGCTCGTAAATGCAGTCCCATACACTACTCTGGACATAGTGTAGCCATCGAGTACAGGCCACGAACTATATATCATATCATGTCTGCTTCCTCGTCAAGCCTAAACTTGCAAGGCTAAGTATTTCAACGTTTCAGTTAGTGTGTCACCAGATTCATGTACATAACTCGAACCCGGAATCGGGAATCGTTTGAGGTCACAACATCGCGGTGTTAAAAAATGCCGTAAGAATTGAAAGCGCTTGTTCATATTCAAAGCACACTACACACTGTCATGTTATCGTCAGCTCTGTGGGTATTTCGGCTAAATCCGTGAACAACGTACACTTGCAGACATCATCCACGTGCTCAACACAAGAGCTTAAGGGTAGATAGTTGTCGACGAAAAAACCACGAATAGTTTTGCAGTGCGACTCAACTGATGACGCGGAAGCAATGCATTTTAAACAGCTGCCACAGAACGAAACAAGCTGTACGTGACTGGCTTGGCATCCACTGTTCGACGCACAGTTTCTCTCTTATATGTAAATTTCTCTGGTATTTTAGGGCCCGGTCGCACCAGGAAGTTTAGTCGATAACAACTCAGTATTGAGAGCAATATGACGGCTTCTTTAATGTTTGGTAGCAATTTGCTAACATATGTTTTTGGTGGCAAGCGCTGTTTGCACTTCAAATGATACAAATGTCGATATTAATGTCGTTAAAATTACGAGTGCGACCGGAGCCTTAGTATCACACAAAAAAATTGATGACTCTTTTTAATTTATGTAGAGAGAAGCTAACATATTAATTCTGATCAAAGTCCGTATTTTGACAATCTATTATTAGTGGATAGTAAACGCACTTTCTTAACAGCTAGAATGCTAGTATTACGTGATGGTACGATTTATTTCGCCTCCAAATAACTGAGTGACGCCATAGTATAGAGCGGTTTTCGGATGACTGTCGAAAGTAATTGTGTGATTGCTTTGGTTCTGCGTTTGCTTCGCTTTCGGATTGGTCCACACGAGTTTGCCAGCATGCCCAACCAATCAGAGACAAAACCAAAACCAAAACCAAAACCAAACACTTCTCACGCAAGCGATGGCGTGTACTCGCACTGCTGATTGGAAAGTAAAACCAAACGCAAGACCAAACGTGAATTACTTTGGCTTCCAATTGGCTGAACTGTTTTCTCTCAGTCTCTGTGATTGGCCTGTGTGATTACTTTGGTTTTGGTTTTCGACAGTCATCCGAAAACGGCTCTAGTCTGATAGTGTCACATTTCGATTATTTCCTTTTGCAAACAACAAAGTTGTGTTTACTCAGCAGCTTATGCTAATGACACTCAATTATTTCGAGAGAAAACAAGACAAACATCACGTATCAAAAGACAAGGAAGTTCCGTGGCCACAATAGAGTAAACCACATTCGTCTTCTCCAATGGGATCGTAAGCACGGTACGCTCAGCAACACGGTACGTTCCGCAACACGGTACTTTCAGCAACACGGTACGTTCCGCATCACGGTACTTTCAGCAACACGGTACTTTCCGCCACATTTCTCTTTCTCGTTTCAGTGAACAGCTCGGTTCCCCGATAACTTCACTTTTATTGATTTAGTTTTCAATCACTGCACTGTATGCCAAACAACAGGTGAGTCAAGTGAAGAATATTAGGGTGCGTTCGATTGACCGTATTTCAAAAAAGAAATAGCTAATAATCCAAAGTTTTCCTTGTTCTGGGATACATCTCGACATAATTCAGCTCCAAAGCAAAATATTTAATCAATCAGTATCGCTATTCCTGTTCCGGAATAGACCTAATCTAACGCGCGCCTTCAGTTAAGAACTCACCCCCAGATAACTCGTTGCTTCTCGGTCTGTGCGTGAAGCCAGTGTGGCCAATGATACTGCACCAACTCGTACTCAAAGCCGTACTGACGAGCCATGTGAGGTAACAAACTCTAATCAGAAAAAAAAAGAAAGAAAGAAAACGTTAAAAAGGTTTCTCAGAGAATATGTAGCGAACAAGGTAATCACCCACAAAGACAACTACTTTGTGACTTAAATCTCATCGTGGAAAGCGACTTTACATTGGGACGCTTCGGAAGGCTTTGTTTTGGGCATAAGTTGCTTAAATAGGTTACTTCCTAATTTCGTATGAAAATGTAAAATCTGAACGCTTACGTGCATATTAAGAAAAATTCGCTTTCCACGATGATATATATATATATATATATATATATATTTTTTTTTTTTTTTTTTTTTTTTTTTTTTCTCGCCCGGTAAACAAGCGAAAAGGCGCCATTTTGACTTCCGGTTTTTATTTTGTCCGTGTAAAATGTTCGATCAAGATCCTAGGCTGTGACGTCAGAGGAGTGGAGTCTCGACTCGTCCGAATAGTTTTCTCCGGTTTTACTCCGAAATGCCTTATAGATCTGTTGTTCCAGCCAAATCATGAGCAAGGATTCGCACTTTTTGGGATTCCGTTTGAAGTCACCATTTCGATGGAATTCAAAGATTGCGGGAAACCATTCGCATTATCTTATTGTCTATAAACGCTATGAGCGTTAATCATTTTTTTCTTCAATAAGATTGTCATCAAAGTGTAGCAACTTGATTGGGCACGCGTGATTGATTGGTACGAAGATGTCAAAAGACAAGTCTACTTTTGTCGCTTTATCTCAGAAAACAACAAAACTTTGCAAATCGACCCTCACCTTCAGAGTTGGTGAAAGGAAATTCTTCAAAAACCAGAATTTGATCGGGCTCTTGGTGTGCTTCAAAACACTCAACATCATAATCCTAGAGAAAGAAAAAAGAAAAAACAAACACTCAACACCACAAGAAAAAAAAGAGAGGAACAAAAACCTCATTATCATTGAAAAGTAAACACCATAATCCAAGCAATCAAGAGACAAGTCATAACAACATTGACTCAAGAAAACAACTTTATTCAACACATTATTCAGCAGAGCAGTGAATTCCGGAAAAACTCTCTCAGTGAGTTACTCATTCCCAGGCCTTGGTACCCATGATTTAAAATCAAGAGATAGGTAACAAGTGCGAAATAGGTAACACGACAGCACGCAAAACAAGGGACTGCGAAAGCCATAACCACATGTTGATTCTACACTCACTTTTACAAAAATAAAAATAGTTCAATTGACAGCTGTATGAGTGCGGTTCGTGCGCCTCTCGCTCGGTAAAATGACGGTAAAAAAGTAAAAAAATATAAAATATAAAAAAAAGTATACTGTTCGCGACAAGAATGAGAGGTAAGAAAGCATCACAAGAAACTGTTTCTTCGTGTGAAAGGAACGCAAGATGTCGGTACGTGATAGCTATTGGCCTGCATTAAATACTCCTGGTGGTGTAACTTGAAGAAAAACTCTTGATTAAACTTTACTGAGTCATTATCAACCCACTGTTGCACTTTAATCGACAATTTTCATTTTCTACAATCAACCCATCGGCACCACTGGTGTCTTGGCGAAATTATCGAGCGGTAGACCTGGCTTCGTATTGTAAATAAGTGTGCGGCACCTCGACAAGTCACCTTATAACTACTGTTGTACTTCAACAAACAGCTTTCACCCTCGTGGTAGATAAAAACATCCAGTTTATGTAGGAATATTGCTTCTTTCAGCTCCGACTCTTCAGTCTCTACTCTTGCGAAGCAAGCGCTGTACTCGAAGAAACCTTTTTAGGCTTCTTGCGACGGTAATATAATGCAAGGTTCATTTGTAAAAGATTTGCGTAAGAAAAGGTCGCTGATTGTAATAAGCTGATGTTTTAGAGAAGTGATGATAGGAAGAACCATGATAGGAAATGCATTAATAACAGTGAGGCAAGCAGCTGCCTAAATCGGCACGAAGGCCTGCTGTGTGTCGATATTACAGTCTAAGAAACTCCATCTAGCAACAGCATTAGAGCACTTAGTTTTCACCAAAAGTAACCGATATATGGATATATGGAATAAAGAATATATAATACAGTTCTCTCGATTTTGTCAACGTACTGAAGCCGGCTATGTGTTCTATTTCTTATCTTGTGCAAATCACTACAGCAAACGCAATATAAAACGGAAGTTTTAATTGGTTTGGGATTGTTAATCCGTTCGTAAGAGCTCTTTTAACCGCCGCCCGAGGGTTAAAACATGCGACCGTGCGTCAGTGGAAGTTTTAATATGCCATTGATCGTATCTTTCATTTCTCAATATCGATGTATTTGCATCTATAAAGAGAGAAAAGTAAAGCCTACAACCAGCTCATGCTATGTGGTCATACTACTACCCCAGGCACACCGGTTTAACCGGACATTTGCCGACATAGTGTTCTAAAATAAGTACCGCTTGCAAATATGGCGTCGGCAAACAAAGCTCTCACTAAAAATCGAGCCCGACATTCGAGAGAATGCCTGCGAGTATCTTAAATATTTCGAATTTCCGTCTCTTTCGCGGGGATCAACCGTCAGTTAGCTGGAGAGAAGTCTACGTTAGGTCACTTTAGACCAAAAGTATCACAAAGACAAGACTGGTAAGAATAGAAACAAGAAATGGTCAATTACAGCCCATTATCCATCTAAATATTGGCCGCAGATTCAAAGAAGAGGTAAAATGAGGTTTTAACTATTAAAATAGTTCGGACGCAACTTTATTAACTTATACATTTCTTTGTATTTTCTGGAAATACAACATAGTCCATAATATCCACAAAACACAACAGTAAGTTTTGGATTAACTTTTCCACAGAGCACAAGCATGAGTACCCAACAAGGAAGAGCTGCCGGATTATTTGCTGTACTTCTCGGAGTGATTCTTTTGTCTGCTCATACCAGGTCACATTCTGTAGCAGGTAAGAGGTTACCATGAGCGTTAGTCAACACGTCTGCCCCAAGAAAGACCCGCACAACCTCTCCAAACACTAGCAGCCTCGTAGCAGCTTGTCCTTTTTAACTTCCATTGACGCAGTACGTTTCATTTCCCTTTTCCCAGTAATTTTAACAGCATCAGGACGTACAATGTTTACGTTGTGTTCATCGTTGCGACATCTGAATGTCAGATCTTTCGAGTGAGACGTCTTACAGAGGGAACAATCGAGTCCAAATGAGAACAAGCGTTTCGGTTGGGAGACTCATCTCGTCCTCTTTTCTTGAAATGTTCATGAAGTACTACCCTCCGGCGATTATATTTCACAAAACACAACTTTGGTCAACTATTTCCACAGGTTTCCCTTACAAAAACCATTACTCTATTCAGTATATAGTTTCACAAAACATAACTTAAGGCAACCTTTTCCACAGATTTTCCTTACATAAACCATTACCCTATACAGTATACTCGATTATATATACCTCCCTAGCTACTGTTTCCTAACACATTAATGTTCTATTCATATGAAGGACTCCCACTAAAAATTCAGGGTGATGTAATCCTCGGCGGCCTCTTCCCAGTCCACCGACGAAGTAACACGACTGAAAAGGACTGCGCGCACCTGGACCATAATCCGGGATACCAATTCTTGGCCTCCATGCTGTTTGCCCTGGAAGAAATCAATAACGACTCGAGCCTTCTTCCGAACATAACTCTGGGAGCGGAAATTTACGACACCTGCCGAAGTCAGACTATAGGCGGCGACCACGCCAAAGAGCTCATCGGATACACGTTAATCAACACCACGGCGCCTCTGGTGGCCGTCCTTGGATCTTTTCGAAGCGATGTTACGATGGCCGTGGCAAATCTTCTGAGAGTGTTTGAAATTCCCCAGGTTAGTTATGGATCGAGTTCTCCAGAGCTAAGCAACAAGGACATCTACAGCTATCTATTCCGCACTGTGCCGTCAGATTCCTTTCAGGCCAAGGCGATGGTTGACGTGGTGCAGACGTTTGGTTGGACTTATGTCTCCACGGTTTATTCCTCTGGTCGCTACGCAGAGAAAGGTATGGAACGCGTGTATGAAGAAGCCAAGAGGGCAAAACTTTGCATTGCGAGCAAGATCAAAATTCCAGACTTCGCCACTGAGGAAGATTACAAAAACACCATCCGTGAACTCTTGAAGACTAGGAAATCCACCACTGAAGGACAGCTGGATGTCGTTGTACTGTACTGTATGCAACGCGACAACGAAGGCTTGCTACGAGCAGCGAAAGAAATCCTACAAGGAGAGAAGCGATTCACATGGATCTCGGCCAATTCCTGGGGCAACAGAGACGTCGCCAAAGGCTCGGAGGAGATCGCGACAGGCGCTCTTACCACCGACTATTTGGGCGGGAATGTTGAACGATTCAATCAGTTCCTTCTCACCAGGAATCCCACAAACATCAAATATGGAAAGTGGTTTGAGGAATTTTGGCAAGAAGTCGTCGACTGTGATCTCAATAAAGGACCAGGCATGTCGTCTAAACACCGGCGCAAATGTAGACAGAACGACACCATTCCTCTGAACTACAACATTGCGCCCGTCCGTCTAGTAATCAACGCAGTGTACGCGGTCGCACACGCATTAGATGACATGCGCAAGGACCTTTGCCCGGCCGAGAGTGGCCTGTGTTCGAGCATGCGCAAAATCAAGGGCAAAGATATGTTGCGATATCTGAGAAACGTTACTTTCCCGGACGCGTCATTTAACATCCCTCTCAGGTTTAACCAAAACCAAGAGGTAGACGGAAATTACACAGTGCGGAACTTCAGAAAAACTGAAGGTCAGTACCGAGCCGTGGAAGTAGGGACTTGGGACGGAGTTCTGACCACAAATGACCAGATTGAAGGAAGCCTGGAGATTAACAAAAGCGGAATCGTGTGGGGAGGGGTGAGAGAGAACGCTGCGCCGGCATCGTACTGCAGCAGCACATGCAAAAGGAAGCAAATACGGATACACGAACGGTCTCATCCCTGGTGTTGCTGGCGCTGTGAGGACTGTGATGCCCATGCCATTGTCACCAACAACTCCTGTGTGCCGTGTCTCAAAGGATATCGACCCGTCAATAACAGTTGCCAGAAGCTGCCAATCGTCTACGCATCCTGGGCAGATCCCGCCGCTACAGCCCTGACGGTGTTCATTTCGCTCGGAATGCTCGCAACACTCGCCACAGCGGCGTTCTTCACGGTTTATAAGAATCACCTTGTAATAAAAGCCGCTGCGAAGGAACTTTGCATTATCCTGTTCGTTGGGGTTTTATCGTGTCACGTGGCAGCTCTGCTTTACTTTGTCAAACCCAGTCCCGCTTTGTGCACCGCTCGTCGCTTCGCCAGTACTGTTTCCATGACAATTTGCTATGCGCCTGTCCTTCTGCGTACAAACCGCATTTACCGCATATTCAGTTCGGCCAAGTCCTCTGTAGCCCGGCCGTCGTTTATCAGTCCCACGTCTCAGATTGTTGCGGCCCTTGCCATGGCCGCCGTGCAGGTGTCAATCACTCTGGTGTGGATTCTGTCGGAGCGGCCCAGCGTCGAAAAAGACTACCAATACGAGGAACGCACTCTTCTAACCTGCAACTCTGATGACAAGACTCTGATAGTGAGTCTGACCTACAACGCTGCCCTGATGTTGATCTCCACAGTGTACGCTTTTAAAACAAGGGCATTTCCGCGCAACTTCAACGAAGCCAAGTACATCGCCATCAGCATGTATGTCTCGTGTTCGGTATGGGTTATTTTCATACCCTGCTACTTGAACGCAAAAAACGGCGTCTTGAAGGCCTACTTCTCCAGCAGTGCACTTCTACTGATCGGTGTCACGACGCTTGCCGGATTGCTCGCACCCAAGGTCTTTCTTGTGGCATCTGGAAGCGGAGCCGACGGGAAGGAAAGCACATTCACCTCTACCGACGGACCACCACGCAAAAGTACCTTGAGTTGTGGATATTCCTCCAACGATGAGAGCTTGACAGCAAACCCGTCCGTGATGATGAAGAGTATAGCAGTGGTTGATGAAATATGAGACTACGCCGCAAAATAACATGAACCGGACTAACTTTTACAAAACGAATTTCATCAGTATGCTTTTGTTAACAGCCCTGTTACATTCTTGTATAACCGTAACATAAACCACAAGGTGTACAAAAATTGACCAGCCAACCTTTGAAAAGAATGATGCCAGTTTGAAAGATGTTATATGTAGG
The DNA here is from genome assembly GCA_964036295.1 of Plumapathes pennacea. NCBI lineage: Eukaryota > Metazoa > Cnidaria > Anthozoa > Antipatharia > Myriopathidae > Plumapathes > Plumapathes pennacea. Next base: position 1,940,269 of record OZ038466.1, read on the forward strand.
AATATACCTTAAATTTAATGTGTCCCTTTTCGTTTTCCGTGCATAATTTATCCGTTTTACAGTGCATTTTACATTTATAAAACACTTTTAATTGCAACATTTGTTCGCAGCATAGGATAAAAAGCTTTGTCCGTGTTGTTTCACACACTTTCGACTTGGACAAGGATAGTATTTAGCGTGTTCCATATTGGCCAAATAAAAGCTTTAGCCTTGTGTCTTATCGTGAAGTTTCTTTAAAAGAGAGTTTTGTTGTGTTGATGGAACACCGTTGTAAACACACGGCCTGTTGCTTTGTGATACCAGGAAGAAAACCGACTCAGCAAGAAAACTGATTCACAAGTTATCGGAAAAAGATCCTCCCCTCCCCTCCCTCCACGTTTAGAGGGGAGGGGAGGGGAGGGAGAGGAAAGGTGTTATGCGCCTACCTTAAAAACCGCTCGTAGAGATGACCAGATGCGACTGAAAAGACGTTGATAGTCTGGTCCTCCTCTGTCTTTTTGTTTGAGTCACTTCCTACAATACTGTGGCACAAAAAATCAAAGTCACATAACAAGCATCCACACAACCACAGCCAGACTGATAAATATAGACAAACCCCGTCACGTTTAAACATTACCACCACTCATACCGCCATTTTATCGCTCAACACACGTGACCTAAAACGGCCAACACGTGACCCGCAAGTGTGACACGATATGATATGCAGACGTTCACCACACAAACAGAACTGTTCGTGACCACAAGTCAAGTAATGCAACAATGACAACCATAGTCGCAAATGTGCTGATGTAGAGACTAAACAACAACAACAACAACAAAAGATTGACACGCACTTGGAGAGGGAATCCCAAATTCCGCCGCCGGAGTCGTCGTTAGAATCGCTCAGCAAGTCGGCGCTTTCCATGCCTGGCTTCCTTTGCACCTGAAAAGAACGGGACTTCAGTCACACGCACTACACGACTCGCGTGAGAACGATCCGATTCCAAAACTACGACAAAATGGCTGCCAACAGGAGAAAAATTATGTCTAAAATGATAAATGAAACAAACCCAGCGACGACCACAACAGCTCACCTTGACCTTGATGAGTTTTCCAGTAAAACTGTCCACAGTCACAATAAAGTCGCCGCTTTCTTCTTCATACTTGCCTCCTACCAGACTGCGGTGAAGAACAGCGGTCAGAAAAAACGAAAGCGAGACAAACAGTAAGAATCAGACAGGCACAAACAGAAACACGGACAAAGTTGAGACAGTAAAGATAACATTTCCCCAACCCCTTCCTCCAAACTCCATGGATTTGAATGCATGATGGGTAATCAGCGCAGACAAAACGGCATATACATTCGATTTTTTTTTGATCGGTAGAACTTCGAAACTCTCCATCTGTCATTTACAAGTTTTCAGTGGCTCTGATTGCGAGCAATTTCACTATTAAGCCGAGACTTCTCCCACGCGTCGCCGCCATGTTTCTTTGTTCTTGCCCTGATTACCCATAATGCATCGAAATCCGTGAAGGGGTCTATTCGTCCCACCCTGCCCAACCTTAGTGCATCCAACGCATGCGCTCTGGGTTTGTGTACTGCGCTGCCTTCTCAGTGTCTCACGCGTGTCTCACCTGTTAATTTCATATATTTCTGCTGATCTTCCTTCACGAACTCGCAGTTTCCACGCTCCAGGAGAGGCCTTGAGCTGAAAGTATCCCTGTCAACATGCAAAGTCAAGTCGATTAACACCAACAACTGTCACAGCGAGTTTAAAGAAAATACATCATCACTAACGCCCACGAAAAGCTGATACCGATCTATAAACGCTTAGAAGAACCAGAACCACGATGAAACGATAGGACACTGTGATGTGTCAAGCCAGATTTTAAAACTTCATCGCAATTTTTCCACAGAGGACACTAATTGAACTGTGAGCTTCTCCGCGCAATAAAAGTCGATGAAAAAGTTTTCTCGGAGGTCCACCTCTGAACTACTTTTCATTTATTTAGTCATGAGTTTAATAGTGATGGCGGGGGAGGAGTTGGGATGGGTTGGGCAGCTTCGGTGATACTCACCAAGTTCGCCATAACGATGGTGTCGAACATGTCTGCCTTGTTGCGAGTTCCTAAAGTAAACTGCAGGCCTCGGGGAGGCTGCCCGGTCTGAGAATCCGCGCAGTGGCCTGGGAAGAGTAAGCGGGGTGGTGAACCAATACATTGGGTGTGGTCGCACGTGGTACAGCCGCATAAAATGGTGCAGTTATGGATTGCTAAAACTTACATTATTTTATCGTCTGCGGGTGTTTACTCTGTTTGTTTCTGTGACGGCACGTGCATACGTGGCTTGTCCGTTTGTCTAGTGTGCGTATGCTTGCGCGCGCGTGTCGTTTCGTGTCGTGTCGGTTAGTATCGTGTTATCGCGCGAGTTCAAGCGTGTAAACGCGAGTTCACGCATGATACGTGCGTACGTGTACCATTAGTTAGTATTAACACAAATGTTCCATGACCTACGAACCTTCAACAAAGATATACTCCAGATCAAACTTTGCAGACACGCCTTGTTCAACCTAAACAAAGCAGACATCAACCATAAAGTCACCACTACAAGAAATCAAGCGCCAACACCGTATTGTTGTTTTTGATTGCCACACAACGCGACCACTGCCAACCAGTGAAAAGCAGACAAAATATGGCATTACTTACTTCTGACAGCCGTATGTTATCCAGATCATGAGGCGACCACACCGCCTCCACCATCCACCCCAGGGGAGTGTCCATGTTCATGGTAAGCAGCGGGGTCTCGGGCATGTCCGAGAACTGGGCGAAGGGGCCTGGGTTCATGATACCGCTGTCGGCGTCAAATGTGATCTGGGGCTCAAGGACGTAGCGGTAGAATCGCTTGAGCGGCATTTCTGATAACTTCTCGCGGCAGTTCATAAACAGCTTCAGGTTAACACCAGTCACGTTTTGAAGAACCTGGAGAAGAAAAGTAGTACCGAGTTTAACAGGAATTAAATTATTCAAAGTTAGTCTGGATTTACCTGGATATTGGAAAATTTCTCTCAAATTACTGGCCAGGTCAGTGCAGACTCGTAATATAATTTCAAGGACCACAATTCTCCCTATTGGTCCAGCACTGGTCAGCCCAGTCTTTGATTGGTTGATTGGTTTTTGTCTGTCGAACAATAACTTACCATGAGGATGGGGGCAAGTTTTTGAGCGTCTGAAAGAAAGAAGCAACCAAAAACGAAAAAGTTAACTTTTTATCGATAGAAAGCGCCCAAGAGTTAAGGTAAAAAATGTAATAAAGAGTGAGTACATAAACAAATAACTGATACTTTGAGTAGGACAAAGCCCATCCTCGGAGACCCAGTGGAAGATCGTGGGACGGGGGTCAAACAGCGGCAGTTCTCCTGGTGTGAGAGGGGGAGCGGAAAAAGGGGGAGGAGAGGAGCTCCTTTTTCCCCTCTCGATCTCTCTCAGCCGCTTTTTGTCCCCCGCCCTGTAATCTTCCTCCAGGTCTCCGAGGATGGACAAAGCCGTGAGCCCGTGACAAGACTTGAACATCGCCCTTCGCTAACAATGCAGAGAGGGGCCGAGAAACTAATATAAAGAACTGTTTGAAGAGAGAAGGAAATGAAAAATACAAAGCACAGAAGAGCTGGAAAAAAGAATCGTTACCTTGTGTGAGAGGATCCACAACTGCGACTACATCAAAATTCACTGCGCCCTCACTAGTAATGTGGATAGCGCTGAGAAATAAAGCCAACTCACATAAGACATCACACGCGCACATGAAGAAACGTATGAAGATACTGCATTCGAAAGTATGCGCTGTACAAACGTCTGTACAGTCTCTGTCTGTCTGTCTGTCTGTGCGCCCGCCCGTCTGTCTCACCGTCTGTCTGCCTGTACCTCTAGGAGTGAAGGGTGAAACTACTGTGTGAACTTTTAAACCCCACCTGTGCTTGTCGTCGCTGAATTCTATTTGCTTCCTCGATTTCTTTTCGCGGCTGATGAGCACAGATGACACTTTCATCATCACATTACTCCGGAACTCACTGCATGACAACAAGAAAATCAAACAAACGAGTCAGGATACATAAAGAGACACGATGAGAGAAGGCAAAGAGTGTCAAGAGAGAAGACAGACAACAAAGAGACAAAAGAACATCACAGCACGAATCACAAAGACCGCAAGACAACAGCTAAACCAGATAACGGGTCGGGTGCCTTGCTGTAGCTACTGTTTGGCCGAGAATTTTGTAAAACTTGCCTCAACCAATCAAAAGCGAGACAATCTCACACGTGACTTACCTGGTGTCGTCATCGGAAGACAAATTTGGAAACGTCATCTCGTCCACCTAAAGAAAAATGGCATTTAACAAAGTAACTGTTGTCTATATTCTGGGCATACTGCACTTCTGGGACACAAAATGATAGTTCAAATGTAATCTTCACTGTTTCACAACATGATGAGGTTGAAATTCATCCAATACACAGCCTGTCATACCTGGTCTCGAACTTTTCGCGCATATAAGTCCATGTCAAAGTCTTCTAGCAACTTGAAGTCCTCTTCAATGAATACGTTATCCTCAGTGAAGGGGCCAAGAACCTGTTGAACACATAACCAGAGCAAGGCACTGAATCATAAAATTAAACAGTCAGTGAAATGAACTGTTCACGATAGACCAGTTAGTAAAATAAGATAAACAGATTGACTAACTTATTGAGGACATCACAAACGGAAAGAAAAAACGAAGATTGGACAAAGAACAAAGAGAAAACGATCTAGACGAACAGCAGGCAGATATGAAATGAACTCATCTGACCCGTCCGTTGGTTATGACAGCAGCTTGACCGGGTTGTAAATTGAGCACCGTCTTGGCAAACGTCTGGTGTGAGAGCACGCGGCCCTTAAAGGCGTTCTCGTCCTGGAGTTGTTTCTCAATTGATTGAGACTTCAGACCCTGCGAGAAAGAAAGCGAGGTGACGCACATGACGTGATGACTGCAGAACAATGCACAGCCGTATGGAAGTTTAGAAATATTACTGTTGTAAACGTTATTAATGTAGTGGCATCGAAAACGTTTTTGATCGTCAACATTGCTCCAGCTGATTCTGTTACGCATTGTCGTACACTTTACCTCAGTTTTCTTCAAGATATCTGTTACTGTCTCGGAGGCCTTTCCGATATCTGAGAGGTCGTTCTTCTCGTCCAGCAGATTCTCCAGAAACTCCGCCATGGCGGGGGTCACGTGATCTTTGGACAGCAGTACCGCCTCTACCGCTCTGCCCATGCGCAGCATCTCAGGTGTTTCGTCGGACGGATTGTGAATAATGCCGACACGGGTGTTGGAGGACGATGCCTAAACAAAAAAGAACGTCACCGCTCAGCATATCTTCCTTCATTAAGCCTGGACCCTCCCATCCTATCGCAGAAAGCGGAAGTGAAAGACCTATTTAAGTTCGTTGCCCCATTTCAAATCACGCGATGATACCGCTGAAATTTTTCTTACGCTCAATGAACAAACTAAAACACACTCAAATAACACCCACTGGTGACGTCACAATATTGTGAAAGTGAACAACAAACTGGTATAGGTTTATTGATTTTGTTTCTTGTTTGTTAAAAGTGTTTTCTCGTTAATCTTCTGTGATTAGTTTCGTGTCGTTTCGTGTCGTTTCGTGTCGTCATACCACGTGTTTAAGCGCAGCCCGCAATAAATTGCGCCCATCTTTCCTGGAGAAGTCCATCACGACCCAGTTGGTGACGGGTTTTAGACTGAGCTCATCTGAAAATACAACAGCACTTCATCATTCACAAAGCTCATTTGGAAACCTTAACAGCACAGAAAATCATCAGCGGACATAAATCACTCAATAACATGCAAATTTTATCTGCTTCCATGGTTCTTAGGTGGTTAGGGTCTGGATTTTTCAGAGCGATCTCCTTACCAGTCATGAAAAGAGAGTACGAGTGACAATAGGAATTCATAAGTGAATCAGCTACCTACAGCACAAGTGATTACCCTGTTCAGAATCTAAAACTAGGATTGAGATGACTCTTGCTGATCGTCATGCTGCTAGGCTTCGTGTTCAGACGGCAGTTTTACTGCATGTACATCTCATGTGAGTGAAACTGTAACAGTGGGTTCTGCCATTGCTGGCTCTGCTACAAGTTACACTCTCATCAAGATATTTTCATCACCACACGATGTTGCAACTCAGAGAGAAAACGTCCCGCCACCGCCGTGCTGCAGTCGAATTTAACCTTTTATTTAACTTTTAATTTAATTTAATTGGACTGAGTTCGACACGGCAGTGGCGCGACGTGTGAAACGGACTCTACCTTTCTTCTTCGTGAAGTAGCGGAGATTGTTACAGAGCACAGAAACCATCTGGGGCTTCTCCAGTTCAGCAAACTTGTCAGCGTCATCAAGGGAGACACCTGAAGGGCACATGAATTGTCGGTAAGTCACAAATAACTACAGTTAAAGCTCCCGTGAGCGCACACCCTTGGAAAGCAGAAAAAGTGTCCGTAACTGAAATTGTCCGCTTACGAGAATGTGTAATATATAGAGTTTGACAGAACTAGCGTCCAAACGGGTAGTGGTACAGGCGTCCTAAGTAGAGCTCTTCGCTTACGAGAGTGTCCACCCAGAGAGCTTCGACTTTAGTACCCGATAGTGCTCGAGACTTGCCTGCTGACAAAGCCAGTACCCAGTTGTTCAAACCTGGCTCGATTAACTGATTCAGACTTAACTAAACGTTACAATGGAATAGAAGTCGTGATACGACACTTCGTGTTCAGACGGCAGTTTTACTGCATGTACATCTCATGTGAGTGAAACTGTAACAGTGGGTTCCGCCATTGCTGGCTCTGCTACAAGTTACACTCTCATCAAGATAATATCATCACCACACGATGTTGCAACTCAGAGAGAACTTTAACAGTTTACTGCAGTCTTAATTCTGTTTTAGCATCTCTTTTTACGAGCTGGTGTGTCCCGAGGGGGGGGGGGAGTCTATCAGTTACCTGAAGTTTCTGCACTGCCAACCAGGTCTACAAACGGCCGCTCCATGCTCTGCACCAAATCATTCAACCTGCCCACCACGTTCGGTTGTCTCATGATGTACTCATACACACTGGGGTACCCAGAAAGTGCTCCCTGTCAAATGTGTTGAGATCATCAGTGACATGGAGGGAGGGGAGGGTGTAATGTGACAAACTCGACACTGTGGATAACGAAAACCGCGTACAAGCAGAGAGAAGCATGACAACTGCTATAGAACAAAAAAACCTGAATTAACAACGCTCACCGAATACACAGCTCTCTGTATTCCTCCTGTCTGCATCAACAACTCTGTAACAATGGCCTCTTCAATGCTGTCAAGCTGTGGAAAGAAAGACAAAAGACATGAAACACAAACATCTATACGCCCAATCCACACAAGTACAGACAAACAAACACAAGCAAATAAACACACACAAACAGGTAAAACACACGCACCAACCCATCCACTAATGATACACGCACAATCACAGGTTCGTATACATAGTAACAACACGATAAGGATCTCTAGGAAGCTAAGCATGTCTCCTCAGTGGTTACCTCTTCTTCCTTGAGGGGGACTCCATTCACGACAACTTGCGGTAAGGACCGACGACCAGTCTTCGCAAATAACCGATTCGCGGACTGAAAAATGGAAATACAGCGTTTGGCACGTGACGATAAACTGCACTAAAAGCATAGAGTACGCCTGTCTGTCTGTCTGTCTTCACATCTGGGAAACGTACGCAGTGAATACTGTATGTTAATGGACAAACAATTCGCTCATTGCATGGTGTCGCCATCTTGGATTCAAAGCGTGGCTAACCTGGCACGAAATTCGCCAGACATGAATTAAGAGAGTTTCCTATCGCTTTAAAGTGACAGGGCGTCTTCAGAAGATATGCACATATTTCATTTGGGGAATTACGTGCACAATTTTTTTAAGTGACTTTCTCAATTATGCCAGGACAGCCTCGCTTTAAAGCTCGTGCCAGTTCCTGTGAAAAGAGCTCATACCTTGCGATCTTCGTCATATTCCGTATCACTGCCGAACACGTCGTCGGCGTCATCTCGGGAGTACGAGGCGACAAATGCATCCCACACCTGACCCGCTTTGGGTGCATCAGTTCCGCTTAAACTTCGATATAGCTGAACAAAAGTAAACAACACTCAGTTCCTCACACTACCATCCGTTCACCAAACCAAAAAACTCGCTCAAAAAAAGAGGACAAAAGTTCTTGGGACTGACTTGTCAAACGGTGCAGAATGTACACATGCTAAGATTTCTTTACAATCATCCCTTGCCCTTCCTCCCGTTCAATGTCGCTTGCAGTTTGATTATTAACTCTGAATCACGATTTTCTGAAAATCGAGTGAGTGTCCAAAGATTTTTGTCCAGGATTCTTGGTAAAAACGGGACTTCACAAAAACCCGTGACAAGTATGGGAATTACCAGGGACCCGACTGATGCGATATTTGTCACGCGCTCGTCGAGTTCATATGCAGGTGAGCGCGCCACGCAATCCTTTGAAAGGAGATCACCCAGGTTTTGCCTCACTTTGGGGGCAGGGGGGATTTAGGTTTAAGATTAGGAGTAACCTCCCCAAGCAAGGCAAACCTCTGAGATCTCCTTTTGAGGAAACACGCGCCCCATTATGTACAGGCACGTTGCGCAGCTTATGGCATCACTGGGCCCAGGACCTTTTGTTTAGCCGCGCGGAAAATGCCAAAAACCCGGTTCACAGACAACTCGCTAATGTTACTTCATTGACCATACATGTATTAACTCTGTTTACCTTTATCAGCCAGTCAAATGCTTCAAGTGGACTCTTGTCGGCTTTGATGAAACTGAAAGCTCTTGCGATCGATACAGCGGCTTTAGACTGAGCATCATCTTTATCCTCAGCAACAATCACCACACCAATCCTGCAGACGAAATTACACGTAAACCTTGGGCACCAGAAATTCTACAACAAGTGTTGGCTCCTAAAACTAAACATCCTAAACAATGGCCACAAAATTTTGTATTTCTCCCTTTAAAAGCTGCAGCATATCTCCAAGCTTTCATTCGCCTTTAATATCTCTTATTCTTGCCCTTCAGTTTGTCACTCTATCTCTTTTTTCCCTCCCCTAATCACTTGTCAGGCCCTCTACCAACAAAACATAAATGAACTGTACATGGCTTCTGGATGTAGTACAGGTTAAAACAAATAATTGACAGAGTGACTAGCTGATACTTGGTTATGATCTGTAAAACTTGCCTTGCTGGAAGGGAGTGATGAAGAAGTTCCTGCGCGGTCTTCACGATCTCAATACTCTTCAGGTCAACTGGGTCAATAAAAAACACCTGGGGAGGAGGGGAGAGGGACAATTACACGACTTTCATTCTATTTCACGTCCTTTTATTCGTGTCGAGTCGAGTCATGTCGTGCCAGATTCTGTTGAGTTGTTCTTTTTAAACTGAGTTTGAGTCCAGTTGTAACACGCTGGAATAACCGTGTATTGTCAGTGTTGTCGTGTATCGTCTCATGTCGAGCTCCACTGGATTTAGAAGGAACTCGAGATGTCTGAAAATCAGGCTACACTGTGCTATGAGTTCACCAGAATGTCATTATCGTCGTCGTCGTCCTTGTTGTTGTTGTTTTTGCTGCTTCCTTGCGGACCAATCGCACAAGACGGTTTGGACGATAAACGAATTAGAGTGGTCAGAACAAAAAGCAATGTGACTAAAGTAATTCACTTACTGCGTGGAAGATGTTCTTAGCAATGTAACGCAACATTCCAGGAAAAGTCGGTCGAAGTATCTGAAAATGGAAATAAATAAACATGACTGGAAGGAAGAAGGAAGAAGGTAAGCCTGGATGCAGGGGGAAGGAGGAGCAAATAAACGAGGAGGGAGAAGAGAAAAGTCCTAAATTCCTCGGGTATAGCGTACGTAATCCACAAACAACGTACTGATAATAAAACAAACCTCTTGAAGTTCCTGGGGCCAACCCCAGTACTGGCGGTCTTTCTCAAGGTCGTTGACATACTGGAATTCAAGCAAACACAACGGTTATTTTAAAAACACTTTCTGTAATCAGCTTAGAAGTGAATGATGTTTAAAAATACGGTGAAGGGAACTAACCGTTACACATTCATGCCTCATGTCCAGAATGTAGTTTTCATGTTCTGATTGAACAGGCATGGACACCAAGGCGCTCAAACCTTCACCCTGAGGAGACGTAACGTATCGTAGCGTAATGAGTACTCATTAACCTGAGGCATCTGTACAGCTGCAGTCTGAAGAGCGACAGATTGTGGAACGAGCGAATAGAAAGAACAAAGGGAGTAGGATGGAAAATCTGGACAACTATACAACGACACTGAGTGAACAGCTAGAAAACAAAGGACTGGAAAAACATTTAAAGTTCAAAAGTAGTAACTGAGTTTACCGTGATGCCAAGAGCGGAAAGTATGTCCATGGTTTTAGCTTCAGCTCGGAGAACATTCAGCAGCCTGAAAAAATTCACGTCAGAAGTTTTAGCAATAAATCAGTTGTCAAGACACGACAATAATACCCGCTTTCCAAATTTGATAGAATGACTTCACATGATATTAACTTGGGGTGAATTTTATCACGTCATTGCGTGCATCGAGATGTAAGTGTGAGTAAATACAGTAGTTTCTTTCCTGTCACTAACTCCCTCTGACACGACCAGTCTGAAAACTCTCATCAACCGATAGAGAAGTTTTGTTACACTTACTCAAATGGATTGACATCTTCTATATCAAGGTTCAAGCCATTGATGGACAAAGCACTTTGCCCTGGTTCTATTTCAAACGCCTATCAAAGAAGAAAAAAATAGAAAAAAACAGCAAGAAGTCAGAAAACTCTTCAGAACTCCACTGAGACATCTTCACCTGAGGTCTGCACACAAATGTTTGACAGAGACAAAAGGGATGAGTAAATCTTACCCTCGCCATGAACAGACTAATTTGGAATGGGGACTAGTAATGTGGAATAGAGGGCCAAAGCATCAAGGTCCATGCATTCTGTGAATCCATCCTAGTTTTCTTAAGTTCCCTAATATTGAATAGGGATCTTAACTGCACCTTGGCTTAGTTATGAGGAATGCACAGGGCCCGGTTTTTCGAAAGTCGATTAAGTTAATCCAGGATTAAAGAAATTCTTTCTCTCAACCTCTCTGCCAATAAATTGCAGAGCTTTGTTCAAAGATGGATTAAAAAGCTCGTTCCAGCTTTAAACATTACCAAGAAAGTCGTTGTGGACGAAACTTTCACGTTTTCAGGCTTACATAAGGCCAGAAAGTTTATACCTAATCCAGGATTAGCCTAATCATGCTTTGAAAAACTGGGCCCAGAACACTAAATTCAAAATATATACACAAAAGCAAACCTTCTGATTTTGAAGAATTTCTTTTCTCATCTCTTCCTTGACTTTAGTTTTCACCAGTGACCTACAAAGACAGCAAACATTAAACAGGGAATTCAGGAAATGTCAAACTACTCAGATCTTAAACTCATCCACTAGTCACTAACTTATTTCTGAATTTTCCTTCTGAATTTTCCTTCTATATACTGTTATTTTTACTGCTTCAGGCACAGTGATAACTAAAAGTGAAACTCCAAAGCTATACTGATCTCAAAGACCATGTTAGATAACTCATAAGAAGTAACACTATTAGTCAGCTACTATCCTCTACCTAAAAATCTAACATAATTAAGTTCCATCCATTGCAAAGGACTAGGTTTAAACTCTTTCCCATACCTTGCTTGCTTGGGTAGATTTTGGCTCAAGTCTTTCAACACTTTCAAAGCTCTGTTTGGTTCTGCTGCCAAGACTCTTTGAGCTGCTTGGAAACTGAGATCTGCAAATGAAAAATATAAGCTAAGATCAAAGTTTCGCGTCAAACAGGTAGCATGAAGTATGTACAAGGCTGATCATGAGTATACATGCTGAATGTTGTAAATTATTAGTGAATTATGTTAGTCAACTTTTCAAGTGTAACACTCCGTCATAGCAAAGTGGCATCCATACGTAAATTTACTGTCAGTACCTTGCAATTGCCAGACTTTGAGAGGAGCCATTTCATTAGAGCTCTCCTTCAAGTGTGCCCTGAACTGATCCAACTGCTCTTTATGATCTGGATAAAGTTTCCTGTAAAACAGCAAGTTTGTTGTTTAATTTGAACAGTGCCTGGTATGTACAGTCTGGGTCAGATGTTGGGCTGGTTGGTGGGCTGGTTGGTGGGATGGTTGATGGGGCGATTGATGAAAGAGTGGGTTGGAAGGTGTGATGGTGTTTAGTTGGTTCATTTGTTGGTTTCTGGTTGGCTTAAGGGCTGATTGATAAGTTGTCTACAAGTTTGGATGGTTGAGTTACTGTGCTGTGTTGGTTGGTTCACATGGTCATAGTATTTTTCATATGAATCAATGTATGTACATTACCTTAGCCTTCCAAAAAGAAATCCATCCACCTCATCTTCAGCCTCCTCTTCAACTTTCTGAACACTTTCACCGCTTTCATCTTTCACTTTGCTGTCATCCACTGCTTTATATTCAGTGCTCTTCACAGCCAGCTCCACTCCAAATCCAGACAGACGAATGCTCCCCTCACTGGGGTCCTGCAAGAAAAGTATTGTGTTCCTGTGTTCTTGTCTAACAAACCTGAAATCTGTTTTGCAACTCATCCCTCTATTTGCCACACAAGCACAGGCAGGGATCAAAATTAATGGTTGTCCAGGGACAACCGAAAACATGCTGGGGACACCAAAGAGTGTGCAATGGTTGTCCCTTGGGTAACCATGCAATGACTTTGAGAAAAGTGATGCAATGTAGTCCTGCATGATGCTACGGTACTTTTAAACAATGTGGGGCATCAAGAACCTAACACATTTATGTAGAATCTACCAGAAGGGTATATAAGATGATGCAACCAAACACGACTTCTGGTTAAACTGAGCACAAAAGTGAACAGTACTGTACATTTACACATGATATTGTATCAGTCTACAAAAAAAAGATTTTGTACAAAAATAAATAAAAGTTAGGACCTCAACTAAACCATCAAGCAGAACTTATATTTACCTTTATAAAATGTCTAAGAATGTAATGCACTTTCCCACTTTTTGCCAGAAGGGAGAGTTCTTGATGAAATGTGTTGAAAGAAGGCGTACCTATCTGGCCATACAAGACAACTGTCACTGGATTTGACTCAGAGTTGGGATAATGATGGTCAAAATCAAATGACCAACCAAGTGGCCTGCAACAATGAAAGTAACACAGGTAACAAGTCAGGTTAACACCAACTTCCTGATGTAAGGCCATAAACATACATCAAAATATAAAACTAGACTCTGATAATATTAATAAATATAATCCAATAATGAGCAACAACTCCGAAACATGCAATACTGTAAGCTGGAACTCACAAAACCTGCAGTTCATTTGGGAACTTCATCAAGATATCCAGCACAAAACACTTACAATTCTTTAGAGGACTTTATCAATGAAACCCCTTCATTCAAATCACAGGTCAACTTGGACCCAAGCTGTAGAAATGACTTGCAGTCTCCTGTAGCAATTTCATGGGCTTCCTGGTGAAAACAGGCAAATTTTTAGTTCATAAAATATAACACTAAAAATAAATTATAAGGCATATGAATCTATAAGAAACATTAGACTTGATAATAGCCATACAACTTACTAAGAAAATTCAGTACACGTACAGAGAACATAAAATTATAATAAAATTGTTAATATTAGTACATTTGGTCCTTCAATATACTATCAAACTGGCTGTAAATGTCAACGTACCTTGTTAAATAATTCAACTCTGGGAGAGAAGTATCTTAGGGACAATGACAATTTCAAGAAATTTAATCCTAATGGCCTGAGTATTCTACCAGCAACTTCTAGTATGTGTTGGTAATGCTCTGCAAAAACAAAGAGGATCAAACAAATAGGACAAATTGAAGGAGACTGGATAGAACTATAAATAAAAAAATTACATTTTTTTATCAAATTGATCAACGATACACAATCATGCATTCATTATGTAAATATTCATGACATACGGTACTTACCTGATGGCGTCGTAAAGGTGTGTGCCTTATCTACCAAATCTACAAATTTCCAAAAGCTTTCATTACTCTCTGTTGCTAAAAATTCACTGAAAAAGAAAAACAAATCAATTCAACATATTTGGACCATTTTATACTTTGCAGTACAAAAAGCACCAATAAAGTCACAGGACGACTGTAAATAATAATATTTTTATAAATTAAATTTATTGTCCATTCTTGGGCAATCAGGAACAAAAGCAAAACCTGGTTGTGATCATCCCATGTAAACAAGCAAGTGTTAATGACATTTTCTCCACACACTGCTGAATGGTCTGTTGTTCAAAGTAAAACTAATCACAAATTACTAAAGAAACTTTGACTGTTGCTTGAAAGTGTTTTCTTACAAGTTTGTAACCAATGCTAAAATACTTCGGTGTTTACTGTAGTTTTCAGCGATCATCTATTTGAAAACCTTCTAGGCCTACAATATTATAGTAACCCAAAAAGACCCAACTTTAAAATACTATATTACGCTGCAAACTTTGCAAAACAATACCGGTACTCTGTATAAGCGTGTGAGTAGATGAATGTTTAACACAAGCCATACTGCACCTAGCTTCTAGTAAAAGTGGAGTATGCTTCCATCTGGCATCCAGTGTTGCAGTTATTGATTTAGAGGTGCTGGCACATTCAGTGTGATAGAATTTTGACATCAGCACTATGGATGCGATTACCGAGAAGTACATCTGTGGGCAAAAACACACATCAAGCCAACTTCAACACAGGGGTCTGGGCCCCATTTGGACTAGGGTGGGGGTGGGGGTGGGGGTAGATTGATAAAGTGGAATTTAGAGATGATGGACATTCTGGGGGGAGGGGGAGGGGGCACTTCGTCTTGGACAACCACGTCAGGGTAGTGAAATTTACAGATTTTGAAGTGAGGAAGGAAACAATAGAATGCCCAGAACTTAATTGTCATTCGGTCGAACGAGTACAGAAACAATATCACGACATATTTAATTCGGTTTAGAACGAAACAAAAATAAGACGAGAAAATAGCACATGCAGGAAATAATGCGTACAGTAACTCGTCTTTTGGTAATGAATGAAAAAAGACAGACATAAATGGCTCCTCAGTAAGATTTATCTTGCTCAAACTGAATTCAAATAACAACTCTTTGTCATGGCTCGGAAGTTTTAGAAGTCAGAAATGGAGAGATTCGATTATCAAAAATTCCAAAGCGGGAAGTTGTTGAGTTTCAGATGTGGAAAAACAAAAACAAAGAATCATTCGACCAAGATTGAGTAAGAGTTGCTACTGTGGGCAGCTAATGTCACGAAACTTCCCGTAAAAGAACAGAGACGTACCTTTGATCGTGAAGCACCAGGCGCCATGTTGCTTCTGAAGCCAATGCCGTGTAACCACGTCGCTTCACAGGAAGTCCAAGCTCGATCAGGGAAGACTGGTGCCGAATTTACTAAGGGTGGCTCGTTACGTATTCTTTCTTCTCCAGAAGAACTTTAAAAACAATTGACCTTTTAAAAGTCTCATAATATTCTAAACTCATTATTTTAAATGGAAAATGGAAAAATCATTTGTGTTCCAAACTGTACGAAACTTTGACTAAACTCAACCTCTCCTCCCTGAATAAAAGTTATGATGTTACAAGTTTCCATAGCAACCACTGCACAGCAGTGCAGTTTACAAAATGGCGGCGCACAGAGGTCTTTACAAGTAGTGCGGGTTGAACTCCAGAAATAACGCGTATCGAAAGCAGTAAGGGCAGTTACATAAAAAAGAAACGATTAACAGGTTCACTCGTCCGACATGTCAGTTGCAAATACTGGAGCAACCGTGATGGCCAGTTTTTCGAGTCAGTGTTTCCCAGTCCGAAGTCTCACCAGAGGGTACAAGAAGGAAGACGAAGGTTAGTATGTCGTACTCAAAGTTTTGGGTCATCTGCTACTCTATGAAATAGCGTTAGTTTCTTGAGCTTATATTCCGTACTCTGAGGAATACAAGACATAACAAGAACGCGCTTTTCTCTGGGATATGTTTATACGTTCCGAGTTATAGAGAGTGCAGTTGCATGACTTTATTACAATGTTTCCGTTCCAAAGAAGGCTCAGAGAAAATTGTCTAAGTTTCGAAACATTTGTTTGTACTGTAGGAGGTGCTTGGCTGGTTGCTTACAGAGCAGAACAGAGAAGACGATTCAAGGCTGTGTTGTGTGGATCTGGGGATCAACAAACCACCCAAATAACTGCCCATCGAAAAACTAAAAGTGCTGGTGCAGAGACTGATATCACAGAGCAAGACAAACCAAGAAAGCTTGATGGATTTTATCTCGTAAGTCTGCATTATCATGATTCAAACTGTAGTGGTGGTCGTACATTATTCCTCGGAAGATATGCCCAGTACAGTATAATACATCAATCCCTGTACTAGAGGTGGTGAACGGTAAACCAGAGACTCCCCAAGACCCTTGTTAAAAAATCAGAGAACGAGACTTTAACCACTCAAAGGCTTTGACATTAGGAAAGGATGACCCAAGACTCAACAAAAAGGCTGCTGAGATTCCAAGATCAGACTAAAACTTTCAGAGACCCACATTTTTTTAGGTACTGTACCATTTACCACCCCTTGTACTGTCATAGTGTAGCTAAAATTTAACAATGCTGACCACCTCAATAAAGGAGCAAATATTATGTACACAGCAATGCAAAGATCAATTTGTCAGTTGTTATCCAACTGTATTACACCATACCATCCTCCTTCCCCCTGGTGAGAATCCTTGCAGGATCCTCGAGGATCCTTAAGGATCCTTGAGGATCCTCAAGGATCCTACAAGGAAAGGATCCTTTCAGGATCCTTTCAGGATCCTGCAGGATCCTACAAGGATCCTGCCAGGATCCTGTAAGGACAGGATCCTTGCAGGATCCTTGATAATTAACCAAGATTTCACCAGGATCCTGCCAGGATCCTACAAGGATCCTGCCAGCACTCTGAAGTTTCAGGATCCTTGATGATTATCAGGATCCTGCCAGGATCCTTAAAGGATCCTTGCTGATTAACCAGGATCCTACAAGGGCCCTTGATGTAATCAGGATTGAACTTGGTTGTGCTAGAAATGGCTTCTTTATAGTACAAAAATATATCTGGTTAAGGCATTGGCAAAAACAACTGGGAAATTTTCACTCCGAGTACACTGTAAAAACTGATCAGTCAAATATGGTTGTAGTCCGTGCAGTTGCAAAAAGATACTGATATGAATTGAATTCATATATTATTGTCACTATATTCGCACATTTTTGAACGCGAAAGTAAAAAGGCGCAAAAGAGTCTGGTACGAGATTGTGTGGCACGCGGTGTAACACATAGAGCATGCGCAGTAGCTTAGGCGCCATTCTTGAGAAACCGTTGGGGTTCGAGAATCAAGAGGCGTTTGGTTTGCAGCTGATTTTTTGAGCCTCAAGGTTCATGCTAAGGATCCTTTGGGCAAGAAGATGAAAGTAGAAGGCGCAGCTTTGTAGAGATGCGGTAAACTACTCGTCCAGTTTACGGTTTTGTTGCTATTTTGTGCTCCACGCGCCAAGAAGCTGCTTCGACATGTCTGGAGTTGTCAGCCTCTGTGACAATTTTGTCTTCACATTTCGAATGTGGACATTCAGATAAAAGCGAAGTGTAATGTGGCTCATTCGATTCACGTTAGAGGGAAAGACTTGATCACGAGGAAAGACTTGACGAAGCGTCGGTGTTAATTCAGGATCATGAAACGTGGATTGGTTTAACGTAGTATAGAAAAACGGTGAGTACTCTTAATTTCATTGCCAGTGATCACCTGATTTGATAGAATATTCTGTTATGACTGTTCCTTGACTGTTTAAACCGGGGAACCTTGAATGACTTATATATTTTCTGCGGCTGTGCACTTCATGTATTTGGATGAAAGTTGTGTTGTCAACAAGGGCCACTGATTTTTCTAGGCAAGATGTGTGCTTGTCTACCAACCTAAAACCTTAATGTCGAGCACTGCAATACCTAAAAGGCCGCCTATTTCAAAGGAATCTTGGTATGCAATATTCTTGGCAAGTGGCTGTTTTAGTGAACAAGATCTTGGAGCTGTAAATGTTGCATTGGGTGACCTTTGATTGGGCTTGTCATGCTGATAACACACAACCACAAAAATTATTTCAAAAGTGCTGCAATCCCAAAAATAATTATACGATCACTGATCAATATTGCTTTAGGATATTGCTTTCAAAACATTTCCAGTAACCTTGTACATCTAATGCCATGTCGTGTGAAATATTATTACTGCAGTTTTAAAGTTTCCTTTCAAAGATGAGTCATAATAGATTAGTTGAAGCCTGTTGTCAATTGTCTATTATTACAGAATGATACTTGATGTGCTGGTCTCGAAAACATAAGTTTTGATTATACTGTATTTTCTCTTTCACAGGATGTATCAAGAAAAAGTATGGTTACAAAGTCCTTGAGAAAGGCTGGCATGAAATCAGGATAAGGGGAGAAATGAATTGCTGCCTTCTTTCAATGGATTGTAATTATATCTCGACTCCTTTTTTCCATTTATATATTAATTATATATTTTTCAGATATTATTAATTATAGATACAAGAATGTATAAGAACACAGCTTTGGCACCAATCCAGAATACAATTAATAATAAAACATGTTATTGTTAAAACTGGATAGATTCCATGTCACTACTACAAATTATTTTACTTCAGATTATGAAATAGGGATTACTCAGAATTTATACCAATTTATATAAATTATACAATTTCAATATACAGATGTAAGTTATGAAATCATCTATCCATTTTTAAGGCCTTGATTCTCGTCATTTATATCAATCAAATGAAGTACTGGTGCCATTTCAATTCTTAATATCTGAGCCATGCCAGAATTGCTTGTTGTGTACATTTGACTTTATTTCAGATATGGAATGTGCATGAACACTCTACTTTCATACCAATTTGTTTTTACACTGTATCAATATAACAATATATTTATGACGTGAAATCCAATAATATATTCAATGTTGAAGGTAAAGAAGAAATTGATTATCTTCCAAATAAAATGTTATAACAGTATTATTTTTGTATGTTTATTCACTAGCCATTTACCCTTGGATCCCAGCAGTATATGTTGTTGGGATTATCAAGGATTGTGACAGGATTTTGTGAGGATCCTTAAGGATTTGGTCAGGATCCTCAAGGATTTAGTCAGGATCCTCGAGGATCATCAAGGATCCTGCAAAGAATCCTTAAGGATCCTCAAGGATCCTCGAGGATCCTCAAGGATCCTGCAAAGGATCCTTAAGGATCCTCAAGGATCTTTAAGGATCCTTGCAAGGATCCTGTGAGGATCCTGACAAGGATCCTGCTAGGATCCTTGCAGGATCCTAGCAAGGATTTTCACCAGGGTCCCAACCTAAACACACGGGCATTCACAGATACACCTGAACATTGTAATGTGTATAGTATTACTGTTCAATAACTATCGTATTACTGTATCTTAACATTGGCAGATGAAAGAGTTTTATGTTGATGATCCAGCCGACTTGTGTTACATCAGGATCAGTGGAAGAGATCTCAGAGAGGTATTAATTAATCTACATTTGATTACATTAAATGTACAGTAGCTTGATGCCTCTGTACAGTGTCTGCTTTAGAGTCACCAGGAATATTGTTGTACAGTTTACATTGACAGTTTGATTGATTTCTTTTTCTCCAATCCTGAAGGTCAGTGAAACAGACTTCTTAATGTTTGACAATGTGGTCCATGTTGATGCTGGAGATAACAACCTTCCTTTCAGTAAGTACAAAATGTTGTACAATTAATGGAGTTGGTGTGTATGCATGTAGATTGTGTTGTGCCTCTTTCAGCTCACTGCTGCTCTGAGCTGAAGATAAAAGAATGTGAAGCCACATGTTCATGCAGTTAAAAAAGAAAACATCAAAAGTTGAAAATTATATCTATCTTTCTTCCACCCTAGCTGCCTTTAGAATGTTTCAAGCTCTACGTGAGCTGGAGTTACCCCTCAACAACATCTCAGGAAGCATTGGCGTGGATCCCAGTCGAGATTTTCAGCACCTGGAAACATTGGACCTGTCATACAATCGACTGACTGGAGAGGACATTCTTGCACTTGGACTTCTGCAGAATCTTAAGACTCTTCACTTGACTGGTAACACTCCTGTCCAATCTTATTACATATTTGTTCAAAATAGTATTGGCAGGTATACCTAAACCCTTAGTCAAAAACTTTGCACTCACCTGTCATTGGGCTTCTTTCTTGTCATTGGTCTTTCAGGTAATGAAATAAAAAAGCTGCCCGTGGAAATGGCCAGGACATATCGTACTATCACAGGAATAACTGGGTAAGTTACAAATTTGTAATATTGATATTAATATTTGCGACAGTTTAACACAAGGTAGAGTACATCATTGTAGCAGAATAAAGCAATGTACGGTCTAGCTGTGACATCTCTGCAGCAGACTTGTGTTTGACTTAATTTTGCAACTCAGTGTGATAATAATTATTTGCACATCACTGCATATAAAGAGGTTATTACACGGGAAGGAGTGCAATACGACGGAGTATTTTTACGAGTCGGTTTTATTTTTTCAAGCCTGCTTCAGGCGAGAAAAAATGAAACTGACGAGTAAAAATACAGCCGTATTGCACGACTTTTTGTGTAATAAATTGTTTATTATACGACAAATGAAGCAGGGCAAATGTTCTTGCCGCACGCAAAATGGAACAAAAAAAATGACACGTTCCTAAACTTTGCTTGCGAAAATTGATCATGTTAAGCTAATAAACCAGTTGATCTGGTTCCTGACGAGTGCAATACGCTCCCATCTTTGCACTCGTTTTGGCCCGTATTTGCACTCGAAAATGTGAAGTCGTGTAATAATCTTAAATAATATTTAATTTACAGATCAGGCACAATAGAGTCACAAGAAAGAAGAGTGAGATTTCCACTGTTGGAGAATCTCTATCTTGATCAAAATGAGCTCACAGACCTGTCCACATTTGCCAGCCTGGCAGGACTGAAAAGGTACAGTGTATGACAATATATACAAAATTTATAATATTATTCGTACTTCACTAATAAATCTCTTTGTTGAATAAAATTAACCATCTGTCTCTAAATATTTTTGTTTAGACTCAGATACCTCAACTTGGAGCATAATGAGATAACGTCAGTCCCTCATTTGCGGTTACTGGGGGCTCGTGTAAGACATGAGAAGACCAAGGCACATGAAGCCACAAAACAAGATGAGACGCACTCTACACAGCCTGGGCAAAGCAAAGAAGATCAGAGCACAAGCCAAGGGAGTGGCAATCAAAGTGAAGGATCTGAGAAGGAAACAGGGGCTGCACTGGCTGATGAAGTGGAGGAGATTTTAAGCAGAAAGCTGCTTGAAGTTGAGGAAGGTTCACAGGAGCACATAGAAAAGCCTGATTTGCGACCCAGGTCTAGCACTCTAACAGAAGATCCTGCATTATTGGGTGAGTACACTGTTCACTGTCTTCAACCAAGTAAAATGTACAGTTATCCTGAACTGTGAAATAAAACTTTACTGTGACTACTCCACACTACTGTAAGCAAGTTTGTGCCTTTTTAAAAATTTTTTTATTTTTTGGTAAATTGCCTTTTTGGATTTTGCAAGACTGTTGAATTTGGGCAGATCATTAAAATGGCTGCTGCACAATGAAAAGGTTCTCCTTTTGACCATCATTCAGGAATACAGACACCAGTGAAAATCAAACGAGCTTTTTTTCTGAGGATTGCTTTAGATGCAATCTGTCTTATGGTTGAATATATACATACATGTGTGATGATGTAAAAAATCAGGAATTCTTACCTCTCAGTTCCTCAACACTTTGAAACTTCATCACATGATTGTATATACATGTCTCAAAGCATTGAGTCTAAGGACTTTATTTTCCTGTTCCAGATGATAAGTATGATCCTCCACTTCCCTTCTCCTCATTGCTTCATCTCAACTTGGCTAACAATGTAATCTTTGAAGAAGAGGGACTCCTTGCTTTGGCATCATGGCCAATACTAAGGGAGCTGGTAATCTGGGGGAATCCCCTTACTACAGCATTCAAGGGAGATCCCCCCATCCTTTCCTACCAGCTTGGACGACTCAAAGGTGTTCGCATATTCAGGTGTGGGAAATGTTGTTTTGTGGAGATATCATCATGAAGTATTCTTGTTCCTTGTCCAAGGAATCATAATGTTAAAAATATTAATACATTTCTCAACATTTCAGACAAAAACCAACAACAAGACCCAAGCCAGTGGTAAATCTTGCTGATAGCACCAGAAAGGTCTCAGAAGCACTCCCCCCAGTACCAAGGAAAAGAGATCAGTTTATGCTGGAAGCACCTCCCAAGCAGGAGTCTATTGCATACGTTGGACCCCACGCACAACCACTTCCACCAATAGCATCAGCTCCTCCAAGACGCAGACGACAGGAGGCAGTCACGCCCAGACAGTTAGCAACAGCTCCAGCAAACCCCGACTCCTCATGGAAGGATGGCACCCCTGCACAGCATCACCCAAGAGCAACACCACATGACAGGACAAATAACTCACTGAGTCCATGTGCAATGACCACAGGAAGCTTACAGACAGAGGGAGAGACAACCAAAGCTGAAACTGTTGACAAAGATGACGTGACTAGACAACCCCAAGCTCAGGGGAATAAATCAAAGGGGAAATCTGAGGATGGCTTTTTCATGACACAGGTACTAAGCTGTGAAGCAAGACAATTTTTGGAGACCTTCATGGCTATTCCCCCAAAAACATTCCATCATTTTGTGCTTTTGTTTGATCCTACATGTACTTACATTTACATGTATTGAGTCAGCGCTTGACATTAAAGTGCCTATAAGCCTTCAGACGTTACGTTTTTATATGAAAGTAGGAAGTAATCTAAACAACTTATGGCCAAAGAAACTCCGCTCCGAAGCGTTTTTATATATTTTTCCGCCCGGCAAACATGCGATTTTGACCGCCATTTTGAATCTGACCGCGCAAAGTTTTTCGATCGAGAGCCTGGGTTATGACGTCAGAGGAGGGATTCGTTTCTTGTCAAACAAAACTTTCACACAGATTTTGCAGTTGGCGAGGTGAGAATTATGCTCACAGATGTGTTGTCGAGGAAAACGTAACCAAGGGAAAAAAACAACTAAGGTAAAGAGACGCCAAAGCGATGCCAGTGCCTTCTCTGACATCACAGACCCAGTCTCCCATGTCGCTCGGTCAAGATTTCGGAATTCTGAGTTCAACCACGTGAAAAAAGTATAAGAACGCTTCGGAACGGAGTTTCTTTGAATATAAGTTGCTTAGATCACTTCCTACTTTCATATAAAAACGTAACGTCTGAAGGCTTATAGGCACTTTAACGGTTGCCCGCTTGCCCGGGGCAACCAAAACTTTTGGTCAGGCAGGTAAATTCTGGGCCGGGCAACTAGAAATTATGAAACTTTCTATTGCTTGAAGTCAATCTACAGTCTGAAGAGCAACCAACCTAAAACCTTAATGTCGAGCACTGTGAGTGTACTCACTAGCAGACACAGCACATAAATAGTTAGTGGAGTTGTGATATACCAGTCATACAGACAAAACTTGTCTAGAATTATAAAGTGTAGTGTCAGGTGGCATACTGTAATATCTTTTATTATATACATACTGAGACATACTCACGAAAAAGCCATATCGTAAAATTTCGTACGCAAATGAGTTCTAGCCAATGAGAGGCCGCGAACGACGCTTTTCACACGTGAAAAAAAATCGTTCGTCCAATCACAAGCTGCGAACGACAATTTTTCACTACTTTTAAAGGGTTTCCCGGTCCCATCATAAATGTCTCAGTATGTATATAATAAACAGAAAACATCATGGAAAGTGCTTTGTACAGTTTTTATTCACTTGTTGTTTCGTATCATAAAACTCACTCGCTCGCAAAGCCTCGCTCGTTCGTTTTATGATACTTCACAACTCGTGAATAAAAACCGTACGCGCGCACTTTCCACGAAGTAATCTCTATTTACTTGACCTTCATAAAAATTATGAACAAAACAAAATAATATTTACTTTCTTTTTACAGATTGATGATCTGGAAGCAGAACAAACCAGTAAGAAAGAACAAGAACCAGACAGACATAAATCACAAACCAAGAAGAAAAAAGAGGATGATCGACCATTCAGTGTGCAAACCAAATACAAAGGCTTTGAAGATTTGCTTGATGTCGATGAAAGTGACCAAGACATTACCATACCTACAGACATCCAGGGCAGTGTGCGGGCACTTCACTATGCCCTCAGACACCCACTAGTTTTCACTGAAGAACCTCAAGGCTTTACATACAAAGAGAGACAGACCAGAGGAACCAGGGTATGTATCCACACAAGTCGATTGGATATTAGAATCATGATCCATAATAGGTTTGTTTACAGTTCACCCATTTGATCAAGATGACCTACAGCTACAGTTTGTTGGTGAAGTCAGGATCATGGATATACAATCATGGTTGTGTATTTGTCCTTGGGATCACACTACAACAACAACCACATACTGTATGCATCCCCAAATTGTGTCACCCTAGTGCCTCCTTTACTTTTTAATAACAATGCTATTACCATCAACTTATTACAAGGTTGCTTCTCAATGTTAGCCCTTTACCACTAAGTTTGCATCAGTAAATAAAAAACTATCTATTTTCTAACCTTTGTTTTCCAGGATGCCTTTCCAGCAAGCAGACAGAAATCTCAACAAAGTAGAGTTGAAGAAATGGGAGACATTTTGGATAGAATGAGAGTCAGATCAAAGACCACAGAGTCCAATTTAGGTCAGTTCAATATTTTATGTCTGTAATGTCAATGTTGCTGAGCTGTTCAGTCACTTGTTTCTGTTTTTTTCGTTTGCCATACTTTCTTTTAATTGGATAATGTGCATTTAAAATGAGTCAAATAGGTTATTCCAGATGTATTCTACGAGTCAAATGTCACAGCACCTTACGACTTGGACACTGTAGTAACAAGCACACAATGCTGTAATTGCCCAGATAAAATCCCACAACATAATATAGTGTGGATGTCAATTCTCATAACATTCAACAATCTGCTGTTTTCAGAAACTGTACTAAAGAATTACAAAAAAGACCCCAGCTTCAGAAAGGAATATCAAGAGGCTCGAAAACTGTTGAATGAGGTAAGACCTTCTCACCCCAATCAAGTGAAATTATAGTGTCAAACATAGTTTTGATACTCATTATGTTTACCAGGGTAACAACACACCATGAAGAGTGCAGTTCAGTTCAGCATCACTGAACTTTAATTATATTAGCTTTATGATAGTGCACAATGTGTGTACCATTGTTACTATCATGGTAGCTAATATGCTATGCTTTGTGCATTCCTTGGCCTAGGTTGTAAAACTGCTCCTGATCATGGACATTACTTTTTTTCAGGTGCAAACCAAATATAACGAAGTAAGGGTATCATCATTGAAACCTACAGCAGATGCCTGCACACTTTTTGGCAACAGCACCAATAGTGATAGTCCTGAAGAAACAGTCAGTGAAAGTGCCAAATCATCACCCAAAAGAAAAATATCAGATAGAACCTTGACATCAAATGATTCAAAAGATGTTGCAATGGATCTTAAGAAGTTCAAAGAAAAATTAGATAGCAGGATTTAGTGATCAATGTGCACATTGTCAACGATGTCAACAGCCTTACTGTGTGCTTTACTAATTTCCACTGACAGTGCCAGTTTAATTTAAAAAAAATGACTGTACAAAAGAGATTGTGACTGCAATAGTTGTACATAATGTAAATAATTATTTTAAACATCATACATACTGTATGTAAATAAACAGCCAGATAGATGTGCCTTTCTCTTTCTCTTGTTGGGGTATACAGAGCAAAAAATGCAATGTTATGGATTGGTTTTGGCTACCCTGGGTGTTAAGGCAGTATACAATAAATTATTTTACTACTGCACATGAGCTGGAAGTGGCATAGAAACTGCTGCACTTGTCTGACAACCAAAGACTCATTACTGTTTGCTCTAAAGAGCAACCAAACCAAAATGGGTAATCAATAGACAAAAAAAATTATAAATGGTGAATCAACCCAAGGTTGGTGTGGGAAATCAGAACACCACAGAAGTGTTAGCTGATGTTTCAAGCATCAGCCCTTCATCAGAGCGAGGTCCAACAAATGGTCAACACTTGATCAGCATTCAGATTTCCCACATTAAACTCAGTGTTTTTTTTCAGTATGCTAACACAATCCCAGCAACTGAATTATTCATTGACAAACAAGTTAATTTGAATCTGCTAATACTGACACTGATTTCACAACAGTCAATGAGTTTATTTCAAATTTGTTGATAGTTTTAATCACAATATGTGGAAACCAGGTCTTGATTTTTAAATTTACAAGTCTCGGCTCTTGCTTTTCTGGATTTTCAGTAGTGAATCTGAAAGTGTAAGTTCTGCACAAACTCAAACCAATCAGCCGCAACACACCTCAGGGAGGTTTAACATTGAAGCATCATCCCACCAGACATTTAGCTACTGATGCCACAAAAACTAAGAGCAAGTATCGCAACTGCAAATTGCACCTGTCCTCGCACTGCTTTTTTCCTTTTTTTCTTTTTTGTTCTTTCCTTTTTCAGATAACATAAATCACAAATCAGCCAAACAAGAATAGGGCTAAGAAATTGATTGTTCACTAAAATCAATCTGGCAGTCAGAAATCAGGTTAGAGCTCTACCTTGTCAACTTGTTTGGCAAGCTCTTTTTTTATGTCCTTAACAATGTCCTCTGGAGACGTTGTTGGAGAATACCGATGGACTGGTATGCCCTGCCGATCACAGAGAAATTTGGTGAAATTCCACTTGATATTATTTGTGAAAGTTCCATGCTTTGCATTCTTCAGAAAGACGTACAAGGGATGGGCATCCTTCCCATTAACATTGATTTTGGAAAACATGTCAAACTGAACATCATAGCCCTTGACAAATTCCTTGATCTCATCAGCTGTACCTGGCTCTTGACTGCCGAACTGATTGCAAGGGAAGGCCAGGATACGAAGGCCTTCAGCAGCATACCTGAAAGAGAGAAAAAAATAATCATGCTCTATATTCAATGGCCACCCCGGTTGGGGAGAGGATTCCTGAGTTGTCAGGTAACGCATTAATTTTGGCATGATTGGTCTGCCTTATTTTCCTAGTTCTAGTTCATCAGAAACTGATGAGAAAAAGTTGAGAGAAGATGAAGATGGGGAACTAAAAAATCAAGAAAAATTGTTAAAGGCTGCAAGGAAGTGACACCTGGAAGGTTGAGTGATCAATACGTAAAAATAATCATGTTGCATTAGTTTCGCCGGTTCTAGCACAAAATGTTAGTTACAAAAGGACCCAACTGATATGTTGGGCGTATGAAAATGTACGATATGATATTAAATTACAATGGGTGACTTCATATACAGTCTCCTGCTGATTTTCTTTCTTTCTTCCTTTTATGTAAACTACTGGATATACGTATAATGAAACCAAAATAATATCACAAGTGATATCAAACATCGTGTGCAAAGAGTTAATCTTTGCCCTGGCCCCAC
This sequence comes from Plumapathes pennacea, assembly GCA_964036295.1. Classification (NCBI taxonomy): domain Eukaryota; kingdom Metazoa; phylum Cnidaria; class Anthozoa; order Antipatharia; family Myriopathidae; genus Plumapathes; species Plumapathes pennacea. The sequence goes on from OZ038466.1 coordinate 1,968,053, forward strand.
ACACGCTATTCCTCGCTCCTCTGTGAGTTACAGTTTTCATTAAATATACTAAATTCAGCCACCTGCAACTACACAGTACATTATACCATTGAAACAAAAGAACTTGAAAGGTCGAACTTGCCTGGAGTGCAGATCCTGTAGCTGCTGATAGTTCTTGCCCGTAAAACCTCATTTGGAAGCCACGTTCACAATCAAAGTGACAAAGCCTTTGTATTTAGAGAGTGCCACGATGTTCTCGTCAATGTCTTTTACTTCGAAATCAAGGATCGAAGTTGGCTTGGTTGCTGCGGCTGATGCCATCGCAGCTGTAATCACAGTTCCTCCTAGCCAAATAGCAAAAAGCTTTGGTCCCAAAGGTGTCCGCCGACTGAGGTTACGGAGCATAAGAAGACGAAAGACAAGCGACGAGCGAAAGATGAAGGGCGATGGTTGATGGACCAGACTTGTCCGAGGAGGGCTGGGCAAAATGACCGGTTGGGATTTGGGGTGAGTCTTTGTTGGGCTAGAAAATCAATGTAAACCCCGACCGGGGATTTGAACAAAAAGTAAAAATTCCAGTCAAATTCCCGAGGGTGGGGACATAAATGTTATTCAAATGTATCTAATAAGACCCACCCAGGGGCAGAAAAGTTCGATGAAAACTCAAATCTACGTACCTTCCTGAACGCGTGATGTCCGAACCGAAAAGAAAGAAGATACTTGGTAAACACGTCTGAAGATTGGACCCTCCTTCGAGTGTTTACATGGCCAAAAAAAATCGCACACGAAGCTAATTTAATTGTGCTGCCTATGGATTCAAAATTGGAAAATTAGTGTTCTTTTTTCCCGTACTACGGCGGCCAACCAAGCTTCAATTTTGAGAACGAATTAATTTGACGTGCCGACCGTGTGAAATACGTACGGCGTCACGCAATCGACTCTTTTTCTCCTTCCTTTGCGTGTAGCACTTGACTTCGAAGAAAAGATTGAGTCCACATTTCCGTAAAACAAAGTAAAAGTCCAATCAATGGCAGAGCGAGGGGATATCTGCGATTATCGTATTTCTAGTACATCGTAAATGTTTTTCTTTTTCCTGGAAATATTTCTCACCTTTCCATAGGATATTTCATTCCCAGTATTAATTATCACCTTACTTCAAACGTTTATCTCACTGAACCAGGGTAAAACTTCTTTGACAACTGCGCTCCACAGTTTCCCCTCCCCTCTTGTCTGAAAATGCCCTTGCCACTAAGGAAACCACGTGTCCCGCTCTCTATTGGTTCTTCGTCGACGGTACTTTGATTCATTGGCAGGCTTAGGCTTTGGTCAAACGAAAATGCTGCAGCCCAAACTTCCACCCAGTGACCTCAGGCTGTTTACGCTTAAGAACTACTGCTCAACATGAAGTTTGTCCCGATTTTCGTGATTCTGTTCGCATCTTTTACAGTCGGTAAGAGTGCATCCGTTTCTCCTCTTATAGTGCTGCGCACGAAACGTCGTTTGTTTGTTGTTTGTCTCTTGTTAGCCCTTGACTCACCAGGAATGCACCAGCAAATGCATCAAATTGAACTGAATTTCTCTCATTTTTCGGGTACGACATTTCGTGACAATGCGAGTGCGCTTCCGACATCAGTCGATCTAATAAACGACATCAGTGTATAGTCCTTGCTAACCGGTTTTCTCGAACGTTCCAAAAGTGTAATATCGGCCATGTGAAGAATCCGTAAGCTGGTGTTACACTGGTCGATTTGCAACGACGATTTGCAACGCCGATTTGCTCGAAATCCACGTAACGGTGTTGCAAGTTTTTGAATCGCTTGCAAAAACTTTCAACGCGTTGCAGCACTGCAAACATCGCGAAAAATTGTTCGCAATGGGGTGTTACACCTCAACGATTTTTAGCGCAACATCACATCGATCGTTGCAAATCGACCAGTGTAACACCACCTTTAGATTAGTAGCTAAGGCCAGGTATTCCTTTTCATTACAGTTCTGTCTCTGAAGTGCTACAAATGCAAGGACTGCGGTATCAGTGATTTTAAATCGACAATATGTTCGTCTGAGCAGAACAAATGCTACAGAGCCTGGGGAAAGGATGGTGATGGCAACGAGGAAATAGAAAGAGCCTGCGGTTACCAAAGCTTGTGTGATGATGCAGATGCATTCTGTAAAAAACTTAAAGAGAAAGATCATCTGGAGGACTGTGAAGTGGAGTGTTGTGATACTGATCTGTGTAACTCTGGAGCCGCCCTGACCTTTAGCGTCTGGCTTTTCTCTCTGTTCTCCCTGTTCGCTGTGTTCCCGTTCTTCGAATGAGAAACTCAAGCCAACGAGATAAGTTTGGATTGATTGTTTGATATCAGTAAAATCTACTTATTAGAAATGACGCCATTTTTTATTCGTCAGTTATATTTTTCATTGTCTAGCGAAGCCTTTATTGTAAGCCAGCCAGCCAACTGTGTGTTGATTTTGAGTAAGAAGTTCAATTTTGATTACGGGCTCGTCTCCTTGTATATTGAATGTTCCAGATCAATTATTGAAGGCCGCAAATGAAGTCCGCAATTATTGAATATTGCAAATGTTCCACCAAGTGCGCTTTACAGTATTACACATTTCTCGGAAAAAGCAGGAAAATCTCCCCTGTGCTGTGACCTGTCCTCCACTACTCGGCGGCCTAGTGGTTTCTCTACATTACTCTCGTGTTCTCCCAACTTCCCGCGTGTTTAGATGAGACTATATTACACAGAAACGCTGACGTGATACGCGATGTAGTTTTTTGACTAATTATGTGTTGTTATAAAAGAAATATATAACGCATTCCCTTTACATGTAACCTCACTGGATGAACCGGTTTGACTAGTCCAAATCTCTGACGTATCGCAACAGCAAAGAAACGACACGAAATATATCCTCCTTTCATACGAAGGTTCTGCTTGTAGGGTAGTCTACATGCAACGTTCTCATTACGAAGCTTCTACCAGGAGTTTTAGAAGCAGCACTCCGGCCGTCGTGACAACCGAGCGGTTAGCACGTCAATTTTTTATGCCGACGATAAGTATAAAAACTCTATTTAGGCAGGGTAGCCCATTCAGCTACGAGGCTCGTATCCAGAGGATGCGGCCGTTCAAGCCCCACTCAAGCCAATGAGCACTCAAAGTGTCAAAACGTTACTCTCTACTCGTGGCTTAGATGACCACGTAAAATGGCAGAACTTCAGTTGCAGGAGACTTAATTCATAGCATTCTAGCAAATATGAATGCCAGGTAATGACAAGCCATAACGTCATATTTGCAAACCAGGCAGAATCTGACGGACATTTCTATCATTGTTGGATGGAATATTCTTTTCCACTTTTCTGAGAAAAACACTGGTTCCCTTTCCAACTAACTTCACACATCTTAAATGTGGCCAATAAGAAGCAAGCAAATGTCATGTTTGCGACGATAAATAACGTGATGCAGTTGAAGAACGCAAAGCACATAAAGTGAATCAGAAATGGTCGATCAGCAGATCACCGAACAGAAACTGCACAGAGACGTGTTATAGTTGAGGGTTCTTAATCGACTAGTACAATGACGTCAGACAACAAAGATAGACTGATCGAATAGTGTCATGTAACAAGCTATGGCATTTAAGGGTGGGGTAATACCGGCGTTAGAACAACGTTTCAGACGAAGATTTTCATTGGTTCTGTGCAGGTGCGCACTTTTCCACTTTTCTGAGAAAAACTCTTTTCTGAGAAAAACTTTTCCACTCTTTTCCACTTTTCTGAGAAAAACACTGGTTCCCTTTCCAACTAACTTCACACATCTTAAATGTGGCCAATAAGAAGCAAGCAAATGTCATGTTTGCGACGATAAATAACGTGATGCAGTTGAAGAACGCAAAGCACATAAAGTGAATCAGAAATGGTCGATCAGCAGATCACCGAACAGAAACTGCACAGAGACGTGTTATAGTGGAGGGTTCTTAATCGACTAGTACAATGACGTCAGACAACAAAGATAGACTGATCGAATAGTGTCATGTAACAAGCTATGGCATTTAAGGGTGGGGTAATACCGGCGTTAGAACAACGTTTCAGACGAAGATTTTCATTGGTTCTGTGCAGGTGCGCACTTGCCGCCGAGCTTCCTGGAATTTTTCTTTTTCCTGGGTACATTTCTCACGTTTCCGTCGGATATTTCATTCCCAGTAATAAATATCACCTCACTTCGAACGTATAACTCACTGAACCGGGATGAAACTTCTTTGACAACTACGCTCCACAGTTTCCCCTCCCCTCTCGTCTGAGAATACCCTTGCTACTGAGGAAATCACGTGTCCCGCTCTCTATTGGTTCTTTGTCGACAGCACTTTGATTGATTGGCAGGCTTGGGCTTTGGTCAAAAGAAGATGCTGGACCACTGACCTCAGGCTGTTTACGCTTTGAAAGGAACTATACTGTTCGAGATAAAGTTTGTCCTGATTGTTCTTCAAGTGAGAAACCCAAGCCAACGAGACGAGCTCGGATATTGAGTGTTTGAAATAAGTAAAACCTACTCAATACAAATGATGGCATTTTTTATTAGTCAGTTGAATTTTCATTGCCTTGCAATTACCTCTTGTAAGCCAACTGTGTGTTGATTTTGAATAAGAAGTTTATTTTTTGGTTACGGGCTCGTCTCCTTGTATTATTGATGGGCGCGGTAACATTAGTAATAGTATCGTTCACTTAGTGCAAACGCTCGAATCCTAAATAGACCCCTTCACGGTATGAAGATGGTAATCAGGGCAAGAACAAAGAATCATGGCGACGACGAGTGCGAGAAGTCTCGGTTTAATAGTAAAATCGCTCGCGATGAAAGCCACTGAAAGCTTGAAAATGAAAGTTTGGAGTGTTTCGAAGTTTCACCGATCAGAAAATGAATGTATATGCAGTTTATTTGCACTGATTATTCATCATGCATTCAATATCGTGAAGCGGTCTATTGCTTTACGAAGCACGAGGTACTTTTTGAGGTCACAATCATCAGAGGCATGATCTGGGAACCAGGTATTCTGTCCTCCAATAAGCTTTACTTTTTCTAATTCTGACCGTTTGTTTTGTCGGAAAAGTAAGGGTTTGTTTTCCAAAAGTATACTTACTACGTTTACTACGTTTTTAATACGGGAGTTTCTGTTCCCTAAATCATGCCAGGCCTGCGACTAATTCATCAAAACAGATGTCTTGACCTCCGAAATGTTTGGCATAACGTAAGAAGTTTACTTCTATTGGCATGGCTGACTCGGTTGTGTGGAATGTCTATCTGTCATAAATCAGCCGAATCGGCCGTTTCCGCTTTTCCGAGAAAACACTCCTTTCTGACCTTAAACTGACGTCACATTGAAAATGCGGCCAATGGGAAGCAAGCCTGAAATGTCATGTTGTTTACGGACAGCTTGAGCCACATGATAATTTATGGTTGAAGAACCCAAAGTACACAAAAGGAGTAACAAGCGATAGCAGTTAATGCCTTCGCAGAGTTCGGCGAAACGTTCGTTGCAAAGTACAACAGACTTACCGAACCCAGTGTTCTTTGCAAGATATTCACTTCTCTTGACAAAACTTTCCCCAGAAAATGGTCTAGCTGTCAAGTACAGTCGAAGCTCTCTGGGCGGACACTCTCGGTGGATACTCGCGGACAGCTCTACGTACGGACGCCTCTACAAAATCCCATTTAAACTCTAGCTCAGTCAAACTCTGCATTTACACATTCTCGTTAGCGGACAGTTTCAGTTACTGACACGTTATCTGCTTTCCAAGGTGTCCGCTTACTGTATGCGACGGTACCAACACGTTGCGTTCGTTTGCACAGGCCTTAATATTGTATAAAGACATCAAGGAAGAGATGACTTAAGACGGAGACTAATTGTTCACCGTTTTCATACTTTTGCTTTGGTAATTCGAGAAGGCTGCTTTTGGGGCGTTTGGTTGCTCGAAAGCACACGAAATTAATAGCCGAAACTCATCCTCGGTTGTCCAGTTGGAATCTTCTTTAGCAGGACAAACGAGTGGGTGTACATAAATTATAAAATTGTTAACAGACATCACACTGAAAATGGTCCAATGAGAAGCAAGCAAACGTCGTGTTTGTGGCAGCTGAACCTCGTGGTTGAAGAACCCAAAACATGCAAAGTGCACAACAGCCCCGGTCGGCAGATCATGTATGAAACAAAGTTTCTTTAGAGTTTACATTCTCTATTTACCGGATAAAATCGCTATCCAGTGGATATGTTTTAACATCCAAGCTTATTTTATCAACTGAGACCAGTACAATGCGCGGATTTTTTAGCGCAATTACGTCAGACCACAATGATGCAATCAGAGCAGATTATGTCATGTAGGGGTGGGGAAGGGCAAGCGTTTGAGTAAAGTTAGGACAAAATGTTTCCATCGGTTCTTCAGGTGCTCAGTTGTATTCCAAGAATTTCTTTTTTTCGTGAAAACAATTTTGAGAACTACCCACGACCATCTCACTTCGAACCCAAGGCTGTTCACCGTTCTTCGCCACCCTCCCCCCCCCCCCCCCCCCCCCCCGGAAACACCGTCTTGCTACTCAAAACACATATTCCATTTGATTGGTTCTTCGTGACAACGTTTGATTGATTGGCAGCTTTTTAGGTTTGATAAAAGAAACCTGAAAGCCCAGAATCAGCAAGAACCGCACCCGACGGATCCACTCTGTTTGTTCTTTGGTTTGGTTGTGTTTTGCAAGATGAAGTTTGTCCTGATTTCTGTGATTCTGCTGGGATCTTTCGCAGTCGGTAAGTTTCCCTAAATTCCCCTCTTACTTTTTAGTTAAGGTCGGGAACTAACTGTTGCGATCTCGGATATTAAAGTCATAGTTTATTGCGTGTGTATAATACGCATGTGATTAAGACTTTCAGTGGCCCCTTCAGGTTTTCACTTCAGTGTTTGTTATAGTTTAAGAGAAAATCATATCAAGCATCATACGGAAAACAATATTGACTGTCGCATACTACAGTGAACTTTTTTCTGAGTGTTAGTAGCTTTATTTTCCGGGTAAAACATCACGTGCTAGCAAGCGCTTCCAGGAACAGGCAAAGAACGCTTCGAAAAATCTAAAGGTTTTTCTTGTCCAAGGAGTGAATTTAAACTTTAGTAAGCATTGGTCCTTCGTCTTTATTGCAGCTCTGTCCCTGAAGTGCTATCAGTGCACAGACTGCGGTAGCAGCAATGGTAAGTCGATGACTTGCCCTTCTGGTGCGGACCGCTGCTTCAGAACCTGGGCTAAGGACAAGAGTGGCAAAGAGCTGGTAACCAGAGGTTGTGACAGTAAAAGCAATTGTGAAATTGCAATATCAGCGTGCAAAGTCGTAAAAGATCAAGATCTGGGGGACTGTGCAGTGGGCTGTTGTGATACTGATCTGTGTAACTCTGGAGCCGCCCCGACCTTCAGCGTCTTGCTCGTCTCTCTGTGCTCCCTGTTCGCTGTGTTCCCGTTCTTCAAGTGAGAAGTCCCACCCAACGAGATGAGCTCGGACAAGTTGTTGAATTAGTCCAACATTGATTTGATTAGTTTTGTGTTTTGATACCCTGCGAGCAGAACTTCCTTCATTGTCAGACGTTATTTTTTTTTACTGACTCCTAAAGTCCCCAAACGTTTCGATTGAATGTAGCTGAGGCCGCTTCCATAACGTGTCAAGTGTAAGCTATTGTAGGCGTGTGTTTTATGCTTTTGAATAAACTGCTGATTTAAAATTGTTCATGCCTCCTCTCGTATGGTATGCCTTGAGTCATGCCATTGGAATGCAATTAGCCGGAAAAGATCGGCTTTTTTCCAGGGCCAATCTTCTTTGTAAAGCCAGTGAAATAGCGAGGGTTTGGAAATGAAAATTATATTTCAAAGCTGCGGTCAAAATTTGCAAAGAGAAATGTTGTGGAGTTGGGGATTTATCCCAGTGATAAAAATCTTGTGCAGTATTTATGCATGTTAAACTTCATTGTTGTATTTATTATTGAAGAAATTCAGTATATCACGCAAACAATTTTCGATGTTAATTTCTGATAGTAGTGTTTCCATATGCTAAACAAGGCGTGTATTGCTTTTTTCATGAAGTTGTTGTGTTGTTGAGAATGTTCTTGAAAGGTGTCAATAATCAGTGGCAATTTCCGGCAATTCTACTTTTTTGTTGAAACTTGAATTTGGAATCACGAAAATAAAGGAAAAACAATCAGTGGCAATTTCCGGCAATTCTACTTTTTTGTTGAAACTCGAATTTGGAATCACGAAAATAAAGGAAAAGCCAATTCTTAGCGAGGTATTCTTTCTCGGGAAAGTTGAAATACCCCAATTATTTTCTACGTCGTTGTATTCGGTCTGCAACGTAAATATTCTCGACCTTTCTGAATAAAAATCTCGATCTTTTCTGAGATTTGTTCCGGCCAGTAGTTTGGGGAAATGTCAGACATTTTCTCACGTTTGTCTGTCGGTTCGTGTCTCGGAACAAGCCTTTCTCATGCTGTTCCCACGTGACTTTACAAAAAAACAACTTCGCGCCACTTGCTCGCCGGGTTTTGGCGCGACGACACGTGCACGGCAAGATGTCTTTTGTAAAAGTTGAACGAAAGGGCAAACTGGTGAAGGTAAAAATATCAGACTTAACAGTTAAAAGCATTTCAATGATCTTTAAGTATCACCGCTCCTTCGATTTCATCTTCCAGGTAAACTCCTTTCAAAGCATTCAACTTAAAGATCATTGAAATGCTTTTAACTCGGTGTTAAGTCTGACATTTTTACCTTAACCAGTTTGCCCTTTCGTTTAACTTTTACAATTTAAGACATCTCGCCGTGCACGTGTCGTCGCGCCAAAGCCCGGCGAGCAAGTGGCCCGAAGTTGTTTTATACGAAAAGTCACGTGGGAACAGCATGAGAAAGGCTCGTTCCGAGACACGAACCGACAGACAAACGTAAGAAAATGTCTGACATTTGCCCAAACCTGCTGGCCGGAACAAATCTCAGTAAAAATCGAGATTTTTATTCAGAAAAGGTCGAGAATATTTACGTTGCAGACCGTATACAACGAAGTAGAAAATAATTGGGGTATTTCAACTTTCCCAAGAAAGAAGAGCGCTAATAATTGGTTTTTCCTTTATTTTCGTGATTCCAAATTCAAGTTTCAACAAAAAAAGTAGAATTGCCGGAAATTGCCACTGATTCAACATTTATTTTTACACTTGTATGTCCGCCATGTTGGATTCCATGCCGGGAAGAAAGGGGAGGTTACCAAGCCGCTCTTCAAAACTATTATGGGATTTTTGGCGGGCTTGGTACGCCTCTCACGTCTCAACATTGAACATTGCGTCGCAAAGCCCAACATTGCAAACTGCAAGACGATCTAATCTAAATTTGATGGCTACAGTCTAAAGTCGATGATTCAAGTCCAAAGTTGATGACTCAAGTTCATTGTTGAACTCTATCAAGTCTAAAGTTAAGGGATGATGTCCAAAGTTGATCTTTCAAGTTCATTGTTGATCTGTCAAGTACAATGTTGTGTTCCAACTTTGATTTTGGGCGGGATTGGAACGCCATAGACAGCACTGTTCGCACACTTTTTACAATAACACGTCAGTTTTTTCTCGCTTGGTGAATGGCTAATGTTCATCAACAATAAAAGGTCAGACACATGAAATTGAGCGCTGACAACAGTGACTGGGACGAAGAATGTGAATCAACAATTAGAAGCGAGAAACTGAGTTGCGGACAACGAAGTGAAGAGCCTCGTGGATCCACATCTTTTTAGCAATGTTGTGACGCGCTTCATGAACAAGAGGACTTTGAAAAGGAACATTAGTTTTCAAGATCAGATTTGCCTTAATTCTGCTCCCATCTTCTTTCGCAGTTGGTAAATTTGATAGTCATTTCAGAAAACACTTTTTCTCATTAGCTCGTCTTGTCCCTGAGTCTTGTAATCTGTCGAGTTCATTAAAAAGTTCATCGCTCGTAGCAAGTCTGACGGTGTTTGACAAGATTATGCCTTTTTTTTCTTAGCTTCGCCACTTGAAAAAAAAAACAAAACAAAATAATATGAACAAGCAGATGAGTAAGTAGCTTAACAATATACAAAACTAAATAAATAAATATTGCAGGGTAACTACATCTAAATCCTAAATACTACAGAGGTGGGGGGGGGGGGGGGGGGGAGAAACAACACACTAAGAGTGGCCGTGGCGGCTTGAAATCGACACAGGGGACTCAAGAGGCCACAAATAACAGGTAAATCAGCTTTTATTTTAATTCATTCAGAATCTTACGACTTATCCAGATCGTTGCTTTTCCCCATACATTTCCTTATAATTTTCTGTTACGCAACATCACTGTGTGACAGACAGACAGATCCCCGGAGTCTGGGTCGCCTGTGGTTCAGTTAGTCGGCTAAGGTATTCCGTATTCTGGTAGATCTGAAAAGGAAAGAATTCTGATAGGTAGTCAGTTCTGCATTTACGTTCCGAGTACTTTTCTTTTGTCAGCTGAAGTTTTTCAGCTTTATTATCACTTTAATCGGCTGACTTCACACTGAATATAATGAACTGATCACTAGAACACACGAGACTGCCGGGATATTGCTGTACTGCACTCTTTGCTGTTTACATTTTCTTGTCTATTTTTTTGCCGAAGTCTTAAACGGTCAACAAAACGCGCAGGAAAATTTGTTCTTTTTTGTTTGTCAAACTACCCTGTGGTACATGAATCCTCCTCTTCGTTGCAGCTCTGTCACTGAAGTGCTACAAATGCGATGACGAGTGCGACATCAAAGATTTATTGTATTGATTTATGCATGCCAAACTTTTATGTTGTACATTATTGTTGAAGCTGTTCAGCATATCAACAATTTCGATGTTAACTGCGGTGGTACAATTTCTGATATTATAGTGTGTTTCCTCATTAATGCTAAACAAGGCGTGCATTCCTTGTTCATGAAGTTGCTCTTGTGTTATTGAAAACTTTCCTGAAGCTGTCAACTTTATTGTGAGGTATGACTGACAATTCATGAGTAATATTGATAGTACAGCTTACGTGTTAGTTCGCACGGCGTCTATTGCACTTGGGGTTACTTGACACGGTCCTTTGCCACCGTTCATGCAGTCCTCAGCTTAACACAAAAGACCAGGGGCCAGCGACCAATGACATACTGCTTAGGATGATGACGTTGCATCTTTTGACTCTGTGTACGTGTTGTTGTGAAGAAGTTTCTGCGCGACTCCACAACCTGCTTGACAGGGTTCGGCCATCACGCTGTTCATGACTTTAGAAAAGAACACTTTTCAAGATGAGATTTGCTTACATGATTGCCTTAATTCTGCTCGCATCTTCTTTCGCAGTTGGTAAGTTTGGTAGTCATTTAAAAAACCCTTTTTCTCGTTAGTTCGTCTTGTCCCTGAGTCTTGCAATCTGGCGAGTTCATCAGTTCATCGCGTGTAGCAAGCCCGACTGTGTTTGACAAAATTATACTTTTCTTGTGTCAGCTGAAATTTTTCAGCTTTATTATCACTTTAGTCACTGACTTCACACTGAATATACTGAATTGATCATTAGAACACACGATACAGCCGGAGTATTGCTGTACTGAACTTTTTCCTGTTTACATTTTCCTGTCTGTTTTTTCCTGTTTTTTCCTGTCACGCCGCGAGAGCGCGGAAGTCTTAAACGGTCAACAAAACGCGAAGGAAGATTTTTCATCTTTTTTGTTTGCTTTGTTTTGTTTGTTAAACTTCTCTGTGTACATGAATCTTTCTCTTCATTGCAGTTCTGTCACTGAAGTGCTGCAAATGCGATGACGATTCACTCGTCATAGACGTCGTTAACATCGACGTGACATCAAAGATATTGATCAGCACGATAACATGTTTCTCTAACTAGAAAACATGTGCATAGACTTTAGCATAGACATGTGCAAGAATATATTTGGGTCCTCTTCATATCGAGTATCCGTACAGAAAAAAAACTGAATGTTGCATACTGGAGTGAACTAATGTTCAGTATTTTCAACTAGTTTTGTTGTTTGTTTTGTCGGGTAAAGCGGTCACGTGCAAACAAGCCCATCCAGGAACAGCCAAAAAACGCAGCGAAAAATCTAAAGGTTTTCTTGTTCAAAGAGTAAATTATTAGAACACAGTTAAGCATTGGTACTTCGTCTTCATTGCAGCTCTGTCCCTAAAGTGCTATCAATGCACAAACTGCGGTAGCAGCAATGGTAATACAATGACTTGCCCTTCTGGTGCGGACCGCTGCTTCAGAGTATGGGATAAGGACAAGGGCGGCACCGAGACGGTAACCAGAGGTTGTGACAGTCAAAGCACTTGTAAAATTGCAATTGCAGCGTGCAAAGTCGCAAAAGATCAAGATAAGGGGGACTGTACAGTGAACTGTTGTGATACTGATCTGTGCAACATTGGACTCATCCATGGACCCGGCCCATTCCCAGTTTACGAAGGCAACCCGGAAATGTGCAAACCTTGCGTTAATCAAAGTACCTGCGACAAGGCACTTGCAAAGTGCAAGATTTTTAAACATCCTGACAAAGAAGGCTGTGAGGTGCGCTGCTGTGATGCTGATCTGTACAACATGGCTGGAGCCGCGTCGCTCACAGAAAATGGTAACGAGGAAATATGCAGAGCCTGCAATAATAAAAGCTTTTGCGACGCTACACTTCAAAGTTGCAAGTTTTTTAAAGATCAAGGGAACTTTGTAGTGGGCTGTGGCTGTATGGCTGATTTTTGTCACGGCGCGGGAACCGTCCCGTTCTTTAGTGTCTTCCTGGTCTCTCTGAGCTCCCTGCTTGCTGTGACCCGGCCGTTCTTCAAGTGAGAAGACGCTCATCGTGTGTTGACTAAAAGATAAAATTCAATTCATTTCGTGGTTCAGTACGCAGGCGGCTTCACTTCTCCAGATCAGTAAATCGCGCGGTGTATATTTAAGTCTTAATAAAAATTGGCATTTTTCGGGGCTTGGCGCACGAAAGCTTGTAAAGCAAGTAATGAACGTTTATCAAAATTAGCGCGTTTCTCCACTGGCAGTCCATACTCCGGAGGTTCAACTTCCAGGACAATTTACATTTCACAGTACACTTTAGTAAAAATTTGCCTGCGTAGCTGGCGGTCTCATTCGATGCGGTTGAACAGTGTTCACGGGCGCCATTTTGTTCTGGTGGCAGATGGGAGACTGAAGGCGAGTGACAAAATTGCAAGGCGGGGGGAGGAGGCGGGAGAAAGATCCCTCCCCCACACCCCCACCCCCTTGCCCGTTTTTGTCGCTCGCCCTCAGTCTCTCCGCTGCCAACCAGTACAAAATGGCGCCTGTGGCCACTTTTCAATCTCATCGCCGAATGAGACCACTAGCTACGCAGGCTACGGTATGAATGCATGATGGTAATCAGGGCAAGAACAAAGAAACAAGGCGACGACGCGTGCGAGAAGTCTCGGTTTAATAGTAAAATCACTCACAATGAGAACAACTGAAGGCTGGCAAATGACGATTTGGAGTGCTTCGAAGTTCCACCGATCAAAAAAGCGAATGTATATACAGTAGTAGTTGAACAGTATTTCCAATCGTGTTATGGTATTGGCTTTTAGGATTAGGATTAATTAGTTAATATTAGTTTTAGTATTAATTTAGTATTTATATTTTATGTCATTTTAATCTTTTATTGTAATATATAGCTTTTAAGGAGGGCTCCCGTTGATAGCAGTGGCGTTAGACACTGATGGGACTACCCTCGATAAATAAAGGCGTCTGTCTGTCTGTCTGTCTGCAGTTTATTTGCACTGATTACCCATCATGTATTCAATACCGTGAAGCGGTCTATTGCTTTACGAAGCACGAGGTACTTTTTGAGTTCACAATCATCAGAGGCATGATCTGGGAACCAGGTATTCTGTCCTCCAACAAGCCTTACTTTTCTAATTCTCACCGTTTGTTCTGTTGGAAAAGTAAGGGTCCAGTGTTCTTTGCAACTTAGTCACTTCTCTTGACAAAACTTTCCCCAGAAGATGGTCTAACTGTCAAGTATGCGACGGTACCAACACGTTGCGTTCGTTTGCACAGGCCTTAATATTGTGATAACATCAAGGAGGAGACGACTTAAAACGGAGACTAATTATTCACCGTTTTCAAATTTTTGCGTTGGTAATTCGAGAAGGCTGCTTTTAGGGCGTTTGGTTGCTCGAAAGCACAAGAAAATAATGGCTGAAAATCATCCTCGGTCGTCCAGTTGGAATCCTCAGGCCAAAACGACTGGGTGTGCACAAATTATGAAATCGTCAACGGACATCACACTGAAAATGCGTCTAATGAGAAGCAAGCAAACGTCGTGTTTGTGACAGCTGAACCTCGAGGTTGAAGAACACAAAACATGCAAAGTGCACAACAGCCCCGGTTGGCATGTCGTGTATGAAACAAAGTTTCTTAACAGTTCACAATCTCTATTTACCGGATAAAATCGCTATCCATTGGATAAAAACATTCAAGTTTATTTCATCAACTGGGACCAGTACAATGCGCGCATTTTTCTGTGCAATTACGTCAGACCGCAATAATGTAGATCAGAGCAGAAGATGTTATATAATCTACATATTATGATGTGTAGGGGTGGGGACGGGCAAGCGTTTGAGTAAAGTAAGAACAACGCGCTTCCATCGGTTCTTCAGGTGCTCAGTTGTATTCCTAGAATTTCTTATGTTTTTTTCGGGGAAACAATTTTGGCAACTACCCACGACCATCTCACGTCGAGTCCAAGGCTTCACAGTTCTACCCTCCCCCTCCCCATTAAAACGCCGTTTTGCTACTAAAAGCACATTTTCCTTTTGATTGGTTCTTCGTAACAACGTTTGATTGATTAGCAGCTTATAAGGTTTGGTCAAAAGATCCTGAAAGCGCAGAACCGCACCCGACGGATCCACTCTGTTTGCTCTTTGGTTTGGTTGTGTTTTTCAAGATGAAGCTCATTCTGATCTCCATGATTCTGCTCGGATCGTTCGCAGTCGGTAAGTTTCCCTAAAAATTAAACTCGGGAACTGATTGTTGGTAAAATACATTGGGTATTAAATAGTTCATAGCGACGGCGTGTAATATGCATGCGTCTGTATGGTGTAAAAGTTCCAGTGTCCCCTTCAACTTTTCACTCCAGTGGCTGTTTGATATAGTTTAAGATCATATCGAGCATCACAGGACAAAAATGTTGAATGTCGTATAATGCAGTGAAGTAGTTTTGTTTTCCGGGTAAAGCGAGCACGTGCGAGCAAGCGCTTCTGGGAACAACCAAAGAACGCTGCGAAAAATCTCAAGATTTTCTTGTTCAAAGAGTAAATCATTAGAACATTGTTAAGCATTTGATCCTTCGTCTTTATTACAGCCCTGTCCCTGAAGTGCTATCAGTGCACAGATTGCGGTAGTAGCAATGGTAAGTCGATGACTTGCCCTTCTGGTGCGGACCGCTGCTTCAGAACCTGGGCTAAGGACAAGAGTGGCAAAGAGCTGGTAACCAGAGGTTGTGACAGTAAAAGCAATTGTGAAATTGCAATATCAGCGTGCAAAGTCGTAAAAGATCAAGATCTGGGGGACTGTGCAGTGGGCTGTTGTGATACTGATCTGTGTAACTCTGGAGCCGCCCCGACCTTCAGCGTCTTGCTCGTCTCCCTGTGCTCCCTGTTCGCTGTGTTCCCGTTCTTCAAGTGAGAAACCCAAGCCAACAAGATGATTTCGGACAAGTTGTTGAATTAGTCCAACTTCGATTTGATTAGTTTACTTGTGTTTTGACTGTCAGACGTTTTTCTTTTTCTTTCTTTCTTTTTTCTTTTTTTTTTTTTTACTGACTCTTAAAGTCCTTAAACGTTTCGATTGAATATTGCTCGGACCGGCTTCCATAACGTGTCAAGTGTGCATTTTATGCTTTTGAATAAACTGCTGAATAAAAATTGTTCATGCCTCCTCTCGTATGGTATGCCTTGAGTCATGCCATTGGAATGCAATTAGCCGGAAAAGATTGGCTTTTTTTTCCGGGGCTAACCTTGCACTTCTTTGTAAACAGAGAAATAGCGAGCGTTTGAAAATGAAAATCACATTTCAAAGCTGCGGTACATTTGCAAAAAGAAATGTTGTGGGATTGGGAATGATCAAAATTTTGTGCAGTACTGATTTATGCCGCATGTCGAACTTCATTGTTGTTCTTAATATTGAAGCTATTCTATTCAAACAATTTTCGATGTTAACTATGGTACAGTACAAGGCGTGTATTCCTTTTTCATGAAGTTGCTCTTGTGTTGTTGAAAATGATCTTGAAGGTGTCAGTTTTATTGTGAGGTAAGACTGACAATTCATGAGTAAAGTTGACAGTACAGTTCATGTGTTAGTTCGCACGGCGTCTATTGGAAAAGAACACTTTAATTTCTTGTGTCAGCTGAAGTTTGCCAGCTTTATTATCACTTTAATTACTGACTTCACACTAATATACTGAAATGATCACTAGAACACACGAGACTGCCGCAATATTGTTTCACTGCTGTGCACCAGTTTCCGGTTTATTTTTTCCTGTTCTGAGTAAGACAAATCACACGCGCGAGAGCGCGGAAGTCTTAAACGGTCAACAAAACGTGAAGGAAGATTTTTCATCTTTTGCTTGTTTTGCTTTGTTTGTCAAACTTCTCTGTGTACATGAATCTTTCTCTTCATTGCAGTTCTGTCACTGAAGTGCTGCAAATGCGATGACGAGTGCGACATCAAAGATATTGATCAGCACAATAAAATGTTCTCAAAGGAAAACATGTGCATGGACTCTCAGCATCTAGACACTTTGTGCTTGCGTTTGTGCTTGCGTAAAGCCTGTTTTCACTGTGATTGGAAATAAGGACTCTTGTGCTTACGCTTATGCTTGTGCTTGCGTCACTCGTAAAAACCAGCACGATAACATGTTTCCCTTACTAGAAAACATGTGCATAGACTTTAGCATAGACATGTGCAAAAATTTATTTGGTCCCCTTCATATCGAGTATCCGTACAGAAAAACTATTGAATGTCGCATACTGGAGTGAACTAGTGTTCAGTATTTTCCACTAGTTTTGTTGTTTGTTTTGTCGGGTAAAGCGGTCACGTGCAAACAAGCCCATCCAGGAACAGCCATAAAACGCAGCGAAAAATCTAAAGGTTTTCTTGTTCAAAGAGTAAATTATTAACACAGTTAAGGTGATTCCCTGGTTATGCATTGGGCTTCTTTACTGCGCATAACAGTTTTGAAATATTCCCATTAAATCACTGTTACGATGTGTTGCTAGGTGTTTCACAGGAGGCGTGAAAATGACCAAATTTCCTATTATTTCATTAGCTTGATATTTATTTTTTTATTTTTTCATTTTTTGCTACTATAGGCGTTTCACAGTAATGTTGTTGTGTTATCACAGTAACAATACTGCATTCTTTCTTCAGGCACTTTTTTCATAATTTTTCCATATTACGTTGTCACACAGCAGAGTACGTCTACACTACAGCCATGTAGCGCGAAAACACGCACCGTAACCCCCTTTTTTTATTTTATTTTTTCCAAGTACTATAGCTAATTAATAATTTTTCAGAGTTTCAAAAGAAAATTATCGCAACTTCATTTTCGATGAAATCACCTTAAGCATTGGTCCTTCGCATCTTCATTGCAGCTCTGTCCCTAAAGTCCTATCAGTGCACAAACTGTGGTAGCAGCAATGGTAATACAATGACTTGCCCTTCTGGTGTGGACAGCTGCTTCAGAGCCTGAACTTAAGGACAAGAGCGACAACGAGCTGGTATTACCGAGGCTGTGGCACCAAAAGCAACTGTGACGCTGCAATTGCATTGTGCAAAATCGTGAAAGAACAAGATAAGGGGGACTGTACAGTGAACTGTTGTGATACTGATCTGTGCAACACTGGACATCCAGGGACCCGGCTCATTCCCAGTTTACGAAAGCAACCCGGAAATGTGCAAACCTTGCGTTAATCAAAGTATCTGCGAGAAGGCTCTTGCAAAGTGCAAGATTTTTAAACATCCTGATAGAGAGGGCTGTGAGATGCTGATCTGTACAACATGGCTGGAGCCGCGTCGCTCACAGAAAATGGTAACGAGGAACTTATGCAGAGCCTGCGATATTAAAAGCTTTTGCGACGCAACACTTCAAAGCTGCAAGTTTTTTTAAAGACCGAGGGAAGTTTGCAGTGGGCTGATTTTTGTCACGGCGCGGGAACCGTCCCGTTCTTCAGCGTCTTTCTGGTTTCTCTGAGCTCCCTGCTCGCTGTGACCTGGCATTTTTCAAGGCTTGACGCACGAAAGTTGGCCAAATGAAAGTAATTTAAATTTTCTTCACCGGCAGTCCAGACTCCGGAGGTTCTTCGGATGATTTGCATATACAGTGTCCCAGGGTAATTTGCATTTGACAGTACACTTTCGCACTGTCAATCGAGAACTCGAACTGAATTGCGACAATAAAGCTTAAACTCACTCACCTTGTTTTTGTGATAGTTTCCTTGCTGCTGTAGTGACGTCAGCGCGATTCGTTCCATATTACGCCTCTTGGTAGAGAAAACGTTTCAAGGCTGGAAACGCGGCCACATAAATGCTGGCCACGAGACTGGCTCGAGAAAACGAGGTGTTCAAATACGACATTCCAATTTCCCGCATGTCCATTAGACCTCCGCAAACATCGAGTTGAATACTTTCCCGATAACATGTCTCTTGTAAACAGTTTGCAAAGGAGTCCGCCAAATTGGCCGCCTCCGCGTCCTCAACGGAGGGATGGGTAAGGACGACATTTGTATTTTATCCTCACTGCATACACATTGTCACATCCCGGTTGGTTAAGTTATGGGAGGTATCCACGACAATGCAAAAGTGAGATCACGTGGCCCTTGGTCAACCGCCACCAGGGGGGGGGGGGGAGGGGGGGGGGTGGGCAAATTGTGAGCTCCTCCCTGGCTATAGTGCGGACTGATTGCTAGCTGTTAAATATGCAGAGCGCGCAAAGCATCATGCACGCCCCATACGATTTCAACTCAAGCAGTTGAAATCGTGGAATTTCACGCTTTTTCATGAAGTGCCAATTATGTATGCAGTGAGATGGTATCGAATTTTGGAACGGGCTCCAGTCACAACACGTCGGTCGGGCTCCAAGTTCTTATACCGCCCTCTAGGACTGACCATTGTCCACATCAAGACACTAAATGGTGCCGGGACCTGCAGACCTTTTTAACTCGAAGCCTTCACAGTGAACATCTCCGGGGGGTGGGGGTGGAGTAAATTCCTTGTCAACTTGTGATCCCGGAGGGGTGGGGGTGGAGTAATTCATTGTAACGTCAACTTGTGAGTAAAAGGCTCCACCAAACTAATGAAAGTTGTTCAGTTTTACGACACACACTTTATTGTACCATGACAATAAATAGAACAATTATCTATAATCATGTAGTTAACTAAACTATCAAACTGAATGGCCATCTAGTTCCTCTTATACTGAGCACAGCCGGTTCCTTCTACTATTAAACTGCACGAACTTATAGTTTTAAATGCTATAAGTTGTTTGTCTTCTGCCAGAGCGAGTCATGTGTCCCGCGTTCAGCATTATCGTGCATCACGAGTTTTCATATGATCGGCGTTACGATCTCACCGGCAGAGAAATATTAGTTGATGTTTCCAGTTATCCGCGCGGCGACGTAACAGTGCTGTTTGTGCAGTCATTTCTACGCATCATGAAATATTGTAGTCCGGTAGTTTGATACATACCCACTGGACACGTAGAGTTTTTATCATTATTATTAGTAAAGCCCGTTTTAAACGTTGAACTTCACATGCATCGAATACAATTACAAATAAAAATACACATTACAAATGAGCAAAAGCCATTGTTTCAGCTAATGTACATTGTATTCGACACATATGAAGTTCAACGTTTAAAACAGGCCTAAAAATTCCAACGTATAAATATTTGTCCTTTTAACTTGCATATGCAACTGCAAAACAACATAAGGAGACCGTGACTGCACAGGTAAATAGAGTGATTCCGTGTAACTCTCTTACTGTATGCTAATGAGTTCCACTAAATTCTAAAAGCCAGCACACACTCATACTTAAACATAGACAGAGGGAAGAGACTGAGAGACATTGGGATAACACTCTTAAGCGCGGAAATTATACTAGGTTTTCTTCCACGGTTATTTAGCGTATTTCGGAAGTTAAGCCACCTAACTCGTGGACGGTCATTCCTAAAGGCTATGATCGAGCTAATTTCTTATAAGAGGTCTCTTGTTTCTTAGTAAAGCTTGCGATCCTAAAATAATACTGCTCGCGAAAGTTAGGTGCATAAATAGATTAGGTAAAAGCGATCGCTCCTAATTCTTTCACTCCCAAGTTCAAAGTGCAGATTTTTATTTTAGAGAAAAAGATATTTATCTCTGGTGAGAAACTGAACGCGAACATTTAAGTTGATAACTCTTGGAGTGAAAGACGAAGGAAGTGAAAGGGAGTGAAAATGTTACAAACGACTCGGACTTAGTTTGAATAATCAAATGTTATACTACAGCCATTTCAGATTAATCCCCATACATTGATCCATGTATTTGTGACAAACATTTGTGATACTCACACTTTATTGCTTGGCACAGAAAAAACTTCCAATACTGGTTGTTTCTATCATGCTACATTATCCGCACTCGTGTTGTTGTTGTTGTTGTTGTCAAATATAGCAATCCTCAGAACGTTCTATTTGTGCAGTCATTTTGTTTCTGTTTTGGTTACTGTTACTGTTGTTGTTGCTATTTTCGTGTCACTGTTGCCCTTGCTGTTGTGGTTGTTGTTGTTGTTATAACTGTTAGGTTGCCAAGGTAACGCTTCCCACTGTCAACGTTTTTCTTTTTGGAGATATGAATTTGCAAATCGCCTTCTGAACTTTGAAAACTACTGCATATTATTTAAATCCACGAAACCTGTGCACCTGAGGTATTTACAGGTAAAGTTAAATTTTACCAGAAAGAAATTTAAGACCCACTGGACTAAATGGCTGAAAAGAAATTTTTCCCAAAGCAATCGGCTCTCTCTTTCTCTCTCTTGTTCTAATGTAATGAAGCTACAATTCTCTAAAATTCCCAGATACAACCTCCTAATGCAAGCCAAACATTAAGAAATTACGTCTCTTAGTTTGAACCGTAATATCGTTGGGAAGTTCAGAAAGAGAGAGAGAGAGAGAGAGAGAAGGGGAGAGAGCCGAGTGTATTACAATACAAGTCCAGTCCTGTTGACAAGCTTTAGTCCACTTTGACGATGCTGTAGATCTTCCTGATGAAGAAGAAACAGGAGAAAAAACCCACGCACCCTACAAAAAATAAATAAATAAATAAATAAATAAATAAAGTTACCATGATGCTGAAAACTTACATCCTACAAAGCAGAAGTCAGTTTGATACTCCTACAACTGCGAACAGTATTAAAATTATGATCTGCGCGTGATTACGACGCTCTGACCAATGATCTATAAAACATTGTGGGAGATGAAGTTCAAGTAGCATACATTTTAACCTACCAGTGAATAAGAAGAACAGTAGGACCATGATGAAGGTGTAACCAAAGTACAAGAAGGTATTGGTGCTGCCAGCGATGCTCAGCTTGGTGTAGAAGAAATGTATGGAGTACAAGAAGAAGTACAGCGCTGTGCAACCACCGGTCAGGAACGAGCGCCACCACCAGTGATAGTCCTGTGTACAGGATTGAACAATTTACTCAAATGACACAACATTGCTGCATGACCTTACTGTCGCCCCTGACGTTATCCTCATCATTAATGTTAGACCCGTTTTGGATGACTGTCGAAAACCAAAACCAAAACCAAAGAAAGTACCGTACAACCACAGATTGAGGCTGTATGAGAAACACTTTCAATCAATCGGAAGCCAAAGAAATCCGCGTTTGGTTTTACTTTGAAGAAAAAAAACAACCAAAAGTGCGAGGAAACGCCATCGGCGCCACCTGATTTCTTATGTGATGATATCGCAATAAGCTTTTACTTTTGCTTTTGATTGGCCAAGAATGCTGCTAATCATGCTAAACCTGTTTGGGCCAATCTGAAAGCGTAGCAAATGCAAAACCAAAGCAATCACACAATTACTTTCGATAATCATCCGAAAAAGGCTCTGTTAGCCTACTGTAAGTAAGCAACGCATAGCCCGACCCCTATCGATCCAGTAAGTCCCTGGTTGAAATTTGCACCTCCCATTCCCTTAGTGACACTGAACAGATTTGGAAGTTATGTACCTGTAGTTTTCAGCAATAAATAACTAAGCAAAGGAATGCAAAGTACTTACTTCTGCACAAAGGTGGAAATAACAGAGAAGGATCGTGGTTTCGGTGACAGTCAATACCAGAATGATGCAGACCAGAAACAGAAAGCCAAACATGTAGTAAATTTGGTGTGACCTGCAGGAGACATAAAACACAGTGAAGGGCACGAAATAAAACACACAAACAAAAAGAAATATATACTAGTGAACAAGCACATGACACGGACACACAGCAATACTCACCAGATACTATTTAAGATGAAGAACAGCTGTATGAAGATGCAACCAAACGGCAGGACTCCCCCCATGATAATTCCAGGTAAAGCTTTGGTGTAAATGCTCTGAAACAAGACAGACAATAATCCTGCATGTCACAAATTGAGCTTATCGCCATGGTAGAAGCAGCCCATGGAAGCAACAAGGTCAACAGTCAGAATCTGAGTATAGTTTATAGCTAAGAATGAGTCTCATACCTGGTCTGGTATTTGCCTGGGAATTTGGTTTGTCCTCACAGGTTGTTCAATTGGCTGAAAAGAAAGAGCAACAGTACAAATTGTCATCATGTCCCTAGATACATTTCCAACTAACCACTAGAAATCCGAAGCAATGTACAGTAATGCCTTCTTTCAAACTAACTTATACTCACCTTTTTCTTGAATCCAAGGTAAGCTCCCAGGAAGGTAAGAGGCACGGAAATCCCAAACCTGTTAATCACAAGTCCAGCCAAAATTATCATCACAGCAAGAATAAGCAATGACCCTGGCTAAGCAATGCCAAATAAACACTGTGTTCAAACAATGACAATATTCTAACATTGTTTAACCCTTTGTGTCCTAAGGCATAAAATTCTTCAGGTTTTGATTATACAGTCTAAAACTGTCACACAACCCAATAAAATTCCTTGCACATCTATTTTTTTTTTTTTTTTTCAATGTGAGTTGGAGTGCATTTGTAAGTGAGTAAAACTATATGTAATCTTCATATAAAGGTTGTGTGCTTGGTCTTGCTTTGAAACAAAAGTGAACAAGAATTCAGAAATGGGCTGTCCATTGTTTTGACTTGCAGTGACTGCCTGGGGTCAGAAACCTTTAAATAAGAAAGTTCTCCAACAGTGCAAAGCTTACCACAGTGCCAAAAGAGCCACCAGAGTGAAAAAGGGGATAGCTGCAGAGGATTTATTGGTCCATAAAATCAAATTCATCAGAAAGAACATGGAAAATATGGTGCTGTGGATGCAAACATATAATAGTTGGATCAAGACTGGTAACTCAAAAGATACACAGATTGATGTGAAGATTTGGATTCCTGGTGCAAAGAAATAGGCATACACCAGCTATTATTCTCCTGACAGAAATTTAACAACAGGATTCACTGTACATGATCTAAGTTTCAGCCATTTTCATTACTATCAGAAAAACTGAAGACAAAAAAAAAAGACAACTGATGGACCAACTGTGCGACCAACAATATTATTGATTGACTACACAACTACTATAATGGTAAATCACTGATTGAATGAATGAATGACTTACCCTGGGATTAGAAATGAAGAAAGCAGTACATTGGTCTTCCACATTTCTCCACCAAGCACTGTAGAAAGCATGGTAAGAACAAGTTTAGTTCCTCTGAAGAAGCAAATTGGACACAAAGCTGCCTCACAACAAAGAGCCATCAAAGGAAAACACAAAAACCTGTGTTCATAAAGGAAAGTTGATAAGATGTGTGCTTACTCTTATAAAGTCTGGCTGAAACATATCCAGCTGGGGAGCCAAGGCATACAAACAACACCTGTACAAAGAAACAAACATCAATTAACACCCAGAAACAGGATTTTTACCACAACACACTAGTTTCTCGCTCTCTGATTGGTCGATTTACCGTGGTAAATAAGAGTCCAGACAACGATGCTGACGCCAGCATGTCACGCTTTGCAGCGAAATACAACAAAAGTTTCCTGTATATTTCTAAATGTTGTGGTAAAAAACAAATTTCCACTGGTTTGCCGTGGTGTGGACTCTTATTTACCACGATTTACGTCATCACATGGTCAAAATTAGTTGCGGACTCACTCGGCGACGCCTCGTGAGTCCACAACATTTTGACCATGTGATGACGTAAATCGTGGTAAATAAGAGTCCACACCACGGCAAACCAGTGGAAATTTATTAAATTTACCCCTCTACTGTACATGTAACTCCAGAAATGAAAACAGAGCCCAAAATAGTGCACCTGATGCACACAGTTTAGTAGAAATATTAAATATTAAATATTAATTTTGCAACAAACAGTGTCATGCAAAGAATATGTTGAAAAACAAAGAACAACACTCTGACTGTACCAATGAACATGTCATCAGGGCCCCACGGTTAGCTGGAGACAAGAATCCAAGGCAGGCAAAAACTGTGATGAAAAATGTTGATATGTGGTCAGAACAGTTGGTAACGTTACACAGTAAAAGTAGTTATATGTCAATGACATGTTCTGCATACAAGTAGAAGTAATGCAAAAACACTTTGAATTGCAGTCGCTACAGTACAAAATAAATAAAATACAACAATACATGCAGCACATGTAGCTGGTTTTCAAAACAGGTTTAACACGATGCTAACTATTCACATGCAGCTGCCTCTCTTACCCAGCGTAACGAAAATCATAGTAGTGATCTGTACTCCAGAACCCAGCATAACAGACAAGAGCATGGCTTTCTTGGGGGGACGGAACACATCACCGTGAACTAGTTTCCAGCCAAATTCCTCCTGAGCATCCTCCTGCGACAAAAACAGTTTTAATCATGTCCTCCTAATGTACAGTTCACTTTAACTCTGAATATCAGAAAAATTTCAAGGTAGGAACTGCCAAACGAAACATAATGGTATGACCACTCAAATAAAAGCCCTCTGTGTATACATTCTAACAGTGTTTACATAACTGCTGAGCAGAGTACATATTGTTGTATATTTAGACAAGAATATGGCAGAAAAACAGGATTAATGGTGATCTTCAGTGAACATTTGCCAATCTGTGCGTACTATACCGGCTCTGCGGTGTACACTTCCAAGGTGAAGCTTACCCCTGAATCCATCTGGTTGTACCGAGCAATGTCTCTATGAAGAGTCCGCAACATAATCATGGCCATCATGCCAGACAGGAACAGGACAATCACCAACGAGTTCATGATGCTGATAAGAAAAGAACACACAGACATCACACTACATGCTGATAGACTGTCTTACAGGAAGAAGGCCTTTATCACAAACCTGTATGTAAAATTGTACAATACACATGAAGATGGTAATGCTGTCCACCCACACCCAATAATAACAACTATGTTCATGTAAGCTTTGTGTACAGTGTATCCACCATAATAAATTATGACCAAAGATGTATACCTTCCATATTTAGAACAAAATGTACACTCCCAAGAGTGATCAACTTCGATTTTCTCCTTCAACTTCTTACCAGAAATATATCATACAGAAGGAGAATTTGGCCTTTGATAGCATGTTCAAATGAAACCTGATTGAACTATCAACATTCTCACTACATCACTGATCCATTTCTTTTTAAAAGGGAGAATCTGCATTTTGAGCTTGGGAGTGAAAGGGTATGTTAAAACTTCAGCTTACCTGAACCACTGAATCTTAGTATGTGGCATAGAATCCAGGATGTAGTCCCAACGTGATGCCCACTTCAGTGTGTTGTCTTTCTGTATGATGATAATAAGACATTTACGCATGTGTATAAAGGACAACATTTTACTGTATTTATCACTCTGAAACTTGGTAGTACATGACTAGATTCTAACATGCTCTATCTTGTGATGATAGATGATGGGGTCTCAACTTTCAACTCTGGGCTATCGTCAACCTCTAGATTGACAAAGTTGATAACTTTGCAAGGAAAAAGGCCATCGGTGTTGTCAAATACTCCTGATAAACCCACATTATTGGTAATGAGATCAGACTTACAATGAACCGAACAGAGTAGGTGTAGTTCAGTTTGACTTCTCCTTTTGTTTCCTCAGGAATTCCCATCGCTAGCAAACTTTCCGCACAGTCTCCCTCCTTCTCATGTTTTATACTATCAACAAAAGTACAGCAAGTTTAGTGATGGTTACTGCAATGCAAACACTAAATCTTCAGTGTGTTCTCTTGTTATGACAATAATAATTATCTTTTTTTTTTCTTATTAACTTCTAGATTTGAAGTGTAGTGTAGATTTTAGGCAGGGTTCTCAGCACAGCAATTTTTAGCTCGCGAATTCCACTTTGTGGGATTTGCGAGGTATAGTAATCACTTTCCTTCCCTACTTCCCTACCTCCCTACTTCCCTACTTCCCTACTTCCCTATTCCCTCTGTTGTCAACAATGGATTTCCAAATAAAGCAGTTGCGGTTTTCCAAATTTGGGCATGATGAAGGCGCGCAACAGGGTGTGTCGATCAACGCAGTTTAAAAGCAAGATGTTGTCGTAGTTGTTGCGACCATATTTTTGTTCGGAACGTGTTCTCATTTTGAAGTTTTGTCATGCGTTCAAAGTTTGTTTGGCCATTGATTCTGAGCTTGGTTGTGTTTCACTCTACTGTGTTTTGCGTTGTTATTGTGACCGTTTGGCGCGGTGCCATGAAGGTCAAACAATCAGTGGCACCGATGGCGTTATCGCACACAAATCTGAAGCCGTTGGTTTAGTATCCGCCAAAATTTCTGTAGTGACAGTAAATACGGCTTAGAAGATACTAGGCCGGAAAGATATTGAATCTCGGCCAAAAATATCCATTTCCGGTGAATGTTTACAAGTTCATACAGTATGCAAATTATCAGGTGTTTCAATTCTTGGTTTGCATGTCACGTCATAAAAAGCCATCTCAAAAGTAACGTATCCTATAAGTCTAATACACTGATATGTTTAGGACTATCATGCCTTAAGACTTAAAGCAAAATTCTGAGTCGATACAAAATATCTATCGGGAGCTATGGACTTTTGAATACCGTGACAACAAAGCCGTGTACACACGCGCGGCCGACTAAAATCGGTCCTTCACGCAACATTTTAAAGTTAGAACTGCGAAAGATGTGAAGTAACTAAACATCAAGCTGAGTCACAGATCAACTTCATTTTGTGTTCTGAGTTCGACTAACATGGCGGCCGCATACAAACTCTTATCAAATCTCCAAAAAACAAATTGCCCCTGCTTCGCCAAAATGAAGCCTAGACAATCCAAAATTGGCATCTGGACTATTTCAGGTCTTTTTAGTTCTAGAGTCAAAAAGGTACAATCTGTTATTTTGAAGGGTGCTGCGATCGCGTGACCCGTGAAAACCGCGTCGATAAATCTTTTCTCTCAATTATTATATAACACTTTTTTAAGCCCGCGTTCACCACGAAGTGGTGAATTGAGCCAGTTCTATTAAATAGCTACTTCCGCAAAATGAAGTCCTTTTACAAATTCGCGAGCTTACAGCTGCCTTGCTGCTTTGATTATTGTTACAAACTGAGTTACCATAAATCCTCAAATTATATTAGCCTGGAGCACTTAATTCAAATTTAGGATAAGGCAGGGAGAGTTTAATTGAGGGAGGCCCTTATTCAAAGGGGCTCACTTACTTCATATTTTCATAAATTGTAGCCAGATGGTCATCTTTTTTTGTAATGCACAACATTTGCCCATAAACAACAACATAACATAAGCCGTTCTTAGAGTTCTAATAGTGACACACTTCATAATTATTTTAGTAGGTTTGCCAAATATGTAACACATGTTTACAAACTGTCTCGCTGATTTTGATGGTTAGTTTACTGTTTGTGCAAATTCAACGAGGGAAAGGGTGCGGGGTGGGTGGGTGCTTATCTCAAATTTTGGCTGAGATGAGGGGTGATTATTTGAGGATTTATGGTAGGCATACATGTAGCGATGCCTGGCTAGTATTCTAGTTAGCATGAACAAAAAGTCACTCCACCCTGCACCTGTTTGATCTGGACTACTGGGCAAATGACTTTTCACAGTATGCTGTTGTATGCAAATACATACCTTCGGGGCTGAATCTTAGCAGACAGCAATCGTGCACCATCCCAGTCTTCTCCATCCCCACTGTGGTATTTTATTTCTATGTTCACATGGTTGAAGACATAGTAATTGTCTGCAGTACCAGTCTGTGGCTGCAAAATTCAAATTGGTAAAGCATCTTATGAGACTGATACTGTACAAGTGGTGACTTCAGGGCCAAAATGCTGCACAAACTGTTTTCACTGACATGGACAGGCATGCTCAGGTGCATGTTCAGTACAGTACTAAGGAGGGAGGGGAAAGGGGGAATGAAGAAGGGGGAGGGGGAGGGGGAGAAGGAAGGGGAAAGGGGGAAGGGTGGTTAAGCAGCACCTGATTCAGATATTGAAATGAAATTGAAAATTGGAGGTGAATAATGATGTGTGGCCTGAACCAAGAGCACTGCTATTGCTTTAAAAGCATTTAAATATCCTACAGTTTATTCATAGTAACACCAAACTCAAAAACTATTCTATTTCCTTTCAGTCATGCCCTCAACTATATACATAGAATTACAAATCGGGCTTATTTTGTGCTTTCTTTGATGATAGCCATATGTCTCCCATTGTACGTCACACATACACTGTACTTTAGAGACTCAACAACACAGTGTCTCTTACACTTGCAACACAAGCATCTCGCGGGGTACCATCTGGGGCCACATAACAACCAACAGGAAAGCCAGTTGAGCAGTACTTCTTGTCTTCGTCTGTCACGTCATAACACCAGGTAGCAGGCATATTGTCAATAATCCTACAAAATCAAAAAGAGTTTCAGAAAAATTACAAAGTAAGCAAAAATTATCTTAGAGCTGTTTTTGGATGACTGTCGTAAAGTGCAGTAATTGTGTGTTTGCTTTGGTTTTGCATTTGCTACACTTTCTGATTAGTCCAAACAAGTTTAGCAGCATCCTTGGCCATTCAAGGGCAAAAGCAAAGCGTGATTATGATATTCTCACACTGCTGATTGGTTTCTACTTCAAAGTAAAACCAAACATGGATTACCTTGGCTTCCAGTTGGTTGAAAGCGTTTCTTACAGCATCTATGATTAGTGGTGTACTTGCTTTGGTTTTGGTTTTCAACAGTCAACCAAAAACAACTCTAGCATAACTAAAAGGCCAATGCTAGCTTTGGGTCGTTTAACTGAACTATGTACTATGTACTTATATAAACTGCACTCATGCATGGGAGATGGCAATTCAATACCACAACTCACCAATGATGCTGATAGTTGAGAGAAATTCCCTTCTTCAGAAAGTCTAACTTTTCCTTGGCAGCTGCATCATCAGGCTTGTATATTTTCTGGCAAAGATTCTTACAAGTCACATCTGCTTGAAATGTTATCTAAAAAGCAAACAAATTAAGATTAATAATTAATTATTGTGCAGTTCAGTGTTATGCTAAAGAGAGGTCCCAAAACAGCAAAGACTACATTCTTACATTGTATTTCGAAGGTCGAATTCTCTCACCAAACACAACCTGATGATAAAAAAAAAAGCAAAACAAACAAAAAACAAATTAAGAGAAACTTAGAAAAAAAAACCATACATGTACACCATCACATAAAAAGCTCAGGGGATTACTGCAGATGTACAAACTAGTTAGGTTTTGCTAGCAACACAGTCAGAAAACTGGCAGCTGCTTGAGTGCCCATGTACACTGGGAACATTCACTTGGGAGTTGTAAAGTGAGGACCATGCTCATCACAAGAGTTTTCACCAGACTACTACAGTAAGGATTTTCACCATGTGTGATGGAAGTGTTCAACTTGGGCATTTTTCCTTGCTCAACTCCAATAACAAAGTAAGCAATTTACAAAACAGGTTACACTGGCCAGATGACCACAAGGTGACTTTTACCCACTGGGCTACTCTGACTTATGAAAGTACTACAGTATTTGAGTAAATGGAAGCAAGCCACCAAAAAAGGAGTGCCTCCAGTTATGGAGTTCGACACCAAAGAAACAACACAAGTGACATCAGTCAGTCAAGTATTTCTTATTAGTATTTCAGCCACAACTTAATATCTAACTTCCCATTTTCTGTTAGTGTCTGATTTTATGTTTCATTTTCATTCCTTTATCCCTCTCTCCAAGTATTTTGTTTTTCATTGACATAACTAATACAAAGGATAATATCACTATTTGTGTCAATTCGCACCTGTCCCAGGTTTTCTGTTGGTGACGATTCATCCAAAGGACGAGGACAGAAATCAAAACTGGAAGATATGATACCATAAATTAATAGACATACAAATATTACTTAACCCTAGAGTGCTGTAGCTACTATACAATACTGTACTGCTTTCGTAACTGACTGTACATATACAAGTGATTATCATCTTATTTCAGACAGATCTGTCCATGTACAGTCCATGTCTGAAACAGATCTGTTGATGTACATGTAAAATGTTTCAGCTGTTATACACTATACCTGTCATACTCAAAAGGAATAACTGATTCTGTGGAGTCCAGCCTGTTCACAAATAACTCAATCTTGGACTGAAACGAAATAATATATTTAAGCTAATATTAGTCCATGCAGCATTAGTAAAGGAATAGAGCATGTTAATGTGCACTTGTGGAGTTATAGAAGCATGTGGGGATTCAAAAGAACATCAACATCAACATCAACATTACAACATCAACTTCATTGCAAGATGTTGTAATGTATAATGTATCATACATTAAATATGGTGGGGGGGGGGGGAGGGGCCAGTGGGGAGGGGGGGGGGTGGGGTGAGGGAGGCAATTTTCAAGACATGAAGCCTGGAAGTATCTGCCTTCTTAATATCAGAAGGAAGGTACTTCTTAGTACACTAAGTCTTATCCTACCACAAAAACACTTGAGTCAAACCAGCAAATATATTTATACTCAAGGTAAGAATAAATTATAAAGAACATTTCTACAGAAAGCCTTTCTGGATTTCAAATAATATTTACTACTACAATAATTCAAATTGTGCAAATACAAATAGCTGTTGACCAGTAAGGGTTTCTTTCACGTACTGCACATAAAAACGACTCTGTTCCTTTGTTATTTTCTTGTCCTCAACTAGCATGATTACTTATGTCATGTTCCACAAAGACGAAACAATTTTGCATCGATCTAAAGTATTGTTAGTAGGATTGTCTTCACGGGCAGGCGTGAAGAACGAATCAGCCTTCACTTAATAAAGAATCGTATACTCACAAGTATTAAGTCATGTTTGGTTTACCAGACTTACCGGGCATCCTGGCTTCGTGTTTTCGGGAAGGCAGTACGAAACTGGAGCAAGCCCGGGAAGGTAAAAGCAACAAGATGGCGTCCAGAAGGCCACAGCCACAAAGACGACGAATACACCTCTTAAGTTCGCCATAAAATAATTTGCTCTCTTCCAGAAGTACCAGGGACTAATATTACAACGACAGAACAGGAAAAATGTGCCAACTTATGACTGAAAACTTTTATCAATCGTTCAAGCCCTTGCATGCGTAGTCGACGACTATTGGGGTTCTGCGCATTACAAGCCACGTCACAAATTCCAAAATGGCGGTCTTTGACTCTTTCGTGGCAAAGTGTTTGTGGGCGCAGCACTGGTGCTATAGCGACTCTTATTGTCTCTATTCATGATGGTCAGCGGAGGCTATTTCACTGTTTAATTCTTCTCTCGCAACGGTTGAAAATGTGTCGCTTTAACGATTTATGCCGAGAAGTGCTCTGAACTAGCGCCAGTAGTCTCTACGGCGGTGGGATCTTCAACCTCGTTCCCAGGGCCATCCGGGTCTCTACATACAGCCGGAGGCGGGAGGTGCATCAATCAGGAAGCGGCCGCATGCTAGGTCAACTCAGCTGTATAAAATTCCACGTCAGCATTGCCAGAGGGTATTGATTAAAGTATGTTGTTGGAGCACTTATCATCTCTCGCGCCTAGGGGCAAAAATTGCGAGACAAGTTTCTGGAGAAGTAGTTTTACACTATGCAACGGTGCATGGGTCTACACAGTTGCAATCGTTGCAAAAAGTAGCACTTTATGTCATGTGCACATGCGCAAGTTGCTGGCCGACTTTATGTTTGCCGAAAATTTGAGTCGACTGGGACATCATGAGGAGCCGCAGCCGGGGTGAGCCGTAAGTACCCGTTGCTAACCAAGCTGTTTTAATCCCAATTAACTGCGGCGAACAAAGGTGTAAGCAAAACAGCAGGCAAGCGCCTCGATCCTTGGGGTGAGAATGTTTCCCGTGGGGCAAACGCCAGCCTGCTGAGCTGCTTTGTGAAAACCGGATATCAAGAATTCACTGAGCTTTGGGGCTGTTTTGCTGTATTTTTTGAGTCTCTTCAAAGTTTGTCATTTTTTCTTCGACAAATGGGCTGATACACTAAACTATTGCGCAAAATTAAAGTAGCCGTCCGTCGCCGAGTATTAAAATTGACAACTTTTTATCCTACCAAAATAAGCTGATAAGCAAGATTGAAGCGTATATCAGTCTTGGAAAAAAGCCAATCACTACAAAAACGGTTTTACCTGATTTTGACTTCACTTCCGTGCAATATTCCCTCCCAAAGATTCGTGTCGGAACATCCACTTCCTGGGGACATTGCAGCAACTAAGATTCTGTCTAGTCAGGTAGTAATAGAAAGATCCCAAATGGCTGAAATTTGGTCCAAAAAAAAAGCCGAGATGTTTACTTCGCACAGGCGAGATCTTACTTGTTTTGTTTGAGTTACGATCGCAACGACAAGAAGACTGCTGAAACTGGACGGCTACAAGCTATTTTACCTGAATTTGACTTCACTTCCATACAATGTTCCTTCACAAAGATTCGTGCCGAAACACACACTTCCTCAGAACATTGCTGCACTAAGATTCTGCCAGGTCAGGTAATAACCGAAGTCGTAAAATATGTATCCGAAATTATAGTATTTCGCAGTAATAGTAGCCGGTTGAAAGCCAAGGTGTTCTCTTTTTTTCGCACAAGGTTGCGGTTCAACTCAAAACCCCCAAACACCACTGAAAACACCAGTAGAGTTCTCGACAAAACTTCAATCAAACTATAAATACTTCGCCCTATAATTGATCAAAGACTCAAATGACCACGTACGAGTTAATGCTCTTGTACTTTCTGTGTGAGTCTGCCCGGAGTTTTGTCTTGTGTTCTCCTAACAAAGCTTAATTTAGCTTTAAACCATTCCATTTGCCGCAACGAGTAAAATACATTTCATAAAGCTGCCTGCAATGTCCAAACATTGATCAGTTTTGAAAATTAAACTTATTCTTTCGCTATGACTATATAAACCTTTGGCCCTGCGCGAGTTTACAAGTAACCATGTTGTGATCAGATAATACTATACGCGGGCCGAGGGCTAGACCTTTGACAAGTACCCTGGGCTTCGTTCGCGAGGTGATCTCGCAGTAATATGGTTCGCTCAAAACCACCGATTGAACGGATCTGGCCGTCACACAAAAAGAGCCACAATCACTTCAACATATAATTTTTAAAGCTATGAGCCATACTTCAAGAAACATAAGTCTAAACTAATATATCTACCCATCCTGAAATTTGCAGCTAAACAATTACAGAGCAAGATCCGGCCACAAAACCAAACATGTGGCCAGAACGTACACACGGGAAATTGGCCCAAATAAATCTCGGGGATTAACTGAAATAGCGATAGCTTACCCTCAACCGATTATACCACTACACAAGTGATTCGCTAACCCTCTCAATCCTGCCTGTTGTCCTTCCCGCGTAAAATAGTAATGCCCCGCGAATGTAATTTTATTCCTAAAACAGGAACTGGATGCTATCATGCTGATTTCATGACAGCTGAGAGTTGCCTGATGTGGATGAGCCTGATTGAATCGACTGTTATTGGAATAATACCGCGGGACATTTTTCACTGATAACTAAACTTGAAACAGTCTTTTGTAAGATTTTGATAACGGCTTCAGCATCTAATTTGAAATTCGGATTTACAAAAATTAATTTTCGATTCGGCACATTGTCTGCTAGCAGCTGATTCAGTCATAAAACTCGATAACGTGACATAACAGGGAAGAGATTGAACGGACATATTATAGCTTTTTGATTGCGATGCATAGAAACCATTCATTGAGTGTTTCGGCGACTACCTGACCACTGTAATGTTCTCAGGAAGTGCGTGTTTCGACGCGAATCTTTGTGAGGAAATATTGCACGGAAGTGAAGTCAAATCAATGACATTGATTGTGACTGGCGGAAAACTAATAAGATTTTTTTTACTGGGCATCAAGCTCTTTCGTTAGACGCCGACTGATAATTTTCGCCACATAAGCGCGACTTCTGTTATAGAGTGAGAAAGGCACCCCAGAGCACGATTGCCGGCTAAAGTTACAATTTCTAATTCAGGACAAAGTGATTATCGGCACACCGACTGTGCTAATGGTTTGGAGTTTACACCTCTGTCATTCATACCAAGCAGACCACACTCCACGGGCGGTGGGGACAAATTGTCCCCACCGAAAGGCCGTTGTCAAGGCGTGCGGCTCGTCATGACAATCAGAAAAAAAGGTCAGTCAGACTAAACTTTAGGCCCCGTCCACACTAAGACGCGTTTTCAGTGACCGAAAACGGATATTTTTGAAAACGCTCTCCAGAATGGATATTTAAAACTAGAAGTAACCAAAGGCCAGGTGAATGCTGCCGAGGCTTACCCTAGCTGATTAAAACAAGTCAGAACACGGAAGCAAGAAAGTTTCTTTCCTGTTTACAACTGTAACTAAATCTATTAACCCATTCACTCCTGGAGAAATAACGTGCGCAGCTTCCTTCAAATTCTTTGAATTATGGAATCACAGCAAGAAAACAACGCATAGTTTGAACCCTTTTATTTTTTGGATCGATGACTTGCTCTTATTTCTCACGACCGGCTGTATAAAATACATGGACATCTTCGTTAATATAGAGCCAGGAAGATTTCCTGAAAGTTTCACGCGATTCTGACATTAGGTCAAAAATGAGCATTTTCTGAAAAAAAAGAAAAAAAAAAAGGGAGGTGCGGTGGAGCATTAAACAACACATGGGAATCTGGTTTTAAGACAGTTTATTTTACAAGTGCTTGGAAGTGTCATGAAAACTTTAAATAGTATCAAGCCCAACGGACTGTTATCACCAATCTAAGATATGAGGATTGTTTGGCCCTTCTATCAGCTCCAGCAACGGCCTCTGTAACCTCAAACTGGGGTCAATTCGATCGAACTTTACAAGTGCATTTTACAAGTTGGAATACCTTAGTCCAATACCATGATCAAATACTGTTGCAGCTAGTGTTCCGTAACATTCAACAGACTTTCACCAATTTAAAGCCCGTTGGTTTTAGAATAAATAATTCGACTTGGAAAATACACGAAACGTTTCTTCTGGAGGCCTTTCTTTCTTTGTAGCCGTTCTACATCCACAGTGCGTGGAAATCTAATTTCAGACACAAGTACTTGTCGATTAAATCTCAAGGTTTTTAGCCCCCGTTTACACGACAAATGAAAATGAAGTAAAACGCTGTTCGAGTACATTGGGTTAAGAGTCATCTCTAAAGGAAAGGCTTGGCCAAGGTAATAGTACAGTGCAGGAGCCTATAAAGGGCATGGAAGAGTAAAATAATTAAAAGACAATCGCCCGCCAGAACCACCAAATGACACGCGAGTCTTTGTGCTGAGTGCAAAAGCGATCGAGCTGAAAGATACTTGAGGTTCATAAAAAAGGGTCCGTTTGACTTACCACTAAGCAGTGTGTTGCAGCATCGTGTTGCACGAGAAAATCATCGCTACTAGACTATCCTACAATAATTACGTGTGTATGAAACCTCCACAAAAAGCTTGAGGAAACTCTCTAACTACAGCTCCTCATCACTACAACTACAAAGCAATTCAATCACTCCCTTCAAAAAAAAATTATAAATAAAGATGGACGAGTAGAAAGTCTTTTTCACGGCCATTTAAGCCTTTAAACACTTCAGCACATCAGTAATCGTAGAACTTGTACGTGGGGTTCTCGTAGCCGTTCTTCTGCATGTTGTCCAAATGACGTTTCTCAATGAAAGGTTCGCCCTCTCCTTCTACCAGCACGGTCTTGGTGGAGCTGTGGCGAGACTTGCGCATCACCATGGCAATGACGATCACTACCATGATCACCAGGGCCCCACAACTCAGGCCAACCACGGCCGCGAAGGTGGCGGAGGACTGGCGCTTCATGGGCACCGGCTGCTCCTCGTCTTCGGGCTCGTCCTCAGGGTCTCGCATCTTTTGTGCCTTGCCCAGGCGCCCGACGGGGGAGGAGGTGGCGTACAGGTCGTTATCGTGCTCTTCGTCGAGTGCTGGAGGATCTGTGGGTTTTGGTTGCTCTGTGGTCGGCTCCTCCGTGGGCTAGTCAGGGAGGAATGGAAAGTGCGTCACATACAGTATCTGCAACTTTCACGGTCAGAGGATTCCACAGGTCTCGATTACATACATGTAGGTACTGAACTAATAACGTGTGTTTTAACGCACAGACAATGTGTGCCAGCTGGTAAATACACTTGTAAATGTCTTACTGAATCTACCAATAAAAAAGAAATAAGTAACTGAAGAAACCATACCAGGGTAGGCAGCTTAGGAACCCATGCGGGAAGGTCAGCGGGTTTGAGTTGACGAGCAACGTCCGGCATAGTGAAAAGCAAGAGCAGAGTGTCGTTGACACGTGCTTCAATCAGCTTCAGATGATCACGCAGAGTTGCCACAGCCTGCTCCTCCTGATCCGGATGGTGTTTACGCATGTACTCCAAGTAGCGCAGACTAAAATGAGGGCAAACAACAATCACGTGTTACAACAACAATACCAGCCTCCCTTCCAAGCATACAACAGGACACCCCTCACCCCTTTCACAAAAAGTCATCGCTAGACCCATTGAACACCATAAAGAATCTACAGTCTACTCTCTCTAAGCGGACACCTCTCTAAGGCGGACAGCTTGCAGATTTGGTCCTTGGCAATTTTCACTTGTTTCTCAGTCTGTAACTGAACTCTCTCCAAGGCAGACAATAAATGTAGTCCCGAAGGTGTCTGCCTTAGAAAGAGTTGACTGTACAAGCTATGACACCACAGAAACAACACTTTCCATAAATTATGTAGAGCTATTGTAGCTGCACGTGAACAAAATCAAAATATGCCTTTGACAACAATGTCCACTGTAAATTTGAACAACAACATACAGTAAACTGTGAACTTGCAAAGTGTTTGCCACTACTTATGCCTGAGCCGGCTATTATACAAGAAGTTAACAACAAACTGTCAGTTCTCTTCATCAAGCAGACCAACACTTTAGTTGCTCTGGGAACCACTACATGTGGGTATCAGTTCAATACATTAGCAAAGGAGGAGTCACTCAGACATGCAACCAGACAAAACATACTTGTGAAGACGGTCCTGGTTGCAGATTTGCAAGTAATTCTTCAAAGTGTCCAGAATCTTGGTGGCATCTGGTGTCTTATCCTGTATGGCCTCAACAAAAGTTTTGAGGGCATTGACTTTCTGGTTATTCAGGTCAATCTGAACACACTGTTGATGCTCCTCTCGCAGCCTCTCTTGTTGCAGGTTGTCTTGATCATCCAGCGACTTCATTGACTTCTTGAAGTGGGACAGAGACTCTGTGAAGTTCGGCATAACTCAGTCAATAAACCATTTACACCAGTCAGACTTCAGTGTTCACAGCAACATGTGGCAGATCAAAAATCTAAAAGACCACCTTAAAATTGTGTCTTAAGAGTGCTTGTGTTGAATAGTATAGTACCTGTAATCAGTTCTTCGGCTTGCTTGGGGTCGGCATCCTTGAGTGCTTTGTAGCGCTGCTCTGACTTCTGCCATTGTGCCAACAAGTCACTCATACGAGTGCGATGCATCTCCTGTTGCTGCTGACGCTTGTCATGGTACTTACTCCGGTCACATCCTACAGTAAGTTACAAAACAAAAACATAAGAGTCTCCCTCAGTAAGTGCTTCACTCTATAACTAGAGCCAAGTTCTCTGTGTTGCTGCTAATGTAAGCTCCAGATGCAGACAAGGTGACTGAGTTATCATTTCTGAGACTGACCAACTGCAATTTTCTCCTTCACCAGAAAAACATCATACAGTAACAAGAATTTGCCACTTGATACTGTACAGTAGCTAACTCAGATGAAAGCTGATTCAAGTATGAATATTGCTACTACGATCTCAATTCTCACTACATTGCTCATGCAGTACATTTCCTTTTTAACCCTTTCACTCCCAAGATCAAAGGGCAGATTCTCCCAAATATTCTAGAAAAAATGTACATGATGTGGTGAGAACTGATAGTTTAATCAGCTTTCACCTAAGCAAGGTATCAAAAGCCAAGTTCTCATTACTGTATGATACATTTCTAGTGAGAAACTGAAGGAGAAAACTGAAGTTGATCACTCTTGGGAGTGAAAAGGTTAAATGGCTGGGAGAATTTGTATTCTGAGCTCAGAAAAAAAAATCATTCTCCACACACAATATCATTGCAGAAAGAAGCAAATTGAGATCAGTTAATACCAGGTACAAGCTACATTGACTCGTACTTACCAGCCATCGCACTAGTCAGAAGGTTGGATGCTTTGCTGACTTCCAGTTTGAGTCTGTCCCAAACTGACAGTGGCTTGTGGGTTGTGGGAATCACTGTAGGCTTGGCGGGGGCACTGCCTACTTGGCAGCATACAAACTCCACGCCAGAGAACATGTCAGTACCACAGGGGATAAGCATGCCGTGGGTGTTCAAGTGCATGTCGTCCTTGAAACAGCTCTCAGCAGCCATCTGTTTCCAATCCTCCTCAACACTGCATTTGGAGTTCATGTGAAGATGCTTGAAGCTGCAGTTTCTCGGGACGAGCAGTGCATCAGCTTCATACTTGCCAACTAAAGAGGGGACAGACACAGGAAAAAATTATCCAACCACACTGACCTCAGCATTAGCATATTATAACAAGAACACTACACTGTACATTGCAACCTTGTTATGATCAACTGGTGATGTACAAAAATGCAGTTTCCTTTACTTCACATTGTCAGTTCAGAAGGCATGTTGACAGATGGAGTTCAATAAATATAACAGTAACATTCTTTTTAGGCATCACAGTGTCATCTACTGTGTGCTTACTTACAGTATGTATGTATTGTATATGTGTAAACAAAACAACTGTGTCTTACAAGACTGTTAAAGGAAATTCCATCTGTCATGTAGGGTGTGTGTGTGTGGAGACTATTTAATGATAGCTTAATGACATACCAAGGCATCGGTAGGGAATGATTTTCCTATCATCAAACAAGACAGCTTTCTGGGCCTTTACAATGTTTCGCACATCAAGGCCAGGGTAAGATTTCTTGCAGTATCTACAAAATAATATTATAATGTACACATGTGAGTTACACATACAGTATCACAAACACTACCTCTCATCATACAAGGTGGCAGTGCCAGGCCCAGATTATGTTTTGTGATCATTATATCTAATTCAGGCCAATTTACAGAAAATAAATTTGATGGGATGGCAATGTCTAAACTGCATTCCATCTACCTTATTATTCAATAGAGCCAGACAGATACCAAAATGCATTTTTATTAAAAGTAGCAAATATGCACTGAATGAGATGTATCAATGATCATCATGCCTAACATTGAGCCTTCAAGAGTGACATCGATGTTGTCTAGTGGGTGAAGCTTACATGAGTATAAGAGGGTATGGTTTGTAGCTTGTCTAAATTTTGTAACATAACATATAAACTAGGCCATACTTGAGAATATCTTCTTTGTCAGTGGTACAGATGGCTGTGTGGTTCTTGTCTTTACTCCATTCTCCAGTTTTCAGGTCAACATGTTGACTCACTTTACCACAAGAGACCATGATCTGTGGCTCATGTGCATTACCATCTTCCATGGCACAAAACACCTGCAAAGGACCAGTCAGATACTCAGTGGAACACATCCACATGGAACATCCAACAAAACTTCCAGAAAAACAGTTTTTTTCACAGCAGCCATATTGCATGCCTAGAACAATTAGAATTAAGCTCCTCTGGGAAAGAAAAGCTCTTGCTGTGTAAAATTATTCATTGTTTCAGGCATGCAATTTATTACACGAAAAGTCGTGCAATATAGCTGCATTTTTACTCGTAATACTCCGCCTTATTGCACTCCTTCCTGTGTAATAACCCCTTTGCAGTAACTAAATTGTGTGGTGCATTATAATAACATTTGCAAAAAAAAAAAAAAAAAAAAAAAAGAAAGAAAGAAAGAAAAAATAAATAAATAAAAAGAAAAAAAAGAATAAATAAAAGCCTCTGGTGTAGAGACAGTGGTTTGTTGTTGCTGTGAATGAACATTTTTGCAGACCAAAAATAGTCAGTAGATCACAATTACACAAATCTGAACCACTGCAAACAACCAGAAGCCCTTCAATTTATTATCACACTAACAGCATGTATCCATGACAACTTAACGACTTCAATGGAATTTAAGCAAAACAAAATAATACACTATACAGTCCTACAATAGCATACTGTATCTCAGATGGTTGCAGCTTTCATGATCAAGTGCTGAATCCTTAGATTTGCTTCAAGGCCACAACAATAAGTTACACTGGCTTATATGATCAACACATTGCTTGCATGTTGACAGAACATAAAAATATACTTGTAAAATGGAACCACTCTTTCCTTTGCACCATATATATATATTACAAATTCAGTGGTGTATTATGCTATCACAATTCTGGGGCATATACAGTAGGTATATTCAAAAAACTCGTAACTGTGTCCCAATTGAACATTTTTCACATTTTGTATGAAACATATAAAAGAGCTCAGATAACAGTGAAATTAATGGTCACTTCATACAAAATTGCCACATGAACAACGCTTCATCAGTACACCTATAGTATTGTTATTCTTTATTCAAAAGTTCTTTATGGATAGATATTCATTTCAGTGATTATAAACAAGTAAAGCTTTAAGCACAGAACAGAAGTATAAAAATACAGCAGTAATCATTCTTTGTTATAATGAAGGGCAACACTCAAAACATTTTTATAGGATATGGACCACACAAGCCAGGTTGACATACACTTATAAACTGCAGTTTATATAATATCCATACAAGGATCTTTATTGTACATTTGAAGTTTCATTTGGCATATAACAATATTCTATGTAATGCTTTAGATTTTTACATAAAAATAAAACTGAGTGTTTTCTTTTGTTGGGCCACTATACACCAGCAACATCTGCTATCAAGTAGCTTACATAAAGACTTCATACATTTATGTATATACCTGAGTAACCAATATGTACAAGCCTAAATCTATAACATAAACTACAGTATATGCTGTGAGAGCACACTATAATGCAAATAAAGGTTATGATTTCAGACAATTAGCAGAAAAAGTGACTGATACAACATGCTGTCCAGTCAGGCTAGGATCCTGACGGCTGCTTCTCTTATGGCAGAAATAACAGACTCAGCATCAATAATTTATTGCCTCAACAGAAAAATAACAACAGTATATGTGAATAATATTTTACCCATGGATGAAATGTTTTAACCAGAATTATAGGCCGCTGAAAATGTATCGACTCTCTAAAACACCAATGAACTTTGTACAGTAGACACATTAATGAGTACAGGTTCAGGTGATTCAAAAACAAAGTCTTTTAGTGAATAATGACCAAGGTCACTTTGAATGTTATGTTTACATGAATAAGAACCATGCAATTCAAAGTACGAACTGTGTTTCATGTAAAGCATTCCTGCCCGACGTTTTTGAAGATAGTTAAATTATTGTATGTGTAGTATACAGTACCCCAAAGGATATAAAGATGTAAAAAAACATGTTGACTTAAATCTATTTTTGCACAAAAAATGTACAAAAAATGTTGATGGTACTTCCTAGACAAATATCACACATTCTGATATTATATTTTCCTTTTTTTATGTGGTCATGTTACCATACATAGAATTATGCCTTTCTGATACTGCAGCAACTATCACTTATTAAAGTAAATCCAGCATGGATACCATACTTTTACTATATACAGTATGTGCCTATACACCTTAGTAACACACTTGAGAAAAAAAAACTTCCAAAGACTGAGAATTGCATTATATTCCTTCTTTTTTATGTTGGAACCTTGTCAATCAGTATTGCTTTCGTTGTGCAGAATACCTAAGTTCTAATGAACATGTTTATCAAACTTTTCAAGCCCAGAAATTGGTTTCTCCTGATACTAAACATTTCCAAGATGCCTGTTGAACCGAAGAAAATAGAAATTTGAAATTTTCATCATCTCAATCTCATGGTCGTAATCTGATATTCCTTGTCCTTATTTGGTTCAGTTCAAGGCAAATAAAGGGATCCTTTGGGCAATGAAAACATGCTATAAAGCTTATGGCAATCAAATGCGGAACATTCAACAAAACTGTGTAAAGCATTCCAAAGTTTCACATCTAAGGAATTCCATCTTAACACATCGCATCAGTATTCGCTCACAAAAGCTGATATTGGACAAAAGCCCTCGTGGAGAAAAAGTGATCACACACTTTTCGACTATTTGAGTAAAAGGCAAAACATATTCAACACAAAATTCCCTGTCCATATTTGTAATCTCCTGGTTTATATTTATGAGTTCACTAGGGGAAGTACAAACTCGAGTCGTCGTTCGATTATGATAAATTTCGCCCAGTCGGTTCCCAACGAAACCTCTTGTATTACAAAAATCAGTTTTATATCTTGCTTAGCTTTGCCTGCACTTCGCTCAGGTCTCCTAAACGAACTGGGTGAAGCGTCGAACAGTTTCCGTGATAAACTAAAACACGATATCGAATTTCAAAACCCAAGAAAAGACGGCTTAAAATAGCAAAACCACGAAACGGAACATAGCTTTGTGGGAAAAAAGGAACGGCCTTGCTAAAACGTCAGTGCAAACATGTCGGCGAAACGTTGTCGGGCAACAAAACCTTCACAAGCTTCGCGTTTCTTTAATATAATATAATATACAGTTCGATTCTGTTCTTACGGGTTCCAGACACTAATCAGCTTATAACTTTGAGCAATCGTTGCAAAAATAGCTACCTTTTATCAAACACCCTTCTTTGAACACAGAACCTCTCGACAGAAAAGATGTCTACGTTGCTTTTAATTATTACAAACTCGCGTTCCTGATTTGCTCGGACATCGCAATAACTTTATACTCTAAACAGACTGAACTCACCTGTGAAGCCATTAGGCTCAGGAATATCGACAGGACGATACTCCGTACCATCCTTTAAACTCGAAAACCTCAAATTCGAAATATACAACAAAACAACTAATAAATATGGCGGACTTCTTCGTAAACCGAGTGCGTTTAACATCACGTGACTTCTTTGCACTTCAATTTACATACGAATACGCGCGCTTTTGATTGGCTCAATGCAGATGTCCACAGTATATTTGCCTCCTTTTAGCAATTTCGTCATTGTCCAATATTAATTGCTTCGCATTGTTGGCAGGAATAAATCGTGATCAATCGAACACAAAAGACTATATTTCAATATTTTCCCGCTCCAGATCTCTTATTCCGACCACAGTGGATAGTCCTCTTCTGGTTCAACCTGACGGTTCATCGGTGCTGTTGCTTGAAGAGGTTTTTGATAAAATATTTTGCTTTCAAAGGTTAGCCGCCAGCATGCCGGGCCAGGAATCCATGAATTCTAAACTATTTTTACGGCCGTGTTGAAATTGTTGAGTCAGTAATTCGTGCGAGGTATTGAGCTGGCCTGGGGGGAGCCCCAGTTTGTACAGGCCGAAGCCATAACGCATTGAGTAAATGTTCACAATAAGCAACCTTTAATACGGAAAAGGTGATATAATAAACACGAACTTCAAGGCGGATATAGTGGCATTCTTACAGAGCAAAACAAAAGTACACAGTGATTGAGAAACAAATCGCAAGGAGCGCTAGAAAAAGAAAACCGCCTTGAATCATACCGCTTATGTACTTCATTGCAAATAAAAGTGTACTGTATTGATGAACTTATGACAGACAAGGATAAAACACGTTGCATCCAGTTGGGCGACCAAGCACGACTCCCTCCTCCCCCCCCCCCCCCCCCCCCCCCCCCCCCCTGAAGTGGGTAATTGTTTGTTGAAGGACGTCATAGGGTGTGTCCCGGGTGCGAGAGGAAACTGGCACATTCTAACAAAGAAACACGAATAAAAGAGCAGGAGTTTCGTACATGTACTAAAAACTCAAGTTCTTTCTCATCTTAGCTAGTAAAAAGTTCCCTGTAGTGCGGATCTTAGCTTTTCAATACTGCTACTACCTTAATTACAAGAGGTCACTGGAAATTTGCGATGAGTTTCAGCAACACTTCGATCAAAGGTTGTCTA
The DNA here is from genome assembly GCA_964036295.1 of Plumapathes pennacea. Classification (NCBI taxonomy): domain Eukaryota; kingdom Metazoa; phylum Cnidaria; class Anthozoa; order Antipatharia; family Myriopathidae; genus Plumapathes; species Plumapathes pennacea. Next base: position 2,012,803 of record OZ038466.1, read on the forward strand.
CCTATATTGCATAAAACGTTCCATCTTGGACCAGTCTGATATTCCTTCTTCCATGGTCTTGGCGAACAAAATGCAAACTTCTGGGGAAGATGAGGACTAAAAGTTTGTTAGCATACATTCAAGTTGTGTTGCGAAACGAAAGCGTTTCATTGCCATGCTAAATGATTGAACCAAGAGAAGATCATCTTTTGTTTGACTACTAAGTTGAATTTCAAATTGGAAAGGCTCGTAAGTACAAGCAGAAAAACGTTGCACGTTCACGCATCTAACTTCACAAGAGGACACGTTCGAAACGCCAGCCAAACTTCATTAACGGCGCTTAGCTTTCCCACACCAACTTTTAGTTGATTTAGCATACGTTTTACCCGCACGTATACGTAATGCAAAACTCGTTGTCACTAATACTAGCATTGCATTGTAACCTTTACGATAGTCCTTCAATAACTGTGAACCATAAAATATCATTGCCGGTAACTTGCCAGTTCATAGTGAGCCTGGGAACGACCTGGCAGAAGGTCGAGATTGCAGAATACGAATAGAGTAATGGCGACATATTCCATGCTATGGTGTCACAAGACCCATATATTTATGTAGAATGATGATGCGACAAAGAAGCTCTCTTGTATATTCTTCACCAGATAAAAACTCTTTTTCACTAAAAGTTTTGAACGCAGTGTCATAACTCGACTCGATTTCGCGGGTACATTGCATGGCCTAGCAGGAAAAATAAACTGGACGCCCGGACTGCGAGCAGTATCTCCAAGAGCGAACGAGCCGCACTCTCTAAAGAGCGGTGTAAGCACTCGCCACACGATCCTAGAGGAACTGCTCGTAATCTAGAACAGCCAGGTGTTGGCTGAAATGACAAGAGTTTCAAGGGATATAATCCCAGACAAAACTAGTCAAACATAACTTCTAAGCTGCCTCATCCGCCCAACCTCTAGCAATGTTCAATCGTTGTAAATCACACACCATGCAGTTGCAAATGATCTCTCAGCAACCTTGCTTGCTGGAAATTGAGCTATAGAGAGGCAATGAGAGCAGTGAAGATGGAATGTTTTAACATTTTCTTTGGGATTGTCGTTCCACGGGTCCGTCGACCGCTGACTCTGTAGTTATCTATTGTCCTAAGCGAGCAGTTAACCGGTGTAAGGAAACTGGGGAGGAGTCAGGCCCATGTTTTCTGTGACGTATTTCTGAGCCTTGGCTGCTTCACAGAGTGAAAACGTCTGGGCCATCTCCGTTTCTGTGCGCACTAGGTCGATACCTTTTTGGAATAACGAGATTGCTTTGTCGATATTTCCTCTGTGGAGAAAAAGTCAAGTAACGTATGAGGCGTCTTATCTGGTCGGAGAAGAAAGTACACATTAAGGGGGAACATGGGGAAGCCATTTCGTGCGCAAAAGGCTGACAACGTTGAGGGATCGCAGCTCTCACCTCAGTACTATCACTGATTATCATGAAGGTGTGGTCAAAGAGGAAAAAATTTATCAACTAAGTATCATGACTTTTTATTTTTATCCAAAAAGAATGAGACCCCTTTTTTCCTTATAATATTATTATAGTCCGTGATAGTTCGTGTTTAAAGAGGCGCGAAAGTTCAAGCTCTCATCAACTTTCATCGACTATTATCACCGTTTGATGAGAGTTTTACGAGTAAGTGTCGCATGCGACCTTCTTACGACACTGTTATGCCACAAATCGCATCGTGTAAATTTAACCTAAAGCTGTCTCTAATTAGTATAGAGGGCTTTTACCCTCAGCTACGCAAGTCAGTTTGACATAAATAAACTTGACTTGTTATTCATATTTTATATCTCACCTTTGTACTTCTAGTGTCGCCAAAGTTTCGTAAGCAAAGTCGCACTTATCATCAATCTCGATGGCCTTGTTTACAAACTCGACTGCTGCCTCTATATCTTGTTTCCACTGAACCATCAACAAACTGTAAAAACAAACACGGTAAAGACGCCTGCTAAACGTCGGCCCTTCCTGCAGCATCATTGGTAGCCTACGTAGCAAGCGTTTCCGTAGGATTCTGAGCGCATACGAAGACTTTTTCGATTTTGTACAGCGCTCGGTCCCTACGGAAACCCCCCCCCCGGGGGGGTACTCCTCAAAATTTTGGGTGGGAGTGTGCCGCCTGGGACTGAAAACCCTTGCCCTTTCAGATCAAAAGTTGCGATTTTCGACCGCTTTTCAGACCAAAATGTGCGATTTTCGACCCTATTTCAGACCAAAGGATCAAATCGATACCCTATTTCAGACTAAAATGCTGAAAATGATACCCTTTGGGGCGGCACATACCTATATGTCTCATATATGGTAGTACCCCCCCACCTCCCCACAGCACGTACCTTTTGTACACGTAGTGCACAGGGTTATCCGGTTGAAGTGCGATTGCCTGATCGAACTTCTCTTCTGCTCTGTCAAACCTCTGGTGTTCTTGAAGAACCTAAAATAACGGTGGGAAGAAAAGAGGAAGCTGGTCCCATTTGTGGTCGATATGTAGTCGTGGTATGTTGTCTGTATGTGGTTGGCATGTTATGAAGTGAGACGCATGTTATCAGTAAGTTAAGTGTTTCTGTTGTTCTGACGAGTAAATGAATAGCAGAGTAAGAAAAAGAATGAATGCTTCTGCATCTACGGAAGTGGTACATCTATAAAAAATACTCTGAAATACCCTATTTTGCAAAATGAGTGAGGCCCAAATAGGCGTGTTAAAAGTTCAATGCAATTGCAGTGATAATAAAAAAATCAAAACATTTTAAAACAATAAATATATAATATATATAATATAATACTACAAATATCCAAAGAAATAAGCTTCTAACTTTGAGCTTCGAACGTAAATTAAAGGTCTTTGCTATTACTTTCTTTTCTTCACATAAGTTCAAAGGAGAATATAATATTTTAGATCAAAGTGTTTGGTACAAACCTGAGCATACAGACTTAGAGCATCATGTGAGTCTGGGTGTTTTTCTGCCACTTGTTCCATCATCTCAACAGCCCCCTGGGCCAGGATAGGAGCTTGTGATATGATGGCAGATTTGTAGATACAGTATGCCAGTTGAACCTTAGCAGGTACAAAGTTGCTATTCAATGAGATGGACTTCTCAAAGTCTTCCTTGGCATCTGATAACTTCTCTGTCAAGAATTTAATCTGCAGTGAGAGGAAAGGTGAAAGGTTAAGCAAATAAAAATAGTGGATGGAGAACCTGCAAAGGGCTGTTGGCCTGTTGAAAGCACACTCTCACTAATGGCAACTTTCACTTCTTTTGAAGAGTGGGAGGTCATTCCTTGGGGGTACTGATTCAAGAAGAATACATGGAACCGACAATAACATTGTATTCATTTGAAACTTTTTTTTTTTTTTTTTTACGAAAAACAGCAACACAAGAAAGAGTCAATTTACAAGGAGCTCAGAAACATCGAAAACAGTGTGGGAGACCAGTGGGGACTCCCACATAAAAATGATGGGGATGCTCGTTGGGAAGAGGTACCAAAACCGTAATTTTGACCCAGAAGATGGAGATTCCCAGGATTACAGTTCATACATACTGACAGAAATTTTTATTCAGAGTCAGTGCATGGAAACTCTGAGTGAGGCTGTCTGGTACAACTTCAAAGGAAGGCTTTCCATGCAATGAGTGCATACCACTATACCATATGTACGATGGGAATCATTGATTTTTTTTTTTGTAGTTTACCTGTCCTCTGTGATAGTAAATATCAGAATTTTCAGGGTCCAGGGAGATTGCTTTGTTAAAATCCAGTGATGCCTCGCTTTCCAGGCCCTCTTGCATCCGGTGAGAGCCCCTCTTGATCAGGCAGTTTACCTTCAACTGCAGACAAATGACACAACTTAGACCCTTCCTGCAGACTCAAAACTGATAAAGCACTGGAGGAAGATGGTACAGTCAAACCTGTATAGCAGACACCCTTGGGGAATTCTGCTCAATACAGGTACAGTTTGCAGTATCTTACTGGGGAGTAGATTTTCGAGACTTGGACAACCATCCACTTAATATACGTTTGACTATATTCATCAATAAGTGTACCTTGATTCCAGCCTTGTCGTCATCCATGTCAATAACTCGTGTCAGGTCACTAATTGCTTCATTCACTTGGGCTGTGAGACAGAACATGGTGCCCCTCAGGGCAAAGGCTCTGGCATAAAAAGGGCCTGGCCCTACAAATAAAGAAAGATGCAAACCTCTTCACTTGACTCTGATAATGACTTCCACTCAGGTCTAATTGAAATGTCAGTCACCAAGAACAGTCTTCCTGAAGACAACTCTCACTCTCAAACTATTTGCCATAAATAAAGAGGTTACTGCAGTAGATGTTGCTTCTTATAATTTGCACCCAGAAAGTTGTGCAAGCAAACTTATTGTATGTTTTTTTCCCTTCCAAACCTGTCTGCTTTCTACAGATATTACATCAACACAGCCCCACCAGCTATGCTGAATTACTTACCGTGTAAACCTTAAATACTTTACTTTTACTTTACTTAGGACCTACGATGTTGAAAAATTTACATTCAACTGTTGCAAACCAAAGACATAAATGCCAACCTTTGTCAATTTCTTTTGTACACAGCTCAACAACCACTTCAAACTTCTTGTCTTTCACAGATCTGAGAGCCTCCAGGAATGGAGAGTCCTCTGGAACATCTTCATCAGCCTTGTGTTCCTCATTTAATATTGCATCTGCATCAAGAATGTAAGAAAACAAATGACCAGCCACATGACTTGAATGTCTGTACAAATATACAAGCAAGTCTTTGTCAGCAAGGTCTTGAACTTGTGAAAGCTGTGTTCAGAAAGTGGTTTAACTAAAGCTGTCCCAGTTGTGGCTTGACCTATAACCTTCACTTACAGTACCCCCTAGACTCTGCGATTCTCAGACGCTTTTTCTTTTTTCACTAATGCATACAATCTGTGGCTGAAAAGGAGGGACTGGCACAGTTTACTGTAAGTACTCTCACAGGAACATTTCACTGCATCAGCATGCATTGTACTTGCCTTCATTAAAGGACTCCAAGTAAGCTCTAACATAAGTGGGTGATGGGATAATCGGCTTGCGTTTCTAGGAAAGATGAAGAAGACTGTAAACGTTCCAGACATGGAATAAAATGTAAATAAACTATGCATTCACGTCATAAGAAAACTAACAAATAAACTGGTTGGTGTTTCATGCAAAAGAGGCACAAGAACATACACTTGTGGAGAAGGGAATTCTACAGTTTAAATATAAATGTATTGGTATGCTGTACTCCATGTCTTTTTGATGAAGCAAATTTAGGTTGAAATAAAACAAGAATGCCCTGTAGCTTTTGGTTTTAATGGTACAATATATGATAACTGCATATGTTAATATTAACGATGTACCGGTAGTAGTCACTGTTGGATTCTCTGATATAACATAATCTGCATCATCTGCACCTTGAAATATTCACTGGCTTTCTCCTTGCCAATCTCTTTCAATACTCGATCAGCTTGCGTCATCCATGTTGGGTTATTGAATCCTTCCACCATACACACAGCTGTCAGGTCTACAAATAACAATATATAACAACACTAGAGAACACAACACAAAAATTTCCAAATGTGACTGAATAAAAATATGTCCTAACCTTCATGGACAGCATAAGATTATTCTAGTTTCTAGTTTTACACTGTGTGACAACTTCTTTAGTGGTTACAGCCATAGGTCATGATTCCAAAACTTAGTCAGGCAGTATACTTTTTGGCGGGCCGTGTAAATGTCTACCTTGCAGGCATTCTTCTTTTCTGTTCAGCTGTTCGTAAGCTCTTGCTCTTTTCATCAGGGCCTTGCTGTATCTTTTGTTCAGTTCCAGAGCTGACAGTGAAACAAAACTGGTCAGAGTCTACACTATAAATCCTACACTTCCTGAACACGATGACTTTTGGATGAGAACTGATAGAACAATCAATGTCGTTCTAACTTGGTCAGATCATGAATTATTATTATTATTATTATTATTATAGTTATTCAGATCATGAATACATTATTTTCCTTTGGTGTTGAAAGCTTCATCTTGTAAGCATGACATAATGAGGCTGATTTTCTTTGCATGTACTTCAGCCCCCCCCCCCCCCCTGCAAAGACCTCTGTGGGTACATGTAGATGTTTAGTTTCATATTTCAGTTCAGTTATGAAACAATATACTTTATTGGCTTGAGCAGCCCAACAAACTATGTGTAAAATATTCCACATTACCTATTCAAGGCAAATATCAAATTAGACAAGCATGTGAATTTATCATTTTACATCAGTTAATAGGGAGAGCTTCTGCCATGACACACCTTTTGTAGCATTTGCAACAACTTGCTCAAAATCATTCTGCAAACAAACAAAAGAGCCAAAAATATTGTGTTCAGTAAGGACTATACAATAATGATATTTTCTAAATGGCACAATTTTTGACAATAATTTAGCAGATTCGTCACAAGCATCATGCTGAGTTTTGTGTTACCTGCTGCTCATATGCGGCAGCTCTGTTTTGGTAATATGTTGCCAGGTCTTGCTTGTTCTCAGGTGGACAAAGCTCGATGGCTTCAGTGTAACATTTGATTGCCTGCTCATACTTTCCACCCTTGAAGTATTTGTTTCCTTTCTGTTTGATGGCCTGTGCTTGTTGTGCAGGAGTCTAAAGTTGTAACAAATGATTATTACTGTAGTTACGGTACTGGAATTCTTGTCTAAACCCTAAAGGTTCTTTTGACTAAAACTTTGTCACCAAACAGCACTGTTCAACAAATGACAAATGTATACGGTTTACAGTTTGCTGCTGTGTGATTTGCATCAGCTGGGAAACCAGTGGGAGAAACATTGTCAGCTCTAATGACCTGGGTGCAAAGAATTTGTAGCTACTGAGAGGTTGTATACTGAGAGGTTCCCAGACGGAGGGGGGGAAGGGGGCGAGGGAGAGTCCCAGGTGGGGGAGGGGAGGGGGAGGGGAGGGGGGAAGGAAAAGGGGTGTGTGACAAGTGACAAACCTTTGTTAACACTAGTAATGGAGTAAGCACAGTTTAAATAGAGTGTCAGGTTCCTGCTTTTAATCCATGATAGAGAATATACAATATCTCAAATTTCGCAAAGTGCTGTCCTCACTCTTGTACTGTACTAAAATATTTAAAAAGAAATCTATAGAACAAAAGTTTACTCACAAGTTCATGAGTGTCCTTTTCCTTGGCTTCCTCGCGGTCTGTAGGAGCAGGGGGACTTGTAACAGCGTTTTCTTCGTCTCCGGGTTTGTCAATGGCTTGTGCCGGTCTGGACTGCCAGTAATACACGGCCGCTCCCACCCCGATTGCAGCGACCGGCAAGCCAATCAACAAAGCCAACTGAAACTTCGTCAGCCCTCCTGTCGTCTCTTGACTGCTCATTCTTCAGAGAAGTAGGATTGTCCCCCAACGCAACTGAAAAGAATCACCAAGTTTGGTTCCCCGGCGCCATGACTGCTCCTCCGCGCACGTGTATTATGCCAGATGCGCATATGTACCAGAAAAACAACCGCTGACTTTTTCCGCTTCGCCCCCAGGACCCTCCGCGTGAAGGGAGTGGCCTGGCACTGATGCGTTTATTATAAGTCGCAGAATCGCAGGGTGCGGGCGATTTCAGGATGATACCTCATAAACGGCTAAAGCAAAATAAGACAATGCATTGCAAAAATTCTTGTTATAGTCAAAGGAAGATTTCGTAAAAGTTTCAACAGTTTTAAATTTTTCGTCAAAATCCGCCATTTTGGAGATTAAAAGCATAGACCATCTATATAAAATTGCGCTGAGCCACTTCCGTCCGTACGTCCGTGACGCTTTTTCTCAGGCATCCTCATCATAAAAACTATCTAATGGACGCCAAATCGAGTGAAACTAAGTATAAATATTGGCCTCGTATGCGAGCCAGTTTTAGAAATCGGAAATGAGCTTAAAAAGAGAATTTCTGTTGTAAGGTGACCGGATGTCAGGCTGATGCTGCCGCATGTTAAAAAAACGAGATTTTGATGTCGATCGATCGGCAATTCGTCAAGTGGTATTGTCTGAGTATTACCCAGACCCCCCGGGCCAGATTCATTGGTCGGGTCTGAGGAAAGTCATTTTTTACATTACATGCATTCGCCTTTTTGTTATAATCATACCGAGTTTGGTCCATAAATCGCAGAATGATACGTTTTGGAGCTTAATTCAACAGCAGGAAATTTTGCATAGAACCTCGTTAACTAATGATTTGCAATTTTAAAAGCGATACCGTCACACTTCCGCACTCAACTTAGAGCATAATACTTTCTTTTTCGGTAGTTACACGAATCAAAATTTTTTGCAACAACGTGTAATGCAGCGTCATTGCGAAAAAAGTTTTATAAGAAATGCATGCAACATTCCTATAGCGCAACTTGTCTCGCAACAAAAATTGTGAGATAAGATTAGCCAGGAAAGTACAACTCTTTTAAAAATTCTACGATGGGGCCTTTATTGAAAATAAAACCAACACTTCACTTGAACAGATTATTTCTTCTTCTCTATCACTACAAATGCGTGAATATAATCTAGTGCGTGGTCTGCTGGGTTCTTCGCCACTTCCTTTTCGAAACGACCGTAAAACTCGTTCACAATCTTCGTCTTCTCTTCGGGTGAGCGAGAGTCTGATAACCCTAAAATATGAAAATAACAAAACTTTCAACAAACTGAAATAACCTCTGTCCTCCGAAGGCAACAGCACATGGGAGAGCAACCACAGTAAGTAGCGAAAATATCGCAATATCTTGTCGACACTGATGTACCTGAAGTCAATGGCTGTGCAATTTTATCAACAACTTGTCTTGAAATGTTTGACAATGGACCGTTAAGATGTTTCACTGTGCAACGCGATCTCAGAAACGTGCAACGATTTATGCCGAAAAAGTAGAACTGCATGGCCAATTATATTTCGTGCAACGTTGCGCGCAACAACAACAAATTACAAGACAAGTTACTCAAGTACCCTGTTGCACAGTGTAATATTTCAGCCACTTGTCTTGCAACGGTGCAACAGGGACTCTTTATTGTCGTTTCTAATTTGTGCACAATGACCGCAAACCAAAAACTATGGTGATCGCTGACTCATTTCCGAGGTGCTCACCTGACTTGAAGGTGCTGGTACTCCAGCTTCTCAGTGTCCCAACGTACCACTTGGCATGCGCCTGTGGGTCTCCTCCGTCCTTCATCCACTTCTCGTGGTAAGGGCACCGCACTAACTTGGTTTCCGCGGAAACCAGGGACAGGCCTGCTTTTCGAACTGGAGAATCTTCAGACTCAAATGGTTTGCTAAATTGCTTCACCGTCCTGTAGTAGTTCTGGAGAGTCGTCCTGTGAAATTCGTCCTGTTGTCGGAATGGGATAACCATATCTTTTAAAACGTCTTTTCGTCGGAAATGTTCTTGCAGAAAACCCAATTAAGTTTTCTTAAAAAACGGAGGGAGGATGGAAGGGAAGCATAGAGAGAACAACTGAAAGAAAAAAAGAAGGAAGGAAAAAGGAGAAAGTGGAGTCTCGTACAACTGTAAACACACACACCTGTGTAATGGATCCATCATCCACCATCCCTTTCCATAAGTCTCTCATCATGTGGTGCGTAGATACCTTCGCGTTCTCAGTATTTCCTAAGTATCGCCCTTTATCATCAATTGCACACGTCGTCACGACCATTGCACCACCTGACAAGTAAACAAACAAACAAACAAACAAACAAACAGATAACACATGACAAAACTTACCAGGACCATTCCACCCTTAAACAAATCACAAATAGACACGTGACCAAGTGACGTCACTAGTCACCACTCACTCACGGTATGTCTTAAGCGAAGAAACGAGAACGGAATACCTGGAGCTAATTCTTCAGCCCTCTTTAGCAGTATAGTCTCCCAGTCTCTCTCGGCCTGCTCCCTGAATTTCTCAGCCTCATCTGGATCAGTGATCAATGCACTCTGCACTGCGCCCGTAATATGACACGGCATCTTGCTCAAAAATTGCATTGCTGTACCAGAAAATCCCAACTTGACGGAGCCGGACGGGAGGCACTGACTGTAGAAATTCGTTCCACAAGCCGTCACGAACACGTTGGGAAAGTCCAGATAGTAACTTTTGGGACCAGGAATGAGACCTTATGGAAACAAAAATATACTGTACTTGTTAATTTCCATTCAGTTTAAACGTTTTGTTCTTCGTTTTGTTCTCATTTCTTAAATACCTTGTAGACGAAGAAACAGCGCCTTGAAGTCATTCACCGGTTGATCTTCATACGACACATGGATTGGCAACTTGGGCCCATAGGTCTTCCTCAGTTCTTGCACGACCGTGTAGAATAGCGGCATAGATGTCCCACCATCAGCGCACCCATAGTCCATTATAGTGAAGACCTCTTCAGGTTTGACGTCCATAGACTTGATACACTTCATAACAAGAGGCACACACACTTGAATGGCACTGTAACAACCCATGGTGTTGTCGGAGTAGTACCCAGACCCCTCCTGGCCAGCTTCCATGGGGCTGTGTGGGGTCTGAGAAAATGAATTATTATTATTCGGTTCGGTATACGGAAATCTATCGACGCAGAAGCAGTGAAGAAAGGGTCATGTAATGAGATAAAGAATTGTTTTGATATAAGAGGAATATAACCCCTTTTGACTTTTTTTAAATATATTTTAAGGACAAAATGCCTCTCCCTGCGGGCAGAATACTCCTCTAGTTGGGCTCCACAAATACAAAAAAAAAAAAAAAAAAAAAACTCCGATATTTCAGCGAAGGAACAATTACCAGACGGAACAAAACCAAACAGTTCAGTCGGCGGAAGACGAACAATCACCACGAACGGCCAGTTCCGAGGACAGGCTGATCACCAACACGAGGGGACAAGTCGCGGGAGGATATTTCCTCTCGTGCGCCCCAACCTTATACTCTCGCGTGAAACGTGATTTAAATTAATAGACTCCAATACGTCACGCCAGTGCATAGCCTCGCAGTATTTGCATTCTCTGCAACTTGGCAGGGGAGAGACGCAGTTTGTCGCATTCTTCGCGCTAGTTCCTTCAACATTATGTTTCGAGTAGTTTGCATATATAAACAAATATCTCAGAGCTTATGCAATCTGCAAAGTTGAAACATTGAATTTTGTGATAACAAAGCCGTGTGTCACGCTCTTCGCTGACCTATTGAATTTGAATTTTGTTCTCCTTTATATAAAGAAGCAAAGAATCAAACCAAGGCCCGGTTCGACTTTTATAGTTCGTGTTGCACGCCATGTTGGCGTACTAATAAAAGCCGCATACAAAACATACGAACACCAACTATAACCGAGCAATATTAATACGGAATATTAAAGAATTCATGGAAGATGACGGCAAATAAAGATCTGACAAGTTCCTTGCATAAACGAGGAAACCTGTAGTATCAGGCTAATTTTTCCCCGAAACGAGTCCCTTCGCACTTTCTGGGGTCTCAGTTTTCGAGACCTCGGGCCATATAAAAGGCCAGCCAAATGATTGCGAAATTACCGCATTGTCTGACCTACTCAAATTTATGCAATCCGCAAACCTGCCAATACATTCAAAGCTGTGTGTCCACGTTCTTCGCTGACTGGCTGAATTGAATGTTTATATTCTAAAATGGATGGCAAGGTATTAACACAGAATCAAACCTTGGCCCAATTCAGCAAGCTGCAAAAATCTCGACCCCTCGCAGTATCAAATATTCTCAGATATCCAAACGCAGTCAACTGTCCAAAATTTGGCCCAGTGATGCCATATCGTTATGTTTACCGAGTCGAAAAGTCAAACTATGCTTAAATGTGATGATCTACACCGAAATCTGGCGATGCATGACCGTGCAATCCACCGATATAATCAAGAGAAATCCTGATTGTGTCATGAAGGAACGAGCGGAACTGATACACAAGTACTGCACTGTACTCGAGCGAACCAAACTCGCCTGAAATCATTATTTGCTGCTTTCTAACTATTGCATCCAGTTTTATACAGTACTCACGTATGTTTGAGCTCCAGACATCACGACGATTGCACGAGTTCTCGTGTTCTATTGCCTTGATCCCAGGCCTTCCAAGTGAGAACCGACTTAACCTCGGTTCAGACCCCGCTCCTGACATGCGCCGAATCTAATAGTAATAGATTCGACCCTGGTTCGACATAGGAGCGACTGTTGATTCAAACGTCGAACTTTTCCTGCCGCACCAAATACACAGTAGTGCTTATGTTTAAGGATACATGTTTTTAATTCAAAATAATTTAAAATAATTCATGATATAGGTACGGCACATGTGAAGAGCGGCGTCTGAATTAACGGTCGGATTATGCGACAGCGTCAGTCGAACCTAATACTGCTGCCGTACCTAATTCAAATATGCCGAACCTAATTGATTCAGACGCCGCTCTTCTGCCGTACTTAATTCAAGCATTAGGTTCGGCGCATGTCAGGAGCGGCGTCTGAACCGGGCCTTAAGGTCTTCAGGTTTTGCTTTCATTTTGGGAGATTTTTAACCTGTTTTGAGGTTCACAAACATAGTCGTTGAAGCTCATTGAATATGCGCGCCGCATGTGATTTGTCTTTAAAAATTAACGGGAAAAACTAAACAGGAAAAAACAGACAGGAAAAAGTGCAGTACAGCAATATTCCGGCTGTCTTGTGTGATCTAGTGATCAGTTCAGTATACTCAGTGTGAAGTTAGTGAATAAAATGATAATGAAGCTGACAAACTTCAGCTGACGCAAGAAAAGTATAATCTTGTTAAACACCATCGGACTTCCTACGCGCGATGAAATAAACTTGACAGACTGCAAGACTTAGGGACAGGACGAACTAATGAAAAAAAAAAAGGTTTTTTGAAATGACCACCAAACTTACCAACTGCGCCAGAAGATGCGAGCACAATTAAGGCAAGTCTGCCGTATTTTTGTTATGTTTTCAACACCAGAAAACATTCCTTAGGTAAGTCAAAGACCGTAGCAATAAGCTCCCGTTATTTCAGAAATTGCTTCCTTTAACAAAGGGTATATTAGGATATAAGTGACTTTTTGCGGTTTGTGTGCTACAGTATACGCACGTCAACAAACTGCGAAAGACCTGCAAACAGCACGTTCGCGAACTGTACTGTCAACATACTCATACAGTCATATCTCAGATTAAAATTAACACCTTCAAGGGCGTTTTCAAGAACACGAGAGCAACTTCATGAAAAAGCAATACACGCCTCGTTTATCATAAGGACAGTTATTAACATCGAAAATCGTTTGATGTTATAAACATACTGAATAGCTTCTATAATAAGTACAACAATAAGTTTGGCATGCATAAATACTGCACAAGATTTTGATCCAACAACATTTCTTTTTTGCAAATTTACCGCAGCTTTGAAATATAATTTTCATTTCCAAACCCTCGCTATTTCGCTGGCTTTGAAAAGAAGATTGACTCCTGGAAAAAAGCCGATCTTTTCCCGCTAATTGCGTTCCAATGGCATTACTCAAGGCACACCATACGAGAGGAGGCATGAACAATTTTAAATTGGCAGTTTATTCAAAAGCATAAAACACGCGCCTAGCTTACACTTGACACGTTATGGAACCCGGTCTCAGCTACATTCAATCGAAACGCTTGGGAGTCAGTAAAAAAAAAAAATGTATGACAGTCAAAATGCAAAACTAATCAAATCAAAGTTGGACTAATTCAACAACTTGTCCGAGCTCATCTCGCTGGCTTGGGTTTCTCACTTGAAGAACGGGAACACAGCGAACAGGGAGCACAGAGAGACGAGTAAGACGCTGAAGGTCGGGGCGGCTCCAGAGTTACACAGATCAGTATCACAACAGCCAACTGCACAATCATCCAGATCACCTTTCTCTTTAGCTGTTTCGCAAAATGCAGCTGTAAGTTTACATTGGCCTTCGGTGCCACAGCCCCTGTTTACCATCTCGGTACCGCTCTTGTCCTTGGACCAGCTTCTGAAGCAGCGGTCCGCACCAGAAGGGCAGGTCGTTGTATTATCATTGCTGCTACCGCAGTTTTCGCATTGATAGCACTTCAGAGACAGAGCTACAATGAAGACCAAGATCGCAACAATCAGTTCCCGAGTTTAACTAAGTAATAAAAGGAGAAGTTAGGAAAACTTACCGACTGCGAAAGATCCGAGCAAAATCACGGAAATCAGGACGAACTTTATCTTGAAGAGAAGCAGTCTTCGTCTATTAAAGTCACTGCCGTCAGTGCTTCATTTTATGTCTGTCCTTTTATTGAGGATGAAAACTAGCCAATTACAAAGCGAGAAACTGAAGTGTTATGTTTACACCCATTGTAGCACGTACTGAGCATAATGACGTCGTGCGCATGACATATTGCCGCATTCAATTGGCCAGAATACGTCAAGTGAGGAATCCGGACAAACGTTTCCGGTCGTCTAAAATCGTGTCTCTGGTGCTTTTATTGTCGTCGTGCGCATGTACATATGGCCGCGTTCAATAATTGAACGCGGCCATATGCACATGCACGTGAAGTATTGTGGCCAATTATTGGCGACAGTACTTCACGTGAGGAAGCTGGACAGACGTTTCCGGTCGTCTAAAATCGTATCTTTGGAGCATTTAGTGTGCTGCCTTTTTCGTCGGCAGCAACAATGAAGTTTGCCATGCATAAATACTGCACAAGATTCTGATCACTGGGATAAGTCCCCAATCCCACAACATTTCTCTTTGCATATTTACCTTCGCCTCGAAATATAGTTTTCATTTCCAAACCCTCGCTTTTTCTCTATTTACAAAGAACAAGGTTTGCCCCGAAAAAAGCCTGGGTACGAGGATGCCGTAGTTAGGAAACAGCAGACAGGTGATCTGTAGCGAGTTTTGCGGCCCGACCTTGTTTAGGTCCTTAAATTCGTCTTGGAGGTTATTCTCTCTTATGAGAGAGCGCTCTTCTGAAATCCTCCCGAAAAGAGAAAATTCCCTTCATGCTCCCCGTATCGAATTTTACGATCACTTGCTGCGACCTCTCGTGAGGGTCACTTTATGTGACATGATGAGCTTAGGTTACCTGGATACCGTCGGACATGCACAGTGGAGCGATTGTTCACGCGGAAGGCCCTGTGTTCGTGGTAACCCGATTGCAACTCCCTTCGACTTCATCGAGGAACTCGCGCCACCGTCGTGATGTGTGCAGCTCAAACCTACGTGAGTAACTGAAAGAAACTGTGTACAGTAGTTAGAAAGCAGCAGATAGGTGATCTGAAGCGAGTTTGGTGGCCCGACCTCCAAACCTCCGTCTTCCTTAAATTTCGTCTGGGAGGTTATTCTCTCTCATGAGCGGAGAGCGCTCTTCTGAAATCTTTCCGAAAGAGAAAATTCCCTTCATGCTCCTCTCAGTAGTTAGCAGCAGATTGAGGCGAGCTTTGTTCGCTGAGGTGCATGCTCGTTTTATAGTCACACACAGTCGTGCATCGCTAGATTTACTTGTAGATCATTACATTTAGCCATGCTTTGACTTTTCGAATCGGTAAACTTAACGAAAATGCATCACTGCGGACCAAATTTTAGAACATATGACTGCGTTATACAATATCTGAGGACATTTGATACTGAGCTTTGCATGCAGTTTTATATTAGTTCAGCAACATGCATGAATGCCTTTCATTTGCGGCATGAACTAAAGCTGATTTTGGGTCTCAGTCTGATTCTGTCCATCCACTTTAAAGGAGTTACAAAGCAACACTGGCCGAATTTATACCACGTACAAATTATCCATCAAAATTAGACTCCGTGTTTAAACATGGTGACTGACTCGTCTAGATGGAGATCTGATCTCTAATGCAAATTTCAAACGTCCCGACAGAAGCTTCGCATCTACCCATAAATTAACGCGGTGAAGGCTTCTCTCGTAACGAGCGCGTCTCTTGCCCAGTGTCAATCGTCCATTCTTTTGGAATACATGTCATTCATTAATTGAAACAAAGCTTTTTGGTTTTCGTTAAATAAAATTATCATGTAGTATTTTACCTCGCGTTTATGAAAAAAAAAAATGTGAATACATATTGCCTCCGCGCACTTTACTTCCCCACCCTATTTTTAAAAACGCTTTTACCAAGGCGCAAGGACTGGTAAAGAAAGCTCTCTCCCTCCTTCCCCACCCTACCCCCACCCCCTCCCCCCCCCCCCCCCCCCCCCTGCGTCCTATTCCGAGCCAAAACAGCTGTTTATACCTCCAGAAATCTGGAAGATTTTGTCACAACCCTTCGGTTTTCAAGCTCACTGCATGTTCATAATTGATAAAACGAATATCTATTACCCCTGATGTTCTCAGAGTAAACTTGTCGGTGTTACAGTTTCCACAGATCCCTCACAGCCCTATGGAATCTGGCCCGGATGGGTCTGGGTACTACAGTAATAAGACCTTGGGAACGTACCCTATTATGGAAATATGCAAACCCGTGCTTCTAAAGTATATCAAGTCTATTGACGTCAAGCCTGGTGAGGTATTCACTATAATGGACTATGGGTGCGCTGATGGCGGGACATCTATGCCGCTATTCTACGCATGCGTACAGGAACTGAGGAAGATCTATGGGCCCAAGTTGCCAATCCACGTGACGTATGAAGATCAACCGGTGAATGACTTCAAGGCACTGTTTCTATTTCTGCAAGGTTAGTTTCTGTGCACAATGTCCATTACAGCAATCTGTGATTTCTGAATTTTGTGCATGATAACGTTGGTATCTAATCTATCTAAAGTTTAGACAATTGTCAGGTCGAGTTTAATGTGTTGAATTTCTTCTCTTCCTTCTTCTAATTTTATTAGTTTCTACTGTCTGACAAAGAGTGATCCGATCTGGTCTAAATTTGAACCGTTTTCTTACCATCACCCATTCAGTTGTATAATAGACGTAGAACACAAGTATCGTTTCAATAGCTACGAGAATTATTTCGTTTTGTTTCCATAAGGTCTCATTCCTGGTCCCAAAAGTTACTATCTGGACTTCCCCAACGTGTTCGTGACGGCTTGTGGAACGAATTTCTTCAGTCAGTGCGTCCCGTCTGGTACCGTCAAGTTGGGCTTTTCTTGTACAGCATTGCACTGGTTGAGCAGGATACCGTGTCACATCACAGGCGCAATTCATCATACAATGATCTCTGATCCAGAAGAAGCTGAGAAATTCAGGGAGCAGGCCGAGAAAGACTGGGAGACCATTCTACTGAAGAGAGCTGAAGAGTTAGCTACAGGTACCAAACATTCGTTCGTGACCCCCTAAATAAGACCAACCCAGCCTTCTGTTCGGACAAACCGTGAGGAAATAGTGACACGACGCTCGTCATTTGTTGACTTGTTTATTTGTTGACTTGTTTAGGGGGTGCAATGATCCTGGCGACGTGTGCGACTGATGATGAAGGACAATTCCTTGGAAATACCAAGAACTCCAAGGTGTCGGCTCTCCGGTTGATGGGCGACTTCTGGAAAGGGATGGTGGATGATGGTTCCATTACACAGGTATGTGTATTTACAGTTGTACGAGACTTCCATTATTCGCATTCCCTCTCCTCTGCCTCCTCCCTTCCTTTCATCCTCTCTCCTTGTTCTTCCTTCTCTCTGCTTCCCTTCCATCCTTTTCCGTAATCTATTGAAAACTTTGATTTTCTTGCAAGAACATTTCCAGTATATTTCATAACAAACGATGCACATTACCCCATTCCACAACAGGACGAATTCCACAGGACTAATATCCAGAACTACTACAGAACTGTGAAAGAATTTAAGAAACCATTTGAGTCTGAAGATTCGCCAGTTCGCAAGGTAGGTCTGTCCCTGGTTTCCATAGAAACCAAGTTAGTGCGGTGCCCTTTCCACGAGAAGTGGATGAAGGACGGAGGAGACCCAAAGGCGCATGCCAAGTGGTACGTTGGGACATTTAGGAGCTGGAGTACCAACATATTCAAGTCAGGTCAGTGTCACGGAAATATGTCAGTGATAAACTTACTTTTTGTTCAATTTTTTTTTATAGTTTGCCGTTGCCAGACAAGTTCCTGAAGAAGTATAACAGGCGGCACCTTAGCACATTGTCTCGCATTCTTTATTTTGTTGCGCACAACGTTGCAATACTTTTCCCAATGATTGCATCAATTTCAATCGTCGTTCCACAGTTTAGCAACCCTCCCCCTCCCATAAACTTGTGTCGCAATTTTCCCGAGTGCGATTAGGAGCGCAACGGCTTTTGTTAGAATCGTTCAAATGTCGGCGCGCCATGCAGTCACGAGTTCTCCCCAGCCTTTTTCGGCTTTGATCGTTGCAAGATGCTCGGATCGCGTTGCACAGTATAACATCTGAAAGATCCATTTTCAATTATTGCAAGACCAGTTGCTGATAAAATTTCACATTGCAAACTGCACATTGTGGAGAAGCCGTATGAAGATATTGCGATATTTTCGTTACTCAGTTTTGGTTGGCCGATTTTAACTCATTTCAGTTCGTTAAAATTTGTTACATTTTTTCCTTTTTTTTTTCAGGGTTATCAGACTCTCGCTCACCCGAAGAGAAGACGAAAATTGTTGAGGAGTATTTCCACCGCTTCGAAGAGGAAGTCGCCAAGAATCCAACAGACCATGCACTGGATTATGTGCACGCATTTGTAGTGATGGAAAAGAATAAATAATCTGTTTGGGATTAAATTTACTCTAAATAAAACATTGCCGAACTTCACATGCGTCGTAGTTTTTAAGCTGTTTGTTAAGCTCTTAAACATTCACTGTTTCAGTTGCTTTTACCCATCTTGCGCAACCTGACACAACCCATTACCCTTTAGAATCGTTCATCTGCTTTTACTAGGAGACCTCTGCACTCTTTGTTTCATTTACTCTCCTACTTTTTACAATTATTATTTACCTACTATTTACTCTCACGTATCGCTCTTCGGTTGCGATAAAAGCTGCACTTGAATACCACGAGCAGTGTTGTCCATTTCGTCCAGAGAAAGTTTACATTCGAATTACGACTGCTACATCCTGTCATAGAAGCTTGAATAATAAATTTAGCTCCCTGCCAAAGGAAAATCTTAACTTTTAGGGAAAACTCTTGACTTTTGACAAAAACTGAGAGGTAGTAACGTTTTTCGTAAAAAGCAGCATAAGCCTACCGAGTTACCAGGTGATCCGCTGACCAGACATCGCAGGCGGTTTACGCATGCGCACCATTATTGCAACCTGTCATTGGCACAAACTTTTAAAAAGGATACGTGATGAACCTAACAGCCAATGAAGTTCATAAAGACCTGGCATGATGTGGGTATACCTCCCCATGTTCAGTACTAGTCTCTTCACGAGTCCTAACTTGTCGAACGGTGGAATATTTGGCCTGTTTCAAACGTCGAACTTCACATGCGTCGAATACAATGCAAAGGAGCAAAATCTCATATTGTATTCGACGCAATTGTGACTTTAAAATATGGAACAGCAGAACACCCTACCACATCGAGGGATACACTCAGCTCATAACCATCACGGATGACCTTTTGTAAACAGTCCCTATTCCAGCACTGGACACATTTATGCTACACAAAAGTATTTTAATGAAATCAACTTCAGTTTAAACTCACGCAAACGTCTACATGCACCAAAATAGTGAAGAACAGAAACAAATAAAACATCCCAAACAACGGATGGAGAGACCCATCCCATTACTCAGCAGAGCTCATTTATTCAGAGTAGATTTAATCCTCAACAAATTATTTGCTCTTCTCCATCACTACAAACGCGTGCACATAATCCAGTGCGTGGTCTGCTGGATTCTTGGCGACTTCCTCTTCGAAACGACGGAAATACTCTTCAACAATTTTCGTCTTCTCTTCGGGAGAGCGAGAGTCTGATAACCCTGAAAAAAATGGAAAAAATAAAAAGTTCAACAAACTAAATTAATAAGTTGAAATCGGCTCCTGCGCAGGTGCTTACGGGCAACAACAAAGAGGAGTGCAACCAAAATTAGCAAAAAAAAAAACCGATATCTTCTTGGCATTGATATACCTGCCACAATTTTCGTTTGAACGGTTCGCACGAGCCGTGCGACGGTAAGAGCAGCAATTGCGATGTATTTTCGCGTTCTTCAGGAACTTGTCTTCCAACAGCGTTGCGATGAACCTCAGAAAATTGAACAAAAAGTAAGTTTATCACTGACATATTTCCGTGACACTGACCTGACTTGAATATGTTGGTACTCCAGCTTCTAAATGTCCCAACATACCACACGGCATGCGCCTGTGGGTCACCTCCGTCCTTCATCCACTTCTCGTGGTAAGGGCATCGTATTAACTTTATTTCTATGGAAACCAGGGACAGGCCTGCTTTGCGAACTGGCGAATCTTCAGACTCAAACGGTTTCTTAAATTCCTTCAGAGTTTTCCAGTAGTTCTGGATATTAGTCCTGTGGAGTTCGTCCTGTTGTGGCGAAATGGGGTAGTGAACTTTACAGCGCTGTTTGTTTCGAAACAAACTAGAAATGTTTTTGCAAGAAAATGAAGGTTTTCAATAGATTCCGGAAGAATGGAAGCGACGCAGAGAGAAAGAAGAACAAGGAGAGGATGAAAGAAAGAAAAGAGAGAGAGGAGAGGAGAGAAAGGGAGTACGAGTAATGGAAGTCTTGTACAACTGTAAATACACACACCTGTGTAATGGTGCCATCATTCACCATGCCTTGCCATAACTCTCCCATGAAGCGAACCGCTGACACCTTGGCGTTCTTAGTATTTCCCATGAATTGTCCTTCGTCATCAGTTGCAGAGGTCGTCAGGACCATTGCACCCCCTGAAGTAAACAAGTCAACAAATGACAAAATTGATTAGCGGTTTGTCCGAATAGAAGACTGAATCGGTCAAGGGGTTCACCACGAACGAATGTTTGATACCTGGAGCTAACTCCTCAGCCCTGTTCAGCAGTATGGTCTCCCAGTCTTTCTCGGCCTGCTCCTTGAATTTCTCAGCTTCTCCTGGTTCAGAGATATATTTTTGATGGACTGCGCCTGTGATGTCACACGGCAACCTGCTCAACCAGTGCATTGCCGTACAAGAAAAGCCCAACTTGATGGTACCAGACGGTACGCACTGACTGAAGAAATTCGTTCCACAAGCCGTCACGAACACGTTGGGGAAGTCCAGATAGTAACTTTTGTGACCAGGAATGAGACCTTATGGAAACAAAATAAATCATGGTAGCTGTTGAAACGCTTTGTGTTCTTCGTCGATTATACAGCTGTATGGGTGATGGTGGGTGAACGATTCAAATTTGGACCAGATCGGAGCCTTTTTTGTCAGGCAGTAGAAACTAATCAAATTGGGAGAAGGAGGAGAAGAAACTCAACACAGCAAATTCGACCTGACAATTCTAGATAGACAAAAAACCAACGTTATTAGGCATAAAATTCTGAAATCACAGATTGCTGTTTGTCAGCATTTTGTTTAGTGGACATTGTGCACAGAAACTAACCTTGCAGAAATAGAAACAGCGCCTTGAAGTCATTCACCGGTTGATCTTCGTACGTCACGTGGATTGGCAACTTGGGCCCATAGATCTTCCTTAGTTCCTGTACACATGCGTAGAGTAGCGGCATAGATGTCCCGCCATCAGCGCACCCATAGTCCATTATAGTGAATACCTCACCAGGCTTGACGTCAATAGACTTGATATACTTTAGAAGCACGGGTTTGCATATTTCCATAATAGGGTACGTTCCTAGCGTCTTATTAGTGTAGTACCCAGACCCATCCGGGCCAGATTCCATAGGGCTGTGGGGGGTCTGGGGAATCAATTATGAACGCACAGAGATCTTTAAAAACGGATCGCGCTGAAGTCGCTACAGTGGCAAAAGAATACACACAGGAACAAGATACGTAAGTTTCAGCTTCATTATTGGCGTAAAACCCGAGTTCGCGAACGACAAAAGTCTCCCATACAAATCCTTATAAAATCCAACCGTCTTGAAAATTGCGCAACGCAACGGGCATCTCATATCACATGAAACCTGTGGTAATGATGATAATGAGTGAGGCCTTCACGCAAACCTCTGGGTAGATATGAAGCCTCTATCGGGACGTTGAAATTCGTGACTTTGGCCAAATTTGCATGGAGACGTGTAAATCCGTCTAGAGGAGTTTTCCAGTGTAAATTCGTCAGACGGATAAAACGTGAAGTCGAATTTGACGGATAATTTGCCCGTAGTATAAATTCGGCGAATGGAGCCCTTTAAAACGTAGCCAAAGATTCAGACTGAGGCCCAACATCAGCTTTAGTTCGCGCCGCAAATGAAAGGCAGCCACGCATGTAAAACTGAAAAGATATCGTATAACGCAGTCATCTGTCCTAAAATTTGGCCCAGTGGCGCATTTTCCTTTCCTTATAATTACCGCTCGATAAGTCAAAGTATGGCTAAATGTAATGATCTAGAGATGCACCACCAGCAAACGAAACAAACCAGCAACATATTAACCCAGAGAAATGCAAATTATGCATGAAGAAACAACCATGTATTGTATGCACAACCACTGCACTTTAACGAACCAAACTCGCCTCTCAAACTCGACCCTCGACTCTTGCTTAACAAACTCGCTTCAGATCACCTCATTACTGTTTTCTAACTACTGTACACAGTTTTGTTCAGTTACTCACGTAGGTTTGAGCTGCACACATCACGACGGTAGCACGCGTTCCTCAATGAAGTCAAGGTTGCGACTAAATACAGGAATCGCTCCTGGTTCTGATTGGTCCAACGAACAATAGACTTACCGAAGCCCGACCGATCACGCTTCCGAGAAATCGGAAAGTGTATCACTCGGAAACGTGATCGGTCGGGCTTCGGTAAGTCTATTGTTCGTTGGGCCAATCAGAACCGGGAGCGATTCCTGTATTTAGTCGCAAGTGCCCCAATTGGGGCTCATCGTGCCATATAAAGTGACCCTCACGCGTCACGCAGGAAATGACGGGCCGTCCGGGTCATGTGACCCGCCGCGTCACGCAGCAATGACGGTTGGATTCTGTGAGGGGAAATGTGTGGGAAATTCACTCGATCGCGAAAATCGAATATTACGGGAATAAACTTATACATACCTTGCTTGAGTGCGCTTTCCTTGCTACTGCAGCGATTTCATTCTCAACTCTTTTCCTTATAAAAGAAGCGAGTCACGTCACAGGGTCATAGCCCTCGGCTGAGCTTGGGTGTGAAGGTCTGATGTATTGAATTCAGTTGTGGTAGAGCTCGTTCCAAATTATTCACGGCTGTCGTGACTGAACATGATTGTGATGTTCCTCGTTAAACTGCGTGAATACATGAATAATTCAGTCTGCACCTCTCGCTATGGCAAAGGAATCTTAATAGATATACGATATTTGCATATATTTCTTCGCCCAACAAGAATTTCAAATACTTTTTAACTGGGTAACTGTGCAACTTGAGAATCCTCAGAAAATAAGACGGAGGCCAAAACGACCGAGATAAAAGTCGTTAATGTCCAGATGCCTCTCTCTTGATTCTCCCAGTGTTCACGAAGTTACTCCTTTCCTGGAATTATCAGTTTCTTTTTGCGTATGACTTGCAGTCGAGTTTGCTCATAAACAGAAGTGCGTATTGCAAATATTAAAGGTGGTGTAAGTTCCGAGCAGTCATAATGAATGGATGTTTACGCTGGAGCTAATTTGCTGAGTTCGGGTCAGGTGAAGTACGGCGTTAGACCCGGGCCTACCCTGCCAAAGTGAAACTCCTGCAGTCAAGTCTACGTTGACGGCGTTTCTTTTGTAAACGGTGCAGTCACATGCACTATATGCTGACCTTTTTAAGTTTAAATTCATGCACACGTCTACACCAGCAAAGTACACAAACAAACAATCTTTCTGAGTACATACGGGGTGTAAACAAAACCTGGGCCCAGCCCATGGGCTACCCTATGGGTCACCCTATGGGCTACCCAAAAATAAATAAAAATACTAAATAATAATAATTTAATAATTTATTAAAAGAGGCCATTTTTCTGTCTTAAGTGGTAGGGTTACTGCTGACCAATGACCGCTGATTGAAAACTGACGGTAGAGAAATGTATTTCGTGGTGTCAGACGTACCACTGCTAATTTAATAAATCACTATCTGCTGGCCTGCTCCACGAGTTCAGATATACAAAAGTACTTTTCGAGGGAGAAAATAGAAGGAAGGGGTTGCGCAAGGATATAATCTGTTGGTGATGACTGAAGAACTCCAGAAACAAGTAAAAAAAAAGACGGAGGAGTGGGAGTGAGACGAATGAAAGGACAGTTTGCCTCCTTCCCATTCTGAGTGTTTGATTCCCTTCCCCACCGTTATGACACTGACAGTTTAACAACGAACTCTATGGGAGATTCTCATCGGCACTTCCCGGAATATGAGAGGCGCACATTTAGTTGCGTGTTCTCCTGCGGGATGTCACGTTGATCGCTTTGTGACGCAACCTTGGCAGCGGTGGCCAAAGGCTTTACCGTCCCCTCCCCACCCTACGATGAATTTTTTCAGCTCGCAGCTCGCTGGGCGTCCAAGGAGGGAAGAAAGGAAGGAAGAAAGGAAATAAATGGCTGGTGATTTATTGCGACTGCTGATGTTGGCCTCCCCCACCCAATAAGAAATGAAAATAGAAATAAGAGAGTCTTCTGAAATGGCTAGAAGTGCATTTTTCAAATGGCGACTTAAAAATGGCCTCTTTTAATGGATTATTAATTATTAATATTATTAATTATATTAGTTAATTTTTATTATTTATTATTTTTATTTATTTTTTGGGTAGCCCATAGGAGGTTTTGTTTACACCCGTACATACGGGAGCTGGCCCATTGTTTCGATACTTGATAAATTTTTTTTTCTTCTCCACCACTAAGTATGCGTGCACATAATCCATTCCATGGTCTGTTGGATTTTGAGATACTTCATCTTCGTAACGTCGGAAAAATTCGTCGACAATCTTTGTCTTTTCTTCGGTTGAGCGAGAGTCTGATAATCCTAAAAATATAAGTAATAGATCGAAAAAAAAAAAAAAACATTGATGCGTTTGAAATAAGTTCGATATTGGAGTAAACTCCTTTGATCGCAGTGTCCAACGGTCGAGAAAAGTGAACATTTTAATTTTATTTAAATATTGTGAGAACAGTGCAACCTTCGGTAAGTCACTACCCTTGCTGTCTTGAAACCTTCGGGAAATCTTCCCGGAACTATGCCAAGCACAGTTGAATTCTTAGCTGAATAATAACCCTTCATAAGCCTTTCACTTTGTTTTGTTTTCACCTCAAATTTCATGTGTCAGTGTTGTAATGGAAAGACTGGCACCCAAAATTTAGAATGTCTTACCTGAAATGAACGTGCTGTTACTCCAGGTCCTCGTGGTTGGGATATACCACTGAGCATGCGCCTTGGGGTCGCCCCCGTCCTTCATCCACTTCTCATGGTAAGGGCATCGTACTGCTTTGGGCCTGCTTTGCAAACTGGCGAGTCTTCAGACTCGAATGGTTTCTTGAATTCCTTCACAGAGCAGTAGTAGTTCAGGAAAGTGGTCCTCTGGAATTCATCCTGTGATGGAATAAGGGATGGAAGGATGGGAGAGAGGAGGAAAGAGAGAAGGAAGGATGGGAGGGTGAGAGGAGGAGGAAGGAAGTGAATGAGGACGATTAGTTTAAATACACAGTTTAGCAACAACATTATATACTGTACCTGTGTAATAGAGCCATCCTCCACCATGCCTTTCCATATGTTGCACATCTTGTGGTGCATTGACTCTTTGATGTTCTTAGTATTTCCTAAAAATTGTCCTTCATCATCAACTGCAAACTGTGCCAGGACCATTGCACCCTCTAAACAAGTCAAATAAACAAGTAAACAATCAAGTCAACAAATCTACAAATCAACAAGGCAACAAGTCAAATCAAAAAATCAAAAAAAGCAAATCAACAAGTCAATAAATCAAGAAGTCCACAAATCTACTAGTCAACAAGTCAACAAATCAACAAGTCAACAAATCAACAAATCAGCCAATAATAAACTGCACTAGGCCTGATCCACCCCACTGAACAAAGTTAATATTAAACAAGTAAATAAATTACAAATTTGCTGAGCATGCAAGGGCATCTCATGATCACAAATTACCACTTTCTCACAGTGTGTCAAAAAATATCACTGTGAATAAGACTTACCACACATCCATCACTTACTTGTTGATTTGTAAATTTGTATCACTTAGTGTGATACATTTTGAAAATGTTTACAAATAGCAAATAGTTTTGCCTGCTTTTTTCATGTTGCATCTGATGTTCAGATCATGTAGCATGTGACAGGTTACCATTGGGAAGTTGGAAGAACATGAGAGTAGCAAAGGGAAACCACACAGCAATGTAGCAAACATATGAAATGACTCCAACACTGTCCCACTGAATGACTTGAATCACAAAAACAAATCAAACAAAAAACAAAAAATAGACCAGCCATATTGGATCCAGGCCAACGGCTGAGATTACCTGGAGCTAACTCCTCAGCCCTGTTCAGCAGTATGGTCTCCCAGTCTCTCTCGGCCTGCTCCCTGAATTTCTCAGCTTCTCCTGGTTCTGTGATCATTGTATGATGCAATGCACCTGTGATGTTACATGGCTTCCTACTCAACCAATGCATAGCTGTAGCAGAAAAGCCCAACATGACGGAGCCAGATGGAACACACTGTTTGTAGAAACTCGTACCACAAGCTGTCACAAACACATTGGGGAAGTCCATATAGAAACTTTTAGGGCCTGGAATAAGTCCTTGAGGAAACAAAAATAGATTCAATAAATTTAGCCATGTTCAGTTCCCATGTGTTCTTCTAGCAATTGAAAAGTTTGGTGTTCTTATTACACAGTTGAATATGAGAAAGAAAATTTAACTGCACGTAGTAAACATGAGATTGGGACGTAGTTCTTGACTTGTAAAATGTGATGCACAGTTTCAGATACTGTAGTCTCATACTAATCTCTATTATTTAGCAAATGGCTCCTAATCAGAGGAACCAACACTAAACAAGAAGAGTTTAGTATGGAGCAATTTGAAATTCAAAAGCCCATTCCCACTTAGCTGTTTAATGCACTAAAAAGTCACTTTTTGTGTTAAACTTCGTGTTGTCAGATAGGTCATATATTCCAACCAACTGAATGAAATCAATCATTTCAGAAAAATATTTGTGACTTTCACTTTACTGTCCATAAATACCTTGTAGGCGAAGGAATAATGCTTTGAAATCATTCACTGGTTGATCTTCATATGTCATGTGGATTGCCAGTTCAGACCCATGGATCTTCCTCAATTCCTGCACACATGTATAGAATAGCGGCATAGAAGTCCCACCATCAGCGCACCCATAGTCCACTATAGTGAATACCTGACCAAGCTTGATGTCAATAGACTTGATATGGTTCAAAACGAGGGGCATGCACATTTGGATGACATTGTAGCAGCCGATGGTGTTGTCAGAGTAATATCCAGATCCATCCTGGCCATAAGGAATATGGCTGTGTGGGGTCTAAGAACAAGGACACTAATGGGTTACTGTGAGACAAGAAATGGCTAAGATGCTGTGCAAAAATGTGTCTAAGTATATATTTTACACTTGATAAGCTCTTGATAAGGTATATTCTGGCAACGCAAAGGGTATGGTTTTGAAACATTTAGCTCTGAATTAGGGTGACCTGAGTGTTAAAGATTATTTGATAACCCTCATGATGATGTTACAAATTGATCGGTTAACAAGATTATCAATCTTACTTTTTAAAGTAGAGAGCATTTGAATGTGAATCTTGGGGCAGCATCATAAGATGGCGGCACTTCAATCTGTCTCGAATTCGTTCGAAGTATTAAACGAAAACATGCCAAACACAAGGCCGAATAATTGATGTACAGAGAGCTGCGCTGCATTCTGGCTAACTATATCATTAGTCTGCTTTTAATATACTCACGTCTCTTTGAGCTGCGCACATTTTCCGCATCGAATTTCATGTATGATCATACCCAAGGTAGCGGAATATGTTTCGACGTCACTTCCGTTTGCGCGTAAAATGGCGCCTTTTGGGCACGATGTTATAGATTATTGAACTATTACTTATAACCACTTGAGTGACTTGTCTTGAATGTTTAGGTTTTTTACTTTTACGCATTTTACAGCAGCCTTGCACAAAGTCAGTCGTTCCTAAATTTTGCAGGCCCATTGACCCCAACAGCGTTGTGCTCGTGGTCTGCGAACATTTGTTTTTGTGCGCGTGTTATGGTTATGAAAACCTTGATTGCACACTATATGAAAATCATGTCCTATCAGGTTATTCATGCTTTTATACATAAAAATGCTGCGATGGTAAAATCTTCGTTTACATAATGGCTTCCAGTTTAGAGGGTTTAATGCCTCGTGGCTGAAGTCATAAGAGGAAGGTCAAGAATTACGCGTGCGGTATACGCAACGATTCATTAATGTAAATATTTCACTTGTCGTGTACATGGATAGATTTTGGGATTAAATCCGCTTAAAAGTATCCTGAAAATGCCAGAAATGCAATTTCAGACGAAGGAGAAGTCCATGGGTTCGCGCCTCCACTGGCCGCTGGTTCATCTGTGGTCTGCTTTTTCGTTTACCATGGACCTGCTAATGCCACTATCTGCTACATCTCAGCTCAGGAATGCTGGCTTTTTATGCTGAGCACGTGGTCGGTTTATCAGGTTCACCTTCTGGTACTCGGCAGGCGTGTGGCAGTCGCTGTCAGTACTTATCACCTGTTCTCCCACCCTCATGTCTGAGAAAATGTTTGATCAGGAAACTTCTGGTTAGGGCGTGGTGGTGGTGGGGGGGTTAACAATCGGAAGATTAGACTTGTCTCAGCACATCCACCGTGACCATCTCCTCAGTTGAGATACAGCTTTCTCGAGGCAAAAAAAGACGAAAAATGGAAAGTTGTCTTGTTCTCCTCGGCGCTGCCAGAAAGTTTCCAGTTACCGAGCAGCAGGCCAATCGCAAACGCAGACAAATTGAATTAGCACATGTGAAATAAAGTGCGCCTTCAAGGCCGATTTTCAAGTGAACGAGCACAGGTCCTTCAACTTTGATTTACATCCGCCGGCGACAGGAAATTGGAGTAATTATCTCTTATTTTTTCTAGCATGGAACTTTTTTTCGTATGGCCAACAGGAATTGCGATGTGAATTGTCAGACACACAACTCACGCAGAATAGAATGCAGGGTAGAAAATAAAATGTCTCCCCGATTAGTACTCACATGTGCCCGGCTATAAGAATCCGAGACTTTAATAAAGTTGTTGATTGAATGAAATGCCCCAAGGTAAACGGGTCAGTCAATTTACATGGCGGGACAGAACTCCTGCCGGCAAAAGATCAACAAATGGCTAAATTTAGTTTTTAAAACTCTTTAGACATGCAAATCACTTTTGGAATTTACCAAACACAAATAAGAGATTTCTTTCAGGGCTCTTAGATCCCATCGCTCCGAATGAAAGTCTCTTCTGTACTCCTGATTTATAAGTCCCAGTCACTGCTGGCTTTTTAAACCGGAGTTTGCGTTTGAGCTCGTGACTGATGCTAAGTGAAAGTAAGAGAACCAGTTTAGAATTACCATGCGATTCCGTTTTCAAGTGAAGTGTCAGTAAGTACTCGTCACTTGGACCCAATATTCACCGGCTGATTGATCGAGCAGAGCCGGCGTTCAGTTATTCAGGGGCTATAAGTTGAGTCCAACCGGCACTACCGACAATAAACAACATTTGCAAACAGTTTATAATTAGCAACTGACCAAAGATCGTAAAAATATATCGCATTAAAGCTTGCGAGGAGTTTTTTTTAAATTGGCTCCGAGTACAACAATATGAAGTGTAAGTATTTTAAGTGACTAAAAGCATGGTAAGAGAGCTAGTGCGCTCTCAAACTAGCTCAACACAACAACGCTGCACAGAATCTTGTCGTCGTCGTCTCATCGCATGACAGAGACAAGCTGCACAGTTTCCAGGCATTTCCGGTGCCTTGCTGTGAAACCGCCTTTTGTGTGTGAATCAGGAAGCAAACCAATTTTGTTTTTTGACACAAAGACAATACATGACAGTTGTGCTCATATTTCGGCGTAGCGTTTGATTGTTTTGCGCCCTTTATAAAATCGGAAAGAGATTAATTTGCCTAAAAATATTCCCATTGTACGTTACACAAACATGCCTCTGGGAAAATCGCGGCGATGAGAGATCGCCTTTGTCCGACGTTTCCGGCCACAAATTCGTGATAACGTCACGTTTCCGTTTCCGGTTGCTCGTTTCCGGCACTTGAGGTGGTATTCGGCACGTTCACTGAAGCCAGAGATCTTTCTTCAAGAGAAAGGACAAAAAGAGAGTTTCAACAGCCGTCACCGCTTCTTGAGGTTTGTCGGTGCGTTAAACCAAAGAGACCGATTTGAATTCGCTAATGAGCCTCATTCAAAGTTTACACACACAGACTTTGATGACAGTTGTGCCGCCTGGCAATTTCCGGTTTTCTGTGTGTTAATGTCAAAGTGCAGCGCCTAATACCTCTTGCTAGCTCTTTCGTTAGGCTGTGTTCTCTGCAGAAGATTCAGAACGGAAGGATCAAGTGTTCGTGGGTCTTAGGAAGAAGCACTTAGGATGTACACACGTCAAGATTTGTATTCATCCAGCGCGCAGGAACCGAGTCGGTGTGACAGCGGTCAGGTGCCTCTGTATCACCCAGACCCAAATCCGTGGCAGAACGCTCCAAGACTCCCGAGAACTGATATGTTTTCTCATCAAATGGAGGCAAACATTCCACAAAACAGCGATCCCAGGTAAATTTTACATCTCTCCGTATTTCATCTGCAGTGTCAGTTAATCTTGGCGCGAACGTGTGAAAACTTTTGAACCACAGTTACACACGCGAAAGTCGTAGCTGTAACATCAGTTCCATTTTAAGATCCACTCGATCCTTTTGCCGCTTATTTCACCGCCCTTTGTTTCACTTTAATCTGAGTTATGTAACATATTGAACTGACGGGCAAATACAAACAAGCAACCACACTGACTCAACTCTGTGGAACTGTTCAACACTGCTTTCGAATTTCTTTTTGAGGCATGTGCTAGATCCAGATTGTTGTGACTTTCCCGATGACTGCTGTTATTTTAAACGTCTGGTTATATAAAACTTCGACTTTTTCAAATCAAGCGTTTCTTCGTGACTCGGCTGCTGTGAATAATTCAGTTTGAAACAATCTCAGAAATTTGTCAAATTACTGAATCTTTGAATTTTGTGTTATACTTGGTAACACAACTTTATAAATGATACATCGCTTCGCTGGAAAAATGCCCTAACTTAAAACGGAGACGGGAACGGAAAAATACATAAACGCCAGAGATAGTGCCTGAAGTGCTTGGTTCAATTCCAATACTGAGTCACAGTTTAACACTTTCACCGTAACAGAGACATATACCACACAGAATTGAGAACTTGGAGCTTGGTCAGATCAGGAAACCTATCAATTTGACTAGTTGAAAGAAATCGTAGTTTTTAACTCAGAACACTGAAAACATCTAGTACATACCATAACACAGCAACATAACACATGTACTACATTCTGAAGCTGACACCCCCAAACGTGCGCAATGCGTCCTCTAAGAAGCCTAACTAATGATATAACACTTAAGCGCCCAAATCATAGGACATATAAACATCATAGAGAGATAAGTAACTTATGTCTCGAATTCCTAAAATCAATGATTATACCGGAAAGTGCCTCAACTTTAAGAGAATTTGCACAGAACGTGCTTCTGTTCACGCCACGTGTTGACAGTTTGATATTCATGATAAATTAATATATACTGTAGTCGATACTAAAAGGTTTCGTCACTTCTATACTATACTATGTTTTGTTGTACAATGTGCATCATGTTAAATATTAAATGAACTGGTAAACGCTCGGGAGATTTCGGAGTTTCTTACTACAAACACTTGTCAACATGTTTTTATATTGTAGCTTTCGAATAAGATTTGAGAAGGGAAACTTGCCGTGGTTGAGTCGTATTAGTTTTTTTCACGTTCATGCCAGTTCGATGTCTAACTAACGCTCTACTACAGAACATGGCTGACTATGCGAGTAGACACACCGCCCTTTAGCCTTTCGGTTGACACTCCTTCCACTTTGGCAGACCAGCCTGAACATTGACAACAGATTGGAAAGATTTTGAACGAACTAGAAGTAACTATATGTATCTATTCAGTAGTGTTGGGGAGTGTGGGCTCAGTATTGATAGCTAGTCAGCTTTTGTCCTAAAATATCAGAAGTAAACCGCGAACTCTACATTTCCGATGTGTCTCTTTCGAATTTTCTTGTATAGTGTGTATAGAGTTGAGCCTATAATTTCTAAAGCAAATAACAAAATGGAGCACACAGATATAATGTTACAACAAAAGTGTCGAGCTGATGATTCTGTGCTGGTCATGAAAACTTGACTCGACAACTTGTCCGCCTTTTCTGTGCCGCGGTCCAGGTGGCCAGAACTGACTTTAGAAGAAATTATCACAAAGGATTTCCTGCGGAAGCTCCACGCAGTGTCTATTAGTTTTTAGACTACAGGAAAGTTATTGATTAATTCCTCGGCCGTTATCTTTTCTAAATTTATTTTCTAAAGAAAACTTGTTTTATAATCTGTTAAAATTTCATTTTTTTCTCATTTTATTTTTCTGAAAACGGTCACTATTAAGACGAGTGGAATGTATTCTACACAATGAAAAAGAACAGAACCACTACAAGGCTGCAGTACAAAAAGGGTTTCGATATTTAATAGAGGACTGATTTCTCTCCCCGTGAATTTTTCCAGTTAAAACCTACTTTTCGTGAAGCCAAGTTTAGGCAAGCTGTCATCGTGTCATTACTCAAGAAGTTCATTATCTCACATTTAGTTGACTGTTCAAAGTGTACCTCGGACACCCAAAAGAGCCGTGGAAAAACTGCTTTCACGAGACCCTTGAAACTCTCTACTCATCGGCGCCAGCTAAATGGCAGGACCTTGGATTGGTAGCACGCGCAACACACAGAAATTATACGTAGTGAATTTTTTACGGAATATTTTTCCAAAATGCCGTCCTTCCATCTAAGCGGGTTTAAACACTTCCATATAAGGCGTGTCGTGGGATGGGAGGCCACTCAAAGCTTCCAGATTCCAACGAGGTTTAATCCGACTGATGTGGGCGGCATAAAAACGCGGTTGGGCTTATGCTTCGAGTCACGCATTGCACTGCAGTCGTGTTATAAACGCGGGTAAGATTGCCACTGATCGAAACGTGCCGCATAACCAAGCATTGAGATCCTTTGTTTGGGGCACAAGTAATGCCGAGTCATAATACGTTTTTCATGTCGTGTGGTTTTCCAGTATAGTTGCTGAAGGTCTGTTCGGAATGTTCGAGCTGACACACAGCTTGATGTTGTCAGTTTATATTTCACTGACTCTTTGTCTTCCGTTGTTCGAAACGCGTCCGTTGATATCTGATTCGGAAGTTTATTTCTACGTGAGTCAGTAGAGAAGCCTCGGGCGGTCAAAAGCCGAATCTTCGACCACAACCTCTAAGTCGACATGAATTTCCAGCCTCTGGTGGCTCTAGAACCAAAGGCTACGTGCTTTCCAGAGCCTTCCATCACAGTATATTCCGTGTTCCTGGAAGAAAGGCTCTCAAAAAATAAAAATAAAAATAAACGAAAAAAGATGATTCATCGGCCCTTGTCCGCGATTTCCTGTTCTTCTTTCTAAATACGACATGCAAAGAGGTATTTCCGTTCTTATGTTCATATCACAAAAATAAATCTTCTTGACCTATTCTTGATACCTCGTTTAACTTGGTGGGGAACTAATCTGATTCAGTTTTTCCGGGCGTTCCGGCCAAAACAGTCGGAGTTTTACCGCCCGCCCAGATTAGGGACTTTTTTTGGCTTTCAGGACCAGTTTCAGACACAATACCTGTTATTAATTTTATTTTGGCACTCCTGTCGCTTCAAATCCTCTCATTGCGGTTTCCAGTCGGGGCCACGTAAGCTTCAACGGATGGGCTTTTTGTCTTTCGCTATTATCATGTTCCTGTTACCCCGCATTTCATCACGTCCTGATGGTCTCCTCGAAAAAACTGGCTTCTCTCAAACCGGAGCAAAGTTCTCCTACCGCCTTCTTTCTCAAACGCCACACCTTTTTTGGTTTCATCTGTCAATATATTGTTAAGTCGCCCACTATGACTTCAGCTCTGACTCCGTGATCATTCGTCAGCCTGTCTGAGCTCCCCGGGGGGGGGGGGGGGGGGGGGGGGGGGGGCACTCATCATAATTTTGGGTGGAGGTATGCTGCCCGGTCCTGAAAACCCTTACCCCATTTCGGACCAAAATACCTGATTTTCTATACCCTGTTTCAGACCTGACTCCAAAATTTATACCCTATTTCAGACCTTTTTTTTGGAGATTTCTTTGTTCTTTTGCAACGATCGCCGCCCTGTGTTTTCTTCCATTTGCCTCCGGCTGCATGGTGCAATGTCCGCGTTGACATCTTTCTGTTAAAATCATACCTATCCCAGACCAAAAAGACAAAATTGATACCCTATTTCAGACTAAAAAGACAAAATTGATACCCTGTTCCAGACTAAAAATGCTAGAAAACGATACCTTTGGGGCGGCACATACCTGTATGGCTTATATGTGGGAGTACCCCCCCCCCCCCCCCCCCCCCCCCCCGGATCTGAGCTTTGAAACTACGTTACGTGCTCTCAGCCCGTTACGGTATTAGAAATATGTGAGGTCTTTTATATAATTTGTTTTATCCTGGCTTCGTTCATTTCATCAAACTTTCTGAGAATAAAAAGCAATGACGTCTAAAAAATGACGCAACTGATGAAGCGCCAAACGGACGTGCGCACACTATGTGGCTTTCAGAATAGTCGTGATAGCGTTAGCAACAGGAAAAATCTGAAATACGTGCGTACAAGAAGCTCGCAGCTTAAATCTTCAAACGCTTTTTATCAGAATAAAAAAAGCCGCTTGTATTCGTCGTAGTGGCATATCAGACTTCTAGAATGCCGCTATCACCTGGTTTGTATGGCCTCCAAGCCAACGCAATCAACATTGTTTAGGAAATTGTCCCCTCGCTGTTTCCGGTTCGACACAATAGGCTTAAAACAGGCGATCGGAAATCAGTCACGTTCATTTGTAGGAGCGCTTTATCGGGTGAAGAACGCATTTTTTTTACAGAGTTGCATTTGGCTCTTATTGCTTCGTTCAGGCTGGATCCAACACTGGCGTACCCTTTACCTTTAAGACCGGGTGTTTTTCAGCACGCCAGATTTATCGACAAGATGCAACCGAACAGAGTGATACGCGCGGTCAAGCAGGAGAAGGCAGAAGTGTATTCTGAAGAACAGCCCACAGCCGAGGGTGAGTTATGTTTTACTCTTGATCACCACAATAGCCTCTGTTCTTTTCCTCGCGGATTTATCTTGTGTTCTGTACATAATTCCGACCCAGCTTGAAAGTTTATTCAGCTCTTTGCTCTTTCTCTGTGCGACGTGCGAATGAGACATCTTTATTCGTTATCACTTCATCTGCGTTTTCATCGTGCCCGACATAAGTAGCTTTTAGTGTTTGGTCACGTCCGGTTGAGTCTCCATCAGAGTGCCAATAAATTTTGGTCCCTAACAGCTGCGTTACATGTATCAACCACTCAGTATTGTACGTCAGCAATCGATTCAAACTCTGCGGCTATTTCTGCTTGACAGTAATGTCATCTTGTTGATTTT
Organism: Plumapathes pennacea; assembly: GCA_964036295.1. Taxonomy (NCBI): domain Eukaryota; kingdom Metazoa; phylum Cnidaria; class Anthozoa; order Antipatharia; family Myriopathidae; genus Plumapathes; species Plumapathes pennacea. The sequence goes on from OZ038466.1 coordinate 2,048,664, forward strand.
CTCTGAAATATATCAAAGCAGAAGTGGGAAACTCCCTTTTCCGAGTACATTGCCTTGAGCGGGTTTTTCATTCGCCATTTTAATAGCTTGAAATTCCCGGTGTGTTCTGGAAGTCTTGAGAAATTGTGACTGGAGATGTTAACTGTAGATGTTTCAAACGGAAACTGTCAGGGATTAGACTAAATTGAGGAGAATAACCAGAGGTTTAATGTTGTAATTCAAAGAAAAATTTGGGGTACACGTCATTTTCCGAGCAGAGCTCCAAGTCCATTTTAAAAATAATCGATCAGTAAGGTGAAAGGTGTTGGGTGCGGTATAAATGAACTAAATTTAGCATTGATACAATGTGCATTGTCATTTTCACCTCAGCTGTCGTCACTTCTATTTGCGAAAAAAAAAATGTTTGTGCGAAGATTAGACTTTTTAGGTGGTACGTTTGGTTTTTGTGTCAAAGGAAAAACAAAAATGATGTTTAGCGTGTTCATAGTCAGACCGGAAATGACGAGCTTCCGATAGATCAAGTGATTTCACCTCAGGTAAGCCCACCGCCTTGTTTTCCCGCACGATCTAGATCTGAGAGCAGCAAAGTGAATAAATAGACGCATTCAAAGCAGTTCAAAACAGCGCTGTCCGGAGAAGGAAGAGAATACAAAGTAATTGGGTGTCAGTACTCACTCTTAGAAGACACCTGAGACTTTTTAAAAAGCACGCTATCTATCGCAGATAAAAGATCTGGGAAAAAGAAATCGCTTCAACAGCTAGGAGATTCGAGAAAGTTTACAATTCAGGATATGCAAGGCAATGTAGAAAATATAAAAAAGAAGACGAGCATAACTTCGATAAGGAATGTTCTAAAGTTATCGTTATCTTAATAAGCATGCACTTGAAAAAACAATTGTTCATTTTTAATTTACAAATTTCGGAGCACGTACTGGCAAGGGTGGAAAGTGTTTTGGCGCCAGAATGATAAAAGGAATGTATAACTATGATGTGTGTCAACTGAGGAAAACTGAACAGCTGGGGTTTTTGAGAATTTCTTTCTTCCCTGATCCGCATGCTAAAAACCCGAGTATAAAAATGCCGACAATCGTTCAGTCCAACTCTATCCATGTCATATATTTTACTGATGGCCTTGAGCTTGTCTATGACACTTCGCCACTGCTGTCACATTTAGGTAGGATGTAAGTGAAGGCATGCAACGCCCTGATTATGGAGACTGAAATGTCACATAAAAAAAGTCTGAGCTCAGTGACTGCTGTTTGTGATTTCTGTTATTGGTGTTTTAGCCTGGTGTATTGAAGGACACAAAGCCTTCCAGTCCTTCCATAAATTTTTAGTGCCCATACCAATCGCTCACCAGCATTCAGGACATGTCCGATATCTTCTCAAATGAGTTTCCTTTTGACCTCGGACACCGCAGATGGCAGTTTTACAGCGAACCTTCAGCGGCCTGGATAACCAACAGTTGTTTTATCAGTTGGCAAAAAAAAAAAGAATTTTTATGGACCGATCGGATTTCCTGATAAAGAATGGCGGGAAAACTAACGCAACGCTGCCTTGTTGCTTGATCGGCGAAGAAAATAAAATATAGCGTTGTTGTGTCCATGTTTTATATAAAATATACAAAATGAGTTGGCCGACCAGTGATGTTTTATAAGAATCGTTTGTATCGGCTCTAGACGAAACATTTGGCGTCTTCGGAACAAATTCCTATTCGTGATATAAAAACGCAAGGCAGGAATAAATTCGGGACATCTCTCCACTATTCACAGCAAGTTCTTTGAACCATCGAACGCGCGTGTGGAGAGAAAACTGTGACTTCACTGCGATGGCTATTGTTTTCTTATCGACCGTCCTGATTATACCGTTCTCCGCAGCGGGAAATTTTTCGCTGTTTATTCACATTCGCAGCCCTTCATCTGTAAGCAGAATGCGGAATTGATGAACCTCATTTGTTTTTAGTGGATCCCCGACGTTGGACGAGAGACGACGTTGCGCAGTGGCTCAAGTGGAGTAGTGAAGTGTACAGCTTGGGCGGCATCAGGCTGGACAAGTTCCAGATGAACGGCAAGGCACTGTGCCTTATGACCATGGACATGTTTATGTACAGAGTTCCCGAGGGAGGACGTGTATTATATCAAGACTTTCAGCGGAGACTGCGAAATGCTGTAGCGTGCCAGAGCTAACAAGCTGAGACTTTCAGAAAGAAACACTTTTGAAGATGCTTTAGAAAGCGAGTTAGAATTTAACCTCGATGCATGCCACGTTAGATGATGCCACAGACCAGGTGATGTGTGACCGGACCCGCGCGTGAACTATCTTCGAGACTTATTGGGCATGCGGTGAACAGTTGTATTTAGAGGAGAAGACATTCGTTAAATTTAGAGAAAACACAACACAAACGCAACACGAAAAGCACAAGATAATATCAATTGATACATCATCGCAACCCAAAACATGGAAGCCATGATACATCGGACGGAGATTATTCTTCTTTTCAGGACTGATATTTTTGGCTTTCATAGCGCACAGAAAAAGACTTCCTTATTTGTTTGCCAAAGACTACTTTATTTTAAATTTAAGAGATAAATTATCTGCCTCGCCAGTAACACCAAATGCACTTATCATGCATATACATTCGTTAATTTAGCCAACAAGAAAGCATAAACATATGGAGCGGAGACATAAGGAAACTAGTGTTCTGTCACTATACATTGTGTGGGTGGATGTGACATTTTTTCTAGACTCTTCCATCGTAGGAGGGCACTGGTCAAGTAGTGACTATTGCTGATCATACTTTATGCTCTGTTTCTGTGTCGACACACCATATGAGCAGAACTTCCTTACTAATCATTGGTCCACGAGTTGTAAGGAAGTTCTGTTCGCAGGATAGGTTCTGACGTTCTTTGAACAAATTTTCTTTGACATCTCAACTAGTTAATGTTGCTTATAAGACTTGTCTGTTCGCTAAATTCAACCAACTAATATCAAAGAGGAAATATACCATTGGCATTTGATATTTGCTAGTTCCAAACAGGGCATATGCTTACTATGCCGCCAAAGCTTAGTCACTGATCCACGAATCAAGAGGCCGTTTTATTTTTAACGCAGATCAGCCAGACGTTTTGTTTTTTTTTTTTCCATGACAAAGTGTTTTATAACAAACTTGTTCAGATAAATTATAGATCAGCTTTGATTTTTACACGTTCGCAATGTGAGTAACAGGATTAGGTCAAATGTGAATAATAGCTGCCTGTTGCCGTTAGGGAAATAATTGACTACAAACTTCGTGTGAAATATATATATTATTTTTAATTAAAAAAGTAACATAAGAAAGAGAATAATTTATTTATCTTTTGTCTACCACGGAATAAAAGGCTTTTAAAGGGCGTCACTCAATCAAGGCTACACCTTTACAAACCGAAGTTACTTTAGGCCACGTTCAAGAAATCGGCGCAACGGAAGGGAGCGGGCCTGATCTTAGATTAACTTCATAGCTTTGGGCAGGCCTGTCCAATTGTGCTCTTACCTAAGTGCGCGCCAATAATAATAATAATAATAATAAAAAAATAGTTTGTACTATTTATGAGTAAACGATTGTCACTCCTGCACCTTTCATCCATTTCGTCAATGACAGAAATTCTGCCTTGAACGTCATGCCGACCTACAAACCTATCAAACCTGAAGTACTAAAGTACTAAAGAAGGCGCCTTTACTGCCGTGCGACTCAGATAAAGCTTTAAATTAATCAAACAAAATCAATGCACTGAAAAAAAAAAAAAAAAAAAAAAAAGAAAAGAAAGTTATTTTATTGTTCTTTCTTGGTGCTAACACCACTGATTATCTAAACTTACACCTTGCAGCTCGCCCTGAGTCAATGCTGCGGGAACCAACTAAAGATCCTGACTAGTATGGCACGTGGCCGTAAAACCCACCCCAGTCTTTCTCCTCCTACCTTCACCCAGTCTTTCGCGCGCCATTCTTTTTGTGCAACTTTACATTAGCGGTTGGACTTCGTGTCGAGGGATCGGTTGATAAGGCCTGCCGGCTCGTTTCTTTTTATAAAGAGCTATAATAACGCTCACGCAACTCAAGACAACTATTCAACTAGTTAATGTTGCTTATAAGACTTGTCTGTCCGCTAAATTCAACCAATATCAAAGAAGAAATATACCGTTGGTATTCTTTAACACAGATCAGCCAGGCGTTTTTTTTTCCACGACATAGTGTTTTACAACAAATTTGTTCAGATAAATTATAGATCAGCTTTGATTTTTACACGTTAGCAATGCGAGTAACAGGATTAGATCAAATGTGAATAATAATAGCTGCCTGTTATCGTTAGGGGAAGAGTTGACCACAAACTTCGTGTGAAATATATAATTTTTAACTAAAAAATAATATGACAAAGAGAGTAATTTATTTATCTTTTGTCTGCTACGGAATAAAAGGCTTTTAGAGGGCATCAACCCTTATTATCAACATTTTAAACTTAATCAAGGCTACGTCTTTACAAACAAAAGTTACTTTTGGCCACGTTTAAGAAAGCGGCCCTACGGAAGGAAGCGGACCCGATCTTAGATCAGATTTATAGCTTTGGGCAGGCCTGCCCAATTGTGCTCTTACTTAGTTCCCAACAACGACTTATCTAATATGTAGGCGGGCGCGTCAATAAAAACATTTTGTGCTATTTTAAATGAGTGAACGGTTGTTACTCCCGCACCTCTCTTTTATTTTTATCAATTTTCACTCTTTATGACAGACATTCTGCCTTGAACATCATGTCGACCTACAAGCCTATCAAACCTGAAGTACTGAAAAAGGCGCCCGGGTGGGACAAAACGGAAAGTATGCTTTGAACGGGACCTGTGTTCCCGAAACATAATACACTTGGTTTTACCGTATTTTACTGACCGATTGACTGGTTAGTTGTTTGGTCAATTTTCTTTTTATGAAGAGCTTTAATAACGCTCATGCCACCCAAAACAACTATGGCGCCCAGGACAACCAACAAGGTAACTGTTGAAATGTTCTCATCACCAGGCTCCTGCGGTCCTTCTGGATCACCAGCGATTGGAACCACTGAAATACGGAATGGTTGCCATTAGAACAGTGTGCCATTAGCCGGTCTTTAGATAAACGGTGTCGATTTTTTAAACAAAGCCTAACCTAGACCTGGTTTATCGCTAAATTGAAGTTTAGACGGACGCCGTATAACAGGGTTAGCCAAACGTTAAATTGCATTTTTAGAACATGGATCGGAGTCGGTTTTTAAAGACGATGTTTAATCGTTGTCCGTTAAGCATGGCTATTGTTTAAATCTCGTTTAGACCAGACTTTCTTAACCGCGGTCTAAACCTTGTTTGAAAAATCGGCCCCACCCATACCTTACCACACTACACCATACCGTATAACCCATACCTTACCACACTACACCATACCGTATAACCCATACCTTACCACACTACACCATACCGTATAATGTCTCAGCCCAAGGTTGACGTAGCTCGTGAAAGTAACGTTTCTAGCGTCAGCCCTTCGTTGAAGCAAGTGCCAAATACCATACAGCTTTTCCCCCTTTCAATTCTTTCTACAGCTACAGCTTTCCCATATCTAACCTGCCTGCAGCTCGAAAACCGCAAAAAGTCACGCGATAAAGAAGAGATATGTAAAATAATCCAGCAATAAATTGATGTCATTTCAGAATCTGCCACCTAAACAACACCTGACGTGTAAATCAGATCATGTGACTTTTCACGGCTGCGGGCCCTACTACCCACCACACTTTACCTTTGTCTTCTGAACGCTCCACATCAAACCTGACGGGTCCCTCAGAAATGACGTAATGAGCCGACGATGTGCCGACTTGTGATGTGAAATGTCTGCGTTTGCGGCCGACCGAGGGGCCTGGTACACAGCCTTGAGCACAGCGGGAGGAGCTGGCGGACTTGTGGCACACGATGACGTCACATTGAATATAGACCACGGGTTGCGAGGCTATGAATTGGAACGCTTCCACGCTGAACCGCTGGACGGGCAGTAGACTATAGTTGTACGCCATTGTCGAGTCCACTTTACATCTGTGAAAGAAATGAACACTGATGATATACTATCTCAGTCAATCTGTTCATTACGCTCCCGCAGTCACTCCTATTCTGCCCTTATTTGTCTTGTTTCTATTTCTCACTCACTCACTCTCTCTGTCCCCTTCTTTGTCACTGTCTATATCCTGTCTGTTGCTTTCTCTGTTCTTGACTCTCGGTTTGCCTATCTGTCAGTATTCTTGTGTTATATGTGACATCTCGTACCCGTTCTTGATGAACACGTATTCTGGCTTGGCGTGGGATTTGGTGGAGGGCGTGGCCTTGCACGTGTCGATAAACAAGACTAGGTCTGAGTTATTAGACTTGGCCTGGAGCTGGAAATAAAGCTGCTGACGGAGCTTCACATCAACCGGGTACTCAGAATCGGTGTAGGGCCGAAGAAAACTGGACGTGTGGAACATGTTGAAGAGGAAAGCGAAGTTGCCATAACCTCCTGAAGCATTAAAACGGATAACAATTATGTATTCAGAAAGTAAGAGAAGAAAGGCAGTCAGTTCAAACAGTCAGTCAGCCAGTAAATCGGCGAACAACAAAAGGGAAAACTGATAGTAACGGCATCAAAATTTTAAACTCACTTTCAGAAACTCGAAGGTTCTTTGTATGTGAGCGGAAAGTGACGAATCTAACAGTCATGTCACGCGCGTACGAGCAGTGAACTAAGGCCTCGACGTCACGAACACGTGTTACGACCCCACCCACGTTAAAGTTGCGACTGGTGACCTTGTTCTTGTACGTTATTGTGTCTCTGGTGAAAGTAGGCGTGGTTCCACAGCCATCATGTGGAATCCAGAAGAAGATGTGCGTTGCATTGCCGGCCGCGGTGCAGTTTGGGTCGTTCAGGCGCACGTGTTGTTCATCCAGACCTGACAACATCTGACGCGTGAAGGTCACGAGCATCGAATCAGATCTGCACGTGATCATCATGCCGGGAGCTGCCGCCAAAAATGAGAGAAACACGTGAACAAGTGTAAGGTTTGTGTAGAGCTCGGCTTTATTCAGGTATAAGATTTTGAACGAACATAAGACAGACTGGACCAAATCACTCCATCCTACCTTTACAGGTCTTCCCATCTGCGTCAAGGGTAAGTTCTGAATCTGGGCATGTGCAGCGATAAGAACCGACCGTGTTGGTACACGTGTGACTGCAGTTGCCGTTGGATGTTGCACATTCGTCTTCATCTGTCGTTCAGATAAACAAAAACAACGACAAAAACAAAAAACTGTGCAAATTAGAACGGTGAGATTGACACGTAACAATGCACAACGCCACGCCAGGCAGCGCTAAAGAGAAACGAAACGAACAGAAGAAGCAGGCATCTAAGCACACGACAACCAGCTGCAAGAATTACGAGTGGGTGGGCCAGTACAGTACAGTACAAAACAACACAATACAGTACAGTACAACACAGTGCAGTACAACGAGCCATATAATTTTCGCTAATTTCGGGGATTTTCTAACTTAGATCCAGGAAATCACTATAAAACATCTCACGATCACTTATACAAACCTACGCATCCTGTGCGAGCGGACTTGGGAGTAAATCCTGCCGGACACCCCAAGTTAAATGTCCAAGCTGACAAGCTGGCTATTCCCGGAGAGGAGGGGCCACTTCCAGAGCAGCCCAAAGTACCTTCCACAGCGCCCTGGTCCAAAAGAATGTGATAGTTCCTGTACCCACTCAGCGAGGATCCATTGGCCGTGAATCGCAGAGTGTTGGTTGTATTATCAATGTAAACATCCGGGGAAGATGACGTGTCGATAGTGTGTACCGTGTGACCTCCCGATGATTTGAAACGTATATACCGCGGGCTACTGGGTCGAGCAATCTGCAAGTAGACGTGGATGAAAGTGTTATGAGTAAGGAGAGGGTGACGGATTGGAGATAAGGGAGGTTCTGGATGACAACTTCTTTAATTTTTGTGTTGCCGGCCATCAATGATTTAGACCAACCTCACTTCTAGTGGTTGAACTTCGAATTTTTCTGGTTAGAGGTAGTTTTAGGATTTGATATTTTAGGACCTTTTTGCTGTTAGCCAAGTTCAAGATACTTTGTATGGCTGGAGAGCACGGCTTTCTCTCCAGAAACTGTTCCTATAAAATCATTTAGTGTATTAAGCCCCCTTCCCTCCAATCCTTCCCACGTTTGTCACATGTCTCACGTGATCTGACTATTTACGGCTCTGTCCGCACTTGAAAAGCCCGAGACGATAGCATTTGGGGTTAGTATACAAAAGGTCTATTCCGCTATGCGGCCGTCAATTAACATTACGCATAATTACCTTGTAATCAAATGCAACTGACCACGTGTACGTTCTTCTTGGTATCAGATATGTGGTGTTAGGAGAACGCGAGGACAAGTCGGGTTTAGGAGCATTACCTGGAACGTCGTAACAGACCTTTATCACGGGTAAGACAGCTTGGCAGACACAAAAACAGTACACACTGTTGTAAAGAGCAAACAAAACGTAGCAAGTGCTCCAGCTTTCAGAGTCGCACGAAGAGTTAAATAAATTCGCGATAATTTGCAGGATGACTGTTTAGCATACTAAGAGCCATTTTACCGACCGCAGGAGCTTAGAGTTAACTAATAAATACAATTAGTAAGTCCCACTTACTTCCAGCAAGAAGCGTCAAACACCTCTCACTGCTTTTCTGGCTGTATGCGTAAAGCAAAACAAGAGAAAACAGTATTGAGGTTAAAAACAGTCGAAACAGAAAAATGGAGAAGAAAGTTTATATGCAAAGTTAGAAAGCTTTGTGTGAATTTTGTCATTTTTTTCTCAACTGTTACGAGTGGAATGTATGATCTAAAACTCACAAAAATGACAAGCCATCAGCTACAACAAAAGTTTGACGAGACGTCTGTTCTTCACAATTTTTGCGTATTTACATTATGTATTGTGTATTTTTTGCATATTTGTTTATTTAAATCTCCTGTTTTCTACGAATCTGACACTAGTAAAAACATTTGTATTGATCGTCGAGCGGACCTCTTTAAACAAAGTTTCTCTGAATATTAAGTGCACACAGATTCGAGCACTCACCCCGAGCTGTCCTGAGCTTTAAAGCACAAAATGTGCTGACCAATCTGCGCTTGCTGAGGTGTCCACGTGATTTGAGTCGACCAGATCCCTCCACCACGTGAGTCGGTTCCAGTCCTTGTGACTGTTGATTTAGTCATGCCGAGTGGAGCGACAATAATGATGTCGCTGATGCTGTGAGAAAACAAAATCTCAAGTCAGCTTTCTATTGTGGTACACTAACATGGTACGCACGATTAGATTGGTACAGCGCGAACATTACAACTGGCAGAGTAAGGAGCTTTTGTCGAGCGTTTAAGGCAAAAGTAGCCGAGCCAGTTTTTGCATACGACGGATCCAAGAACTCTATATTTTTCTCACAAAAAGGTATTTATTGAGAAGAAAAAAAAAAAAAAAATCGAAAGGCCTCGTGGGAACTGAAATTGGCATATGAACTTTGAAAACACTAACAGGAAATTTTTTCCAGCTTCTTTTAGCATGCGCACGCGAACAAAAGGCCAAATAAAAAGGGAACTACAATCCCCCCATTCAATGTTGATAAATTAATTATTTAGCAACGGTTTTCCATCAACGTCTTACCGGAACTCTTCCAAATTCAAGCTACAACATCGGTACGGGGAGGGGGTGATTAAAAGCAGTTTTCTTTGGAACTGGATGTCCCACAGCATGGTAGTTTTGACAAAAGTACGACATTTAAAGCATGTGTCAACACATTTTGTCCAGGATTGTAGGAGAAAATAAATAGCCAGTAACCTAACCTCTGATAAGTGTCCCTATGGGAGGCTTCTAAAGTGGCTCTGTAAGTTTGCCCGATGGGAATCGCCGTACAAGCGCCATCACGTGGACTGTTGCTTGTTAAGAAGGGCTTCACGTCGCAGGAGGAGTGGTTATTGGCGACGACCTTGACTAAGAATTGAAAGCCAACCTTGCTCAAAGCGTCTGATGGATTAAAACTTGAACTCCCGGGATAGAAGTCCTCCAACATCAAAGCAACCGCGTACCAGCCAACACTACCCTGCCCGTTATAGGAAAGTGTGCAGGAGGCCTGAAAACGGTACACAAGACACGGTGCTGTACATAACTAATATAACACAAACAGCTCCAATGCAAAAGCTTTCCACATATCATAACAAGCGACAGGCACAGGGAAGTGGAAAGTTTCGGGATAGACAGTTTATTGGTTGGCACATGAATCTGCTCGTCTTGCAGCTATGGAAGAAATGACCAGCGAATTTTGGGTTGAAACAGTTTTCGTTCATGTTTATTTCCAATCCTCTGTCCGTTCATCATGAAATCACTGACACATGTTTTACTGCCTGTGCGTCTGCTACTTTCGTTTTGTCTACATCTGTTTGTCTCTCTGTCCATCCCTCTTTCCGTCTGCTTGTCTTCACATTTTCCCAACTGTTAGTTGTGCTTGTCTATTTGCCAGTGTGCGTCCGTCTGCTTTTTTGGACTTGTTTGTCTAGCTGCCTAAACTGTGTGCTTTCATATTTTTAAGGTCGCCCACGAAGTAGATATCTAGAAATCTGGTGATCAGATAGTCTTCATCTTTCGTATTTAATCCTTTATGATAATAATAGTCAACGTACTTAAGTAATATAAGCAGTTTATTTTTTGACCCTGAGCCAGTCCTAACACTTTAAAATAGGTCGACGACGTGGGATTCCTATTGATTTACACAATGCCACATCCCTACACCTTTGAAAGCAAACTTAAGGCCATCAGCCTTTTAGATGTTTTATAAGATGGGAGGGGCTCATCATTAAGCTTAGAATCTTAAATAAACTTTTGTTAACAAGGCTTCCATGTTAATCAGCTATGGTTGCTAGAACTTTCGTGTACAGACAATAAAATGTATTTGCGTAAAAGATTCTGACTTCCCACCTGATCTAGGTTCCCCAGCTGGTAAGCGTTGCACACTGATCCACACTCTCCGTTCTCTGAAGCCCACCTGCACCGCACTATGTCATTATCTGGATCTGCCACTTGGATGCGAAGTTTTTCAGAACATCCTTGAGTGAGGGTTTGAGTGGGAAAGTTGTTGGTGATTGGGGACGAGTTGATGACACCTCTCTTGTCGCGACGCGTCACGAAATTCACCGTAGTGCCCAGGACCCAATTGTTTCCACCGGTAACAAGAGTTATCCAGTTACCTCCTGTAAAACTGGGGAGACAGTGATAGCAATACAGAAAAAATCACCCAGGGACAAAGAAGTTATGCTTTATAAATGAACTGATCTACAAACTAGCCAACCCGCACGAAATTCACCACACCAGGAAGCCTTTGAAAAAACTGAACTGTGACAGCCGTCCTATTCAGTCTGTACCATTAGATTAATTGAAAACCCAATAAAAAGCCTTTAATTACATTTTAAAAACATTCTTGTGCATGTTGTGCATTGGGCTTTTAGATACTGTATCTACTCACGCAATATCGTAACTTCCTGCAGAAGGGAAAGTGAAATTAAAGGTGTTTCCCCCTTGGGTCCAGTCATCCTGTGCGCTGTAACTGGTGCAGTAATAATCAGTGAGGCCAACAGCTTGTCCGTTACAAGCACCGCTGAGGCAAGTCCATCTTCCGCCAGGAAGAAGCTGTCTGCTGTTTATCGTTTGGGTGTTACAATCTCCACCCTCACTGGAGCTCCGACGCCATGCGATCTTGAATTTGAAGTGGACCTGCCCATCAATTAAATGTAAAATTACTCCCTTAAAACTTCAGCCAGAAAATGTAAACTAGATATTTGTTTAGTTCAGTTAGGTTAGGTAAAATAGTAAACATAAATATAAAATCGTAGATACCTTCAAAGGAATGTAAGGGTCCGGCTTCCACGAAATAGTGCCGCCTCTGAAATGGCTGCAAAATACTTCTGGGAAACTCCACAGAAAGCACAAAGCAAGCAAAAGCAGCCACACTTTAAACATGACTCTTTCACGTTCGCACCAGAAATGATAGAATCAACAGAGAATCACGAGCTACTCGAGAGGCTCCTTTGGAGGCTGGCAGTGTATGTTTACTAACTAAACTAAATTGAAACATTATATCGGACAGAAAGGTAAGACAATGTTTTACCAATTTTATCCGCTGAATAAGGACCAATTCGAATAATCTCAAACATGTCACCTTCGTAGGAGTTCTAGGCAATTTGACAAGAGCAATTTCCGCTTTTCTTACTGGAATCATTGTAAGACAAAAAGCGGTTTCCAAGAATTAACCAAAAGATGAACATGCAGTGTATTTAGTGTATTGAATTCAGCGCTTTGCGCAGCAGACGCGCCCCAACTTGAGATGAAATAAGGCAATTTCTAAGCGAATACTGTGTCCTTGAATATATTGCGTACGTAGCCTTAAAACTCCGCAAAACTTAAAGCAATGTGCAGGAATTTTCAAATAAAATGTGTTCGTAAAATTGTCAAGGGACAATATTGAATTCGGAATAATTTGGAAAGTCACTATAAAGAATAGTTTCGGCTATCCTGGAGCAAACTTGTATTTGCAAACGGAAGAGCTCAAGCCTGACCTTTGGACTTAGGATTACAATAGCCCTTTAGGAGCATAGTTCAGAAGAAAGGTCAGCGAAGCATTTGCGTGTGCAGCTCAAACTACAGGAAAGGCTTAACGCCAGGTTCGTCACGAACGGTGTCTGTTGGTCAGCTTCACCGGCGCGTTTTGAACGAGCTGCCAAGTGTTTGCACGGCAAGTGTTTGCATGATGCACAGACACCTTCGAGGCCTTTGCAGTCACCTATGTCGCAGTCTAAATTCTTTGCATCCTTTTCCGTCTTAATCTCATTGTGGTTTAATCTCATTATTATCTAATTTAGTTGTTTACCCGAAGGAAGTTTGTAATCCGCTGTACGTGCTCTCTGAGCATATACAATCCCTAGCTTGTAGTGTAGAATTTAGTTGTGACTTGGAGCCCGAGCTCTTCGTTAGTCCCCAGAGCTCAGCCGTGATTCACGAATAAAGAAGTCAACAAGTCCAGAAGCGAGTCCCCATAAAATCTGCTCCATAACAAAATGTTTGTAGAAATGAAGACAGCGAGTATTTGAATCAAGAACTGAGCACTTTTTAACTTTATGTGGTATTTAAGAAGCAAATTCAGCGTCGAGATTAGCGGTATATCCAAAGCAGACCATGATAACCCTCGAGCCCTCGCTCCACAAGAAACTTCATTATTGAGCAAAATATTTTGGATAACAATAATGAGCAAAGCTCGGCAGGAGGACCTGCTTGAATGAAATGCACTTCATTCCTTAAACTATAGTGCGGCTTCAATTTGTCTATAGCTTGCCGGATAACAAGAGGAAAATGCAGCTAAACAAAACTGTTTCCGCGTCTCACTGTGGTAGACAGGCTAGCCCCCTTTTTCTTTTGCAAATGTCCAGTTTTAGGGCGGCTTGTCGGAGAGTAGACTCAAGAGTATCACCAGACGAAATAGAGATATTTTTCGGAAATTGGTCACAGCAAGCAATGAAAACAAACTAAAAGGCTATTCATGTTTCACATCATCACATCTACGACCACCTTGCGTTGGAGGAGAAACTGAAACTACAAAAGGTCTCCATCAGTGCACCCGCAGATATTTCATCTTAAAGAGAAACTCCGTCAAGTTGACTGCTCAACTCAATTGAGCACTGATTTGTTTCCGACAGCAAGATCCAGGGACATGACCCGAAGGCTGAGAATTGAAGTATTGTTGGTGATTTTAATAATCACGAGTTGCACCGCGCTAGAATTTATCCGGTGAATCGCGAGCGTCTGCACTGGTCGAGAACCTCGCTTAGATTTCCACATCTACAGCGAATTTGTCAAGGAAATCAGTGAAGTGATGAAAAGGTTTGCCGTTTGTTGTATCCAAAAACGTGCAATCTATGCTGTCTAGCTGCGTCAAAATGCGCAAATCTGAACTCCGTCTCGGCTTTGGAATCTTAACAATCAACGGCCCCTTTCCCACGGTCCCGTTCCTGAATTTCCGTACGTCGACTGATTTAATTCTCATCCTCCGTTATGACAGCACCCTGCCGAGAAATGACACGGAAGCACGCCGTTTCCTCAACAAAGGTTGGGGGCAATATCACCATGGCAACGGATCGAAATTCAAGTTCTGGAACCGAAAATGGAGCTGTGTGTCGTGTCGCAGGTTGACAGAGAAAGCATTTCCGTTGAGTTTGTAAAAAGGAGCTGTACGTGTCTACAATCCTGGCCAAAAGTATGTGGGACACTCTGAAAAAATGCTATTTTTTCACCACCACTCCTTGTTGAACAACGAAAGCGGCTTCTTTTCCGAAACTTAGTCCTTGCATTTGAATCGCATACTGTTCAGTTTTTCCTGAGAGCTAGTTTTAATAGTCTGTGACGGCGTAGTGGTAAAATGTACTGTAGTATTAAAGATGATGTCCGGTAATGATGTTTATGTGCTGAACGCCGTGAACAATCTTTTGACTGACGTTATTAGCCTTTCGACAAAGCAAAGGGAAGTTTTGAAATACTAAGCACTAGCTGACTCTAATAAGGAGTTGATTTACTTTAATGTAGTTCAGCTTAGCACAAAACAAACTCCAGTTGTTCAGATTGCCTAATCCTCTGCTAGTAATTAGTTTGAAATAAACTGTTTGTCAAACTGTTTTTGACCGTTATCTCTTCAAACTTGATCGCAGCAGCAACACTCTGATGCTAAACACGAACTAGAACTTTGTCCGTTCACGTGTTTTCCAACTGCGCTCATTTACAGACGTCCCGTTGTGAAGCCTGCGATCGCCGAGTCAGCGGCTATTGCGACAGCAACTTTCGTAGATCGTGCAACGTTTGTAAAATCTCGCTATACTCAGGTATGAGTTAGTTCAATATATATAACATATTTGTGCGCAAGAAAAACTGGGCTTGCACACGTGAAATGTTACCTCTACTCAGACAATAGTGATGACCGCTGACCAACGGAAGTGACGTCAAATAACGTATTCCCACTGTACCCGACCCGCAGTGTGCAGGACATTCGGATGGTGTCCAGTGTCACCGGTTCATCTGCAGCTGTCGAAGTCTTGTGGTTGACAGTGTCCACTGGTCCAGCCACTGGCGCATACTCATGTCATCCGCTGACACCCAGGGCACGGCGAATTGAGCAGGCTGCTCCCACCTGAGACAGAGAAAGAAAGGAAACGGAATCTGGTAAAACACTTATTCGGCGCCAATTATTTGACCCTGAACCCAAACAAGCAATATGTTAGAGACTTTTGAAGCCGGATAATTAGAAAGTTACCATGAGGTGACGGTGTTCCTGACAGCAATACAGTCCGACAGTCCTCCAGTGGCCTGGGCCAGTCCGTGTTCCACGGCAGGGAGAACTCGGTCGAGTTGCATGCGGTCCTGTTGTTCTACATCGCGTCTGATAACTGAGACAAGCGGAAAGAAAAACCATTTAATAACTCGACTGAGATAAATAACAGGAAGGAAGCAAATTGGAAGTAAAACACCGCTGCCGTAGTCGAAAGCAAAGGGGAATGCATGTACGAAAATATAACACTTGCACCGTAAAGAAAGGTCAAATGAAATTAGGTTTTGCTGACGTACTGTTGAGCTGTTGACACATCCTGTCTGTTGAGTTTTCCTCATTTTCAATAGGGTAGTTTTCTTTTAGTTGTAAGTCAAGCTCTGCCTCCAGCACTGATAACCAAAGGAAACAAAGAGAGTTTTAGTAAAATCAGGACAGTCTCTTATAGAAGTAGTAAATTATAACTTCACGAACCTTTTGCTTTCAACTTCATGGCTTTGGGAAGAAGCTCCTCTGGGGCCTAAAAAAGGAGAGAACATGATGCAATGAAGGGTGGGTGGGTGCGTGAGTGGACCTTTCCTGTTTAAATTCTGTATTTGTAAGAGCAATTTACGTTAGCGCGAGGGTTATTTTCAGAAGACCAGTGAAAAACAAACGCGACAAATCAGTTTCTAAACATTTCATCAGAGCAAACCATTACAAAATAGCGTCCCCTGCCTTGTAAGAATGGAAGTCCAAGGTCTGCAGCAGCGCATCAATGGAATGACCTCCGGGCCGGGACTCGAGGTTCACGAAGCGATTGATTGACAGTTCTTTTAGGGGAATTCTTCTAGAGCTGCAAAAGAATCAAGTCGCTTAGAACTTCATTAACATCTCTATTGTGCTGCTATTGTCCATTGACTCGTTCTTTTGGATTATTCCGTCTGTTCCTCTTCCGGTAAAAGAATAAAAGAATACACAGAATTTCAATGATCCAAAGAACAGACTTTTGTGCATTTTCATTCCGGAATAGTCCCAAAACAGGAAAAAACAAAACAAAACAAAAACAAAAACAAAAAACAAAAACAAAAACAAAAAACAAATTAAAACAACAACAACAACAACAAAAACAGGGAAAAAACACACAAACAACAAAAACAACCTCCAAAAGCTCTTTCCACATCTAAATAAAATAAAAGTGGAAGAAACGGTGCAGTCATACACCCACTTGACCACAAAGTGAACACAACTACAGCACACCTGTCCATGTCAGCAAACTGGAACTCGTCCAACGGCAAAGCCGCGAACTTGTCCACTTCCTGCGCCACGCTGTCCTGCAGTCCCGACACCATCGCTGTCACGTGACCCACATGCGAACACACTTTGTGCTGGATATATTGCATCACCTGTGAACAGACAACAGGGTTGGGGCACGTTGATTGGTTGGCGCGTTCTACGTCACTTTTCACGACAATTTTTTGGGGTGACTTCTGCCAGAAGCTCAGAGAAGAGAACGCTTCATGTCATACAAACCTCGTGTTTTTGTTTCTCAATCCGCTCTCTGGCGATTGAGTTTTGTTTTACAAGCGCCTGGATAAGCATCTGCTTTTGTTGCTGACGAGGAAAGAACATTAAAGGGAAATTTAGAAGGCTCTTGAAAGCTCAAGAGGATCTGATTCTAAACACAAATTTTCTAAAGGTATTTACGCAGAAATCCGTGTGAAATGCAACGTCTGAGGGACAGTATCTCGTGTAAGGTGTGAACTGAGGTTTCACATCAAACTCGATTAAACACTCACAGCAAGTTTTTGGAAGTCCTCGATTTTCCTGTGTTTTAAGATGAGTTGGTCGTGAGCTGCTTGCTTATCTTTTCTTGTATTTGTTAGTTCGTTGAGTGTCGACTTGATAAAAGCCAGCGACGCCTCTGTGGCAGCCAGTTCGAGCTGATTGTGTAGCAGAGCTCTGCAAATCAATTAACAAAAAGATCACTGTACAAAAACTAACATTCACTCACTTACACGCACGGTACACACTCACACGTCAAAATCAAACAAACACAGTCATATTCGGGTGACTCTCTCATCCGCAGAGGCTTTGCAGTGTACGCGGTTGGAGTAGCGTTTAGCGTTCTGAATGTAAAGCTCACGGGGGCCTGGGGGAGAAAAATCAAGCGCGCGGGGGATTGTAGGAAGGAAGAAGGAGAGGAAAGAAGCTCCCGCCCCCTTCCCGTCGTCCCCCACACGCCCTTTCTCTTCCTTTTCCACCCTGCCGCCTCCCCTGGGGAGCCTTTGCGGAGGAAAGAGTTCGGGTGATACATTTGTCACAGAATTCAGGAGACACGGCTCTCACAAAGATGGTTGTTTTCATGACGAACCTCCGCCTTAATAAAAACCGCATGAAATCAAGGTTTGCTAGAGTTAACAGCTCTTACCTCAACTCTGCGCAATAAAACTGGGACGCAGTATCATTAAACATTCTGGGCATCTGAGTTTTACCACACGTCCTCACAACACACACATATAAAGGAGTTCAAACCTGGCGAGTTCTGTGTTGCCTGGGATGTTCCTGTAGCAGGCCGCTAGCTTCGTGTTCAGTTCTTGTTGTATCGTCTGCAGTCTGCGCCTCGCGCTCCACGCATCGTTCTGCGCCTGCTCGGACTCTAAGAACCGCTGGATGTGCGAAGCTTGACCCTCCTAGAGTTGAGCAGAAATGATGCGCTCTTCAGCGAACAAACGCACAGAAATCAAATGATTGAAATAATGAACTCTGCGAATTGGCCAGGAATTTTGCGCCCTAAAACATAACGTGCGACCTTAACCTGGACAGGGTTAAAGGGTATGGGTGCAGACTGTACCAGCTGAAAGAAGTCACTAAGGCTTGCGGAAGACATACTTCCTGAAGCAATATGAACCGGTCCGGTGTTTCCCTGGATCCGCCCGTTGTATAATGTGTCAACGTGAGGTTGATGTGAACAAGCAGTAAAAGTGGTTTGACGATTCATCGCTAGCACTTCATCGGAGCAAATAGTGCACTACTTGGTACGACGAAGAGCTAACGCTCTTAAAACGTCAACGTCAACCATTTATACGGCGTTTAGAGGTTGATACAGTCATCATAAGTTTTATCTCCACGCCGACGTAAATTAAGACTTGCTCTCACAGGGACTAGCATTCGTTTACAATCACAAATATAAACTTCAGCACTAACTGTTCAGTTTCTCAACCTAAAAGTGCCACTGTTCTTCCTTTGGCTTCCTCTCAAAGATTCTATCTTCGCTTTGCTACTAACTTAAACGCAGTTGCGGTGGCCGAGCACTTTTAGGAGAAGAAAGCCCTGGTTAGTACACGCGTCCTACATTAAGTACCTCTATCAACTGATGCACGCTTTGCAGCAAAGTAGGCGGGGACGATCTGTCAGTCAGTTGTCCAGTCGTCTCGTACTTGAACCTGCACAAGTGAAATGAACTCAATCACCCGGGCGATATGTTTCACAAAACCGTACCTTCAAAAGCTCGATAAAAATGAACTCATTACTTTTTTTTTTTTTTTTTTTTTTGCTGTTTGCCTCTGGAGTGGTTTTACGGAACCTATATTTTGCGGTTCTATGAGACTCATCTTTCCTGAAGGCATTATTTTTCCGATTTGAGACGTCAGACGATGCAACATTGTACGCAGTATTGCGCACAATAGCCGAGTAGTGTCCACCTATAAAACAGTTGCGACGCATCACGATGTCCACCCCAAAATGCATGCAGCATTGCGCGCAATATTGCACCGTATGTCCCGCACACAAATTGCAGGAGAGTGCTGATCAATATCGTCAGATTTATTATTTGCGGAGACAGTTTTAGCGGGAAATTTTTTTTGCGTTATTTTTTCCTGGAAAATGGCAAACATTTATTTCCGCAAACACTCCAGCCCCACGGCACGTGTTTTAGTGTGCTGTTTTGCGCAAAGTTTAGTAACCAATAAAAAGATCGAAAATACAGTACAGTACCTCCACCTGCTTTGAAGAAAATCAACCAACTAGAACCTTACAGCATGTATTATACAACGTTGCTAACATTATTTAAAATGTATTGCACGTAAAATGAGGCTCTGACGTACTTAAGTTCATCCGCGTCTCTCTTGAGGTCAATTCTGCTGGTGAGTTCTCTCAGGCTAAGAGCTGAATCCTGAACAACTCTGGACAGAGACGCAAGTGTGTCCATAGCAACATGTTGTGACATCACACCCTGTAAACAAACACAACAACTGTGGACAAAGACCCATGTAACTACTAAATTCTCCCAACTTGCCCCAAACTAACTGTGTGAATAGAGACAGGGGAATTGATGTTTTCAGCAGCCTTGAACTCAAACAGGTCATCTGTCATTTTCTTTGACACTATAAACTTCATATAAATATCCATCCAGTTGTACTTATCACAAAAAGTACCTCCACTCCTGTCCAAAGTTTATCTTTAACTTGCATTTTGTGACTGTCCACCCTGAATAGAAAAAATTAAGGAAACAAGCAGGGTTTTGACTGCATTTATTTGAACAAAAACAAAAACAAAAACAAAAACAAAAAAACAAAAAAAAAAAAACAAAAAAAAAATCTAGTTTAGGATATGTGAAAGTGAAGGGCAAGGGGTGTTGACACATTTGTTTGGGAATATGGGTGCAAAGTATAGTGCAAAGTGGTGGGGCACAGAAAATAATTGACAAGTAAAAGTTTGGAGTCTCTAATTTAAGTTGACGAATTGTTAAAGTTACCACTCATCTGAAAGGACATTACTTCAATCTCCAAAATGTAGAATCAAAGCCATCCACTAATCAAATGTCAATGTACTATAGCACCTTGTACTCTTGGATTCATCAAGCTCCACATCACAGACTTGGTGCAAAAAGGAGCCAATTCTTTCACAAGTTTCTCTGACATGTTTCTTTGATATAAAAAAAAAGTAAAGAGTCAAACACAGTAACACAAGTCAATTGAACAAAAATGTGTCACATACAGTGCAGTATAGTCACCATAAATACTGCAGCAACAGCCATACGGGACATGACAGCATATGATGACACTCACATGCACTGCCAAGTACACATACTGTAGAAGCTTTAGGAATACTACATACAGAGCACCATAACAACTTCTTCAAAGGCTTTACCACAAAAGGAACTATTAACCCTTCCACTCCTGAGCTCACAATACAAATTCTCCTAACCATTCAAGAAGAAAATGTATGAGTGATGTACTGAGAATTGATGGGCCAATCAACTTTCATCTAAGCAAACTATCAAGTAGCAAATTCTCCATACTGTGCGATATATCTCTGGTGAGAGACTGAAGGAGAAAATTGAAGTTGATCACTCAGGAGTGAAAGGGTTAATACTTCTTACAGTACCCTAGTAAAATTGTCACCAATAGCTGATAACATATTTGGAACAATATTATTATATGGTACTTACAGTACAGGCTGACTCAAGCCCTGCGGGTGTCGACCTTCCATCTTCCCCTGCAGAATGTGTTTGGATTCCACTGGACGTCCCTTTGATGGAATAATATGTTGGATCTGATGAAACTTTCCTGTTGAATGGGCCAGCATTTTAGTAATATCAGTCTTATTCCCAGTTGCACAGTCATCAAAATTGAACTTGTTCTAACTACCTATTCACTGCTTGACATTAAGCTCTTAGGTTGGTTGCCCTTCTGACTGTAGATTGATTTCAAGCAATTGGATCTTTCATAATGTCTGGTTGCCTGGCCCTGAGTTTACCTGCCCGACCAATATTTCTGGTTGCCCAGGGCATGGCAGGCAACCGCTAATGTCGAGCACTGCTATTAGAGGTGTCAACCTTTTGGCAATATTGCCACATTGTATATCCTGGTCACCAAACAGACTTCTATCATTTCTTTTTATATTATCTAAGAATCCAGCCAATGCTTACTTGGAGTAGGGGTCTGTGTGAGCTGCCAGTTTGTTCTCCAACTGCTTTGCTACTCCCTCATACATCTGAACCAGATGGTGGATTTGCTGAGAATGTGCCTCTAGGATGGATACTCTCTTGTTCATGTCAAACACTTCATTGCAACACTTACCATAGGATTGTTCTACATTTTATACAAAAAAAGGCACTTTAGATTTTACAAAGACACCTGTTTGTTGCAGTGGTCACACTTTGAGCTTCCTTGCCACCCCATCCCCTGTCAAACAGTAAATCGGTTCCACTGAGGAAGCCAAAGGGGGAAGGGGTGAGGGGTCTTCCCTGAAACGGCCACAGAGAGAAGAATCATGACACAAGAAGACAGGAGGCTCCACTGCTACATATATGTAACTCACCCGATGCCAGGATTTCTTTCCTCAAACTATTGATTTCTTTTTCTACTTGATAAATGCTGTTTTTAAGTTCCGTCAGCTCTTGAGCCAGCTGACTGTGTGTTTGTCTTAGCTTATCCACCTTCGCTGGTTTATCTTTACTGTTAGAATTCTGCTGCACAATATCTTGCCTGGTTTATATGATGCCCAGTTAAGGTTACAAGCCCAGTGCAAATCTCTGAGGCATGAGACAAAAAGGAATCTTAGTTTCTCAAACAAAACTGTCGGATGTAGACGCAACAGTTGATCACCCTTATCCCGCAGCCTGAATCCCCATCATTAAAACTTCAAGGATACAGTTTTAAGTTTCCACAAACTTTGTCCACTGTTCTGAAAAAAAAAAAAAAAAAAAAAAAAAAAAAAAGACAAAGTGTTTCTTAGCCAACTTGTGCAAAACAACATTAAGGTGGTGTTACACTGGTCGATTTGCAACGACGATTTGCAACAATGCGATGTTGCGCTAAAAATCGTTCAGGTGTAACACCCCATTGCGAACGATTTTTCGCGATGCTTGCAGTGCTGCAACGCGTTGCAAGTTTTTGAAAGCGATTAAAAAACTTGCAACACCGTTGCGTGAATTTGTAGATCATCGCTGTTGCAAATCGCCGTTGCAAATCGACCAGTGTAACACCAGCTTTAATGATCACAGCAGCTTATCTGTTGTGATCAGAAGGTTGGGGAATGAAAGTTGAAATTGATTCATTAATCAATAATATTATTCTTACTGTGCAGATCTGATGTGGGTCAGGACATAACTCCAAATATCCACCATAGAGCCGCGACAAAGCCTGTGAAGAAACAGATTAGTTCTTTGTACCATCACGTACTTTCTCTCCTCACGTTTTCATTTTTTTCACTGTTTTAGCACTACCCCAAGTTCGCTCGTGAAACTATAAACCTGCATTAAACATGTCATTAGCAGATTCTTGCCATGTTTATAACCTCGACTACATTGTCATGAGCCTGACCCGGACTCACATTTTGAAGTCGTCTGTCGAAGGCAGCGGTTTGTCAACATGGCGCCCCTGAGGTCGGAAATGCATCTCTCCCAGGGCCCAAGTCCGCAGTCTCTCCGCCACTTCATCCATGTCAACGAAGCCCGACGACGCTGCCTTTGCAGAAAGCGACATTTCTGTCTAAACTATGCAAGTGAAGTGAGCATTGAAGATCGAAACAGCAAGAAACTTCGAAAAATCCGCCAAATGGCATGTAACTTGCAAGGCCTTATGGGTAACTGGGCGGTTTCCCACCACCCCATGCGGCCGTATTCGGTACTCCCATCCGCCATCTGTAAGTGTGACTTCATCCACTATCTTTTTTTCTCGCATCACGGCGATGCTTCTTTAGTCCGCAAACTGACCCTTAGTGTTCTCTGTTGACTAGGCCGCTTGTTTAGCTCTCAAGCACGGTTGCTGCGCGCTACCTCGGGGCAGAAACTGTTCAGTCTGGCAGGATGGATACTGATGCAATTAATTCTCCCACCACCGGTGTCAGGTATTGACGAAGCTGAGAAATCATTAAAATATCTACTTGCATACAGTTGTGTTGAGAACTGTCCCGTTGAAGTTATCACAAGTTTCCACCGTATCGACTTTTTCTCGGAAGCGGGCAAGCTATCGCAAGTTGCCGCTCGCCCTTCTTCAACGGTGAAAAAGTTCATTTTCCAAATTGAGACTGTGTTTCTTAAGGGTATCCCGGTTCTCCTTATAAACAAATAGACATAGCGACAGAAGAACCAGTAGTTTGAAAGCGGAAAAAAAGAAGTTCTAGATTTCACTCGCACTATTGCTAAACTACGAATTTTTTTCACTCCAAACATTTTCGTCTTGATAAGTCGTCATTCTGCATTTATTATAAATTTGGAGTGAAGAGTATACACGTTGGTAGAAGCCTAAACAAGTTTGTTTTGAAAACGGGTTGACGGGTTTTTTCTAGGGCTTTTCACACTTGTTGTATAACGGAACACAAGGATCAAAGCCTAAACAAGTTTGTTTTGAGAACGAGGTGACGGGGTTTTTTCTACGGCTTTTCACACTTGTTGTATAACGGAACACAAGGATCAATTCACACAAGTCTGGATGAAAATATTTATTTACATCCCCGCTTTCTGCGACTGTCTGGTACAAATTCTTGTTATAAAAATACGATAAATTATCTATTTGTTTCTTTATAAAATCTTCGCATAAGCAAAAATAGTATACAATATTTATAGAACCTTTCCTCGTGTCATAAATATTTTTTGCTGATGGCATTTTTAAAATAATACAGTCTGTCGGTTGTTGTGACGTGTGAACATTTCAAAAACAGTAACACTGAGAAAAACTTAGCTAAGCGAAGAAAGACCGTAATCCTGTATATTCTTATTTACATAGGTACAACAACGATTTGACGGTCAAATTTAACATGATTTTAAATGCCTAACGTATTTCCCTCTATGGGCAGCGCATCAAACAGCTGTGTTTAGCGCCATTACGAGGACTTGTAGGCAAATCACTTTCTCTCACACGAATGCTTAACTATACTTTTGTATAATTTTCCTAACATCGCCTATCGAGCTAAAAGATTGTCAATGGAATCTAAATTGCATCTCTCCCTAGTTTGGCATCGATCGGAACGAAGCTACTTCTAGAGGTTAATTTGAGGGTTTACGGCAAACAAGTGCCAATAAATATCCTATGGTGAGAAGTACTTAGAGCTATAATTCAGTGTCTTTGCACAAGTTAGGGTGTACTCTTATGCATAGTATGTCATCCCTGGTCCCATGGGCCCTCCATACATACTTCTGGATTGTGGGTATGCAGGTGGTGCTCTTGCCCAGTACGGCATTTGAAAGCAAGGATTAGGACCCGGATGTTGAAACAGCGACGCAGCGGCGGGAAAACCAGCATAGAAGTCAGAACCGGGGAACTTGTAAGCGGCCTGGGCATGAGCTTGAGCGTCAGATGTGATTGGCTGATTGAGCTGTGCAAGTCCTTGGAAGTCGAACTTGTATGCGTACCTCTTGCCGTGAATCTTGGTCATGATGTTCTTGTCGTAGTAGTACCGAAGCGCTCTGCTCAGTTTGTCATAGTTCATGTTGGGTTTGTTCTTTCTCTCCCCCCACTTCCGTGCCACCTCGTCGGGATCCACAAGCTTGAATTCTCCGTTCGTTCCTTCCCAGGCGATGCACGTCGAGTTCTTGTGGTCGGACAGAAGCTCAAGCAAGAATTGCCACAACTGGATCTGACCGCTGCCCGAGCTGGTGGGCTCACGACCGGGCATAGATGCACCCGGGAACGAGGCTTGCATTGATTGATGGTGGTCAGGCATAGCAGACTTTGTTGGAACAACGCTATCCTTCATGTGAGACAGTCCTGCAGATTGAAAAGGGAAACTGTGAGATCAAATGTCACATAAACTAACATCTGTCAACTAGTTCTTGCGAAATAGAAAGTCTAGAAACTTTATCTGGGTGGATTCTTGCGAAAAATCACACATTTAAAATCAGTAATTTTATCCCTCAAATAAATCAGGAAAATCAGTTTTACTACTGTCTTTATTTCATGCTTTCGTGTTTTATGTGACGAGTGGGACCATACTTACTTGGTGTGGGGGAGGGGGCAGCCCAGCTGTGAGATGATCTGTCTAGTGACTCGTTCAGATATGAACGACTTTGAGGGTTGTAGTCGGAACCTTTGGGGACCACTGACGGGGCGTTGCTTGTCACATGCTGCCTGGCTTCGAACGGGGAGGGGGAGGGGGCGTTGTAACTTTGACTGGAGGCTGGGGCAAGAGCACGATCGATGTCGTCTGAAGTCAGATTTGGCAGTGGAGCTGAGAAGAAAATCACTTCGTATTAGCGGAGTTATCATGGCTGTTAAAATCCTTCCTAATTATCCTTCTTGTGTATTTTTGTAATCAGCGCGTGTTCTGACACGCACGACATTCTAGAAGCTAATTGACCGTGAATGGCTCTTTCACTTCTCATTGTAGAATGTTCTAATTTATACTCACTTTTTCTCAAAACACACAGATGAGCCATCAAGATGTCTCCGTTGTACGCGGGCGCTAGTTTCATGAAATCTTCCCTAGTCAAGCGGCATAGCTGCTTTCCGTCCATGTCAAACCGTTCGGGTTCAATTTCCTTCAGGCTGAACTCCTTGATAGCCCACTGGAGCCATTGCTGCACGTGTTCTTTAGTCCAGCACATCGGATCTGCAAAGAGACACGACAATTTTGAGAAATTATTTGAAAGAACTGCTTTCACTTAAGTTTTTTCTTGTATCCTCAGAACGTGATGAGAAATCGATTCTTGGTTAACCAAAGGAAACCGAACCAGACACCATCTGGCACTGAATTCTAGATAGAGTACGCCTTCTCTCTATTTGGGCGAAAAATTTACAACCCCGAAGCGAAAGTGCCAAAGATTTTTCAACAGCATCAGCGCTGTGGGGTTATTTCCGCTGGCGCCGAAAGGGTTGTCTAAAATAACTCACAACAACTATTTCATTTCCAAAAGAAAAACAGCTGTAATGCTGGAATTTGTTTGTTCAAACGTTTCAATAACAACTAAAGAGATTGATTTTTTTCCAGGTCTAAAATCTGTCAGAACAAAATCACGCGTAAAAGCAAAACGCGACGGGGCCCAGTAAAATTCCCGAAATCTCTGTTGAAAATGGATATCTGAGATAAGGGTGCGCCTTTCAAATCCCGCCCCATCTAGAGTGGTAAACAAATCTTCTGCCGAATTCACTAATCCAATCAGCATTTTTCGCAAACGAAGCGTGTCCCTTTCCATGCGCCAAGTGCGTGGCGAGAGAACGCGCGGCTTTAGAGTAAAATATCCGTACCTGCCGGGACGATCACTCGACGGTCGTGGGAAAGATTCTGAGGAGCAGGAGATGGGCTATTCCTTTCGTAGTCATTATTCGGCACATAAGGTCTCTTCACCGGTTCATCAAGGTCCTCTTCTAGTGGTCGCTTCTTTGAATAAAATGACGACTCGTTCTTGGACGCTTTGAGAGGTTTGTAATGATCGTTAAATGATGAATCGAACAAAGATTGTTCTTCGATGTTGAGGTCCTGTCGAAGGGTAAAACGAACAATGTTAATATGGTTTTATTTTTGGGTTGAGCGTAAAAATTTACCTACATTTCATGATAAATTCAGAAAGACGAAGAGTCGACATCACACAATCTTGTTTGTTTGTTTAAAAACTTTTGACTAACGCCGACGTCTTCTTCGAAAGATCTCTCGCCGACCTTGACACCTCGTTGAAGAAAAATCATAAGCCAAAAAACCGATCGCAGTCAAAATCAAGGCAGCAAATGAGAACTAGCACAGCAAATGGTTTACGAGTTCATAATTGACCCTTTTGTAAAGCACTATGTTGATCATACAAAATTCACACTCTAAATGAGTTCAGTGATATTAAAATTTCGAAATGAACGACTTTTTAGAAATGAATTGCCTCTATTCTCTGAATGCGTCAAACTTTACTTTAATCGAGGAAGCTCTGTGTACACGAGTTGTATAACCAAGAAGTGATTCAGTGATCGCTGTTCATTTGACTGTCGCTGTAAGTGAAAGCGAGTTACGAAACAACTTTGCTACTCACATGAGCATAGACGCTCGCGTCAGGCACAACGTTGTGTTCCGAACTTAGCCCATACATGTCGGCGAATTGATTCTGAAAAGCGAAGCAAAGAATGTAACAGTTTAGTATAGGCTTCTAACAACACTATTTGAATCAACTAACATTCCTTCACACAGGAGAAGAGACAAGGAGAGAGAGAGAGAGAGAGAGAGATCGCGAGAGAACAGAAGCAAGTGTATAAGGATTGTATACGAGCGTGCGTGATCTCAACTTGCTTACCTTCGATTGCTTGACAGTGTTTTTTAAACTTCTCGATAACAAATAAGTCCACAGCACTCTTGACAGTGTGTCGGAATTTCAGCGAGTAAGTACCGTTGAAAATAAAGGCTTCGGCGTAATCAGAAACTTGGCGACGACGCTTCTGTTGAATTACTTTTCCGGTTCGGAACGATGAACCCGGTGTACTTAAAGTGTACGATATCTGTCCGCTTCTCTTCGATTAAAACTAGTTCGACCTCCTTCGGCTGATCGACTGAGCTTAACTGGCACAACTGCCGTAGTGAAGTTTCCTTTATCATATGCAACAAGAGGGATCATTGAAGCATGGCTGGAGGAGGGACCATTTGACAGCACAACATTGGGGGGTAAACGTTTGTCAGATGTGAACCAATGAGAGCTCGCGAGCGAGTGTTCTATTTCACGCCTACGCAGACACACCCAGTGACGTGCCAAGAAGGTGATGACCTTCGCGCGAGAAGTCTCTTGTCCGGTGTTCCAAGATAATCAAATCACAATATCAGTTCTGTCACTCGAGCTTATCGCTGGCCAATCACGTGTGCACAAACTTCAATCATTGCTAACCGCGAACCAGCAAGATAAACAGGCAACTTTTTGGCTTACGCTACCCTATCCCCCAACTGTAAGCGGATAAAAAACGCACACAAAGCGATTCTCATATCTTATATGTGCTGTTCATTTGGAACGCCTTTATTTTGAGAGTACGGTTAAAAGTGTATCCGGAGTGATTTTGTTGTGTCGATATTTGATCTTGTCAAAGCTCAAGCCTCATGGGGCCGAAATGACTAATCACATGCAGAGCGACACAGTTAAAACAAATCAAACAAAGAACGCATTCAGCTTTAAGTACAAAAGACACTCACTGGCCTTGACAGAAAGCTAATGAATGAGACAATTAAATCAGGAAAAAGGGCCTTTCAGTTCAATTTCGATGCGTACGTGGTAGAATGCGCCATGACCTAAGGGCTACTTATGATGTCACAAGCACTGTTTGCTGTCACCCGTCTCTAAAGCTTTCAATTGCAAATCAAGCTATTGTTATCTGCGTCCCATGGGACAAGGTGCGGCATTCCAACAATTTGCCGCCAAATTACGCTGAGTGAATGGGGTTGCGCGCTCGAGTGCGGTTTCATGAGTGATGTTGACCTACGGAGCAAGCTTCGTTCACGCTCTTGATCAATACGAAAAAGAAAACCAGTAACGGATACTCCGTGTTCATTAGAAGTTAGATCACTCTTACAAGCAATTTTCTGTACAACTAATCCAAAGCGTTTTGCTCATCTTTCAGACCCACATCAGTTTTTCTAATCTCTACCCTCGGCCGCCATCTTTCACTTCACTTTGATGACATAGCGCAACACAAATTAATTGCGCGCAATTTGTGTTTGGTTGTTTATTGGAATCACTGAACGACGAATAGGCATTTTCGCAGTGCGCAGGTAGATATCAAAGGGTTTTTTGAATTTATAATATTCAACTCTACCGGCAAGCTATGAAAACGGTTAAAACAATACAGGGCCGTAAGGGGGCGTACGATGGTGGCGTAATGTTCAAGATATCTCGAACGCCCAAGAAAGGGTGGACAGATTTAGGAGGAGCATCCCACTAAAACACAAATCTAACACTGCGCCCTCACGTACGATTTTCTTTTTCTCATTTTTTCTGGAATCTGCCAGAACGCGCAATCGAGCGAGCGATCTTTCTAGTAACCTGAGAACGAGACAAGCGCGAAGCGGCGGGCAAACAAACAGACCGTACGTGCTCTAGTGGTGTTATTTGAATACGCCACAGTTTGAATGATTGAAGGACGGCTTCATCAGGTTACAAATCGTCCTGGCACAACTCATGCAAATATATTCGATTACACTGGCTCATGTTGCGCGCGAATGAAGCTCACGGGAGTTTTTTTTTTTTATATATATACCGTCTTGAACCAACATTTCCGGAGTTTTTCCTGCCCATGAATTATATAATCTTCGGGATCAGGCAAGGTAGATTTTAGACAGAGTAGGGTAATTTACTGGCGAACAGCACAAAGAAATCCCTTCTTCTTCTTTAATAAAACGCAATGTCTTGGCGATGTTTCGCAAGCTAGTGTGTTATCATTGTTGTTCTAGAGTTTCATTTGGACTGGACTGAAATTAAGAAAGGACCTTTCCGCATGAATTCTTAATCCCTCCCCCAAAAAAGCATTAAATCCACTCGGGGAACGTTCGAGGACTTCGAGGTAGATTTGTACTTCGCATGAAAGCGGACATGAAAGTACCGTGGCTCAATTTTTTAATCAGAACCTATCTTCGATCTGTAATCAGTTTAAACAATAATTCACTTACAATGTGGCATGACTACACGGGCAAACGATTAGCAAGTAACTGTTGAGTAAAATTGCACTGTTTGACAACCGACTTGAATGAATCTTTGTCGAGTAGTGGATTTGTCAGGAAACAGTTTGGTCATTATCGCAATATTCTGAAAAACATACACGAAAAATCTTCTCGGAAAGATCCCTTTGTTGCGAAAATATAGTGTCCTTGGCCGCTTCCGTTCAACTCCAATATAATTAGGAACTCTGGTGTGAGACGTGACCATGCTCGAGGGCGGGTTTAGTAGTTACAAGAGAAGCCATTCAAAAACACTTCAATTCACCGGCTCCGATAGAAGGACAAATACAATGATATAACTCTTTTTTCAAACTCTCACAATCTCCGACAACACAGCGCAAGTTTTTGTATTTTTGTATTTTTATTGCAATTCGTCTTGAGTGGGTTGACCGCAAACGGAAGTGTGCCTGTGGAGAGAGGTTCATCTTTGCTGGTTCATGTGGTCGTTATTCTTTGATATCATATTAAGATTTAAAATGCTTTGTGGGCCGTTTAGTCTCGTGTCCCCTCTGGCTCCGACAGAACAAAGAAAGCCGCAGATAAGATAAAGAGTGTTACGAGTAATGAGTCGAGAGGTTCAAAGCAAAGACTAAAAAAATGTTCTGATGGTACAAGAGAGTCTTTGTTTGCGTTAATGTTGCATTTTAAGAAAAAAAATACAGCCTTCTTTTCAAAGAGAGAGGGAGAGGAAGGGAGGATATGAGAAAGTTTACAGACTGTTAGCAAAAATCAATACACAGGAAACAAAAAAGCACAAAGGAAAGACTGTTTATGTTCATATGAATAACAAGAAGCTAAGAGAATATCCAAAACGGCGGTATGCGATTACACCAGATAAACTGAGCTTCCATTCCTCAATACGTACAAAATACTTAATTGACTGTCGATATATTTGATGCATTTTAACAAACAGAATCAAATAGCAAACAAATCGAGGCAAGCAAGGAAGATTTGGCAAGGCATATAATGAGTTTACTTATTGGAGGAAGTCTATCAAGTCCTATTTCAAGCACATAAGAAAGGTTGCAGGCACCCTTGTATTTTGTCAGTCAAATCGCTGCCTGTTATTTTCCCGACATTTTGGCAACAGAAAGGCTCTCAGGTACAACTAAATTTGTTACGCGTGAGTGCGGCCGGATATGATAGTGACAATACCTGTCAAAAGGAAATTTGACTTCATCTGTGTCTGGTAAATGTATCTTTTGCACACATACGATTTCATAAGAGCCAGTAGACTTTGATAACAAGCTTACTCTTGACCGAAAGGTGATATACATCAAGAAAAGTGAGTTTTTGGACGATTCTCATCGGCTAAAGAACAAGGCTGTTACAATAGAATCGCTGGTCACAACACGGGGCTTTGATTAAATCGCAAAACTCATGCAACGGACTTAAAAGATGAGATTATGAATGAGGCACTTTTGTTACTGAATAAACAAACAAACCAAGCAGTTTCATGTAATGCAAATTTGTCGAGATTCATTTTCTGAGTGTGTGATTTACGTAAATGAATGATGTGCTCGCAGAAGCTGTGAACAACTTCGTCAACATAAAGGCCGACCTCCGACCTCTTCTTTCATCAAACGCATACCAAAGAGACACACCCAAGGTCGCGATTGGCTGATAACTTATATCAACCAGAAAAACAACAGATTGCAAAACAAGCCAACTCTAAAAATATCCGCCAAAGTATCAACCACAAAGCGCGCATCAATCACGGGTGTTCATATGGCCGGTAGTTAACAAACTTCACAGCTTCAGAATTCAATTTATACACTTCGCGTTTGTTTTCAAATATTGGGTTTCTCAGTTCCCGCTCAAGAAAGCACAAGAGCCCCAACAACTCAGAACGATACTGAACAGTTAAAAAAAAAGCATTTTATATTCACTTGAAATCGAAAATGTTCCAGCATCGACTCGGAAATGTGACATTAAACGCCTGTGAAGTGGTGTTGGCCCAGCGAGGGGGCAAAGCGACTTCAATTTAGTAAATACCGCATAACCGAGTCTATGCGCAAAGTAAACAATTAGTCCGTCGCCAGAAAGTCTGCCATGTTCTTCACACAGCGCAGAAGAGCGCATGGAATGAATCAAAATAGTCGAAGTGCAACTATATCTTGCCCTTTGCAGGTGTTGCGAATCGTTTGCATTTTTTCGGAGTTGTATTAGTCCAGCGATGAGAAGGTTTGGTGTTTATGTGCTTTCGATTCCGCGCAATCTCTCAGTACAATATACTATATTCAAAATTTGATTGATGCGGTGGTGGCTACAAGTATTAACATCGCTTCGGTACGTGACACTGTGTTCCACAGCAATTCATATTTATCGATAATATCACTTCCTGGCGACTATTAGCTTAGATTACAAGAGTTGATCAAAGAAATCTCGTAAAAAAGTAAAGAAGTAATAATCGCGGTCATTTTTATGTTTTTAGCTCCAGGGTTTAACATAATTCCCACTGGTGCTTTATTCCTCTTTTTCTGGCTTTATTATTTTCATTGTAACTTTTGGAAATAGAAACGCACAAGTAACCTTTGTCTTTGTACACTGCAACACGCGAGGAGACCCACAGAAAGAAAGAGACAGGAAACCCCGGAGATATAAACGCTAACGGCGGGAATCAACGGTTTAACGAAAACAACGGGGTTTAATTTCTGAGCGCCAGAGTTTGTCAGAATGATCGGTTAACTCCACGTGTTTTACCAATGTTCCTCAAGCGGATATGCATCGTAATCGAACTATAATCTATAACTCTAACAATGTACGCAATAAAAGAAAAAGAAAAAAAAAATCAAAATTAAAAAATTACCCAAAGCTGGGTCAAGCCTGTTCGTATATCAAAAGCGAAAGGCGCCATCGAACGGTCTTGAAAAACTGACAAGCACACGGTGTAAAATTCCGTTAAAAGCTCTCAAATACGTGGGCGCAATATGTTCCCAAGGTCACAAGGAAGAGAACATTCTCCAGTCAACATTACCCAGATATTTCCGGCGATAACACACAGTGATCTTGTGAGAAAGAGAAAGAGAAAAACAAAAAAAAAAAAAAACATCTGAGATTCTTCAGAAACTTCGTTATTGTTTTTCTTGATTTCGTTTCCACGATTTGCAAAGAACATATTCTGTACAGCTTTTGTCGCTGCAGCGCTAATGAAAAAAAAAAAAAAAAAACTAAAAATTATTCCGATTTCGTGTTCGTGTTCGCGTGAGCGCTTGTGTTTTTCAGGGACGATTCACGCCAAAAATGGCCCCTTAATTCCGTGACGCAATGTCACAAAGACCTCGGTAGTTCTTTAATCATCCCGCTTTCCGTCGAACTGGTCTTCCTGAATTTAAGGGGGTTACAGCTAGAATCAACTTAGCGTAAAATATTCAGCATTGCTTCGCGTGATCAGCAAAGCAGTTGAACAAGAAATTTATTACTACGCGTAACTCCATTTTTTTCAACAAGTGAACGTCATTTCCTCTGATGGTTAAAATTAATTTGAACCGCCAAACAGAAAAAAAAAAAAAAAAAAAAAAAAATCACAAATTAGACCGCGGTATATTAATTGCTGAAATTCCACCTCTGAAGCCGAAAATGAAAGCGTTCTATCGTAGTGAAGAATATTCACCTCTGGCAAAACATATAAAGGCATGGGAATATATTTAAGTTGTGTTTCACAAAAACGCGCACAAAATACAGGGCATAAAAACCCCGGAAGTCGTACTTGTCGTATTGTAGTCAAAAGATCACGTCTCAAGAAAAAAAAGCTATTACAACCTGTTGGAACACTATTTCAGCGCGATTTTACCAAACAGGAAAATCTGAAACACGATCAAGCATGAACAATTAATTCTACGCACGTGCTCGAGCGCTGTCTGAAGTACAAAGAAAAATCTTGTATCCGCGAATACAGAGAAGGACAGGAAGTGGACCGAATATTCTTGTTAAAACAGACAACAATTTTGTATAGTGGACGGTTTTCTTTGAGATAGTTGACCACTTTTAGACAAAGAGTTTCGTAACTTTTGTTAATCAACAAAACCACACTAGAAGGACACGACTACCCCTTCGCCCAGAGTCTTAAATTTCCGGCAAAGCGTGACAGGGAATCGACACTGTGATATGATTTTTAAAAAGGAACTTAGTTTATTGTAAAAGACCTCTAGCCGATAGTCCCTCAGAACAACCAATTTGTGAGTAACTGTTTTAATAAAAGACTGCGATGTTTGAAAGCTTTCTGTGGTCGTATATGATAACTAGCTTGCTGTCAGTCCTTTCCTGAGGCCAAGGAAATGAACTCTCTTTAGAACTAACAAGAACACAATTCAAATTAGTCATATAATCACGATTAAGCTTATTCAGTGTAAAGCCGCCCTTAAAAAAAAAAAAAAAAAAAAAGTCAGAACTCGCGAAATCATGGGTTCCAATTCCGTTGATATTTTTTCTTTCCTGAGGACTGTCTTTCGCAATTTCGTTTTGTTATGCAATATTCAGTAAATGTTTCCTTTGCTCTTACTTTCGCATGTGTTTGTGTGGTGTTTGTGCGTGTGTATAAAAAAATAAAAAAAAAAGGACGGGACATCTTTCACTAGATACTGAATCAAAACAAAGATATGGTGGAGAGTGGACACATTTTGATCAACCATTGGTTGGTCTGTAAACATTCCGGTTCTTATCATTCGAGTAAAGACATTACATTCGTGTTTTGGCTATACCTAGCGGAATGTTAAGTTCTTTTATCTTGGTCCAAAATATAGAAGATAATTATCTGGCTAAAAAAAGAAATCATACTTTGTGGCACTGACGGGATGGCCTATTTATGTTCTTGTAACCTATTTGTGGAATTTAATGCACAACATCAGCCAATCTTAAACAAAAAATGCGTCTCCAAGAAGGTAATCTTATCAAATGCCTATAAACTAGCTCTAAAAAGGACCTTAAGATCTCTCTCAATACGAGACGCGTAAAACATACTCGATTTGAGTGCTCACACTTTTAGATTTCAGTTCGCAGTTCAACTTAAGTCACTTGGCAGTTTTAATAATGGTCAGTGAAACTTTAGAATATAACTATTCGCCGCGTCCGGAAACGCATAACTTCTGGGGAAGTCGGCTGTTATGGAAACTGCCGCTCCAACTTGTAAAATAATTTGTTTTCTCTGAAACTTCGAAAACATACAAAACCAACCGCGCGATATCCTTTGTCATAACAACGTCAATATTCAGCTAAGAGTTATGGACGATTGCTTGGTATTTATTTCTGTTTCCCACATGGACAAACGTTCTACTTTTCGGTTGCGATATTGTTCCTAAAAGGACGCGCGATTAAGACAACGCAATAAATAAATAAATAAATAAATAAATAAATAAATAAAAATGGCCAACTGGAACCTTGTCTGACGGTTTGCCAAACAGATTGAAAATGTCTCTGCCTTGCCTTGGATGTCATGAACTCTTGCAACATTTGTAAAAAGAGGAAGAATGAATTTAAAAAAGGTACTAAAACAGAGCAATGCACTCGACTCAGCGGCAGCCACCTAATGCTCGTCGCGACCGGAAGGTATGGGAGAACGATAAAACTATTGTTGATTGTCCAACAAAAAAAAAAAAAAAAAAAAAAGAAAGAAAGAAAGAAAATAAAAATAAAAAAGAAAATAATCTTCGTTACTGATAAAGAATGTCGGTCTTGACTCCGTCTCTGCATTCACAGCTGTTGTCATCCTGTGCTCTTTTTCTGACGAAAAAAGTGTAAACTGACAAAAAATTAGAACGAAAATTATGTGCTTGCCGAGGCTTATCTTGCACGTAACCTTAAAATTTCTTTGTCTCGGTGCAAAAAAAAAAAAAAAGCTTTCAACGTTAAAGTGGCTTCTAAAATCTAAAAATATCAGAAAAGAATGCGCTTTTTTGCTTATTACAATCAACACCTCGTGTGCCAACTCTATCAGTTTTCAGGAAACCAAATTACGCAAGTCTGATTAGATAACCAAGCAAGTGAAAGAGAAGAGCCGATGCGTCAACGGATTAACGCAACACGAGATTCTATTTTCCAATACGCTCCTTCCTGTTTGGACTTTCTCGCTGGTCCGTAGTGCGATCTCTTCGCATGACCCGCAGGGAAATGCCATCATTACCGATGATATCCGCATTACGCTGCTAAGATTGTCCTGCGGGTGAAAACCACAGCATGGAAAGCACAAAGATAAGAGTTTGCGTCGCTGCTTGTGCAGGAATTAGGAATACCTCACAGAACGTTCAAGCGGCGTTTGGTATTTGGACGCTCAGTCAAGCAGAGGCTTATCCGTCATATTTGTTTTCTTTAGAAACTTGGCAACCTGTCAGTAAACTTTGGCGGTTTTGCTAACTTCTGTCATTGACGTTTTTGCTAATTTACGAGGCTCTTTTGAAGACTATATCGGGTTTTTGGTGCTACCGTTTCTACCCCAGGATTATTTTTTTAATACCGGAAAAAAACATAAAAGCTTTGAGAGAGATCCCGGCATTTTTAGAGACCTCTACATTTCTTCACAGAAAGTTTGTTAGGGCCTCTTCATATGAGCCCGGTTACCGAGATCTCGCCCTCCCACTATTTCCTTTGTTATAATTCCGATGTGTTCATATGAGAGAGCGGGCTAGCCCGGTTTACCGAGATCTCGGTCTTTGCGACCGGGATCTCGGTTAACCGGGCTGGCCCGTTTCTCATATGAACACTCCAGCCCGGTTAACCGGGATGAAAATGTTTCAACTATGCGAGTCTGAAATGTACTTGCTTCTTAATTTGGCTTTAATGGAAGAATTGGCAAAAACTTTCGCTTTATAGACACTCTATCTCGGTTACTCGGGCTGAAATTTCCCATATGAACACACGACCGGGCTGGCCCGGTTGACCGAGCCAGCCCGGTCAACCGGGCTCATATGAAGAGGCCCTTAGTCTGGTCTTTTAAGATAAAGATCACAGGAAATTAAAACGCTCTCAACTAGCGATAGAGTTCAAAATAACTGAAATATATTAATACCAGCGGTACAAATGGACAACTTTTTTGTCTGAACGCAGTTTTAGGTATTTCGGCCAATTTTCCCTGCACATTTTGTGAAATTACCCAAATCGGCGGCACTAGTTGCTGAAGTTGTGCAACAGACTCAGCTTACATCAAGAAACCTTGAAGGTCACCATAGCTCACTACCGGCATTGCCAGACGATATATGTTGCATTGCTGAAAGGCTGATGTTGAAATAGTGTTCATATAGGAAATGGGATTATTTTCCAAAAAAAGATTTTATTTATCAAAAAATGTCAGAAATGTGGCTGATTAAATTTGCTTGATCTCTATTTGTCGACAAAGGTTCATCAAGTGTACTGGCGCCCTGTCGGTGCGCTCTCATCTGGCCGCGTCTTATATCTAGTCTTACACAGAGTGCAAAAGAGGCCGTGTAACAGGCACGGAACACAATCGAACAGAACTGAACTGAGTGAGACACTGAACCACACACGTCTGGCAGACCAGGGCGGCACGGGAATACAGTCACAGAAAACTAAAAAATGCTTCAATATATGAACTAAATATATCCTGGTACACTTATACTTTCTGGCGACATGTAAAATTTCATTTTCAAGTATGGTCGCATTAGCGGCAATTTGTGAGATTATGGCTAAGCTGTTTCGTAAGCGTCGAGACGAGCTAATAATGATGATAATGTGTAAAAAAAAGGCCGTCCTTCAGGTAAAACAGAAGCACCGATATTAATGCAAACCGAGGATAACAAAACAGCAACAATACAATGGTTATTGCGCTTCTTCTCACCGGATGCAGGTAAAAGGTAATGGCGTTGGAAAGAATTTGGCTGTAACTTGTTTAGTCTGATAAATTCTCAAATGTGGTAACGTTATTCTGGACCAGCAACTGAACCACACCGGGTTACCGAGTTAGGGTTAAAAATAAAATAAAATAAAATAAATAAATAAATAAATAAATAAATAAATAAATAAATAAATAAATAAATAAATAAATAAACAAATAAATAAATAAATAAATAAATAAATAACAGGAAGTTCCTTCCCCCTCTCTGTCCTTACAAATCACTCTATACCCTGCAGTCTGAAGTGACATGCAAAAAAAAAACAAAACAAAACAAAACAAAACAAAACAAAACAAAACAAAAAAACAAAAAAACAAAAAAACAAAAATAAAATAAAATAAAATAAAACAAAATCCCACTTGTTACATTTTTATTTCTCTATCATTCAATCTGAATTTTATACATGGTGTTTGAGGTAAATACTTTGTGCTTATCCTCAGCGATGTCAGTCAGTGTTTCCATATCGCTAGTCAAATCTGTCCTGGTTCGGACCGGACCACCTTGAATACGCAGCTGGGTACGTCGTTACGTACTCAACCAGGACTTCAGCGAGTCAGAAACAACTCCGTTGCCAGCGCAACAGAGACTGAAAAACGGGGCCAGCTTTACAGATATCACTTGTAGGCTCTAGATGACGGAAAGTCTTAAAACATTTAATGCTGCTGGTCGTGCTGGAAAAACACTCCGCTCATCCAGCCGACTGGGTTCAAGGAACTCGGTTGACCTGATCTTCTTAATATCCAAAATAATGCAGTCCAGGGGACACAAACACAAAACAAGCCAAAGATGCGAAGCTAGAAATCTTGATCCAGCAACTCCGAGTTTTCTGCAGCAAGTTTTGTTTCTCGCGGGAAGCGCACTTCGTGAAATAACAGCATAATACTGAACACTGCCTTTCCACTAGAACGAATCAAAATTCCCGAATTGATCGCCCGCGTTACTTCACATTGAAGTACTAGATAACATCGTGTACGCACCGTTTAAGATGTCTTGCTTACTTCGGGGAATCCGGTACTAAGCCAGTTTCGGGAAATCCTGAGCTACTTCCGAACAGAGGCGAAGTGGGCGGAAGCACAAACGAGGTTTGTCCGGTCGGGGTCGGCGAGTGTGACGTCATGACCGGTGGCGACAGGGCCAGCGCGGACGAGAAAGTGGAGAAAGCTGTGTTGCGTGAAGGAGAGACCATCAACGAGGGAATACCTGCAGAAAAACACAGGAGTGAGAGATGCAGGTGTGTCAACGCTGCAAATGGTCTCCTTGTTTGTTTGTTGGGCTTGGCTCTTGTTTTGTCTGTGCGGGTAGCGTGTAATCAACAAACCGAGAGGTCATTTTATTATTTCTCTGATCCTTACCCGAGTCCATGCCACTGTCTAATTGCCCCAGTTGATGAGTGGGACTGGTGGAAAGCGGAAGGCCTGGTGACGACAGAGGAGTCAAGGTAGAAGCCAGAGTCAGCGGTCTCATGTCCTCTGAAGGAGAGAGAGTGAGTGAACACATGTCAAAAAGAGAAGTGTTCACCGTAAATATCAACTGCATCCTCTAAAAAGTGGACAAGGTTTTCTGGGTGTGTGCGTGTAAGTTGATGCGTGCGTGCGTGGGAGTATGCGTGCGTGAGCGTGAAGGACTGTGAACAGCAATTTCTTGCACGTATGCAGCAAAACACGAAGCGGGTTCCCTACCTTCAAACATGTCGTTGTCGTCATCACCCAGGGCCGGGGTTGAAGGGAAGCCCGACATGCTGCCCTCCTCGTCGAGTTGCGGCAATTCTCTCTCGCACACGGACTCGTTTGGTGTCAGGTGTTGATTGGCTGAATTTAGGGTTTCCTGGTTACTGGAAGCGGAGCTCATATCTGGGTTTGTCGCAGTTGAGAGTTTTCCTGCTGAGAAAAGTAAAGGAATGAAAAGCATGAAATGAAGAACTCAAAACAAGAGATGAATTTTACGGTTATATGACCACCCTAATATACAGTGATAGACGACCTCAAAATGTTGTACTAATACAAAAAAAGTGATCGACGGCCACAAAAAGCGAGATACAATAAAATGGAAACAAAACAGAGCTGTGAGAAATGACGTGCAGTAAGACTGGGCTACAAAAAAGGAGAGCAGCAAACTTAATGCAACATTTCTACCAAAAAATATACAACATGTGGTAGGACGCATGAAAAATGAACACAAGGAGAACTATGTATGCATAGGCCTGGTCCGAGGTACACTTTGTCCCAATGCAGAAAAGTAGATAACACGCAACTCACTTTCATATAAAAGCTTTTTGCACTTTTCCAAAATAGAAGCAGAAGGCAGCTTGGAAATGGCCTATCAGCATACATTGTATAGCGAGTTAGGGAAGTGACAGTTAATATGCTCGAGTCACCATCAATTTAGGCAAAGCGTGGGCCGTGTTTGCTTTGCTGTATGGTGGACAATAACTCGTGCAAATGTATATATCGAGACGATACCCGTCAGGATTCTCACGGGGTGTGAACGAAAAGCCAGGGGCCGGATTCACAAAACTTGCGTACGAACTAAAATGTTCGTAAGTATATTTTACGCATCGGAACAATGACTTACGCATACTGTCTTGTGCAAGATAGTATGCGTAAGTCGTACTTACAATGCGTAAGTCATACTTACGAACATTTCCGTTCGTACGAAAGTTTTGTGAATCTGGCCCCAGATTTTCACAAGCGACGGAAGCGCGCAAGGTCCGTCCATTTCTGAGTGAATACGAACCCTGTGCTTGCGTCACCCGTGAAAACCAGACTTTTTGTGTTGTCGAAATGTTTCGTACCCTGCTTGGACTGTGGCTTGGGAAGCTCAAACTTGATCCACTGATACTTGGAGCATTTTCGCGCGCCGGGAAGGTTCTGTATCAAGTATTGGATGGTGGGATGAGAAAAACCAAAAAACTCTGGTCCCGAGCCCGTGTTGGACGCGTCTCGCCCCCTGAAAACAAGTCACCAAGACAACTGTCAATCAAATATCTACGTCCATACGCTGGCAGGAGGAGGCTCAGGTTCCAGCCGCAGGATGTTTCAATGCGCCCACGATCAGCC
Organism: Plumapathes pennacea; assembly: GCA_964036295.1. NCBI lineage: Eukaryota > Metazoa > Cnidaria > Anthozoa > Antipatharia > Myriopathidae > Plumapathes > Plumapathes pennacea. The sequence goes on from OZ038466.1 coordinate 2,089,570, forward strand.
TCGTTATGACTGACGGCTGGGCGCGTGCGTGTCGTTTTGCTTAGCTCCACCAATCAACAACATTTACACGTATACACAAATATACATATTGAAATGTACACGCACACATAAACATAAGCATACAGATACAGTAACACGTTCACGTTCACGTAACTTACACGCACACACACATACAGGGGAATCGCGATGACTCGAACCAAAAGTCGTTTCCCTTTGATTTGCTAGCACTGTAATTTTACCCCCGATAACTCGAACCAATTGTCATTTCCCTTGGGGGTGCGAGTACTCGGGCCTCCACTCTACAGGTACAAGCAAGCTTGGACGCAGACACCGGACAATACCTGGCCTTGTTTACAGCCTTCAGGACAACGCAGTGGCAAGCAGTAGCAGATGAGGCGATGATGGCATGATCCGGGTCATCTTCAGGACACATCTCAAACTGATACAAGATGAAGTGCAAGGCAAAAGTATTAAAAAAAGGCCTTCTCGACCACAATCCATTGCGCCATCCGTCATTTTTAGGGCCCCCGAAATTAGCAATCCACTTCCATCCGACTCGTTTTGGACGATTGTTAGCTTCTTTTTGGCTAAAACTACTTTATTTTTCCATATATTTATTACGTTTTATTGTGTTGGGAACCAAATTCAGCCTTGAATTTTTTACACATTTCCAGATGTAAGTTACAAAAACATTGTATTGCCTGAGAGGGCCCCTTCAGAAAAAACAAACCCCCTATTAGGTTGAGGTTGATCGCTCACTCTTAAAAGCAAGACCCGCGAAAGTCGAATTTGTGGAGAGAGGAAAACTTGAAAACACAACAAACGAATAAACCGAGCAGCAATTCACCTGAGGCCCAAAGCCGCCGTCCAGGATTTTACAAGTGTAGATACACTTCTTCTCTGGGTCCATCATGCTGGGATAGACCCTGGAGCTGCAGTAACCAACTGGCCAGACGTAGCGCTCAGAGTGAAAACCAGGCCGATCATGAATAATCTGCCAAGTAAACAAACAAACAAACAAACACGTAGCGTTCCACTAAACCACAACAAGTAAACAAGACCGAAAGAGAAAAACAAAGTTGATCACTCTCACAATTCAACGAACCTCTCCCAGACTGTGAACAGTCAATCCTCCGAGAACAATGGGAAAAATAGGTTTCCCTAAAAGTAAAACAAGCATTTACAAGTGAAAATATTGAAAACAAACCAATATACAAGCAAATAAACAAACAAAAAAACAACCAAGAATTTCCGTAAAGTTTATAGGATGGACGATTGTTGAACGTCGCAAAAAATGTATTGGTGAGAGCGTTGAAACGCCCAACGTGGTTATCCTGTTCAGAATCTAAAAGTAGGATCGAGATGACTCCAGATGCTGGGCTTCGTGTTCAGACGGCAGTTGTACTGCATGTTCATCTCATGTGAGTGAAACTGTAACAGTGGGTTCTGCCATTGCTGGCTCTGCTACAAGTTACACTCTCATCAAGATATTATCGTCACCACACGATGTTGTAACTCAAGGAGATTGGGTAGAAGATTTTTTTTTTTTTTTTTTTTTTTTTTTTTGTAGTGGTGGTGGTGAGATTCGAACTGAGGAGGTTGTGGTGAGTTGGGGGTGGTGGTACCGCGGGCGCCACTTGTACCTACGCCCCGAGGGCTAGGTAAAACGAGTGGTATTTATAGTGACGCGTGTTTTAATTTACAACACAATGTGATGAGTTGGGGGTGGTGGTACCGCGGGCGCCGTGTTGCATTTCTAGAGCTAACTACGCGTTTTATCCGAACATCTGCGCACGTGTACGCATTCTGAAACTTCCACCACTTTTACAAAGACTTGACTTGCAGAACTTTCTTAACTTAACTTTCAAAATTGAGGACATCCAAATTTATTCGCGAACAATTGTTCAGAACATACGCTAGATGTTCACTGTACTGTTCCATTCTCTTTATGCACCCATGGGAATGCTCCGCTTGGGTCTATGCAAATCCACAGTAGCAATACAAAAGTAAAGTAGAAAGTAAAATAAACAAACGTATTTTGGGTACATTACCTTTCTCATCTACAGCGATCGGTTGAACTTTCCTCTTGATGGCCGTGCCGGGTTTCTTTCTCTTTGGTTTAACTGGTTGGTCACCTCCATCTGAACTGGCCGCCACTGTAAACAAAACAGACAAACAAACACTTAGCCAGTCTGTTCAGAACATTCTCATTTATTTGAACTGCATTTAAAACGGATATGCTCAACGCTCAATTGCACCCTCAGATGCACGCGCCAGTACCGGACGGGGAGGCAAAGAATGGATTTGGAGATAAACTCTGAAATGTTTCGTTTTTTCGATCAGTTGAGATCAAAGTGGATTTTTTATACGACCCAGGAAACGTAAGATTTTCAGTGCCATTTTAGTTGCTAACTTTTCTTGGTTGCAGGACGGCATCAGAGCCAAGCTGATGAATTTTGAACCACTTTCCTAGCCAGGTTTTCGTAACTTCAAGACATTACTCAAGAATTGCTCGTGAAAAATCGCCCAGAGCATGCGCTAGACTCTAGTTCAAGATATTCACTTTACGCACTTTTGCGCATTTTTGGGAAAGCTCCACGTGGGCCTAAGCAAATTCAAATCAAGCGGGGGCTAAAATGGCTTTTTCCAGACTCAAGTATATGTAGAGTAAGGAAAACAGAGCCGTACATGTACACGCCTTACACACCTTTCTGGTTCTCGGCACCTACTGTGTTGTCAGAGGTCTGCTTGGGTTTTCTTACTTTAGGTTTACTCGGTTTACTTGCGCGAGGTTTTTCTTGTACCACGTTGTTGCCACCTGACGAAAGCACACATAAATAACACGTGATCAGGTGGATAACCTGCGTAATCGGATACAAAGGGACCATAAATGGGGTTATTACACGGGAAAGAGTGCAATACGGCGGAGTATTTTTACGGATGGCGCAAGGCGGGAAGAAACTAAACTGATGAGTAAAAATACAGTAGTGTTGCACGACTTCCCGTGAAATAAATAGTTTACTATACGACAACGAACAAGTGCTAAACGTTTTCTAATTTTCTAACTATCGTCAGGTTTCGTTCATTAGATTTTTGTTTTTTGTTTTTTTTTTTGTTTTTTTTTGTGATTTAAGAGTTTGGGCTTCCTTTCTCATTAAATGGTAAGAGTCCATTTTTTCAAAGTTGCATTCGTAGGTGAACAGCAGAAGAGTGCTGGCTATCAATCGTCTTCACAGATTTGGTTCGTGTGAAGACAAGTTTCGCAGGAACTAAGTTTTGCGATAACAATTTCTTGTAGGTTCAGTCCCCAGTCGTGGGTGTTCGCTAAATCCAACACCGGCTGCTTGGGACTGAGCCTATACTTTTTAAATCATTGGAAAAACCGCAAAAACATACAAATATGAGATCGCGCCGCAAACATTACCACTCCAGCCACGCGGTATTTACTACAGATTTTGGCAAATTGACTAAAAAGTCTGAAAACTCGACTGTTTGCTACCAACAGTGAAGAGAGAAACATCAGCAACAACAACAACAGTAGCAGCAACAACTACAACAACATCAACGTTGAAATAAGGAGCTATCAGTGAAAAAGGCACCTTTTGGTTGAACAGTGTCAGCTGCTGCAGTGTCGGCATCAGCCTGTTTTGTTTTCCTGCTTTTGGGTCTTGGCTTAGTAACTCGACTCTTTTCTTGTGAACCATCCTTCCCACCTGTTGTACATATTTACAAGTAAGTAACTTGATACACACACCACCAACTACCTTAGTACAAGGTACGACAAAAGCCATGTTTGCTGCTGATAGACTTTCCCATCAGGCAAGTGAACTTATCTGACAACTTAATCACAACTATCTGGGCCAGTAGATCATGGCTACAGCATGCCCTTGGACTGGGTGGGGTCAATTTTTTCAGTATCACTCAAAACCCTAAACACATACACTTGTATTGTACTCATTCTTTACTCTGATGAGGGGCTAACACTCAAAACATTAGCCACACCATTCAGAATATCCACATGGACTTTTATGTTGATAGAATTCAGGTTAGAAATGTTTTTCAGCTGACTGTCACCCATTAATCATGGCCAACATGTCGGTCTGATCATAAAGCTCTGCATCTCACATGTAGCTACTTGATGCTAACTGCACAACAGATTCTGCAGAACGTGATCTCATTTTGAACTGTACCTTCAGCAGTGGTTGTTTTGGCACCAGCAGCCCCACCCTCCCCTCCCTTGGATTTTGCAGCCCTTCTGGCTTTGACAGGTTTTGGTTTTTCAATGACAACAGGAGGAAGAAAAGTTGGTGACATAATTCCTTGTGGGTAGGGGTCATACAAAGGCAGGGGCTGCAGCATTCCTGCTTCTTCTGCGGCTTGGTACTGGAAGAGTCTCTTCAGAAGGTCCCTGAGGAGAAACAAGCATGTGCGTTAAAGATCAAATAAAAATACACAACACATGTAGATGGTGGCTTACTTTCTTTCCACTTTGGCTCTTTGAAGCTTCATTTCACTTCTCATTATCTCATCACTCAAAGCTCCATTTTCCTGTTGAATAAACAAACAATTTTATTACCATTGAAAACAGCTGAGTAGACAGTTACTGAGAAGTAATTAAATGTTTATATTGTTGTCAAGCAGAGTACAAGGTGCACTGTATTTACAAGGGAGCCAAGTATATTGCTGTATCTTAAACACAGCTGCTACATCTTAAAACTGTACCTTTCTCTTGCACAGGCTCCCCTGATAAAGACATTCAAATAATTATAAACTAAAAGAATATACAATGTAAGGGGTGGCAAATGGTAAAATCTGAGACTCGCCGAGACCCTTGTTTAAAAATCCGAGAATGAGACTTTAACCCCTCCGAGACTCCGAGACGGAAAGAAACAAAAGAAATGAGACTCTGAGACTCATCAAAAGGCTACCAAGATTCTGAGATCGGACCAAAACTTTCATAGACTCACGTTTTTCTAGGTACCATTTGCCACCCCTAATGGATGCACATAAAGTGACAAGAAATGAAAGAGTTGTACTCACAAACACCAGTTGTTTGGCTGATCTTTTCAGACTCAGGTATTTTCTTTTGTAATCACGATGGAGATGATTGGCAGATTTGGAGGGAATACTCTTGCACGACATGTCAACCGACATCTGTAACGTACACAGATATCAAAAGCACAGTTAAACTCTACACTGAGGCTGCTAAAAACTGAATCACCTTTCTGATACATGCAACTATAGATTAAACGGTTGCCATGCCTAATGCCATGGGAACCAATAGAACAGAAAGAACCAACAGAACCCTAACTCTAACCATAACCCTGAATTAGGCTTAGGTTTAGAAATAGGCTTAGGATTAGGGGGTTAGGGTTAGAGTTCTGTTGGTTTCGTGAATTGGACATGTTGTTTGTAAACCAAACCCTTAAGTGCTGCTGGTGCTTGAGTACATCATACCTGCCCTTCACCATCACTGCTACATGTACCCATAGACATTTGTTCATCCAAAGGAACACCCTGGATGAAAACAAATTAAGTAAACAAACAGTATATAAGTGCCTAAAACTAACTCTTACATGAAAACATACAGCACTATACCAGAAACTATGTAACTGTAAACTTGAACACATACATTACTCCCTAAAGAGTTAGGAATGTGGAAAAGATTTAGGTGACATGCTGCTTTCTACTACTTATTACAAGGCAGCTACACAATTACAGTAGTCAATATTTAAAAAAAAATACATTGATCAAGTATGCATACAACAGTATGTACATTGTCTAGTTTGTTCATATGTCATGTAAATTGGAATTGAACTCACCACAAGAGCAAACCAGCCAAACTGCCCTTCAATGCGCTTGAGCCTGGGCTGATCCACAAACGTCTGGTGCATAACATAAAACACATACATTAGTGATGCAATAGACACAGTACATGTATATAAATAGGAAGACATTGCAGATGTATGTGATGGTGTAAAGCCCATTTTAACACCTGGATTTTAATAACAGCTGCTACAGTTTATAGTTTCAAATACTACTCTACTTCTAAGACAGTGTACATGACTCTCACCTCTTTGAACAAGACAGCCTCCAGATTGTCAAGGGATTTTGACCTACAATCAGAATAAATCAAAGATGTCAGACATCAACATTTCACACACATGCAATCAAGTAACTAGTGAGTTACATTAATTTGTGAAGTCAAAGGTAATAACCAAATCAAATCAAACCAGAAACAGGTTACAACACACAGGAGCCTGCAGTACCCATGCGGAAGATATCCAGCTTCAACTATCCCATTGGCTATGTCCTTCACATGAAGCTTTCCCCCAGAACTCATAAGGACAGCCTGGATCAAAGGCAAAGTATCAGTCCATATAGAAACACTTCAAACATCAAGGAGACTGTACCACATACATGTGTACTGTTATACCATTCATTTTGACTCATGGATCTGGATTAGTGTCCCAGATACAATACTATTCATTGATCACCAAGCACTCACTAAAGTGCAAAGCATAATGGTCAAATCAGTGGCTTACAACTTTTGTCCACACACTAATGCTTCTGCAGTAGATTTCTATTTTGAACATTATAATAGTGGAGCTATTACCTCGGCAGCATTCAACAAAGTCACTGCAGACATATCTGATCTTGATGATTGATCTTGAAGGCTGTCACTAGCAGCAATAAAGTATAAAGTATTAATTTGAGTATGAACAAAAAATTACAAAAAATACAAACGCGAAGAATAATGCACTGGAAAAAAAGATCTCATTCTTAGATGCATCAGTACACTGGTAAAATCATTTTATAAGGCTGTAAAATGGAAAATGAGGCTGAGCAATGGAAATGAGATTGTCAAGGTTCTTTCGTTGCTCATACTTTCTACTGTTTAACTGATTGATCCAAAGATCAACAACAGAAATTTTGACCCAACTGTAGCTGAAGCAAACTGTGCCACAGCTGTATTTCATTCACTCTCTTAGAGTTAGTGAAAGCTCTAAATAGAGTTAAAAACAGCAATCATTGCTTCAAAATTTACTGATTGACTTAACTGTACTGTAATAAACTGCATCATCCTTTGATCATCATTCGATCACAGCAATCACAGAAAAAGAATTTCTGGCTCTTTCTTAAGTGCAAGCATGTCTTCAAGATGGGTGTGTGAAGATGGGTGTGTGTCTCTATATATACTACAGATGCTATGGACACTATAGATCCTACAGAGGCGAGAGCATGCTTACATTTCAAGTAGAGAGGGTCGAATTTCCCAGTCTGTTATATTAGACTACTTGTTAGTGGCATTACGACTGATGTCTGGACTTACTATGAACAAGACCTACTCTAGCAGTACTAAATGTCCTTACTAGTCAAGGCTGTCCCGCTGCTCCGTGTCGACGTCAGCAGACATCTCTGCCAAACCTGACATCGACTCGAGTGAAGGGAATAAAGACGAAGGAACGTCCCCCTCTAGACTGTCTGAAGAAGACGAAAAAGGGTTGAAGACAGGGGGAGATACTAGTCTACCAGGAGATACATATTTTTGGTCCATCACTGGCAAGGAAAAACGGCAGAAGCCACAATGATCTTTAAAAACAGTCTCCAGTCACATAAAGCGGCCGCCATGTTTCCCTTTTTGATACACAGTGCATTGTGGGAAGGTACCATTCCGCACTCGTCACCAGGCCATCTAACATTTCCCTCGACAGTACTGTAGTTTTGTGAAACGTGACAATGAGACTTTGTGAAACGGTTTAAACGGGGACCGCGCAGGGGGAGGGGCTGGGGGGCTTTAGCCCCCCCCCCCCCCCCCCCCACTTTTTTGAGAGTTCAAAACTGATTAAGGATGAAAACCAGTTGTGAGACTGACAACCGTCATTTTGTGTCCGTAATCAGCGAGAAATCTGCAAATGGCCATGACATTTGAAAATTAAATGCATTTCTAGCCATTTCTGAGGACTTAAGTTTCAAATTTGCAACATGTTGCGCTTGGGCTGGCCAATACACATCACACGCAGCTTACACTTGTTCCCAGCCTTTGACAATTTTCTCCCTTTTTCACGTCCCCATCTTCCCTTGCCAGTGGCTGATGATCTAGCACTTGGAAATTGCACTTAATAAATCCGCTTTAACGGACGGGGACGCCAAAGCGTCACGAGTTTTCGATGATTGGAGGGAAGGGTCGTACCATCACGCGCCGAAAGAAATGCGGAAACTACTTTCTCGTAAAATTTGCTTTATTTTTATTTTACTGATAACCGATTTTACAACCTCCCTTACAACGTGTTATCAAATATAAAAGGTTTCATAAATATTGCTGTCCCCATTTAAAACTCAGAGGAATCAACAACTAATTCTCGATTGCGTAGTTGTACCCGGTTAGGTGACTTCTTATTAACTCTCAAATGAATTGGAAACGCATCTTAAAATACGAGAAAAGAACTCCTTTCTTACAAGGGCGGTGCATCAGAACAAGCGAGTACAGAAGACTTACACCTGCACGTCGGAAGATTACGTAGAAATCAGATCTGGTCCAAAAGTGTACAACTTGGAAATGATGCTTAAAATTTGAAAGAGATCGCCGTTTGAAAGTTCAATTGTGACAGTCATAAAGAAACAAGCAAGGCCCAGTCATTCAAAGCTGGATTCTAACCTGTAGGTATAACCCAAATCCCTTTCCCCGACCTCTTTCGATGAACAAAATACCAAACTTTGCTCAAAAATCAACTGAATAGCTCTTAGATGTTCCGTTTCAGTGTCGTAACTTAAAAAGACTAACCCAAGGTTCGCATTATCGTGCTTCGAATCACTGGGCCCAGATCTCGACAGCGTTTTCATCTTTGTACCTCACAAAGACTAACAAACAAATAAACAAAAACAGTGTATGGTGACTTTCGCGTCTCACACGACCATGTGTAGGCCTAGATTCAAGGGTTAAAAGTTCGAGAATCAGTGTAATTTTTCAAGATATATTAACCATAAATACACTCGCGTACCGCAGCAAAATGGACGGAGGTAACCCTCAGCAGTAACAAACACCGCCAAATATTAAATCTTATTTTCTATCTATTCTTATTATTAACTCTTAACTGTTTGGTATGTTTAACATCTCACCGCTCAGGGGTCAAAGTCCCTTATATGTCTGTTAACAGAACAGGCGATGCAACTCTATAAATAATGTTTTTGCGTGTTCGCTATCTTCTTTTCGCCTCTGTCTCAGTGCGAAGAGTGCGTTGCTGCTTTCTTTTTGTTTTATTAGTTTTGGTATTGCATTGTATAGCTTTTTTGTTTTTTGGGGGTTGGCGTGCGTATGGGCATAGCCCAGAATAGAAATGCCTGTAACTGCTCGAGTCAGGAAGCCCATCACCCGCTCCGTTTTTACCGCACATTTCGAAAAAAGAAAAACAGACTATCTGAACATACGTTGGATCACCGATACAATATGTAGACGCACGCTATGGGGCAATGGGCTCCTTCTCAAGCGGCCGAAATGCGTTCATCCGACAATACATTCTGTCCGCTTATCTATTCCGAAATAGGTCTGAACACCCAAAGTGAGCCCGCTGTTGTACTGTGCGGATATTACCAACCAAGTCGAAAGAACTTGCCTAAACCGGTTATACAAACCGGTAAAAGAGCACGGGTCTTCTCAGACTTGGGATACACGCTCCACAACCAACAGCCTCTCTCCCCACGTAGACGTAGGAACATGCACGTGACTCAATCCCATCATGCTTCCCATCATGCTTCCCATGCTTGCTCTCTTGGGAATACTGGGAAGCCCTAAATAGCTTGTCGAGCCGCGAAGAACGCCCGTTTCCAGACTGGGTCTCAGGAAATTTCTAGAGACGCGGTTATCTGATATAACGTTGGCATCCGCGGAGTCTAGGGAGCTGCATGTTATGATAATAGTTTTGTCGCTTTCTACTGATTGGTGTTTGTCCGTTTGAAGATCCATACTGTACGTGATTTCTTCGACGGGCATAAAGACTGGGACAAGGAAAAGCAAGCACGTGGCGACGATGGAAGTTCCTCCGGCTGCCAAGAACGCGATCTCGTAAGACTGCGCCAAGTCATAGATCATACCTTCAAGGAAAAACAAGAACTAATGTTAACTTAACTCTGACATTTCTCTGTCCAAAATTAGCCCGCTGAACTCTTTCACTCGGCTCCCGAGCTCAAAATGCAAGATTGAAAATACGATAAATGATAGTTTAATCAAGCAAGCTATCAAAAAAGCTGAGTTCCCCGTAGCGTATGATATATCTCTGGTGGAAAAACTGAAGGAGATAACTGAAATCGATCACCCTTGGGAGTGAAAGGCTTTAATAAAACGCGGTGAAAATTGCACAGGCAATTTGATTGAACAGGCAAGTGTGCAAACAGAATACAAAACACTCCGCGTCTCACCTGCTAGCGGTGGACCAGCAATGGACGTGATGGCCATAAAGAAGAACTGAACGCCCATCCCAGCGGCGACCTTGTCAAGACCAACAACATCAGCACAGACGACTCCCAGCAGAACAACGAAGCAACCATCAAACAAACCAAACACCACCATGTACACGGACAGTCCCGCGTAACTCTTCGTCAAGGTACTTAGAGTGTTCGCAACTCCTATGCACAGGAAGGCCATTTGGCAGAGATACAATCGATTGACCTTCGGATGATCACCGATTTTTCCGAAGAAGAGTCGGCCGACGGTCGAGCCAACCGACATCATACCTATCAGGGTCGACGACTGAGAGTTGGGAATACCACATAACTCGGCATAAGCAGGCTGTAAAAACAAACAAAAAAAAGGAGAACACTCAGTGTCACTTTATGATCACAGGTACGAACGCCTACAAACGCAAAAGCACCCACTACTTACCAAGTGCACAAACGGCACAAAATAACCCATCATGAAAGCACTGAGGGAGAAACACCACACCACGAAGGCCTTGTTCTTGAACACAGAGAAGTCAAATATGGGTTTTCTCTTCTCCTTTTCCGTTGTCTCACTTTTCTCTTCGGGTTTCCGTGGTATTCGGTACAGAATGGCCGCTAAGGTACACAAACACATCAGCCCGCCCAGCACCCGTGCAGTGTGGGCCCAGCCAAGGTACGATATCAGCAGTTGCATGACAGGCCCCATCGCAATGGTTCCTACTCCACTTCCAGCCGTCACAATCCCGTTTGATAAGCCTATCCGTCTGGAAGAAAACGTCAAGGAAGCCAGATCAGTGATTGTGTGGGAAGACTCGGAGACCAAGACAAACAGACAGACAGATGGATAAAGACAGAAACGAACGAAACGAGAAACAGAGGAAACACAGAAAATACGCATAAAACAACACCACGCTAATACGTTTTTCGACTGTGCAGTCACCTTATTTTGATTGAGCGGTCGTTACACAAAACTGTGGGTTTCAAGTACGATTTTGTAGTTCAATATACACTAAATAACGCTCATAAAATCTTGAGACTTGGCCATGAAACTCAATCCAAGAATTCGATACTCAACTAGAAGTTATTTCAATGCATTTTTCTATAACAAAAGTGGCGCACAAGAAAAGCGGAGCTTGCAAACGAGGTGAAATTTGACCTCGAGTAAAGACCAACTGTATAGTCATGGCGAAGGAAGTGACGTAAAGAACGTATTTCCGCGGTGGCAAAAAAACACAAAAGCCTTTAAGTGTTTATTTCTATTATTCTGCATTTGCAACTTTTTTTCCAAAGTATAGAGAACATATGAAACTGAACACACAACGACAATTTAGCCCCAAACAGCTCAAGATCTTTAGTACCGGAAGAGCTGTAACAAAACGCACCCAAACCTGTTTCTTACCTGTAAAACCAGTATGGCAGCGTGGTGAGTGTGGGCAAGTAACTCATGCTGGCTCCGATGCCCCACAACAAACCAAACGTTAGGTAAAGCACATAAAGTTCACTAACGAACGAGGACGAGATGAAGCCAGCTATAGACAGGAATCCGCCAAGGATGGCCGTCTTGCGAGAACCAAAGCGCTCACACAGTGTGGAGGTGACAGGCGCGAATAGAAACATCATACCGAGGCCAATGGACAAAACCCATGCTGTGAAAAGGAGAGAAACAAGGATGAGAAAGAGTGAATGGCGTGGTGAAGAAAGGAAGAAAAGTGACAAGTAGGAGATGGGTTTGGATACAACAAAATATTAGGCTTTAGATGTCTCCTCCAATAACAGGAACAATGCCATCTACGTTCCCATGCTCTTTTCCCAACCCTAGCTGGAAAACAGCCTGGGAACAAATGCAAAGGGAGGGGAGGGAGGGGGAGGGGAGGGAGGGGGAGGGGAGGAGGGGGGGGGGGGGTATTTCAGTTCATGATGGTGTGCTGAATCATTCAGGATGTTAATCTCAGGAAAGCACGCGTTTCCTGGATCCTGTTTTCTTTGACTCACGGCAGACATATAAGCTACTGTTACTAATACAAACGGAAGACGAAGGAAACAAACACAACCAACTAAACTAAAAAACCCAGGTTTTATCTCCGAGCCCAAGCAAGAGATTTAAATATTCAAGCAGCTATCTGATTGTGGCACAGCGTGACCCAGGAATCGTTCGGTTCGTTGTAAAAAAAGTTTTAAGATTCTGATTTTCTCTTTACTGTTGACATAAACTCAGACAACGGAGCGACAGTTTCAAACAGGAATCTTACGTCACATGGCATTCTGTGTCTGGGCCTGTCGAGGCTGATGATGTACAATGAGTTCAATTGACTCTATTTGCGTCACACGTGCCTCAAAATTGAATCACTGTTATTCAATTTTTGTGGTACAGTATGGGTGGGAAACGATTTGGGTGGTATTAAATTGGGATTAGCAAATTCCACAGTGTTTTGCAGTTTTAAAAATTGACTGGTACTGTGCCAGCCAAGAAAAAAAACACCTTTGAAATATATTTTAGGTGTGGTATACATACAAAAATCGCACAAATCGAAGAGCTGACTTGGAGAGTAGTCTACGAGTTTTTGTTTGGCAAACACACATGATGCCTGTTGTAGAAAACGGCTTTTAAAACTCAAGATGGCCGTCCCAATTTGACTGTAAGTGCGCCTTCTTTGATGAGTCTGTGGTTCGAGATGTTCGTGAGATTTATCACGAGGAAGAGACAGGCAGAGCACAAGGTCAAGACCAGTGTCCCGCTGTGGTGGGTGGACGTGGGGGTGTGGCGCAGCAAAATATGTACGACGTGGACGTGGGCGAATAAAACGTCGAGTCGGTACAAGCGATTATTGCCGGAATTTATATTGCTTATATTAAAGTCGAAAAACTGCATTATCAGCCTATTCCTTTTCTGATTTTCGTTCTTTAATACACTTTCGTGACACGAGGTCATAAAGAAACTACTTCTGCTAATCAGCATTGAATTACAACTGATTAAGCAATATTCAAGCTTCAGAAACGAATATAAATTAGTCTTTTTATGTGAATTTTGTTATCGAGCAGTCATTTTCAATAAAAAGCATTAACTCTTCAACAAATTAAACAACAAACACGCTAGAACGAAAGAATATAAACAAGCGGGCTCGACTAATATCTTACCACACATGCCGTAAATTTGTTTCAGTGCTGTTTTTGAATAGGGCCACTGGACAAAAGCGAAACACTACAACAGACCACACAACACTGTCAATATAATGCCGGGGTACTTCTAGAAAGTGCCAAAAACGGGCGCCAGCGGATGCCACTAGTTGGCAACACAGAACCGCCATTATTCACTGCATGATACTTAAGGTATAGTTCATTTGAAGACCGGGTTAAACTTTAGTTGCTCGCACTTAATTGTCATATGAATAGAATTACTGTAATGTTGTTTTTCGTATATGCAAATTGCTCGCAAGTTGCAACGCTGGGTTCAAGGTGCAAAGAGCTCGATCCGTTTTAACTCCGCACTACATTCAGAAACGTTGCGCAACTTTACACAAATACCACAAGTAAATGTTTACAGTAAATGACGAAACACTCGGCCGCCCGTTTTAATAGTGTTGACTACTCTGGTTATTCTGATAAACATATGCTATCGAAAGGACCTGAACTTCGGTCCGTAATTAACACTTTGAGAGGCGAGGACATTTTGCGTTTCCGCGCGGTGCATATAAAACCTGAAGCTGAGCTGCATTTAGGTAGGTAACAGCGCGCGCGATCACTAAATATTTTAATAAACCTGGGATAGACTCACTGTTGACTCGATGTTCAAGATAGCTTTAGCTGATACGAAAAAATGTCGACGCAAAAATACGTTCACAAGATCAGTATGATTACAACATACTTCCTTTTTTTCGTACAAATCTCTCGGCAAGGAGCATTACATAAACGGACAGCTTATTTGAAGGTTTGACAACGTGACTCACTAGCACGCTGAAAGTAACAGTGGAATAACAACTTGGCTCCAAAATTACTTCACCACCAAGATTTGCTTTATAACAGAAGAAACTTTAGACATCGCTCTCGCTTCCGGAAACCGCAAGACTCGAGAAAATTTTCGGCAGTCCACTCATTTGCATTCTGAACTTGGCGCACTTCCGGTCATTATTTCATCACCTCTCCAACGGACGGTAGACTTCCCAACACGCACCCACCGCGCGAAATTTACCCAAACCAGAGTTAGGGAGTTAAGCGGCGTTGCCGGATATTTTGAGGAAAAATACAACGGATTCTTTTGTCACAGAAGGAACAAAGAACATTTATTGCCGAGCGAAAGCGCTGGGTCATCAAAGATTTATTCCGGTGACACTTACCTGCTGGATGGGCTGATGCGCCGACAGCGAATAATTTGGCAAAGCCATTTCAGTTTTTAATAACAGCGAGTTCAAAAGTGATAAGCGTTTGGGACAAAACTTTCAGCAACAGATGACAATTCGAGAGGCAGCTCGGGTTGCCAACAAGATTGCATTTTTTTCGCAGAACAACCTTGCATGCAGTCAGTTGTCGGCAGGAATCATCTAAAACATGTCAAACTGCAATATCGTTCGTATCTTCAGGCATAGAGATGCGCGCGGGGGTTGCAAAAAATTTGCAAACGTCAAGAACAAATTTATACTTCTCTCTGAATTAGAACTGTACCTGTTTGTAACTTGCTTTTCTTGTACTCATCTAGCAGAGCAGTGTACAAAATTCCCGTGTTGTTCTGTATTCCCAAGATGATAAACTGCGCTACAAAACCAGCGAGGCAAACAAACCAGCCCCAACCACCGTCAGCTACGGGACTCACACTAACTTCAAGAGCCACTTTCTCCACTTGCTTGCTTTCTTGACTCTTCTTTCCCATGGTGTTGGAATCGTCAACTGTGCGCACAACACTTCAGCCCCCTCTTCCTTCACCGTTCGCAAGTGGATAATTTTTTGTTCGATTCGCTGTCAGCAAAAATAATCTTGACAGCTGACGTAATGCACACGGCCGCGCGCTGATTGGCTGAAGGCATGGCATGATCAATTTGGAAACAAACAATACGTTCTTTGTTGCTCGCTGGGCGAAGGGCAAGGCTTTTATCAGGCGATTATATTGCTCAAAAAAACAATACCTCACGTGGGCCTCGTGTGATCTTTTTTAAAACTGCTTTTCCGCATCGGCGATTCTCGGAATAAACACATCAGGTGAATGTCTTTCGCCATCCTTTCTGCACGTGCCTCTTGATGCTGGGACGTGACAACAAACGTTTGCGGTGATTGGCTGATTCTTTGAGAGCGTGACAGCTGGTGACCAGAAAAACAAAACTCTGCTCTGCAGAACAACAAGAGTCTGAAAATAGTTACTTTGTACAAAAAACAACTACTGGCCTTACAGTGATAATCGAACTTTTTCTTCATTTCGGCCAACATGACGTTTGTTCAGGAGAAGGAAACTGAATTCAAGGTCACACCGCTGGATAAAAGCCGAAATAATATATTCTCAAGAACATATCTGTTTTCTTTCAGTTTCATCAAAAGGAAACGTCGAAGCACGAATTGGTGCATTTTAATTTAACATGCAAATTTCATTCAAATCACGAAAACAAAAAATTAGATAGTCACGTAAATAATTTGTACCATTCTATACATGGAGTTGTTTTCCGTCCACTGTAACTCAACAGTCACCCTGAAGTTCAGACGGATTTCGAGAACCACTTGTCGAATCCCTTCAGCAAAATTTGACTGAATACGAAAGGTTACTGCAAATAACATTGCATGTCACACCACAAAAATTATCTGCAGTTTCCATAAGCAGTGCACGTTTCGTTTACACAAACATATAACAATATCATACAGAATTGTGTTTAGTGCGCCGATGGTTTACTTATTGATAAACTCGACAAACACCACAATATCTTATAAGAATATGTGGCTACGAGTTATCAAATTAAGTTTCACTACTTTTATATGCATTTTGCTCGACTAAAATCTAAGTAGACTATTTGTTGGGCGAGAATTGTATGTATTTCGCATTTCCTAACCAGTGTCATTGTAGTGTCATTGCAAAGTCAATGCAAAACAGGAGACGATAAAGAAGGCGGGCAAAGGAGCTGACTCCTGCAGGGTTCAACGTTTTGACGGAATCGCCAAAATTTGCGTTCAACTTAGATTTGTCAATCACTCAAAGAAAAAAAAAAGCATATCAGTAAAATATACCATTTCGGAGCTGTGCAAAAATCATTTAAATTAAACATAACCTTGTCACAAGAAAGAGCATGGCACCCAAGTTAGTATAGAAAACGAAAGGCGGCCTTTATAAAATCAGATAAATAAGAGACTTTAGTTTGATTCAGCAGGGGCTTCCACACTGAAGTCTCTCATTTTTCTGAGTTTTCTTGTCATTTAATTTCTGATGTGTTAATCATGCTAAAATCTGGAATACTGACTCATTTGGATTTGGATTTCTTATATTGTCTCAACTCCGAAATGACTAATGGCTATAAAATTGAGGACGCATTTGGGACTGCCATGTAAAAATGGCTGTACAGAAGCAAGCAACCAAAGTTGCACGGGAAAACGATCCGAAGCGATACACTTTAATGAAAATTTCGGAGTTATGAGACAGCACTTCACAGATAAAGGCCTGGCAGAGTTTGATATTACAGCAGAAGAGTATAATGCACTGATTCAATATGTAAACGCTGGTGTCGCTTTAACAAAACAGGACGCCAAATCGCAGGTGCCGAGTTGGTTCCTGGCTGTGCAGGCTCGTCAGGCGCCTATGAGTGCTCCATTTGAGAGCTGACCAAAAAAGAAGCGTCTTTTTTCATGCGAATAAAACAATCATCAGCTAATTCCACATGTGCCAGAGTTGAATGAAATAAAAATCCCATGATCAATACGTTTTGTATATTTTGTTTGCGGTTACTTTTCCTGAGCTTGGGCCAGTCTTCATGTCCTCATGGCGATACGATAAGCAAGTATTAGACTACCGACTGTCAAGAACACTAGAGAAAAAGTGCACATTTAAGAGCTTGAAATTCTCTATCAGTAAACACAAAAGAACTAAAGTGTCGTGAGAAAACACTGTCGGGAACTTGACAACAAAGTGACCTATGTCAGACCTTCCCTACCATTGTCAGTTCTTTTTTTTTTTTTTTTTTTTTTTTTTTTTGCCCGAAGTTTTCATTGCTTTTTGCTCTTGTTTTAGTCCTGCAGGCGTGAGAGGAACTGAACTATGTAAATATCGTGCCGGTCCCTCGGATCCGTTTTGACAAAAAATGCAAAACAGTCTGTCGCGCTTTTCACCTTCCAATCTCTTTCCATAAAACTATAGGGAGGTCGTAGCTCATTTACGATGGATATACTATCACATACTCCGCATCTAAAATTTCCCACGCATTGGATAAACAGAGCTCTTTAGTGTTCTGTGAACCCTGGTTGTCAAGTTAGTCGGGATACACCTATTCCTGTTTTCCTGATAGAAGGGTGGGAAACGTTTCCAAACGCTGGAGGTGTCGACGAAATGCGACAAAAATGGTCTTTATTTACATCACTCGCGTATAATTTAGTGTTTCGTGTGGAGAGGTGATGACTGAGGAGTGTGAGAACACAGTGCTCTAAATGAAAATGATATAGTATATAAAAAGTCAATATTTTGGTGTGGAAGAGGCGACTCATACTGCAGCAGAAAGTTGGGGCCCGGTAGTTCAAAGCTCGCCTTAAGCTAATCCAGGACTCGACAAATTCTTTCTCTCGACTTATTGGCCAACGAAAACAAAAAGGGTGGGGGGTTCTGTTCACTACTCAAACTAATTTCCGGACGACAAAAAAAGGTTAGATCTGCAAGACTTAAAACCTAATAGGGCACTAGGTCGGCAGCTCATTTCCTACTGACTGAGAAGAATATCACGTGTACTTTTGAATGATATAGTCCGTGTTTGCTTTCAGGTCGGCAATTCTGCGGTCTAAAATCCTCTCCAGTTCCTTCTCACGACGATCCTCCTCTTCGACAAAGTCGGCCGTGATAGACGCTCGTCTGGAGCCCTGGGGAGTGATGGATATATGAGGAAGCAACAAAACAGGTGTGGGCTGGAAATAATCAGCTTGAAGCGCCTGGAACGGAAAACACAGCGAACCCTTGAAGGTCCGTTTCTTACCTCTGAACTTGCTTGAGCCCCTGGTGTAGTGGTCAGGTCAGCGTAAGTCAGAGCTTCTGTGTCCGTGTAGCCGGTGCTAGCGCTTGCGTGACTCGTGTCAACGTGACGCCTGGTCATGTACTCCTGCAGCACGGCTGGTTCTGGGGGTAAAACAGTGCAAGCGGCTTCACATGTAAATATACCGAACGGGTAAGGTAGAGGGGGCTGGGGGGGGGGTGGAAGAGAGAACAAGAGGCAGATCAGAGAAGTAGCGGGAAGAAATGAGTGAGAAGAGATGTGAGAGATTCGAGGAACAGAAATACAGAAACGCGTATGGAAGAAATTTGGTCAACGGAAAAAGAAGAAATAAGAAAAGAACATGAAAACAGTTTGGGTGAGAAGAAGCAACCTCACCACCAGCATCGCCCGCTCCTCGCACTTGGCTGCACGACAAGTCGTTTCTGAGCCGCTCGTTCTCAGTTTGTACCAAGTGCAGTTGCGTTTCGTATTTACGGATAGTCGCCTCCAGTCTACTCTCCAGCGCTGCGACCTTACGCCCAGCCTCTGTTTGAATCTCGCTGTGACGTCTGACGGAATAAACAAATAAACAAAACCAAATAAACCAGATCAGATCCATTACAGAACACTACTCGCCGCCTAAACAACTTTTCTGCCGTTTCTGCTCCCTGGTGCACATGTCGTCTACTCTGAGAGCCTGTTCTCAAGCTATTTGTAGTCTTAAAGTCCAATCGCTTACGTAACTGCTGGCTTCACGTGTGCCACACCCCCACCCCTCCCCTGTCGAGTGTGCCCTACACACCCTCCACCCCTCCTCCTGAACGTCAAAGTTTGACCCAAAAGATCACGAAATACAATTTATTACCATGATAATGAAATCTACAAATCAAGAAGTGGTTCGACCTTTCTCCAAATTTATATGACTGCTTTAAATTACGTGAAAGTTACTTACAATCTTCATAGAGTATAGTTACCTTGCTATTTCAGGACATTTTTGTTATAGTATAGAGGAACTAATGCAAATAAAGCCAATCTCTCTCTCTCTCTCTCTCTCTCTCTCTCTCTCTCTCTCTCTCTCTCTCTCTCTCTCTCTCTCAAAGTTTGACTTGTTTACTTTCTTTGGACACAAATTACACGCAGATGATCGAGGATGACGAAATCCAGGTGAAATGCGTGCAGCTTCACGCGGCGTTTTCTCAGACAAACAGATAGCGCGCATTCCTGTTGACTCAGGCCAAGTTCAGTACCCGCAGGAGGTGACGACGAAAGGGGCCGCTCCAGCCACGAGTTTCACTGTACTTGATACAAAGCCCGCGCATTTGACACTTTGCACAAGAGGTCGTACAGGTTCTGTTCTTGGGTCCGGGTAAAAGTAGCCTGATTTACATACAAGTGTCAAGCGCGTCCCTCCAGATCAATAATTCCATGCAAATTTGCATGTTTGAATCCGATTGTGGTACTGAAAAAAAAACAACACACATTTTGCGCTTCTTTTTCTTCGGCCACGACTGTCACGGTTTTGATCTGCGGGGGCTGTTTTCGGGAATAAAGCGATGAACTAACAGTTTGATTCAGGTCGGTCAGATCAGTCGGTTGTACCTCGCATCGCTCGTCATCTTGCATGTTGTGTTCTTTATGCTTGTGTTTATGTCGCACTGTCGCTCTCTTGGGCTAAATGATTATGCGCTAGTGATAACCAGGCTTAACTCAGCCGTTTTGGCTTTTATTCTGATCAAACCCAAATACATACAAACAAGCAAACGGAATGAGCTAACGTCAGGCAACGCATCACTGCATCAGCATAATTGAATGGACCGATCGAAAGTTGATATGTATTCTACGTTATATTTCTATGCCGACTCAAATCATAACTTGGGCCAAAACTGGTTCTCACATACAAAAACTAAAAATGTAGTGCACTTACCAAAAAAATTAACTCACTACACAGAGACGCATATAATAAGTTCACGCTTGGGGATTGTGTGATAATGCAATCCATCGCATTGTTACCGCAGCTCATTCAACATGAAGTAACAAAGAATTGCAAGCCCAGCAATGACCACCGCAATGATTTTACAGGCAAACGAGACTTCTTCCTTAACAGCCCGTGCAAACTTTGATTCCGAGAAGACGTAGTGGACAAGTTCTCCTTGGACATTTTCGTGTGGAAAGGCAACATCGGGAATCTCGTGACCCAGAAACTCACACAGCGGAGCCCATCCTTGCTTGACACTATACTCAAGAAACTTGTGTTTCGGTGCCAGAGCTCTAACTCTTTCATTATGAGCGCGCGCGTTTTTGCGGACTACATAGGTGTTATCCAAATTGTGCGCCTCACCAAAGCAAGCCCTCAAGAAGGAATTGAACACTTTGTATGTCTTACGACTAGTTGGTGATAACCACAGATAAAAAGGCCGCGCTTCTTCGAACAATCGTAACTGGTTAGTCCAGCTTTTGATCCATTTTTCTTCATCATCTCGCACGGTGAGGACGATCTTCGAGTTGGGAAAAACATCCAAGATCTCTTCCCAAAAATACAAGCCTGGATAATCAAGAACAGCATCAGCATCCTTGTAGACAAATTTGATTGTGGAATGAGGTGGCTCGCCGTTGAACACTTTGATCCAGTGATCTAGATAGTCTGTCGTTTGCTCCTCATAATCATAAACTTCGTAGCCCAAAATACGCAAAGCCTTTGCCAAAGACTTGGTGCCTGTCTTAATCAGACCAGCGCATATGACCTTCATTTTGGTGTCTGCTTAGGCTTGTGAGATTAAAGAGACTCTCTCATCGTAGATGCTTTGCGCGCCCTTGTTTATATTTACATCCGGAGTTCAACTTTTCTGAGGCTACGTTTACACTATACCGGATAGGATTTTGAGCCGTTGCGAAAACCCAGTGTAAACATGAAAAGATCGGTCCGGAGCGACTCTGGCTGAAAAACCTATCCGGTACAGTGTAAGCACAAGGCCAGCCCGGAGCGGCTTTGTTACAATCAATCAATGCAATCGGAGCGTTTTCCTGTCCTATACGGGTCCGTAACACTTTCAGAAGCGGATCGGAGCAACAACGCTCCGTTTCAAAAATCGTTCCAAAAAAAGCGTATCTAATGTAAACCGAAGGCCTATCCGATACGTTTTTGCAACGCTACGGAAAGCTATCCGGTATTATAGTGTAAACGTAGCTTGAGGCGTCCACCTTATGACTGATCGATCGATCGAGTGTACTCAATCAAGAGAGTATGAGGTAATACCTCACCCTCTTGATTCAATACACTTTCTAGAGTCTGTGCTGGTTTATTTCGCGAATAAAACGTGAAAACAAGAGAATCCGCCATTTTCGTATGATACGAAAATTCATCGGCACGAAGACGAGGCTTCTCGGTTACCGTCTTCTACCTATGATTACATTGCTCCAACTGCCACCCAATTTCGGCCAAAGCAGACGGTAGAAGTAAGTCGTGGACGAAATCGGCGAATGATTAGAGGTCTTGGGTTTCAGATTATTTCCTTTCAAGACGCCTTGCATGACTCCAACACAAATAGCCTTGCGTGACTCCAACACAAATGGCCTTGCATGACTCCAACACAAATAGCCTTGCGTGACTCCAACACAAATAGCCTTGCGTGACTCCAACACAAATAGCCTTGCATGACTCCAACACAAATATTATGCAAAAATGTGGCCCACAACCTGGGTAAATGCATTCCGGTGACCTCTCACTCAGTTGATATGTATACTAGAGGTCACTTCTTCTAAAACATTGTAAGAGCAGACAGAGGGCTCACCGAACAAACACCTACTAAAGGCCTAAATGTCACACGATGTTTCTTGCAAATTGCAACGCGACGCCGTTGTAAGACTAGCTGCAGAAGAAATTGCGTGTGACACTTCCTCTTTGTAACTTGCAACGCAACGAAAATTACGAGACAAGCTGCAGGAAACGTTGAACAGTCTTCTACTTTTGGCAACGTTACGTGGTCTTGTTACAACGTGTGACATCAGCGTTGCAAGACAAGTTGCAGGGAAAATTGCCTCGTGTGACATGGCCTTATTAAGCGACTCCGCAATACACAGCTCTCACTAAGCCGTTAAGCGACACATTTGCTGGGACAGCATGACGCGAATAGCTTGCGGCTGGAAGTTGACTGTGAAGCAGTTTTGATGTTTTGTCGCAACTCACCTGAACTCGTTATCCTTGATGTCCGTTAGCGCGTCTTGGCTCTTTTTCACTGCGTGTCTGTATTTTTCCTGATGCCGCGCCTCCACAGCGCTTAGTTCTTCACGCAAAGACGCTACTTCCGTTCGAAGTCGTCTATTTTCTTCCTGAACAAGCACATCAAGTTAGCTCGTATGGCAATCAGTGAGTCCATTAGTCAGCAAGCCATCCAGTCAGCCAGCGAGTCAGCCGGCGAGTCAGTCAGTCAGTCAGTAGGTCAATCAATCAGCCAGCCAGCCAGTGAGCCAGGCAATCAATCGATCACCGAGTCAGGCAGTCAGTCAGTAAATCAATCAGTCAATCAATCAGTCGGTCAGTTAGTCAGTCTGACAGAAATCAATCAGCTAGCCAGAGAGCTTTATAACCGCAATATCAATTTCACTGTCATGTATATGTAGATACAGTGTAAGCCGACGTTTCAGTCAACAATCGTGCTAGTAAACAGTTTGGGCTGCAGGACACTTGTTGAAGGGTTACCTCTAGTTGGCCAATAACTTGTATATTCCCAGTGTACAGTTCCTCGGCAGATAGGTTCTGTTGACAAGAATTTTTGTGTTCTTCAGTTCGAACATGGAATACAAAAGCAATAGGTTTTCTTCGTATTTCTTAGTCGCTTTTCCAGCTGAAAATAATTGTTGGATTGACGTCTGCACAGCAGTCAGCTGTGTGGCGTGGCTTGTTTGAGAATGACCCAACCTATTACAACAGAGTGCTAAATTTTGTTCCCATCTTGCATCCTCTTACTCTTTAGTTGCCTTATAACCGTTCTCATTTCCGCCAAGTGTCAAAAAACAAAATAGAAAAAGAAGAAAAGAAAGAAACAACCAAACTCGCGACGCAAAAAGAAGTTTGTTAGGTGGTAACGAATGTGTGGATCCAAAAGAGAAGAACTAGACAATACCCATAAAAATGTGTTGGAAAGACGTCATGGGTTACCTACAAAAAGTGTTGTGGCTGCGATAATTTTAGAGTGAAGAAAGGCAACGTTGGCCAAGATTCTAGTGCCCCTCCTACACGCGCTAAGCATGGGCCGACTTACCGAGAGTTGCTGGGTTAAGCTTGAGTCTCTGAGGTGTCTGTTTTCAAGCCGTACAGCTTCCAGTTGAGCATTTGCAACCTACAAGAAGGCCGCACACAGGAAAGTAGGAGAATGAGCGAACCTGTCGCGCGTTCAGTTTCTCTCGGGAAAAGCACATTTTTTGGGCTAACGTCCGAATTCTCACCTGCAACTCTGCAGCACTTCGCTCGTGACGTGAGTTCACATCGCGCAGCTCTTTCTCCATTACTTGCGTCTGTTCACTTATCGAAGCCACAGCACTATCCCTGACATTCGAGAAAAAGAGGACGAGTCGTAAAACCTTGCACGAAAAGTAGAACAAACAAAGTTATAACTTGCATGTTTTAGTTACGCCTGCATTACAAGTGTGCCTGCAGTGTGATGCGATGTGATCCGATGTGGCCTGGTTTGCTGTGGTGAGGTTAGGCGTGATCTGGTGTGGTGTGATGTGGTGTGATGTGGTGTGGTGAGGTGTGGTGTGATGTGATGTGATGTGATGTGATGTGATGTGATGTGATGTGATGTGGGGTGGTGTGATGTGGTGTGGTGAGGTCAGATGTGGTGTGATGTGATGTGGTGAGTTTAGGTGTAATGTGATGTGGTGTGATGTGGTGTGATGTGATGTGACGTGATGTGGTGTGGTGAGATGTGGTGTGATGTCGGTCGCGCGGATCTGTCACAATTGTCTGGCCTTCACAGATGTGTCTACACCATTATGTACACCGTGCGCCTGTTGCGAGCCTCGTCCAGGCGCACTGTTCGTCTATAGTGCGCACCTTGAGTGCAGTTCTGCCGTCAGGTTCGCCACCTGCTCTTTCATCCCCTCCATTTCTGCAGCGTGCGCTTCTACGCTGGACGCCAACTTCTCCTTCAGCTGTTTCAACAAACGAGACGCACGGTCAACACAGGAAGTTTCATTGTCCTGAATAAATAATAAAAGGTTTCTATATGTCCATCTATGCGGCACAGGACCCGGCGGAATTCGGGGGATTATCGATTAAATAAGACTTCTTATACAAAAGAATAAAGGCATGCATGTTGTTTCTTAGACGGATGGTCTGACCTTGGAGATTTGTTGTGAAAGCCGTTTGACGTCATTTTGTTCTATCATCCGGATTTCTTCATTCTACAAATAAGTAAAACGATCAGTTTAAGATTGTACAAGGTCCTGAATACAGTAATCTTCTCCACGCATCTTACAGCCCCAACTTAACCAATAAAAATCGCATAAAACAGCGAGCGAAATCACAACTAAAATGTCAGCGTGTCTGAACAGTGACTTATGACGTATCCTCTTACGTCACACACACACATTACTCACTTTTTTCTGTATTTCTGCGCGCAGTTTGGTCATTTCCTTTTGGCTCCCCTCAAGTCTAAGAAAAGAAGACAGCCAATAAAGACTAACATAAACTTTCTTCCTAAAGACTCTGGTGAGTGATTCTACAGTGTTGAAAGCTAAACAATTCAAATGTCTGACAGAACACGCCCAACAAATATTACAAACAGTACCCATCAAACTCACTTGTGGTTGAGCCGCACAATTTCCTCCTTGTGAAAAGTCTCCGCGTCAATCTGTCCTCTGCAAAGAAAGAGAACAGCGTGGTACCAGCTCTTAAGAGAACTAGATTAACTCTGTCGGCGTGGTGATAAAAACGCTGGTATATCAACTGAAAGTTGATCGAGGTACTGGAACGCCGTAAGAGTGACAGTAGCCAGAAAGAGAACGTCGAGTGACGGCTCCGATATTTCTAGATAGTAATGGTTCTAATAAGCGCCCCAAGCAGTTCTTAGAATCATTACGGTATTCCTTGAATCCAGACTTACTGGATTTCAAATTTAGTTGTCTTCAGTTCGTCTTTCATCCTCTGTACTTCCAAGCTCTCGCTTCGTCGCATTGAATCTTCCAAGTGCCTGAAAACAAAGTGGATTTTGTTGAGTTTTATTTCACAGCAATGAAGAGTGTTGCCCGTCCGTCCGTTCACACCTGATCACTCCTTCCTTCATGTCTACAGCGTGCTGCAGCTTGCTTATGTCCTCTGTGTGTTGTCTCTGGTCTTCTTCGGCGGCCTGTCGAGGACGGATATCAGAAAGGGAGAAGCAACCCGTTAAATCCAGCGTTTCCTTTCCTTCTGGATGCGATTGGCTACACGGCAGTGCAACGATAAGCACTTGCATAATAAACTTAACACTCAGACGAACTCACGGAGCATTCTTTGAAATTTTGTTAAATTCGATTAAATTGTGAACAACGGCAACACCCTCGTTTCAGTCCCAGTCGCTCAGCGGTCGGAAGGGGAAAAGGGTACTGATTTGCAGTCTAGACAAGCTCTCATAATGAGGGTTTAAGATTTGTTTCAGCAAAGTACACACCCGAATGAGGTCATCTCTTGCTTGTAATTCCAGTTGGTACTGCGTCTTTTCTTCTTCTAATTGCTGCGAAAAAGGACAATGCAAACTCACAAACGGCTAACGAACGACTTACGAATGACTCATAGACCAATGCTAAAAGAACAATAATTTAGCACCTAAGCAAACGACCTTGGGTGATCAAAGCAACGGACGACTCAAAACGACACGGAAACGACTCAGTCAGGAACAACTATTAAGCAACTCCAATGCGACTGGCCGATCAATCCAGAAACAAAGTTCCGACTCACAGTAAGAAAAATAATGAACAACAGCGCAAAGCAAAGTGAAACACAACAGCACAGCAACTCATTGCTCTGAAAAAGGGCTAACGCTCGTCAGCCAAAGCAAATTCGTTACATCGTTCAACCTCAGTCTACCTCGATACGTCTTAATGCTCGTCCAATGTGCACCAAAACTAACTCTTAAAGAGAGTAGTCCTTTCTGAAATACAAAAAGAGCGCGATGCGGAGAGAGTTACTGTACCTCTATAGCAATAAGAGCGTTCCTCAGGTCATTTTGGAACTTGGCGACTTCAGCCGCTTGCTCTCGACTCGTGCTGAGAACCTTCTCAAGAGAATCTTTCAACCTGCAAGTGACCAAGTAACAACATTAGCTCAGCACACACACCTCCGTGCTGGCACCTTCAGGCATCGTGACGAAATTCTGGACCAACGATGGCACCATACTGTTCCGTCCTACTCAACACTCTTCTACTATTGAGAGGTGCACTACCATTGGAAAATGTAAAGAACTCATCAAAAAATACTCCAGTTAAGTTGTATAACTCCAATTATGTGTAACTGAAATGCTATGTTGATGACTATGACATTATGTAATTGAATGACTCTCCCCAAGACCCTACTCGCTTATTTCATATATATTATCCTTAGTTTTATTAAGCCTCAGCTTAAATTAACTAATTAATTTTCCTTGTATTACCCCTATGTTATATACCTACATGCTAGTTTTGCTACTGTACATTCCTAAAATAGTGTTATTATTGTAGCCATACTATAAGTGTTGTTTAATTATTATTATTTAATTTTAGCTATATTAATTGTAAGTGTTACTGTATCTTATGCCTACTAGAAACCCGTGCTCTATCTGCCATTTCTCTGTACATCAAAATCACCGAGCGATGTATTGCAGTATTTGCCTAAAAAAAACCCATATCAAGTGTGCTAAACTAACCCAAGATGACTTCAATAACCTCTGTGCTACAAGTGATACTTGGTTTTGCCCAGCATGCACTTCAGCCATTTTCCCATTTAACCATTTAGATGATGATGAGGATTACTACCTGGCAATCTATGACCTACAACATATTTTTGATTCACATTTTGACATAGACTCAATTAAGACTAAACACTTTAACCCATTTCTAGAAGATCCTGATTCTCACCACTTACTTCTTAACTCTGACATTGATCCTGATAATAACATATTTGTTGGTAACTCTAACATCCTTACTAAATGTGCATACTATACCTCTAAAGAATTTAACAAACTGTACAGCAAACCTACTGAGTCCTTTTCCCTATTCCATCTAAATATCAGAAGTCTGAAAAAGCACTCAGAGGAATTAAGTGAATATCTGCAAGCACTCGATATTTCATTCTCTGCTCTTGGTATCACAGAAACATGGCTGGATGAACATAACAAAGACATTTTCAACCTTCCAGGATTTAATTTTTTATCCAATGTCAGGGATCATAAAAAAGGTGGAGGTGTAGGTTTATATATAGACTCTAAATATAACTACAAAGCTCGCCCTGACCTTGCATCAAACAATTCAAAAATATATGAATCTGTATTTGCTGAATTAACCCAGACCAATCGTAAAAATATTATTATTGGCTGTGTCTATAAACCACCTGAGGTGAGTGTAGATGATTTTAATGAAAGTATTAATAGTGTTCTGTCAAGAATCAGCTTTGAGAATAAGACAACTTATCTAATGGGAGATTTTAACATCAATGTTCTTAATGCCGATACTCATAAACCAACTAAAGACTTCCTGGATCTACTGAACACTAATAGCTTTTATCCCCTCATATCAAAACCTACTAGAATAACAGACCACTCTGCTACCCTCATTGATAACATCTTTACAAATAATTTAGACTATGACATAACAAGTGGTTTATTTTACACTGATATATCTGACCATCTTCCTATATTTCAAATGACTAATCTCAAACTTACCTATGACATGCACCCTCAACCTCGATACTCGAGAATGATATCATCATCCAACATCCAATCCTTTCGTTTAAAACTACTGAGAACAGACTGGTCCTCGATTATAAATGCCCCATCAGCTAGTGATGCATATGACCAATTCTCAGACTATCTAACCCCAATGTATAACCAGTGCTTCCCTATTAAACAAATCAACTCAATGTCCCAGAAGAACTCAAAACCATGGTACACCCCTGGGCTTCTTGCTTCATGCAGGAGAAAGAATTCTCTTTATAAACAGGCTAAAATCAATCCAACACCAGAAAATAAAATGAAATATAACAAATACCGTAATAAGTATAACAACATTATAAAGATAGCCAGAAAACTGTATTATCATCATAAACTAACCTCTATTAGCTCTTCTTTAAAGAACACCTGGTCAGTTATTAAATCAGTAATCTCCAAAAAGCAATCCTGCCAAAAACCAATGATTATGAAGGATTCAGGTGGTCAATATACCAATTTGGAACAAATATCACAGAAATTTAACAACTACTTTGTTAACATTGGATCATGCCTGACCAAAAAGATTCCCCAAACTAACACTAATAACCACAAAGAATACATGACAGGTACTTACAACAACAATCTCTTTTTCTCCCCCACAACTTCCAGTGAAATCTGTACAATAGTATCATCACTAAAAAATAGTAAAAGTGAAGGTCTGGATGGTTTTAATATTCAACCTATAAAAGCAGCAATTGATTTACTTTCATTTCCCCTCTCCAAAGTTTACAATTTATCCCTCTCCACTGGAGAATTCCCTGAAAACTTTAAAATTGCTAAGGTAGTGCCTGTTTACAAGACTAATGATGCCTCTAATTTCTCTAACTACAGACCAATCTCAGTCTTACCATGCTTATCAAAAATTTTAGAAAAAGTTGTTTATCATAGAATATCTGAGTTCCTTACTAAGTTCAATATACTCAATGACACCAATATGGCTTCAGACAAAAACACTGCACATGGATGGCTGTTCTTGAACTTGTTGACCAAATTTATCAAGGTTTTGAAAATAATGAATTTACAATAGGAATTTTTGTTGATCTAAAGAAGGCATTCGACACTGTCAACCACCAAATCCTACTTAATAAACTAGAGTTTTACGGCGTTAGAGGCATCCCTCTAACCTGGATTAAAAGTTATCTAAGTGACAGGCAACAATATGTTCAAATCAATAACTCCAAATCTTCCCTCAAGAAAATAAATTGTGGGGTTCCCCAAGGATCTGTATTAGGACCTTTGCTCTTCCTAATCTACATCAATGACATATTTAACTGCTCAAAGTATTTAGCCTTTATTCTTTTTGCTGATGACACGAATATTTTTGCTAAACATAAAAATACTCAAAATCTCATGGATATTGTTAATACTGAACTCAAATGTGTTGCATCTTGGTTAGCAGCTAACAAATTAACCCTTCATCCCGACAAAACTAAGTTTATTTTATTTCATCCAGCCAGAAAACAAGTTAACCTCCGTGACATTAACCTCTCCATCAATGGAACTAATATTGATAGGGTGGAGCACACTAAGTTTCTAGGCATTGTAGTACACCAAAATCTTTCATGGGTACCCCACATCCAAACCATACAGACCAAGATCTCAAAAGCACTAGGTATCATCAGCAAAACCCGCCAATTTTTTGACAATAACACCCTCAGAGTTCTATATAACTCTCTGATTCTACCTTATCTACTATATTGTAATCTAATATGGGCCTCAACCTACCCCACTCAC
Organism: Plumapathes pennacea; assembly: GCA_964036295.1. NCBI lineage: Eukaryota > Metazoa > Cnidaria > Anthozoa > Antipatharia > Myriopathidae > Plumapathes > Plumapathes pennacea. The sequence goes on from OZ038466.1 coordinate 2,119,817, forward strand.
ATACAACCTCTCTTTATTTTACAGAAAAAGGCTGCTCGGATAATCACTAACTCCCCACCTCGTACCCATTCACAACCCTTATTTGATAGACTAAATATCCTAACTATTTTCAATATATACAAATTACAGATATCATGCTTTGTTTTTTCTCACATTAACAAATTGCTTCCTAATCCTTTATCTGCATTTCTTAAATTTAATCAAGAATACCATGATCATAATACCAGACACAAACATGACCTACATAAAGACTCTCTAAAATACAAATCTGCTATTAGATCACAAGCTCCTAACATCTGGAATTCCATTCCACTGTCAATTCGCCAGTCGCTGAAACAATTTAACTACAAGAGGTTATTGAAGTCATATTTCCTACACCTCACTTACTAGTTCACCCTACAACTATACTAACTATATGTATGCATGTAGATATGCCTTTGATAATTATATGCATGTAATAATGTACTGTATAATATATGCTTGTGTATTAGACCAATAATTTATGAATGTGCATAGCACATCTCTCTTGTAATTTTAGCACTTTATCCCTACCAGTCTACTCCTGTATGTTCCCATAGCACCTTGCATTTTTCATGTTTCCACTAATCTGCTTACTACTTTTTTTTTTTTTTTTTTTTTTTTTTTTTTTATATATGTATGTATTTTTTATTTTTTATTTTTTTATTTCTCTGTTAATGTTATTTGATTTGTCAGTTACAGCAATATGCCTATGCAATATAAGCCTCTGGCTTTGGCTATTAATTTCAAATATGTAAAAATCATAAAACAATAAAGGCAAATTATTATTATTATTATTACCTTATCTATAAAGTCTATACCAAAGCCTTGAAAACATGGCATCCTGAAGAGCTATAGTCAAAAATTCAACTAAAAAAGTAACGTAAATTGCGATAAAGCAAGCAACTTACTCCTGAATCGTTTCTTCTTTACTCTCTGCATCATTCCTTGCTCTGTGAAGCTGAGAAAAGAAATTTACACAAAGTGAAGCCAAACTCATTTAGTCTGGATCGGAGCGCAAAAACGTATTCTGAGAGAACCTGACTGCTAAAAAGCAGACTTTAAAACGCTTTCTTGTTCGTTTCAATAATCCCCTGGTTGAATTTGTAACGAATACCATGCTCTACCTGACGCCGGTCACAGCACGTGATCTACAATCCTGGTCAAAAATGTTGGGACACTAGGACAAAGCCTCTAATTTTGAGTTTTTCATGCCATCCCCTCCCCCACTTCAATGTTGAATTGCACATCTTTCAGCCCTGAACCAACATTGATCGGGGGAGGGGAGGGGAGGGCGAGTGCCTTTTTGGCTACCTAGGCCAGCCAAAGTGGGTGTTATCAACGAAATAGCACCATGATCAGGGTGTCCCAAAGACTTTTGTCCAGAATTATAGCTGTCCTGATCTCAGTGAACACTTTTAGGTTCTTTAAACTTGTCCAGCCGTCTCACCTGTGACTCGAGTCCTTCTACTTCTCTTTGGTGTTCAGTGCCCACACTCTCCAGCATCTGCCTCCGCTTGTTCAGCTGCGACTGATAACCCAGCAACTGTTGCTGAAAATAAAAGTCCTTCAAAAATTGCTTTTTGGACACACATGGTGGTCGCTTCCCAGAGGTAAAATATAAATGAAAAAACCAAGGACAAACTCCAAATGTGATCATGGTTGCTTAGGAGAATTTAGCCTGTGAATAGGCCCTCTGGTTGCTCAGGGAATTGTTCCACTGTAGCTAATTGTAGTAAACTACATGCATTGTACATAAATAGCTAGATTGTAGACAGTTACAAATGAGTTTGCTGTGGCACTGTCATCATATATCCAAGGTTTGTGGAGTCACTGCCCTTTACAACAAGAACCTCTAATGTACTGCATACCTGGCTCATGTCACTCTTTTCCAACAGAGCTTTCTTCTGTGCCTCCAGTCCTCGTATCCGATCTTCCCACACTTTGCGTGCCCCTTCCATCTCCATAATGGCTTTATCTTTGCATTCCTACAGAAACACACAAGTATAAACTCCCATGCTGTTTATGACATTTATTTTCAATGTAATCATGGAAACAGTCATGAGAGTGACAGAGAAAGTAACATTATTCCATGCACAGTATATACATGTACCTCAAATCGGCCTTTATATTTCTCCACTTCTGAATCCTTGGCCCTCAAGTCCTGCACCAGCTGCCAAAGAAAATAAGAAAATATTTAAAAAATCTCCACTTTTATCCTTCTCACCTGTCAATATTTTGGCACCAAAAAAGTGTCATAATTATAAAATTGTTTCATACATGCAGATTCATTATTCCACTTGTAAACAGTATGTCAGCCTTTTTCACTTCTCCCTGTCGGATGCATGTTGGCATGTCACTTTAACCACTATGTGCACAGCAGAGGGAGGGGAGGGAAAAGAAGGGCTCTTCCTCACTATTTTATTTCATTCCTACCCCCCTTCCCTGCCCCCCCTCCCCCCCCTCTCTTGTGAGCCTGATACTCAGGAGGTTACAATCATTGGGTACACTGACCTGCTCTCGCTCTCTCTCAATCTGTGACACCTGTTTACTGTTCTTCTTTTGTAATTTCTCATGCTCATGCTTCAAGTTGTCAACCTGGGTGACAGGCAAAATACAGTAAGAGACAGTAAAATCCCAATCATAAACCCTGAGCTCATATAACCTTATAAAGGGTTTTGGGTGAGCTTTCAACCAGGGATAGAAAATGTTCAGAAGTGTATATTAAGCTGGAACTAACCTCTACTAGCACTAGTGTCAACTTTACTGTACTTCAAACAGTAAAGGTTATGATAGTCAGATCAATATATTTATAAGCAGGAATCTGTTCCATTCAAAGGTGAAACCTGATTCGTTTTGGAGGAGGAAGCTATTGTGGCTCACCTCTGCCTTTAGGTGTAAGACTTGCTCTTCGTATTCTGTGATGATGTCTCTTTGAGTTAAGTCCATCTCCTCAACTTTCTGGTGCAACCTGCCAACCTATGAAATGTATATCAATCAACCAATCAAACCACAGGAATTCTGCTTACACTAGAATAGTTTAAATATTTCATTACTAATGTACAATATTTTTATGAATATCGTTTTCAAGTCTAAAACGAGATATTTTCCTCACACAGTGAATCTATCATTTTTGCCATGGCTATTGTGATATCAAATTAACCAATAGAGCAAGAGGTCTCCAAATCCATAGTTCAATAAAAAGAGGTTATTACACGGGAAGGAGTGCAATACGGCGGAGTATTTTTACGAGTCGGTTTTATTTTTTTGAGCCTGCTTCAGGCGAGAAAAAATAAAACTGACGAGTAAAAATACAGCCATATTGCACGACTTTTTGTGTAATAAATTGTTTATTATGTGACAAATGAAGCAGGGCAAACGTTCTCGCCGCGCGCAAAATGGAACAAAAATGATGCGTTCGTAAACTTTGCTTGCGATAATTGATCACGTAAGCTTGATCTGGTTCCTGATGAGTGCAATACGCTCCCATCTTTGCACTCGTTTTGGCCCGTATTTGCACTTGAAAATGTGAAGTAGTGTAATAATAGACAGAACATTGTAACATCCACTTGGACTACAAATTTTATCTCTATATGGTCAAATGTATTATGACTTATACCTCATAGTTCTTGTCCTCCAACTGGGTCTTCAGGAAACCAACTTCTTTGTTCCTTTTCTCCAACTGCACTTGTTTTGCATGGAGGGAAGTCTCCCACTCTGCCTGCCTTGCACTGACCATGATGTCAATCTGGCGCATCAGCTGAAAGTTGCAAATACATGCCGGGGAATATAGAATAACAGACAAGGTAAAACACCTCGCTCTCAGTACTATAATATTTTATAAATTTATGACATAATAAATTCTGGTAAATAGGATATTATTTCCTAATCATACTTATGCAAACTAGATTCAATACTCAGGGTTATGGTATACTGCAGATGTACATGTATCAAGATGTGGGGAAATTCTACAACAGCTGGGAGGTAGAATGTATTCTGATTAGAATTGAAACAAAGTGTAGAATCTATCCTTCCATGGTATTTTGTACACACATAAGATTTGGAATAATGTTATAGTTATACAATATTATAGTGAATTATTAAGGATAATTATAATACTACATACTAGGACAGTACTGTGTAGCTTATAGTAGACTTAGACAAACTACCAGAAAAAAAATACATTACCTTGAGGGTTCTAGAAGACATTTTACACAATATGTACAGTAGTACTGTACTCAAATAAGTTTGTATAAACAAAACAATCTCATCTAAAACGTCCCAGTTGAACTTTCAATGTATGAATAATGTACGAAAAATACAAATTGATCAGACCAACATAATGATTATTGAACTATATCATCATAAAAGATAGATATGATCAATGAATTTGTTTCAAAGGACAATCAATTATAGAAATAATACCTTTTGTGCATTAGACCCATAAATAATAATAGTTAACAATAATTCATATTTTGTTGGCATTACCTCTCTGATTTCCTCTTCACATGAAGACAGTGGACTCTTCATCCCAAAACTGCAACATAACATTTCAAAAAGGTTTGTAAAAAAGAAAAGGAAAGAATTCTTTCTATGAAATAATTTATTTAGTTCCAGTGCAAATGGAATATTTAAATTTATAGTTACATGCATACATGGCTACAGTTCTGCTGCATAATATTATATTATACAACATTATTCAAATTAATTCCCACACCTGCCAACTGGGCACAACTCATTAAATTATTTATGAAAACCACATATCAACAAAGCAACACTGAATTGAGTTTCAAATTTTGTGTTCTGTATTATAAACTGTAAGTTTAGGAAGATGTTAGCCCTTCCAAAGACCCCTCGTCAGTCAAGATCTTCTTCTCCCAATCCACTTATGTTCATGAACAAAAAAACTCCAAGCTTTGATACAGGGCAAAAAGGAGGTCCATCAGTGCCATCAAGTCCAGTTTGGTCAAGTGAGGTAAGTAAACCATAACGTCTAACTTCCAGATTCAATCTCATATAAAAACTGCACACACTATGCAGACTTAAAATCACTGATTGCACCTTCAGAGTCAAACTTAGTTTTCAAAATCCTCCCAGATGAATCGGCAACATATAATAGAGCACTATAAGAAATTGAACCATCATATTCATTCATTACATGTATTATAAAATTTGTACTTTGCCTTTGACAAACTTTAGATCACAAGACTTTAGAGCCGTTTTCGAATGACTGTCGAAAACCAAAACCAAAGTAAAAATCACACAGGCCAATCACAGAGACTGAGAGAAAACAGTTCACTGAATTAGAAGGCAAAGTAATTTGTGTTTGGTCTTGCGTTTGGTTTTACGTTCCAATCAGCAGTGCAAGTACACGCCATCGCTTGTGTGAGAAGTGTTTGGTTTTGGTTTTGGTTTTGTCTCTGATTGGCTGAGCATGCTGACAAACTTGTGTGGACCAATCCGAAAGCAAAGCAAACGCAAAACCAAAGCAATCACACAATTATTTTCGACAGTCATCCGAAAACCGATCTATAAGAAATTAGGTCTGAGATGATTAAGTAGACATGAAATACAAACCAGGTTTAAGTTCATTTAATTTTGTGGTCCAGCTCTTTCTTCACTAAATTTTTCACCAGCTTGAATTTTAGTGACTGTGTCAGATATTATGGAACAGGTACCTGTAAATGTGATATGTAGCTGCAGGTACCGAATGAAACCTTATACTGAAACTCCATTGTTTCAACATACTGGTAGTCATACAGTATCTAGCTTGAGTTCACATGCAGGTCTAAACAAAATTGAAAATAAATCAAAAATATTTTTATGCTCTGCATGCATGATGAAGCCTGTCTGTCAAATTTTTAGACATCATGACAGCTAAATCATACAGGTTTACCACACAACTGATGCTCACAATTTAACTATTTATTCAACCATATAGTTTATCTCAAGTTTGTAAACAAATTGAAGTACCATGTAATTGGCAACACCTTGACAAAAACATCATTTAATATAAAAATTACAATTCCTGGATATGAGTTCTCAGTTGATCCTTGCATGTGTATAACTCTGAACTCGACATTTTGCAATAAACACAAATTACACTGAACTCAAACTTGTTAGCAAGTCGTTGTTCTATGTTGAATGAGAATTGCTGCTCAGATTATTATTCTAGAATCGTACAATTGAGTTCAAAAGTCTTTTTATAACGAAGCTGATTCTGAAGTTTTTCTCGACATTGCCGTGCAAGCTGAACCATTAATCGCGTCATCAATCCCCCATCGACGCTCCACCAAGATTTTCGAGGAATCTCATGTGAAGATTGGCCGAGAAGTAGATACGAGTATCACATTAATAAGTAAACCTTGTATCTATGGGCTCAATAACTGAGCCGTTAACGTTGACAAATACTGCAAGGATTTAATCCTTGGTTATACACTGTACAAACCTCAGTGTGAAAATGTCTCGCGATCTCCGCAGTGTACTCACCTACTCAAAAATAAACTCGAAAAAGACTCCATAAGGACTCGATCCACGCGTTCTGTCGTGACAGCTGACACCGTTAGATCATCATGAGTCGTTGAGTACTCTTTCCTTTGTAACTGTTATCGTGCTATTGTCGAATAAACAGCTGAAAGTTTCATTGAGGAAATGTTCAACGCCGCGCCGGCTTTGAGCACGCCATCAGTGCTGTTATTTCGACACACCACCGAATGCTTTACGTTACCAACGAACACGTTAAATGCAGCACAGTGCAACAGCAGATATCTGCTGTCTTTTCACTGACGCTTTCACAAAGGAATATTCAAATAACAACAAATGACACATTTCCCTCCGGAGGGCTTCTGTGTTCAAATAAAACGCGCAAACGGCGCAGGCCTGGACGCTAATGTGCTGATTGCCAGGCCTGCATTAAAAAGCCTGGTTACTCTGTATACAAACAAACATGGCGGCTCCTTCTCCAGGTGTAAGTTGAATTTTCTGTCGACATAGTTGTACATTTACCGTATATAGTAATTCGACACATAAATACATGCATAGGCAACTAGTGACGCATATGAAATATATGAAAAATCCCAACGTCTTTAGACATAGATTATTTACGTTTCTGTTTTGTTGTTCAACAGGACAAAAAGAGATTTCAAGCATTCTTGGCCGAAATTTTGAAAGTTGGATGTCTCAAGGTGCATTTTATTGTTCATATAGAAGTTAATTAATGACTAGTACGTTGTTGCACCTCATTTGTTTTGGATATTGTACTGTCTTCAGGGCTTCAAGTATTTTGCACTTTACCTGAGAGGAAGAGAAGAACTCATTTGCAGGGTCCTCAATGAACCTATGGTAAGTACAGGTACAGTTTGCATCAGGAAAAGAAGATCAGAACGAATAAATATCAGAAAATGTTATGACAGATTGAAATAAAATCATTTCAAGCTGTCTGTCATTTAATGCCAAGTGTACCCTCAATTTATGTAGTGTCCTTTTATTAATCAAGATGTATTGGGTTCATTTATCATCATGCCCCTCCCCCCACCAGAGGAAAACCCCCAGGATATATATTATTTTTTTCTTCTTTTTTTTTATGAAATTAATTATTTTTTATTCTTTCCACTGCCCCACAATAGATAATCTGTCACTTTGTAATTTCCACCGTGCCTATGCCACATAAGCCTCTGGCTTTGGCTCTATTCCTGTAATTTAATTTATTATTGAACAATTGTAATCACAATAAAGGCATGTGTGTGTGTGTGTGTGTAGAACCTATGCAGCACAGGCATGGTAAAATTTGTAGCCACACTGTGAGCTAGGAAAGGAAGGATTACAGTTGGGAGTGGTATCAATCAATGCTCATTTATCTTTGGCATGTTTCCTTTCTTATCTTCCTGCAGTCTCATGAGATCTGGTCGTATTATTCCTCCCCAAACTCTGAAAAGATGAAAACAGGATCTTCTAGTTTTTCATTTGACCATGCTATCCTTCCAAGAAATGAGTGAGTGGAACCAGTAATACCTTATCACTTACAACTGCAGAAAATATATATAGTATTGATTGATTAAAATTTTGTTCTGGAAATTGGTTACCCACGTAGGCATGAGAATCTTGATATAGACTACAGTACTTACAGTGTTGTACTTTACTTTAATAGATAACCTACATTTTATTTTAGACTTACTTAACAGTAACACATAATCTATATTGATTTTTGCCAGGCAATCCCTTATCATGTCTGCAAATACCCAGAGAAGGTGAGTTGAAGTTTTTCAGTTTTTTTTATGGGCAGCTCCACAGCCTTCAAATCTCTCTGTTTCTGTACACACATACAGAAACACACAAAGCATGTTTATGTTAGTTCTGCTTGACTTTTCAGTTTAAGTGGATTTGGATTCATGGATGTTGGACTTCCACCAGCCAGCCCAAGTGAAAAGGATATTGACGTCAAGGTTCACCTGTACATTCCAATGAAATGCTGTGTTTCATTATTTTGCACATTTACAAGCTATTGTACACACTTTATTATTTTATCTAAGTTCATTATTATTGCATGTATATGTTTTATGATTTAGCTTTCCCACTATTACATCAAAACATTGATCACCTTTCATAAATGTGTATGGATTGTATTATGATTTAGCCTTTCCATATATGTATTTAAAAATGACTGACTCTTTTTTCCTGTTATCTGCAGGATGACAGGTCAACTCTTTTCCTGATTGCTGCATATGCCAGATACAGCTGTCCTTATGTCTGGGTAAGCACCACATGTACTTTGAACTCTTTCACTCCAAGCTCAAAGTGCAGACTCTCGCAATCTTTGAGGGATGTAGAGAGAACACCTAACTGATACTTTGATCAGCTTGCATCTGAGTAAGATATTAAAAGCCAAGTTCTCCTTACCATATGATATACATCTGGTGGGAAACTGAAGGAGAAAGTTGAAGTTGATCACTCTTGGGAGTAAAAGGGTAATACTAATCGTGATTTCTGACACGTGACTGAGCCAGGTGGGCCTGATTTGTTTTCCGGACATCTGTATGCACTCTGACCTGAGTGAAATGGTGAAATATGGTGATAAAGCACTTTCTGCTTTGTCAGTAGGAATTGTCCAGGCTGACTGGAGTGACAAAATAATTATGAAAGCCCTCATACTATACATTTCTTTTAATATTGATTTTGCAGGTGAGATCCAATCATGAAAGACTGGTGACTTTCTCTGGTGCTGAAGAAAAACTGAAGCAGAGGGATAGTCCTCTGAGGCTGAAGTCCACTTCTGAATGGAAACTAAGAGGTGTGTGTCTGTATTGTTGTTAATCATAGTTGTATTAATGCTGTTGGTTTATTTTTCATGCTGTAACTTTGTTCAGATACCAAGCTGTGGGACATCATAGCTGAAGTGGTCAAGTTGTGCATGTACCCAGCCCCTCTCAACCCCTTTGCTGTGGATTTTAAGTATTTTGAGGGCCTTCAGCTGGTGGAGAGGGTGATTGCCACTGGAGCTATGGTTCATTTCCTGCAAAAAGTTGTCACTTCTGGAGACCATGCTTACAATGCCAGAGGTAATAAAATTCTGCTTTATAACCCCTTCACTCCCAAGAGTGATCAACTTCAATTTCCTCTTTCAGTCTCTCACCAGAAATCTATCATACAGTATGGATCAAGAACTCAGTTGAATACTGATTAAACTATCACTTATCACTACATTACTCATACAGCTGGGCAACATACATGTGTTCTGTATTTTGACCATTGGAGTGACTGGGGTTACATTTACTAACTAAGTCCATACATGTCTGATGTCTGATTTATTTGTGTTTCTTTTTTTGTCTTAGTGTTTGATGACCTTGGTGAAATAACCAGACGTCACTTCAAAGATCTTCAGACATTAGTTCGTCAGAGAAGACAGGAGGAAGTTCATGAGTAAGGTGCTGTTCCTGGAACGGAACAACGCCAGTACTACAAAACAGGAACTGTACAACAGCCTGCCCAGTACAGCTCACATGGGAATGCCTACTACTAAAACAAAGGCAAAGCTCCCTCACCCAATATTGCTTAAGAACACAAACATACAAATACATAACATTGAACTACCAGTGGGTAACATTTCAATCACTTATTTGAGTCCACTTCAAACAGGAATTTCAAATTCCAGTTTTCTGAAGAAAAGGGCACATTTCCACCCTGGAGCAGTCCTCATTTCTTGTGTATTTATTTCAATCAGCTATCATAGATGCAAAGTAGATATTTTAAATCAACAGTGAGCATCAATATATTCACCAGGTCAAAGACATTTGTTACAATGGTTTCTTGAATGACTTTTCTCTGCTCACGCAACAACCAAGTAGTGTATTCTTGCACGTGAAATAAAATTGTACAAAAGTTGGACCCTGGTGTAATAGTTTGTTCTCTGTTTCTTTCTGCCATGTGCATCAGCTACATCAGTCAGGTTTTTTTCCTCTTGTACCTTCTTCTTGACTTTGTCTGCTTGTCCTTGGACTCTTTGTTCTGCGTTGGTGGATCTGGCGGCACCAGCCCATCAAACATCTTATAATACACAATCGTAGAGTCAGATTCACAAAAAGCTAGCGTCACTGAAGGAATAATCTCAGCTGTTCCACCGACAGCACAACTCTCGTTCTCACAAGCACTAACTTCACTGATAAGACTTTGAATCTCTTCCATCGTCAGTGAGGTTTTTATATCTAAAGGAACTATTTGCTCCATTTCCGCTTTCTTTGTGGGTTTTCCAGTAATGTAAACTAACTTGAGACTTTCGCACGGGTGAATGTGTACGCTGAACCAGTGCTTCGCTTCGCACAAATCCAGGTAAACCAGCATAGCTACCCGTGATAAATTTGGACTGTCTTGGTAGTATCCATACGCCTGGATTTCTTTGAACTTGGGATGATTTTCGAACCAGTTTTTTCGAGTGACTTCGAGACGATGTTCAGAAGCCATCGTTCGTCGCTGTTTCTGACAGGCGTTCGTTGCTGAAATCGCTAAAGGACTGGAAACCAAGCAAGTATCGCGGGCTCGGGCTCACAAGATGGCGGATCGTCGTGAGTCAGGTTTGTTAGAACATTTTGTGTTTTTTCGAGACTGGTCTTGAACCCTTTACCATATCAGTGGCACTGTTTTAGTGATCTTGTGTATCCTAATAGCTGGATATAGATAGATCGCCAAACAGGCCAGTGTATCATGTTGGATTTTAGTGTGTCAGGTTTAAAAAGTACATGATTGTATAGTCTGGTTAGAAACATCTTGTTTATTTGATAGTAGTCATACTAGAATCAGTACGTTATCTTACCCATCAGGATAGATGCATCTTCAAGTGAGGCATGTTGTACTGGGAACATCATAAAACTCCGCAGCATCCAAAACGTTTTAAACACATTCAATATTTGCAGGGAGAATAAAGGATTTGTCAAGTAGAAAAATCCTTGATAATGCAACAAGGAGACGGCGGCAGAAGAGACAGCTGGAAGCTTTAGAGAAAGACAACTTTCAGGACGACCCCCATGCTCATCTCTCGACAGTTCCTGCCAAATTGAAAATCCCGGCTTTTAACGACACTATGGAAGGTGTGTTTCCGGGAGAGAGAGACGGGGGTGGGGTTGGGGGACCAAGCAGCTGCAGTTGCACTTGCTCATTTGATCAGCCAGCTATTAAAACCAAATACCTACGAACTATTTTTAAACTATCATTATTTTCAATGTTGTAAAATAACAGACAGAAGGAAGAAGAAAAAGACAAGGACTGGGGAACATTTTAAACAGGTTGGTACAGTATTGCAAATTGCTAAAGTTATCTTTTTATCATTCTACATGTATTTTCGCTTAAATAAGCACCTTTTGAACTTTAATGTTATTTATCAAAATTATGTTGATGAGCTGACCAATTTTATCTTCTCCTTATCCAGAGATTCCGGAAAACATTTGCACTGTTGCTGGATGAAGCTGTACGTTTGGTATTATTTTGCAACAGCAAATTATCTTTGCCCTTTATTTTTCAGCATTTGGAACAGAAAGTATGTTTTTAGAAAACTGTCCCCCCTTTTTTTTGTTTGTTTGTTTGTTTGTTTTTTCAGCATCAGGAGGCTGTTGAAGGTGAACCAAGTTACGTCTCTGCGAATGCACCACCATCCAAGTTTCCAGAAAGACATTTCTGTTCTGTGTGTGGATATCCTTTGCAACTGTTTCATCAAATAAATATGAAACAATTACATTTGGGGCAGCTGCTTGATCACAATGCATGTACTAAATTGAAGATGGTGATCCCCACAGTCCAACAGCTTTAACAGTTTGTGAAGGGTTGCTGTTGAGTCATTGAGTCCATGACTTGGTCCAGAGCATGCCTACAGTATGTTACACATAACACTGGGTTTGTTGGGTCACATGTATAGCATTTTGCACTACATATCTTTTCAATGCATTTACAATATTCAATTTTGGCCATACGGGCAGTTCTTACAGTGACTCCTTTGAGAACTTAACATTGTATTTCCATGACTGTTGACACATTTCCTTCTAACTACACATGTATCTCATGTGGGAGTCGATACTGTTGTGTAAAATGTCTGGGGACTCATCAGGACACAAGGTACTGTACAAGCCATTACCATTCAAATACTCTTCTGACAGATGTTTTACCAGCTTGGATATGAACAGAAATGGAAAGGAGGCAGATAGTTTTGTTGGTATTGATTTTGCTCTTTATTATTTTTAGATGTCTCAAATGGACAGCCTAAGAGAGCATAAAAAAGAACCCTGAATCATTTGCCACCTGCTGCAAAGAACAGCTTTCTACTAATGGCCAACTCAGCTGTGGATGGTATCTCTCCTCAGAAACCTACATAGTGGAATATTTCTTGGATCCCAGTGCCTAATTTACAGTATTCCTTTACAAAGTGGCTGACTGGTTGCAAATCTGGAACATTGTGATATATCATTGGAGAGAGGAAGGATCCTCTAGGCAGGTTAAAAGGAACAGAACAGTTTAAGATATTGTTGACAGTCATAAAAACTTGGAGCTGTAGAATCTGTGTATTGCCTGATCAACAAACTTGGGGGCTGGCTAAAATCATAAGAGGCAGCCTGAACAGAGAAATACTCAGCAATGCTGTACCTGCTGTTGTAAATAAATGCCGTGTTATCACCATGGGGAACTTTACACCAGCAATTTCTTTTATTTGCACTTGTCCTTCAAGTTACATGTATTGGTACTTTGTGTGCAGTTTCTTCTGTTTGACAATTTGCTTAGGATTCCAATCAGTATGAGTAAAGTCCCAAGTAGATATTATACTGCACCACAGTCAGCAAATTATCCTTCATCTGTCCACTGTCGCACTTCACAGTCAAATGCACTTTGGAAAGAGTCTATGAATGGCTGTATGACATCCTGGAGTTGAATGTTTCTCATGGTTTCTTGTGCCAGTGATGTGGCACCTTTGTCAGTTATTCCACAAGGTATTATGTGATCAAACCATTTCAGGTCTGTGTTACAGTTCAGTGCAATGCCATGAGTTGTGACCCAGCGGCTGGCATGAACACCTGCAACAGGAGCAACAAAGGCATTCATTTTTTGGCTGAGATATTTCATCTTGATGTATTTAATTATATGATGAACATTGGAGTGACAACCTTAGGAAATGTGGTATCACAAACATTCCTTTGTTACTGACAGAATACTAAAATCACAATCCTGCCCAACTTTACATGGTAGCTAGTCTCCCACAAATTCATGTTGACTTTTCCACTTCCATATAACCGTCACGAGATGTTGCACAAAACATTGCTAGTGCAGCGTTGTATTCTTGAGGTCCACAGATTGGCCAGGTTACTGGACTAATGGAGGTTGCATGACATTTGATGACCAAACCACCCCAGCACCCTCACCATTCTACCCACTCAAAAAATATAGCCCCGGGGAGTAGTGGACCTCCCCCCTCACCCCTCCCCCCACCCGTTGGAAATATAGCCCCTACACCCCACAACAAATAGATCTTAATGCTAACCAATAGCCGCAATCTTGTTGTCTCCAACCCAAACTCCAGTGTCTGCCGTCGTGCAAGCCTCGACATTAAACCTCTTGCAAGTTGCAATCAACGCGACCTCCAAACGCTCCACGTACCAACGAACGCTTTTTTTAAAACACGCCAAGTTTAAAATGGGATAACACACAAGCTGTCCAGGCCCGTGGAAAGTAATCAGTCCGCCTCGGTTTGTGGAATAAAACTCCGCTCCTAAGGCCCTCAGCTTCGACTTCTCTTCTTCACTCATACTCTTGTCTCGAATTCCAATCGTATAAACTGGGTTGTGTTCACAAAAGAGCAATGTATTTCTGGGAGAATCACGCCTCCTCAAAGCTAAGTAATTCAAATGTTCTCTCGCTGTGTTATTCTGAATGGAAAGGCATGGAAGGTACGCAATTCTTCCCAGATTTCTTGCATGCACAATTTTCCTCATCCTCGGAGACCCAGGGGCAGATCGTGGAGCAGCGGTGAAAAGAACGGCGGCAAAAAGCGGCGGAGGGGGAGGGGGAGGGGGTAGAAACGAAGAGGAGGAAAAGAGCCCCTGGGAACAAAGTCTGTTCAGACCAGTATTGAAGGCGTGAGACGAGCACGCCGCCGATTGGGCGAAAAAATTTATCAATTGTATTTTTTCGCCCAATCAGCGATTGTCGTCAAATGCCGCCTGTCAAAACTCCATCAAAAGATTAAGAGATTGAGCGCGTTTACGTTTCGTTCGGCAAGATGGAAGAAGCTATTAAATTTTCTGTGTGATTATTTCCAAATGTCAAGGAGTTGAAAGCCGAGCAATTGATCGTGGAGAATGTTGTGAAGGGAAGAGATATGTTTGGGGAGCTGCTAACGGGATTTGGCAAGAGTTTGACCTTTCAAGTTTTGCCAGTCGTTTCGAAAGCGATGAATACTGCGGGCCAGAACTTCCCCGCTTCTCCGCTTGTCGTTTTCCTGAGCTTATCCGCCATCTTGGAATTAATATTTAATGAGTAACCACGCAGGCTCGATCCATGCTTACTCGTCCATTTAGAAGCAAACATGGCGGAAGTGAAGAAATGTACTCATGTGATTTTCGACTTGGACGGCTTGATGTTAGGTACAGCTCGCCAAAAACCTGAACACATGCACGTATATGTTGTTTTTTATGACTGCTATCTACCTTATCATAAAATCTTCCAAGGGGTGTACTTCACTACTTGCAGTAAATATGTAGTAAAGAAAATGGAACGACAGCCAAGTCATAGAACTTCTTTTGTTTTTGCATTTTTTCAAGATAAAAGCCCTGACCTAGTAATCCAAGCACATATATAGAAAGCTTTGATCTTGCTTGAAGGCCATCCGGTGCTGAAGTGTTCAACTGTTCTTTTGCTTATGTTAACTTTCTTGGTAAAAAGCAGTACATTGTTAGCTTCAGTAGTTACTTAATATCAACACTGCCCCCCACCTCAATATAGAGTACAGTTCATGTCGTAAAAATGTGAGGGTTTCTAGCTTTATTTTACCCTCTGTATTTAAAGATACTGAAAAGATATACACAGATGTCACCCAAGCTATCGTTGGTCCTTATGGCAAGACATTTGACTGGTCTGTGAAAGTGAAGTTGATGGGAATGTCAGCAATTGAAGCTGCACAAACTCTCGTTCGTGAGCTACAGCTGCCCCTAGAAGCCGAAGAGGTTCGCCAGAAGATCAAGACGGAGACCTTCAAGCAGTTTCCATTTGCACCCTTGATGCCAGGTAAGGGTATCTAAATAAGAAATATAACAATGTAATATAATAATATGAATAAACAATAAAACTCAATTGGCCATTGCTTTTGTAAAATCACACTAATGTTCACTTTATTCTGGCTTGAATCTAAACTTTTTCTGGGGTGAGCCAAATGACTCACAGTGAGTTTGGTTGAGACCAGTTCAGCCACTCTGGAGCTGTTTTTGGTATCATAAATAGTAATATAACCCTGTGTATCTATATGGTTAGATATTTTAGACTCTGAGTATGAGGTTGTTAAGAAAAGGAATCAAGCTATCACTTCCATCACCAAGGAAGATGCCTCTATCTAGGAGGAAGAGCAATTACCACTATATCCATACAAAATGGACTTCCCGAAAAAACTGGAGTGCTATGGCACATATTGTCTCATAAACAAAACTTTAAATGTCACTCTCCAGGAGTGGAAAAGTTGGTGCATCATCTCCATGCCCATAGAATACCAATGGCAATAGCAACTGGCTCATCACATGCAGCGTACAATCAGAAGGTCACTAACAAGACAGAACTGTTCGGTTTAATGTCCCATGTGGTAAAATCAGATGACTTTCAAGTAAAACATGGCAAACCCGCCCCAGATATTTACCAAGTGGCAGCATCCCGCTTTGAGAACCCTCCAGCATTATGTGATCACGTGTTAGTGTTTGAGGATGCACCTAATGGTGTGGATGCTGCACTTGCTGCAGAAATGTCTGTTGTCATGGTGCCAGATAAGAATGTAGATCGTGCTTTGTGTTCAAAAGCCAGCTTAGTTCTTAACTCTCTTGAAGAATTTGACCCCATAGCCTGGGGACTTCCTGGTTTTCAACAATGATCTTTCAGGGGCCGGTTAACATGCAGACTTTTTAGAATATTTTTGGGTGCTTTTTGAGTTAAAATAACTATTTGAATGAATAGAAAATTCTATCAGGGATGAATTGGTTTGAACTGTACCATAAAATCTGGTAATTCCTTAGTGCTCACCAAGTACAAGTTGACAGTATCTGTACCCTACTTACAGTATTCCCTTCCTGTACTAGCCTATTGTGCTTCCGTTTATCAAAGGATGTTGAAACTACTACAAACAAACACGATGATGTTGATGCTGGCCGAGACTGAACTCGGGAACTTTAGAACAGTAAATGCTTGTCTCTTAGGCGTAACGGCGAAACGTGAACCATGTCCACGAAATAATGAAGATATACAAAACACTGGATTGACCAATCAGAGCGTACGTACTATCTGTGCCCTAAATACTGGATTAGCGCGCTAATCGGATCTCGAAAAGTCGGCACTATTAAACATTATTATTTACAAAGTTTGAAAATTTTGTACAAGGACAGGGAGCGAATCACATCATTATAGTCGGAGAGGCGCTGTCGACCCACTCTTCTTCGGTAAATCTAAAATACCCGCTAACAGCGAAGACGTTTTTCAACGTTTTGCGTAAAACATTAGCATCGTCGAGTACCGAAATGTACAATGTTTGATTTGAACATGGGTTCCGTATGTGAGCCAGTTTTTATTTTCTTCAATGAAACTCATTCAAACGTGATCTCAGGACTGGTGTTCTGTAGTGATGGACTACAGAACTCTGTTTGCGCTGACGAAAGGTTAAACGCCCCCACCTTGCGTTATGGGACGTGTGCAGCATACCAACATCAGTGGTTTATGTCGATACGTTGTACTGCGCTGATTCAATGCGAGTTTATTAAGTGTATTTCAGCAGGAGATAAACCCGTTTAAAGTTGCACTATTGTTGCGACATAAAATTGTAGTTTTCTGTGGCTGCAAGACAAGTGACTTCCGGGAAAACTTGTTGGCTTAAAATCGTTGAGATCAAAACAAATTGGGCGCTTTTATTTGATCAACTCCAAAATTGGAACAAACCACTTACAGAAAAACGAAGAAAGCTCAGTAATAGTGAGATAACCACCAGTCTTGGGTGATGTCGTGTGCGCGACAAAAAGAGAACATAACTCTGCTTTTGGAGTAAATCGAAATTAAATAACAAGTACTGCCGATTTCGGAGTAAAACAAATCAACCGCACTCAAGAATATCCAAAACTCATTCTAAAACCTGGCAGCTTCTAGCATGGCATAAACTATATTATTATATACATACTGAGACATACTCACGAAAAAGCCATATCGTAAAATTTCGTACGCAAATGATTTCTAGCCAATGAGAGGCCGCGAACGACGCTTTTCACACGTGAAAAAAAAATCGTTTGTCCAATCACAAGCTGCGAACGACGATTTTTCACTACTGTTAAAGGGTTTCCCGGTCCCGCCGAAGCGACTTAGAACTCTAGATTCAGATTCGGAGTAATCTTTAAGGTGATGTTACACGAGACGATTTTTAACGGCGATTTTTAGCGCAACAATGTTGCGCGAAAAATCGTCATAGTGTAACATGGCGCGCCGGACGATTTTTAGCGCAATCTTTGTTGCGGCAACATGTTAAAAGTTTTTGAATGGCTTTCAAACGCATGCAACAATGCTGCTCGAATTTTGTTGGAGTTGCTTCGTGTAACACCCTCGCAGTCGATTTTTCGCGCAACACTGACGTGACAGGACTTATTGACGCCCTCATTATTGTGTTAAACCTCTGTATTTATGTGGCGACTCGGCCGACCAGCTCGTCGAACTTGTTTTTTGCCATCAGGAAATATCGAGCGAAAGTTCATCTTTTACGGTTTAATTCTCTGGCTAACTGGTGATAAAACCCTTTTTCTTCTCTCCTCCTCATCTATTCCCTCGTCCAAACAATTCTTTTTTTGTGTTCGCGTCTGGTAATCTTCAAAACTATCAATTAATTACAACATTCGCACAAAGTTCTGCTTTTGGTAAAGACTGTCATGTTTTTGGAGAAGGAGCCTGGGCGCTAGCTGGATGTTGCGCGAAAAATTGTCTCGTGTAACATGCCGTTGCCGCAACAATGTTGCGCTAAAAGTTGTCTTGTGTAACATGCATTAAAAATCGTCGCTAAAAATCGTCGTTGAAAATCGTCTCGTGTAACACCACCTTTATGACGTTAAGTATTTCATTTTTACTTCGCTAATACTGTTTGTAAGATTTTAGAATTTTTTGAATAAAAAATTATGCCAGAATGATAAATGTCTCAGTATGTATATAATAAACAAAAAACATCATGGGAAGTGCTTTGTACAGTTTTTATTCACTCGTTGTTTCGTATCATAAAACTCACTCCCTCGCAAAGCCTCGTTCGTTCGTTTTATGATACTTCACAACTCGTGAATAAAAACCGTACGTGCGCACTTTCCATGAAGTAATCTCTATTAAGTTAGCGTCAAATCGTAAGTAAGGTATACTTAGATATGATTGACATGCCGGAATCTCGCTGTAGACAACACGTTTATATGCCACTCGATTACGTGCTCTACCATACTTGCCTCTCTGTGTAACACGTTTCTTCGTGTGAAAGGATGAAATTATCAGCCTTCAGCGATGTTTGTTTTATAATTATCGGCCCGCACGCCTTCTATTGCCTGATATTTACCTTTTTGTGGTTTTAATGCATAAAAATCGTTTAGCCCCAATTAATTGTGATTTTACTGATAGTAATTTGCACTCGTCATGACAGCAGTTTTGCGGTTTTAAAATTCAAAAACTGCCAAACCGATACACGTGGTGAATGTTTTGAAAGAACACTTCGGCTCATGTCACGAAATGACAGGATTCTTACTAAAAGCCCGGAAGGCCCTAAACCTTTAGAATAACTAATGGCTCACAAAGTATCCTATTAAGAGTCTTTAATGTTACTTCTAATTCTGAAAACAATCTGAACTCAAAATGTTAAAAAACCAGGGAACGGTGTGAATCGGTTAATTCGCGCGCGCATTTTAAAGTTAATTTGCGGCCGAGTCTTTACATGAAAAAGTCCACATAGTTTGAAATGAAACCCCTCGATGCCTTTTGAGATCTCTTTTTTTTTATCCCAACGAAGAAGTTCTGATAATTATTTGAGCTGAATGATCAGTGTTACGACACTATGAAATTGACGATCGAAGTCCCAAACTGGACCGGAGATGTGTGCTTTCAGTAGACATTTTTGTTTGGTTTAGCTTTGTTCTTTTTTTTGTTGTTGTTGTTTTTATTTTTGAATCAAAGAAACTAGGCAGCAATTTTTTCGAAAGATTTCTTTATTAGTCTATATACACACCGTTCAAGTAACTTTTGTCCACTACTCTTGTAGAAAAGTGTATATAATTATGATGAACTCATACAGTGATTGAGAATGTTGTAAAATTGACCCTGACTGTGGTCGTTGTTTCAAAACTAGTCAGTTCATGCAGGGCCGGGTTTCACACGGGGCTCAGCGATACCGAAGTGACCGACGACCAACGTTGAAGTGACCGACGCGAGATGGACAATAATACGGAGATTGATAAATGTAGTCTCTTCAACGTTGAAATTGTCGCCGGTGCTATCCCTTTGTCTGAGCTCAGTTTTCCGTTAAATTCGTGCTGATATCGGCGCAATCTTTTGACCAAACGAGGTTGATGGAAGGTCAAGCACATGACGAGATGTTTGTCGCCGCTGCATGCTGAAATAATGTAATTTCATATCTTAAAATGGCACCTGATTCACCTAAAATAACTTGCCACGTCTACGTTCCAGGTGGCTAAAACGAGAGCATTCATTTTGCTATTGTTTGGCCCCAGTCTAATCCAAACAAAAGCATCAACATTCCATGTTTAATCTGTACAAAACACTCTCACCTAGTGCTTCAAGCTAAGTGCAGTAATCGTCGAGTGAACCTCGATGGCTTCTGTTATTTGGCAGGTTTAACACACTGACAGCCGATTCATGCTGCTCAAACCTTCAGATTCTTACTGGCCTGCATGTCTGCTCTTTTCCTTGCTCGCCCAAACTGCAAAGTTGTGCGGCAGTGCAGTAAGTGATTCTTAAGCCGAAAACAAACTTCAAAGAATACTTCTAGAATTTTCGCTTTGCGCACGTAATCAGTTCAATAACGACAACTCTGATTTTAAAATTGCACGATTTTTTTTGTCGACTTACAATAAAATTAGTATAATTCTAGACAGAATGGAGTTAATCGTTGTATTACTAAATTGCTCTTTCTGACTACTGTATTATTCTTCCATTTAACCTGTCTAAAAAATAAACACTGTAATATAAATGGAAGGGTCATCTTACAAGTTGCCCAACTGAATGTTGACTACAAAATCAAACTTACAAAGAGCGTCTCCCGAAGGTGTGAAAACTCATCTTTTCGATCTCTGCTCTGATTCTATTACAGACAATAAGGTTCATGAATATTTAGTTTGTTGCTTGACAATGAAAACAACTCAATTAGTTTTATTGCACTAGGATACGCAAAGTAGCCAAAAAAAATGCAACGGAGCTTCTCGATGGAGGACAGATGATTTCATTTTTCAAATACAAAAAACTTTTTTTTTTCTGGATTTCCGATGTCAGACATCTTCTGCAACGCTTGATAGTTTTAAGTATACGTGTAATATTTGTAAATGTAAGAGAAACTTTAGTTTATCTTGCTGTATGTTGTTAAAAAGGGACGATGCAGAAGTATAAAGATAATCTTGCCAAGACATCGTAGAATCTAGAAAACTTCAAAGGTCATTAAGAATTATTTTAGAACAGCAGAAGGGCGTTACGGTACACGTGCCTAACAGATATGCAACCTGCTTTGGACGGGAAATCTATTGATTTCGCCTTTTTCATCGAAGCTAGAACAGAAAGGTAATAGCGCATTGTTAGTTATTATTAGTTAATCTGCTGTGGAGATTAACCTTAAAATTTACTGCCATTCAACATTGAAACTCTTTTTCATTCGAAGTCGTTGGAGTTTCGGATGCCATTTGTTTCAAATTTTTCAATTTTTGTCTTCGTCACGCCCAGTCTTCATGTCAACTTCTCATGTTTTAGAAAAGTGATATTTTACCGCGAGTCAGATTTCTTTGGCCAGTCGTTCAAACTTTAGAATGTGCGGATCAACTGTAATGTGCCCGCTTCATAAAGTAACCGACCGATCGAAGCCAACACCAGGCGTGACTGTTTCAGCACATTCAGGGAAATTTTATTACAAAATGACTATGAACAATAAAGACTTTGGCCCATCTAACGCGTTATGATTATTATTCATAAAAGACATGTGGTCCGATTGTTTAATTAAAACGTTTCACCCAGAAAGTGCTAGAGATCGGGAGAAAGCTCAGTCTACTGACTGCGTTATGCGGCTGCCTTGATATTGCTCTCAACTCATGCATTGGCAGTATTGTTTTGTACGGACCTCTACAGAAATCAGTAAAGCTTCTGCAGATGGGCACAAACGCACATGGACCTCACTAATAAACGATTGTTCATTGTTATCTGCAGTTATCAAGGGCTGCAGATGTGTGCCCCTCTCAGGTTCTTGTTGCACTCTTGTCTTGTCGCGCCATGGATTTTTTCGCTCCATAGACGTCCCAAATCAGGATGAAGGACAAAAACCCCTTTGCCCGATCACCCCAGCGAGTGTCTTCGTCCGAAATAAGACACAACGATGTAGTGTTTAACCAGATCCAGCACGGCTGCTTGTCACCAAGTGCGAAGCGCTCTCCGTGAAGACGTTTTTTATTATTATTATTATTATTGTCGTATTTTAGGCGTTGTGCTCTTTTGGAACTTGTAAATAATTGGTCGCGCGCAATTACATTGTTTAAACACAGGCAGCCCTGTGGAGCTGATTGATAGGACATCAATCTCGGACAATTCTAAAAGTGCACGAAGTCTTTGCGATTGAAAACGGTTAATTGACAGAAAAAGAAGAAAAATAGGAAAATTAATTAAACCGAAGTGGCGCAACTCGGATCATCGACAAAGCGTTACTGCTGGAGCCTCGTGGGTTGCATCTTGCTTTCGTTGAGATTATTATTATTGGTTTACTTTATCGATACAGACAATTCCCAGCAGCTGCACACAAATTTGTGATATTCCGTTCTGCTAAAAAAAAATTAGTTAAAACCAAGAACGCGCATGCGCGACACACAAAAATCAGGTCAGTGGAAATAGTATCACAAATAGTCCACGATTATTTGATGGGCACAGACTACAGACTAGAGCTACGAGAAAAAAAAATCCGAGTCGTGCATTTTGGTAGAAACTTAATTTTGCCAACAGAGCGTCAAAGTTACACATGTCTGATGGGTTCTACACACAATTGGTGAATGGGTGTCATTTAACTAAAATATATCACACTTTCGGATAAACTTAATATTTTTTTTCCTCGGCTTCTTAGGAAAAAAAAACACATAAATGGTTCAGGCTTTTGAAAGCTCAGCTTTTAAATTACCTCAGATGTCAATTGAGTGATAAGAATTAAAATAAAACAAACCGAAACAAAACGCCGTTGGGGATAAATTATACTTGGCTTTGTTGATAATGCGGTCTTATTCATAACTTGCAGTAAGTGACTTTTGCTCATTGTTTTCCAAATGCTTTAAAAAGCCCATGAAGAGAGATTTTAGCACACACTCGGCGACGCTCAAGTCCAAAGACAAGTGCAAGACGAACACTCACTTCTAGAGAGCACGTTTCGCACCTTCGTCCTATTTTAGCAGGTATGTACTAATGATTTTAGATCTTGTTGACTGTCTGTCTGATCAAAATTATGTTCACTTTCGTGACGTCGGCTTATGCAGCTTTTCCAAACACTGACAAACTGCGCTTTGTAAAACCCTTCGATCACGAGGTTGGAAGATTAGATTTTTCACTAGTTCATCCATGTAAAATTATTTAATAAAACTTTTATGGGTCCAGTCGAGCGCCCGTTACATTTTATCATGCCCACTCTAACAGTGTTAATCAGCTTATAGATATTTCGCAATTGTTGCTTTGGAGTGTCGGATCAACATTTTCAGTTAGTGAAAAATGTTGAGTCGAACGGTAACCGTGCTTGTACTGTGAGCGTGAAGTTCATGGGCTTCGCAGTGTCACTGCCCTGGCTTGACTTTTGTAAACCTTAATTTCTAGCCGGTTTTTATAACATGAAATATTGAAAATGCCTAAGGGTGAAAATGCCTAAGGGTTTTTGAGTCATTAGGAAAATATCACTCTATTTAGACTTTTTGTCTCCCATCATTAAATGTGGGTCATTCAATTAGATTACGCTTTTGACAGCGTATTTGTTACCGTCTAAAGATTACTAGTAAAACGATTAAAGATGGCGCCAAAATTTCATTTACCGTTTTCCGTAATTTCTTATCGCGTATACGTAATCCTCTATTCTACAGCTCTTAAAACCACCGCATAACCATGGCAACACAAGTGGCGTTTAGTAACCAAGAATGTTTTGGTCAATGTTATCCTTCTCAAGAAACGTGCTTCTCCTGGGTACGTCCCGAGCCAGCTCCGAAGCATTCCGAAGAAATCCGAAAGCCAGGACGAAGGCCGAAAGTGATCGTACCAGCCCCGGTGAGACGTTATCGACAGCTGCGGAGAAATGCGCGAGAGCGGGAAAGACAAGGCCGTTTAAACAGCGCATTCGACGTCCTTCGTGGTGTTATTCCGGACTACCTATCGGGAAAAGGACCCGACCGAAAGCTGACTCAAATAGAAACTCTCAGGCTAGCCACACATTACATCGAAGCTCTGTCGGAAATGCTTCAGGAAGACGAATACAAATCTCTCCAGTTCAAGTGCGAGTGCGGGATTTCTCAGTGCAGAGAAGACTTGTCCGCTTTCACTACAACGAGAGACTGCATGTTGAATTAGTCGGTTTATAGAGAGGAGTCGAAGTACGTTGGACTGGAGAGGAGCATGCGCCGGGAACTTCGCGCGGGATTCGGATGATACGGTCCGAGCAGCACATCTAGAGATGTCTATATAAGGGTCCAGACATCATCTACAGCGGTTATAGTGAGTCAAAACTTGTACTTTTTACAAAAGAACAGACCGCGTTAACATAATAACAAAGCCGTGAAATATCCCCTTCAAAATGTAGATAACTGTAAAAAGTTGTAAAAGTTCTCTGGCGCGAAAGGCAGCAGAGCACTTAGAAAAGCACAATAATATTATACGATCTGATCCAGTTAGAAGGTTGATGGAGGACACAGTGTAGTGGTAAAGTAAATCTTGTGACGGTCGGTGCAATTTCTCAAAATTTCGTAATAAAATAGTCGGTTCTCAGCCGTTGGTTCATTCATTAATCAAGTCATAGTCATATTTGACTGAGTTAATATATTCTGACCACACTGAATGATATCCGACTTTGAAGGAAGATTGGATGTTTAATTTACACCTGCCCGTAATCGGATCAACTTTGGCCAAACTGTCAAAAACATTTCGCTTAAACGGTCAAAAGGGCAAACACAAACAAAGAAAACACGAGAACATAAAGATTGTGTGATAACGAGGACGCCATGGCTGCGAATGCCTGGCGGACTGTAAAGTTCCGTGAACTATTCACGGCGTCTGATTTCATTTAATGTCATCTGATAGACCATTATTTTAGAGCTTGCCTCAGTTGCGAAAGTCCCAGCTCAGATTAATTTATATATCATATTCATTACATTTTTATTATGGCCTTATATATTCAGTATAATCAGTTTAAAAAAAAAAATTGCGGCAGCTGCACTTACTCACTCACGCCATAAATATCGCTGAAGACATCACCACTCATTTGATAACGATCTACCACTGATTCCAAACAATTCAGTTTTTGAAGGAAACATTAACCAATATTAACATATACAACTATGGAAGCCAGCAGCGTTAGTTTTAAAGAACAAAAAAACAAACAACAAAGAGCCCCGTTAGAACGTAATTTCAAGCGATGCACTGCATGTCAGATGTGAGTTTGAAATTCTTCATTCAGTCTAAATCTAAATTATTAAATTACACCTTTTGTTTTAAAGTTTACGGTTATCAAAATATATTGAAATCACAACACAAACTTCCATGGTTCCTATAGGGAGAAGATTAAATTAACAGATGAACTTCTTCATGGACATGAACAGTTTCTGTAATGTCTCTTGCAACTAGTTGTTGCCCGCGCGCTAACAAGTTTCACTGACAGGTAATTTCCTGAAGATTTCTGAGCAGTTTTATTCGGCGGCGCAAGATCCCGACCCAAACAGCTTGTCATTTTGTGTCGCGCTCAATTGGCAAGCTGATTATTATCGATTTTAGTTACGGCAAGACCATGACGCCAGGGATTATTCTACTGCTGTTATCATGGCGGTTTATTTTCCTATTGCTATAACATTGCTCGTAATAACTGAGTTTTCAACGATTTTCACTTCCCTCATAATAAATTATTTTAAAACCAATCTAGTAAAGACGAACAGGCTGCATTTCATGACTCAAATGAACTCAGAGGACGCCGGCTGTCAGTTGCTGTCCTGAGCATAAATAGTTTGTAAAGCCACATCATTTGGAAAATCTATCTACAAATTTTGCGGGTGTGCCACAACGCACATCGCAGAGAAACGATAATATACCTTACTACGTCAAATGATTTTATAAATTTCTTTTAAGATAAAACAAATTTGCTCGACGTACACGACATCCGCGGCAAAACCGTTGGATCACGAAAGACGAGATTTCTTCTTCTTTCAATCTTTCTGAAAGGCCCTCGGCCAACCCAGCCAACCACAAGGTGCGGACGAGGGAGACTGGGCAAAATGCTACGTCAACAACGACGTCACTTGCTCGGGGGTGCGTTGCATCATGGTCGTGGGGTCTGGGTAGGTGTTCGTCGGATCTGTCACTGCGTCATACAGCGTCTTGTAAGTGGCGCACACTGCGTCGATGGCACGCTTGTAAACTGTGTCCCTACAACACAATAAGACACCGAGTTTCATTTTCATAGTCGCGAACAACACCCCCGAACAAACGTCGAACAAACAAATAAACCGAACCGAACCCAAGCGAGTCGAACCGAGCAGAAGCCTGCGTTGCAGGCGTTCCTTTTGACGGTGCGAAAAGTCGATGACCGCGCAAAACTTCAAGGAGCCTGGGGATAGGGGGAAGTAACCAGAGGCCTGGGGACGAACTGGAGAAGCGGATGAAATTGAGGCTTGTTTAAACGCGTTGTTAGTTGATTTTAAGCTTGGTGTAACTCACCTCAAGCGCGTGCTGCGTAGCAAGTTACACTGCGGCATCACTAAACTGTCTGGTGAAGAGAGATACTTGTCGAACTTCGCCTACAAAGACGGAAAACAACAAAATTAGAACATTACAACTTGTATCCCGTCTCCACGCAGGTTACACAACTTGTTCATGTTTCCGTGATCTTACCATGGCGTCTTTTACGCTCTGTGCGTCCATACCGTGAAGCGAGGAAAGGGCTACCTGCAAGGAAGAACCAAGCTATTAGGAGCGCCTTGATCGCCTTGATCCTCCAATCCAAAAGCCCAACAATTATGTGCTTTAAAAAAGCCGTACTCAGCAGTTCAGTAGTTAAGTAGAAAGTAATAGCAGAATCGAGCGCTGTCGTGTGAGCTGGAAAAAGAAAAAGAAAAAGAAAAAACGAAAACAGGGCTCCAGCTAACAACCTCGTTACTGGGGACGAGGTTGTCCAGCTAATAGAAACCGAATCCGTAGCTACAGTTATAGAAGGACTACAAACACAAAGAATTTAACTTTTTCATTAGAATTACCCTCCAAGAACGATTACTAAAGACTAATGTAATTCTTGATCCTCTCTAAAACCTGGGCAATGTATCCTTGATAACAGCTCTGAAAGGTAATCCTGGCATCAGAAAACTAGCCCTTAGTGAAGGGTGGTAAGAATTTTCAATCACAAATTTTCTTTCTACTAACAGCTTGCGCTAAAGTTCACCAAAGCCGTTATTTGGACTGAACATGCTTTTCAGTGGCTACGTTTGATCGTATGATAACTCACCCGCTGGTTTCGATTTTCCTGGTAGTGTGTGAACAAGTTGCCGATACCAGAACGCGAGAGAATGAACGACGCTTGTTCGCTTACCAACGTGTCCAAGTGAGCTTCTGTCTGCACAAACCAGAAACGGCATCACTTCATATACGTTGTGTCATTACTTAACTTCAGTCCTTCAAGTTAAGAATTATATTGAAAAACAATTGTACCATGCAAAACTTTGTGTAAAAAACCGTCTCCCTTTCTTTGGTGACACTTTATGTCACATCAAATTCAGCAGACAACAAATCAATTCAGCATCGCTCTGAGTGGACGGTTTGTCGCGCCGTACTCGTGTGTGAAATCATATTATGGAAATAATTGGGAGTTAATTATATGGCGTCCAGAAATAACTCTTTTGGGTCCTGCACGAGATTACAAGGTCGTACAGCAAACAGTGACCTAAAGGGACCGCATTGTAGACACAGGCGCACGGCTGCGTTGGGTGGAGAGTACCTGTCCCGCGAGCATCTCGATGTGTCTGTCCGTGAACTCGTGCACCGCTAGCGTACTTTGGATCTGGTAGATGCAGTTCGTCATGTAAGCCGCCATGTCGGCGGCGTTGAGGTGGCTCGCGGACATGCAACACATCTGGAGCAGAGGATCAACCAGGCAGGAAATAATCTGTGCAACAACAACAGCACAAACAATAACAACAACAACAACAACAGAAACATGAGGGTCAACCAGGCAGAAAATAATCTGCACAACAACACAAACATTACAGACCACATGCCGTGTGGCATGAAATTTTCGCGGGATCAAATTTTTGCGAATTTCGCGGATTTTACATCTCGTTAAAGTTAATCATACATTAGTTTAATTACTGCAATCCCCTTACTGACGCTAAGAAATCGTACTTAGCTCTTAGCATTTAGTACAATGTGTGCATCTATGGCACACTTGCGACAAGTTGGGAGAATGTCTACGGGGCATTGTATCGTTGAGATGTCGAGCGATTGAAGTATTACCCTGCTGTAGTCCGCCTGCCGAGCGTCCAGAGGAATCACGGAAGCATCATGACAGGTCAAAACTTCCCTCAGTAAGTTCATGGTCTCCTGTAGCGACTCTGTCGGCCCCAGGTCGGGTGGAGGCAGCTCGATCTGTCCAACGCAATAAGAAAAGAAAGTGATCGAAATCAACTCCCGAAGCTTGTCGGATCGTAGTTTGCTGGTCTTATTGCACAACAGGAATAGCCCGGTGGTGATCGGTAGTAAAATCTTTCGGTTTGGACCTGACTTGATAAAAGATGTATCGGCGTCACGATGAAGGTATTTAGAACAATCTGAAAAAAGAACTTCTCAAGAATAATTAACTGTTCCTATTTCGGTGCAGCCCTATTGTTGCTGGCGTGGGTGATTTAAGTTTGGATATCACTAACCTTTTCTAATAGTTTGCTGGCGTGGCAGTTCAAGCTGTTAAAGAACATCTTTAATGCCAGTAAGTTCATCTCTTGAACGGTGGCTATCAAGGATGCGTCTTCGCCAATAAGACCCCTGCAATGAGTGGTAAACAAGAACCATACATAAATCCACACTTAAACACCCTATTGACAAATACATATATACATACATGCATACATCCACTAACCTACACACATAATCACGCTGGAGCAAACATAAAAACAAGATGGTGTCAATATTTACCCTATTGTTTCACCGTAAAACTTGAGAACGTTGGCCAAACTAAACAGTGTGACAGCACCAGGCTCGGACACAATCACTTGCTCCACACGAACCTGCACGAGAAGAGCGAGAAACTCCATCAGTTCTGGAGAAGAACCAATAAAAATGCGGCAAATCACTACGGCCACCGGCACAAACTGTACAAGCGCACTAATTCACAGCCCTAGAACTTCGGATAAAGTTGCCACTATCCAACCACTCTTCAAGCCAAGACAAAGTAGTCTACGCAAGGTTTTCCACAAGCCTACAGTACGATGTACAAGTTGACTGGCTATGTGGTGATTGCTTTGACGTCTATGTGTATTCATCACACGTGGAACATTAAGTGTACGTGACGTGTACAAATTCAATGGGTGCGTATAACGTGCGCCTGTGGAAACGCGTCAGTACCTTGAAGGGTCGACACACACCCTCTGTCACGTGACTAAGGATCTCCTTTTCCGTGTCTTCTGGGGCTGAAAGACAAATTCCATGCATAATGAAAACACCTTCAGCCAATGACCAGTTGCTCAGACCAAATATGCAGTATTAGTAGTAGTGGTGATATCTTGAGAGGGTCCTTGAATGTTATGGTCTCAAAAGTCCAGGAAAAAGAGAAAACTCATGATGTATAAAAGCACAGAAACGAAGAAAGGTACCATTGACCCTTCTTATGAAGATGCACGGTGTATTGTTATGATATGCATGGATATACAATCTCAACATACTCATTGTACACTTCCTCAGTAGACTGTGCAGTGATTCCTTCTCTGAGGCTATGGCTTGGTGAAGCCAGGCCAACATATCACCAACATATCTGAGATAAACACAGGACACCTTGTCAGAGATTCAGCTGCATGTAATAATAAAAGGGAGGAACAACATGAAAAGAAGATATGTTTAATAATCATGACCAAACAACTGGAGATCAACATTATTGATGCAGCGAATAACCAGATAATTTACAGATACACAAAGTGTCTGCAGACTATGATAAAATCAGCAAAGAAAACAACAATCAAACAAACAGGAAAATATGACAACAACACTGCAGGGAGAAGATTGGTGTAGATTCAGTTCAGTTGTTCCATCTCATACCTTAGTGGGTCATGTGAGTGCAGTTCAATTGGTCTGGGGGTTCCACCAGGACCTGTAATGAATAACAGTGTACTGTACTTCAATCTGTGTTGTTATTTTTCATAATGGGATGGCAGGGAATGAGTTTACAGACTCTTAGCACATAGGTGCAGTTACATGTTTAACATTACCTCCTCTTGTTAAGGCATCGATCAAACACCGGACAACGGCACTTCTTCTGGCTGCACCATATTCATCTAATGAATACCTGGATAAATATCACCCACAAGAAAAATTGTAAACTTTAAAATACATTCTACATACAAGTAACATAACCTCACACACAAAGAAATCATAGAAATAGTGATATTCATGTACTGTACATTTACTGTAAGTGGGGGTTCGAGGCCAGGGATGAAGAGTTAGGAAAGTTATTAAACATGGTGTAGGGAGGCAAAGAACATAAATGTCACCTGAATAAGACCGGTCGGTCCTGCAAGGCCTCCATTCCTCTACTGAGAATGGTGTTGACATCAGGAAGGTCTCCTGTCAAACTCCGACATTCATCTGAGGTAGAAATGACAAATGATTGTTGTTGTGTTGCTGTTCACTGCTGTAAGTACCAGGGAATTAATACCTTGTGTCCATCTGTACAATTTCTCGTAGCTTGACTCGAGGTAAAAAGCCATCTCTTCCATTATTTGTAACCTTGCGAAGAAAGAAGAGAATAATATGTCCACGGGAACAGAAACAGCATGTGATACATCTTGGAATCTCTTACAAACTCAGCAACTGTTGTGAACTGAGGTGATACCATGTAATGTACAGTGTACACACAGTAATGCACTGTAATATGGTATACCCCACACATGGGTTATGGGGAAATTCTTTAGCTATACTCTTGTATTGACAATAATTTAGATGTGATCCTAGTAAATCCTCCAACAAGGTATTATGTATTTAGATGTAAACTGTAGAATGATATAGTGTCAATTTTACTCACCCAGCAGTTTGTTGTTTAGTACGCAACAGCACCTTGCAGTCATTATGGATTTCTTTAGCTCTTGCTATTGCCTTGAAGAAATTCTATAAAGACAACAATAACAACAAAAGAGAAGAAGACAGTGCTGCCAGTTACCACAACAAAAATATATCATTTTCAAGATAGTTATGGAAACTACACCATATTTCTCAGGATGTTAAATATTCACTGAACATTATGCACAGTGCACAACTTTAGCCACAATGTAACAACTTTAATCACAATGTAACAACTTTAATCACAATGTAGAAACTTTAATCACAATGTAACAACTTTATCATAATGCAACAACTTTAATCACAAATGTAACAGCTTTAATCACACAATGTAACAATTTTAATCACAATGTAACAACTTTAATCACAATGTTTCTGGAACAACTTCTAAAGCCTGGTTTTAAACTCACAAACCTGGACTCTCACAAGTGCACAATGCAAAATCTAAACTTGCATAGAGACTTGTGATGGACTGGGCACACAGTGTAAAATGTACATCAACCTACACAAGTTGAAGTATGTCAACACACATGGGTGGCCAAAGAAACGCACATTGAAACTTGCATGTCCAATTGGCCAAGGCTTAAGTTACTACATGTGCATTAAAGGCACTGTAAACAAACTGTACCTCAGTGACTGGACTGTTCCTAGAGCCCCTTAATGCTTGCACTTCTTCTGGTCTCAACTGGAACCTGGAGAGGAAAGCATCAGCCACTTTTTCCTTCATCTGTGTTCTCTGACTGCAAGTTAACAAAACAAGTGGTGTCAATCAGGTTACAGGTTGTACAACTTAAATTACACCTTGTGCAGCTAGACTATGGTCCACCCCAATTTTGTAATTTTCAAATGCCACCAAGCATGTCAGGTTTGCAGGTTACAGGTGCTGTACAAGCACATGTAAATTATGGTGCATATATATATCTACATTGTTCTATCTCAGTTAGCAACCTTTCAGCTTGGAGTTTTGTTGTTTTGCTGATTAAGTCAGATGTTTCTTCTCTTGCTGACTGCAAAATAAATGGGAAATCAGTGGAAGTGCAGTCACTGGGAAACAATATTTCAGAGAGGTATACAGTAATAGAGTATTGTTGTCTACTCCGCCAGGCAGGGTAAACAACTGACCCTATGAGAAACAAAATCAAGATACAGTGTTTAGATCTGAGAAGAGGATAAAACAACCATGCACAATGACCTGGGGTAAAGTTAAGTCCCCTGCAAGTCCCAAGGAACTTAATAACTTTACCCCAGCTATTTCCCATACCTTAAAATTCCCAGGGGGGGGGGGAGGGGGAGGGGAAGGGGGGGAGGGAGGGGGTGGTCAACACAGTAAACTAGGATTTTGAGAGGATCAATGCAACAAACTCCCAGGAACTTACCTTTAGTCTTGTAGTCATTTCTTCACAACATTTCCCCATTTCTTGAATATCACTGTGAACACTATCCAGTTGCTAAATGTTAACAAGGAAAAAAAAGTTAACTTCAATGCAAATGTTAAGTACCGTAGAGTCGAGGAAGGTCCAATAAATGTCATGTATAAATAGTTTAATTAATAGGGACGTGTTCAGCCCCCCTCTCTTCAGGCATACAGCCTATGATTGGCTAGAAAGAGAGGTGGTATAAGAAAGCGTATTAAAAAACTATGCTTTTTGGTATTTTAAAGGTTGGAAAGAACGGCTGGCGAAGAAAAAATCATATTGCCATCTCATAGGGGTTCAGGAGACATATATGCCTGTTCAAACACATAATTGAGGCAAGCTTTTACTAGAGATATATAAAAGGGTCACTATTTCAACTCCATCATGGTGGAGTTGAATTTAAGTCTGGGCGGAGCCTCCGCGTAGTACAAAAGTTATAGCCAACACTTCAGCATACATAAATATTCAAAGCAAATTCTATGACACCTCTTAAAAATGGATATTAAATGTTGAGTGAGTTAAACATGCAGCACTTGGGCCATAATAACACAAGCAATGGGATATTGTCGAAGAAAGCACTTTGCAGTGTGTTATATTATTACTTGGAAAGTTAACAAGACTGCAGACCTCTTTCACGTCTCTAAATGCATCTTCAAAGCTCTCATTGATGGCGAGACTTCTCTTCTCGATATCGCCACGTAGGTTTCTCCGTGAACGGAGGCTGTTATCGGTGAAGAAACTCGACAAGGCCTTCAATGCTTCGACCATGTCCTGACGCACACAAAACACATAATGACTTAAACTTGGGCAAAAGACAAACAGAGCAATTCATCAAGTCTCACACTGACCTTGTCATTATCTAATCGTGTTTCCAGTATTTTGTTGAGCTTTCTCGAGAGAGGGTTGTTTTGGGCATTTTCCACTGTTCCTTCCGCCATTTTGAAACTCGGCGACGTGGCAGCGCATAACACTCAACCTTGCACCGCTGGTATTTCTTCAGCGGGCTCATCCTCGGTTTTTCCGCGTGAAAGCCAAGACAGCAGGTGAGATGTTTCAGTCATTTTATATTACTTGCAGATAAATTCTCAGAGTTTCACTGACCAGGAACACCCGTAGTCTAAACCTAAATTTACCGGCATTCTGTCGTCTGTCCACGGGCCGTTTACGTGCTTTCGCCGTGCCAAACTATGAACTTTACGGATTTCGATGCATGGTGGGAAACTGCATATACATCATTTTTCTGATCGGTGGAACTTTGGAGCACTCCAAATTGCCATTTGCAAGCTTTTCAGTGGTTCTAGACGTGAGCGATTTCACTATTAAACCGAGACTTCTCGCACGCGTCGCCGCCATGTTTGCCCTGATTACCCATCATGCATCGACATCCGTGAAGCGGGTCTATTGGTAGGTGAGCATTTCAGCGCAACTTACATATATATACTCTTTTACCCACTTTTTTAAATGGCAGGACTTGATTGATTGTACTAAATACATACATACATACATACATACATACATACATACTTTATTTATTTATTTATACACGGTAAAAAAACATCAGTCTTATAAAACAGATTACAATAAAATGTTTAACGATAAAAGAAGTGGTTACATGTTTGCCGTGTGCGAATCCGATGATGAAATATATTGATCAATACTACAAATAACTATAATCAATACTATAAATAAACTATAAATTCACGAAATAAATGCCTCCAGCACACAAAGTCGCAACCCCTTGATAGCTTACACCGGTGTTTTCAGCATGAGGGTTTGGGAGAATTATTTGTTTGTCCAGCTCGGATTTCATCTTGGATTTCTTTTTAGCTGTGACTGCCTCAGTGATAAACCTTCCTGCCAGGTAAGCTGCCAAAATCGTAAAACACCGTCAAGATTTGAGATCCACAAATCTCCTATCACAAACATGGTAACCAAGTGCACCTTAGCCATGTCCAACGGAAGCTACAGCAAGTGTCTCCCGAACATCACAAGAATTATTTCAATTCCAACCAGTCCAGCCCAAGAAAACCATCTCGAAGTTCATTGTACAACACCTACACGGCTACTGCTTTGGAATAATTCCAACTCTGATGTGGGGAAAAGCACCATTTGGGCTAGGTTGGAAATCAAGGGACCATGCAAGATCTCCTTCACAGACGTCGAGAAACTTGGGCTCGTCACAGATCTTCGGGTGCTGGACATAGGAAATGGTATGACATTTGAATACGAAGACTATACAAGCTCCAAGGGCTGCGAAAAGACGCTTGGAATATTAGTTCGGTTATATTTAAAAACCAACCCTTTCAAAACTTTTTTCCAAAAGCTTTCACACAAGCTGTATGGCCCAGAATGGCTCAGTTGATCTTGAGAAATGTTTCTGTTGAAGACATTCCAATGCAAACCCTGCCAGAAGAACGATGCCAAATCTTCAGACTCTGGCTCTGACTCACAGCAAATTAACAAAACCCCCTAAGTTTCCGTGGCCTCCACTTCAGTTCTTCGTCTACCTCGAAATCTAAAGAGACGCCGCAGTTCCTGGATAAAAGCCGATATCTACCTGAGGTTTTTAATGTTGGATTACAACAACATCACAGATTTGTCTACTCACAGGTTTTTAGGTTTTTTACATCTTTTGACGCTCAAAGGTAATGGATTGCGAGTCATTGGATCGATGTGTTTTATCAATCTTTATGGAATACGTATTCTCGACTTAAGTCACAATCATTTGCGTAGTCTTCCTACAGGAGGTTTTCAAGGTTTCCAATCTTTGGTTGAACGTCACTTGAATTCCAATAACATTAGACATATCTCTTCGGATATTTTTATGGATTTAGAAAATTTAGAGTTTCTCAATCTGAGACGTAACCAACTAAGCGAAGTTTCTGTTTCGGTTTTACTTTCAAAGTCTTTGAGTCTGATCAAAATGTCGGATAACAATATCACATTTCAGAATTTTATGAATGTCTTGGATTCCTTTAATTGGAAACCACAAAATTCTCAGGGTCACTTGCCTGATTTTTTTTCTGAAAAAAGGGCTCTGCAGGTCATATAGACAAAAACAAAAAGTTGAATCTGAAAAACAATATGTTTCATACACTTGACATTGAAGGAATCAACAAAACCACATTAAGTAAGTTCCACAACGTTTTACAAGTGTACAAAGTTGACTTGGAAGGAAATCCTTTGACCTGTGATTGTAAAGTATTTAAAACACAAAACTGGCTGTTGGAACGGATTAAAGAAAACGATGGAATTGATGAATCAGACTTTGACACATGGAGGTGCGCAGAGCCTCCAAATGTCAGTGGAACACGTTTGATCGACGTCCCAGAGGAACTCTTAATGTGTCAAGTGAAGTTACCTAGATGCCCCAGGAATTGCACATGCTACGAACGCCCTCTTGATGACGTAATTTATGTCGACTGTCGAGGACTGAACTTCACAAATATTCCATAGGAATTACCCAGGAATCGTCTGGAACTTCACTTTGAAAATAATCAAATTGGTACACTTCCTTCCTTCGCATTCCTTGAAAGTGTCACCGGTCTTCACTTGAGTCATAACTATATCCAGGAACTCAATGAATTGACCGTCCTGCGGCTAACACAAGTCAGGGACCTACGCTTTGATAATAACAAATTGACGAAGTTACCAAGGGCGATCCAAAAGATACCTTTCACGCGCCTGGACATACAGAAAAACAATTTATACTGCGACTGTGAAGCAAAATGGATGAAGTACTGGCTCAGGAACACAACAAGCGGCCGAATTGTTGACGTAAAAAACATTAGTTGTAACACACGTATAGCTGAAAGAAGGCCCGTTATCGAAGTAGAAGATCGCGACTTTGGGTGCGAAGAGAAGCCTGGTGAAATATCTCGCTTTTATGAAAAAACAATATTTAAAACGCTCGCCTACATCTCCGTTGCCCTTCTTGTTCTGACCATAGTCATGTCTGCTCTCATTTACAAGTTTCGTGGAGAAATGAAGGTGTTCATTTTTACGGACTTTAACTGGTACCCGTTTGATCGACTGGATGACTCCGACCCGAGTAAAATCTACGACGCTTTCGTGTCTTACAGCGGACATGACCACACGTGGGTATGGAACACTCTGGCTGAGAAACTCGAGACACGTGACCCAACTTACAAACTCTGCATCCATGATCGAGACTTCGAAGTCGGCGCTCCCATCGCAGAGAACATTTTAAACAGCGTGGAACAGAGTAAGCGCACCATCATGGTTCTGTCTCGTAACTTCATGTCAAGTGAGTGGTGCATGTTGGAGTTTCGCGCCGCCCACCGTCGAGTCTTAGAAGAGCGCATGCGCTATCTGATCGTGATTTTGCTGGAAGATATGAAATCCGAGGAGTTGGACAGCGAGATTCAACTGTACATGCGCACTAACACGTACCTGAGCGTGGATGACAAGTGGTTCTGGCAGAAGCTTTTTTACGCCAAGCCGCAGAAAGACAAAGTGGAAAAAGAATCGAACTATCCGAGCGAAATTACCATTGGATCTTGTGATGGAGAGAATTCTAACACTGCAGGATCGTTGGAGATTGGTGTCGACAGCACAAGTTGCACAGTTGAGCGGAAAACTGTTGCATAAGTGCGAGACGTAGGGACGTAGTAATAAATAGTATTTAATGTTTGTTGATTATTTCGCATGAACTTTCAAAGTTTTGTCGTTATCATCCAAGTTTAAACTGCATTGCACTAAACATGGAATTTCATTTTTGGTGCTATAATTCCCTGAATGGCTGTGTATCTTTTCCCAAACCAACTGTACTGAGCGTTAATACGGAATAAAGTTGTCCCGGGTTAGGCCCTCTCGGTGGTAAAATATTGGACCGTTGCTAAGTATGGACATTTTGCTTGACTCAAATATTCTGTCCTTGACTAATCAGTAATGGAACATAGCAAATTTGCTTGCCAGATGAGTGTGTCACTGCTCCAGCAAACTGACAGACAGCTGTTTTTTATCGATATTTTCCAAATAATTATGTCGTGGGTACTCTGCCAGCCCGAGAACAAGGAAACGTTTGCTGGGTAACGTAAGATGTATTCACGTATGGTTGCTATGGATACCCGACTGAACGCCGCAAACAATATACTGGATAATGCAAAGTTTCGCTACCGGCGTCGCAGCAAAACGGACTGTCTAGTTTCCATTCTGCGTTGTCAGCGAAATGCATGAGAACTAGTAATTCGCATAAATTGGTAAACGTGGGATGCATGTTGTTCGATTTGTGACACGATAGAGCAGGTGTCTGATAGTAATCAACTGCGGACAAAAAATGACAGTTGCAAAGTAACCGGCGAAAACGATGAATGCATTTATTGTTCAATCAGGAATGTTAAATGAAAAGCCTAGCTCCAATACAGTGATATAAATATAGCATAATTAGTTGAGCTGGTAACACTCGAATATCAAGTCAGGCCAACATCAGCTAATGTGATATCATCGTCATATGATCAACTAGTCTAATAGGTAATGTCCGCCCTATAGTAAAGCACAGTGCCAATAAGTAATATGGCAATCCATTAAAACTACTAAATGTGAATTTGACTCAACCTAAAAATTAAACTAAATGTTTCAAAGAATAAATTTTGATAGCGGTTTTGACGTTCTCAATGAGACAAAAGAAGCGCCGTCAGTCTTGCATTTAGAAATATTTTTTATAAACAGGCCGGAAAACGAGGCAACAAGATTGTTCTAGGACAACAAGACACCTATTGTGGTTTAGTAAGTACCCCGACAGTCACGTTCTCGACTATCTTTCTTTGATTTGTGTAAATACGAAAAATATACAGAGGCGTGTGGGTATAAAAAACATGGACCGATTAATAAACTACTTGACTTATCATTTCTTGCATGTCTTTAGTTTCATAACGCTGTAGTTCTCGGCTTTTTAATAAGTATAAAGACTTCCTTTCACGTCAAAATGAGTCAGCTATATTTTTTAGGGTGGGAAACAATTTCCTCTACATCAATCACTATAAAACCATTGACCCGTGTGCAACCAAATCCATCAACCGCTGCAAACATCCGTCGTATAAGTATGAAACTTTGTGAGAGCTATTTGTTTGTCCACCTCGTGCTTATTGGATTCTTTCTTAGCTGTGACTGTGCTGATATACCGTCCTGCCAGGTAAAATGTCAACACCGTAGGGAACCTTCGGAATATGAAATTGACCGCACTCTTGTAACAAGAAATCTAGTAGCATGCAACTTAACAACGTCAAACAGCGTCTACAACGAGTGCCTCTTGAATATCACAAGATTTGTTCCAACTCTGACCAGTCCGACTCAAGAAAATCATCTCGAAGTTCAGTGTACGGCACCTACACGCCTGGTGCTCGGGAAGGGAGCCAACTCTGTTGTAGGAAAGAAAGACATTTTTACCTTGGAATTCAGGGGACCGTGCAAGCTATCGTTTATAGATGTCGAGAAACTTGGAATAGTCACAAATCTTGAGGTGTTACGCATATTAAGAGGTGCTACAATTGAACACGTAAAGTCAGCAAATCTGCAGAGACAGCTGAAAGACGCTTGGAATATTAGCGTGGTTTGGTTTGCAGACCAGCGCTTTCAAGGCTCTTTTCCAAAAGCATTTACGCAATCCTTGTGGACCACTATGGCCGGATTGGTTTTGCTTAATGTTTCTGTCGAAAGTATTCCGGTGGAAACCTTGATGGAAACGATGCCAAATCTTCAGTTCTTGGATCTGGCTTACAACAAACTAACAAAGCCTCCCCGGTTTCCCTGGTCCGCTTCAGTTCTGCGTCTTCCTCGAAATCAAAAAAGACGCAACTTTCCAGATCCGGAAATTAAGGACGAGATCTTTCTAAGGTATTTAAATGTGGATTACAACAACATCACAGATTTGTCTACTCACAACTTTTCAGGGCTCTTAAATTTCTTGATGCTGCGAGGAAATGGACTGCAGATTGTTGGATCGACTAGTTTTCACCATCTTTCTGGAGTTCGTGTGCTCGATTTAGGAGAAAACCGTTTGCGTCATTTTCCCGCTAAAGTTTTTCAAGGTTTGCAATCTTTGGTCGCACTTCATCTGGATTCCAATAACATTGGAAATACCTCTTCAGATATTTTTTCGGATTTAACAAATTTGCAATTTATAAATCTGACACACAATCAACTCATCGATGTTCCAGCTTGGGTTTTACTTTCAAAGTCTTTGGTCGTGATTGATCTGTCGGATAACAATATCACATTTCAGAACTTCATGAATGTCTTAGAGTCCCTTAATTGGGAAACTTTTCGATTCCAGCACCCGGAAACATTTTTTCTTGACAGGGGCTCTTCAGGTCCAGACAGAAAAATAGCACTAAGTCTGAAAAACAACAGATTTGATACACTTGACATAGAAGCAATCAACGAAACCACGCTGCATAAGTTCCACGACGTATTACTTGCCCACAAGATTGACTTGGAAGGAAATCCTTTGATCTGTGATTGCAAACTGTTTGAGACACAAAGATGGCTGTTGGAACGGATTAAAGAAAACGATGGAATTGACGAATCGGATTTTGACACATGGAAGTGCGCAGAACCTCCATACATCAGTGGAATACTGTTGATCAATGTCCAAAAGGAATCATTTATGTGTCAAGTGAAGTTACCCAGATGCCCCAGGAATTGCACATGCTACGAACGCCCTGTCGATGACGTAATTTATGTCGACTGTCGAGGATTGAACTTTACAAGTATTCCAGAAGAATTACCCAGGAATCTCTTGGAACTTCATTTTGAAAATAATCAAATTGGTACACTTCCTTCTTTCGCATTCCTTGAAAATGTCACCGGTCTTCACTTGAGTCATAACAATATCCAGGAACTCAATGAATCGACTGTCCTGCGGCTAACACAAGTCAGGGACCTACGCTTTGATAATAACAAATTGACAAAGTTACCAAGGGTGATCCAAAAGATACCTTTCACGCGCCTGGACGTACAGAAAAACAATTTCTATTGCGACTGTGAAGCAAAGTGGATGAAGTACTGGCTCAGGAACGAAACAAGCGGCCGAATTGTCAACATAAAGAACATTCAGTGCAACACAAGTATAGCTGAAGGAAAGCCCGTTATCGAAGTAGAAGATCGCGACTTTGGATGCGAAGAGAAGCCTGGTGAAGTATCTCCGTTTCACGAGAAAACAATATTTGAGACGCTCGCCTACATCTCCGTTGCCCTTCTTGTTCTGACCATAGTCATTTCTGCTTTCATTTACAAGTTTCGTGGAGAAATGAAGGTGTTCATGTTTACGCACTTTGACTGGCACCCGTTTGATCGACTGGATGACTCCGACTCGACTAAAATCTACGACGCTTTCGTGTCTTACAGCGGACATGACCACACGTGGGTATGGAACACTCTGGCTGAGAAACTCGAGACACGTGACCCACCTTACAAACTCTGCATCCATGATCGAGACTTCGAAGTCGGCGCTCCCATCGCAGAGAACATTTTAAACAGCGTGGAACAGAGTAAGCGCACCATCATGGTTCTGTCTCGTAACTTTATGTCAAGTGAGTGGTGCATGTTGGAGTTTCGCGCCGCTCACCGTCAAGTCTTGGAAGAGCGCATGCGCTATCTGATCGTGATTTTGCTGGAAGATATGAAATCCGAGGAGTTGGACAGCGAGATTCAACTGTACATGCGCACTAACACGTACCTGAGCGTGGATGACAAGTGGTTCTGGCAGAAGCTTTTTTACGCCATGCCGCAGAAAGAAAAGGTGGAAAAAGAATCGAACTATCCGAGCGGAATTACCATTGGATCTTGTGATGGGGAGAATTCGAACACTGCAAAATCGGTGGAGATTGGCGTCGACAACTCAAGTTGCACGGTTGAGCGGGGAACTGTTTCATATATGTGAGACTGGACACATCAAGTATCGCGGAATTAATACTTTTTCTATAGTTCTGAAAAATTCAGCTAACTTAGACTTGATAACGATGTGGTCGTCAATGTTCAGAAGAGCTCTGCAAGAGCTGTCGTTTGAGGTTTTTACCCGTTTAGGCTTTGAGTTGTTATAATATTTGTAATTTTTCACAACTGTGTTATTCATCCTTGGTACTAATTGTCAATAAAATATGAGACTTCGAGACAAGGCAAGAGACTGACCATCAGTCGTTTTATCAAAGTATGTATTATATTTTCACGTTCAGAATGTGTCAAATGAGGAGCTGAACAATATCTTAGTATAGTTTAGTGTGGAAAATGAAGTGCAATAAATTTTAGTAATAAATAATACTGAACGTTTACTTGCATATGTTTTCAAAGTTATGTCAGTTATCATTCAAGCTGAAGGAAATCTAAAAGGTTAGCATTGCACTGAATACGGCGGAATTGCATTTTTTGTCCTACTTCCCTGAATGACTATGTTACAGAGGTTTTTTTCTCTAAAACCAACCGTTCTGAGCATTTATACGGAAGAACGAAAGTTGTTCCGGGTTAGGCCTTCTCGGTTTAGAGACTGGAAAAAATTATCATTATACATAAAGGTCTTGAGACAAGTTTTGATTTCTCATGTAAACTACCCCCTTTGATTTATAAGGAAATGTCTGAATAGTTGGCGCGCCCAGGGTGACTTCAGTCCCCGAGACAACTTTTAATGTATAAATGGAACCTTAGTTATATAGTTATATATATATAACCGAGATGCTGAACTCTGTGTTGTGATTTCCCTGCCGGGTCCTACATTGTGAATTTTACATAATTGACGGAAAATTATCACAACAGTTCTTGCCTTTGAAATATCACAACACAGGCTGACACTGAAATATTTGTGTACCAGTAAACATTTAACTGTTGAAACTTTTCTCTTGAGCTGTTGATGGTCTTGTCTAATATCCATACTTTATGTATGCTAAAACGTACAACATGGGTTACGGTAGAATTTCAACTTTCAAGACAACGTACATAATTGTGGTGATATAATATTGGACGTTCCCTAAAAATGGACATTTGTTCGACACAAACATCCTGTTAGTGACTCATCAGTAAAGAGTGCACACGGCAAAGGAGTGTGTCGCTGCTCCAGCAACTAACAGACAGCTGTTTGTTGTCTTTTCAAATATTTAAGGAAACATTTAC
The DNA here is from genome assembly GCA_964036295.1 of Plumapathes pennacea. Classification (NCBI taxonomy): domain Eukaryota; kingdom Metazoa; phylum Cnidaria; class Anthozoa; order Antipatharia; family Myriopathidae; genus Plumapathes; species Plumapathes pennacea. Next base: position 2,162,839 of record OZ038466.1, read on the forward strand.
TGGGCGAGGTAGGATGTATCCACGTATAGTTGCACAGTTTTTTTTCAGTTTACAAGCGGCTTTAGTTAGTTAGTTTTTCTTTGCGTTTTAGCCCAACAAAGAAGTAGTTTGCAAACTTTTATTGTGTTCTCAGGCAGATGGTCTTCAAAAAACACATTGAGCTTTTACCAAAATTCCCAGAAATAACCTCCGGGAAAACAGGATATATATATCATATTATAGCATCGGTTTACTGTTGCTAGTATTGTCCAATTATCAATATAGAACGTGTGGATACGTCTACGTCATTTGGGCGTTAGTCAAAAATATGTTTTTTTTTTTTTGTGGGAGTGGGCGAGAACACCCTGTTTCTATTTCAACGATCATACCCGGCGGTAAAAAGAGCAAAGTTGTCAGCGTGAAATGAGTGGCGTGTTATTACTTTAGCTCCTGATAGTCACACAACAATATTTTAAGGTTTGATTATTGAACTAACAAGCAGTCAATCCATGTTCTTTTCAAGTATGCCGCGACCACCTGCCTGACTAAAAGAAATTTTTATTTTTATTGAGTGACGTATATGTATCAACGTAGTCTAAACAATGTACTGGATGACGCAGTCACTCCTTTGTCAGTACAAAGTTTTACTAACGACCACGCAGAGCACTACTACCTAACAAACCGTCTACAGTTTCCATAGGACTAAGTTGAAGTGAGAAGCCCCGTACAATTTATTGTTTCTCACAAAATATATGAGAACTAAGAAGAATTGTTTGCACAAATGTGGCTCAATATATAATAACCATTCATTGCATAATGATCACATAGAGTATATCACAATTAAAGAACTTTTAACTTAAAAGTTGTGGGTACACACACACACACACACACACCCACACACAGAATGACATGCAGCAATGTGATCCGGCAGTTGCAAAGCATCACCCGGAAAAAAAATCACATGATTTGCCTTGGGAAGCTTAGTTTCAAGACGGACGTGATAGAAATATAGCACAAGTTGAGCTGCATTGCCCAAATATGGAGATAGGCCAATATCGGTTTAATGGTCCACAACAGAAAGTGTTATTCAAATTCATTAAGTACCAGGAAGTAGTAACGGATTTGACTACAAGTTTAATCCTATAACCTACAAAAATGAATTTTTTTAGGTTATAGGATTTTTGTAAGTTTTGACACTGATCAGTGTCCACGTTGGAAAGCTTAGCTTTACGACAGACGCGATAAAAAGATAGCATTAGATGAGCTTCAATGCTCAAATATGAAGAAAGGTCAATATCGGCTTAATGGTCCTCAACAGAGAGTGGTATTTAAATTCATTAAGTACCAGAAAGTAATAACGGATTTTGCTACAAATTTAATCCTATAACCTAAAAAAGCGAATTCTTTTGGGGATTTTAAGTTTTGATACTGGTAAATGTCCACCCCACGTTGTCATCTCGAGTTTTGCACTTAAGAAGTTTCTTCACATACGAAGAGACGATACAAAGAGATTGTTCAAGAACAACACACCGGCGGACGATATTGCCGTTAAGTAACTTGGTGCGTAGAAAGTCACGTCCTTACTATATTCTTTGATTTGTTTATAAAAAAATATATACAAACACGTGTAGAGGTTTAAAAGTATATTCTGAGATAGTGAGTGACGTAACTTTGTGTTCATCTGTTTCAGATCTTCAGTTTTCGATCTTTTTTTGGATTTGTATAAATACTTCCTTTACGTCAAATAAGTCAGCTGATGGTTTTTGCGGTGAGAAGAAAATTACTTCCTCTGCATAACTATAAAACCATTCACTTGTGCAACGAAACCCAATTCTCTTTAGAGATCATTCTTTTAAGTATGAGAGTTTGTGAAAGTTATTTGTTTGTTTTTGGATTGTTTCTCAGCTGTGGCTGTACTGATACAACACCATTCGCCTGCAAGGTAAAATGTCGAAATCAGTTAGAGTGGCCGTCGGAATATAAAATTGACCGCACTCGTGTAACACAAAATCTAATAGAGTGCAACTTAACCGCGTCAAGCAGTATCTACAATACGTGCCTCTTGGATATCACAAGATTTGTCCCATCCCTGACCAGTCCAGCCCAAGAAAATCATCTCGAAGTTCATTGTACGACACTTACACGTCTGGTGCTCGGGAACAACTCCAGCTCTGTTGTAGTAAAGAACGCCATTTCTAGGTTGAAATTCAGGGGATTGTGCAAGCTATTGTTTACAGATGTGGAGAAACTTGGAATCGTCACAAATGTTGAGGCGTTACGCATGTATGGAAATGCTACAATTGAACACGAAGGCTCCGCTAATCGGCCGCAGAGACTGAAAGGCGCTTGGAATGTTAGCTCCGTTGGGTTTGTAGACCAGCCCTTCGAAAACTTCTTTCCAAAAGCGTTCACACAATCCGTGTGGACCACAATGGCCGGATTAGTTTTCAAAAATGTTGATGTGGAAAATATTCCAATGCAAATCTTGAGAAAAACGATGCCAAATCTCCAGTTCTTGGATCTGACTCACAACAGACTAACAAAGCCCCCCCAGTTTCCCTGGTCCTCTTCACTTCTACGTTTTCCTCGAAATCAGAAGAGACGCAACTCTTTGGAAGAAGTTGAAGACGACATCGTCGAAAGGTATTTAGCTCTGAGTTACAACAACATCACAGATTTGTCTACTCACAACTTTTCAGGGCTTCTAAATATGTTGTTGCTGCGAGGGAATGGATTGCGGATTGTTGGGTCAACGAGTTTTTACCATCTTTCTGGAATGCGTTTCCTCGATTTAGGAGAAAACCGTTTGCGCAATTTTCCTGCAAGAATTTTTCAAGGGTTAGAATCTTTGATTGAACTACGTTTGGATCAAAATGACATCAAACATATCTCTACGGATGTTTTCATGGATTTACCAAATTTGAAGGTTCTCCGTCTAGAACACAACCAACTAACAGAGGTCCCTGTTTCCATGGATTTACCTAATTTGAAGGTTCTCCGTCTAACACACAACCAACTGACAGAAGTTCCTGTTTCCTTGGATTTAACGAATTTAAAGGTTCTCCGTCTAGCATACAACCAACTGACAGAATTTCCTATTTCCATGGATTTAGCGAATTTGGAGAAACTCTATCTAGCACACAACCAACTGACAGAAGTTCCTGTTTCCATGGATTTACCGAATTTGAAGGTTCTCGATCTAGCACACAACCAACTGACAGAGGTTCCTGTTTCCATGGATTTAGCGAATTTGGAGAAACTCTATCTAGCACACAACCAACTGACAGAAGTTCCTGTTTCTATGGGTTTACCGAATTTGAAGGTTCTCCATCTGGCACACAACCAACTGACAAAGGTTCCTGTTTTGATGGATTTAACGAACTTGGAGACACTCTATCTAGCACACAACCAACTGACAGAAGTTCCTGTTTGGGTTTTACTTTCAAAGTCTTTGGTCGAGATTGATCTATCGCATAACAATATCACATTTCGGAATTTCATCAATGTCTTAGAGTCTCTTGATTGGGATTTTTTTCGCAATCAGCACAATGAAAAATTGACTTTGAAAATTGGCCGGAAAAAGTGGCTGAATTTGGTAAACAACAATTTTGATACATTTGGCATAACAGAACTTAACGAAACCACATTAAGTAAGTTCTACTACGTATTGCAAGTGTATGATATTGACTTGGACGGAAATCCTCTAGTCTGTGATTGCAAATTGTTTGAGACACAAAAATGGCTGTTGGAACGAATCAATAAAAACGATGCGATTGAGGAAAGCAACTTTGACACATGGAGGTGCGCAGAGCCTCCAAATGTCAGTGGAACACGTTTGATCGACGTCCAAGAGGAACTCTTTATGTGTCAAGTGCAGTTACCCAGATGCCCCAGGAATTGCACATGCTACGAACGCCCTGTTGATGACGTAATTTATGTCGACTGTCGAGGACTGAATTTCACAAGTATTCCAGGAGAATTACCCAGGGGTTTATTGGAACTTCACTTTGAAAATAATCAAATTGGTACACTTTCTTCCTTCGCATTTCTTGAAAATGTAACCAGTCTTAATTTGAGTCATAACAATATCCAGGAACTCAATGAATCAACCGTCCTACAGCTAACACAGGTCAGGGACCTACGCTTTGATAATAACAAATTGACGAAGTTACCAAGGGCGATCCAAAATATACCTTTTACGCGCCTGGATGTACAGAAAAACAATTTCTATTGCGACTGTGAAGCAAAATGGATGAAGTACTGGCTCAGGAACGAAACAAGCGGCCGAATTGTAGACACAAAAAGCGTTCGGTGTAACACAGGCATAGCTGAAGGAAAGCCCGTTATCGAAGTAGAAGATCGCGACTTTGGATGCGAACAGAAGCCTGGTGAAATATCTTCGTTTCACGAGAAAACCGCGGCAATATTTGAGACGCTCGCCTACATCTTCGTTGCCCTTCTTGTTCTGACCATAGTCATTTCTGCTTTCATTTACAAGTTTCGTGGAGAAATGAAGGTGTTCATGTTTACGCACTTTGACTGGCACCCGTTTGATCGACTGGATGACTCCGACTCGACTAAAATCTACGACGCTTTCGTGTCTTACAGCGGACATGACCACACGTGGGTATGGAACACTCTGGCTGAGAAACTCGAGACACGTGACCCACCTTACAAACTCTGCATCCATGATCGAGACTTCGAAGTCGGCGCTCCCATCGCAGAGAACATTTTAAACAGCGTGGAACAGAGTAAGCGCACCATCATGGTTCTGTCTCGTAACTTCATGTCAAGTGAGTGGTGCATGTTGGAGTTTCGCGCCGCTCACCGTCGAGTCTTGGAAGAGCGCATGCGCTATCTGATTGTGATTTTGCTGGAAGATATGAAATCCGAGGAGTTGGACAGCGAGATTCAACTGTACATGCGCACTAACACGTACCTGAGCGTGGATGACAAGTGGTTCTGGCAGAAGCTTTTTTACGCCATGCCGCAGAAAGAAAAGGTGGAAGAAGAATCGAACTACCCTAGCGGAATTACCATTAAATCTTGTGATGGAGAGAATTCTAACGTTGCAGAATCGCTGGAGATTGGCGTCGATAACACAAGTTGCACAGTTGAGCGGAAAACTGTTGCATAAGTGCGAGACGTAGGGTCTGATGGATTAGTAGCAATACTTTTTAATTCTTTATAGTTCGAAGACTATGTAAAGTTTAATGAACTCCACTTGGTGAAGATGTGACCGGAACTGCTCACAGAAATTGGTTTCAGTTAATTTCAGTTTGATCGATTAGCAATCACTTGACTATTCATACTAAAGTAACTAAACAGGAAGTCCTTTTTTTTTAAAGTATACATAAGTATCACGTTCAGAATGTATCGCGGAAGAGCTGAACAATATCTTATTTAGTAATTTAGTGCGGAAGTGAAGTACACTAAATGTTAATAATAAATAATATTGAATGTTTGTTGATTATTTCGCATGAACTTTCAAAGTTTTGTCGTTATCATCCAAGTTTAAACTGCATTGCACTGAACGTGGAATTTCATTTTTGGTGCTATTTCCCTAAATGGCTGTGTATCTTTTCCCAAACCAACTGTACTGAGCGTTAACACGGAATAAAGTTGTCCCGGGTTAGGCCCTCTCGGTGGTAAAATATTGGACCGTTGCTAAATAAGGGCATTTTGATGGGCATTTTGTTCGACTCAAAGATCCTGTCCGCGACTCATTAGTAAAAACATAGCAAGTTTGCACTGCTCCAGCAAACTGACAGACAGCTGTTTGTTATCGATATTTTCCAAATAATTAGTATGTCGTGGGTACTCTGCCAGCCCAAAAACAAGGAAATGTTTGCTGGTTACGTAAAATGTATCCACGTAAGGTTGCTATGGATACGTGACTGAACGCCGCAAACAATATACACTGGATGACACGTCGCAGCAAAACGGACTGTCTAGTTTTCATTCTGTGTTGTTAGCGAAATGCATGAGGACTAGGCATTCGCATAAATTGATAAACGTGGGATGTTGTTTGATTTGTGACATGATAGAGCAAGGTGTCTGATAAAAATGACAATTGCAAAATAATCGGCGAAAACGATGAATGCATTTATTGTTCAATCAGGAATGTTAAATGAAAAGCCTAGCTTCACAATACAGTGATATAAATATAGCATAATTAGTTGAGCTGGTAACACTCGAATATCAAGTCAGGCCAACATCAGCTAGAGTGATATCATCGTCATATCATCAACTAGTCTAATAGGTAATGTCCTCTCATAGTAAAGCACAGCGCCAATAAGTAATATGGCAATCCATTAAACCCACTAAAGAGACTGGGAAGAGTTATCAATATACATAAAGGTCTCGAGACAAGTTTTGAATTCTCGTGTAAACTGCCCGCTTTGATTCATAAGGAAATGTCTAAATAGTTGGCGCGCCGAGGGTGACTTTGGTTCCCGGGACAATTTTTCTAGGTATAAACGTACAACATGGGTTACGGTAGAAATTCAAGTTTCACTGCCACAAGTTTTATACAACGTACATAATTGTGCTGGTAAAATATTAGACATTTTGTTCGACACAAACATCCAGTGTGTGACTCATCAGTAAAGAGTGCACATGGCAAAGGAGTGTGTCGCTGCTCCAGCAACTAACAGACAGTTGTTTGTTGTCTTTTCAAATATGCCGTTGCTACTCAACCAGACCAAAAACAAGGAAACATTTACTGGGCGACGTAGGATATATCCACGTATAGTTGCACAGTTTTTTTTCCAGTAGTTTTTAGCTTGTTTGTTTTTCTTTGCGGTTTAGCCCAGCAAAAAAGTATAGTTTATTTTATTATTATAAACTTTTATTGTGTTCTTAGGCAGATGGTCTTCAAAAAAAGAAACACACCGAGCTTTACCAAAATTCCCAGAAATAACCTCCGGGAAAACAGGATATATATATCATATTATAGCATCGGTTTACTGTTGCTAGTATTGTCCAATTATCAATATAGAACGTGTGGATACGTCTACGTCATTTGAGCATTAGTCAGTAGTTTTTTCTTTTTTTTCTTTTTTTTTTTTTGTCTGGGAGTGGGCGAGAACACCTTGTTTCTAATTCAACCGATCATTCCAGTGAAAAGAGCAAAGTTGTCAGCGTGAAATGAGAGGCATATTATAACTTCAGCTCCTATTATTCACACAACAACCTTTTAAAGTTTGATTATTGAACTAACAAGCAGTCAATCCATGTTCTTTTCAAGTATGCCGCGCAACCTGCCTGACCAAAAGAAATATTAACATTAATATTTACTAAGTGACGTATCTGTATCAACGTAAGTGTGTAAAAAATGTACTGGATGACGCAGTCACTCCTTTGTCAGCACAAAATTTTACTAACGACCACGCAGAGCAATACTACCTAACAGACCGTCTACAGTTTCCATAGTACAAAGTTGAAGTGAGAAGCCGCACACATTTTATTGTTTCTCACGAAATACGTGAGAACTAAGAAGATTTTTGAACATGTGTGGCTCAATTTATATTAACCATTCATCGCATAATGATCACATGGAGTATATCACAGTTAAAGCACTTAAGTTGTGGGTACACACACACACACACACACACACACACACACACACACACACACACACACACAGAATGACATGCAACAATGTGATCCGACAGTTGCAAAGCAAAACCTGGAAATTATCACATGAATGGCTTGAAAAGCTTAGCTTCAAGACAGACGTGATAGAAATATGTAGCATTAATTGAGCTGCAGTGCCCAAATACTGAGATAGGCGAACATCGGTTTTATGGAATAGAGAGTGTTATTCAATTTCATTAAGTACCAAGACGTAATAAGAGATTTCGCTACAAATCTAATCCTATAACCTAAAAAAAAATACTATTTTTTTAGAGACTGTATAAGTTTCGATACTGGTCAATGTCCACCCCACGTTGTCATCCCGAGTTTTGCATTTTAGAAGTTTTTTCACATACAAGGGGACGTTGCAAAGAGATTGTTCTAGGACAACGAACTGGCGGACGATATTGCCTTTAAGTAACTTGGTGCGCAGGCAGGCACGTTCTTACTATCATTCTTTGATTTGTTTATGAAAATATATATACAAACACGTGTAAAGATATAAAAGTATATGCTGAGATAGTGAGTGAGTTAACTTTGTGTTCAGCTGTTTCAGATCTTCAGTTTTCATTCTCTTTTGGATTTGTATAAATACTTCCTTTACGTCAAGTGAGTCAGCCGATGGTTTTTGCGGTTAGAAACAATTTACTTCCTCAGTCTGCTTAACTATAAAAACCATTCACTTGTGTAACAAACATCAACTCTGTTTGGAGATCCAACTTTTAAGCATGAGAGTTTGTGAGAGTTATTTGTTTGTTCAGTTCGCATTTTTTGGATTGTTTTTCAGCTGTGACTGTGCTGATACAACACCATCCGCCTGCAAGGTAAAATGTCGAAATCAGAAAAAGTGGCCGCCGGATTATAAAATCGACGACACTCTTGTAATACAAAATTTAATAGAGTGCAACTTAACCACGTCGAACAGCATCTACAACGAGTGCCTCTTGAATATCACAAGATTTGTTCCAACTCTGACCAGTCCGACCCAAGAAAATCATCTCAAAGTTCATTGTACAGCACCTACACGCCTGGTGCTCGAGAACGGCTCCAACTCTGTTGTAGGAAAGAACGCCATTTCTAGGTTGGAATTCAGGGGACCGTGCAATATATCCTTTACAGATGTCGAGAAACTTGGAATCGTCACAAGTCTTGAGGCGTTACGCATGTTCGGAGATGCTACAATTGAACACGAAGGCTTCGCCAATCGGTCGCAGAGACTGAAAGGCGCTTGGAACGTTAGCTCGGTTGGGTTTTTAGACCAGCCCTACAAAAACTTCTTTCCAAAAGCGTTCACACAATCCGTGTGGACCACTATGGCCGGATTAGTTTTCGTTAATGTTTCTGTGGAAAATTTCTCGATGCAGACCTGGAGAAAAACGATGCCAAATCTCCAGTTCCTGGTTCTGACTTACAGCAAACTAACAAAACCTCCTCTGTTTCCCTGGTCCTCTTCAGTTGTACGTCTTCCTCGAAATCAGAAGAGACGCAAATCGTTGAAAGAAGTTAAAGACGAAATCTTCGAAAGGTTTTTAAATCTGAATTACAACAACATCACAGATTTGTCTACTCACAACTTTTCAGGGCTTCTAAATTGGTTGTCTTTGCGAGGGAATGGATTGCGGATTGTTGGGTCAACGAGTTTTTACCATCTTTCTGGAATGCGTTTCCTCGATTTAGGAGAAAACCGTTTGCGCAATTTTCCTGCAGGAGTTTTTCAAGGGTTAGAATCTTTGATTGCCCTAAGTTTGGATCACAATAACATCAAACATATCTCTACGGATGTTTTCATGGATTTACCGAATTTGAAGGTACTCGATCTAGAAGGCAACCTCCTGACTGAAGTTCCTGTTTTCACGGGTTTAGCGAATTTGGAGACACTTTATCTAGAACACAACCAACTGACAGAAGTTCCTGTATGGGTTTTACTTTCAAAGTCTTTGGTCGAGATTGATCTATCGTATAACAATATAACATTTCAGAATTTTATCAATGTCTTAGAGTCCCTTGATTGGGAATTATTTCGCAATCAGCACAATGAACAATTGACTTTGAACACGGGCTGGAGGAAGTGGCTGAATTTGGTAAACAACAATTTTGATACACTTGGCATAACAGAACTTAACGAAACCACATTAAGTAAGTTCTACGACGTATTGCAAGCGTATAATATTGACTTAGATAGAAATCCTTTAGTCTGTGATTGCAAATTGTTTGAGACACAAAAATGGCTGTTGGAACGAATCAATAAAAACGATGCGATTGAGGAAAGCAACTTTGACACATGGAAGTGCGCAGAGCCTCCAAATGTCAGTGGAACACGTTTGATCGAAGTCCAAGAGGAACTCTTTATGTGTCAAGTGCAGTTACTCAGATGCCCCAGGAATTGCACATGCTACGTGCGCGCTGTTGATGACGTAATTTATGTCGACTGTCGAGGACTGAACTTCACAAGTATTCCAGAAGAATTACCCAGGGGTTTATTGGAACTTCACTTTGAAAATAATCAAATTGGTACACTTCCTTCCTTCGCATTCCTTGAAAATGTCACCGGTCTTAATTTGAGTCATAACAATATCCAGGAACTCAATGAATCGACTGTCCTGCGGCTAACACAAGTCAAAGACCTACGCTTTGATAATAACAAATTGACGAAGTTACCAAGGGCGATCCAAAATATACCTTTCACGCGCCTGGATGTACAAAAAAACCATTTCTATTGCGACTGTGAAGCAAAGTGGATGAAGTACTGGCTCAGGAACGAAACAAGCGGCCGAATTGTAGACACAAAAAGCATTCGGTGTAACACAGGTATAACTAAAGGAAAGCCCGTTATCGAAGTAGAAGATCGCGACTTTGGATGCGAAGAGAAGCCTGGTGAAATATCTCCGTTTCACGAGAAAACAATATTTGAGACGCTCGCCTACATCTTCGTTGCCCTTCTTGTTCTGACCATAGTCATTTCTGCTTTCATTTACAAGTTTCGTGGAGAAATGAAGGTGTTCATGTTTACGCACTTTGACTGGCACCCGTTTGATCGACTGGATGACTCCGACTCGACTAAAACCTACGACGCTTTCGTGTCTTACAGCGGACATGACCACACGTGGGTATGGAACACTCTGGCTGAGAAACTGGAGACACGTGACCCACCTTACAAACTCTGCATCCATGATCGAGACTTCGAAGTCGGCGCTCCCATCGCAGAGAACATTTTAAACAGCGTGGAACAGAGTAAGCGCACCATCATGGTTCTGTCTCGTAACTTCATGTCAAGTGAGTGGTGCATATTGGAGTTTCGCGCCGCTCACCGTCGAGTCTTGGAAGAGCGCATGCGCTATCTGATTGTGATTTTGCTGGAAGATATGAAATCCGAGGAGTTGGACAGCGAGATTCAACTGTACATGCGCACTAACACGTACCTGAGCGTGGATGACAAGTGGTTCTGGCAGAAGCTTTTTTACGCCATGCCGCAGAAAGAAAAGGTGGAAGAAGAATCGAACTACCCTAGCGGAATTACCATTAAATCTTGTGATGGAGAGAATTCTAACGTTGCAGAATCGCTGGAGATTGGCGTCGACAACACAAGTTGCACAGTTGAGCGGAAAACTGTTGCATAAGTGCGAGACGTAGGGTCTGATGGATTAGTAGCAATACTTTTTAATTCTTTATAGTTCGAAGACTATGTAAAGTTTAATGAACTCCACTTGGTGAAGATGTGACCGGAACTGCTCACAGAAATTGGTTTCAGTTAATTTCAGTTTGATCGATTAGCAATCACTTGACTATTCATACTAAAGTAACTAAACAGGAAGTCCTTTTTTTTTAAAGTATACATAAGTATCACGTTCAGAATGTTTCGCGGAAGAGCTGAACAATATCTTATTTAGTAATTTAGTGCGGAAGTGAAGTACACTAAATGTTAATAATAAATAATATTGAATGTTTGTTGATTATTTCGCATGAACTTTCAAAGTTTTGTCGTTATCATCCAAGTTTAAACTGCATTGCACTGAACGTGGAATTTCATTTTTGGTGCTATTTCCCTAAATGGCTGTGTATCTTTTCCCAAACCAACTGTACTGAGCGTTAATACGGAATAAAGTTGTCCCGGGTTAGGCCCTCTCGGTTGTAAAATATTGGACCGTTGCTAAATAAGGGCATTTTGTTCGACTCAAAGATCCTGTCCGCGACTCATTAGTAAAAACATAGCAAGTTTGCACTGCTCCAGCAAACTGACAGACAGCTGTTTGTTATCGATATTTTCCAAATAATTAGTATGTTGTGGGTACTCTGCCAGCCCAAAAACAAGGAAATGTTTGCTGGTTACGTAAAATGTATCCACGTAAGGTTGCTATGGATACGTGACTGAACGCCGCAAACAATATACACTGGATGACACGTCGCAGCAAAACGGACTGTCTAGTTTTCATTCTGTGTTGTTAGCGAAATGCATGAGGACTAGGCATTCGCATAAATTGATAAACGTGGGATGTTGTTTGATTTGTGACATGATAGAGCAAGGTGTCTGATAAAAATGACAATTGCAAAATAATCGGCGAAAACGATGAATGCATTTATTGTTCAATCAGGAATGTTAAATGAAAAGCCTAGCTTCAATACAGTGATATAAATATAGCATAATTAGTTGAGCTGGTAACACTCGAATATCAAGTCAGGCCAACATCAGCTGGAGTGATATCATCGTCATATCATCAACTAGTCTAATAGGTAATGTCCTCTCATAGTAAAGCACAGCGCCAATAAGTAATATGGCAATCCATTAAACCCACTAAAGAGACTGGGAAGAGTTATCAATATACATAAAGGTCTCGAGACAAGTTTTGAATTCTCGTGTAAACTGCCCGCTTTGATTCATAAGGAAATGTCTAAATAGTTGGCGCGCCGAGGGTGACTTTGGTTCCCGGGACAATTTTTCTAGGTATAAACGTACAACATGGGTTACGGTAGAAATTCAAGTTTCACTGCCACAAGTTTTATACAACGTACATAATTGTGCTGGTAAAATATTAGACATTTTGTTCGACACAAACATCCAGTGTGTGACTCATCAGTAAAGAGTGCACATGGCAAAGGAGTGTGTCGCTGCTCCAGCAACTAACAGACAGTTGTTTGTTGTCTTTTCAAATATGCCGTTGCTACTCAACCAGACCAAAAACAAGGAAACATTTACTGGGCGACGTAGGATATATTCACGTATAGTTGCACAGTTTTTTTTCCAGTAGTTTTTAGCTTGTTTGTTTTTCTTTGCGGTTTAGCCCAGCAAAAAAGTATAGTTTATTTTATTATTATAAACTTTTATTGTGTTCTTAGGCAGATGGTCTTCAAAAAAAGAAACACACCGAGCTTTACCAAAATTCCCAGAAATAACCTCCGGGAAAACAGGATATATATATCATATTATAGCATCGGTTTACTGTTGCTAGTATTGTCCAATTATCAATATAGAACGTGTGGATACGTCTACGTCATTTGAGCATTAGTCAGTAGTTTTTTCTTTTTTTTTCTTTCTTTTTTTTTTGTCTGGGAGTGGGCGAGAACACCTTGTTTCTAATTCAACCGATCATTCCAGTGAAAAGAGCAAAGTTGTCAGCGTGAAATGAGAGGCATATTATAACTTCAGCTCCTATTATTCACACAACAACCTTTTAAAGTTTGATTATTGAACTAACAAGCAGTCAATCCATGTTCTTTTCAAGTATGCCGCGCAACCTGCCTGACCAAAAGAAATATTAATATTAATATTTACTGAGTGACGTATCTGTATCAACGTAAGTTTGTAAAAAATGTACTGGATGACGCAGTCACTCCTTTGTCAGCACAAAATTTTACTAACGACCACGCAGAGCAATACTACCTAACAGACCGTCTACAGTTTCCATAGTACAAAGTTGAAGTGAGAAGCCGCACACATTTTATTGTTTCTCACGAAATACGTGAGAACTAAGAAGATTTTTGAACATGTGTGGCTCAATTTATATTAACCATTCATCGCATAATGATCACATGGAGTATATCACAGTTAAAGCACTTAAGTTGTGGGTACACACACACACACACACACACACACACACAGAATGACATGCAACAATGTGATCCGACAGTTGCAAAGCAAAACCTGGAAATTATCACATGAATGGCTTGAAAAGCTTAGCTTCAAGACAGACGTGATAGAAATATGTATATAGCATTAATTGAGCTGCAGTGCCCAAATACTGAGATAGGCGAACATCGGTTTTATGGAATAGAGAGTGTTATTCAATTTCATTAAGTACCAAGAAGTAATAAGAGATTTCGCTACAAATCTAATCCTATAACCTAAAAAAAAATACTATTTTTTTAGAGACTGTATAAGTTTCGATACTGGTCAATGTCCACCCCACGTTGTCATCCCGAGTTTTGCATTTTAGAAGTTTTTTCACATACAAGGGGACGTTGCAAAGAGATTGTTCTAGGACAACGAACTGGCGGACGATATTGCCTTTAAGTAACTTGGTGCGCAGGCAGGCACGTTCTTACTACCATTCTTTGATTTGTTTATGAAAATATATATACAAACACGTGTAAAGATATAAAAGTATATGCTGAGATAGTGAGTGAGTTAACTTTGTGTTCAGCTGTTTTAGATCTTCAGTTTTCATTCTCTTTTGGATTTGTATAAATACTTCCTTTACGTCAAGTGAGTCAGCCGATGGTTTTTGCGGTTAGAAACAATTTACTTCCTCAGTCTGCATAACTATAAAACCATTCACTTGTGTAACAAACGTCAACTCTCTTTGGAGATTCAGCTTTTAAGCATGAGAGTTTGCGAGAGTTATTTGTTTGTTCAGTTCGCATTTTTTGGATTGTTTTTCAGCTGTGACTGTGCCGATACAACACCATCTGCCTGCAAGATAAAATGCCGAAATCAGGGAAAGTGGCCGTCGGATTATAAAATTGACCGCACTCTTGTAACAGTAAATCAAATAGAGTGCAACTTAACCACGTCGAACAGCATCTACAACGACTGCCTCTTGAATATCACAAGATTTGTTCCAACTCTGACCAGTCCGACTCAAGAAAATCATCTCGAAGTTCATTGTACGGCACCCACACGCCTTGTGCTCGGGAATGGCTCCAACTCTGTTGTAGGAAAGAAAGCCATTTCTAGGTTGCATTTCAGGGGACCGTGCAAGCTATCCTTTACAGATGTGGAGAAACTTGGAATTGTCACAAATCTTGAGGCGTTACGCATGTTCGGAGATGCTACAATTGAACACGAAGGCTTCGCCAATCGGTCGCAGAGACTGAAAGGCGCTTGGAACGTTAGCTCGGTTGGGTTTGTAGACCAGCCCCATGAAAGCTTCTTTCCAAAAGCGTTCACACAATCCGTGTGGACCACTATGGCCGGATTAGTTTTCGTTAATGTTTCTGTGGAAAATTTCTCGATGCAGACCTGGAGAAAAACGATGCCAAATCTCCAGTTCCTGGTTCTGACTTGCAGCAGACTAACAAAACCTCCTCTGTTTCCCTGGTCCGCTTCAGTTCTACGTCTTCCTCGAAATCAGAAGAGACGCAAATCGTTGAAAGAAGTTAAAGACGAAATCTTCGAAAGGTTTTTAAATCTGGATTACAACAACATCACAGATTTGTCTACTCACAACTTTTCAGGGCTTCTAAATTGGTTGTCTTTGCGAGGGAATGGATTGCGGATTGTTGGGTCAACAAGTTTTCACCATCTTTCCGGAATGCATTTCCTCGATTTAGGAGAAAACCGTTTGCGCAATTTTCCTGCAGGAGTTTTTCAAGGGTTGGAATCTTTGATTGAACTGCGTTTGGATAGAAATAACATCAAACATATCTCTACGGATGTTTTCGTGGATTTACCGAATTTGAAGATTCTCCGTCTAGAACACAACCAACTGACAGAAGTTCCTGCTTGGGTTTTACTTACAAGGTCTTTGGACTGGATTAATATATCGCATAACAACATAACATTTCAGAATTTCGTTAATGTCTTGGAATCCTTTAATCGGCAAACATTTCGATTCCAGCATCAGGAAACATTTTTTCCTTATTGGGATCTTTCAGTTCCACACAAAAAAATAGCACTGAGTCTAAAAAACAACAGATTTGACGCACTTGACATAGAAGCAATCAACGAAACCACATTGCATAAGTTCCACGACGTCTTACTTGCCCACAAGGTTGACTTGGAAGGAAATTCTTTGATCTGTGATTGCAAACTGTTTGAGACACAAAAATGGCTGTTGGAACAGATTAAAGAAAAAGATGGAATTGACGAATCGACTTTTGACACATGGAAGTGCGCAGAACCTCCATACATCAGTGGAACGCGTTTGATCGATGTCCAAAAGGAACTATTTATGTGTCAAGTGAAGTTACCCAGATGCCCCAGGAATTGCACATGTTACGAACGCGCTGTCGATGACGTAATTTATGTCGACTGTCGAGGACTGAATTTCACAAATATTCCAGAACAATTACCCAGGAGTCTCCTGGAACTTCACTTTGAAAATAATCAAATTGGTACACTTCCTTCCTTCACATTCCTTGAAAATGTCACCGGCCTTTATTTGAGTCATAACAATATCCAGGAACTCAATGAATCGACTGTCCTGCGGCTAACACAAGTCAGGGACCTACGCTTTGATAATAACAAATTGACGAAGTTACCAAGGGCGATCCAAAAGATACCTTTCACGCGCCTCGACTTCCAAAAAAACTATTTCTACTGCGACTGTGAAGCAAAATGGATGAAGTACTGGCTCAGGAACGAAACAAGCGGCCGAATTGTCGACATAAAAAATATTCGGTGTAATACAAGTACAGCTGAAGGAAAACCTGTTATTGAAGTAGAAGATCGCGATTTTGGTTGCGAAGAGAAGCCTGGTGAAATATCTCC
This sequence comes from Plumapathes pennacea, assembly GCA_964036295.1. Taxonomy (NCBI): domain Eukaryota; kingdom Metazoa; phylum Cnidaria; class Anthozoa; order Antipatharia; family Myriopathidae; genus Plumapathes; species Plumapathes pennacea. The sequence continues at coordinate 2,179,379 of OZ038466.1, forward strand.
GTTTCACGAGAAGACAATGTTTGAGACGCTCGCCTACATCTTTGTAATTGCTCTCCTTGCTCTGACCCTAGTCATTTCTGCTCTCATTTACAAGTTTCGTGGAGAAATGAAGGTGTTCATCTTTACGCACTTTGACTGGCACCCGTTTGATCGACTGGATGACTCCGACCCGACTAAAATCTACGACGCTTTCGTGTCTTACAGCGGACATGACCACACGTGGGTATGGAACACTCTGGCTGAGAAACTCGAGACACGTGACCCACCTTACAAACTCTGCATCCATGATCGAGACTTCGAAGTCGGCGCTCCCATCGCAGAGAACATTTTAAACAGCGTGGAACAGAGTAAGCTCACCATCATGGTTCTGTCTCGTAACTTCATGTCAAGTGAGTGGTGCATGTTGGAGTTTCGCGCCGCTCACCGTCAAGTCTTGGAAGAGCGCATGCGCTATCTGATCGTGATTTTGCTGGAAGATATGAAATCCGAGGAGTTGGACAGCGAGATTCAACTGTACATGCGCACTAACACGTACCTGAGCGTGGATGACAAGTGGTTCTGGCAGAAGCTTTTTTACGCCATGCCGCAGAAAGACAAAGTGGAAAAAGAATCGAACTATCCGAGTGGAATTACCATTGGACCTGGTGATGGAGAACATTCTAGCACTGCAAAATCGCTGGAAATTGGCGTCGACAACACAAGTTGCACAGTTGAGCGGAAAACTGTTCCATAAATGTGAGACTGGACATCTCGTGGACACACAAGTCTCGCTGAATTAATAGCAATACTTTTTCTATATATAGTTCCGAAGGATTCAGCCGACTCGATAACGATGTAGTCATCAGTGCTTTTCAGAAGAGCTCTGCAGGAGCTATCATTTGGGGTTTACACGTTTATGTTTTAAGTTGTTATAATATTTCTAGTTTTTGACGACTGTGTTAATTCATTTTTGGTACTCTTGGCTCATTTATATTGTCAGTAATGGATCGACAAGTGTATGAGACTGCGAGACAAGACAAGAGACTGACCATCAGTCGTTTTATCAAAGTGTCATTTATGTAAGGATCACGTTCAGAATGTGTCAAATGAGGAGCTGAGCAATATCTTAGTATAATTTAGTCTGGCAGAATGAAGTGCAGTAAATGTTAGTAATAAATAATACTGAATGTTTGCTTGCATATGTCAGTTTTAAAAGTTCTGCCGGTCAGTTGTCATCCAAGTTGACGGAAACGTAAAAGCTAGCATCGTACTGAATACGGCGGAATTAAATTTTTTGTCCTGTTTCCCTGAATGGCTATGTATCAGAGCTTTCGTCTCTAAAACCAACCGTACTGAGCGTTTATACGGAACAATGAAAGTTGTTCCGGGTTAGACCTTCTCGGTTTTGAGTCTGGGAAGAATTATCAGTATACGTAAAGGTCTCGAGACAAGGTTTGAATTGTCATGTAAACTGCCCGCTTTGATTTATAAGGAAATGTCTGAATAGTTGGCGCGCCCAGGATGAATTTGGTTTCCGGAACAACTTTTCTAGGTATAAACGTAAAACATGGGTTACGGTAGAAATTCAACTTTCACTTGCACAAATTTTATACAACGTACATAGTCGTGGTGGTAAAATATTGGACGTTTGCGAAAAAAATGGACATTTTGTTTGACACAAACATCCTGTGTGTGACTCATCAATAAAGAGTGCACATGGCAAAGGAGTGTGTCGCTGCTCCAGCAACTAACAGACAGCTGTTTGTTGTCTTTTCAAATATGGCGTGGCTACTCAACCAGACCAAAAACAAGGAAACATTTACTGGGCGAGGTAGGATGTATCCACGTATAGTTGTACAGTTTTTTTCCAGTTTACAAGCGGCTTTAGTTAGTTAGTTTTTCTTTGCGTTTTATCCCAGCAAAGAAGTAGTTTGCAAACTTTTATTGTGTTCTCAGGCACATGGTCTTCAAAAACAAAACACACACCGAGCTTTTACCAAAATTCCCAGAAACAACCTCCGGAAAAACAGGATATATATATCATATTATAGCATCGGTTTACTGTTGCTAGTATTGTCCAACTATCAATATAGAACGTGTGGATACGTCTACGTCATTTGGGCGTTAGCCAATAATTTGTTTTTTGTCTGGGAGTGGGCGAGAACACCTTGTTTCATTTTTAATCGATCATTCCAGTGAAAAGAGCAAAGTTGTCAGCGTGAAGGAGTGGCTTATTATTACTCCAGCTGCCGATAGTCACACAACAACCTTATAAAGTTTGATTATTGAACTAACAAGCAGTCAATCCATGTTCTTTTCAAGTATGCTGCGGCCACCTGCCTGACCAAAAGAAGCGCCTCGCGAGTCCACAACATATTGACCACGTAATGACGTAAATTGTGGTAAATAGGAGTCCACACCACGGCAAACATGAAAATTTGTTTTTTACCACAATATTTAAAAAACGTACAAGAAAGTTTCGTTGTATTTCGTTGCAAAGAATGACTGCTGGCGTCAGCATCGTTGCCAGTGGACTCTTATTCACCACGGCAAATCGACCAATCAGAGAGCAATATTTAGAAATATACAAGAAAGTTTCGTTGTACTTCGTTGCAAAGCGCCTCGTGAGTCCACAACATTTTGACCATGTCATGGTGACGTAAATCGTGGTAAATAAGAGTCCACACTATGGCAAACCAGTGGAAATTTGTTAACTGTTACTGCGTGATGTATATTTATCAACGTAAGTTTGTAAACAATGTTCTGGATGACGCGGTCACTCCTTTGTCAGCACAAAATTTTACTAACGACCACGAAGAGCAATACTACCTAACAAACCGTCTACAGTTTCCATAGGACAAAGTTGAAGTGAGAAACAGCACACATTTTATTGTTTTTCACGAAATACATCAGAACTAAGAAGATTTTTGTACGTGTGGCTCGATTTATAATAGCCATCCGTCGTATAATGATCAGGTGAAGTATATCACAGGGCACTTTAGTTGTGGGTGACTACAGACACAAAATGACCATGCAGCAATAAGAGCCGGCAGTTCCAAAGCATCACCCGGAAAGTATCACATGAATTGCCTTGGAAAGCTTAGCTTTAAAACAGACGTGATAGAAATATAGCATTAGTTAAGCTGCAATGCCTAAATTATGGAGAAGGGCCAGTATCTGTTAATGGTCCGGAATAGAGAGTGTTATTCAAATTTACTAAGTACCAAGAAGCAATAATTCATTTTGCTATAAATTAAATTCTATAACCTAAAAAATGAATTTTTTTTAGAGACTGTAAGTTTTAATACTGGATCAGTGTCCACGTTGCCATCCCGAGTTTTGCATTTTAGAAGTTTCTTCACATACAAAGAGACGAGGCGAAGAGTTTGTTCAAGGACAACACACCGGCGGACGATATTGTCGTTTAGTAACTTGTGCTCAGACAGTCACGTTCTCACTTTCATTCTTTGATTTGTTTATAAATATATATATATATACAAACACGTGTAAAGGTATAAAAGTATATGCTGAGATAGTGAGTGACTTAACTTTGTGTTTATCTGTTGCATATCTTCAATTTTCAATCTTTTTGTGGATTTGTATAAATACTTCCTTCACGTCAAATGAGTCAGCTGATGCTCAGTTGCGGTCAGAAAAACAATTACTTCCTCTGCATAACTATAAAACCATTCACTTGTGCAACAAAACTCAACTCTGTTTGGAGATCCAGCTTTTAAGCATGAGAGTTTGTGAGAGTTATTTGTTTGTTCAGGTCGCATTTTGTGGATTGTTTTTCAGCTGTGACTGTGCCGATACAACACCATCCGCCTGCAAGGTAAAATGTCGAAATCAGAAAAAGTGGCCGCCGGATTATAAAATCGACGACACTCTTGTAATACAAAATTTAATAGAGTGCAACTTAACCACGTCGAACAGCATCTACAACGACTGCCTCTTGGATATCACAAGATTTGTTCCAACTCTGACCAGTCCGACCCAAGAAAATCATCTCGAAGTTCATTGTACAGCACCTACACGCCTGGTGTTCGGGAACGGCTCCAACTCTGTTGTAGGAAAGAACGCCATTTCTAGGTTGGAATTCAGGGGACCGTGCAATATATCCTTTACAGATGTCGAGAAACTTGGAATCGTCACAAGTCTTGAGGCGTTACGCATGTTCGGAGATGCTATAATTGAACACGAAGGCTTCGCCAATCGGTCGCAGAGACTGAAAGGCGCTTGGAACGTTAGCTCGGTTGGGTTTGTAGACCAGCCCTACAAAAACTTCTTTCCAAAAGCGTTCACACAATCCGTGTGGACCACAATGGCCGGCTTAGTTTTCGTAGATGTTTATGTGGAAAATATTCCGATGCAGATTTTGAGAAAAACGATGCCAAATCTCCAGTTCCTGGTTCTGACTTACAGCAGACTAACAAAGCCTCCCCAGTTTCCATGGTCCTCTTCAGTTCTACGTCTTCCTCGAAATCAGAAGAGACACTACTCTTTGGAAGAAGTTGAAGACGACATCGTCGAAAGGTATTTAGATCTGAATTACAATGACATCACAGATTTGTCTACTCACAACTTTTCAGGGCTTCTAAACTCGTTGTTGCTGCGAGGGAATGGATTGCGGGTTATTGGGTCAACGAGTTTTCACCATCTTTCCGGAATACGTTTCCTCGATTTAGGAGAAAACCATTTGCGTAATTTTCCTGCAGGAATTTTTCAAGGGTTGGAATCTTTGATTGAACTACGTTTGGATCAAAATGACATCAAACATATCCCTACGGATGTTTTCATGGATTTACCGAATTTGAAGTTTCTCGATCTAGCCCACAACCAACTGACAGAAGTTCCTATTTTCATGGACTTAGCGAAGTTGGAGACACTCTTTCTAGAATACAACCAACTAACAGAAGTTCCTGCTTGGGTTTTACTTTCAAAGTCTTTGGACTGGATTGATCTATCGCATAACAATATAACATTCCAGAATTTCATCAATGTCTTAGAGTCTCTTGATTGGGAATTATTTCGCAATCAGCACAATGAACAATTGACTTTGAACACGGGCGCGGCAAAGTTGCTGAGTTTGGTAAACAACAATTTTGATACACTTGGCATAACGGAACTTAACGAAACCACATTGAGTAAGTTCTACGACATATTGCAAGTGTATAATATTGACTTGGACGGAAATCCTCTAGTCTGTGATTGCAAATTGTTTGAGACACAAAAATGGCTGTTGGAACGAATCAAAGAAAACGATGCGATTGAGGAAAGCAACTTTGACACATGGAAGTGCGCAGAGCCTCCAAATGTCAGTGGAACACGTTTGATCGATGTCCAAGAGGAACTCTTTATGTGTCAAGTGCAGTTACCCAGATGCCCCAGGAGTTGCACATGCTACGAACGCCCTGTTGATGACGTAATTTATGTCGACTGTCGAGGACTGAACTTCACAAGTATTCCAGAAGAATTACCCAGGAGTTTATTGGAACTTCACTTTGAAAATAATCAAATTGGTACACTTCCTTCCTTCGCATTCCTTGAAAATGTAACCAGTCTTTATTTGAGTCATAACAATATCCAGGAACTCAATGAATCGACTGTCCTGCGGCTAACACAAGTCAGGGACCTACGCTTTGATAATAACAAATTGACGAAGTTACCAAGGGCGATCCAAAATATACCTTTCACGCGCCTGGACTTACAGAAAAACAATTTCTATTGCGACTGTGAAGCAAAATGGATGAAGTACTGGCTCAGGAACGAAACAAACGGCCGAATTGTAGACACAAAAAGCATTCGGTGTAACACAGGTATAACTAAAGGAAAGCCCGTTATCGAAGTAGAAGATCGCGACTTTGGATGCGAAGAGAAGCCTGGTGAAATATCTCCGTTTCACGAGAAAACAATATTTGAGACGCTCGCCTACATCTCCGTTGCCCTTCTTGTTCTGACTATAGTCATTTCTGCTCTCATTTACAAGTTTCGTGGAGAAGTGAAATTGTTCATGTTTACGCACTTTGACTGGCACCCGTTTGATCGACTGGATGACTCCGACCCGACTAAAATCTACGACGCTTTCGTGTCTTACAGCGGACATGACCATACGTGGGTATGGAACACTCTGGCTGAGAAACTCGAGACACGTGACCCACCTTACAAACTCTGCATACATGATCGAGACTTCGAAGTCGGCGCTCCCATCGCAGAGAACATTTTAAGCAGCGTGGAACAGAGTAAGCGCACCATCATGGTTCTGTCTCGTAACTTCATGTCAAGTGAGTGGTGCATGTTGGAGTTTCGCGCCGCTCACCGTCAAGTCTTGGAAGAGCGCATGCGCTATCTGATCGTGATTTTGCTGGAAGATATGAAATCCGAGGAGTTGGACAGCGAGATTCAACTGTACATGCGCACTAACACGTACCTGAGCGTGGATGACAAGTGGTTCTGGCAGAAGCTTTTTTACGCCATGCCGCGGAAAGAAATAACGGAAAAAGAATCGAACTATCCGAGTGGAATTTCCATTGGATCTTGTGATGGGGAGAATACCGTAGAAGATTTGGTACAGAATGGCATCGACAACACAGGTTGCACAGTTGAGAGAGAAATTGTTGCAGAAAGTGTGGAAACAGACACTCGATTATGATAGTGTTGTAACTCCAATACTGTATGTCCACTGCCATATGTTTCTGTAGCACTAAATTGACAAGGAAACCAACATTGTAATAAGTATTTTGATGGAGTTCACTTAGGTTGTACTTTTAAGTTTCTTGAGACAGTTTAGAAGTTGAAAGATTTCTCCATTTTTGGCAGTAAAAATTGTCTTTGGAGAGTCTTTCTTCTTTTGAGAATGAATCACAGAAGGTTTCCATCTGTACCCTGACAAAGAGTAGGGATTGACCATTAATTTGAGCGGTTTTTTAGGACCGGAGACAATTTGAGTTTGATTGAATTGTAACCCAGCCAATTCACATACTGTACATATAGGAGCTAAGGCGGCGAAAGATTGATTTCTTTCGATCAAGTAATAATCATGTTTTACACCGGTTAAAATTTGTCACATAATAGGATGAAGATTGAAGAACGGCGATATAATCAGGCAACATATTTACTACCTTCAACACTCTATTGATCTAGATGCATAAAAGTTCCGTCGTTATAATTGACGTTAGTGGCGGAAGAAAAGCTTAGTTATTAGCTCAAACCATAAAAACATTGGCACTTTGTACGTGTGTCAATGTCCCGACTTATTTTTTTTTTTTTTTTGTAATAAAGTAACTTTTGGCTGGACACTGTGCTGGATACTGTGCTACTAACTTTCAATGTGGGCACGTTTAGACATGGATTCAAACAAAGTTCGCAATGTAGCTCAAAATATGTTAACCCTTTCACTCTCAACAGTGATCCACTTCGATTTTCTACTTCAGTTCTCACCAGCAATATATGATACAGAAGGGAGAACTTGGCTTTTGATACCTTGCTGAGATTAAAGCTGATTAAACTAACAATTCTCACTACATTACTTATACATTTTACTCTTAAAGGGTTGGGAGAATCTGCATTTTGATGAAGGGGGTGAAAGGGTTAACTTGCTGACAAGTCACAAGAGACGAGACTCTTTAGACACAGCCGGTGCTAACTCGATATTTTACGGCCAGCCTTATCTGCTGGGGCTACATTCACTTGGGCTTTAGCTTGCTTCTTGCTTCTTTGCCGCTTGTATTGCATCACCAGAACAATAAACGGATCATTCTTGGCTCCTCTTTTAAACTCTTCCAGAGTAATCTTGCCATCCCGATTTGTGTCAAAGTTTTCAAACATGGTGTCCGTGCGTGCTTCCACGGAGTCTTTCTTAATCAGATCATCGTCAGTGTACATTTTGTAAATGTCCTGGACAACTCGGCGCATTTCATGCCTGCTGATATGGCCATCTCCATCAATATCGTAAATCCGGAAGGCCCATTCCAGCTTTTCATCCAGGCTTCCCCTCGAGGTGACCGAGAGAGACTTCATGAATTCCTTGAAGTCAATAAAACCGCTGTTATCCGTGTCAAATGAACGGAACACATGCTGAGAGAATTCAGACGAGTCTCCGTCAAAATGGTCAGCGTACATCACCTCAAAGTCTCCGTACGACACCAGACCACTGGGGCAGCTGTTCATGAAACCCTCGTGCCAGTCCTCTATCTCTCGTTTTGAGAAGCGTGTGTTTTGAATCAGGTCGGCCAGGTCCTCTTTGCTTAGTTTGGATTTCCTGCTGCCCATTCCTGTCGAGATAATGTTTTGTCGAGGGTTTGATTAGAAGGCAGTTGACAATCCGAATAATTCATATCGAAAAATATAATCATCCCTTGTTGTTCCGAAAGTTCAGCTATTTCTAACCAATTCATGAAAGCTTCAATGTTAGTTAGATTCATTCGTTCTAAAAGAGTCTAAAAGCCTATCATAAATTGCTCAACGTGCAAACATTTCTATGAAGAAACTCCGGTAACCAAATGAAAAAAAGAGTAGTAAATAGCTAACAAACACCGGCCCAGTAGTATGTGTAAACTAAAACTCCGCTTAACGAAAAACTCGAACTGTCGCACCTTATAGGGACATTACCTTTTGGTTTCATTTGGTTGTTCAGAAGCGGTTGGAAGTTATAGGTTAAGCTCAATTCGAATTCGCCTGTGTAAATTGCGGCGTGAATGGAGGGATATGGCCTCAAAATCTGCCAGGAAACGGACGCCCATGCACTGATGAAGCATTTTCATAATGCCAACAGCATAATCAACTTAATGACGGCACCTTTATGTCTGGGCTGATAGAACGTGCCGGAAAAACGAAAACAAGAAAAGTGTTTTCCCCCGCATTATCTTTTGTCTTCAACCTCAGGTGCGAACCAATTCAGGGTTTTTATAAAGTGTCACGTCATGTCTAAGAAGAGAAAAAGTCAAACATCTTTACTAATGCCTGAAGCCTTGTAATTACTGAGTCTTTCACTTGAAGGCCATTTGTGATTTAATTTTACTTCATGTGTAAGAGCTATCTGCTCGTTTAGCTGTCACATAATCTCACCCCTGTAATTCTTTTCTGTATAAATTTTATTGTTAAAATATACTGAGTTCTTCTGTTAATGTGTGGCGCATGCAAAAGTTCGTTTTTTTTTTTAAAAAAGTCTGCTTAGAATAAAACGTAGCTCGTACACTTGACCCTCGAGAAGAAGACGGTTTATGAGGCTCAAACATAAAAGTATCGATTTACCATCGTTTCGATTTTTGGGAAGCCAAACAGTGCTTTTCAGCTTGTTTTGCCGTGCAAAATTTGTAGTGCGCTATGCCGCGACTGACTGACTACCAGCGCCGCCGGGGAATTTTCAGTCGAGAAATCGAACGCTGAGTAGCGGTAGTAATTATTCTGGTGACGTCATTAAGGATTGCTCGAAAGATTTGAATAATCAAATGGCTTAAATTATTGATTGGAACAGACGACGGCACCCTTAGTTGCATGGCCCTCTCGGGAGAATCAGTTGACCCTTAGATCAGTGAACGGATAAGTTAGAGGCCGAAATCATCGGTTCAGTGCAGAGCTCAAGTAAAAAAAAAAGAAAAAAAAAAAATACTGTATCATAATTTCGCTTCTTCTGATCAAAACAATGATGAGCTGACAGAAGCATTGATCTGCAGTCATGTTGTAGTGAGTGAGGTACGCAATTTTAAAATGCTGCGGAGTAGCTTCCCCTAGTCCAATAACTTCTCTCTGAAAAGGCAGGTCTTTCTCGAATGCCTCAAGAAGAGATTTGTCAATTTATTATAAATCAGGCCCGTTAACAGATTTGCGAGGTGCACTGAGTAGTTCTTTTTTTGTTATGATAATGATCAGGACTCGGGTGCTCAAAATTAAAACGACAATTATATGTAATGTGGGCCACAATACATTAATACATTCAAGCATATTAAAGAACAGAAACAAACCCAAATTAATGTGCCAAGATATTGTGTTGACGACCCTGATGACAAAATTCGCGCCGCGTGCCCTCAATGTGATTTTCACCTTACAACTTAAGAATCATACCATGCACACAAGTTCAGCTTAATCAGTATGCATAAAGACGGAGTCTGTCAAAAGTACGAAGCTAAATTTTAAGTAGAAAAAAATCAACGATTTTAAACATAAAAAAGTGGTTTTGTGTCGTCGGAGTCAATTCGAGCCGCACGGTTCTTGGAGCTGCGCGAAGGACAAAAAGCGAAGGCCATAATTGTGAAAACCTAAATACGCGCCCTAAGTCTTCATATTGCTAGTAATTTCTGATAATTTAACAGATACAGTACCGTTCTCTCTGCTTTCTTTCTCCTGATAGAAAAGAGTGTTTTTCGCACTTCTCCCGTTGATTTGTATGATAAAGCACTGCAGCGGTAAATATTCCAACGAATGTTTTTCAACCCCTGGGAGTTTTTCCTGCGCTTAATTGGTGGGCATCTGGTCAAGGGTTGTTTTTCTGTGTTGTAACTTCAATTGGTTGTTTTTTGTTCAGTATCATTGTGACAACTCTGCTGTTCGCCGACTGGCCCTCTAGAGCAAGCCTCATGCAGTGATGTTTAGCATTAATTGCACTCAGATTTGTTCAGAAGCTGCGCGCTTCTGCAATTAACATGACAAAGAATTGAAAGCTCCACTGCCCGGTCTTGGCCCGCGACATAACAACAATATTAGATATACAGACGGGGAAGAGCCGATTGTCGTTTAATTTTTCCCAGCAGTTCTGTGACTGTCCTACGTTGTGAATAAACTACAGTAGCCGGAGTTTGATAACTGGAAGTGTTATTCGGTCTGTCTTTTGTATCATTATTGTGTTCATGTGTTGGATGTTTATATGCGGTAGTCCTCATTATAATTGCCATAGCAATAATGAGCAGATGACGTCTCGCAAATAAGCCCGGAAAATGGCATGACAGACAGAAGGACAGAAACAGGCGAGGAAAAAGAAATCGAGAAAAGGGAAGAGAAAGAGAAAGAAAAGAAAAGAAGCGAACAGACAGATACAAAATCAGGCGGACGAAGGAAAATAACAAACACTTGCATAGATAAAGGACAGTCTAGACACAGAGGCGTAGCGCAGAGTGCAAGGCTTGTGAAATTCGACCTTCTCTTTTACCTTGACTCTCTTTTCCATCATAAATAATTAAAGACCTTCCGCTAAAAACGAAGCATGTGACGATTTCAAAAACCCGATTTTTACTTGTGTGATCCTGTGTCATTTTGATCAGATACACACGCATAAAGAAGTTCATAAGAAAAAAAAGACTGGGTTTCGCGTTTTACTCATACGTGTTCATGTATGAAACGTGTTCCCTGGTAAACGCAGGAAATGGCATTTAGCTACAAGCTGGGAAGCGGCTCGCCCATTAATCGCTTGCAAAAAAAAATTTTATATTCGTCCGTACACCGCGAACGCTCCTGGCACCACTAGGCTCTCTTATGTTAAAAGCAAGTGGGAAGTCCACACTCCAACGACCGAGGAACATTTGGACCCTGTTTCTTAGAAAAGTAAGACTACGATTCCGTGAAATTCCGCTGGACTTACAAGATCTCGTTCCAACAAAAAGATAGGTTAGCGCCTTCACAAATTAAGCCTCGGCTGTGGACAGGAAAGTGAGTCTTATTCACCTCTCAAGTGGGAAATGAAATCAACAGGCCAACTGCACACAATTTAGTGATTTATTAGTAAGTGGAAAAATGATATATGTCAAAATACAATTAAATACAAATGAAGGAATTGACTTACTAATTGGTATTAAGTTTCACAAGTTTAGTTTAGTTTTTCCAAGTCAAAATAAAATGTCGTCAAACCAATCAACTATGTTTCTTTTAGTGTCGCTTCTTACGCGCTCCCTGTTTCTGTCCGGCCCCGGTGGCCCCTCCTCCTTTGCTTGGTCCACCCCTCGCAATCAGCAGCCGCACTTCTTCTACAGTCAGCGGTTTGGCAGGGTCACATGACTGAAAGGCACTCTCATTCTCATCTTCGATGCAGGGAGGGATGATCGTGGTGTTGCTGTGCGGGGGAAGCGGCCCAGCTCCCTGTAGACCGTGCAACGGTGTCCCGGAGTGATCCTCGCCTGCGGACGCCTTGAGCTTTTGCAACGCTTTGATCTGAAGAAGCTCATTACATTTCTGTTCTATAATGCCCAGGTACTGGATGGCATTGTTGTCGTCCACAGTAACCCCTCCTCCAAGCATTTCCGTAATGGCTGCCCGGTCGCATTTTACAGCGGCGAAGGTTCCCTCGATGCGCGGCTTCAGAAGCTCCAAGACTTTCTTGTTGGCTTTGTAACTCTTCTTGATCTTAGCAGTTTCCTCCGTGACTATTGCCAGCTTCACTTCTAATTCCTTCATAATATCTTTTCTGCGCAGATCGTTCGCCACCCCTTCCTTCTTCATTTGTTCAGTTTCTCCGCTTAAAAATTTGATCTCCTCCTGAAGAGCCACGTTTTCGGCGTTCATGGCATTCACATAGTTGAAGAGCCCGAAGTTATTGTCCTCTTGCTCAATAAAAGACTCCACAAGAGTCGTGGTGTCGTCAACTCCTGTGGCTTCCTTAATCTTCTGAAATATCTCCTCGTACTTGGTCGCCTCCAGTTTCAATCCAGCAACTTGGTTGACAAGCTTCTTCAACTCTCGCACTTTAATTTCCTCCTCGAGAATGCTCACCCGATCCTCAGATTTGGTCTTCATGAATTCTCTCAGCTTTCGATCATGATCAATTATGCGCATTACGTTCTTTATCTCCTGGTTGTACGCGGCGAGATCGCGATCTGCTCGCTCCTTCAGGGACGCCATCCTGTGTTGCGCCTCGTCTCGTGCATTGAAGTGCGTTGTTGCCATTTCAGAAACCCGGTCGATCTCTTTTTTACCTTCAACGAGTTCGGTCCTCAAGCGTTTCTCGAGCTCTTGAAAGCGAGCCTTGTGGAGCTCGATGTGAGCAATGTACTCTCGCAGATGTTGGTTGTCCGCCAAGGCTAGGTTGAATTTCTTGCTGGCATTGTCCAAACGATTATGCAGAACGCGCATGTGCTTCTGGTTGATGACTGTGATGGACTTGCTGGCATCCACTTGTCGAAGCCGTCCTCTGCCTTTGGATTTTTTGCGCTGTTGGTTTAACTTTTCCTTCTTGTCCAAGACTTGCACATCAAGCGCGGCGACTCTCGCTTTCTCTTTTCTGATTTCTTCTTGTACTTCTTCCTCTCTGTTCAAAAGTTGTCGCAATCGCTGAACGTTCTCGAAATCAAACACCTCGTTGTATTGGCTTCCAGCAACCTTGTTGAGTGTCACCAGCTCGTCGTGTTCGCTCAGTAAGGATTCAATGGCAGCCTTCTGCCGCCTGATGGTATTTTCCGTCTCTTCGGTGTAGATCTTTCTGTCGTTGCGCATACAGCGATACTGCCTTTGCAAATCTGCTAGCTCTTGCTGCGCCTCAAGTTGGGCTTCCAAAGGATCAATTTTATCGTCGTCTCTAAGGCCAGGCATTCTGCTGGTTGTGAATTCAAAACTTGCGAGCACTGTTTCACTGCTTCAGAAACGCGACCGTACTATGAACTGAAAAGAACGTAAAGTTTAGTAGAATGGCACGTTTTGCTTTGTGACGCAAGGATTCCGTATACGTAGTGAAGCACGCGCGTGCATCGCGATCAGTCTGACCAAATGACGCAATTAAATGGTAACAAACAAAAATAAATAAATAAATAAATAAACAAACAAACAAACAAACAAACAAACAAAAATAAATAAATAAATATACTAGCCGGCTGCTCGTTAACTGTCTTCACTGATATCGAACAATTTTTTGCGATATTTTTAGCACTGCAACATGCAGCAAGTTTTTGAAAATGTTTTAAAAACTTGCTACAACTTGCGTGGATTTTGAACTGAACTGAATTGGGACTGTCTGGAACTCAGTTATCTTTACTCTATCTTTACTCCCAGTGCATTTGCATTGCAGTTTTGAGTGTGTCTTGGATTCGGCTCAAAACCGCTTCATCACGATCATTTGCAAACTACTGGACATCGCACGGCACTCGTTAATCGAGAGACTGGACTCCTGCAGTGGTGCTAAAAATATTTTAACACGTGGTTCTGCGTGTAGTTTATTCATGCTCGATGATCTCGTGACATGTGCCGCGAGTGCTCCGGTGACGTCATACCAGGTCATGTGACCACCAGACGGAATATATAATGTTGTTTTTGTCGGATATTAAGCCCTTGTGCCAATTGTTTGCTGGAGAGTGAAGTTGTATGGGGCGATAACATGAGACTTAAGATGAGTGAAAAAAGAGAGGGGGGCGTGGTGTGGCGGAAAGTTAGTATGAATAATGAGAGATAAGAACAGGAACGAGTGGATAAAGGATAACTAGCGGTGACGGATAAGCGTGTTAAGGCTGTAGCAGGAATAGTGACTTAGAGGAGTGACGGAAAATTAGTGTAAAAAATGGGAATGTAAGAGAATGGGGGGAGGGGCACTTGAGAAGTGGAGAAGGGTTGTTACGTAACAATGTGAAATAGCAGCGCGCAGACACAACTGTGGTAGGAACAGAGCACGATAAAAGACCAGCGTGATAAAATAATAATGAAACAACGATATATGGGGGTAGGAAACGAGCGCTCTTAGGAGTGTTGATTATGTGACCATTTGATGAATCGCCCGTCGAGACAACCACGCCATTATCATCAGGGGCATAGTAGCGTGGCTGTCCATGAAGGTAAAAGTTCTGAAAGAGAGCTATTTGAATTTTAAATTTAAAGTATCGGATTATGCCTGGCTTTGCAGCTCATCATGGAGTTCGAAAGAACTTCAAAGTTCTGTCACAAACATGCAAATCTGAACTCAAGTCTTCCAAGTTTTTGGGTTCTCAATTTTTACAATCAATGAAAAGCTGCGACCACAAGTACTTGTCATAAATTGACAGCTTGATTTTCAGTCAGTGTGAAAGACTACAGATCGATGTTTTAGCGTTTTAGGATTTGTACGCGGTCAGATTTCGACCGTTCATAAGCGGTGTCACCGTGAGTGTGAACGTCGCGAGCCGCTCGAACAGCCAATATGCGTGCAGTCACGCCGTACGTGTTTGTGAGCGAAGGGTTTACAACTGACAGCGACAGAAGCGCCGAGTAGTTTTTGATCCGTGACGCACGGCAAATTATTTCCGGAGTTCTGGAACCTACACATAGGGAGTGAAACACCTGTCACAGCTGAAAGGATTTACCCCTCATATTTTACCTGGCCTTTTCTAACAGAAGATGCAGATTCTTGCAACCTTTTTAAGAAGATAATTTATATGATGCAGTAAGAATTATTCGGAAACTCTTCATACAATTAGATTCCAGGTTCTCTCGGTCCAGGTGGTGCAGGCCGATGTGATCTAATGCTAACCGGAACTTTCTGTACCAGTTTGCATGCAAGTTTATCATACTTTTGAAATGCCAAAATGACGAGGAAGACATACAGTGTTTTCGTTTTCCTGGTTTGTGTTTGGTTTGAATCAGGGCTCAATCTTCAAGGAAGGGCAGACAACTTACGGC
Source organism: Plumapathes pennacea (assembly GCA_964036295.1). Lineage (NCBI taxonomy): Eukaryota > Metazoa > Cnidaria > Anthozoa > Antipatharia > Myriopathidae > Plumapathes > Plumapathes pennacea. The sequence goes on from OZ038466.1 coordinate 2,194,919, forward strand.
AGCAGCATTTGTTCGTGAAACGTCGTGTTCCCGTTCCAGGCGCTCCAAGGCGCCTTCAAGAGGTGACTCGGGATTTTAGCGCTGCTTCAGACAGCGACAAGGAATATGAAGCAAAGGAAGGGAGATTTCGAAGATCCTTCAATCCAAACACAATGCCAAATGTTAATGAGGTAAGTTGTGGCTAGTTTCTCCTCGTGGGACTCCTTTGCCCGAATTGTGTTGTGTGGAGAAGTTGTTGTTTTTCTGAAAGCCGCTTTTCGTTTACCATTGAATATGTCAAATTCCATTCTTGATGGTCGAGCTACTGCGTGCTTACAGGTAGCAGAAATTACCTTATCGATAGCTTTGTCACGTCTGTAGTCTGATTTTTCTTTTATTATCGACAAGTAACTATACACTCCAGATATCGAATTTGAAGTGAAGTCATGTTTCGACCTAACTTTAGTTCCGTGTTCGTAGACCGTAGCGCATCTTGATGGAGTCGACAGACTGTTTACAAGTTTAGATGTTCAATAGTTTTCTGCACTGTACCTAGCCTGCACTGTAGTTACTACGGTAAGATTATGTCAAATTATGAGTCTTTCAGTTTATTACGTACCACTAAAGTAATGATATTGCTGTTCTTCTGTAAATATTATGCATATAATGGCCTCAGTGGACAATTGTCTGAACGCTATTTTGATTGAACCGTTGATACTTACAGTGCTGTTGCTGTTTAGATACTGAATCGTTGTTTGTTTTGTTTCTCGGAATGTAATCGGAGACTTCGGTAATTCGTGAGCTATTCGGATAGACTTCGTAAACACGTGCGTGGAGTCGAGTCGCCAGTTTATCATTGACCGCCATCTTGAGCTGTTCTCTTCCATATTAAACACACGTATTACTATTGCCATCGTCGTTTCTTCAACAATTTTCTCTGCAGAAGTGTTGTCTTTTTTATATACGTTGTAATGACCAGTTTCTTTTTTGCTTCCCACTGCAAGCCGCAAAGTAGGGTGAACATCTGCTTTGTTTATGCATTGATCAGCTAAAACTGCACCAATCAGACAACCATGTCATGACCCCAAAATTTTAAGCCCTCTTTGACTGGCAAATACTTCTTACTCTAGATAACTTACTGATAGTGATGTGCCTTTTTTCTTGTCACAGCTTCATTTGAGGGATAGTCATTATCAAGCGTATGTGCACTGGGCGGGTGATCACAGGGACACTATCGTGGTGCTTACAAGGGACATACGGCCCTCAGTAGGTAGCACTAGCCATGTGTGGATATCAAAGGATTATGGACGGAGTTTTGTGAACAGGACAGACTCCTTTACCACCAGTTATAGAAGACCAGCCTTGATTAATTTGTTTTATGCATCACCAGTGGTTAACACAAGGGTGAGTAGATCAGCAGTCAGGAGTTATATTACAGACATTTACCAAACAAAAACTTATAGCTGCAGGTTGCATGTTCTATAATGCCCAATTAACCCATTCGCTCCTACGCACGCGTCGGGAAAAACCTCTACCTACCCTCCCCTGGTCAAGTTTTGTCAAATCTATTGTTGAATGAACCAATCAGAATCTGTGTTTTGCGCATTTTTTTGACAGCTAAACAAAGAGATCAGAAGACGATGAAGTTTCAATATATTTTCGTCGCGGCGCCATTCGCGCGTACGCCATTTGTTTTCGTACTTTCACGGACAAAAAATGCAACTTAATGCTGTCAAATGTGGAAGGTTATCTCCTCAAAAATAACTGGCGACTTATGAACAGATTTAAATTCTGAAAGAGCCTTCCACCGATGAAGACGAAAGGAGAGATGTCAGGTTTTTTGAACTTACAATGGCGGACGTACGAACGCGGATTCTTGTGAGCTTCTGATCTGTCCAAGGCAGTATGTTTCTTCGTTGTGTTTACCGGAGAAGGATTTGTGGAGTTATTGGTGTTGATAGTGACCATGAAACGAATCCGTAGGGAAGAAATATCGTTCAATTTCTTCGTGAAACTGACTTTGTTTATCACCACGTGGCGATGTACTTCGCACAATAATTTTCTGTCCGATTGCTAATTTTGCTTACAGACTTAATAGATTTGCTTTATCGAGATCGATCTGTGATTTTAGAATATCATTCTGAAGTTTAGAACCATTTCACTCAAGTTTGTATAGATATATTCGCTTTTCGTCTTCGGATGGACGAACGCTGCGAACAAAATATTTCATTCAGTGATTTATAACTTCACATTTTATTGCCTTTTGAATTATTTTTTGTCCTTTTTATTACATATTTTGGTCATTTATGTATTCTAGTTTAAAATAAACTTCAATTGGGAATGATATCTCGCTTCTGTAATTACTGAGCATTTGGTTTATTTTTGCGAGTCGCGTTGCGTCACCATTCCCGTAAAACTCCCAGGAATTGGAGGTAGCTGCGCGCGTTTCTCCAGGAGTGAATGGGTTAAACTTTGTGCTGCCTAAAGGGTAGGTGGTAACCATGGCAACCCCACCAAAGTAGGGGGAATGGAGGGTGGGGCAACAAACAGTGAGCTCTTTGCTGGCATATGCAGCAAGCAGACCACGTGCTCCGTCAGCATGGGCCACAACCCCCACTGCATCATGGGAATACCACCAACCAGCATTGTCTGGAGTCTACCTTAATTCACTGTTGGGGGAAGGAGGAGGGGAGGGTGGGGGAGATGGATCAGTGAGGTAGCTCATAAGAATGGTTTAAGTTGTGCAGTACATGTATCTGTTGTATCTGTTGACATTAGCAACATTTTTATTTTTCCCTTTCTTTTCAGTATCTTTTTGTGGACACAGTGAACAAATTGATCTTCAGCACAGTAGATGACTGTGGCACTTTCTTCAGAAGGCAGGTGGTCTTCACTCCAGATGACATCCTTTTTCACCCAACTAATGAGCAGATTGTGTTAGCATATGATCGATCTGTGAAAAAGGTGAGATTTAACCAGTCTACTGTACAACAATATTATTGCAGCACAGAATTACTGTCAGTATCTTTGGTTCCTCCTTTCGTTGGTAGACATCACAATTTATTACTGATAATGTTTTCAATGAAATCTAAGTCAATTGAAATTCATACATATTATATTGTTTGTTTGCTTGTTGGCAGCTTTATGTTTCACAGAATTTTGGCTTCTCATGGAGCCTGAAGGATGAGTGGGTCAGGACATACTACTGGTAATATAACAGTCAACAGTTGATTAGAGATAGCAACTTTGAAGTTCTACATTGTCCAATGCTACAGTAACATAGTTATCTTATTCAGCATCTTGTTGTCAAAGAAAAGGACCAGGCTCCCAATAAGATTAACCTGTGACCATCTTGTGCCTTTACCAAACAGTATTGACAAGTTTTTATTAATAACATGTGTGCTTCTTTCACAGGGGTATTCCACCTTTGGACAATGCAAACACTTTGTACATTGAGAGAGAAGAGCAGTCTGGTATACACATGAGTGTTTATTCTTACTTGTCTTTACTGAGATGGACAATTTATGATATCATGTAGGAGACATAAGCATGTAAACAATTTGTTGATATATTCCAGAATTGCACTCCAGTGCATTATCCATTGATTTGCAATACGCTGCAGTTTCATGGTGACAGTATTGTCCTTGTGTTTCCTTGAAAGGTGGCACCTCGGTTGTTGTGAAGACAGATTACTTTTCAAACCGTGCTGTGGTCTTGATCTCTGGAGTAAACGATTTTGAAATTTTGGATAACTACATGTTTGCAACCAAACCTGCAGTAAGTTTTAAAGGATTCTGTTGCATAGTACTGTACTCAATCTTCAGTGTTTTGCATCTTTGGTTCACAATTTAGGATTATATGATGGTTATGTGACCGGGTCGAGGTTCGTGTTGTTATAAAAACAACAGGAAATGATAAATGTGCTCCAGTAGGCTATTGATGTAATATATCCTGTGACTAAGCAATTTAATAACCATGCCAAGATACCATAACAAATGAGTCATTGCAAAGAGGAAGGAACTAAATCTTACTCTGTACAAATAAGGGCTTTAAACTGATTAAACGTGGTTGAAACAACTAAGGTGTGCAGAATGACTAAGTGTGACACAGCATGAGTAATGGATCATGACTAAGGTAATTATACAGTAGAAATTGTGCACTTGGTCACAGTTAGAAAACCCAGCTCTGAGAGCAGCACAGCCTGGGCAAAGTCCTTTGTAGAGAGTATTGTCAAACATATTGCAAACCCAGATATCTCAAGTACATGTACATTGATGTTGAAACGTGACTTTGCAATTCTGTAACAGTGCATGCTATTGTTTGTGCACGGAAGTTTCTTGAAGAGTTTACATTTTGAAAGCATGTTTTGAGACCTTTGTGTGTCTGTGTTCAGGCTTCAGGCAGTAGTTCACTGTCACTGATGGTCTCCAAAGATCGCTCCTCATTCCAAACAGCACAGATTGCTACAGCTCAAGAAACACAGGCAAGTGGCCTCTCCACTCTCCTCCACAATATTCATGGTGCATACATGAAACTAATATAGTGTACACATACATTACATATGGATTGTAGCTGGACAGTAGGTTGTGAAGGTCTGTTCATGAAGTTGTCGCTAAAACATATGTAGTTCAGTTAGATTAGATTATGAGTGAGTTGATGTATGTGTGTCACAAGAATGTTCTCATCAACAACTTTCCTTTGAATGGTCATATTTTCTGTGCCTTTGTGTTGGAAATTATGTCATCACAGGACTTCTACATTGCTGATGCAAGTGAAAATCAGGTTTTCTTGGCCATTACCCATGACCATCGAACATCCCACCTGTATATCTCAGATGCAAGTGGCATTCAGTACAGCTTGTCTTTGGAAAGAGTGTTGTTCTTTTCCACTGGCACAAGTAGTGCATGGCTCAGGTAAAGTCCCTTAATGTGTTGTAGCACTCCAGTGTATGAGTCTAGGAGGTTACTCCACAAAAATACAGCTGTATGTTTGCATATTGACTGGAAGAAACATTGTTGTGATCTCTTTCAGGCAGTTCCTAGATCATGACTTTGTGGATCTACACAAGGTTGATGGCTTGAGAGGTGTGTACATTGTAAGCCAGCTGTCTGTTGGACAGGTGGGACATCGCCGCATCTCTTCTCTGATCACGTTTGATAAAGGAGGAGAGTGGCAGAAGCTGAATCCCCCAACTGAGGATGCCAGCGGCGCAGCACTCAACTGTCACTTGGTTAGTTGTTTATTGATTTGTTTGGGGATGTGCACAGGGCAGCCATACCTTTATATATTTTGGGAGTTTAAGCAAACTAGGACAGTAACATCAATGTGAGGAAGCAGGAAAAAGTGTCGCCATATTCCTTGTCTTTAGTAACTTTGCCTGTTGTTAGGTTGCTCAATTTGCTTTGTTTTGGGAGACTCTATTGCTTTCATTGTCTCTTACTAAGAAGAATGACTGTCGTAAACTGTCATCACTAAAAAAAAGAAGCACTTGAAGTCGCATGCGAGAGCACAACCCTGAGATTAGGTCAATTTCACATATTCACATGTCATCGTCCTCTCCCATTGATCCTGGCTGCTTAAAGTCCCAATTCACAAACCTGCTGCCTAAAGAAATATCATCATCCAGGCAGTGGTACAGTACTTTCCCTCCCTGACCAGTTTAAATTGCATCTTCACCAACAGCCCAAATGTTCTCTGCACATGTCACAAGAATTTGGAAAATTCTATCCATACACTCGTTACAGTGCTGTCTTGTCCAGGAAGTCTGCACCCGGCATAATCCTGGGAATGGGTGAGATTACAGTATATATTACAAGAACTAAAGGCAACAGAGCAATAAATTCAAGATTTCTAGACGTAAAGAACAAGATTGAATTGGATGCGAGGGCCCCTTTAAGAATTGATCCAGTAGTTAATTGATGTATGCTTGTTTATTTGTGCTGATTTCAGGATCTCTTGGACAATCTTTGAGGCTGAATGCAGCTGATCTATTTCTTTCATCTGACGCCGGCCTCACTTGGCATCAGGTCAGAGAGTTTCACACACATCTTGAAATCTTTTATGTTAACATCCCTGATGCTGTTTTCATGAGACATTGGTCTACCGCAAAAGGTTTCCTAAGGCACTTGGAAAAATTAGTTCAGAACAGTAGAAATATTGTCCATAGTAAATTTGAGTTTTCCTTTAACTATTTTAAGCATGAATTTACTGTGGTGCAGGTACTGTAAGTACATTACCATGGTAAGTTAACCTCATGTAACATGGCGCTAGACACCTTTTTCTTTGACTTGAAACTGACTTTGTGTCTTATGTGTGAGTCACTGTGTAAGTGATCTGAGTACTGTGTAAGTGATCTGATACTCAGGTAGCAGCACTTAATGTTTCTTGCTGTTAATGTTTGTTTGTTTGTTTGTTTGTTTACAGATCCTGAAGGGCAAGTTTTACTACAACATTGGTGACCATGGAGGAATACTTATCGCTGTACCACGGGGCACTTACACCAATCTCATCTAGTAAGTCAGGCCACTATAACAACTGAACAGCTTGACGGTGTGTCATTTCTGTGGCTGAGCAAGAATCAGGCTGACCAGGTGTTGACCACACAGTTGGCCTGCTGCCTGTAATCGGTTGCTCTAGCCTTGATTGACTGGTCAGTCTCAGCTGCATGAATAGTGTTCCATGTTCAGCTTTACAGCAGTGTAATGCAGCAATGCAAGAGTTGTCAGATCTTAGTTGTGAGCATCCTCAGAGACCTTGGGCTCTAAACCTGGTTGTCTCTTCAGTCACTTGCTTCACAACTCCGGAAAAGAAGGGGTGTCTCGAAAACTAAGACCTAAGACCTAAGACCTCGAAAACTAAGGCCGCGTTCACACTTGGTGCCCAAGCACGGTGACCGAGCACGATTCTCGCTGAGAACTAGTGTGAACACACCTTTTTTTCAAGTGCCCACGCCAGAACTCGGGCACGGTGCCGGTGCCCGAGTACAAGGTCGAGACCTTGTACTCGGGCACTAAAGTGGGACCCGGTTCGCAGTGGGAATGCGTTTATTTTTCTTTTCATTTTTGCCGGTGCTCAGGCACTAGTGCTCGGGCACCAAGTGTGAACGCGGCCTAAGACCCCCCCCCCCCAAAAATAACTGTTTTGCTTCGTAACTGCTTTTTACAGGAAGCCGGTCGACCGAGACGTCAAACAATGCGGTCCTTTTAAATATTTCGCGAACATTCCCCAGGGTCTTAGTTTTGAGATCTCAAAAAGAAGAAATGAAGTCTGAAACTCAGGTTACAGCTCAGTTGATTAAATGTTCACGGTCTCACGGAGGCCATAACCACTTTTACTACTTGTAGTATTCTTTTATTTAGAGTTTCTCCCCTTGCCCTGTGAGAGTAATAATTATTGCGCCGTGTCTTATCGTTTTTGACTTGTCAGTCTCTATCTTTCACCGTTGGTCTTCTGGGAGTCTGATAATTTACGAATTGACTCACATCAAGACTTTCTCGCTCGAGAGTGTTCATTTGGCGAAGTTAACACATTTCAGCCGGTATTGAACTGCATAGACCGCACCAGTCTTGCCAGAAAGACCAAGACCAAAATTGAAGGGAACAAAGTACGAGAAGGATGTAACCGTGGTCGAAAGAATTATAAGCAGAAGCGGACCCTAGAAACATGTTAAGAAAGAGAACAGCGCATGAAAGTCCATACATAACTGCACAACAATCGACGCTGCTTGACAACTGGGAACAGTTAAAACAGCAAAGCATCGCATAATCTCAATGAACATAAAGTCTTTGCGGTACAGGATGAGAGGATGTCTGCGAATATCGTGTTTCTATTACTACGATAAATTAATGGTCTCCATATAAAAAGAAAAACCCAGGCCGGATGAATTTATCAAAGGCATACATGTATTTCCATATGTTCAAAGTTTGTTGTGTTTCTTTTCACAGCTACAGCTGGAATGAAGGGCAAACCTGGATGACTTACCAGTTCTTATATGACGACAGAATGCGCGTGTACGGACTGTTGACGGAGCCTGGAGAACAGAGCACAGAATTCACCATATTTGGTTCGCACTCTGGCAGACATCGTTGGACTCTTGTACAGATTGAACTGAGGAAAGTGCTAGGTCAGTGTGCACTGTGACACGTTTTTAAGGTCGCCCACGAAGTGGGGCGAGCTTAGGGCCTCTTCATATGAGCCCGGTCGTATGTGCATATGGGAAATTTCAGCCCGGGTAGAGTGTCTATAAAGCAAACGTTTTTGCCAATTCTGCCATTAAAGCCAAATTAAGAAGCAAGTACATTTCAGACTCGCATAGTTGAAACATTTTCATCCCGGTTAACCGGGCTTGAGTGTTCATATGAGAGAGCGGGCCAGCCCGGTTAACCGAGATCCCGGTCGCAAAGACCGAAATAAGTTAATTCCAAATAAGGATTTTGTCAATTCCAAATTTGGGCATGATCGTGTTACGCGTTATAATAGCAGTTCTCCAAATAAGGTTTTTTGCGGGACCTTTTCTGGAACTCGTGGCGTCATTTTGGTGGTCAAGCATTCGAAGTTTGTTTGGTCACTGAGCCTAAAAGTTTCCGCGAATGTAGCTTACATTGTGATTATTAAGGCACGAAAATATAACGCCGTTGAGCGCGGACGCTGAAGTCACTGAAATTATAGGTCAAACTGCATGGCTATACTGTTATCATGAAGTGCAGCCATTTCGTTGTTTTTAAACGAAAACCAGCCGCTAAATGAGGGTGCAACAGCAGCTTGTGAACTTGAAATGTTTGACGAACGCTCGCGTTACTATTTAAACGGAGTGGTAAGGATAAATAAAGTCGATTTATATTCAGAAGCGACTGACCAGAGAACCGTCGCATATTCTTTTACGCAAACTTCGAAGACTATTGGAAAAAAAGAAACAACGTCGCTGTCACTTGTTCAAATTTTCATATTCCACAGCAATAAAAACTGTACACAAATGGAAGAAGAATAATGCGTGACCGAAACCGCAAGTCATGTCCTTGAACTTGAAACTCAGCCAAAAGAAGAATGGCACAGTTTTCTCTACATGTGTATTTAGTTTGAATGCAGCCCAGGCGTAGTACCATGGCTTCTGATGAATTTGTAGGTGTCAAATACTAGCTGTGCATGATACTTGATACTGGAAGAAGAATTCAAAAGTGAATATGATTGACCAAAACCGCAAGCACAGTTGTCAACAAGTTAAGTGTATCAGATTTCCCTAAAATTTATTTAACTTGAAACTCAGCCAAAAGAAGACATAGTTTTTATTGCGCACGTATTTAGTTTGGATGCAGCCCAGGCTGGAATATCATGGTCTCTGATAAATATTGAGGTGTCGAAAAAGTCACGGATAGGCCTTTTTTTCTTTGCCGGCTTGGGAAGTCCCGTCACGGTTCAGAGTACTAAATGATTGCCGCAGTGTTTTGGAGATAAATCTAAATTCTCTCATTTCGAGCACCACATATAGTTTTCACCCTCTGCCGCCTTATAAATGAAGGGTTTTTAAAACTAAGACTTGTTCGAATACTCAGTTTAGCAAAAGTGGAGGCCCGCAGAAACGGTTCCGAACTTCCACACTCCAAAAATTGAGCAAATTATAAAATGTGACCTTAAGCCGCAAAAGTAACTTTCACAAATTCGCGAGCTTAGAGCTGCCTTGCTGCTTTGATTTGCTGTTTTCAGTCCTTTTTAAAAAATATTCGAAAAAATTGTTTTATTGTTATATAGCAATGCCAATCCCAAACTAACTTTTGCAAACAATTATCAAATTTGTCTCTGCCTCATTAAATAGTAGAAAAGTATACCCAGGCTAGCAAGTGCCGGCGAAACCTATCGATTGACAAGAAATAGGCGACCTTTCAGCGGTGACGCTGGTTTGATTATGATATTCAGTGGAAATTAGTGATTCTAATCATGTGACTACTCCAGAAGAAAGCAGGAAATCTGATTGAGGAGGTCGGCAAGGTTTGTACACAGTAGTTACAGACTTACGGATTGTTTATGCATTTCTGGAGTGTGATTATGGGTTTCTTCCGTGTACCACAAGGTAATCGGACACGAACACGGGAATCGGAACGGAAACTTGCTGAATAAGAACAATCAGTAAATTTTCCAGGCTACAGTAGACCGAAGTCAAATGTGACCAGAAGTATTGAAACAATCTCCGTTGTTTTCACTCAACAGGCAGTCCGTGCAGTGCCGATGACTACAAGCAGTGGATTCCCTCACATGTAGTTAACGGCACGTGTCTGTTGGGAAGCAAAACCGTGTACGAGCGCCGGATTGCACATGCGCGCTGCTTCAATGGTTATGATTACGATCGACCCATATCACAACAGGGCTGCCCGTGCTCCAGAGAGGATTTTGAGTGGTAGGTGACTTTGCCACAGCAAGTAAAATATGTGAAAAAGTGAAAACTACTGCTGCTCTTTCATGTGGTGTATTTTTTGTTTCATTTTGTTCATCCAGTGTTTTGTCTGTAACTTGTTTCATTTTGCTTTCGTTTTTCTTTTCCTTCCTTGTATTTTGTTTCTACTTTGTAGCCGAGTTGCTCTTTTATAGTTATTCTGCCCTTCATTTGTCTTGTCTCTCGTTCTGCTTCTGTAATCACTGTTGTACTTACAGTGTTGCTTTAGCTGTGTATACAGAGCATTGACCTTGTATTTTGACTGATGAAAATGGTTCCTACATGCATGCACATTCAGTAAAAGAATTTTGTGTATTTATGAGTACCGGAAGTTTGGTATCCAAGTAAGACTGGAGTCTTTTCTACTACATGCTTATGCTGTACTACGGATAGCAGTAAACGCACATCTGAATAAATTAAACGAAACACGACTGCTTATGGTGGTAACTTCCAGTTACTGAGGCAGTTCGAACCTGATGGCATCACTGTTGTTTTGAAGTAATGTGGAGTTTTATTGTTTTGTAGTGATGTGGAGTTTTGTTGTTTTGTAATGATGTTTTGTTGCAGTGATTTTGAGTTGTTTACCTGTTTTATTGTGATGTGGAGTTTTGTTGTTTTGTAATGATGTTGAATTTTTTGTTGTTTTGTAGTGATGTTGAGTTTGTTGTTTTGTAATGATGTTTTGTTCCAGTGATTTTGAGTTGTTTTGTTGTTTTGTGATGTGGAGTTTTGTTGTTTTGTAATGATGTGGAGTTGTTTTATTGTTTTGTAGTGATGTGGAGTTTTTTTGTTTTGTAATGATGTTTTGTTCCAGTGATTTTGAGTTGTTTTGTTGTTTTATTGTGATGTGGAGTTTTGTTGTTTTGTAATGATGTTGAGTTGTTTTGTTGTTTTGTAGTAATGTGGAGTTTTGTTGTTTTGTAATGATGTTGAATTGTTTTGAAGTGATGTTGAGTTGTTTTGTTGTTTTGTAGTGATGTGGACTACAGACTGAGCTTTGGTGGTGAGTGTTTGTGGGATCCATCAGCAGGAACTCCCACCTTAATACCTCCAGTTTGTCCCCCAGGAACCACCTACTTGAGGACCAAAGGGTGAGGCTTTCACTTCAGATGTCTTGTTATTGTTACAATTTTACAGCATCTAAATTAAAACTAACAGTTCTGCATCATCGTGCCACTTTTCTACTTTTTGTCGACCTTTGTCTTTCCTTCGTTCTTGTCTTTGTCCTTTTTGTTTATTTAGCTTTTGATTTCCCTTACCGAATAATGATTTTTGGTGGAGGAGGGGACAAATCTGGAAAGAAATCGGACCAAATATGAAAATGTGATACGAAAATGACTATCAATATACCACGGAGCAAAGAATCCGAAAGCTTTGTTATTATTGGAATTGGAAAGAATGGAGAATGAAGGGAAGTTGAAGTTTTTGGGGCATCTAGTTTGTAATTAATGTTTCTCTTTTCTTGAAAGTTATCGCAAAGTGTCTGAAGACATGTGCGCGGGGGGTGATGAAGATCGCTACGCCAAACAGACCACCTCGTGTCCTATTCCAGGTACTGTCAACTTGTAGTGGACACAAAACACTCCACGCAGTCAAGCAAAACCATTCACTCTGTTCTGAACTGATCGAAAAGAGCTAGAAGCCTACACTACAGCTAGAAGTTGATATTTGTTATCGCATTCATTCACTCGCGCACGCACGCACGTACGCACACACTTGCACGCTCACGCACTCATTCACTCAATCGCGCACGCACGCACACACGCACGCTGACTCACTCAATCACTCGCGCACGCACGTACACACTCGCACGCTCACGCACTCACTCGCGCACGCACACTCGCACGCTCACTCATTCACTCAATCGCGCACGACACACTCGCACGATCACTCATTCACTAACTCACTCAATCGCGCGCGCACGCACGCACGCACACACTCGCACGCTCACTCATTCGGGCACGCACGCACGGACGCTCACTCACTAACGCACGCAGCCACTCGTTTACGTTCTACCTGACTCGTGTATGAGCTGCATACAAGACACGTTTTTATAAGCTGCCATGCTAAGTCATAAACTTTGAAGTGTTTTGATTCCGATGTCGTTCAAATCAACTATTGGTAAGGTCCATCTTGTTGTTCTGCAGATCTGCCAGAGTTCTTGCTGTATGCAGCTCGTTCCTCCATCAAGCGAATAACACTTGGTGATAACACGGAGCAGACCATCCCGTTGAGTGGGCTAAGAAACGCCATTGCCCTCGACTTCGACTATAATCAGAACTGCATCTACTGGGCTGACATCACTTCTGACAACATCAGAAGGGCGTTTCTAAATGGATCCGGTAAGGGAAAGGCTTGTCCTGATCACTGCTGAAAATATACAGCATCTTCCACAAACTTAAGGGATATCAAAGGAATTTAACATCTAATGCTGGTGTAGTTTTAACAGCAGTCCCCAAACTACACTGTACAAGTCCTGGTGTTGCCCCAGGAATGATCCAGTGACATGTGGATGGGTTGCCTGATGCTGGTTGTGTTCCCAGGTTTTAATCCTTTAACCTCCAAGAGTGATCAACTTAAATTTCCTCCTTCAGTTTCTCCCCAGGGATACATCATCATACATTATAGATAACTTGGCTTTTCATAGCTTCCTCGATAACAGCTGATCGACTAGCAATTCTTATTTTTTAGATCCAACTGACGGCGTTTTATTTTTCAGGCATTGTTCAGACCCTTCATGGCATCGCTCAACAGGTGGAAGGGCTGGCTCTGGATTATTTTGCAAACAACATCTACTGGGTCGATGCTGGAGCCAAGAAAATAGAAGTGTCCAAAGCGGATGGGCGCTTCAGGAAGGTGCTGTTCAGCATTAATCTTGACAGGCCCCGCGCCGTAGTGTTGGACCCGCATAATGGGTAGGTAGACTGACGAGTGCCTGACATCTCTGTGTATCTGCAGTGGTGTGATCTGTTTTAGGTTTGGGTGCGGTTTGATGCGACGTAGGGTATTGTGTAAACCAAATAAGTTTGCCTCACGTCCAAGGCTCATACGCGTTCTGAGAGACAATGATTGCAGAAAAACTAAATATATCTCACAAGTGTACATATAATACGACAACAGATTGTATCGAAAGTACTACGATGAATCGAATAGGGTTCAATATGTGGAAACTAGATGCCATTAAGAAACTTGAGCAGACGTTTCAAGCGTTAGCCCATCGTCAGAGCAAGGCAGTAAGGAGCTCTGACGAAAGACGAAGGGCTAATTCTCAAATTTCTTAACAGCGTCCAGTTTTCACACATCGAACCTTAGCCGATTTATCATATGTTTTTCTTAACACCACGTAATTCAGAGAATAGTGCTTGTCAGAACTTCTTCATATTTTTTTGTTTGCTGTATGAATAACAGATACATGTACTGGACTGATTGGGGAGCTACTGCCAAGATAGAGAGAGCCCCGATGTCCGGGGAAGATCGATCCACTATTGTCTCTGGTAACCTTGTTTGGCCGAACGGGATCAGCATCGACAGGTCGCAGCACAAACTGTACTGGACTGATGCTGGCAAAGATAGGATTGAGAGAAGTAACTTGGACGGGTCAGCGCGGGAGGTATACACTACTCTTCTGTTATTCCGTACGAGATTCTCACGCTTGCACTATCATGCGGCGGCTTCGTGCCGTTTACTTCCATTTCTTTTGTCCTTCTCTTTTTTCCCAGTTCCCTTCTTTAACTTTCTTTCTATTTTCCCGTCTACCGTTCATTATCTGTCTGCTCTCAGTTTTGACTTTCAGATGTCCGAACCATATATGAGAGTGTCTGGAAGCCATTTCCTTTCATCCTTTCTTCTTTTCTTCCTTGCTTCACTTCTTTCTTACAGTATTTCTTTCACTCTTTTCCTTTTATTCACTTATTCACTTTACAGTACGGGTCATTCGGATTTGTGGCCATGTCTCTTATCTTCTAAACGTTATCTGTTCACCTTTGCATTACGTTTACGTGGTGTTGTTGTTGTTGCTATAGACTATCCTTCATATCGGCCTTCCGCACCCCTACGCTATTGCAGTTTTCCAGGAGTTTATGTACTGGGACGACTGGTCAAGTCAGGGTATTTTCAGAGCCCTTAAGTCTGGAGAAGGTGCACGAACAACCATCAAATCAGGAGTCTCGGGATTGATGGATCTGAAAATATTCAGTCAAGACTCTCAGAAAGGTGACGTGCCGACCAATTTGTCCACATTTTGATGTTGCAGCCGACCTCCACATGTTTGCCTTTGGTATAGATTGTATTTTCGCCAAACACAAATACCCATCACGAGAAAAAGCATGTCCAGTTGTACACTATATCTGGCATAAAAAACATTTTAAAGAAGTCGGTAAATGAATCAAGCATTTTGAAGAATGAAGCATGAGTGAAGCATTTTCGGATTGTCGAACCGTGAGTTCTTCCACCTGTAGCTGCACTTTCCAAGTCTCTACCTTAGAAAATATCCTGTCTAGTCATCGCAAACCTTTAAAATGTTTGCCTTGGCTGTAGATTTGTCAAGGCTGAGAGAACTTTGTATTTGTCCTTCAAATGTATGACGAGGTTGCCGAACGGAAGGGACCAAGAGCCTGATGTTTTTGTTACAGGAAGCAACAATTGCTCCGACAATAGCCCCTGCTCCCACCTTTGTCTCACCTCTACCTCCCCCAGCTACGCATGCGCATGTCCAGACAATATGCGTACAGTCATTGGTCCGACAGGAGATATTGCGTGCCAGTGCATGCCGGGTGAACACCAGGACTCCTCTGGAGAATGCGCGTCCGTATGTAAGTACATACATAAAGCAAGAGCTACTAATGCTAGCACAGTGTAAGTACATACATAAAGCAAACAAAACACCATAAACTGCAGCCATCTGTAGTTATAGTACGTATTCCATATATGGAACAACCGGACGAGCAAATACCTGGCCCTGATGAGCAAATACATTGCTCCAACGAGCAAATACGCAACATTGAATAATAATTAGCCGTAAATACGTGGCGCACGAGCAAATTCGTGACATTGAATAATAATTAGCTGTAACTTTGCAACTGGATAAACAGTGTCTGGATTATAGTTTAGACTTAGATTTAAGGTTGGGGTTAGGGTTAGAGTTAGGGTTAGGTTTAGGGTTAGGATTAGGGTTATGGCCAGGGTTGGGCCGTAATTTTCGTATATCTATATGTATTTCTCACTCGCATCAATTCAATGTACGGCTAATTATTATTCAAGGTTGCGTATTTGCTCATGGGGCAATGTATTTGCTCATCAGGGCAATGTATTTGCTCATCAGGGCCAGGTATTTGCTCGTCCGGTTGTGCCTTATAAGGAATGCGTACTATATATACCTATCACTGCAGCGTGGCAAAAGAAGGTGAGGTGAGCACATTTATCATAGGGTGGGGGGAGGGGGTGGTGGCTTTAATGGAAGGGGGAAGTATGTACAGTTTAAGGGGGGATGGGTGCACGTAATGGCAGGGAGAAGGTGGGAGGGGAGGGAGGGAAGTAATGCGGGGCTTAGAGCCCACGTTTTGGACTTGTGCCTCGGAGTTTAACAAAGTCGCCTGCAGTCTTCTTTGTAGCATACTTATCAAAGCTGCAAGTAAACAGTAAGGATAGTGGAGGCTGTACTCGCCTTATTCTCTGTCGTTCTCTTTATGCTCAGACGCCACGTGTAGTAGTGGGCAGTTCAGGTGTGCGAACCATCGCTGTATCCCCGGTTCTTGGAAATGCGACCACGACAATGACTGCGGGGACAATTCAGATGAAACTGGATGCGGTAAGCATTTTGTAAAGATCCTGCGGTTGTTTTATTTTGTTCGCTTAACCACAGAAAACGCACAACTAAATCAAGTGTCCAAGTGTTTATCGTGACAGGGAATTGCCGCATCAGTTTCCTCTACACTTTTTGAGAGTTGCTTTCGAAAAATCGCCTCACCCCACATTTGTTTAAATAAGGAATTCATGCGTGTTAACCGGCACTGCTTATCGTATAAAAATATCAGAAACATCTGGTATCACAGAGCAGCAGGGAGAAGACTTAGTTGCAGAGGAGAATGTTGGATACCTGATTTTAGCGCCCACTGTGACGTCGGCGTAACGGGGTGTGATGCCCGTGATGTTCGTGATGTTCGTGCTCTTGCAGGTTATTCCAGTTGCAGCACAAGCCAGTTCCAGTGCGATAATGGCCGCTGCATCTCTGCCAGGTGGAAGTGCGATCATGATGATGATTGCCATGACGGCTCAGATGAACACAACTGCAGTGAGTGGAACACACCTCTTTATTACGTCTTATGTTACAACGAACTTGGCCCAGAGAGAGAGAGAGAGAGAGAGAGAGAGAGAGAGCCTTGACTGTGTCAGAACTTCACAAACTACAGCCCTCTCTCATTCGAATCGATACGTTTTTATCACCGCATTTGAAATTTTTCGTGTAGACATCGAATCATCCGTGTAGACATATTTTATACGTGCCTGTATATACACGTTCTTTTTATCATGTATTACATTTGATGTCTTTCAGGCTTTTTGTCCTGTTCATCCTCACAGTTCACATGTAACAACCACCGCTGCATTCCTGAACGCTGGGTGTGCGACTTTGACGATGACTGCCACGATGGCTCGGACGAGCTGGACTGCACGCCGGGTAAGTTGATCATTCATGCCAATAAAATGGTGCCTGTTCATTTGGCCGGTTGAAGTATCCTTCCGATATGTCTGCTTCCTCTATTTCAAAACAAGGCGTGAGTGCGAATCTTTTTTTATGAAACTTTGTTTTTATTTTCATGCAAATCAAACTCAACTTCACAAGAAAAGTTTCGAACAGGCTAGCATTTGTCAATCTGATTAATCGTTCTTGGTTTTGTAGCTCCCCCGACAACTGTGGACCCTGACTTGACCTGCAGGAGCTCGCAGTTCCAGTGCAACAATGGACGGTGCATCCCCAGCTCGTGGCACTGTGATGGAGACCAAGACTGCGGAGACGGCTCTGACGAGCCAGCCAGCTGTGTCTGTAAGTTTACAGGCCATGAGGTCAAAAGTCCTAACCCTAACCACAACATCACAGCTGTATCTGTAAGTTTACAGGTCATGAGGTCAAAAGTCCTGAGGGCAACTTACAGTATAACCTACTGTGTGTTATCAGTAAATGTTAATGTAAAAGTGGTATCGTTTGGATGTTCAGTGCGTAACGGATACATTGTTTTCTTTACACAGCCCCCACCTGCTCTCCCTCACAATTTCAGTGTTCGTCTGGTTCCTGTATCCCACTCCGCTGGAAATGCGACATGGAAAACGACTGTTTCGATGGTTCAGATGAGCGCAATTGTCACTGTAAGTTGAATTTGTAGCACGTTGCTTTTGTGACGAAGAGTAAGCTTGTTCATGTAGAGAAGGAAGCTTTGCAACCAGCTGACGACAGCGCGTTAGATTCAAGTCAGTGAACAAGAGAAGCATGCAGACCTCTCCGATGAAGAAGGCAAAAGAAAAAATAAACTTTATCTGGCCTGTTCTCGCGCGAGAATTGTATCACCAAAGAGAATACGTATACTAGGAATCAAAGTAAGCTGGTGACAGCTGTGGGGCGATGTGTCTGTGCAGCGATGGTTTGTTGAACAGTCGAATAACAATATTCAGTGTAGGTCTGGTTGTTCAAAGTTGAGTAAAGCTAATCCAAGTTTAACTAAATTTTCTCTCAATTTTTTGGTCAACAAACTGCATGTTTTCGATCAAAGACTAATTGAAAAGCTTCTTCAAGTCAAACTATTAAGAAGGTCGTGTTGTGAACGAAGCTTACCGATGTTAGGCTTCCGGATGACAGACGTTTAGACCTAATACAGGAGCAACTGGGTCCCTGGGACTGTAATCACCATTTTTTTCCAAGGCGACGTCTGTTCTTACAATGAATGTGTTGCTGTTTCCGTGCAAGTCAAGTTGTGCACATTTCCTTGGTTATAATTCTATCTTACTGTGTTTTGCAGACACCACTTCCTTTCCAATCCACACCACACCCACGATCTTACCCAGCTCTTGCAGGTCGTGGGAATTCCGGTGCACCAACGGCCGATGTGTCTATCAATTTGATGTGTGTGATGGCGTGAACGACTGCGGCGACAATTCTGACGAATCATTTTGCAGTGAGTGACTTGAAGCGATTTGCCACTATCCAATTACAGCCATTACTATTTGACAATTTTACCACCACTCAGTAGTTTCTCGCTCTCTGATTGGGCGATTTATCTTGGTAATTGAGAGTCCAGACGACGATGCTGACGCCAGCATGTCACACTTTGCAACGAAATACAACGAACGTTTTCTAAATATTGTGGTAAAAAAGAAATTTCTACTGGTTTTCCGTGGTGTGGACTCTTATTTACACCGAGGCGCCCCGTGAGTCCACAGCATTTTGACCATGTGATGAAGTAAATCGGAGAGCGAGAAACTAGTGAGTTGTAGTATTTAAATTCACGGCGGACACCCGATGACAATCACATCTGATTCACTTGATAGATGTTGTTACCAGTTGCACATGTACACTAAATTACTTCACCAGGGCGACGGGATATATGCGAATACTTATTTAGCTAGTATGAATACTAATTGTTTTGTGGTTTCGATCGTCCGTTCTAGTACCGGTCAATACCACCACCTCTGCTCCTACGCCTGGTCCGTGCCACTACTGGCAGTTTGCTTGTGCTGATGGGATATGTATAAACAACGGTTTTCGATGCGACGGACGGGACGATTGTAGTGATGGCAGTGATGAACGTTCTTGTCGTAAGTATTACACTGCAACTAAACCCTGGACACTTCAAATTTCTGAACTCCCAAATGTAACCATAAAGGTGTGACCACTTAAATGAAAGCTCTGTATGAGTTCATTCTTCTAGTCCGGCTTTACTGCACTCCAGTTGTGACGGTAGGCGATTCTTCCTTTTGCAGCCTCTGGCACTACGCGTACTCCGACTACGGTGCCGCGCTTTTGTCCTGTGGGGTGGCTCAGGTGTGGCCACAATCGCAGCAGCATTTGTATCTCTCAGCGTTGGCTTTGCGATGGCGCCATAAATTGTCCCCAGGGGTGGGACGAGCAACGCCAGAACTGCCCTGGTAAGTCACATATTTCTGAGTAGTTTTTCATATATCTCGATATAGGTGTTCAGGTGGCCGAGCGGTTAGCATGCCGGTCTTTCACCAATGCGGCCTAGGTTCGATTCCCGGCTTGTTCCTGTCTGAGCTTACCCTCCGTCCTTTGGTGGGGATGCATGTTAAGCTGTTCACGTCCACCGTAACAATTCAGCGTGGAAAAAGAAAGTGAATATTCTTATTTCCTGTTCGTGGTATACCTGAAAACTAGCTAGAGTATTTCCACGTTAAGCATACAATTTACATTTACATTTTTTTACATCATTGTTTACTTCTCTCAGTTATGGGCGTTGTCGGAGTTTTGACCGGATTCTCTCCCTTTTGCTCGTTCGTTTCTTTGTTGTTTACTTCCTTCTCTTCTCTTTCTGTTCTTCTTTGTAGCTGTTTTAATCTCCCTTAGTTCATTAGTTTCACCCTCTTCTTTCTTACCGTCTTGCCCAGCTACGACCGCCAGACCGCGCACTTGTTCAGTCATTGATTACATGTGCCGAAATGGCGAGTGCATCTCAAGGTCGTACCATTGTGATGGCCGCCGCGACTGTAATGATGGTTCTGATGAGATTGGCTGTGGTAAGGGAATTGCTATCTTCCAACAGTGCAGTCCCAACGCTTAGTTTCCTAAGTAGTTGTGACGTATGTTGTATGTGTTTTTGCGTCTTGTGTTTGTGTTTAGGTCCAGTCACGCCAACTGCCTGTCCAGGTTCCGTGAGTGTTGTATTTGTATTTAGGTCCAGCCACGCCGACTGCCCGTCCAGGTTTCCTGAGTGTTGTGTTTTGTATTCAGGTCCAGTCACGCCGACTGCCCGTCCAGGTTTCCTGAGTGTTGTGTTTTGTATTCAGGTCCAGTCACGCCGACTGCCTGTCCAGGTTTCCTGAGTCTTGTGTTTTGTATTCAGGTCCAGTCACGCCGACTTCTTGTCCAGGTTTCCTGTGTGACAGGGGCACGTTGTGTTTGCCATCTATCAAGCGCTGTGATGGTCACGCAGACTGTAGGGATGGAACCGATGAAACCACCTGCGGTGAGAGCCCCACATAACTAGACATCATGTATTAAACGGCGAGCTTGAATTATCGTGACACATTTTTTTTTTACCGCAAGGGAAGCGAAACTAAAGCGTTTTATATTAGCTTTATTAGAGACTGTAGAACACTTATTTGAAACCTCACTCAACTTAACAGGTAATCAAAATGAATGTGTGATCAAAAGGAGCTTGATGACACCCAAGGCCCATGGTTGGTGTCATGGGGCATTGTAGAAAAGGAAGAAAGAGGCGCGCGTGGGACGACGGGAAGAGGGACGGGGCGGGAGCCTCGGCTTCTTTTCTCTCCTTCTCCCTTCTCACAATCCCACGCGCACGTACACTGAGAAACCTAGAGGTGGAACACTTAGGTTGCTGCTTGTTCATTGCAAAAAACACTGCCGCGGCTAGTGCCGATATACAACTTGATATGTGTCCATTGCAACCTAATTCTAGTTTAGTATTTAATATTTAATTATTTGCACTTTCCAGACTCGTTGAAAGTGACCGGACTGTATGTATTGAGTACGACTGGTCAGTCCGTCTATCTCTCATGGACACCCGTGTCGGTAGCGCTTCCAGGAATGATCATCATAGGGCACAGGATCACTTATCGGACCACCAGAGACCACTCGAATCCGATAATTAACGCGCCCTGGAAGACAAAAGACGTTAGGTCTTTGAATTACGCTGCCATCGACGGTCTGCAGCCGTGTTCAGAGTATGAACTCCGCGTGCAAGTCCGTACTTCTGCACTTGTTGGGCCGCCCACTGATGCCGTGAAGGCCACCACTCAATTAGTCAGTAAGTAGCTGATGGTTCTGTTTATCAAGGATCGCGTAGCGGACTGGGGCTACGAGGCAACGTTTCTTTCCAGGGTTGTTTTCTCTGTATGATTATCGAATGGCTGGCAGTTGCAGTCGCGCAATCTGCCCCGAGTTCTTTCGCTGCTATTGAGGGGAACATGCTGAAATACAAGGAACTGTTTAACGTTTCAAGCTGTGTTAAGTGGCTGTACTACATACTACAGTTGTAGGTATGAGGACATGCAAGCGGGATAGTTTTCAGCACAAACATTCTCCTATCTCTGCCATTCTTTTGTTATTTGACTGTAAAGCAATGCGCGCGTGTTGAATAGATTCGTGACAAAGATTTGGTGATGCATGTGTTGTAAAACTATTTTCTATTTGTTTTACTGTTTCCTTGCCAATACCTCACACAATATATTTTTTCTCTTCCGCAGAAACTAGTGCCCCGTTTGATATCACAACAATAAAGTTGAGTGACCACGCCCTCAAGATCAACTGGCACTCGCCAACTGTGTTTTGTCGACCAGTCACCAACTACAGGGTCCGGTTATTTTTACTCTTCTGTTTTACGATGCGTCTCTCCTTTCATCCCTTCCTCCCTTTCTTGCTTCCTCCTTTGATTATTGGATATAAATTTCAGGGATTTCATGGTTTAACTTTAGGACCGAGAGTTGAAACTATATTTTGTATTTAGTCATGTAAATACATTCAGTAAATGTCGCGTGGCAACGACAGGGAGACATCTGAATGTGTAATGGATTTTAAATAGCTGAATTTTTGCGAACTCTTCTATTTCTCTGTCAGATTTACTACCAGAGGGTAGGAGGGATAAGATATGAAAAGTGGACTTCCAATGTCAATGAATACATACTAGATGGGCTTAGTCCTGGATTTCGATACGATATCACGGTGTGTGAAACCTCTCAATATTTGCTTTACTTCTTTCTTGATTATTGTTTTACTTTACTGTAACTCCTTTCTTGATTATTATTTTAATTTACAGTAACTTCTTTCTTGATTATTCCAAAATCTTTGTTTCTTCCAGATCACGGCGTATGACAACATCAATAAATTTGGAACGCCTTCACAGCTGCATACTGTCACCATACCTAACGTACCAGTTCGCCCATCTGGTGAGTACCTTGACCGACTTCGAACAAACACGAGAATGTCGTTGAGTGAACCGTCATTATTTCTACGAAAAACATTTTAATCCTTATTTCTTAGTAAGTGCGGATTACGTCATTTCTAAAAAAAGTACAGTTAGCCCCTTATTTCTCAGAAAGCACGCTGTTTTAAGTTCCCCTTTTTCAACATAGGATTTAGTTAGTCACCCAGGATACATCCACACAGGGCAAATGTCTCGTTAATAGGTCCAGTCCAACAACTGGAGGCGAGTGATGTGCAGGCTACTAAAGTCACGCTGATTTGGCAGCAGCCAACTAGGTCGGATGGTTCCAAGATTGCTGTTTTGGTAATGACTTTTTCGTTTTACAGTTGTACACTTTCGTGGTTGATGGATTGGAGAGGATACCTTATCGTTTATTGATGCAGATAATGTTAATAAGTACCGTGTGGAGAGATTTAAAGATATTGCCTATAAAAACACTCACCACTTTTCAGTACGATCTGAAGGAATATTTAGAAATAGATTCTGGTATTCCACAAGGTTTTTCAACGTATCTTTCGGCGATGTTACTGCAACTACTTGTGCTGATGCTACCACTACTACCACTACCAATACCACTACGACAACTACGATAAGGACTATCGTTACCACTATATAGATCTGCTACTACAACCATCAACCAGCTTGTGTGACCTTGCGTGACATTCTTTTTGCAGGGTTATCGTGTGTACAAGGACCGCATCTTTTTTAGAACTGTTACCAGCCACAGCATCACTGTCACAGAGTTACAGCGGGGAATCGCCTACACTTTTGAAGTAAAACCTTACAACGAGGTGGGAGATGGGCCTGCTGCTGATGTAGCTGTCACCACAAAAGGAGGTGAGTGCGTGAATATTTGGGTCTGCTTTTCACGAGCAACGCAAGCACAAGAGATATGCGTCAGTGAAAACGGGCGACGCAACGCTTACGTTGAACCTGTTTTTACTGTGAAATAAGGACTTTTGTGCTTACGCTTATGCTTGTGCAGCTTGTGCTTGCGTCACTCGTAAAAACCAGGCTTTAGGCAACATTGTGACTGGCGAGAATGAGCGCGACTGGAATCTTGACCGTGTGTTGGCGCTGTTTGTGTTTGTTCATGGGATGGTGTTGTTTGCTCGTGGAATTGGTATTGTTTGGTCGTGGTGTTAATGTGATGTTTGTTGTGGACTTAGTGTTGTTTGTTAGTGATGTAGGTGTTGTTTAGTCTTGTTGTTGGCGTTTGGTTGTGGCCGCAGTGTTGTTTGGGCGTGGTGCTTGGTCGTGGAGTTGGTGTTGTTTGGTCGTGATGTTGGTGTTGTTTAGTTGTGGACTTGGTGTTGTTTGGTTGTGTGGTTAGTGCTGTTTGGTAGTAGTCTGTTTCGTAGGTGTGGTCTTGGCCTTGGTCTCTCTTGGTCACATGGTCTGGGTCTTAATCATGATGGTAGTCGTGGCCGCGTTCTTGGTTGTGTAGCATGTATACTTCAGAATAACTGAGTGCTAGCGTAGTGCTGACGAAGGTATAGCTGGCGTAGTTCTGGCGTCAGGCGTCAGTGTTGTCAGTTGAGTTGAGTTGAAAGTTGGTTGTGTTCCGAGTCGTTGTGGTCGTCGAGTGTATACAGTTCAGCCGTGAGTTAATAAATACCGGATTTTACAGTTGTTTCATTTGTTGGTTTGAAATTTTTGTCGTGAGATGCTAATTTATCAAATTTCGCGTCTTTGCAGCTGGAGTTGGTGCCCCAACTAATGTGGTTGCCAAAGCAGTGAATAACAGAGCGGTCAAGTTGAGGTGGCGTGCTCCCAAAAATGCTGGCCCATCTCCGGTAAGTACTAGTGCTGACATATTGTTAAAATGACTATTTCCTCGAACACATTCGTCTTGTTACCTAATCTTTGCCTTAGATCACCCAGTCTGTTAAGTCAGGTTAATGTCCATCAAATAATTGTCGTTTCGGGTCTCTTTCTTTAATTTATTTTTGTTTTGTTTTGTTGATTCTACTCGGCAGGTTTACTTCATTTTCTTCGGAACGACACTTAGTGGCGTCAGTATAGTTCCCGTTGGTCACACCACTTCCACGACCTTCACGGTTGGGAATCTGCGAAGTGATACGGTGTATGTCTTTCAAGTGTCAGTGGGCAGAGACGGTGTTCGAAGTAGCCCAGTTAATGCCAAGCCTGTCTTGGGTAAGATGAATTAGACTCTTGTCGAGACGTTGTTGTTGTTGGTGTTGTTGTTATGTTGTTGTTGTTTTTGGTGGTGGTCGTGTATTTTCCCGACATAGCTATTTTGGGGGCATGCAGCATATGAGGCGTTTTGGGGAGGAAGAAGGAAGAATAAAAGGGAGAGAAGGAAGGAAGGAAGGAAGGGAGGGAGGGAGGGAGGGAGGGAGAGGGAAAACGGAAAAGAATAAGAAAACACAGGGGAGTCACAGTCGAGAGTCATGAAATTTGCCAATGTTGTTTTTCAGAGAAAGACAGACAGCCCGTACATAGCCTTCACGCCACGCTTAGTACTTCCAACACGGTCACATTGACTTGGGGAAAGCCAGTTAATGTCTCCAGCAGAGAAATCAATGTAAGATGCAATAGCTGAAATAAAAAGCACAGTCAGAAAAGAATTGTTGTTGAAGGAGATGTTTGACAGTAATTTTGTGACACTTGGTATCGAAGGAGATATGTAGAGTACAAGGAGCACATGCTTTTTGTGTGTTTCTAACGTACATTTTTGTGTTTCTAACTAGCGGCACAAGATTCTGTATTCTTACGAAGAGTCCGGTACAACGACAACCAAGACTGTGTATACTCAAGACAATAAACTTGGCTATACCTTGAAGTATCTGCATTTCAACACATTGTACACCTTCACTGTTATGTCGGAACTCATTAATAACAAAGAAGGCGAGGCAGTGCACGTGAAGAAAACAACGGGCCATTTCACAGCTTCAGTTGGTAATGTGAAAGCCACTCTCAAAGCCAGGCACCTCCGGCTGACCTGGAGCATCCCGCCACTGATAGACCCCAAGAAAGGGCTAAAGGTACGATATCTGTAGCTGCTGCTGCTACTGCTACTGCTACTGCTACAAACCGTAAACTAACTGTAAACTACCACTGCTACTGTTACTGATGCTACTATTAGTAATACTAATTCTACTGCTGCTGCTACTGTACTATTCCCATTTTTATACTCTCTTGTTACTGCCACCGTTGTTGTTGTTGTTGTTGTTGTTGTTGCTACCTCGGTACTGCTAACTGTACTACCGTCATTGTTATTATTGCTTCTGCCACTGTTGCTACCGCAGCTCCTTCTGTACCGCTTGTGCTGTTGTCCTTGTTAGATTGTTCTTGTGTTGTCCATACAGCGATGCAGCTAAACGCATGAAACTCTTGTTTGCTCAGTATTATAGAATCTCCTGGACCGTCCTAACCAGCCCTGAAAAATCCGGAAATGCGAAGATTACAGCGTCAACTTACACGATAGATGTTGAGTCTGGTCAGGATTACCTCTATCGTGTGAGCGCTGTCACCACATATGGTGAAGGAGCTGCCTCCTATATTGATGTTTCTGTTCCTTCTTACTTTGTCCAAGTTCAGAATCTTAAAAGTAGCTTGAACGGTCAAACGCTCACTCTCACGTGGGACGCACCAAAAGATGAGGACGAGATACATATCGAGGTAGGTTTGTGTTGTGAGTCATAGGGTGCAGATCGTGGAGCGGCGAGCAAAACGCGGCGGAGGGGGAGGGGGTGAAATGGAAGGAGAAAACGACTACCGTACTTCTACTTTCCCTTTTTGCCCCCCTCCCCCACTGCAGTTTTCTGCCCTCCATCCAAAAACCTGCCTATCTATCTATCTATCTATCTATCTATCTATCTATCTATCTATCTATCTATCTATCTATCTATCTATCTATCTATCTGTCTATCTGTCTGTCTGTCTGTCTATTCTAAGTTTCCTTGATAGTACTCATTCAACCTTTGAAATTACAAAGATAAATTCCTCTGAAGTGTTGAAATTTTTACGATGTGTGTACAGTTTAGATACGAACGAGGATTCTCTTTTGTTTTAGTACTACCAGGTGTCCTGGTGCCACGATTGCAGCGTGTGGAACGGAAACAGCAGCCGAGTGCCAGCGAGTCAGACGTCCTTCAGATTACAAGTGGAACGAGGGCTTGAATATCAGATTGCCGTCAAGCCCAGGTTGACGGACGGACTCGGAACAGCAGTCGAACTAAACATTACCGTACCGTCCATCAAAGTTAAGGTGCAAAACTTACGGGGCAGCTTGGGCCGGTATCAGAACAGTGTCATCCTGTCGTGGAATTCTCCACGGGCATCAGATTTGCCGTCATCTTGTCCAGTGCAAGTAGGTTGTGCGACAGTGTGGCAATTCTCCTCTTTCCTCTCCCCCTGTGTCATTTTACTTCTATGACACGCAGATTTAGCAATCAAATCCCCCCCCCCCCCCCCCCTTCTGTCTGTCTGTTCAGTTTAGCAATTCTCCTCCTCTCTTTTTAGGCGACCATCGCAGTTAGAGCAGCACTTGTTTTTATGGTTCGTACATTATTGAAAGGCGCTTGGATATGCTCAATTTGAGCAGCAGTCCTTGGAAAGATGATAAATCGACCAGACCAGCTTAAGTCAATCCAGAAATGAAGGAGCTGATAATGTAACCCTAGTTACCAAGTCAACCGCCTTTCGAAAAACAGCATGATAGAAAACCGTTCAGGTGCAGTCAGTCGAGGAGAAACTTTGAAATAGCTTTGTGTCCCAGAAAAATGAACATTGGCCTCAAAATTAGATTTAGATTTGAAGATTTTAAGTAATTTTAAGTAAATTATTGCAGTAGATATCACAGCTCTCTACCCTTCTGTTGGTTGTAACCTTAGATAATGATTTGGTCATTTCATCTTTTAACGTTTAGGAATACGAGATAACGTATTCATGTACTGCTGGATACGTGGCTCACTGCTACTGGTCTTATCTAGAGACCACGAGAACAAACGAAACAAGAATCACCATCAACATGACTCGCTATGACATGGTCTATGACTTCAAAGTGCGCCCAGTCACTCCTTGTGGTAAGGGACAGGCATCCCAAGTTATTATAAAGATTCCTACTGTTCCTTCTTCAAACATTGACGACCTTCAATGCAAGGGAAGCGGCAATGAAATAACAGTTACCTGGAAAGCGCCAGGGCCATATTTCCCAGTGCAGTTCTTTTTCGTAAGTGCTTTTGGTAAAACCGTTTTCTTGTAGTGTTCCTTGTGGTATGTTCCTTTGTCTGTTTTATTCACTTTGTTACGTTTCCCCTTTTTTCGCAGCGCTACGATATCCAGTACCGTTGTAGAGAGTGCTTGCGCCACTGGTGGTACTACGAATCAATACGATACTTCAACCACACCATCTACCAATTTTATGGGGAACCAGGAAATACTTATGACGTGAAAGTGCGAGCGAGCACCTGGTATGGCTCAGGAATGTTTGTGCAGTGCAACATTACAACTCCAGCCCTCCCAGTCAAGGTGAACAACTTCACATTATCGACAAAGGGCGGCACGACGACTTTCTCCTGGGAGAAACCTTCTACCATGAAAGGAACGTTTAAGGTACGCAGGAATGTAGGAATTATGGGCGAAGAGCGAGCGTTGTATGAGGAATATTTCTTTGGCGTGCATCAGAACAACAGCGCCAGAATAACATGTGAAGAAACCACGAGCCATGTGCAGTTGAATTTGATTTTTTTAAAATTGGTTCCGTTGTACACCACTACTTTATTACACTACAAGTCACGCACGAAAGCATATAGTGTCCATCCTTCTTTGAAGCAGCAGATACACACGAAAAACTTTAATCTATGATTAGCAAGCTTTCAGAAAACATGTTTCTTTTTTTTACTAGAAATATATGTAAGGCCGGCGCGCAAAATGGGTTTGATTGCATGTCGTTCCCAAATGTACATTGTATTCTGATGCTTGACCAATAGAGCCCGCGGTAGGCGGTGGGTAGCATTTTCCGCTTCTCGTGTTAAAAATCGAGCGCTGGACTACTGCTATCAATTCAGTAAGCATGTAACAAGTGTATCTTACAAGTTGGACCATCCTTTTAAACGGAATCTGCAAAACCGTTCAAATACAGGTCCCAATGCGTAACTACAACAGTATTGGTATTGGGTTCAATTGTTACTTTCCGGCAGGTGTGCTCTCTTCAAATAACCTTGGCTGTGTCTCTCTGAAACATTTGCGACTTGCAAATGTTTCATTGCATTGGCCCCTGATCCCGGTTTACCTAAATCGTGCTCTGAACTGTAGTGTGTGAAGTACTAGCTGCTCATGTTTCTTGTATCCAGTTACTCGAGCTCTTATCTTTTTCTCTCGTCAGTTCTATAACCTGATATTGACTTGCACTAACTGCGCCTGCGACCGGTCGCTTCAGACAATCGTAGTAAAAGGTAAGAAAACAAAATGTTATTTCACCACAGAATATAGCTGCAGGAAAATGCAATCTTTAAAAGTGTTGTTTCAGGTGTAATGTTAATTGGTGGATTCTGAGTTTCTCGTTTGCATCGGTCTCACAACGAGGTCTATTACTTATCATCGAAATTTAGTTTTACGAAAAGTGCTCTCCCACCCATAGTCCTTTTGGTATCAAAACCAGTCATCCAGATTTGAACAGTGCCCATTGGATCGAGTTCGTCTGTAAATATTCGTTTTTCTGCAAGTCTGACGTAAAAGGCAGTAGACCCCTCTGGAGGGCACAACAACAAGGTATTTTTGACTTGAAAAATATATATTAATTCCCATAGAAAAAAGGTGTATTCGGGCGAGTTGTTCAGGCAGTGTGTGGTCGTAAGTTATGGTGAAAATACTTAGTCTTTTTGTTGTTATTGACCTTTTTTTGTGCGTATGTTTTATCTTGATATCAGGTACCTCATTTGCAAAGGAGTTCCCGCGCGGGAACCGTTACAAGGCGGAAGTGGTTGTTGTGACTGGTGGGGGCTCGGGTGAGAAGGCTACGGCCAGTTTTTACTTGGATCCGGCGGCTGACCTTCAGGTCCAGCAGCTCAAAGTCGTTGCAAAAACATCGTCCGACCGCTTGGTCACATGGACGGCCCCTGCTAACAAAAATATCCAGGTAAAACCAAAAGTTAGCTTGTCGTGTCGTGTCGTGTCGTGTTGTGTCGTGTTGTGTCGTGTCGTGTCGTGTCGTGTCGTGCCGTTCTACTGTACTATGTCGTCCTATGTCATATACGTCATGCATGTTGTACAGGTCTATCCTGTTTAATGTCTTGTGTCGCCGTGTTTGCAGAGTTACCGGATACAAGTGTTGGATATTGCCGAAAAGAAGTGCATCGTTAATATGAACATCGGGGAGACACACTTCCTAATCAAGAATGAGGATTTAACTGTGAACCATACTTATAACGTGACAGTCTGTGCTGATGCAGGGGAGGGGTTAGGAGAGTCTCAAGTTGTCTTGTTCTTTCAAACTTCCGGTAAGTTCGGTTCCTTTGTTTGTTGCTACTACAACTCATAGCTCAGACCCAGTTTGCTATGTAACGGATTTTTCATATACGGTGATGTCTGTTTTCGGTTAACTTGACAACTTGGACGTCTTGCCTGAAACAAGGGACCGTTTTTATTTGTGTTTCTTCAGAGAAGGTTACTAAAATGTCTTGTTTCTGCAGTGCCTGCTACATCTGAGCCCATTCACGGCAAGCAAACCGGCAGTAAAACGTCAAACGCGGTAGTGTGGGCGGTGCCTGTGGGTGTAGTGGGGCTGCTGCTGATTGTAGCGCTGATATACTTCATCACTCGCACTCGTCGCCTCGAGCGATCCATGTACGTCATGTTGCACCGCACCTCAGACCGCGAAGAGGAGGTCAGCTTTCACGTAGGTGAGACGGCCTGGTTACTCAGCATTGGATTTATTAACCCTTTCACTCCCAAGCTCATAATACAAATTCTCCCAACCTTTCAAGAAGAAAATATGAGTGATGTAGTGAGAATTGATAGTCTAATCAGCTATAATCTAGACAGTATCAAAAGCCAAGTTCTCCGTACTGTATGATATATTAGTGCTGCTGAAACTGAAGGAGAAAATTGAACTTGATCAGGGTTAAATAAACTAACGTTTTTACAATTGGCTAGGGTTAAGGAAGTTGGAATCATGGCTTTTCAATAAATCAATTTGTACTGGCTTGTCATTGCAGATGAAGATGATGATCCCATCATACTGGACTTTTCCGACGATGAACCGCTTCTCACAGCTTGAGGCGCGGTCACGTGACTCAGCGGCTTTAGTGTGGCTGCGTACTGTATTTTTAGTCATTCTTGTAAAGTGGCGCCATCAGATGGCACCTCCTTTTGTCCTTGTTCTTCTTATTTTACCGTACCTAGTCCGTTACTCTGTATTTTTTCCAAGTCTGTTGCACTTTAAATCATCATCCTGTTTCATATTTTCATATCTCTAACAAGAAAACTGCGATTTCTTTTCGACGACTGCAGATTCATTTTGCTGAAACGTTCTTTTCTTGTGGGTCACAATCTTTTTATAGACAGTGACAGCAGGGTCGTAGAGAGGAGCGGTCTCCATTAGAATCAAGCGAGCTCACACTTAAAGTGTTTGCCTGCTTGTTTGTGCTGTGTCGTTTTACGGGCACGCCAAGTTGTGTCTGCGCTGCTTTTGTGTCATAAGTTTTGTTACGGTTTAGGTGCAGTAGAGTTAGATTGATTTTGTCGAAGGGTGTTTACATAATACCAGTACATGTTTGTTCCGGTACCCATATATGGCTCTGTATTTGTTAGTATGGTGTTCGTAGCATTTTTGTGTGATTTCTGGAATGGACAGCGCATGCGTACCATGATTATTACCGCTTGTAATAATGAGGGCTCACATGAGCCTTCGTGTCGTTCCAGTGCAACGACTTCAAGCGTTCGGAAGTTCAGAAGTTTCTCGTACTTGTGAAATGTGAACACTTCTTCGATCTTGCATTGTACAGTTTTGTAGGGTCGTACTTTTTGGGTTGAGTTTAATTTCATTAATTCTCGTGACAGTTTTAGGGTATTAGATTATCGGTTATTCGGCAAGCTCAAACGGACAATTCTTGTCGTAAATACCAGTAACAGTTTGCAAAGTCGAAACAACGTGAATTAAGAGACAATCATGGAGATTGCTACATGTAGACGCAACCTTTATGCTAACGGGTAAATTAGCTCAAGAAAAATCAGTAAAAAGCGACACGTAGAAACTGCAAACAGCATTGAAAGCCGGGTTTTGTATGATGATCTTCCTTTGGTAGGCTTAATAGTAGGTTTTTTTCGTTCAAGTTTCCAAATTCACCGTGCAAGTCTTCGGCGTAGCCGCAGCAATCAACTGATTAAAGTTTGTAGAGTGTACAATTGGTTTTACTATAGGCTTTCTGTTCGTGCAGGCGGATAATGGCGCAGCACCGTGTGTGGCTGTGTATCTGGTTTGTTATAAGAGTGGTGTTCGCACCTGTTCGTCAGGTCAGGCAGCTGGGTCGAAAAGTTGTTGGATGTTGCGTGTCGTCGTCGCCTGCATTAGCCTCAAAAGATGTGCGCAGAATGCGGTTTGTTTCTCGGTTTTGCTTGACATTACTGTATATTAAGTGCATCTGATAGCGAGAACTAAGTTGATAGAGCAACGGGAAAGCCATTGTACACGATATTTTAGCAGTAAAATTTCGCATATGAATAAAACGTCCTTTAGCTATCAAATGCTCGGAGTTTATTGCACGGGGGGAGGAGCAGGGATCGTGGAAAGCAAGTATCTTGCTCATCCGCCGGAGCCGTCTGTGAAAAAAACTGTAAGCCCAACCTTTACATTGCTGAAAGAACCGTCCAGACGGAAGTGAGAAATCAGCAGAAGGAAAGAAGTTGTACGATAGCAAGTATTTAGGTGACGCTGCATCTTTTACATCCAAAATGACTTCAATCGTCCAGTAAACATGTTGCGTGCGAAAACGGGAAGTCTTGTATAATTCTGGCATCCGGCCCGATAAAAGGCGTGACTACTATCAGCACGAATATAGGGTGTGTCAGTCTGCACCAGAAATGGGCGCTGATCCCAGGGAAATGAAAAAAGCAAAAATACTTTGGCAGAAGTTGAAGGCGTTTTGCACAAACTCAGCAGATAGAGTTCCTGCGTGTTTCGTATGTGATTGGCGGCTTGTGTTTCAGGACCATCAACATGTTGATCAGAAGTAACTGATCAGTCTATGGCTTAATTAGTTTTCTAAATAAAGCTCGATTTGGACGCCGACACATTTATCGGCTTTGCACTTGGTAGTGCCAATTTCAAGTGGAAAACGTGATCAACTTGACACAATTTTACGCAATACTACTTCATAAGATTGACATTGCCGTTGTTTCATAGCTATAATGCTTAATCAGTATTTTCCAGTTTGAAGTCGGGGCTTTTTGTTGGTCTTTTTAAGGTGTTTACTCTTTCATAGTCGCCATGTTCAGCTCTGTCGTCTCGTGCTCCACTTTACAACAACTTGAACACTCCTCATCAGAATATATCCTTATTTCAGAGCTTTCATTTCAAGTGCGATCATATCCGTAGTTTCATTTGTTCAGGCCGTTATTCCAAGATTGAGGTCCTGAGTGTAAAAATAAGGTACAACGGTCTACTTAATAAATTTCCACTGGTTTGCCGTGGTGTGGACTCTTATTTACCACAATTTACGTCATCACATGGTCAAAATGTTGTGGACTCACGAGGCGCTTCGCCGAGTGAGTCCGCAACTAATTTTGACCATGTGATGACGTAAATCGTGGTAAATAAGAGTCCACACCACGGCAAACCAGTGGAAATTTGTTTTTTACCACGACATTTAGAAATATACAGGAAACTTTCGTTGTATTTCGCTGCAAAACGTGACATGCTGGCGTCAGCATTGTTGTCTGGACTCTTACCACGATAAATCGACCAATCAGAGAGCGAGAAACTAGTGTGTTGTGGTAAAAACAATATTTTACTGATATCGAACACTTTTTTGCGATATTTTTAGCACTGCAACATGCAGCAAGTTTTTGAAAATGTTTTAAAAGCTTGCAACAACTTGCGTGAATTTTGAACTGAACTGAATTGGGTCTGTCTGGAACTCAGTTAAACTTCTCTATCTTTACTCTCAGTGGGTTTGCGTTGCAGCTTTGAGTGTGTCTTGGATTCGGCTCAAAGCCGCTTCATCACGATCATTTGCAAACTACTGGACATCGCACGGAACTCATTCATCGAGAGAAAGGGGGAGAACGATATTAACTACAGTGAAGTGCTTTTTGTCTGGACTCCTGCAGTGGTGCTAAAAATATTTTAACACGTGGTTCTGCTGTAGAGTTTATTCATGCTTGATGATCTCGTGACATGTGCCGCGAGTGCTCCGGTGACGTCATGCCAGGTCATGTGACCAACAGACGGAACTTTCCGTACCAGTTTGCATGCAAGTTTATACTTTTGAAATGCCAAAATGACGAGGAAGACATGCAGTGTTTTCGTTTTCCTGGCTTGTGTTTGGTTTGAATCAGGGCTCATTCTTCAAGGAAGGGCAGACAATTTACGGCAGCAGCATCTGTTCGTGAAACGTCGTGTTCCCGTTCCAGGCGCTCCAAGGCGCCTTCAAGAGGTGACTCGGGATTTTAGCGCTGCTTCAGACAGCGACAAGGAATATGAAGCAAAGGAAGGGAGATTTCGAAGATCCCTCAATCCAAACACAATGCCAAATGTTACTGAGGTAAGTTGTGGCTAGTTTCTCCTCGTGGGACTTCTTTGCCCGAATTGTGTTGTGTAGAGAAGTGTGTATACGTGCACTTTCGCTTTGAATAAAAATACGTTTGAAATTCGATGAACAGACATGAAGGTGTTAAGGTACGTA
Source organism: Plumapathes pennacea (assembly GCA_964036295.1). Classification (NCBI taxonomy): domain Eukaryota; kingdom Metazoa; phylum Cnidaria; class Anthozoa; order Antipatharia; family Myriopathidae; genus Plumapathes; species Plumapathes pennacea. The sequence goes on from OZ038466.1 coordinate 2,229,358, forward strand.
TACCCTTTCATTTTGGCAGTGAAAAACAGGCTTTGGACAAAACAGCTCTTGTTGTTTTTCTGAAAGCCGCTTTTTGTTTACCATTAAATATGTCGAATTCGTTTCTTGATGGTTGAGCTACTGCGTGCTTAAGGCTGGTTCACACGGTAAAGCAAGCGCAAACGCAAGCGCAAGAGAATGAAAACTTTTCCATTCTCTTGCGCTTGCGTTTGCGCTTTCTTCACAAATTTTACCATGTGAACCGGTCGCTTGCGCTTGCGTTTGCGTTTGCGCTTGCGCTTGCTTTACTCGTGTGAACCAGGCTTTACAGGTAGCAGAAATTACCTTATCGATAGCTTTGTCACGTCTGTAGTCTGATTTTTCTTTTATTATTGACAAGTAACTACACTCCAGATATCGAATTTGCGAGCTGAAGTGAAGTCATGTTTCGACCTACTCACTGTATTTCCGTGTTCGTAGACCGTAGTGTATCTTGATGGAGTCGACAGACTGTTTACAAGTTTAGATGTCCAATAGTTTTCTGCACTGTACCTTTTGAAATTTTGTTTTAGTTACTACGGTAAGATTATGTCAAATTATGAGTCTTTCAGTTTATTACGTACCACTAAAGTAATGATATTGCTGTTCTTCTGTAAATATTATGCATATAATGGCCTCAGTGGACAATTTTCTCTACAGAAGTGTTGTCTTTTTTTTTATATATACTTTGTAATGGCCAGTTTCGTTTTTGCTTCCCATTGCAAGCTGCAAAGTAGGGTGAACATCTGCTCTGTTCATGCATTGATCAGCTAAAACTGCACCAATCAGACAACCATGGCATGATGTAAGATTTATTTGTAGCATGCAATTTTTTATATTGGAGTTTTGTATGCGCTTGTTTTTTATTTATCTTTTTATTTTTTTACGCCTAGGGTTAGGGCTAGGGTTGGGTTTTGGGTTATGTTTAGGGCAATTTACTTTTCAGATTGTGAGATATGAATTAAAAATAAATATGCAAATTTTAAAAACTATTATATTGTGCTTTTTAACCTGCTTATGTTTTTGACTTGTGTACTGCTATTTTGAGCCGTGATGCCAGTTTCCCTTTATTGAGATGATCAATTCTCACTACATCAATCATGCATTTCCTTATTATGATTAAATTATATGGGTAGTAATTTATGAACTCAGGGGTAACTTAGGGCCATGGGATTTGGTAATACTTATCTGCTGATAATAAATGCAAAACAGACTGTTTTTGGATATTAATCTCAATGTACAGTATTGTCCAAAAAGATGCTGAGTCATGGTCAATATTACATTACATACAGTAGAGCATTAATTTTATCTAAATTTAGTATTTCACTTCTTACCAAAAAATTTATACAACCATGTTGTAAAATATATATACACTGTAGTTTGAGAAATAGTTTGAGCCTGCTCAATTTAAAAACTGATTGAAATACCAATTCTCACACCATCATTCAAGTGTCTTTTTATTGAATGGCTGGGGGAATCTACATGCTGAACTTTACAGTTGTAGGAGTAAGGTGTACCAGGAAGGTGGTGAAATCCTCCTAGTTGGTTAACAGTTTAGGGCCCAGTTCAGACATTGCTCTTTTCATGCGCCGAACTCAATGAAACTGAGCAAAAGCCATTGTCTGAACTAATTTGCATTGAGTTAGGCGCATGAAAAGAGTGGCGTCTGAACTGGGCCTAAGTTGTACATTAGATTTTTGAAAATAAAACAGAATAATAGCATAGTTATAGTAAATATTACAGCATATAGGTGATGTTTTGAGGTTACAACAAGTGTGCAGTATCCATTTTCACATTTCTGTGCAATTGCTGGTTACAAGGTCTATCCAATTTTACTGATGTAGCCCTTTTCAATAATTTATTATATTACATTATAGAATATGTTAAAATCTTGGAAGTCTTTAAGTTGCCAACCTGTTTACATTGTTGCATTGGCATCAACCAAAAATTTAAGTCCCCCTTGATTGCCAAATACTTTTTGTTACTCTAGATTTGTAACCTACTGATAGTGATGTGCCTTTTTTCTTGTCACAGCTTCATTTGAATGATAGTCATTATCAGGCGTATGTGCACTGGGCGGGTGATCACAGGGACACTATTGTGATGCTTACAAGGGACATACGGCCCTCAGCAAGTAGCACTAGCCATGTGTGGATATCAAAGGATTATGGACAAAGTTTTGTGAACAGGACAGACTCCTTTACCACCAGTAATAGAAGGCCAGCCTTGATTAATTTGTTTTATCCATCACCAGTGGTTAACACAAGGGTGAGTACAGTACCGCCTAAATGTAAGTTCCCTTATCGAGCGCACATCGGGCGAGCAAGTCTCGAGTATCGGGTGAGCGAGTCTCAAGTATCGGGCATAGAGTATCGAGTAATGGGCGAACGAGCATCGGATAACGAGCGAGAAAAGTGATTATCGTAACAAAGAAAACAAAAGCTTTTTTGTTTGATTGCCAGAGTCCAATGTCAAACTGTCAAATGTCCTTTGTTGCATTGAAAGCAAAAAACAGTCGAGTTATATTACATTAAATAAACAAGACGGACATTTACCAAACAAAAGCTTATAGCCAGCAAAGTGCAGGTTGCATGTTCTATAATGCCCGCTTAAACTTTGTGCCAATATTTATGGAGGGTAGGTGCCTAAAGGGTATGTGGTAACCATGGCAACCCCACTACAGTAGGGGGAGAGGAGGGTGGGACAACAAACAGCAAGCTGTTTGCTGGCATAAGCAGCAAGCAGACTATGTGCTCCGTCAGCATGGGCCACTGACCTGCATTGTCTGGAGACTGCCTGTAAATATTGCATTTAGCCTCAACAAAATGGTTGAACTTTCCATTCTATCACTGCTGGGGGAAGGAGGAGGGGAAGGGGTGAGGTGGATTGGTGAGGTAGCTCATAAGAATGGTTTAAGTTAATGTTCAATACACGCTGTACATAAACCTGTTGTATCTATTGACATTAGTACCTTTTTATTTTTCCCTTTCTTTTCAGTATCTTTTTGTGGACAAGGTAAACAAATTGGTCTTCAGCACAGTAGATGACTGTAGCACTTTCTTCAGAAGGCAGGTGGTGTTCACGCCGGATGACATCCTTTTTCACCCAACTAATGAGCAGATTGTGTTAGCATATGATCAATCAGCGAAAAAGGTGAGATTTAACCAAGCTACTGTGCAACAATATTTTGGCAGCACAGATTATTACTGTCAGTACCTTTGGGTCCTTCTTTTGTTGGTAGACATCGCAATTTATTACTGATAATGTTTTCAATGTTATCTAAGTCAATATTAAAATTCCTGCAATATTATAATCAATATTATAAATGTTTGTTTGTCTGTTGGCAGCTTTATGTTTCACAGAATTTTGGCTTATCGTGGAGCCTGAAGGATGAGCGGGTCAGGACATACTACTGGTAATGTAACAGGACTTCAACAGTTGATTAGAGATAGTGACTCTGAAGTTCTACATTGTCCAATGCTATGTTGTAACTTATCTTATTCAACATCTTGTTGGCAAAGAAAAGGACCAGGGTCTCAATAAGATCATCCTGTGACCATCTTGTGCCTTTACCAAACATTGTTGGCAAGCTTTTACTGAACGTACATGTGTGCTTCTTTCACAGGGGTATTCCACATGTGGACAACGCAAACACTTTGTACATTGAGAGGGAAGAGCAGTCTGGTATGCAAATGAGTGTTTATTCTTACTTGTCTTTACTGAGATGGACAATTTATGATATCATGTAGGAATAAAGAGACAACCAGAATGTAAAGATTTTGTTTCCAGTAGATATTCCAATATTGCACATTTTAGGGTTTCTGCATACAGGTGTAGTCCCCCTGTGCAAGATTCCCCCTAAAGATACAGTAGTCCCCCCCCTGAACATTGCAGTGATGCACATCTCCAGAGGGTAGTCCTCTGTTGTGCATGAACCCCACCCCCCCCCCCCCCCCCCCCAGACATAATGCACATGTAGGACTTCCGCTCTTTGTATAGTGCCACCCCTGAAGATGTTCCACAATATGCATGCAGTAGTCCCCCTTTTGCACTAAATGTAGTCCCTTCTTGAGCACAGTGCCCCTGAATTATGGGTCATTCTGCAGTATTTTGGACAAAAATATGAGTAGGAAAAAGTAAACAGCAAGAAGACAAAACTGACATATTTTAAAAGTAGAAGAGTTAAATTGGATTCAGGTGGGCCCAAAAATTTAATCATCATGTGACATCATGCATAAATTATCATTATTTATATGCATAACTAAAAAAATGCTGTTACGGAGGGGAAATAAGTTTTATATTCTAAAGGAGGCATTTTAGGAGAAATAGAAACCAAGGTGGTAAAGACATAAAGTACTTCATACTAACATTATAAAAAAGTGAATGGAATCCAGAAAAAATTTTCAGCAAAATCCAGAATGCAGCTAAAGTACCATTTTCCCCTCTGTAACAAATTTTAGTTGGAAAAGTTTATTTTATTCCTAGTGTAGTGTGGCCTAGCATGTCATACTTTGTGAAGTTCCAATTTGAAGTGGAAGTGTTCAGATGAGATAACCAGTAAAACTGGACAAAGTTTATTGATCAAAATATTGCAATTTGAAATTTGTTATGGAGAGGAAAATTTTGTTATGGTGGGGAAGTTGTTACAGAGGGGAAGGTTATGGTGCATCCATATGGACAATATTACAAACACTTCATATTTCTATTATAAATGATAAATAGATTGTCCACGTTGATAACATAGATTCTAAACTGAAGATATGTATTCTGAACTGACAACATATATGCTAAACTAAATATCTCCCACCAGTATATATACATTCTAAACTAAAAACATTCTTAAATAAAATATATATGCTAACTTGATGTGGACAAAAAGTTCCCCTTCGTAACTTCCCCTCTGTAACAGAACATCCTTACAAAAAAGATGCACTTACTGAATAATGGAAAACAATTCAAATTATTTATCACAATAAATTAATAGCATATGCACTGCCAAATAATCAGAGCATACTCTTGCTTCAATCCATGCTGCAAACTCAGAGAAATTTGAGAGCAAAAACAAACTAGTGAAAAATGCCAATTCTCTGATTCCCCTCCGTAACGGGTAAATTTCACCCCTTAGTGCTGCCAGCATAAAAGCCCTGCAGTTTAAAACATATTCAAGTTGTAGCATTCCCAAATCTCTATGATACCATTGTGTATTGTACCGGTAGTGCCCCATGAAGATAGTCCCCCTGGACATTATAGCCCCTTGTGTGGTATTATGTGCTAATTCTGTATTAGTAGTGCCCCCTGAATATTGTCCCACCCGAACATTGTAATCCCTTGTGCATACATTTTAGTGTCTGATGCCATAAGCTGTTGGCCCTGGAACTTGGTTTGCATTACACTGCAGTTTTATGGTGACAGTATTGTCCTTGTGTTTCCTTGGCAGGTGGCACCTCAGTTGTTGTGAAGACAGATTACTTTTCAAACCGTGCTGTGGTCTTGATCTCTGGAGTAAACGATTTTGAAATTTTGGATAACTACATGTTTGCAACCAAACCTGCAGTAAGTTTCAAAGGATTCTGTTGTATAGTACTGTACTCAATCTTCAGTGTTTTGCATCTTTGGTTCAGAATTTAGGATTATGGTTAGAAAACTCGGCTCTGAGAGCAGAACAGCCCTGGCAAAGTCATTAGCTTTGTAGAGAGTATTGTCAGTCATAATATTATTGCAGACGCAGGTATCTCAAGTACATATGTACATCGATGTTGAAACCTCTATGGAATTCTGTAACAGTGCATGCTATTGTTGGTGAATGGAAGTTTCTCAAAGAGTTTATGTTTTGAAAGCATGTTTTGAAACCTGTGTGTGTCTGTGTTCAGGCTTCAGGCAGTAGTTCACTGTCACTGATGGTCTCCAAAGATCGCTCCTCATTCCAAACGGCACAGATTGCTACAGCTCAAGAAACACAGGCAAGTGGCCTCTCATACAATATTCATGGTGCATACATGAAACTAATAGTACATGTACGCATACAGTACATGTAGGTTGTAGCTAGACCGTAGGTTGTGAAGGTCTGTTTGTGAAGTTGTCTCTAAACATAATTCAGTTAGATTAGATTATGAGTGATTTGATGTATGTGTGTCACAAGAATGTTCTCATCAACAAGTTTCTTTTAAATGGTCATGTCTTCTGTGCCTTTGTGTTGGAAATTATGACATCTCAGTCTGTTCAAACAGGACTTCTACATTGCCGACGCAAGTGAAAATCAAGTTTTCTTGGCCGTTACTCATGACCGTCGAACATCCCATCTGTATATCTCAGATGCAAGTGGCATTCAGTACAGCTTGTCTCTGGAAAGAGTGTTGTTCTTTTCCACTGGCACTAGTACTGCATGGCTCAGGTAAAGTCCTTTAATGTGTTGTAGCACTCCAGTGTGTGAGTCTAGTACATCATGGAAATACAGCTGTTCAATATGTTTGCATATTGACTAAAAGAAACATTGCCATGATCCCTTTCAGGCGGTTCCTGGATCATGACTTTGTGGATCTACACAAGGTTGATGGCTTGAGAGGTGTGTACATTGTAAGCCAGCTGTCTGTTGGACAGGTGGGTCATCGCCGCATCTCTTCTCTGATCACGTTTGATAAAGGAGGAGAGTGGCAGAAGCTGAATCCCCCAACTGAGGATGCCAGTGGCGCGGCACTCAACTGTCACTTGGTTAGTTGTTTATTGATTTGTTTGGGGATGTGCACAGGGCAGCCATGCCTCGATATATGTGGGGAGTTTAAGCAAACTAAGACAGTGACATCAACACGAGGAACCAGGAAAATAGTTTCGCCATATTCCTTTTGTCTTAGTAACTTTGGCTGTTGTTAGGTTGTTCAATTTGTTCCGTTTTGGCCGAGGTTCTATTGCTTTCATTGTCTCTTACTAAGAAGTACAGCCGTGGTTGTAAACTGTCATCACTAAAAAAAATTAGAAGCAATAATTGAAGTCGCATGTGAGAGCACTACAACCCCAAGATTAGGTCTGTTTTACATATTCACATGTCATCATCCTCTCCCACTGATCCTGGCTGCTTAAAGTCCCAATTCACAAACCTGCTGCCTAAAGAAATATCACCATCTAGGCAGTGGTACAGTACTTTCCCTTCCTGACCAGTTTAAATTGCATCTTCACCAACAGCCCAACTGTTCTCTGCACCTGTCACAAGAATTTGGAAAATTCTATCCATACACTCGTTACAGTGCTGTCTTGTCCAGGAAATCTGCACCCGGCATAATCCTGGGAATGGGTGAGATTACAGTATATATTACAAGAACTAAAGGCAACAGAGCAATAAATTTGAGATTTCTAGATGTAAAGAACAAGATTGAATTGGATGTGAGGGCCCCTTTAAAAATTGATCCAGTAGTTAATATTGATGTATGCTTGTTTATTTGTGCTGATTTCAGGATCTCTTGGACAATCTTTGAGGCTGAATGGTGATGTATTTCTCTCATCTGACGCCGGCCTCACTTGGCATGAGGTCAGAAAGTTGTACACAAAATCTTGAATTTTTTAATGTTAATATCCCAGATGCTGTTTCCATGAAACATCGATCTACCGCAAAAGCTAATTTGGAAAAATTAGTTCAGAGCAGTAGACAATTGTCCATAGTAAATTCGAGCTTTCCTTCAACTATTTTAAGTGTGAATTTACTGTAGTACATGTATTGTAAGTATACGTTATCGTACATTTACCTCATGTAACATGGCGTTAGTCACCTTTTTCTTTGACTTGAAACTGACCTCGTGTCTTACGTGTGAGTCACTGTGTTGTGCGAGTGACTAATGATACTCAGGTAGCAGCAGTTGTTTCTTGCTGTTAACGTTTGTTTGTTTGTTTTTTTTGTTTGTTTACAGATCCTGAAGGGTAAGTTTTACTACAACCTTGGTGACCATGGAGGTGTACTTATCGCTGTACCTCGGGGCACTTACACCAATCTCATCTAGTAAGTCAAGAATTATAACAACTAAACAGCTTAGTCTCCGTTTCAGAAAAAAAAAAAAAAAAAAAAAAAAAAGACACAGGCCGGATGAATTTTTTAAAGGCTAGGGAAGTAGAGGCATACATGTATGTCCATGTGATCAAAATGTGTTTTGTTTCTTTTCACAGCTACAGCTGGAATGAAGGGGAAACCTGGATGACTTACCAATTCTTAGATCACGACAGAATGCGCGTGTACGGATTGTTGACGGAGCCAGGAGAACAGAGCACAGAATTCACCATATTCGGTTCGCACTCTGGCAGACATCAATGGACTCTTGTACAGATCAACCTAAGGAAAGTGCTAGGTCAGTGTGCAGTGTGATGCGCTTTTATGATATTCAGTGGAAATTCGTGATTCTAGTTGACTACTCCAGAAGAAAGCAGGAAATCTGATCCGGTCGATAAGGTTTGCACACAGTAGTTACAGACTTATGGATTATTTATGCATTTGTGAAGTGTGACTATGGGTTTCTTCCGTGTACCACGAGGTTTGGGAGTGAAACGAGCACTGCTTAAATGCAGTACACCAACTGTTATAAAGTAACATAGTTTTAACTCATATAGTTGTGAGAGTTTTTGTAATCTCTTGGATTTTGTTTAGCGGAAGGTGTCCAAATACTGGAAGCGGTATGAACTACAGTAAGCACGGAAATTGGAGTGGAACTGTTTCTGAATGAGAACAATCAGTAAATTTTCCAAGCTAATAGAGCTAAATTTCCCGAAGTCCAGTGTGACCAGAAGCACTGAAACAATCACCGTTGCTTTCACTCAACAGGCAGTTCGTGCAGTTCCGATGACTACAAGCAGTGGATTCCCTCAGATGTGATGAACGGCACGTGTCTGCTGGGAAGCAAAACCGTGTACGAGCGCCGGATTGCCCATGCGCACTGCTTCAATGGTTATGATTACGATCGACCCATATCTCAACAGAGCTGCCCGTGCTCCAGAGAGGATTTTGAGTGGTAGGTGACTTTGCCACAGCAAGTAAAATATGTGAAGAAGTGAAAACTACTGCTGCTCTAGTTTTTCTGCCCTTCAGTTGTCTTGTCTGTCGTTCTGCTTTTGTAATCACTTTTGTACTTACGGTGTTGCTTTAGCTGTATATACATGTACTTTCCACGCCTTTATCGTAAACCCCAGAGCATTGACCTTGTCTTTGACCGATGAGAATGGTTCCTACATGCATGTACATTCAGTAAAAGAGAATTTTGTGTATATATCAGTTTCGGAAGTTAGGTATCCAAAAAAATGGTGGTCTTTCCTATATACGCTCATGCTGTACTACGGGTAGCAGTAAATGCACATGAATAAATAATACGAAACACGACCGTTTACGGTTGTAACTTCCAGTTACTGAGGCAGTTCGAAACTGATGGCAGCACTGTTGTTCCGTAATGATGTTGAATTGTTTTGTAGTGATGTTGAGTCGTTTTGTTGTTTTGTAGTAATGTGGAGTTTTGTTGTTTTGTAATGATGTTGAATTGTTTTGTAGTGATGTCGAGTTGTTTTGTTGTTTTGTAGTAATGTGGAGTTTTGTTGTTTTGTAATGACGCTGAATTGTTTTGTAGTGATGTTGAGTTGTTTTGTTGTTTTATAGTAATGTGGAGTTTTGTTGTTTTGTAATGATGCTGAATTGTTTTGAAGTGATGTTGAGTTGTTTTATGGTTTTGTAGTGATGTGGACTACAGACTGAGCTTTGGTGGTGAGTGTTTGTGGGATCCATCAGCAGGAACCCCCACCTTAATACCTCCAGTTTGTCCCCCAGGAACCACCTACTTGAGGACCAAAGGGTGAGGCTTTCACTTCAGATGTCTTGTTATTGTTATAATTTTACAGCATCTAAATTAAAACTAACAGTTTTGCATCATCGTGCCACTTTTCTACTTTTTGTCGACCTTTGTCTTTCCTTCGTTCTTGTCTTTTCCCTTTTTGTTTATTTAGCTTTTGATTTCCCTTACCAAATAATGATTTTCGGTGGAGGAGGGGACAAATCTGGAAAAAATTCGGACCAAATATGAAAATGTGATACGAAAATGACGATCAATATGCCACGGAGTAGAGAATCCGAAAGCTTTGTTATTATTGGAATTGGAAAGAATGGAGAATGAAGGGAAGGTGAAGTTTTTGGGGCATCTAGTTTGTAATTAATGTTTCTCTTTTCTTGAAAGTTATCGCAAAGTGTCTGGAGACATGTGCGCGGGGGGTAATGAAGATCGCTACGCCAAACAGACCACCTCGTGTCCTATTCCAGGTACTGTCAACTTGTAGTGGACACAAAACACTCCACGCAGTCAAGCAAAACCATTCACTCTGTTCTGAACTGATCGACAAGAGCTAGGAGCCTACACTACAGCTAGAAGTTTACATTTGTTATCACACCTACTCGCGCACGCACGCTCACGTACGAACTCATTCAATCGCGCACCCACACACTCGCACGATCACTCATTCACTAACTCAATCGCGCACGTACGCACCCCACTCGTATGCTCACTCACTCACTCACACACGCACGCATGCACGCTCACTCACTCACGCACACACGCACGCACGCACGCAGCCACTCGTTTACGTTCTACCTGACTCGTGGATGAGCTGCACACAAAACACGTTTTTAAGCTGCCATGCTAGGTCATAAACTTCAACGTGTTTTGGTTCCGATGCCGTTCAAATCAACTATTGGTGAGGTCCATCTTGTTGTTCTGCAGACCTGCCAGAGTTCTTGCTGTATGCGGCTCGTTCCTACATCAAGCGGATAACACTTGGTGATAACACGGAGCAGACCATCCCGTTGAGTGGGCTAAGAAACGCCATTGCCCTCGACTTCGACTATAATCAGAACTGCATCTACTGGGCTGACATCACTTCTGACAACATCAGAAGGGCGTTTCTAAATGGATCTGGTAAGAGAACGGCTTATCCTGATCACTGCTGAAAATATACAGCATCTTCCACAAACTTAAGGGATATCAAAGGAATTTAACATCTAATGCTGGTGTAGTTTTAACAGCAGTCTCCAAACTACACTTTACCAGTCCTGGTATTGCCAGGTTTTAATCCTTTGACTTCCAAGAGTGATCAACTTCAATTTTCTCCTTCAGTTTCTCCCCGGGGGTACATCATACAGCATGGATGACTTGGCTTTTCATAGCTTTCTCGATAGCAGCTGATCGAACTATCAATTCTTACGTTTTAGATTCAACTGACGACGTTCTTTTTTTCAGGCATTGTTCAGACCCTTCACGGCATCACTCAACAGGTGGAGGGGCTGGCTCTGGATTATTTTGCAGACAACATATACTGGGTCGATGCTGGAGCCAAGAAAATAGAAGTGTCCAAAGCGGATGGGCGCTTCAGGAAGGTGCTGTTCAGCATTAATCTTGACAGGCCCCGCGCCATAGTGTTGGACCCGCATAATGGGTAGGTAGACTGACGAGTGCCTGACACTTCTGTGTATCTGCAGTGGTGTGATCTGTTTTAGGTTTGGGTGTGGTTTGATTCGACATAGGGTATTGTATAAACCAAATAAGTTTGCCTCACGTCCAGAGGCCTATACGCGTTCTAAGAGACAAGATTGCAGAAAAATCTGAATATATATCACAAGTGCGCATCGGGTACTACAACAGATTGTATCGAAAGAACTATGATAAATTGAATAGGGTTCGATATGTGGAAACTGGACGCCCTTAAGAAATTTGAACAGACGTTTCAAGCGTTAGCCTAATTGTCCGGGCAAGACAGTAAGGAGCTCTGACGAAAGACGAAGGGCTAATTCTCAACTTTCTTAACAGCGTCCAGTTTTCACACATGGAACCTTAGTCCATTCATTATATGTTTTTCTCAACACCTAGTGCTTCAGAAAACAGTGCTTGTCAGAAGTTGTTCATATTTTTTTGTTTGCTGTATGAATAACAGATACATGTACTGGACTGACTGGGGAGCCAGTGCCAAGATAGAGAGAGCCACGATGTCCGGGGGAGATCGATCCACTATTGTCTCTGGTAACCTTGTTTGGCCGAACGGGATCAGCATCGACAGGTCACAGCACAAACTGTACTGGACTGATGCTGGCAAAGATAGGATTGAGAGAAGTAACTTGGACGGGTCAGCGCGGGAGGTATACGCTACTCTTCTGTTATTCCGTACGAGAATCTCACGCTTGCACTATCGTGCGGCGGCTTCGTGCCGTTTACTTCCATTTTTTGTCCTTCTCTTTTTTCCCAGTTCCTTTCTTTAACTCTCTTACTCTGTTTTACCGTTCATTTCTTTCTATTTTCCCGTCTACCGTTCGTTATCTGTCTGCTCTCAGTTTTGACTTTCAAATGTCCGAACCATGTATGAAAGTGTCTGGAAGCCATTTCCTTTCATTCGTTATTCTTTTCTTGCTTCCTTCACTTCTTTCTTAAAGCATTTCTTCTCTTCTTTTACTTTATTCACTTATTCACTTTGCAGTATGGTTCATTTTGATTTCATGTGGCCATGTCTCTTCTAAACGTTATCTGTTCACCTTTTCATTATGTTTACGTGGTGTTGTTGTCGTTGCTATAGACAATCCTTCATGTTGGCCTTCCGCACCCGTACGCCATTGCAGTTTTCCAGGAGTTTATGTACTGGGACGACTGGTCAAATCAGGGCATTTTTAGAGCCCTTAAGTCTGGAGGAGGTGCACGAACAACCATCAAATCAGGAGTCTCGGGATTGATGGATCTGAAAATATTCAGTCAAGACTCTCAGAAAGGTGACGTGCCGACTTATTTGTCCACATTTTGATGTTGCAGCCGACCTCCACATGTTTGCCTGTGGTATAGATGGTATTTTCGCCAAACACAAACACTAATCACGAGGAAAAGCATGTTCAGTTGTATACTATATCTGGCATAAAAAAAGATTTCAAAGGATTTGGTAAATGAATCAAGTGTTTTGAAGAATGAAGCATGAGTGAAGCATTTTCGGATTGTCGAACCGTAAGTTCTTCCACCTGTAAATGCACTTTCTAAGACTCTACTTTGGAAAACATCCTGTCTAGTCGTCGCAAATCTTTAAAAAGTTCGCCTTGGCTGTAGATTTGTCAAGGCTGAGAGAACTTTGTATTTGTCCTCCAAACGTATGACGAGGTTGCCGAAATAAAGGGACCAACCGCCTGATGTTTTTGTTACAGGAAGCAACAATTGCTCCGACAATAGCCCCTGCTCCCACCTTTGTCTCACCTCTGCCTCCCCCAGCTACACATGTGCATGTCCAGACAATATGCGTACAGTCATTGGTCCGACAGGAGATATTGTGTGTCAGTGCACGCCGGGTGAACACCAGGACTCCTCTGGAGAATGCACGTCTGTATGTAAGTACATACATAAAGCAAGAACTTTTAATACTGGCTCAATGTAAGTACATACATAAAGCAAACAAAACACCATAAACTGCAGCGTGGCAAAAGAGGGTGAGGTGAGCACATTCATCATAGGGTGGGGGGAGGGGTGGTGACTTTATGAAAGGGGGAAGTTTGTGGAGGGTGGGGGCTATATGGAAGAGGGAAGTATGTACAGCGTGGGGGGGGGGGGTGGTGGTGGCTATATGGAAGGGAGAAGTATGTACAGGGTGGGATGGTAGCTATATGGAAGAGGGAAATATGTACGGGTTAAGGGGGGATGGGTGTACATAATGGCAGAGAGAAGGTGGGAGGGGAGGGAGGGAAGTAATGCGGGGCTTAGAGCCCACGTTTTGGACTTGTGCCTCGGAGTTTAACAAAGTCGCCTGCAGTCTTCTTTGTAGCATACTTATCAAAGCTGCAAGTAAACAGTAAGGATAGTGGAGGCTGTACTCGCCTTATTCTCTGTCGTTCTCTTTATGCTCAGACGCCACGTGTAGTAGTGGGCAGTTCAGGTGTGCGAACCATCGCTGTATCCCTGGTTCTTGGAAATGCGACCACGACAATGACTGCGGGGACAATTCAGATGAAACTGGATGCGGTAAGCATTTTGTAAAGATCCTGCGGTTGTTTTATTCTGTTCGCTTAACCACAGACTAAATCAAGTGTCCAAGTGTTTATCGTGACAGGTAATCGCCGCATCAGTTTCCTCGACACTTTTTGAGAGTTGCTTTCGAATAATCGCCTCACCCCACATTTGTTTTAATAAGGAATTTATGCATGTTAATCGCCACTGCTTATCGTATAAAAATATCAGAAACATCTGGTATCACAGAGCAGCAGGGAGAAGACTTAGTTGCAGAGGAGAATGTTGGATACCTGATTTTAGCGCCCACTGTGACGTCGGCGTAACGGGGTGTGATGTGATGTGATGTGATGTTCGTGATGTTTGTGCTCTTGCAGGTTATTCCAGTTGCAGCACAAGCCAGTTCCAGTGCGATAATGGCCGCTGCATCTCTGCCAGGTGGAAGTGCGACCATGACGATGATTGCCATGACGGTTCAGATGAACGCAACTGCAGTGAGTGGAACACACCTCTTTATTACGTCTTATGTTACAACGAACTTGGCCCAGAGAGGGAGAGAGAACCTGCACTTGATTTGCGTCCGAACCTCACAAAGTACAGCCCTCTCTTTCAAATCGACACGTTTTCATCACCGCATTTGAATATTTTTGTGCAGACGGAAGATGAAACATCGAACCATCCGTGCAGACGTATTTTATACATGCCTATTTGTACACGTTCTTTTTACCATGTATTACATTTGATCTCTTTCAGGCTTTTCGTCCTGTTCATCCTCACAGTTCACATGTAGCAACCACCGCTGCATTCCTCTACGCTGGGTGTGCGACTTTGACGATGACTGCCATGATGGCTCGGACGAGCAGGACTGCACGCCGGGTAAGTTGATCATTCGTGGGAGTAAAACGGTGCCTGTTTATTCGGCCGGTTGTAGCATCCCACCGAGATGTCTATTTCCTCTATTTCAAAACAAGGCGTGAGTGCGAACCTTTTTTATGAAACTTTGTTTTTATTTTCATGCAAATCAAACTCAACTTCACAAGAAAAGTTTCGAGCAGGCTCGCATTTTGTCAATCCGATTAATTGTTCTTGGTTTGTAGCTCCCCCGACAACTGTGGCCCCAAACGTGACCTGCAGGAGCTCGCAGTTCCAGTGCAACAATGGACGGTGCATCCCCAGCTCGTGGCGCTGTGATGGAGACCAAGACTGCGGAGACGGCTCTGACGAGCCAGACAGTTGTGTCTGTAAGTTTACAGGTCATGAGGTCAAAAGTCATAACCCTAACTACAACATCACAGCTGTGTCTGTAAGTTTACAGGTCATAAGGTCAGAAGTCAACCCTAATCACAACATTACAGCTGTGTCTGTGGGGTAACGGGCTCAAACGTCCATACACCTGTGCGTTCCACAACATCACAGCTGTTGTAGCAGGTTGTAAGGTTTGAAACGTTTGTCCCACACGAGGCGTTCGGTGTGTGTTTGCGGGGCGGAAGTCAGAGGTTATACTTGAGGGTATAGAGATTACTTCATGGAAAGTGCGCGCGTACGGTTTTTATTCACGAGTTGTGAAGTATCATAAAACGAACGAGCGAGGCTTTGCGAGCGAGTGAGTTTTATGATACGAAACAACGAGTGAATAAAAACTGTACAAAGCACTTTCCATGACGTTTTCTGTTTATTATATACATACTGAGACATTTATGATGGGACCGGGAAACCCTTTAAAAGTAGTGAAAAATCGTCGTTCGCAGCTTGTGATTGGACGAACGATTTTTTTCACGTGTGAAAAGCGTCGTTCGCAGCCTCTCATTGGCTAGAACTCATTTGCGTACGAAATTTTACGATATGGCTTTTTCGTGAGTATGTCTCAGTATGTATATAATAAAACTTCTTACTGTGTGTTATTACTAAATGTTACTGTAAAGTGCAGGTCTCGTTTGGATGTGCAGTGCGTAACTCATACACTGTTTTCTTCACACAGCTCCCACCTGCTCTCCCTCACAATTCCAGTGTTCGTCTGGTTCCTGTATCCCAATCCGCTGGAAATGCGACATGGAAAACGACTGTTTCGATGGTTCAGATGAGCGCAATTGTAACTGTAAGTTGAATTTGTGGCACGTTGCTTTTGTAATGAAGAGTAAACTTGTTCATGTAGAGAGGGAAGCTTTGCAACCAGCTGACGACGACAGCGCCTTAGATTTAAGTCAGTGGACAAGAGAAGCATGTGGACTTCTCCAATGAAGAAGGCAAAAAAAAAAAAGAAAAGACACTTTTTCTGGCCTGTTCTCGCGTGAGAATTGTATCACCAAAGAGAATTTGTATACGTGGAATCAAATTAAGGTGACAGCTGTGGGGCGATGTATCTGTGCAGCGATGGTTTTTTGAGCAGTCGAAGCAGTCATTAAGTGTGTGGGTCCGGTAGGTCAAAGTTGAATAGAGCTAATCCAAGTTTAACCAGATTTTCTCTCAATTTTTTGGTCAACAAACTGCACGTTTTCGATCAGAGAGCTATTGAAAAGCTACTTCAAGTTGAAAACTATCAAAAAAATCGTGTTGTGAGCGAAGCTTGCCGATTTAGGCTTCCAGATGACAGACTTTTAGACCTAATTCTGGAGAAACGCCTGTTCTTACAATGAATGTGTTGTTGTTTCCTTGCAAGTCAAGTCGTGCACATTTCCTTGGTTATAATTATTCTATCTTACTGTGTTTTGCAGACACCACTTCCACTCCAATCCACACCATACCCACGACCTTACCCAGCTCTTGCAGGTCGTGGGAATTCCGGTGCACCAACGGCCGATGTGTCTATCAATTTGATGTGTGTGATGGCGTGAACGACTGCGGCGACAATTCAGACGAATCATTTTGCAGTGAGTGACTTGAAGCGATTTGCCACTATCCAATTACAGCCATTACTGTTTGACAATTTTACTACCACTCAGTAGTTTCTCGCTCTCTGATTGGGCGATTTATCTTGGTAATTGAGAGTCCAGACGACGATGCTGACGCAAGCATGTCACACTTTGCAACGAAATACAACGAACGTTTTCTAAATATTGTGGTAAGAAACAAATTTCTACTGGTTTTCCGTGGTGTGGACTCTTATTTACCCCGAGGCGCCTCGTGAGTCCACAGCATTTTGACCATGTGATGAAGTAAATCGGAGAGCGAGAAACTAGTGAGTTATAGTATTTAAATTCACGGCGGACACCCGATGACAATCACATCTGATTCACTTGATAGATGTTGTTACCAGTTGCACATGTACACTAAATTACTTCACCAGGGCGACGGGATATATGCGAATACTTATGTAGCTAGTATGAATACTAAGTGTTTTGTGGTTTCGATCGTCCGTTCTAGTACCGGCCAATACCACCACCTCTGCTCCTACGCCTGGTCCGTGCCACTACTGGCAGTTTGCTTGTGCTGATGGGATATGTATAAACAACGGCTTTCGATGCGACGGACGGGACGATTGTAGTGATGGCAGTGATGAACGTTCTTGTCGTAAGTGTTACACTGCAACTAAACCCTGGACACTTCAAATTTCTGAACTGCCAAATGTAATCATAAAGGTGTGACCACTTAAATGAAAGCTCTGCATGAGTTCATTCTTCTAGTCCGGCTTTATTGCACTCCAGTTGTGACGGTAGGCGATTCTTCCTTTTGCAGCTACCACTGCTGCGCCTACTCCAACTACACAGCCGCGCTTTTGTCCTGTGGGGTGGCTCAGGTGTGGCCACAACCCCAGCAGCATTTGTATCTCTCAGCGTTGGCTTTGCGATGGCGTCATAAATTGTCCCCAAGGGTGGGACGAGCAACGCCAGAACTGCCCTGGTAAGTCACATATTTCTGACTAGTTTCTCGTATATTTCGATATAGGTGTTCAGGTAGCCGAGCGGTTAGCATGCCGGTCTTTCACCAATGCAGCTTGGGTGAATCCTTGTTTCCTGTTCGTGGTATACCTGAAAGCCAGCTAGAGTATTTCCACGTTAAACATAGAATTTACATTTACGTTTGTTTACATCATTGTTTACTTCTCTCAGTTATGGCCGTTGTCGAAGTTTTGACCGGATTCTCTCCCTTTTGCTCGTTCGTTTGTTGTTCTACTTCCTTTCTTCTCTTTCTGTCCTTCTTTGCAGCTGTTTTAATCTCCTTTAGTTCATTAGTTTCACCCTCTTCTTTCTTACCGTCTTGACCCTTTCATATTTGCCCAGCTACGACTGCCAGACCGCGCACTTGTTCAGTCGCTGATTATATGTGCCGAAATGGCGAGTGCATCCCAAGGTCGTACCAGTGTAATGGCCTCCGCGACTGTACTGATGGTTCTGATGAGGTCGGCTGTGGTAAGGGAATTGCTGTCTTGCAACAGCGCAGTCCCAACGCTTAGTTTTCTAAGTAGTTGTGACGTATGTTGTATGTGTTTTTGCGCCTTGTGTTTGTGTTTAGGTCCAATCACGCCGACTGTCTGTCCAGGTTCCGTGAGTGTTGTATTTGAGTTTAGGTCCAGTCACGCCGACTGCCCGAGCAGGTTTCCTGAGTGTTGTATTTGTGTTTAGGTCCAGTCACGCTGACTGCCCGACCAGGTTTCCTGAGTCTTGTGTTTTGTATTCAGGTCCAGTCACGCCGACTTCCTGTCCAGGTTTCCTGTGTGACAGGGGCACGTTGTGTTTGCCATTTATCAAGCGCTGTGATGGTCACGCAAACTGTAGAGATGGAACCGATGAAACCACCTGCGGTGAGAGCCCACATCACTTGACATCATGTATTAAACGGTCAACTTGAATTATTGTGGCACTTTTTTACCGCAGGGGAACCGAAACTAAAGCGTTTTATATTAACTAAATTAGAGACTGTAGAACAATTAGTTGTTGTCATTATTTCACTCAACACATCTTCCTTGAAACCTCACTCAATTTAACAGGTAATCAAAATTAATGCGTGATCAAACGGAGCTTGATGACACCCAAGGCCCATGGTTCGTGTCATGGGGCATGGCAGAAAAGGAAGAAAGAAGGCGCGCGTGGGACGACGGGAAGAGGGACGAGACCCTCGGCTTCTTTCCTCCTTCCTTCCCACAATCCCACGTGCGCGTACACCGAGAAACCTAGAGGTGGAACACTGCCGCGGCTTGTGCCGATATACAATTTAAGATGTGTCCATTGCAACCTATTTCTAGTTAAGTATTTAATATTTAATTATTTGCACTTTCCAGACTCGTTGAAAGTGACCGGACTGTATGTATCGAGTACGACTGGTCAGTCCGTAGACCTCTCGTGGACACCCGTGTCGGTAGCGCCTCCAGGAATGATCATCATAGGGCACAGGATCACTTATCGGATGACCAGAGACCACTCGAATCCGATAATAAACGCGCCCTGGAAAACAAAAGACGTTAGCTCTTTGAATTACGCTCTCATCGACGGTATGCAGCCGTGTTCAGAGTATGAACTCCGCGTGCAAGTCCGTACTTCTGCACTTGTTGGGCCGCCCACTGATGCCGTGAAAGCCACCACTCAATTTGTCAGTAAGTAGCCGACGGCTCTGTTTTTCAAGGACCGCGTAGCGGACTAGGGATACGAGGCGTGTGGGAGCCTAGTATTTCGCGTTTCTTTCCAGGGTTGTTTTCTCTGTGTGATTATCATACGGCTGGCAGTTGCAGTCGTACAATCTGCCCCGAGTTCTTTCGCTGCATAGAGGGGAACTTGCTGAAATACAAGGAACTGTTTAATGTTTCAAGTTGTGTAAACGGCTGTACTACAACTTTTTCTTCTAAGTTGTTGTAGGTAAGAGGACATGCTAGCGGGATAGTTTTCAGCACAAAAATTCGCCTATCTCTGCCATTCTTTTGTTATTTGACTGTAAAGCAATGCGCGCGTGTTGAATAGATTCGTGACAAAGATTTGGTGATGCATGTGTTGTAAAACTATTTTCTATTTGTTTTACTGTTTCCTTGCCAATACCTCACACAATATATTTTTTCTCTTCCGCAGAAACTAGTGCCCCGTTTGATATCACAACAATAAAGTTGAGTGACCACGCCCTGAAGATCAACTGGCAGTCGCCAACTGTGTTTTGTCGACCAGTCACCAACTACAGGGTCCGGTTATTTTTACTCTTCTGTTTTACGATGCGTCTCTCCTTCCGTTCCTTTCTTCTTTCCTCCCTTCTTTTCCCTCCTTCCTTCCTCCCTCCCAACCTTCTTCCTTCCTTTTTCCTACCTCCCTCCTCTCCTTCCTTCCTCCTCCTCCCTCCCTTCCTCCCTTCTTCCTTCCTTTCTTCCTTCCTTCCTTCCTCCTCCCTCCCTCCCTTCCCTCCTTCCTTCCTCCCTCCCTCCTTTCCCTCCCTCCCTTCCCTCCTTCCTTCCTCCCTCCCTCCCTTCCTTCCTCCCTTCCTTCTTCCTTCCTCCCTCCCTTCCCTCCTTCCTCCCTCCCTTCCTTTCTTCCTTCCTCCTCCCTCCCTTCTTCCTTCCTCCCTTCCTCCCTTCTTCCTTCCTTCCTCCCTCCCTTCCCTCCTTCCTTCCTCCCTCCCTTCCTTTCTTCCTTCCTTCCTCCTCCCTTCCTCCTTCCCTTCTTTCTTTCTCCCTTCCTCCCTTCCTTCTTCCTTCCTCCCTCCCTCGCTTCTTCCCTTCCTCCTTTGATTATTGGTTATAAATTTCAGGGATTTCATTGTTTAACTTTAGGACCGAGAGATGAAAATTTGTATTTAATGAACTCTGTCTGCATGCAACAGTTGCATGGCAATGATAGGAAGACATCTGAATGTGTAGTGGATTTTAAATAGCTAAATGTTTACGAATTCTTCTATTTCTCTGTCAGATTTACTACCAGAGGGCAGGAGGGATAAGATATGAAAAATGGACTTCCAATGTCAATGAATACATACTAGATGGGCTTAGTCCTGGATTTCGATACGATATCACGGTGTGTGAAACCTCTCAATATTTGCTCTACTTCTTTCTTGATTATTGTTTTACTTTACCTTAACTCCTTTCTTGATTATTATTTTAATTTACAGTAACTTCTTTCTTGAATATTCCAAAATCTTTGTTTCTTCCAGATCACGGCGTATGACAACGTCAATAAATTTGGAACGCCCTCAGAGACGCATACTGTCACTATTCCTAACACACCAGTTCGCCCATCTGGTGAGTACCTTGACCGGGGACCTTATTTATTCCCCATACTTCAGGCTTTATCAGAGTCGACATTGTCGTCAATAGCTTTTACCTTTGGTACTCCTTTTAAAAACTTATTAGCGAAAGAATTTTTTACACTGGCAGTGTCGTTATTCAAGAGTAGATTTACGGTCATTATTTCTACGAAAAACATTTTATTCCATTTCTTAGTAAGTGTGGGTTACGTCATTTCTAAAATATACACTTGGCTTCTTATTTCTCAGAAAGCACGGTTTACGTCGATTGTAAAACAAACACACACGAGAATGTCGTTGAGTGAACCGTCATTATTTCTACGAAAAACATTTTGAATTCTTATTTCTTAGTAAGTGCGGATTACGTTATTTCTAAAAAAGTACAGTTAGCCCCTCATTTCTCAGAAAGCATGCTGTTTTAAGTTCCCCTTTTTCAACATAGGATTTAGTTAGACACCCAGGATACATCCACACAGGGCAAATTTGTCTTGTTAATAGGTCCAGTCCAACAATTGGAGGCGAGTGATGTGCAGGCTACTAAAGTCACGCTGATTTGGCAGCAGCCAACTAGGTCGGATGGTTCCAAGATTGCTGTTTTGGTAATGACTTTTTCGTTTTCCAGTTGTACACTTTCGTGGTTGATAGATTGGAGAGGGTATCTTATTGTTTATTGATGCAGATAATGTTAATAAGTACCGTGTGGAGAGAAGTAAAGATATTGCCTATAAAAACACTCACCACTTTTCAGTACGATCTGAAGGAATATTTACAAATAGATTTCTGGTATTCCACAAGGTTTTTCAACGTACCTTTCGACGATATTACTGCAACTGCTTGTGCTGGTGCTACCGCTAATACCACTACCATTACAACTACAACAGCAATGATACTGTATCATTACCACTAATTAGTTCTGCTACTACAACCATCAACCAGCTTATGTGACCTTGTGTGACATTCTTTTTGCAGGGTTATCGTGTGTACAAGGACCGCATCATTTTAAGAAGTGTTACCAGCCACAACATCACTGTCACAGAATTACAGCCGGGAACTCCCTACACTTTTGAAGTAAAACCTTACAACGAGGCGGGAGACGGGCCTGCTACTGATGTAGATGTCACCACAAAAGGAGGTGAGTGCATGAAGATTTGGGTCTGGTTTTCACGAGAAACGCAAGCACAAGAAATATGCGTCAGTGTAAATGGGCGATGCAACGCTTATGTTAAACCTGTTTTCACTGTGAAATAAGAACTCTTGTGCTTGTGCTTATGCTTGTGCAGCTTGTGCTTGCGTCACTCGTAAAAACCAGGCTTTAGGTTGATGGTTCCAACATTGTGACTGGCGAGAATAAGCGCGGCTGATTCTTGACTGTGTTGGCGCTGTTTTTTTTTTTTTTGTTTTTTTTTTTGTGGGATAGTGTTGTTTGCTCATGGAATTGGTTTTGTTTGCTCGTGGAATTGGTGTTGTTTGCTCGTGGAATTGGTGTTGTTTGCTCGTGT
Organism: Plumapathes pennacea; assembly: GCA_964036295.1. Classification (NCBI taxonomy): domain Eukaryota; kingdom Metazoa; phylum Cnidaria; class Anthozoa; order Antipatharia; family Myriopathidae; genus Plumapathes; species Plumapathes pennacea. The sequence continues at coordinate 2,252,000 of OZ038466.1, forward strand.
AATTGGTGTTGTTTGCTAGTGGAATTGGTGTTGTTTGCTCGTGGAATTGGTGTTGTTTGCTCGTGGGATGGTTTTGTTTGCTCGTGTAATTGGTGTTGTTTGCTTGTGGTGTTAATGTGATGTTTGGTTGTGGACTTGGTGTTGTTTGTTCATGATGTTGGTGTTGTTTGCTTGTGGAATTGGTGTTGTTTGCTCGTAGAATTGGTGTTGTTTGCTTTGTGGTGTTGGTGTTGTTTAGTCTTGTTGTTGGTGTTTGGTTGTGGCCTTGATGTTGTTTGGTCGTGGATTTGGTCCTTGGTCGTGGAGCTGGTGTTGTTTGGTTGTGATGTTGGTGTTATTTAGCTGTGGACTTGGTGTTGCTTGGTTGTGGGGTTGGTGTTGTTTGGTAGTAATCTGTTTCATAGGTGTGGTCTTGGCCTTGGTGTCTTAATTATGATGGTAGTCGTGGCTGCGTTCTTGGTTGTTTCATTTGTTGGTTTGGAATTTTTGTCATGAGATGCTCATTCATCAAATTTCGATTCTTTGCAGCTGGAGTTGGTGCCCCAACTAATGTGGTTGCCAAAGCAGTGGGTAGTACAGCGGTCAAGTTGACGTGGAATGCCCCCAAGAATGCTGGCCAATCGCCGGTATGTAGTAGTGCCGACATGTTTGTTGTTAAAATGACCATTTCCTTGAATACATTCGTCTTGTTACCTAGTCGTTGCCTTAGCTCACCCAGGCTGTTAAATCCTGTTAATGACCATCAAATAATTGTCGTTTGGAGTCTCTTTCTTCGATTTATTTTTGTTTTGTTTTGCTGATTCTACTCGGCAGGTTTACTACATCTTCTTCGGAACGACACTTACTGGCGTTAGTATAGTTCCCGTTGGTCACACGACTTCCACGACCTTCACGGTTGGGAATCTGCGAAGTGATACAGTGTATGTCTTTCAAGTGTCAGTGGGCAGAGGCGGTGTTCGAAGTAGCCCAGTTAATGCCAAGCCTGTCTTGGGTAAGATGAATTAGACTCTTGTCGAGACGTTGTTGTTGTTGTTTTTGGTGGTGGTCGTCGTGTATTTTTCCGTCATAGCTATTTTGGGGGCATGCAGCATATGAGGCGTTTTGGGGAGGAAGAAGGAAGAATAAAAGGAGAAGGAAGGAAGGAAGGAAGCAGGAAGGGAGAGGGAAAACGGAAAAGAATAAGAAAACACAGGGGAGTCACAGTCGAGAGTCATGAAATTTGCCAATGTTGTTTTTCAGACCCAGACAGACAGCCCGTGCATAGCCTTCAAGCGACGCTTAGTACTTCCAACACGGTCACATTGACTTGGGGAAAGCCAGTGAATGTCTCCAGCGGAGATATTAGTGTAAGATGCGATAGCTACATATAAAAAGCACAGTCAAAAAAAAGAATTGTTGTTGAAGGAGGTGTTTGACAGTAATTTTGTGACACTTGGTATCGAAGGAGATATGTACTGTACAAGGAACACATGCTTTTTGTGTGTTTCTAACGTACATTTTTGTGTTTCTAACTAGCGGTACAAGATACTTTATTCTTACGAAGAGTCCGGTACAACGACAACCAAGACTGTGTATACTCAAGGCAATAAACTTGGCTATACCTTGAAGTATCTGCATTTCAACACATTGTACACCTTCACTGTTATGTCGGAACTCATTAATAACAAAGAAGGCGAGGCAGTGCACGTGAAGAAAACAACGGGCCATTTCACAGCTTCAGTTGGTAATGTGAAAGCAACTCTCAACGCCAGGCACCTCGTGTTGACCTGGAGCATCCCGCCACAGATAGACCCCCAGAAAGGTCTAAAGGTACGATAGCTCTAGCTGCTGCTGCTAGTGTTAGTGCTAATGCTACTACTACAAACTGTAGACTAACTGTAAACTACTACTGCTACTGTTACTGATGCTACTATTAGTAATACTAGTTCTACTGCTGCTGCTACTGTACTATTCCCAATTTTACTCTCTTGATACTGCCATCGTTGCTGTTGTTTTGCTGCTGCTGTTGTTGTTGTTGTTGTCGTCGTTGTTGTTGTTGTCGTTGTTGTTGTCGTTGTTGTCGTTGTTGTTGTTGTCGTCGTCGTCGTTGTTGTTGTTGTTGTTGTTGTTGTCGTTGTTGTTGTTGTTGTCGTCGTCGTCGTTGTTGTTGTTGTTGTCGTTGTTGTTGTTGTTGTTGTTGTTGTCGTCGTCGTTGTTGTTGTTGCTGCTACCTCAGCACTGCTACTGCACTACTGTCATTGTTACTGTTGCTTCTGCCACTGTTGCTACCCCAGCTCCTTCTGTACCGCTTGTGCTGTCGTCCTTGTTAGGTTGTTCTTGTGTTGTCCATACAGCGATGCAGCTCAACGTATGAAACTCTTGTTTGCTCAGTATTATAGAATCTCCTGGACCGTCCTAACCAGCCCTGAAAACTCCGGAAATGCAACGACTACATTGCCGAGTTACACGATGGATGTTGAGTCTGGTCAGGATTACCGCTATAATGTGCGCGCTGTCACCATATATGGTGAAGGAGCTGCCTCCTATGTTGATGTTTCTGTTCCTTCTTACGCTGTCCAAGTTCAGAATCTTAGAAGTAGCTTGAGCGGTCGAACGCTCACTCTCACGTGGGACGCACCAAAAGATGAGGACAAGAAACATATCAAGGTAGGTTTGTGTTATGAGTCATCCTCGGAGACCAGGGGCAGATCGTGCAGCGGCGGGCAAAACGCGGCGGAGGGGGAGGGGGTGAAATGGAAGGAGAAAACGACTACCGTAGTCCTACTTTCCCTTTTTGCCCCCCTCCCCCCCCCTCCCCCACTACAGTTTTCTGCCCCCATCCAACGATCTGCCCCTGGGTCTCCGAGAATGGCTATGAGTAAACCCAACGAGTCAACTTGGCGAAGCCAAAGGTAGTAGGTTGATGTGCCAATGATAAAGGCGTGGTTGGGACCGTTCAGCTATTAGTGTTTAGGACGTCAGAGCAATTGCATGCATTATCTTTAATTCTAATATGTAGTTACTTTACCTGTACAGCATCAGTAATCGGCTTTAAAACCTGTTTATTTTTATTTATTTATTTTATTTATTTATTTATTTATTTGTTTATCTATCTATTTATCTACCTATTTATCTATTTATCTATTTATCTATCTATTTATCTATTTATTCTTATTTATTCTTATTTATTCTTTTTTTTTTGTGGGCAACGCAGGCGCTAGCGCAAGATCCCTCATTCCACAGTGAAAACATGCATGCATTGTCTATTTCTTTGTTCTTGCGATCGCGGTGTGCTCTTTGCTTTTTACTTGACGTTCTTTTGTCGTTTTCGTCGTTCCCTCCCGCGATTTACATATGACATAAACTTGGCGAATTCTTTGACTGACACGAGCATTGCTTGCTAGTGCACATATCTACGGATCCATTTCATATGTAAGCATGAACAACTTAGTTTGTAACTAGGTGACTCAGATCAAGTTCTGAACCAAGCAAGTAGCTTTCTTATTTATTTATTTATTTATTTGTTTATTTTATTTATTCTCTTTTGTTGTAGTACTATCAGGTGTCCTGGTGCTACGATTGCAGATTTTGGATCGGAAACAGCAGCCAAGTGCCAGCGAATCAGACGTCCTTCAAATTGCAAGTGGAACGAGGGCTTGAATATCAGATTGCCGTCAAGCCCAAGTTGACAGACGGACTCGGAACAGCAGTCGAACTAAACATTACCGTACCGTCCATCAAGGCTAAGGTGCAAAACTTGTGGAGCACCTTGGGCCGGTATCAGATCAATGTCAGCCTTTCGTGGGATTCTCCGCCGCCATCAGATCTGCCGTCATCTTGTCCAGTGCAAGTAGGTTGTGTGATAGCGTGGCAATTCTCCTCCTGTCTTCTCTCCCCCGTGTCATTTTTCTTCTATGACACTCAGATTTAGCAATCAAATCCCCCCCCCCCCCACCCCCACCTTCTGTCGACTCTCTGTCCTGTAATTTTTCGCGTATTTTCAGGCGAGCACCGCAGTTAGAGCAGCACTTGTTTTTAGGGTTCGTACATTACTGAAAGGCGCTTGAATCTGTTGAATTTGGGCAGCAGTCCTTAGAAAGATGATAAATCGACCAGACTAGCTTAAGTCAATCCAGAAATGAAGGAGCTGATAATGTAACCCTAGTTGCCAAGTCAAGCGCCTTTCGAAGAACAGCATGATAGAAAACCGTTCAGGTGCAGTCAGTCGAGGTGAAACTTTAAAATAACTTTGTGTCCCAGAAAATCAACTTTAGTCTCAAAATTAGATTTAGATTTGAAGATTTTAAGTAATTTTAAGTAAATTATTGCAGTAGGTATCACAGCTCTCTACCCTTCTGTTGGTTGTAACCTTAGATAATGATTTGGTCATTTCATCTTTTAACGTTTAGGAATACGAGATAACTTATTCATGTACTGGTGGATACGTGGCTCACTGCTACTGGCCTTATCTAAGGACCACGAGAACAAACGAAACAAGAATCACAATCAGAATGTTTTGCTATGACAAGATCTATGACTTCGAAGTGCGCCCAGTCACTCCTTGTGGAAAGGGACAGCCATCCCAAAGAATTGTAAAGATTCCTACTGTTCCTTTTTCAAACATCGACGAACTTCGATGGAAGCTAAACGGCAATGAATTAACAGTTACCTGGAAAGCGCCAGGGCCACGCTTCCCAAAGCAGCGCTTTTCCGTAAGTGCTTTTGGTAAAACCGTTTTCCTGTAGCGTTCCTTGTGGTATGTTCCTTTGTCTGTTTGAATCACTTGTTATGTTTCCCCTTTTTTCGCAGCGCTACGATATCCGGTACCGTTGTATAGACTGCTTGGTCCAAAGGTGGTACTACGGTACAGTACGATACTTCAACCACACCATCTACCAATTTTATGTGGTACCAGGAAATACTTATGACGTGAAAGTGCGGGCGAGCACCTGGTGTGGCTCAGGATTGTTCGCGCAGGACATCATTCCAACCCCGGCCCTCCCAGTCAAAGTGAACAACTTCACATTATCGACAAAGGGCGGCACGGCGACTTTTTCCTGGGAGAAACCTTCTACCATTAAAGGAACGATCAAGGTAAACAGGAATGTAGGAATTATGGGCGAAGAGCAGTAACATGTGAAGAAATGGCGAGCCATGTGCAGTTGAATTTGATTTTCCTTCTATCTTAATTTTCTCTCGTCAGTTCTATAACCTGATATTGAATTGCACTAACTGCGCCTGCGATCGATCGCTTCATACAATCGAAGTAAAAGGTAAGAAAACAAAGTGTTATTTCACCACAGAATAAAGCTGCAGGAAAATGCAATCTTTAAAAGTGTTGTTTCAGGTGTAATGTTAATTGGTGGATTCTGAGTTACCCGTTTGCCTTGGTCTCACATCGAGGTCTATCACCTATCATGAAAATTAGTTTTAGGAAAAGTACTCCCACCCAGTTTTTTTTTTTTTTTTTTTTTTTTTTTTTGCATATGTTTTCCTTGATATCAGGTACCTCATATGTAAGGGAGTTCCCGCGTGGGAACAGTTACAAGGCGGAAGTGGTTGTTGTGACAAATGAGGGCTCGGGTGAGAAGGCTACGACCAGTTTTTACTTGGATCCGGCGGCTGACCTTCGGGTCCAGCAGCTCAAAGTCGTTGCGAAAACAAACTCGTCCGACCGCTTGGCCACATGGACGGCTCCTGATAAGAAAACAGTCCAGGTAAAACCAAACGTTATCTTGCCGTGTCGTGTCGTGTCTTGCCGTGCCGTGCACACGTCGTGTCGTGTCGTGTCGTGTCGTGTCGTGTCATGTCGTGTCGCGTCCTGCCGTGCCGTTCTACTGTGCTATGCCATCTTATGTCATATACGTCATGCATGTTGTACAGGTCTATCCTGTTTTTGTTGCAGAGTTACCGGATACAAGTGTTGGATATTGCCAAAAAGAAGTGCATCGTTAATACTTATATCGGGGAGACACACTTTCTAATCAAGTCTAGGGATTTAACTGTGAACCATTCTTATAAAGTGATTGTCTGTGCTAATGCAAAGGAGGGCCTAGGAGAGTGTCAGGTCGCCTTGATTTCTCAATCTTCTGGTAAGTTTGGTTCCTTTGTATTATCAAAGCTCAGTCCCAGTCTGCTGTGTAACGGACATGGAACAGACTTTTTATATACGGTGTTGTCTGTTTTCGGCTAACTTGACAACTTGGACATCATTGCCTGAAACAAGGGACCGTTTTTATTTGCGTTTCTTCAGACAAGATTACTAAAATGTCTTGTTTCTGCAGTGCCCGCTACACCTGAGCCCATGTACGGCAAGCAAACCGGCAGTAAAAAGTCAAACGTGGTAGTGTGGGCGGTGCCTGTGGGTATAGTGGGGCTGCTGCTGATTGTAGCGCTGATATACTTCATCACTCGCACTCGTCGCCTCCAGCGATCCATGTACGTCATGATGCACCGCACCTCAGACCGCGGAGGGGAGGTCAGCTTCCACTTAGGTGAGACGGCCTGGTTACTCAGCATTGAATTTATTAAATAAACTTAACGTTTTTACAATTGGCTGGGGTTAGAGAAGTTGAAATCATGGATTTTCAATAAATCAATTTGTACTGGCTTCTCATTGCAGATGAAGATGATGATCCCATCGTACAGGGCTTTTCCGACGATGAACCGCTTGTCACAGCTTGAGGCGCGGTCACGTGACTCAGCTGTTTTAGTGTGGCTGCGTACTGTATTTTTAGTCATTCTTGTAAAGTGGCGCCATCAGATGGCCCCTCCTTTTGTCCTTGTTCTGCTTATTTTACCGTACCTAGTCCGTTACTCTGTATTTCCAAGTCTGTTGCACTTTAGATCATATCCTGTTGCATATTTTCATTTCTCTAACAAGAAAACTGCGATTTCTTTTCGACGACTGCAGATTCATTTTGCTGAAACGCTCTTTTCTTGTGGGTCACAATCTTTTTATAGCCAGCGACAACAGGGTCCTAGAGAGCAGCGGTCTCCATTAGTATCAAGCGAGCTCACACTTAAAGTGTTCCGTTGTCTGCTTGTTTGTGTTCTGTCGTTTTACAGGCACGCCAAGTTGTGTCTGCGCTGCTTTTGTGTCGTAAGTTTTGTTACGGTTTAGATGCAGTAGAGTTAGATTGATATTATCAAAGGGTGTTTACATAATACCAGCACATGTTTGTTCCGGTACCCATATATGGCTCTGTATTTGTTAGTATGATGTTTGTAACATTTTCGTGTGGTTTCTGGAATAGACAGCGCATGCGTACCATGATTATTACCGCTTGTAATGATGAGGACTCACACGAGCCGTCGTATCGTTCCAGTGCAACGACTTCAAGCGTTCGGAAGTTCAGAAGTTTCTCGTACTTGTAAAATGTGAACACTTCTTTGATCTTGCATTGTACAGTTTTGTATGGTCGTACTTTTTGGGTTGAGTTTAATTTCATTAATTCTCGTGGCAGTTTTAGGGTATTAGATTATCGGTTATTCGACAAGCTCAAACGGACAATTCTTGTCGTAAATACCAGTAACAGTTTGAAAAGTCGAAACAACGTGAATTAAGAGACAATCATGGAGATTGCTACATGTAGACGCAATCCTTTTGCTAACAAGTAAATTAGCTCGAGAAAAATCAGTAAAAAGCGACACGTAGAAACTACAAACAGCAGTGAAAACCGGGTTTTCTATGATGATTTTTCTTCCTTTGGTAAGCTTAATAGTACGTTTTTTTTTCGTTCAAGTTTCCAAATTTATCGTGCAAGTCTTCGGCGTAGCCGCAGCAATCAAATGATTAAAGTTTGTAGAGTGTACAATTGGTTTTACTATAGGGCTTGCTGATCGTTCAGGCGGATAATGGCGCGGTGCCGTACTCGTTCGTTATGCGAGTTGTGTTCGCGCTTGTTCGTCGGGCCAGGCGGCTGGAGCGAAAAGTTGTTGAATGTTGCATGTCGTCGTCATTTGCGCTACCATCAAAAAGTGTGCAGAAAGTTTATTTCTTGGCTCTGCTTGACATTACGGCATAAGGTGCATCTGACAGCGAGAGCTAAGTTGATAGAGCAACGGGAAAGCCGTTGTGCACGATATTTTAGCTGTAAAATTTCGCATATGAATAAAACGTCCTTTAGCTATCAAATGCTCGGAGTCTATTGCACGGGGGAGGAGCAGGGATCGTGGAAAGCAAGTGTGAGAAAACTGTAAGCCCAACCTTTACATTGCTGAAAGAACCGTCCAGACGGAAGTGAGAAATCAGCAGAAGGAAAGAAGTTGTGCGATAGCAAGTATTAGGTGACGCTGCATCTTTTACATCTGAAATTACTTCAATCGCCCAGTAAACATGTGGCGTGCGAAAACGGGAAGTCTTGTATAATTCTGGCATCCGGCCCGATAAAAGGCGTGACTACTATCAGCACGAATATAGGGTGTGTCAGTCTGCACCAGAAATGGGCGCTGATCCCAGGGAAATGAAAAAAGCAAAAATACTTTGGCAGAAGTTGAAGGCGTTTTGCACAAACTCAGCAGATAGAGTTTCTGCGTGTTTCGTATGTGATTGGCGGCTTGTGTTTCAGGACCATCAACATGTTGATCAGAAGTAACTGATCAGTCTATGGCTTAATTAGTTTTCTAAATAAAGCTCGATTTGGACGCCGACACATTTATCGGCTTTGCACTTGGTAGTGTCAATTTCAAGTGGAAAACGTGACCAACTTGAAACAATTTTACGCAATACTACTTCATAAGATTGACATGTTTACGACGAAACTGCAGAATAAAGCCGTTGTTTCATAGCTATAATGCTTAATCAGTATTTTCCAGTTTGAAGTCGGGGCTTTTTGTTGGTCTTTTTAAGGTGTTTACTCTTTCATAGTCGCCATGTTCAGCTCTGTCGTCTCGTGCTCCATTTTACAGCAACTTGAACACTCCTCATCAGAATATATCCTTATTTGAGAGCTTTCATTTCAAGTGCGATCATATCCGTAGTTTCATTTGTTCAGGCCGTTTTTCCAAGATTGAGGTCCTGAGTGTAAAAATAAGGTACAACGGTCTACAGTTCGCTTTTTGAATCGCTTGGAATTATTTCCGTTAGACGGGTTGAATGTAACTTTGAGAGGCACTACAGCATTTCTTGTATTAGGGCCGCATGGTTATATTTCATTTGTCGATCTTTCAATGTTTCAGTGCTTTGATCGGTAAAGCAGATTGTCAGTGTGCGAGGTCGACTGTTATCAGGAACTCACAGATTTGAACCAGTGCCCAGGGATTTGGGATTACGCCTGTTTATCAGATAACGTTAAGTGTAGCGAGCAGCAATTTCCGAACTGTAGCAAGTTCTAAAAACAATACGTTTGAGAGCGCCCTTAGCACACACAAAACCAATCAATTGGTCGCGGTGTTATTGCAATATCGTAGTGCCCGACTTCTCCAGGAAGCGACACCCAGTCTAGTAACCGCGAAGGGCGGTTTGACAGGCCCAAGTTGATTCATTACTCAGCTGCCAGTTTGAACTCAAAACAAAGCTTCGCCCCTCACAAACTGAACCGCAGCCTGAAGCTGGGGGGAAGGAACAACATTCTGTGTTTTCCACAGGCAGTTGGGGCAGTTCCGGAAATGATTTTCGGCCGTCAAAATCAGTGAGGCTGAAGCACGTAGTGTTCCGTGAACTAGGAAATGAGAACATTCGAAACTGAGAAACACCCCCGGACGGCAAGAAGTTAGAAAAAGACTGCGATCCACACGACTGAGAAGTTTCTTTTGTTCTGACATAGGGCTGCATTGTAATTAAAATCCCCCGATTTTTTTTCCGTGACGAAGACAAACATCGGTCTTGACGTTTCGTGCCATCAATTACTCAGCTATTCAAAAAGAACCGAGCAAGGAGCCGCGTTGCGCGCAAAGACAATCATGATAACGCGACCAGCGTGACTCTTATTTTATTCTTAATTCTGATGTGTCAAGGTTTATCCAGTCAGCCGCGTGAACTGTGAGGATTAGTGAACCACAAAGCAAACAAAAACGTAATTATTTTTACCCTCACAAATCCACTGCAAGAAGTTGGGACTTTTAACCTGAGTTATCCCAGGCTTCTGGGCGAGTACTCTGGTCGCATTATATGATTCTGACTCACCGACCTGAATCTTCACTTCACCGCTATTCAGTGGCCGTGTTGACTTTGTTTCAGACTTCAGACTGAGCCAGAAGAAGAAGAATAAAAAAACATCTTTCGGTGTTGGCCGTGTGAAAGTCGATGTTCGTGTTGTTTAGTAGCCTGTGCCTCATGATAGCCAGCTGGTGTTTTCCTTTCCGCGAATTTTCTCAGCCAGAGCGTGTTACTATAAATACCTTAGCTGTGTCCGTAATTAATGCGGAGGCTTCTTGTAGTTTAATGATCACAAAAGATAAGCGTGGTCATGCAGGTGTGTTTAATCAGTAAAATTGACATTAGCTGGAGGTGACTGTCATTTGGGTATTCTGACCGCGGATACACTTCGTGCGCCAATACACTCAATAGCCCCTTTAGTCTCTCGTAAGTACGTATTTCCGCTGTAGCTTATCCATCGTGATGCTTCGCAGAAGAGGCTCAGCCCCGGCAGACTTCCTGAGACATCAGCTTGCCGAGTTCAACAGTTCAACCACTCCACTGGCACAGATGGCTGCGACCCAACCAAACAAAAACGCCAAAAACAGGCGAGGGAAAGCCGAACGGCGAAGTGGGAGTCCGCCGACAATGTTCTTTGCCGAGCGAAGAGTTAGCGAACTTCAGACAGCTTTCGAGTTTGAGCCGGCCATTACAGCAAAACCCCTGGCAACAACAGTTCCAGCTCTGACGACTAAATCACCGCGATATCGATATAAACGCCGCGAAAGTGAACCATGTGTGTTAACACGAGAGCAAGGCAACTCGTTACCTCGAACTGTTCATACAGTTGCTACTTCGAAAAGATACCTCAGCTTGAGGGATTATAACATTGTCTTGCTTGGTCAAGGAGGCGTGGGAAAGTCAGGTTGGTAGCGTACTTCTATTTACATCGATTTTAACGTTATTTTTATCATATAATATGGGCGTTTTTATACTATATGGTAAAACTATCCGAAAGACGTTGAAAGGTAACCAAGCATACGATAAAGTTACTGTCAAGTACCATTACATTCTCACATGACTGAACTATATCATGTATTTGATGCGCTTTCTTTATCATTCGAACCGAAAAAACCCGAGCAACAGTCTGAATGTTTGTCATTAAAGCTGTCTTTCTATTTATTGTCGAGAGGGAACTTTCTGACCTTTTGGTCCATAAAAGGCCCTCGGCATATTTAGCATTGCTGAAGATTTCAATCTGTGAGGGCAGGAAGCGGCTGAATACACGCTTCACAAATGTGCTTCTCTTGAGTCGATTGAACAAATGTTTGTTAATGATCTCATTTTTATAATGCTCTTATAACAATGGCCAGCTAAATTGCCGGCAGCGATAGTGAGACTTGTACAAAACGCGGTTGTTTTTGCGGGAGTAGATCAACCATTAACTTTTTATCGTTCAATCTTTCATGATTGTTGATATTGCTGATACCAGTTCAGTACTCGTGTGCGCGTGACATGAAGTTGAAGTAGTGCACAAATGAAAGGTTTCGATTTCAATTAATCAGGATCGGAATTTGTTCTAACACACGAATAAAAGATGATCACGCTAAGCCGACTTGCGAGAATGTACCGGGGAAGTCACTCAGACGTTAGAAAATACGCGTAACTGTTGTATGTTTGTACGCGTGTGGATATACGGCGGAATTGTCCAAATTGATTCTATTCATTAACTTATATTAATGCACAACAAGTGTACATTAGTTATGTTCACAACTGTATCACAGAAAGTATAACGAATATATTCATTTCTCTGCAGCCCTCCTAGTTCGCTTCACGACAGGCCGTTATATTCACGAGTATGATCCGACCCTTGGTAAGTTCATTCGGTATGCTTTACACTCAGGCGAACAGCCAAAAATACATTGGCTATGAGCACGTAATTTAGTATTTAGTGGGGCCTTTGGCATGCTTTGAAATCCTATCACGGGACCGCAAACTTTTGTTCGTGGGCCCCTGCAGAGAGATTTGTGTTTTTAGTCACGCAGCTCGATCACGATCAATACAGAGAGGTGTGTAAAAAACAAGACCGTTCAAACCACACAGTTCAAGAGTTTGAATCGGTGCCATGAATCACCCAACAGCACTACAGGCAACTTAAGCCATATTACTTTGATATGTTTCTTGGTTGCCAGCGTGTAGTGGTGAACTGTATATTTCTTAAGATAACAAACTGTCGCGTTTATCGTGGAATTGATACAGTAGAACTCCGCTATTTGGAACTCTTAAGGGAAGCGAGATACAGTTCGAGGGTTCTACCAAGGGAAGTTTCTACCAAGTTCATTCCCAAGAGAATTCGGATTCAGTTCGAGATAGCGGGGATTTCAAGATAACCGAGTTCGAGATGGTGGGGTTATACTGTATAATTGTCTTATAGTATGATTGAGTGAAGCTTTACATCCAACCTAGATTATAGCTCGGTGGCCTACGCTATATTTAGATTCTATACAACGCATTTCCGTGTTTCAGTCATGAAAACGACTCCACTGTGTATTTTATTCGAATTTTACTCGTTTTCACTCTTTATTATTTTGCTCTCGGTTGCCATAGAGATGACGTACGATATGTGCGTGGACATCGACGATGAGCCGGCGACGCTTCATATAACAGACACGGCAAACACGGTGAGTACCAGACCTCCTTCTCCATTAACATTTTGCTTTTGCAAGAGCTTCTCAAAGACGATGCCTTTGTCGAATTCTTAGATCTCTTTGACAAGTAAGCAAAGTGACTGGTCACCTGCACCGACTCATTGTTGACTCGTTGTTTTCTGTTGTTATATAAAAGCAGTGAGCACAGTATCCTTTTGACTGTCGTACAAGCTCTTCCCCCACCCCCTCCCCCACCTCCATCGAACGTTTAGAGGAGTTACCGCTGACCAGCCGTTCCTTTGCCCGCAGCACGAGCCCGTCTACTTGAACCAGAACGAGGGCTTTATCGTGGCTTACTCCATCGACGACTGTCGCACATTTGAAACAGCGAAACAACTCATTAAATTGATACGTGAACTGAAGAAGCAGAAAGGTCTCCAGACCTCTATTGTCCTGGTGGGGAACAAAGTCGACCTCTCACATTCCAGGAAGGTTTCAAAGAAAGAAGCGCGTTTGTTTGCCTCCGCATACGAGTGTGCCTTCCACGAAACCTCTGCCGCCACGAATGTTAAAGTAAAAACAATATTCCATGACGCTGTTCGCCAGCTCAGGATATTGCAGTTCAGTAAAAAGGCCCACCAAGGACCCATGCACTCTATAAAAAACTTTTTCTCGAAAATCAAAGTGGAAGATTGACAGGTGTCACTCACAAGAGCATGCGCACAAGATATTGTGGCTGACGACTTCGAACACGCTACCATGCCCTCTTTCTTTGGAAAATCACACTTCTACAAACGCAAACGTCCGGTTTCTCTAAGAATAAATTTAACTAAAGAAATAAAGAAACCGAAAAATATAAATGAAGTCATTAGCTTTGGCAAAGCCTGGTATTTGTATTTAAATGATTAAGAAGATGATATTAAATTTAAAATTATTAGTCGCATTAGTGCTAATTGAGCTGTTTATGTTTCAAGCTATATATACAAATATCACAAACAACAACACGGAAAGGTTTTTGTTGATATCTTGAGCTCGATAGAGTGTCTGAAGACAAAAGATTGACGCTCAGAGCTCAACCAACACACTTTATCGTCATTATCCACATACCCACACCCCAGTATGTGTGACTTATGCAAGCCAGTTCGGCATTCTTAAGACCTTATATGATTGTGTTAATGCCCAAATATGTGCCAATTATAAAACGCCTAGCAAAATGACCACACATTGTGGCGGTAACTTTGCTAGTTTCCCAAATGTTACCCCGTTTTGCCACACGAAACATTTGTTCCGGACACAAATTTGTGTCCTACAATCAGTTGCAAAAGTAGTTGAGACACTGCGCGAAAAAAAGGGAAAATTCACAGCCTCGGACAACCAATCGTTCACTCCCCCCTCCCCCCTCTCAATGTTGTTCAAACGTGATCATTTTTGGTGAGCCGCTCATACACTCAACATTGAAGAGGGGGAGGGGGGAAATTATGAAATCGGCTGTGGTTTGAAGGAATTCAAGGGGCAAAGAAACGAAATAATGGTATTTTTTGCAATTGTCTCAACAATTTTGAAACTCATTGTCTTTGTCGCTCAGGGTTCTATTTCTGTGCGAGTGGTTGAGATATCTTAATGAAATTTTTGGAGAATGTGTATGGTCAAACGTTTGATAGCTCCGTACTTTTGGTTGCGTTTTCTAAGGGTTTTGGAATTTTTGTAGACGATTTTTGTTGTTGAGCACGTGTTCTGAAAAAAAAAATGTTTCTGAAAAGCTCAGAAACATTTGTTGTGTCCGTACTGAGCATGTTTTGCCACCCGGAAACATCGAAGGGCACATTGTTGCCGCATGCGCAATGTGCCCTCGCTTTGCTAGGCCATAAAAACTTGTTTCATGTCTTGGTGCGGATGACGATCAACTTACAAAATACAACAACCAATCACTGCAACTTTTGAGCCTTGGACTGAGGGTGTGTTTCTTTAATGGATCCATGATCCAAAGTATCCAATTTTTGATATGATCCAGTGAATCCGTCCTAAGTGTGGATCACATGGATTCATTATCCGGATTTGGATTTCAGTAAAGAAACAGATAATCTGTTTTTGGATTTGTGATCCAGATTTGGGTTTCTAAAAAGAAGCACACCCTAACTACCTCACAACCAAACTAACTAATCAAAACAGTGACCACAAGCGCCATGCATTCATCAGATGACGAGTTCACTTAATTCTTAACATGACTACGGCCAGGTGCTCGAAACATCAGTCATTCTGAAGACTACATGTCGCCCAGTAAACAAACAAACAAAAAAACAAACAAATATTTATCATATCTCTAAATGATAACTGACGTAGCAGAAAGCCCCTCTGTAAAAACTGCAAAAAAATTGCCAAACTGTTTGAATCCTGAGAGTACCTTTTAAATGCCATAGCAACTTCTCAGCACTTGGGAAAAACACGTTAATATTTACTATAAAGGAAACGTGCAGCTGAAGTTCCCCGCGTTTATCTGTGTAATATTAGATCGTATTGGAACTTCCTTGGTTGCCGGGATCGTTCTACAAGTGCCGCCGGTAAAATGTCAAATAAGATACACTAGATATGTGAAGGCAAGCAGTACACACAGAATTTTGGCTTTTCAGTAAAGACGCAATGGCCTAACAACCAGGCGAAAGCAGCAAAAAAAGAAAACAAACAAACAAAAAAAAGCTAAAATAACAATAATTTGACACTAGTCAGGAGACGAGGTTCATGAAAAAATCCATGAAGATCCGTTAACGCAGTCAAACTCTTCACTCGGCGGGTTTTGGGTTTTGGTCATCTTTGGTTTTCTAAGACGAAATCAAAAATAGCAATAAAAATATATAAATACGTCAGCTAATCTTGTGATGATATTTAAAGAACAAGCATTAGCTTCACTAGCGGCTCCAGCAGCGTTGGATCATAAAGAAAACAAAATGGAATTATACGCAAAGATGGGCAAAAGGAACTGAGACTTTAGGCGCAGGTTTTACAAACTATAGCGACTTCAAAATCAGAATTGCTCGAATTCGAGTGGCTCGTAGTAACAGCGTAACTGCGCAACACAGAGTGGTGTTACCACTCTAAAACAAAAGCGATCGTAGCAGATATCAAATATCAACATGCCTAATATCTCGCGCCACTAGCAGGAAAAGAAAAACGTGGGAACTAGTTCTTTACTAAAGTGGATTCGCATGCGCTGTGTTCGAATGCTTTATACAAACTAAATACCGTACCTCACTCTCGGATTTTGCACGCTGCATTTGTCTAAGTCCTTCGGAGAGATGCCTGCTTGCCGCTTGTGGCGTCAGCCTTCTATTTGGCGACATTGGTCGGTTCTCCTTGTAACTCAACATGGACAGATAATTGCTGGAGTCCATGGCGTCTGGTTCACGTCGCACGTTTTCTTCCTCTTCTCGAAGCTTCTCGTAATGATTCAGAGCTTTGTGGAGTGGATCTATCATAACTTTGCTTACTTGTGGAAAGAGCTGCGTTAAATGGGAAAGAAATTTAATTGTTTTCTCTGTGCAATGAGCTCTGTTTTTTGTAATTATTGCGAGCTTTTCGGAGTTGACCTATCATAACTTTGCTTACGTGGAAAGAGCCGCACTATAAAATTGGAAAGAAATTCTAAAACTGTTTTCTTTGTGTATTGTTCTCTGTTTTGTCTAATGATATGCAAGCTTTACCGTGCAGTGGATCTATCTTTGTTTCAGTTGTAGAAAGAGCCGCGTTGAATAGGAAAGAAACAAAACTGTCTTCTCTATGACTGTGGCCTATTTCTTTCTGTTTAAGTGTTTTGTTGAGTTCGGAAAACTTACAATATGGTGGATTAGGTTTATGTCCAAGTAACCTTAAGGCACTTGATGCTGTGAGTATGGTGCTACGTTATGGAATTATAAAGGGAAGTATGTAATCATATAAAGTACCCCGTCACTTCCAGTTATTGTAAGATTAAGACAGTAAATGTTAATAATTCAGGTGGTCACCTTGCTGAGCAGCTCGAACAGTGGTATGAGCACGAACTTGATAAAGCCGATCTGAGCTTTGGGTTTGGTGACCTTGTCTCGGTCCATAAAAGATGCTACAGGCAATCCCTCCGCTTTCTCTCGGTCACTCTGAAGAAAAGCAGCAATTATACAAAGGTCGATGAAGATTGTTTCTTGGATAACCCAGTCTCGGGCCTCTACAGTCAACGTCCTTATCTTATACACTGTGCTCAGGTGAATTTTCGATAATTTAAGACGTCACGTTATTTGCATTTCGGTGATGTTATGCTACCTGCATGAAGTATTCCTCCAAAAGACAGTCCACCCAGGGCTCGGACACTTCCATCGGTCGGATTTCGTTGGAAATGTCACAACACTTGATCAAAATCATCTTTAGCTGAAAATAAAACTGAAACCGTCAGTGGAATTTATATATCGAATTACTGTATGCTGCTGTGCTGTATAATATTTTTGTGTTTTGGCTTATTAACCTTTAGTCTTTATTTCATTTCGCGTCTGTGCGTCGCAGGTTATGTCTGTCTGTTTGGCTGTCTATCTGTCTATCTGCCTGTGTCTTGATGGATCCACTTATGTGCTCTGTTCAAGTGTTGTATTTCAGTGGAATGCTTACCGAGCTCATATACTCGTCGTTGTGGAAATCAAAGGTGTCAAGTTTACTTTTGAAACTTTCTACGATCTCCTTGTGACGAGCCATGTCTGTAGCCAGAATGAGCGAAATGATCTCCTGTAGACAGAAACAAACACAGTGCTGGAAATTAGAACTTCTACGAAGGGTCTAAAGACGGAAGTGTTTCTACATTTGCAGATTAGGAGCATGACAGATTCGTTCAATTGCATAAGAAGCTGGGAACCTTACAGGCCTCTTTTTGTGCGTGGAACTTACTAATCACGTTAAAATTAATTCACTCATAAGGTCAAAGTAGGCCAGGTGCATGCTTAAAAATGGGCCTGGACAAAACTGTCCTATTTTCGGAAGGAGTACGGCATAGACGCTGATAAACAGTTGTTGATCAGTGGTGTTGATATTTTATCCACCAAGCAACACCTGACCTGCCGAAGTAGTTTGAATGTTTCTTGGGAGACGTTGGTGAAGATGTTACACTCCGGCTGCAACAAAAATAAGAAGAGCTTGAAAATAACAAACACAACATGGCGACACTTCACAGCCATAACGTATAACATATCAAAACATGACGTCATCACCTCACAAATGATCTCAAAAGCCACGGCCGCGTGGTGATTTTCCAAGGGGGAGATGTCGTTATACAAAGTCGCCAGCTCGGTTTGTGCGTTGATCTGGTATCTACAAAGGACAACAGAGTCGGAGTGTTTATTGCTAACCAATATTAACTGAACGTTAACAATCAAGCCAGGTCACTTCATTGCTGACTTTGGTTCACCACTCCGCTCTGTTTTTATCGCTTTACTGTTCTTGGAGTAGCTAACCAATCAATGCTAGACACGTACGTATTGTTGTATCCCGGATGATCGAGGTCGTGACAAACTGAAGCGGTCATCATGACTAGCAGGTCCTTCTTAGTGACTTTGGCTTGCAGGCTACATAAATAGATCATGCTGAACATCTGCAGAAGAGAGAAAGAACAGCTAATTAATGTGGCAACCTGGCGTCTGCTCGGATGGGGCGCTTAATAAACACGAAGAGTCCAAAGAGATAACAATGTACGCCTTAATATAGCTATTCAACAGCCGCAGACCATGAACATTAGCCATAAACCAAAACAAACTCTAGGAAACTGCAAACAGTCTACCAAAAAACAAGAATAAATAGGATGAGTAACAAATAAATGAAGAGTGCATTCTAACACAAACCCTGTAAACCTTGCCGTCCTCTTGAAAAAAACTATGATTCGTATAGTTAATTATGATTGATGACTGGCTCATTAGCTTGCTCGTAAAATGACTGGAAAACAAGTCCACTCGGACAGTCATATGAGGCAGGCTGCTTTATACATGAAGTAAAAACATTTGTAACTGAATTGAACAACAATTACCATTTGAGTGACACAGAAGCAGTGGCGGAAATTGTGAAATGGATTAGTCCTGTAGTTTTCTTGAATAGACATCTGTACGACGAAAATAACGATAATTAGCATTCGAAGAATAATTATTTCCCAAGCGCCTGAGAGGGGAGAGCGATAGAGCCACTTAATTGTGCGCGTGCGCCTTTGCATGAGAAAAGTAGAAGAGAATTGGGCGAGGGGGGAGGGGTAGGGAAGCTGAGCACACAAAATATCAAAAGGCGCGCGTTTGTGATTGGTTGATAAATGAATGTCTAAGCAAGTAACTGTAGCCTGAGTGTGCAGCTAACACTGTGGAAAAAATAGGTTTCTCTAACTTTTGTTAAAATGAGGTGCAGTTTATGTGGGTGGTTTTTCTTACCATAAATTTCCTGAAGATGACCAAGTTGATGTTAAACTCTTCCACTAGTCCCAGCTCCACGTACATGTGCTCAATTAGAGACAGCATCTAACGACAACGACACTTATCAGAACATTATGACTGCAGACGGAGGAACACAACCAATCGAAATTACACTGTTTTGATATCGTGTCTGCCTTGCGCTCTCCTGAACTTCTGCAACTATATTATATAAGTTCTAATATTGTGTAAGTTCTAAAACTTTCTGAGTGCCTTACCTCATTAGGTTCCCAGTGCCAAACATTGAAGGTTGGTTCTCTAAGTAGAGCGGTAGTTTCCTCTGATAAAGTATACTTGGAAAATAGAATTACACAAATAGTCATTCCACTAGACTTGTGAAACTGCAACGCTAGATTTATTTGCGAGGGCATTGGACGACATCCAACTATATAGTCAAAAGCATTTTGCAGTTCGTGCTTTGTAAGGCCGACTATACGTACCACTTAAACTGTTCTTACCTTTGAATAGTTTGGCATCGGTCGAAACACTTTGACTGTCTTTTTCTTAGCCGTCATGCTATCCTGAATGGCTTGCCAAGTAATCCTGATAAGAAAGCATCAAAAATAAAACGTGGTCAAAGGCAAAATAATGTGGTGACTTATAGAACTTCCAATTCCTGGACTGTCCAATAAAACCCAAGTGTGAATTGTTGTTGAGAAGAGTTGGCATATTTCTCGGTTGTAATATGCAATGTTATCTTACCTGTCCTGGCGAGTCCTTTCCCTCATCTCCGATACTTCTTGGCGCACATGTTGGAGTTCAATACTTTTCAATGTTTCCACTGAACAAAATGAAGCAACAGGTTGTTATTTGAGTGTTGTTGAAAAGCTTCCATGTGGCTTGATCAACAGCCTTGTAAGACCAAACTTTTGTGCTCCTTTATAACTTTTATTCCTATTGTTCACTTATCCAATTTCTCTTTAAGTCTCCAGGTATACTGTCTAATGTTATACCTCTCTTATTTCCTTCTTGATTTACGAGGATGATTTGTCAACAAAAAAAGTATTCCCAAAAGCAGTGAACTTACGCTCGAGTTTCTTGTCCATGCATGTCAGCTGTTTTTGCATCTGGGACACTGCAAAACTCCTGCAAGTCAAATTAGTGACGTAACTTTTAGGATGGACTTTGTATTGGGCTATAAAAAGCATCAGTATAAAGGTCCTTAGTGTCTGTCTAAGCAAACTTCACTTCACGGCTCCGAAACTAAATCACCCATCCCTCGTCTCTGCACACAGCCCGCAACTATAAAATCACTATACGAGTCTCAAATGATCTCTTAAATATAAAAAGTTGACCGGATTCGTTATAAAGTACAGACACAAGACATCCATACACAACAACATTATCATCAAGCCAACTTACGCAGTGAACTTGTCTGCAACTTGACTCAAAACGTTTGCAAACACTTCTTCATCTCCTACGACAAGACGCAAATAACTTGATAACTTTGCAACACAGCCCTATTCTCTCAAGCACATTTTGCAAAGAAGAGGTTATACATGCTAAGTGTGCATGTACTGTACCTATCTTCCAAAGCGTTTTATATGGTAAGCGTTAACCAGCCAGGTTATCATATTATTTATAATTTCGAATTCTGGATCCAAAAAGGTTGCAACTCATTTTCCTTTATTCATAGAAAACGGTTTATCTCATCCGACACAAGATACATATGTGACGTCACACACAGGTGCAATAGCAAGTTTGAGAAAAGTAGTTCTCCAGCTACCGGAGATGACGGAGCTCGGGGTCCTACCGTGTGCGCCGCTTGTTGGTGCCACGCAAACCAAGTACGGAGACCTGAAAAAGATCCATTGAAGTTCTTATGTGCATACGTTCACCATCACTGCAGTGCTAACACACATATCTCTCTTTTCTCTATTTCTCATTGTTTGTCCAGATCTATCTGCCCCTCTACCGGACTTGTCCGAATTTCGGCCCAAGAATCTTTGGCCCCTTAACTGTCCGTTTTGAATACAACGGAACGCTAGTCCCTGGGGTATGCGTCGGTGCAGCAACGTCTGTCTTGAAAACGTTGGTTCATTCCGACTGCCTGAGTGTGGAATCCAAGGCTTAGTGTTTGCCTGCGTGTCTGTCTGCATGTCTGTCTGCATGTCTATATATAGTGTCTGCCTGTGGTTATATATTCTGGTTGTCTGTTTGCACCCTCTCTACTTGTCTGCCTGTGTGTACACCTATATCCGGATCAGTTCCTTGAATGCGGCCGTAATTCTCGCTCGCTCACCTGGCAGTGTTTGATGGCATGTTTGGCTCAATCACAATGAGACCGCCATCCTGCGTTTTAAGCATCAAATTGGACCACCTGTTGTGCATTGGAAACAACAATTTAGCAAAATCTAAAAAAATGGAAACGTTCTGTAAGGAGACGTGTTGTTGACTCAAGAGTGAACCCTTCGTCAGAACAACAGAAGTGAGAAAAGCGGGTGAACCTAAGAAATCATCACCATTGACCGCTGTACAAAGGTTGGGAGGCTCAGGACCCAAGAACTGCATGCAGTTACCTGCTCACACCAGCTGTCGAGGCCAACAAATCTTTGATATCACGCGAAGTACTGTGCTCAGAGAATATGACCTGCAGACGGGGAAGAGTAGAAAAGTCGAAGTGATGAGTAATCGCACGTGCTAGTGTCCCATAATGCTTAGTGATTGTCGTGCATTACATCACGGTACAACTGGGAGGGACCCTTTGGCTAGTATCCCTTCATCGCATTGAGCCGACTCTCTTATAACTTTTATTTAATAGAAGATTAGCTCACACAGCTACTATGGTGTATAAGATAGTGGATGACCAAGCCCCTGTATACTTCAAAGACAACTATACAAGGTTTTGTGACAAAACCGAATTTAATTTAAGAAACAGGGAAATAAACCTACCAATACCAAAATCACGAACTGAAAGTTTAAAAAAGAGTTCGTATCGGGGTGAAATAGTTTGGAACACATTGCCTGCTGAGGAAAAGGCAACTTTATCGTTAAATTTCCGCAAACAAACGTTAGAAAACAACAGCAGCTTCTCGGCAACTACTCTTACTAGGTCTAACATGCCTTCTATGAAATAATGATGACAAACAAGAATAACTTCAAATATGTGTTTCATATAATAACAACTCTGAGATCGTTCCACAGATCTATCAGTACCACTTCAGATTCAATACGGCGATAACTAAGCAGAGTGCGATTCGCCGTCTTTAATTCAGTTGATCCCGCTGGCACATAACGAAACATCTGCAAAATTTAAGCACGTTCTCCTTGTTCTTTTACCTAATCGACTTGAGATGCCTGACCCTTTCAAACTGAATGGATGCATTACCCCAAAAGTTGCGATCGGATCATTCTGTTTCACTCGGCGCATACGATCTCTGGCCAGAAAATCGCGACACATGCATCTCCATGGAGCAGGAGTGCTCACAGCCTGGAATACGCGACTTTGGATCCGTTCGAGCCGATCGATCATGCTTGATACAACAAACACTGTACGTCGGTGTATGGTCAATAAATCAGTTCCATTAAAATAAAAACAAGCATAAAAAAATTTCCTGGCAATATTTCAGGCGAAAAAATGTAACTTCGATCGCCAGCTTTAAACGACCAGTAACCAGTTTCAAATTGCTTCCTGTAGCTGTACAAAATATTTTCTGAAAGTAAATAAACGGTTTTGCGACATGGGTGACTACAGACAAGAAGAGGCGGCATCGTTTTAGATCAAAAGGAAGAAATATGGCGACAAGCATGTCCTTGTTGTTTTTCCTTTTTGTTCTGTTTTGACCGGTTCGGAAAATGCCCTAGCTATTGGTGCGTTACGTTCGGTAATTTTTAAACTGTGCCTTTAAATCGGTAAGTCAAAGGATATTTATAACAAAACCCACCCGAGATTAGCATGATCTATCACCTAGGTTCTACTCGTGTTCCATACTTGACTTATGTGCTGTACCTTGTATTTTGTCCCTTGTACTTCCAAGTAAACAGATTTCGCCGGCTTGGGCGCCTTATTCACTCCGTTCCCCATTCTGCTCTGGAGAAAACACAACCTGAAAACGCTGCAGCACTTGGTCCACACTTCCTTCGACACCGGAGTTACAGTGCGCTCTATGTGGAAAGGCAATGTAAATGGAAAACGGCCCGGCGAACTTTTTGTTTGTCAGACGTCGCAAAGTCAATTTTTATTCGCACCTAGCTACAGTGTGACGTTTTCGCCGTCAGTCGGCGACACCGATTGGTTCGTTTCACCCACCGGTTTCACAAAAAAAAAAAAAAAAAAAAAAAAACTGAGTGATTACAGCGCATGCTTTTGGACGTCCATTTTTGACTTTCAGCGCGTACGTTGTGTTGGACATCACATTATGAAGACGTACTCTTTGGCTGATCTGATACATGTGTGCATGTTTAATATGAAACAAAAGCAACGGTTGAGAGGGAATTTTTTTAATGTTTTGATACTTTATTAGTATCCGTCACAGTCAATACATTTCTATTATTGCAAAACAAAATATTACGAAGTCATGTAATAATCAAAGAACGACCCGGGTTAGTTAAGTTCTGTCAAGTTTCCGACGAGTCTTTTTGTCTTTGTCTTTTAATACTGTATTTCTGCTAGTTACCGCAGTATAAAAGTCAGATTTTCCGGATCATGCAGGAACAACTATAAAACATTTAGTTCAATTGGAGTAGTCCTGGCAAGCTGTTCCAGGAGTTTAGGATGCGAAATAGCTCGCCAGGTTCTCAAACCTTTCTTTATTTCAGACTAAATTCTTGTTGGCAGACGATTTTCTTTTGCCAATGTTCTTATCTATTTTAAGACTTCAAACCAACAAATTGAAGCCTTGTCCTATCAAAATAACCCCTTTCATTTATCGAGGAAACCTTACATAAAACCAGCACAACTATCGTTTTTTTTTTTCTGGTTAAGCGCACAATGCTCTAGTCGAATCAATGGAAATACAAATTTTCTGTACGAAACAAACAAACGTAGTTGCGCTGGTTCATGATCGTCCATTCAATAATTATGCTCCTAAACTGAAGCGCTAAGCTATATCTTTAAGGCAGCGCCATTTCATTCCTGGAGTGCCCAGTGGTACTTTTTAATCTCTCAACTGGCCTTGGTTTGTGATCATGGCGGCATCACGCCTCACAACTCAAAATTCTGTCCACAGCTTGGTGAGCATTTAAGACACAGTCATTGACGGCGGCTCCGTGATAAGACGCCCCAATCAAGGACAAAGGCATTTGATGCTCGGCGATTGATCCAAAAATTGAACGGAGGAGGTCCGAGTGACCCAACATGTACTGAGGAATACAGTTCTTCTGGACAGACGTGAGGGTACGCAAGGGCCGCTTCTTTATGCCTAACGTCTCTTCTATCCTTTTGATAGCTTTCTCCGTAAAGATATCGGGATCCACTTCGTCTGGGTCTCCAAACAAAGTTTGAAACCACTGTCCTCCCATCATTACCTGTAGTGCAACAACGCAATGTCTGTCACAAAGGTCTCTGTGATTCTTAGTGGTACGAGTTTGTCTGTTCAGTAAAACATGCTGGTGAGTACAAGTCACAAGTTTTAACAGCTAATGCGAAATATAACATTTTACGTAGAATACGTTTGATAAATAGAGATTACTTCATGGAAAGTGCGCGCGTACGGTTTTTATTCACGAGTTGTGAAGTATCATAAAACGAACGAGCGAGGCTTTGTGAGCGAGTGAGTTTTATGATACGAAACAACGAGTGAAAAAAAACTGTACAAAGCACTTTCCATGATGTTTTCTGTTTATTATATACATACTGAGACATTTATGATGGGACCGGGAAACCCTTTAAAAGTAGTGAAAAATCGTCGTTCGCAGCTTGTGATTGGACGAACGATTTTTTTCACGTGTGAAAAGCGTCGTTCGCGGCCTCTCATTGGCTAGAACTCATTTGCGTACGAAATTTTACGATATGGCTTTTTCGTGAGTATGTCTCAGTATGTATATAATAAAGAAGGCTACCATATTGACGACTTATCAGGACCTTGTAATTAACCTGGGTGACGTCGCAGTCCCAACATACATTTCTAATAACCAAATAGCTTAATAATCACTCGAGAACGAACCAACAGGCGGCAAGGAAATGTTTGTCTCGGTAAAATCGATATTTCATCGATGTCTACAAAATAAGCAGAACATTACATGGCCGCTTGGAGATACTACGAATTTTATCTACTCGTAAAGATCACCACTCGAAGAAAAAAATTGTATACCGTGTAACATCCTCTATTTATAACTGACAGACAAACTGAAGAATAAATACATCTAGCTAGGTAGATTTTCATGAAGCTATCTGAGAAAAAAAAAAAAAAAAGAAAAAAAAAAGCCCTTTACATGGGTACTTACAGTCAGTCTGGTCGTTCCCCCACTCGGTCGGTCATTATGAGGAAAAGCGCAGGAATCAAAAATGACTCCTAAAACGTCTAAAGGTTCATTTGATGGCACTAAGAACCCAAACCCTTCCACTGGCAACACGTCTCCTTCATACTCCAGATTCACGACTGCCACGCTCACCGACTCGATTTTCCGCAAACTTTCCGAGAGAAATCCGTAGCCCCGCGGCAGCGATTGGGCGAGCCGTCCAGCCGGCATTGCGCTGATCACGTGATCAACGGTGTGGACTTGCCCGCCTGCGGAAATCTGGGCCTTTCCATCGGAGTTGAACTCTACGGATAAGCATGCCGACTCTCGCAGAATGTTCGCCCCTCCGTGCTCGAGAGTTCTTTCAAGTGTGTTGACCAGTGTTTGTAGACCGCCAGACAGCGTCCATGAACTCCATCTCTCGTTTTGTGATTTCTCGATTATAGGGTAGGCGCTGTAATTCGGGGTCGGAACTGAGAAGGTAAAACAAGGAGTTACCCTCTACGCTCTTGCCCAGTTGTACCTACGGGCGTTTATCACTACAAATGAGTATCAGCTAGTATTTTGTACTTGTCGTATGTACGTGTGTCATGAACTTCCTTTGTGTCTCCTTCTACACGTGTGAACGTGGATCTGGTACAGTTTCCGCATTGAAAAATACGTGAACTCGTTTCTGCGTCATTTCCTGAACATGTGTAACAATGAGTGAGTGCGTGCGTCTGCGTGCGTGCGTGGGCGCTCGCTTTATGCGTGCCTGAACTAAGCTGGAGAAGGAGCTAAAAAGCACGTGGAGTGTAACATAACTGTACACTTTCTGACTGTCTTCTATTCCTTGCCTTCTCTGGACAGTAGTCCTCCCTTGACGACTGAGCCATACTGTTGCTCATACTCGTGAATCTGAGGGAAGCAAGACTTGAGGCTGAGTAGACGGCAATCACCGGCGAAGATTCCCCGACACAGTGGATCACTCAGATACTCAGCAAACTACAAAAGAAGGAACAACTCTTGAGTTGCCGCCATAGAAATCGAAATTGAGTTAAAAAACTCTGTTCTTGGAATGAATAAAGCAGGCTGTCATTCTTCCTTACCTCGGTGCCCAGCCTCCTTTGGAAAAAGCTGTACACTGATTCGTCCGTGTCATCCGATTTTGCTTTCAGAAATGGCTCTCTCAGGAAAAGAGGTAAGAGGGACTTGGAGAACAGTGACTGTTTTTTAATCACGGATGCAATTCCTGTTGGCAGCTTGTGTAATTTACCTCTTGAGTATATGAAACGGTTCTTGGAGCCTGGGTGACTCGACTTGGCAGGGACGACCCTGTCTGCAAGGCCCAGCTCTGAAATCTAAAATGGGACTACATCAGCCAGTGTGTGACAGAAATCTCAAGATTGAATCTGTATATTCTGTAACCTAAAATGCACAGGTTGTATATACAGATGAGTACACTATCGCCTCAAAAAAAATTCAGCCTGTAGAACGACCGAATAGAGATTTCACGCTTTGCTTGTACTGACAAATACACTTTATCATTTAAACCACGTACGTACTAGAGGACTATTTTTATTTATTGATAACATGATACGATAATGAAGCTATATTTTGTTAATGTATACTGTAGACTTGCACATCCGACTTGCTCACTGTACAGGCAACAAAGGTTCTACATTGGGCCGACACATTACTCTATAACCCTGACCGCGCCAATATTGGGACAACATTACACTTAGCTTCCTGTAAAACCTGAGTTGCTTTATCCTCTGTCCAGAGCGCATCACTCATTTAAGACCTGTCCACACGTACCAGCTTTAACACCTCCCTTCCCTGATTCCCCACAGGTCTTAAACTTCGCGGTCCGCTCTCAAACACGGCGCCTTCTTCTGTCACGACAGAATGTACCCATCCGCCCAGGCGAGAGCTTGATTCAAACAGAGTAATGTCGCTTGGGTTTTTGACTTTGTTCATCAGGCGATGAGCAGCGACCAGGCCAGATATCCCTCCCCCTAGCACTGCGTACTTAGAGGAAGATATCGCACCTCCTACGGCCGCCATGTTTGTGCTACAATTGAGTATAGACTGGGCCGACTCTGTGATGTGATGCTGCTGACCCAAAGTTACTTCCGGCGTCTCACGAGGTTTTCGGTTTTGTTCGTTCGTCACAGAATCGGTCAGATGACTTTTTCGACAGGAAATTCGCGATAGTCTTCCGTCATGGTTAGTTTAAGTGTAGAGCAAGGACAAGGGGTAAGTATTGGACTGTAAACAAATATTTCTTAAGACGATATTACATTCTAAATCTACATTATATAGGATAATTCTGCTCTATTTGTGCAACTTATGTTGGGATTATGTTGTAAATATAATTCTAACTTGTCATGCTGGTGTTGTATATACACAGCTGTATAGGGAAACGTTTTTAATGTAGTTTTATACCTTTATGTCTGCATTTCTTCATTCTTTGTTAGGCGTGTGTGTTTTTACGGTCGAAATATTTTAAATGTTTATAGTGGTCTCTGCAATAGACATGTACGTAGGATATTAGACGTCTCTACAGTGATATTGACAGAGCTTCCCAAACAGTGTTGTGAGTTTGACGAAAAGAAATTTGCAGTGCACTGCTTGCAGTACTTACTGTAACTTGGAAACATTACAGGCAACTGCACTGTTTATCCATGTACTGTATTGTTGGCACTACACCACTGCAGAAAGGGGGGGGGGGGGGGGGGGGGGGGAGGCTAAAGTTTATGCAAAGGTTTAACCCTTTCACTCACCCTTTCTCACGAGATAATACACACAGTAAGGACAGTTTGGCCGTTGATCTGACTGAAATATCAGTTCTCGCTACATCACTCATACATTTTATTCTTACAAGGCTGGGAGAATCTGCAGTTTGATCTTTGGAGTGAAAGGCTTAAGTAAAGCGAAGTTGTGGATATGCAGCAGTGTTAACTGCAATTTACAATAGTGTTGTTCTGAAACAGTTTCCTTATACATGTACCTGTCAGGGTTATTTCTTTGGTCAAGAAGATCATTCACAGAATGCTCCACTAACTAGGAGGGAGAGTGACCTGATGCATGATTCAACTTCCCTCGGTGTGGTACCTCGCATGCAGTTTCAGCCCATGTCAACACACTGGATTGCTATACTGCAAATGGTGCTATTTGTAAGTCTCATGTTGAAAATGGAAATTATATGTACATTTGTCAGCACTACTGTCTAAATTTTGCATGGACTTGTCCCTACTCACTTAAATTATGGTGCATCATATTTGATATTTTCACTCACCCTAATTCTTCTGAACTACAATTTAGATTGCCTATGAAGCTCTGATGTTTCTATGGACTGATGTACCAAGCCTCACAGACTGCAATGAATCCAAGAATGAAATTCCAGAGTTCTCATTTTACGCAGTTTTGCATGTAGGGTTGTGGCTGATCATCTTTATTACAGATCGAGTTCTTCAACATCATCACTATAAGTCACAGTACAAAGGGTATCTTGCTTTCTTCAGGGAAACCAAGGAATTGCGTCGCTTGCCAGTCAATGTGTTGTCCCTCGGTAACTGGCTATTTTCACTATTCTATCCAACTTTTACTCAGGAAAACTAGGCACACATTGCTTTACTGTATGTTGTAAATGTCTCCAACGTGGCCACAATGTCTTTAATCATTTATCATTCTGATAATTCAGGGATAATAAATGGTTAAAAACCAAGCAAATTTCTCTATTTTTCTATGCATGCACACTAAACTGCCTGGATATGGCTTTGTAGCGCACCCTAAATGTGCACACAAAGGCGTGATAGAACTCATTATTTATTTGTTTTCAGCAAATGCTGTGCTGTTGGTGATATTTGCTGTGGTGGTTTCCTGCACAAGCTCAGGAAACTTGCACCACACAAAAATGAACATCCTCAGGATCTTGTTTACAGTTGAGTTTGTGATTGTGATGCCTGGAATAGTCTGGTACTTAGGTAAGAAAAAATAAAGACAACAAATTGTGCACAAGTCATTTCTTTTTATCTCTCATTTTATTGCTGAATCCAATGTCTTGTGGTGTTAGGGATCTTTGTAATGTTTCCTACAGAAATACTGTCTAAGCATCCATGTACTCTTCTTCTAAGATCAATCAGAGGCAAACTTCTCCTTTCATTACACAGCCAGCTGTATGTTGTTTATTATGGAGAAAATATCGGGCCATCTCTTGCTTGAAATCAAGCCTGTTCCGACTACAAGTTTTCCTTGCATTACCAATGTGTTTTTTCAGGGCTGACTGGGAAAATAGGGGCTGGATATTTTAGCAGAATATTATCTACTATCAATAGACAGCCTGTACTGTCAGGGATGAAACAGCAGTTTTTGTACATGACATATTTCTGAATTGTGTGTGAACTGATCTGTAGTTTTGTTCCTCTGCTTATAGTAAAGGTTTTGAAGTTTAACAGAGCAAGGGCCCCTCCGGATGTGGATGATCCATCAGAATTCTTGAACGGCTTCAACTCAGGCATGTCAGCTTCAGGAGAGCTAGGCGTCAGGTATGACTAGTGCTGTTGCTTACTTTCATGCAGGTGGGCCCCCTCTCCTCCCCTTTTGCATCACTATGCAAGCTAAATCTGCACACTCACTGCATATGTTGAGCCTGACCACATCTGAACCGTTTATTTGAGTTTGGTCCATATGGGATATATTTGGTTAGGCACACTTGCAAGAAAATCAAAGCAGAAAAAAAAGCTTTAATTTTACTTGTGTATGGGTGAGCTTTTGAACAAATCTGCTGTCTCACTTTGGCAACGCAACATACTGCACCATCAAAATAAGCCCTGCCATATGGCATGCTGTACTTTAACTTGATGATTCAATTAAAACATGTAAACTTTGGAGCACTGATCTAGTGGAGGTTCATGTTGACTCCACAGAGACAGTGAGTGTCTTGATGAAGTGCTGGAGAAGCAGGCAGACATGATTCGCTACCTACAACAACACAACGCCAATCTTGGGCACAGGTTAATGAGACTTATGGCTCAGCAGAGTCAGACGACACAGTGAAGAAACACATTTATCTAAGGTCAGTAGTGCCTTGTCATGTCTTGTCTTATTTGCACCTGAAGTTGTTAGAAAAGGCTCCAGCTTGATCTGAACTTGGTGAATGCTGGCTTTTGTGGTCTTATTGCTTCCATTACATGTGAGGGAACTCAACGTACACACACATGATGCAGCATTAGCCAATTGCCCTGTGTCCACTTTTAAAATTGTTCTGCACAATATAGTGCATGCAACCTTGTGTCCCATCCAATTATTGCTGTGCCGTGTGTACCGATCCTTAATCCAAAGCTTTAAGTATACACCAAATACAAGAGAACCCACAAGTTCTGAATTCTGCTGTTATTAAAGCTATGCGCTTTATTTCAGCCTATCCACTTACAGTAGAAACCTATTTTAACCTTGATTTCTGCCCTGCACATGTCCTTTGCTTACCAAAGATCAGAACTTTTTACATCATTAATTTTTGGATGAACCAGATCAAAAAGTGAACAATGATTTCCATAGGTAACCCGCGTGGACACAGTAACCATACTCTCACAAGATTCACGAATAGACGATCAATTTTACTGTAGATAAGTAAAGGAAGAAATGGCGAGCTCTGAAAGTAAAACCAGGACCCCTCACTTGCTTCACTGGCATCCCCTTATGATGGGCATACTGACGACAAAATGAACTAATGTGCCACGAAATGGTATACTGGTGGGTCTGTCTCAAGAATAGATGTAGAAATTATTGGACTAACACCAGGCTTGAATGTAAAACCTCGATCGCAGGCGAATGCCAAAATCTCAACACACCTTTCGTTCCCATTCTCTGTATCAAATGCGTGGTGGAACTGTACGCGTTTTCTATCTTTTTTTCTGCTTAATTGGTTCGTGAACTTCTGGTACTCGGACTTGTGAAGGATCTTTCCTTTCCAGCCAGCGGTCATTTATTTATCGAGTTATGGAGCGGACAACAGAGGACAATAGTTCAGTTTATGAGACTGGAAGTGTAGTGTCGCGCCTTGGATCTACTGATGTTCACTTGAGCCGGCCGCGTGGCTCTCTAATCGATTGGTCTTGTTGCCACTGTACAGTTTAATAATAAAAAAAGGAACTTACAAGCTCGACTGCGTAGGTTTTAGTGATTTTTCCAGGTTTTCGAAGCAACCACAGTCTCCTTCGGACTGTTCAGTGACTTACTCGCCTGAAAGAATGGCAATTGCTTTAATTTGTAATATATTGGAATTTTAGTGTGGTCTGACCCATCGTTTCATTCCAATTTGCTTTTAAAACCTCATCAATTAGGAGAATATCCCAGGGCTACGTGTAACGGACACCTGAAGATATAGATATCTAAGCAGATTTGATTTCCCGCAACTTGAGGTCCCCACATGTTGACCACGCCCTCCTCACGTGCAGGCGCCCTTGTGAAACAGCGTTCCTTCGCCTTCGCACTACAGGTTTGACAGGCGTCACCTTGTGGCCCCGCAGTCCGAGAAGCCTCTTAAACGCTCGTCGAAAGTGACAATTCCTGGCTGCGTAGATCCACACGTTAACTGCGGAATTACTGAAGGAAAGCGAGACCGTGCCGAGCCAGGCCTTATACAGACAGATGGGTAGTCGAGTAAGATCGAGTAAAGACACCACCAGGACTGGAGTCCAGCACAGAGTGAACACTCCTACCACGACAGCGACGGTTCGAGACGCCTTCCTCTGCTTTTTAGCCTGTCTTGTTGTCCACACACGCGCAGTCAGAGCGTGGATCTTTCGGTTCTGGTCTCGTGCAGCTCTGAAGATGCGGAGGTAGCAAAACGTGACCACGATGAATGGAAGCACGATGCAAAAGAACGCCGCGGTTAGATAGAACTTGGGAAGATCTGAGCGCTTGTCAATCGCAAATCTAAAACTGCCAATAATCAGCGAGAACAACCACGTTAAGGCAATGAGTGCGGAGCATCGTCTTGGGGTTACGATGTGAACATACCGGTAAACAGCGACGATAGCGATGTATCGCTCGATAGTTACTACGCATAAACTGTACGTTGAAGCAGTCAAGGTTTGCACTGTGAGAAAGTCACTTAGTTTGCTCAGAATGTGGTGGTTGTCCTCCTCAACGTTTGACGTAACTCTGGAAATCCACAGCGGAATAGCCAACGCGCCGACTTCCAAATCCGCTACAGCAAGCGATGCGATCAGGTAGTTTGTGGAGCTTCGTAATTCTGGAGTGCGGTACACTGCCAGTACGACCAGAACGTTCCCCAAGATTGCCAAAGTACCAGACACCGAGTTTACTGTCGTCAGAATGGTCGCTTGAACAATGTTGAGGGATGTGCTGTTGTCCCATCGGCAAAAACTCGACTGCCCATCTCCTGCCGTTGTGTTGTGTCCTTCCATCTGCTGAGTTAAAAGTTTCTCGATCTGCAGTCAAGCACCAGTTCCTCCAGCGCTGCGTGTTTGATCCGTCACCGTTTTGGTGCTCGCATCTTTTTCTTGTGAACTCTCGGTCGATATATGATGGATGTGCCAAGAAGTCACACTTTATGAAATATGTTCGTGGATCTCTTTGGAACTTTCTTCCGAGGATGATAATTATTGTGACAGTGATCTCTGTCAATGTAGCAAAATCCCTTTAAAGTTTGTAACGTGATAACAAAATAATTACAAACAGGAAGAACAAATTATAATCAAAGTTTATGTGTCACTCAGGGTCTAATAGAATTTTGGCGAAAGCACTTGGTCTTCTTCTAATGAGCAAATCCTTACATCTGCAGCTGCAGATTTTCTCAAAGGTATGTAGACTGGAAACCTTAAAGAGTCGCAAACGGACTGAAAGCCTTAAAAAATCGCTACTAGTGGGGTTCTGGTCACGTATCGGTTCTCGTAGGAGTCACATTTAATAAAAATGTGTATGTTCCCACGATAAAATCTAGTGTGGACGACAAACCACGAGCGGTGTTACTTTAGATCATGCACAATCAAAATCCGGTTGTGTTTACTCTGGGCGAACTCATTATAGTTATTTTATTACTTTGCAAGTTTTAATCTACTGTATCAGAAATGTCAGTGACAAAATTTCATCGGGAACTCGGGTCGATTTTAGGTCGGCCAATACCTCTGTACGCCGGAGGCACTGATAAATTGGCTAAGTAACAATTATCTATAACGTAGAAAATATGCGGGTTTCTTTGCACAGAATCCGAACGAGATACAAACGAACAGCGGAAGCTAGAACTTACGAGATATAAACTTTGTAATTATCAGGCGGTTTGAATCCGTCTGATCTAATCAGTAGCAGCCTTGAAGATCGAATTCTTCCTTCTCATTAGAAAGTATGCTTCTAGTCAGTCAGTTAATAAAACTTGCATGTATAATTGACAAGCATGCGTTCAGTGCAAAAGTAATGGTTGGTTCACGTGGGGAAAGCAAGCGTAGGAGAATGGGAATTTTTGTTCATTCTCTTGCGCTTGCGTTAAGCGTTAAAGAAACAAATTTTATCGTGTGAACCGGTCGCTTGCGCTTGCGGCTTTACTCGTGCGAACCAACGAAAGTGAGCAGAAACTTGAAGTGATCAGTGATACACACAGAGTCTGCAGAATACGACTAAATACTAGGGCAGTAAGACGGGAAATAAGATAATAGGTTAGAGTGCTATTTAAACAAAACCACCTGCACAAAATCAACGCAATTTTATACCTTACAACAAAACATACTGAACTTTGGTAGTCTCCGAAATCGTTTGTCGGGCAACTATTTTGTGTTATTATTGGTCCGCGATTTATCAAGACTGGAATGGGACAAAGTCTCAAATTCTTTATCAGTTTGCACGAACGAGGATTTGTTTAGTTTGTATAATTTTCTTCATTTGAGTGAAAATGCAAAAACACCAAGTAATACATCACTGCATTTTGTGGGAAGATTTTGATGGCAGTGTGCATAAACAGACTTGGCAGGCTTTCAATCAGTGATTTCTGTCAGTCGTGACTATAAATGATTTTCTAACGCGAGCGCTGCGAGTTGTTTGTATCGTAATTGACAGGTGGACTGGTGCCGTGAAGGTTCGTGTTCCACTAGTTCCCAGCTCTTCTATTTAGCAATTGTACGCGGCTGAGACGTTGATGAAACTCTGAACTGGATCAAAAGATCACAAGTTTTTGAAAATACAGCGTTCACCTCCTCGCCACTGGCCGTCCTTATGTAGTGCACTTTCACTTGTTGATTGTTACAGTTTTTCAACAGAGGTAAGTCAAGTTGTGCTGGTGACAATTAGCGATTTAATATTTTAAACGATGAGAACGCAATGAGCGTGTAATGGCCTTGAATCTAAAACAAGTGCAGTAGCGGTGATCTTGGCTTAAAATAGTTCAATTCTACACCTGAAATAAAATGGAAATGCCTTGCTCTTGTACATGATAAGTTTGGCCAACATAAGGGAAGATATTTCTATAGTTTTATCTTTAGTTTTGGCCTGAACCGGCAGGTACCGTAATTAGTACCAGTGAGAAGAAACATCTTGTGAGATGTGTCCACTTTCTGCCGGGTTTTCATCAGTACAGCAGCCTTCCTTTGTTGCTTTTAAGTCCCCAAATGATCACTCTTTTTAGCTTGATCGATGAAACCAGGGAAGATCTGGAAGTTAAAAGAGCAAATTCTGAGTAGCACATTAAAGATTTACAATTTCAACACCACGCAAGTATTTTGAATTGCTGGTTTTATCTGAAACCTCTTTTTTGGTCAGTAAATAGATGGCTGTCAAATAGCTCTGCTGCTAGCGAGAAGCTGGTAGCTTTTGATTTGTGAACCGTTTATGGACGAGTGTCCGGCATTCTATTAAAGTACAACTCACTGGCTTAGTATTTGTTACAGAAATTTCAGGCTAATTTTGTATTTGCTGATG
Source organism: Plumapathes pennacea (assembly GCA_964036295.1). Classification (NCBI taxonomy): domain Eukaryota; kingdom Metazoa; phylum Cnidaria; class Anthozoa; order Antipatharia; family Myriopathidae; genus Plumapathes; species Plumapathes pennacea. Next base: position 2,287,474 of record OZ038466.1, read on the forward strand.
TCAGCAGTGCAGGTCTTTTCATTCCCATCTGATCTCTGAACGGCAGCACTGCCGTTCACACATTATAAATCGGTCATTTACAGGCTCAAAATGACTATAATTTCAAGTACAGATTAATTGGGTTTTAGATATATTAAGAACTTGCACATCGACAAGTTTCAATAGGACCTGATGTATCTTGTTCCTTTTGAATTACGTATAGAAATAAGGAACGTTTAACCCAGTGCGTTCTTTAGTTCCACAGTTCTTCACAATGATGAACAGAATCAGGCGGGAGTTTCAATATCTGAATCCCAGACCTCTCGCCAACTTATCGCACTGTTGCCATGGAAAAACGTTTACGAGATAATCCGCTGGCTTCAAAGACAGTTGACCCAGACACGGCTCACAGGAGGTTGGTGAATAAATGAATGTCTGCGCATGTGTAACTCACAGACTTTGCTTGATCGTCTGATTAGTTATTATATGCACAATATAGAATACATCAACAGTAGACACGTTAGCTCTGGCCTACTCAATAAGCCTTTTTGCTATTGTATTCTTTTATTAAAAACTAGCGGGACCCCCGTAGAGTACGAGTGACATCGGATTTTCTTTTTTTCCTATTTTTTTTTTCTTTTTCCCTTTTTGAAGCCCCTTTTTGAGCATCTTGAACGTGACACATTTTACTCGGTTTGTCGGAGTTTTTGTAGTTTCATCTTGTTAGTTTCACTGCCTTTCTGATCAACGTTACGCATGCGTGACAGATAGCAAAGCATGGTTGCCATGGAGACTGTTTTTCGCGGATTGGGAGCCTGGTGACATTTCTATTTCTTTTGTTGCACGTAAACCAATAGTTACGGTTGCAGGCAGGGAGACTCTGACGACACAAGTTGGTACGACACAGACTCGGATATCGACACCCCGACCGACCCAGACTCCCCCGCTCCACGCCTCCCAAACAACAGGTCAGTCAGTCTCCACACTAATCCACACTTAATATGCTGTGCTAGTTTGTGAGGTTTGGAGTTTCTACAACAGACAGAGCCCGCTACAGTAGCGTCAGAGGCTGAGTTTGTTGTGAGTTTTGAGTGATATTATTTCTTGACGGTTGAAAGAAACTGATTGATTTGATCAAGATTTGATGAAGCAAGCAGGTTGGTGATTGGTTGCTTCTTCAATGTGAAACGTCTTAGAATTACGTGATGCTTGTTATTGGTAAGTGCTTTCTTGTGGCCTCTGTGATTGGTGTTGCCATGGTTACTTTGATTGTAGTTTCAAAAACCACTTCAAGTGACCTGTATAATTGTTACTTTAATAAGTTGTTGATGCATAACTGATGACCGTATCCATGTTCGTGGGCCTGACGGATACATCCAAATAATGATTCAATTTGTCTTTTTATGTATTTTATACAGTTTGTCCTTTTCTTAAAAAAAGAACATTTTATTTCCAATAAATATTGGTCCAATTTGAATTTGGTTGTTTCTTGTTTTGCTATAACAACAGGTCATATTAATGAAAAAAATACCTGCAGGTTGCTTTTATGGTTGATCGAATTGCATCAATTCAGAAATCAGAAATTTAGTGAAGAATCCATTGTTAAATTTTCTATGAACGCAATATCGACGCAAAATGCTTCTATTTTACCGCGCCACATCCTAGCTCCAAGGAATATTTGCGAGATTGGATTTTTTTCCTCGTATATTTTGCTAACAACTGTGTGACGCCATGTCCCTCCCACGTATTTCACAAACGTGCGTGTTTGTTTATATTGACTCCACGGGTGTTATCCGTGAGAGGGACAAGGTTTCTTTGAGATACTGAATGGCGAAGGTTTTTCCAGAGTCGTACTACATCTGTTGTACATAGTCATGTTTCAGTTGTACGAAAACGTCCAATATCCAGATGCACGACAAAATCAAATATTTTAATGGAAGGTATATAACTGATGTTTGGTCCTTGTCTTGTTACATATTCAGTTCATAACGTCCCTCCTTTCCTACTAACTCTCTTGTTTTCTAGCTCTCAAAGTGCAAGCACGAGAAAGGATCATAGAGAATGGAAAGATAATGGGGAACAGAACGCCACAAGAACAGATGTCCCTAAAGATAAGTAAGGCCTCGTTTTGTTTTCAATATTTGTAATCGTTTGTGATAATTACAAGCTCGTTGTAAAAAATGTTTTCATCTGCATCTCATAACATTTGAAGATAAGCCTATGCAAGGCACGATGCTTGACATAAAATGTCTCGGATCAGTCCCGGCTGATCCACGCGGTGGGTTTAGCGATCAGAAACCGCTCAGTCGGCAGTATTAGTAACGGCTCTTTTAAGTGATTGAAGTTATTTGTGACGCTAGAAGCTTCTAATGTTTTCAACCTTGCACACGATTTTTTTCTGCCAAAGAATTAGAGACAGCGCCCATATTTGCAAACTATCTTATGTTTAGAGTTATAAACTTTTGCAGTACTACGGGTCTTATCCGGATAGTTTACTTCTAATGTATAATGTATGTATTGTAATTGGTTACTGTAACTGAACTACATGTTGCTTGAGGGGCCAAATTATTCTTCTTGGCTCTGCTAGCTAGATTTCTCTTTGCCTATATAATTATGAACGGTCTCTGTAACAATAATGATCTTGTTTATTTTACTTCGGGTTTGTAGATCTAAACCTACTGCCGATCCATTACCAAATACCGCAAGCAACAGTGACAGTGGGCTCCAACCTTCTCCCCTTGAAGAGGTTGACGACGATGAACTCTTCTCACCGAATCACGTGGATCAGTTGGTGGCCTCGTTTTGGTCCAAAGTGGATCAAAAAATTGAAGCAGCCATTTCTTCTCGTCAAACTGGAAAGCAGAGCGAGACCTCCCCAGCAGAAGAGACTGGTTCGAGTGGGTCCCACTCCTCTGCGACAAAGGAAGAGAGAAAAGGTGAGTAGAGCCGTGATGCATTGCGAGAATAGAGAACTGTTGGGTGTGTAACAGTGACCACATGGTTAACGGGTATTCAGGGGTGCTACAAATTAACAGTACAATTATGAGCTCCAATTTACATTTTGTTACACGAATGTCGTCTATAGAAGATCTACAAACAGGGAGGGCTCTAAATATATAAAACAGAAAGGAAAAAGTTGAAAAGATTATACGCTCTTTTGTCAACACATCGAAAATTATTCATCCGCTCGGCCCCACCCTCTGTTGAAATACGATAAGAGTATATGTCGTATGTATGTGAAAGTTCTTTTTTTAATTTTCTGCAGAGGAAGACGAGGACAAGAATGTGTCGAGAGCACGCGCGAGCGTTTCACTTTTATTCGTTTATATTTGTCAGGTAAGATTTTTGCCTCGATAAACTGACTCAATTGACTCCCTGTATTGTTGTAATTCTTATCAAAGCGCCACTTGTCATTTTCTATTCAGTCTTTAGCAAGGATCTTCACGTTGTGCACAGAAAAAGCTAAAGACAATTCCAAGGTGAGGAGGCTTGTTTAACCCAGGCTTTTGCTCTCACAGTCACACGTGGGCACTGGCTTGATGAACTTTTAGGTTTACTTCTAGTTGATCGTGGCAGCCATTGTTTATTCCCTGGGAAAGGGCATTCATTACTGACGGCTCACGACTCACGACACACGGCTCACGACACAAACAAGCGTTTTATGTCGTGAGTCGTGTAAGTTTTATAACTGCGATGGGCACTTTCACTAGCACCACATTTTTATTATACGGTTAATACGAGCATAGATGTGATGGCCGTCTCTTTTCTATTGACCACTCAGGGGTGTTTCACAGCTGGATCTGAGAACTACTGGCGGGATAATCTGAAAGTGTGGCTTACGCATCGTTACACTCACTTGATTGTCGTCATGCTCACGGTGTTTGACGTTGTGCTGATCATAGCGAATATTCTGGCGGATTTTCACGCCATTGACGGTAAGTAAGTCACACTCTAAGTACAGCGTACTAATTAGTATGACTCTAAGGTGACTCATTTTAGAACGTTGCATGCGTGCGCACATAGTTCAGGAGCCGATCAACGGGAGCGCTACCCTGGGTTCCAGAGATATCTCGCTCTCGCCTCGCCCCAAGCCCTCCGCCGCCCGTGGTTCGCCCCCAGTCCTGCGCGGCCGCACAAGAGCTTCCGAGAGCGAGATATCTCTGAAACCCTGGGCACGGGAGTGCCCGTCTACGTGCTTCAGTTATCTCCTTACGATACTTTTATCATATTTACTGACTCGTGTCTTTCCTAAGCCCGTGGTTCTTGTCTCATTAGTTATGGTGGATTGCTAACTGAATCAGTTTATTTATTTATTTATTTATTTCTAGTGTGCAGTTCTTGTCTCATTGCTAACTTTCCTTTTATCAGGTCGTGGAATGGAGGATTTGTTTTCCGGATTTCTTCAGGTCAACGTTGCAATACTTTTCCTGTTCGTCTTTGAGGTCAGTTATAGTTCCGACATCACAATATTTTCTCGCTCGTATCTGATAAGAGTCAGTGTCTCTCTTGATCATCCGTTTTTGTTTCGTTTTTCTTCAGACCCTCACCAAGATGATAGTGTTTCGTCGAGACATATTCTGCGATGTTATGGAGGTTAGTTCGGCGGTAGAAAATTGACATAAAAAAAAGACGTCAAAGCAGAGAAAATACAAGAGGGTTACTTTGAAATATCGTGTCTGCTGAGCGTATCGTAATTTGCCCTTTCTCGCACAGTGTTCGATATTTGTGTTTTACGTGTGTTTTCTCCCTTTAGACATTTGACACCATATTGGTGGCGTTCTATTTCCTGGCAGAAACGATAACCAGCGGTGGATTCAGGTGAAGACATCAGTTTGTATATGTAGTCGAGAAATATAACCCGCGTCCATTTATCATTCCAACCACTGCGGCCTCAGTAGTTCTTGATTAAAAAGTGAAGACAAGCAAATAGGTTTAATCTGGATTCTTCTTTCATTGACACTGAAGAGATTCCAGTTTATTAAATACTATATCAAGCAGCAGAAAATGGCCTCCTTGAAACGCTGCATGCATTTCATGACTTGCTTCCTAATTGGTGTCTTTAATCCAGGAATATCAATGCGCCATTCGCGGAGTACCTGCACGTCGTTGTAGTTCTGCGATTGTGGCGAGTCTGTTTTCTTATAGAAGGTGAGTCTGTTCTTTAGACACAGAGATAAAGAGAAGGGGGGGGGGGGGGGGGGGGGGGAGGGGGGGAGGTACTGGATGGAGGGAGAACAAGAGAGAGATGCGTCGTCCACGTGTTTCGAAAACTTACAGTTCTGATAAAAGAGTAACGTAACAAAAGTTTGCGAGCTCTTCCTTGTAAACTCGACATGCTAATGACTTTAGAAGATCCACCCATATATTTGTAGATCAATCAATCCAACACTACAAATATTTGTGATTTTTTTGTGCCTGTCTTGTTTCCAGAATTGCAACAGATAAGAGAAGAAGAATTTCGTGATATTGAAAGTCAACTTCCTTCAAAGCAAAAAGGCTGAAGAAATATTTGTTGCACTCATGGTCGTGTGCCATTTCTCTAAATGAGAAAAAAGAGCATTTTGACAAGACAAGTAAACAGAAGATCTCGAGTCATTAGTGGTGCACTGTGCAACTGTACTTCTTGCACACGATGATCACTGACTTCACATGTATAAATTAAACACGCCATCCAAGGACACTTCATGAAATGCAGGATAAGCCGTTCCTGTCATGGATTAGAGTTGGACTTGCCTGCGGTCCTACGAGCTCAGTTCTTGGATAGGCGAGAAGTCAGCATCGAACAGATCAGAAGAGCTATTAACCCGGCCAGCGTAGAAGGACTTCAAGGGTTCAACGCTCCGTTATAGGAGGAATCAACACGAAATGCAACACTTATGTGATGCCCCACGAAGGCCCTTCACGAGCTCAAAAACATAGTCATGCCGTTCTATTACTGAATTGACGTGTAAAGTATCAGATAAGGCTGGCAGTTACAATGCACGTCACGTAAAGACACTAACACGGTGGACAGTGGCAAAATCCGAAGTATCAGTGAATTGCGTTGCTCCATAAGCGGCCATTTTCACAAATCATGCGCAGTAGCAAATAGCACCTTTTACTCCCCACATAAACGAGTGTCTGCCAAGTAAATCCATACACGCAAAGAGCAAAAGCAGCCATGCTTTATGCAGTAACAATTGATTGGGTCCTAACCGGGCGTGTTTCGCGATTTGCGACTTGTTGAGAAGGCAAGCTCATTTCTGGGAGCGTTTGGGACCACTCATATCCGACTCAATACTTAGAGCTCGATATAATCATAAAACGGTAATCTTTGCGATGCACCCTTTCGTAATTAGATATAAAGCTTAGTATTCAAAAGGGCTTTTTACGTAAGATTTTTTAACAGTCAGCACAGTTTGACGCTGAAAGGCTAGGCACAGCACCGCGCATCAGTGAGACGTCTAAGGTAGTTATGTATAGTCAGCTTTTTTAGGTTGGCGACGTCAAAACCTGAACAGTAGATACAAATAAAAAAACTAAATACACACTGCGAAACGAAGCCATTGTTTGTGTGGTATTGTGTCCCATTTTTTGCTGTTTTGGCATTGCCCCATTGACAAGCCAGATCTCAAGTGAGTACTCTACCTGTTAATTCCCGGCGGACACAGGAGACAACAACTAACAGGTAGAGTACGTTTATTTCGTGTTTTATTAGCAAATCCTATGATTATCGCCATCGTCAAAATCCCCATACATTTCCTTATAATCTTGGCCCTTCACGCAACCACCGGACCCCCCCACCCAAGCTAGCTTGGGCCGCCTGTGCGGGGACCTGGAGATGACTGTACGTTGGGAGATTGGAACGAGAATGTCTCAAAGCATGAAACATGGAACATGGGGACGGAGGAAATGAAGAAGGTAAAATCCTTGAGTTATTGGCCGGAAATTAAACCATCCGTGTTCTGTCGAGTCATAGTTTGGTGCACTGCAGCAATAAGAACGTGATTATTTGCATATTTGTGTTTTCATTCTTGCAATAGGTGCATATTTTAATATTTTGTTTGCTCGAGTAGCCATGTGGAATGCATATATTCAGAATAAAAACACAGAATGTTTATCTGGCGTTGCAGATCCTTTTACAGCTTGGTGACAGACGCCAGGTGGTTGAAGTCCAGCATTTCAAGTCTCTTGAGGACCTAAATCAATATACAAAAGCTCATTTTGACGTTTCGCAAAATAGGCGAATATATTGCGAAAGTCAGGCTTTCTGGTGAGTCTTACTAAGTTGAAACTTGCAACATACAAATGAATGAAACGAACTTATGCTTAGCTTTATGCCTGTCTTTGAAACATTCCAGGTTATTTAATACATTTCTCTCTTTTCTCACAGAGCTTTCACACCACGCAGCTTTCAGGACAGTGGAAAAGAGGCATGGCACATGGTCTTGACTCAAAGTTTACAAGGATTATTTGGCTGGAGATGGCTTCAAGTGGAAGATGAATGTAGAAATGTATTGAACAGAAAATCGTAAGCTCTGATATGTTATTCTACAGTCATGTATGATGTTATTTACTTTGTCTTTGAAAGAGGTGTTCTAAACGTTCTCAGTGAGTCCTATTCTCTCAAAGACTTTATTTTACATTAATTTGTGGACATGAACGTTTTTAAATGGGAGGGTACTTTTGAATTTTATATTTTATATTTTATACTTAGTGTTTGCTGCACTATGTTGGGCAAAAACCTAATTTGCTGTCTGTCACATACGTGTGAACAGCTTGCTTTTTTTATTAGATAGATTTAATCCAAAGTGCCAAAATTTCCAGGTCTGCTACGATATTATGCAGAAAAATCCCAAATGATAAGTTGTGCAAGCAATACAGATATTGGCTGCTGAAAACAATGATGTCTAATCAGTTTGGTTGACAAAGAATTATTGCTTTGCCTGTGTTTTTATTTTTCAGGTGTCAACTTTTTTGCTGTTGTTTTTCTAAAACATTCTCGATTGGCACTGCCACAAATGTAGTGTAGCGCAAGTTGTGCCCTCTGGCCTTCCACCAGAAGTTATGTGCAACTCTCTTTTTTTTTTTTTTTTTTTTTTCAGTTCTTACTGAGGCACAACTTCTAAATGCAAAATGGCTCAAGAAAGATAAGTAAAGTGTTTTAGATTTTTTACCATTCGGTCATACCACAAGCATCCTGGGCCTCAGCAAATTTAGGTTAGGAATGCTTATTCAAAGGGCGAGCTTGTTTGAGGGGAGGCCTTTCTTTAATTTTCCCTAGTCATTTACTTTTGCAATGCGTATCATTTGTTTATGAACAACAAAGCAGTTCGTATAGATCTATTAATAATGACATACTTTAAAGCATAAAACATCGATTTTGATTTTTGATGGTGCTAATTTACCATCAGTGCAAAAACAACAAAGTCTGTAAAGGGGAGGAGGCACTTATTTAAAATTTTGGTCAAGAGGGGGAGGGGGGGGGGGGGGTTGTCATCTATTAGAGTGGGGCACTTATTCGAAGATCTTCGGTGTGACCATTTGTTAGAACCTTGTGCAATTTGTCACAGCGGTTGATCCGGGTCAGTCTCTCTTATGAGAGAGCACTTTTCTGAAGTCTTCCCAAAATTACAAAATTCCCTCCAAAATTTCCTAAATAGGTAGATAATATATTATTGAAACTTGGTTTGTAGCACTGTTCTTGGCCACTGGAAACTGATGCACTTTTAAATGTGGCTAAATGTAATTTAGGCAAAGTTAACCTCGAGACAATTGCTGGTCAGCAGTCGCTCCCTGCAGCAGGGGTGCCCCGTGGCATTCTGGGGCTTTGCGCGGTTTGTGGCATTTGCAGTTTGCTTGCAGATCATTGCGGATCTCTTGCTTGGCTCTAAGTTTGCGATGTTGCGTCAAACTCGTAATAGTCTTGATAGTGCTTACTCTTTGGCTGTGGCGTCGAGTACTTTGACTCTACCACGACTTCGTCTTCTCTGGTGACAGCTCCTTCGCTGCTGTGTTCTGATCCTAGTCCTTCGCCGGAGTTCATCACCTCTGGTGGCTGCAGTTCGTGTTGTGTTAGCTGCTGATTTGCCACCCACTGGACCTGCGGCCTTGTCGCAATTGGCATCTGTTCTACCAATCGTGAGTTCGATCGCACCTGTTCATGTGCCTGTTGTTGCTCCATCTTGTTTGGCATGGGGTGGCCTCTCCAATGGAGCCGGATTGTCTCAATCTACAAGCTTCCTCCGCCCCTTCTGTTCAAGGTAGGTCGGTTGCCGTGCCCTCATTGGGAACACTTTCTCCCTTGCCGTTTTGTCTATTACTGTGTTGTCCAACTCTGTGTCTTCGTTCGTCCAAAACCCATTCCACTTTTCAACAACCCTTTGTCATTGGTCCCGGTTTCTCTCCTGTACCTGCAAAGCTGGTGGCACAAACTGTGGCGGGCAAATTCATGGATTTCAGCGACTTTCTCTCGGCGAATTTGTCAGAAGTTGAACCCGAGCCTCAACTGCTATTTGATGGTGGATGCCGTTCTCACCTCCACTCCCAAGAGACAACACCGGCGCATCAAGGGCATTGTGTCTTGGACCGAAGCGTTCTCAGTTTTTTCCTTGGTCCTTGTTTTCTCACTTCCAACATCGCTGGCGTGATTTAATGAGCTACAAGCTTCTAATCCTCCATACTTACCGGCAATTTGCCGGTCGCGTTTGGTTGGCCTATGATTGTGCCATTTGCCAGCATGCCGCCGCCATGAAGCTGCAGGATTGGTCAAGCATGGATGTCCAGCTGTTCAATTTCCATTCAGCGGGTGCCTCGCCCGGGATCCGTTCTGTATCCTGTCTTCGGAGCTTAGCGAAGCTTGGGGTAACAACTCGTCGCTTGCTGTCTGCAGGTCATGGAACCGTGGTCGTTGCTCTGCGCCTTATTCTTCCTGCCGCTTCACCCACAAATGCAGTTCTTGTTCTGGCTTACATCGTGCCAAGGATTGTTTTGATTCGCCCGATCGAGACATCGTGCCTGACGCCAAACATGGTTTGTCGCCTGGCCCAGACTCCAAGGAGCTCTCCAAGCATCCCAAGAAGGGACTTTAATTCTTTTCTGTTTTCTTGCTAGTCTCTAGTTTTGCTGTTGCTGTTGCCTTGGTTGCTTCTTAGTTCCATTAAGTTTTGCTTGAGTTGCTTGGTTGCATTGCTGCGTGCGTGTTCTGGTTGCCAATTCGCTTCTACTTCCCCTTCTAGCGTGGCCTCCCCTTCCTCCAGTCGAATTAGTTAGCCCTCTCGTCCCTGACCTCTTCGCCCAGGAGCTGCGTGAGCACCCGGACCAGGATCGAGTTTCCTTCGTAATCCAGGGGCTTAGGCATGGGTTTAAGGTGGGCTTCCTTGCAACCTCTCCCCTTAGCCCCTCTAAACGTAACAAGCCGTCTGCCCTTCAACATCCGGCCATCGTCGATGCCTATCTGGCCAATGAAGTATCGAAAGGCCAGTTTTACATCGATCTCACGCTCCCGTTTGGCTTTCAGCACCCTTCATCTTCAACTTGGTAGCGGACTTAGTGGAATGGATCCTACGCGTGAACTATGCGGTGTCCGATCTCATTCACTACTTGGATGATTTCATCAGTGCGGGCCCTCCTATTTCTCTACAGTGTGCTCATAATTTTGACACTGCCTTAAACGTTTGTCGTCGGCTGGGCCTGCCACTGCATCCCACTAAGTGTGTGAGACCCACAACTTGTATGGTTGTTTTGGGCATCGAACTTGACTCAGTCAACCAGGTAGCTCCCCTACCAGCTGAGAAGCTACTTGCCCTTCAAGATTTACTCTTCACGTGGATTACTCGCTGCTGGTGCGACAGATGGCAACTCGAATCCTTGATTGGCCACCTCCATTTTGCCGCCAAAGTGGTCTGGCCTGGCCGAACCTTCCTGCGTCGCATGATTGACCTGCTCTGCTGCTTCTGGCAACCTGATCATCCTATCTGGTTGAACCGGGAGTTCCACCTTGACCTCCAGTGGTGGGTTCAATTTGTCTCTTCGGGGAATGGGGTCAGCTTCTGGCTCTATCTAGGCTTGACCCCGGATTTAGATCTGGAGGTCACTTCTGACACAGCAAGTTCCCTTGGCTTTGGTGCCTTTTTTCGATCTGATTCTTCCTGACCACTGCATGTTCTGGGCTGCTTGCACTCTCACCTTCTTTGGCTTCTTGAGATCCTCAGAATTCCGGTCCCCAACCTTGCCAGTTTCCAGTCCTCCATTCACCTTGAGGTATCAGATATTGCTGTGAACTCCAACTCTAACCCTTCCTGCTTGCAAGTTAAGATTAAGGGTCCAAGACTGATCCGTTCCGCATTGGCTGCTTTATTCACATTGGCCTTGGTACACCTCCTCTTTGCGCTGTTCAGGCAATGTTGGCTTATCTAGCTGTCAGAGGTATTGCCCCAGGCCCCTTGTTCTTGCTGCAGGACGGTCGGCCTCTGACTCGCACCTTACTCACCAACTGACTTCGCCAAATCCTGGCAGCTGCAGGTGTGCCAGGCAACTTCTCGAGCCATAGCTTTTGCATTGGAGCCGCCACAGTCGCAGCACACAGTGGAGTGCCGGATCACCTCATTCAAGCCCTGGGGAGGTGGACCAGTAGTGCTTATCAGCTCTACATCAGAACTCCTGCATCAGCTTTGGCTGGCCTCTCTCATCACCTGGCTTAGCAGTTGGGGTGGGGCTTGTTTGGTAAGTGGTCTGCTCAAGTGGGGTCTGTCCTCTTTCTGTAAGTCTTACTTACAGAAAGAGGTACCTTGGTTATGGGTTCAAACGTGCTGTGGCAACAGCTAGATACAATCTGATGCAATTTGCAACAAAATAAATGCCTATGATGTCGGCTGGGTCCTTGGATGATTGTTGAAGGCAGTTGGGAAGTTCTGGAGGAAAACACATGTGTTACAGGACTCAAATATGCAAGCTAGGGAATGCTCCAAGATGAAGAAAAGACCTCTCTAATCTGATAGGTTTTGTAGTTGGCTTACTAATCCAGGATGCAGTCTCAAGTAGGATGATGGTGGTCAGGAAGAGGATCGAGTCTCGAACTGGCATGTTTCTTACATCATCAGTGAAAGGGTGGTTGTCTTGCTGTGGGGATGGTTGCTTTGGTGAGCATCGTGTGCATTTCAAAGATGTGCTAGAGGTCAGAAACCAAGTCTGCTCCTTGGTGAATTGGTTGAGCTGTGTCCAATGCTTACAGGAAAAGAAACTTGGTTACAACTACTGTAGGCCAAGTTGCCAGACAGGACTTTCAACAGGTTTCTGATGTGCACTGAGGCAGCTCTTCAAGTTCTTGTACAGGCCATTCTGCAACTGGGATGTCATTGGCATTCTTAGCACGACCACTGTCATAAAATAGGGTGTTTCTCCTTTTGTCAGGAACAAGCAAGAAGCAGTCAAGAAGATTGTGGAGCCTTCGTGTAACCACCTTCCGTCTTGCTGCGACCGCCTTCCGTCTTGCTGCGACCGCCTTCCGTCTTGCTGCGACCGCCTTCCGTCTTGCTGCGACCGCCTGCCGTCTTGCTGCGACCGCCTTCCGTCTTGCTGCGACCGCCTTCCGTCTTGCTGCGACCGCCTTCCGTCTTGCTGCGACCGCCTTCCGTCTTGCTGCGACCGCCTTCCGTCTTGCTGCGACCGCCTTCCGTCTTGCTGCGACCGCCTTCCGTCTTGCTGCGACCGCCTGCTGTCTTGCTGCGACCGCCTGCTGTCTTGCTGCGACCGCCTGCCGTCTTGCTGCGACCGCCTTCCGTCTTGCAGTGGCCGCCTGCCGTCTTGCTGATAACCTTCTGTCTTCTCGAAACCTTTATGCTGTCTTGCTGCGGGCAGGAATGGCACGTCTTGCTGTGGTATATGTTCTGTCATTATGTGGCAGGCCTACCGTCTCGATACTCGGCGCATAGCTGCGACCGCCTCTCGTCTTGTGCCTACTTCCCCCAATTCGTGCCTGCCTGCCGTCGTAAGGCGTGTTGGGTAGCTGCGGGGGGTTGTCGCCCTGGCGTGTCTGATTGTCGCCTTTGCGTTTTGCGTTTCGATGCCGTGTAGGATGCTTCCTTGACTTTGTAATGTATACACACTGGGCGTATCAGGTTGTCCAGTTGGCAGTTTGGTTGTCATCCTGGCGTGTTTGGTTGTCACCCTGGCGTGTTTGGTTGTCGCCCTGGCGTGTTTTGTTGTCGCCCTGGCATGTAAGGTTGTCGCCCTGGCTTGTTAGGTTGTCGCCCTGGCGTGTTTGGTTGTCGCCCTGGCGTGTTTGGTTGTCGCCCTGGCGTGTTTGGTTGTCGCCCTGGCGTGTTTGGTTGTCGCCCTGGCGTGTTAGGTTGTCGCCCTGGCGTGTTAGGTTGTCGCCCTGGCGTGTTAGGTTGTCGCCCTGGCGTGTTAGGTTGTCGCCCTGGCGTGTTTGGTTGTCGCCCTGGCGTGTTTGGTTGTCGCCCTGGCGTGTTTGGTTGTCGCCCTGGCGTGTTAGGTTGTCGCCCTGGCGTGTTAGGTTGTCGCCCTGGCGTGTTTGGTTGTCGCCCTGGCGTGTTTGGTTGTCGCCCTGGCGTGTTTGGTTGTCGCCCTGGCGTGTTTGGTTGTCGCCCTGGCGTGTTAGGTTGTCGCCCTGGCGTGTTTGGTTGTCGCCCTGGCGTGTTAGGTTGTCGCCCTGGCGTGTTTGGTTGTCGCCCTGGCGTGTTTGGTTGTCGCCCTGGCGTGTTACTGCCTCTCACCCTGCTGCTGTCTCCTTGTTGTCCTGGTGTGACTATCACTTTACACCTCTTGGACTAAGGTAAGAACGTGTCTTTGCTTTTGTTGACATGGGTCGTAGTAAGAATTGCAACAAAACCCTGTTGCAAAACTACAAGAAGAGCTGCTTCAGTGCACAGCAGCAACTTGTTGAAGGTTGCGTCAGCAAACTTGGCCTAGCAGTTACCACAGGGCATTTATATGCACGCATTCCAAGAACTAATCCAATCTGTGCAAGCTCCAATGCTACTACTCCAACTGGATGTATTGATTTTCACAGAGACTTGGCTAGGTGACACAACATTAGATGCGGAGAGTGAATTCCTGGAATACCAACTGGAACGCAGGGAGTTTTCATGTATATATACTCTGAAGCTACATATGATGGAATGTTCTTGACAATATTGAGTACTTCACCAAGACGTTTCTGAGTGTCGCTGGTGCCATGCCCTACTGGTTTAGAAATGAGTGATAAAACAGAGGCTAACTCCTTGAAGGACACCTCATATCTGCAGTGAGATTAGACACTTGCTTTTTCAGCTTTCTCTGGCATTTAGCAGTGAATCTCTTGATCCATGCAGTCACTCTACGTAGGTTAATTCATGAGGAGGTTTTCTCTGGATCCATTAAGGTGTTGTCCACTTTGGAAGAGAAAGCGGACCACATCTCGACTTCAACTTCAGGGTCATAGTAATCAGGAGGTCGGCAGATTTTTTGTTCTGGCCAGTGACTTTCGTCTTGCCAGAGGAAACTCGGTCCTTGGATCCATGGGCTTTCTTGTGTTAGGTCTTGTGCAGATAAGCCCCTGGAACAGTCGTCAGAAGCGTTTAGGTAGCCAGGAGCATGCCTCCACTTGTTTGGATACGAGCCTTCTCTCAATTCAGCAACCCCGTTGACTACAAAAGTGTGAAATCTGGCTTTCTCACTCTTGGTATACTGGAGCATGGTAGTTAAATCTGTCCAGTAGGTGATCTGCTCAGCCTAAATATCTAGCTCTCTTTGGGTGGTTTGGCCAATCCGTACTGTCAGGACCACAGCTTGCAGCTCTAATCTCAGTACTTCACTTTTCCAAGCACAAAGGAGCAGTGGTGAATGCCGTCTTCAGACTGGAGTCTTAGGTAAGCTACAGCGCTAAAGGCAGTCTCAGACGCATCAGCAAACACATGATGTTGGCGCTGTACCATGCGACCTTCACTCTTGTTGTAGCATCTGGGGATTGATAACTTTGCCATGTCCATTCCGTCTTGCAAGTTTCCGTGTCAGATACTGGGCCCGTTATTGGCTGATCCATTGGTTTCACTGCACCAATGATCCTGCAGCTGCATTGGGAGCTTCTTCACCATGTTTTGAGGATTTTTGCGGGTGGTCCAAGATCGCAAAGAAAGAGAGTGACATCATGGCTAAGGCATTGGGTCAGGAAAGTTGAATACCGATCAAGGGCAACGTCATCTCCCAGTTTGATGGTCGGCCATTCAGTTACTTTCTTGAGGTAAGCATTGGAGATCCTCTACGTGTCACCGTACTTTTCTTCCAGCAGCTGTTTTGCTTCCAGGTAACCCTTCTTGGGGTCCATGAATAGACACCCCTTTATCAGTTTCTTTGGTTGTCCTTCCGGGTACAGTCCTTCACAAGTTCGGTTACAGGGAATTTGTCTGCTTTCAGTGAAAATCTGGTTGTAATCACGCTCGTCACTGGGGGCTGTAGCTCAATAGGTTGAGAGACAGATAAAGCCTTTGATAAAGCAGAAGTGGGTTGCTGCGACTGTAACTTTGTGTTCATCGAGATATTCATTCATCCCGTCATTAAAGTTCAGTTCTTGTTCCACTTGAGTGTATGCGCGCTCACGAGCTTGAGCCACTCCAACCCCTTCCTGCAGTTCAAGCCTTACAGTTTCATTTTGGAGAGCTTGTTTTTTCTCTAGCATAGCAGCTCTGGCAACTAATTCTGCTGCTTTGGCTCTTTCTCTGGCTCTCGTAGAGACAGATGAAGCTCTTAAAGAAGCCTTGGAACGGTTAGACAGTTTGGAGATAATTGAACTGTTATTGAGCTGTTCCTCTATTTGGCTGGCGCTTTGCCAAGATAGTCCAATTTCCGATTTTGTCAATGAAATCACCCATTATCTTGTGCTCTTGGTATTAGTCCCTTGCAATGAGTTTTTCTTCGTTTGTGGTCAGAGTACCACATAAGACATGTGTTTTCTGCAGGTCTTCAAGAACTTCATGCAAAGTCTTCAGTTCACTCTGAACTATGTGCACATTGTCGTAGTCTTCAGTGAGCAGTTCTATTTTCTTCATTTGACGCGATATTTTCCTTTGGGCAGATTGACCGTTTTTCCATTTAATGTGGGCTTGAAAAGCCATGCCTTTTGCTGTGGGCTTTTTCATTCTTGCACCGCCGACAACGTCTTGCTTTGTGCTTGTTGCATACTCATTTGCTTTGATGTTTAAATCTTCTCTCGGTCTCGGTGAACCTTCCAACTCTTGATTAGAGTCAATCATTTCCAAATTCTGCCATCCAGCTTGAAGGACCAAAAATGTTGATGATCGACTCTAGACTCGTGAGATGTCCGGTTGCTGAAGATTTGTTGGGTTCACTTCACAGATACACAACAAGGTTGATTGATTGATTTATTGACTGACTGAAGACTGATAAAAAAGCTATTGCCTTAAGTAGCCCAAAAAGAAGTAACATATGGTAGAATACAAAGAACTGAAACAAAAGAGTAAACTGTACAAAGGAAAAAACAGACAGTTCAGGCCAGTTGGCAACAAGATCCATCAAAAAAGCAAAGTCTTCATTTTTAAGAGTCTATTGAGAACAGTTAAAGCCCTAGAGAGCTTTGGAAGCACTTTAAGAATACTATGGGATGCACCCAGAAAAAAAAGGGGGGGAGGGGGGTACTTCCATATGTATATATATAAGCCATATATGTATGTGCTGCCCCAAGGGGTATCATTTTCAAGCAGTTTTAGTCTGAATTGGGTATAGAGTTTGCCTTTTTGGTCTGAAATAGGGTATCGATTTTGTCTTTTTGGCCTGGGATATGGTATGATTTTAACAGAAATCGGTTGTTGCGGACATGAAAAAAATATCTGAAATAGTTCTGAAATAGGGTATACATTTTTGTAGTTGGGTCTGAAATAGGGTATAGATAATTTGTCTTGACACTTTTGCTTTTTATTTTCAGAGGGACTGTGATGTTGATGGAAGCATAAAGAACTAATTCATTCGGCCCCAGATTTTGCTAGTGGGAGGTCCATTTGACATAGATTTATTACAAATTGTTGAAAGTGTGCCGTGCACCACTCCTTAACAGAAAATGCTAGACGCTGTTCCTGGGCTGCTCGCCTCCTACTTGTACATGTTAATACATACCTAGCACAAATTGCAAAGCATTATTGACGTTATTCGAGCAGATTTTGCTTGAAAGGTGGGGGTTAGTCTTTCTATCTGTCTGTTTGTCTATCTGTGATCAAGTAATCATCAAAGCTTTTCCAAGCGCAACGGTAGAGGACATAGCCAATCACATCAAGCCGACGGGGGCTGGGGGGCTAAACTCTATTGAGATTTCTTGTGATGCAGATTTTAATGCTTTTGGATGTAATGTTAGGGGTTTCCTGCTCTCCGTCCCTCTCGAACACAGTTTACGGTAGTTCGTGTATGTGCATTATCATAATAAACATAAAATCAGTCAGAACACTGTGCCTTTTGCAAATTTTATTGCTTTAAACCTATTGATATCACCAAGGGAAGAAAACATTATTTTGACTACTTCTTGCAAATAGTAGGTTGACCAACCGAAATATATATACGTGACTAGGGGGTGTTGGGGTAATATCGTCAAGCTGGGCATAACCTTTTTATACGCAAAATTCTTCAAGAACTTGCTCCAAGGACAGCAAGAGCAATCACACCTTCGAGTTCTTCAAGATTTCCGAGGGCTTGACATTTAAGTAGTGCCCCCCTGCGTGATTTGTGTGAACCATTAGTTGCCGCAACAATATCTGGCAAAAAATAGAAAGAAAGAAACAATTCGCGTAAACTTTCATGTAGTATTTGGACAAAGTAACAGAACAAGTTTCATTGTTTTATCAAACCCACAATTGTGCCGATTGCGATCTGCTCCTTGTTTATGAGATGTATCTTCGCTTTTAAGCCCGTATTAAGTCTCCCTACACAAAACCAAGAAGCCTGACATTTCATTGTTTATCAACTTTTTGCTAGTTGATGCACCGCTTGATCGTGCCAATCTTCTCGAGGATTAATCAGTTTACCACGAACAGGAACACCTTTAATGAACGGAAAGAAAAAAGTCCTTACAGTACAAAACAAATATTACCTTGTATATATAATTAAAGCAATATAATGTAAACTGCCACTTGATAGAAATGCGAAGGAAAGGCACCCTCAAGAATCTCTACGCTGCCCAGCAATATGTCGGTGATCGTATTGCATCTGGGCACCAGAACTTCAATTCTAGTTTCTCTTAGCAAATTTTTCAGTGCAGCTTCATGCATTGCTTAGAGGACTCTGAAATTCTGTCATAAAATAGCAACAACATACAAACATCCACACAGTCATGTACATGTTAACACACATGTTTTAAAATAACTGTGAGGGTGAACTGTTAGAAAACTGGT
This sequence comes from Plumapathes pennacea, assembly GCA_964036295.1. NCBI lineage: Eukaryota > Metazoa > Cnidaria > Anthozoa > Antipatharia > Myriopathidae > Plumapathes > Plumapathes pennacea. The sequence goes on from OZ038466.1 coordinate 2,305,824, forward strand.
GAATAAGGTGAACATGTATCGTGCGGTATTGTAATCACAAGCCTGCAAACTTTTCAACATCCATTGAACGCTGGTTGAACGGGTCTAAAATGCATTCAGCAGCTATATTGCACTCAAGAAATGGTAAAAACTCACAAACAGTTTGATCACAAGGGCCACAATACTTGTGGCTATGGCGATAAACAAATGGGAGCATTGTTGCTATTACACATGTCATAAGTGCTGTCAGCAACTGCATGGGTGGACATTATGGTATTAAAAGGACAGTCTGCCTAGCTTTTGTTTAAACTGCTTGTGCATTCCATCTTTGATGGAGTGGAGCCTTTCTTGTCTACCACTCTTTGAGGAGTACATCTGCTGATTTTTTAAGTAAGTCAAAAAGGGGGCAACTGTTTTTCTGTAACAAATTTATCCCTATTATTCCTGATGATACTTGCAGTAATGATTGTAATACTAATAAACATACTTGGAGTAGCCCTGCCAGCTTCTTCAGTGCCCTAATTGACAGACCGTGAGCATTAACAATGCAAAATAAAATTCAAAAATATTAAATGACTCTTTCATTGCTTATGAAATGGAACATGCAAGCTACTCTCTGGGCCATACAATATATTAATTTATTGTGATTTATTTATTGCATATTAATATAATTATTAATAATTTTTTAGTATTGCTCCTTTGCAAACTCCTGACACTGTTAGAAGATGAAGAAGAGGAAGAAGAAGTTAGAATAGGACGAAAAATCCCACACCAGGACTTGAACCTGGGCCTCGACGCTGAAGATAGCGTCGCATCCTAACCACTGGACCATATGGGATTTCAGGTAATGAGAAAGTAAGGTTATTTATTGCCATCACTACCACTATTTAAATATCCCTCCACTAAAATATAGAGCATCATCTCACACAAACATACTTGCAGCTGAAATTGTGCTCATCAAGGTGGCTTTGTCGCCATTACCATGAGTCATCAACTGAAGAAAAAATATTAAATATGCAAATATAAGTATATAATACACACATAAATAGGCACATCAAAAGCACTATGACAAATATATACAGTGACTTTTTTGCTGTGAATAGGGAATATAGAAAAACACAAACTAACTGCTTCGCACACGTGTATTTATGTGCATGTATACCCTATTGTACATCCATCCAACACACAAGCATATTGTAATTCACAACACTCAGTATAAAATATCAGTTACACAGAAAAAAGATCACAAAAACATTGCACCTGAAACAGTACTGGAAAAATCTTCAAAGTCTTGCCAATGATGTTTCCTTGGGGCTTCTTTTGGCCTGTACTCACAGTGAGTTTTGTGTGGCCTCCCTGTGACAAGACGTTTGAAAAGTAAAAGGGTTAATGTGTCTGCCCTCCTTATCCATATTATGAAACCCTTATTATTGAAAGATGCAAACGATCCCAGTCCCAGTGCCACGCGCATGACGTAGGATTGTCGATAATCTCAGGTTCGAGACCATGCACAAACACGCCAGTGTTGGCCTCGTCTTCATGTTAAAACTTGCCAGGTTACCTTCAACTTTTGCCAGGTTACCTATTCTTCAAAATGGCGGCCGCACAAGGTCGCCTTGTTTGTTATTTTCACGGTTGATTATTTCGTGATGCGTAGTTGGTAAGATGTCAGGAGCACGTCTTACTCGTAGAGTTACGGTAGAGGGAGGAAAGAAGCTTCCAGACAGTGCGCCCGTGTCCTCTAGCAGCAGTGGAAGTCTCAGTGCCCCCGCTCAGCGTCGCTTGAGTGTGTTTGAACGACTCGGCCCCGGAGCTGTCGATGTAAGTAGAGTAATAAGTTTCTTTTCATTTAATCGATGTATAGACGCGATAGCTCACTTGATACGCAGATTTTCATGCTGCAGATCAATCTAAATTGTACTATTTCTTTTGTCCATTTTTTACTATGCAATTCGGAAGTTTCAAAGAACACGCCGGCTGTTGGATTGTGAAACTACACGACGTGTATTTATTCGATGACGGTTTTGCTGACAAAATCTGCCAATACAATGAACCCTGATTCCTCAAGATGGTGGTTATTGCACGATTCGAACAACTCATCAACACGTTTAGTATTTTTGACTACAGTATAAATCAACGATACATGAAAATGTTTGGGTTTTCTACAGTAGATTTTCACTTTTGCTTACTCCACTGTTCATGCCCTTCGTCTAAGTATTGGGATTCTGTAAATGCTAATGCTCTGAGAATTGCTGGTACTCGGTATAAGAATATTGTACGGTATTGTGGATTGAACCAGCGATTGTTAGATTTGTGCTCTGCATCACACTAAAGTATCTGAAACGTGCATGACAGTGCAAATATAGAGCATTTTTCAGATGACCACCGAAAGTAATCATGTGATTGTTTAGTGCTTGCATTTGTTGTGCTTTCAGATTTGTCCAATTACATTTAGCAGCATTCTTGGCCAAACATTTTCTCAAGTACAAGCAAGCAAGTGACAATGGTATTTTCACACACTGCCGATTGGCCTCTTAAAAGCTAAATCAACACTGTAAATTACTTTGGTTTCTGGCTGGTTGAAAGTACAATGCCAATAATTATTACAAAGGCTGGAAGAAAACAGGATCAGCCCATCATATCTCATTCATGGGGACTGCTTCCTGTAGTACTGTAAATTTCATACTATTTTTCCTTTCGATCAGCAGAGGTCCAAACCACGAGAGAGTTATCCAGTGGAAAGATGCCGCAACTGGTTGAGGGAGGGGAGGTGTCAGTTTGGTCCCAACTGCAAGTTCCTTCACGGTCCGTTCACTGACCCCACGAAGAGAACAAAGACAGTCCGTAGTGTTGTCAGCAAAGACAGGTATGTGTTACTGTACCACATGACCAGTCTGATGCAAAGTGCATTTATGTTTTACTGTATGTCATATGATTAGATCATACACTTGCGATTACATGTAGAAATTCTCATGGATTAATTATCATATTGTTGTTTTGTGCTTGTGATTACTGTACAGTGGTGGTTATTTGTTTGATTCTAATGTGCCATTTTTTTCTTTTTCATTTTGGTTTTGTCCTGAAACCCCAAAGGTCTTCTGATAAAGGTAAGCATACTGCACAGTGTACACATTGTATAATTGTTGTGTGACTGAAAATTCGTCACCTTAGGCTCTATGAGTACCAGAAATGGAAAGAATATAAAAAGGAATCTATAGACATGCAAAATTTCAGGTCCATGGTGGCAGCATGTTGCCCTCTTGACATTTCTGAACTTTAAAATGCCACCAAATTTTCAAGTTTTCATGTTTCAGATCTCAAATTTTGCATGTCTACAGGTACATAGTTTATGCCCTTTCCACTTCCAAGTCTGAGATGACAAATTTTAGGTGACTGTAGAATCATTGAAGTGTAGTTGATCTTTGCCATTTCATCCAAAATACAACCATTTTCTTCCCAAGAACTGCTTGATATACAGTTTCATGTTTGAAGAATTTTATTGATGAGGACACCAGATATCTGGTACTTAATCTGTGCACTAAATTTGTCTACCCTGGAATGCTGTTCCATAAGAATTAGCTAACATTACAGATGTTAGCTCTTCATCTGAGCAAAAAATGTTCTCAAAATCCCATTTTTATGACCTGCTTTGATTACCATAATGCTCTAATAAGCCCTCTTCTCTTTTAAGCCCCCCTCCCCCTCCCCCCTCTACAAGATCATTTAAAAAAACCTTATTTCTCTCGTCAGAGGAGGGTCATCATCATTCAAGAACCAGGAGTGTTGACAGCCTTGAAGGAGTGGAGGATGAAGAGCCACAGCAGACTGCACCCGTGAAGAAGAAGAAACACAAAAGCGGAGAAGGAACACAGGCAAAGAAGAGCAGCAAGCGACAACGCGCTGAACACGACGATCTCGAAGGTACATAATGTAACACAAGTGCGTGTAGAAACTTGGCAAAGAGCAAAGACCGAGATCTCCTTACAAAGGCACAAGTCACACTGTAACGTGAACCAATGGTTGTGTTAGAGCCCTCTTCAGATGACTGTCGAAAGTGATTGTGTGATTGCTCTGGTTTTGCATTTGCTACGCTTTCTGATTGGTCCAAACAAGTTTAGTCCAATCAGAAGTAATTTAAGCAAAACCTGATTGCGATATTCATGCAAGCAAGCAAGTGACGATGGCTTCTTATTCAAAACAAAGTCAAATGCGAATTACTTTGGCTTCTGATTGGTGCTCAAGTCTTCCAAAAACAGCTCTATAGCAAAATTATTCTTTCTTGTTCCTTGTATTGTGATTTTAAGTTTGCACTCTTTTCCTTCAGGAGAAGACAGGGAAGGCGAAGAGCGAAAGCGAAAGAAGAAAGCGAAAAAGAAGCGGGAGATTAGCCCTATGATCATCACCAAGCCCCGCAGTCCACAGGAACAGGAGGAGACCTGGCCAGACTGGGAAGAGGATGAATATGAGGCTGAGGAGAGAGGGAATGAGAGCGAGTTGGAGTGGGAAGAGCAGGGCGAACTGGACTTTGAGCGCCAGCTGGTGCTGGAGAAGAGGCGACAGGACCTGCAACGACAGTTGGCTCAGATGGATGAAGAAGAAGCAGCTTTGGACGTTCCAGAGGCGAGTGGACGAGCCCCGAAGAAAGATCGAGTTCCTGTCGTCCATAGTCGCCTGCATCCCGAGGCATCGTCGCTGTCACCAGCGGATGAAGCTGGCGTTTCCCAGATCACACCCAAGAAGAAGAAGAAGAAAGTTGATCCGGACGCCAAGAGAGCCAAGTCCCCCGCTTCTAAAGAGAGGAAGCGCAAGTCGCCTCGGCTCAGCGCTGGTTCCGTGGAGCCCCAGACACGGGAAATTTCTGAAACTACCACAACGAAGGGAAAATCCAACAAACACTTGCCTCCCCGAGAGGAGGAGGAGGAGGGTCATCTGAGAGAGTCTCGATCTGTGGAACGAACTACCAAGAGAATCACGAAATCACACGAAAAACCCAAGGAGAGGAAGGGAGCGCCCCGTGATCAGTACCGCAGCCCACCACCCGCGCCAGAGGCAGGCTCACGCCAAGGTCCCAGGACTCCACCGCGCTCTGACGACACCAGAGAAGCGACAGACCGGACAACGCACGGGTACGAAGATTCCAAAAACAGGATGGACAGGACGCGACGGAAGGCCGCTCTTTCACCCCACGAGTCGCACGGAGCTCATTCCCATCACGAACCAGGAGGAGAGCGCGCGAGGAGGTCCCGCGAGGGCCCAGGAGACGCTACCAGGAGGGGTCCTCGGGAAATTCAAGAAACCTCCGAAGAGATGCACAAGCAGAAGAGGGAAAAACCCGAGAAAGCGAGGAAAGTGATCCCGGGCGAGGACCGAAGTAAAGAAGATCACGAAGAAACAAGACGTGTGGAAGAAACTCCGCTGGAAAGTAAGGGCCGTGGCAGGAGACATATAGAAGGGGGCTCAGGTATGTCAGGCCCTCGCACACCGTCCCCTGAGCACTCACCTATCAGAGGCCCTCGCACGCCGCCATTTCCAGATGGACCGGAAGAGCGTCACCATCACGGAGAAGACTCGCGGACCTCAAAACATGGGCCTCATACGCCTCCAGGAGAACCCTCCTTTGAAGATGAACGCTACGTGCGTGACGAAGGACGCTCAAGAGGGGAACGTAGCAGCCCCTCCAGATACCACCGAGGACCCCGCACCCCTCCCGACAGCGAGAGGTTCCTGTCGCCAGCCGAAGATTTTCGCGACGAACATCCGGCAAATGATCGTCGAGGTGATCATCGTGGGGAGCCACACAAAGTGCGACCGGGCGGCGCCGACAACATCACGAGGGAACGAAGCCGCGCCGAAGCAGACCCGAGACGAAGAGCTCGAGACTCGGATCCGCACCAGAGAGCTCGAACTCACGACGGGCGGCCTCGCGAAGAGACACGTGATGTGGAGTACCAGCGCAGACACGACGAACGAGAAGACGACTACCAGAGAGGGCGACCTCGGGCCGAGCCGAGAGACGACGACTATCACCGAAGACGTGACGAACGCGATGACGAAGTTTCCCGAGGGCGCGGTCGTGAAGAGCGAGAGGTCGGACATGGCCGAGGAAGAGCTCGGGATCCGCCGAGACGTCAGTTGGACGGAGGCGTTGAACGGAGGTGGGACGGGCGTGACCGTGACACGAGGTTGCCGCCACAACTGGACAGGTGCGTACTGCCATGCCACTGCACACAATTTAGTAACAGAGAAGGCAAAGCGTGTAGTTCTATGAAGCAATCGGTAGAGTCTCCTGGTTTGCGTTAGTTTTCTCAGGGCCTCTTCCCGCTGAGACAACACTAAAAACCTCGAAAAATTCGCTAGCAGACGTAAAACTTGCAAGGAATATTCATTCTGTGCGTGACACTGAGAAGAGTGTCATGTTAAGGGCTAGAGTTTCTGAATCTGGGCTAGCGAGGAACTCTGAACATTTCAGCAATTGTTTTTTACGAAGGCTTTGTTTTGTCTTGTTGTAGCCGAAGCCGCGACAGATCAGGAGATAGAGCGCGAGACAGAGACCCGCGCTACGCTCCTCCAGGCCCCGACTTCCACAGACGGCCGTCCTCGCCTCCCCACCCTCCTCCCTCTGGTGGTCGCCGCTCTCCCCCGCATGGTATATCCAGGGGAAGAGGCAGACCCGGCCAGCCTCGCTTTGACGAACGTCGGCGCAGTCTGTCTCCCGGCCGAAGGGACGAGGGCTTCCGAGGACCTCCTCGTGAGCCGTCGTATGGACGAGGGAGGGAGACAGCGCGTAATTACCCGGGGCCTGGTGACAGGCGCCCCGTGGACAATCGACGTCGAGGCTCCCCTCCCCCGAGACATTTTCAAGACCGTGATCGCGGAGGACCGAGACCAAGAGAACCCCCACCAGGGAGGGGACGAGGTCGGTAGTTGGTTGGGTTGTTTAAGCTTTCACGTGTCCAATGTAGTCATGTTTATCTGTTTGTAGTTCTTTTGGTCTTCCTCTATCTGGTCACTCTGTAGTGCTCTGTCGTCTGCGTTTCTGATTCTGTGCTGCTCTTGCCACTCATTGTTATCTGGGCCTGGTGACCACAGACATTGCATCAGTGTGACTTTTGGGATAATATCTTCACTCCTCAGAAATCCGGGGTTTTCCCGACAGACCGCGCCCTCCTGGTGACAGGTATCGTGAACCACCTCGTGAAGGTGGCGGTGTATCATGGGAGCGTCGTCCAGAGCGGGATCATTCACGTGACCGGGGGCGTCCTTACGACGAATCACGTGACCGAGAAAGGAGACCGCATGGCGAGCACTCTCCGGCCCGCGGGCCCAGACACTTGGAAGAGAAGCGAGGTCAGGCAAATAACCCGTCTATCAATAGACCCTTTTACCCTTTAATGATCAAGCTCAAATTTCTGTTTTCATTTTGCCACCAGAGATATATCGTACAGAAAGGAGAACTTGACATTTGATAGCTTGCTCAGATTAAAGCTGGTCGAACTATCACTTCTCATTGCACCTCATATACAGCTTCTTCTTGAGAGGAGAATTTGGAAGGGACATGCGAGATGCGAGATAAATTTTGGTAAAAAAAATCTTTTAAAAACAAAATGCGAGATACGAGGTAAAGAGTGCGAGGTAAAAGATAGGAAAATGCGAGATAAAAGTCGTTCGGTGACACATGTGACACAAAAGTTGTTCGGGGACACATGCAGTGTGCACGTGCTGTCCTTATGGTCAGATAAACGGTAGAAATTCAGACGATCAAACGACCAACAGCTGATGTCCTTTCCAATTTACAGGAAGCCCTGGCCGAGGTCCCAGTCCCCCTCGTGAACGTCGACCTACGCATGATCAGGAACGAGAATATAAAGAAAGAACCATTGAGCACGCAAGGCGGTCAGCGGACGAGGAAGAGTGGGAATACGAAGAGGGCGACGAAAAGCAGGCCAGGTCAGTTGGAGTGCGGGCTCAACCCGTTGATTGTGCTATGTTGGTCATGTATCTGTTCGGCTTTTCTCTAGTCCGTGTCAGGACTGGTTTTGTTGGTGTCGATGTAGTAGTAGAACGTAGAATGTTTTAATCTGCGGTTGATGTGAATAAGATGGCTGACGTTTTGACATCATTGCTCTGACGAAGGCCTAATGCTCGAAATGCTCGTCTGTCAGCACATTCTTTACGACGATCACTATTTGAACATCAGCCTTACGTTGAATAAGTCTGCATTTTTTCTCTACCAAACTGTACATGTCTGATTCTGTCCAGTATTGTGTAGAAACCTAACGAGAGCCTGAGCGATAGATGTAGACTTTCTAGACGCTACCTTCACAGTGTCAACAACACTCGATCAATTCTAGGACACTAAGCTCTGGCAATTCCTTTTGATACTCCTACTATTGTTACTTCATCTTGTTGCATGGACTGTGTGTGTGTGTGTGTGTGTGTGTCTGTGGTCATCAAATCCGCTTCGGTTGACTCGCGGCGGTTATCATCTGTACACCATCAAGCGCTTTACATGTGTTGTACATGTAGGCTTTTGTTGTAACTACGTGTAGTGTGTACATTTGTGTTTGTTTATTTGAGTGTGTGTACGTGCGTGTCAAGATATTTGTTTTTGTTTGTTTTTGTTTGTGCTTGTGTTTGTGTTTTTGTTTTTGTTGTCTTAGTAACTTGGTCATTTTGTCTGAGTCCCTGTTTTTTGTTCTTCAGGAAGCGGCCCAGGGAGCAGCCGTCTCCAGTGTCCAGCTCCGACTCCGCGGTCGAGACAAAGAAAGCACGTTCACTGTCACCTGACATTCAAGTGAAGGAAGAGAAAGAAGGCGAGGAAACCGAGAGAAAAGCTCCAGAGGCAACAGACACTACGAAGGCTGCGCCAGTGAAGACCGGGAAGAAAATTAAAAAGAAAAAAGAAGCCAAAAAAGAAGCGGAGAAAACGGCCGAGACAACTGCTCCTGTTGACGCGACTGCTGAGCAGGATAGCACTGTTAGGGCTGAAACAACACCCGCTGTTGACACCGTCGCCAAGAGTGAGAAAAAACACAAGAAGGAAAAGGGCAAAGCGAAAGAAAAGGGCGCCAAGAAGAAGAAGAAAGCCGTTGTTGCGCCATCTCCCGCTGAAGTCCCCGAAGACATTCCGAAAGTTGCCGAAAGTAGCAGCGAAATTCCGTCGGAACACATCGGTGAACCGAGCCAGCCGGCCGAGGTTGAGTCGACGGTTAAGGCGCCCAAGAAGCGGAAACATGGGACGGACGCCGAAGAAGCCAAAGTTAAAGAAGGCGAGAAACCAATAAAGAAGAAGAAAAAGAAGAAGCACCAGCAAGAAGTCTTGTTTCAGCCGTGGGCAGACCTGGAAGAACGCGAAGCTGAAGAGCGGAGAAAGAGCCCGGATGAAGAAGACAAGGAGAGCGCTGACAGAGAGTCAGCAGGCACGGAAGAGAAGACGGCGCCTCAAGCAGAGCATCTCGGAGAAGAAACTGGCACGAGTGAAAACACTGCGGCGTCCAAGCGAGTGGACGAGGTCTTCAGCGACTGGAGTGATGACGATAGCCCCTTGGGAGGAGACGCCTGGTTTGACGAAAATAACTCAGAAAAACCAGCAGCAAAACAACGTGGTGAGGCCGCCATGAAACACCAGACTCCCGCTTTTGATGACGTGTACGATCCAATCAGCGACGACGAACTTGATGCGATGCTTGAGGAAGAGGACGCAGAGGAATGGGCCGGGTCAGCCAAAGCGCCTGCGCCCATGTCCGTGGAGGAAGTGGACTGGAGCGCGCTCGTGACGTCACATTCGTCCACCAATAAGACAGGTATGACGTCATACACAGTTGTATACTCTCAAATAATGTCAATATTGTTAAAGATGTATAACCAGAGAAAGAAGCGGGAAATGGCAGCTTGTGATCACCTGTGCAATGAATCAACCAGCTCTCAAAATGATATATCCATGGCAGCTAGTGTACCAGGTTACTTACTGAGTGTAAACACGTGATCAAGTGCCGGTACGCTGTGCGTGCATGCAACAACTAAATGATCAGAGCAAATGATGATTTTTTTTTCCTTTCTCCTCAAAGCGCCCGAAACGAAGGCCATGATTTTTACGGCGCATTTACTCACTTAGTGTATTTATTTATTTATTTATTTATTTGTTTGTTTGTTTGTTTGTTTGTTTGTTTATCAGAGGGGCACGAGCCAGGCGCCCATCTGAAGCGCTTCTCTCCTGGCCAGGTGTTTTCTCGCATTGGTATTTCACCAACCCTAGCGGGACCCCGCCTCACCAAGCTCGTGCAACAGGCATGCGCTGAAGCTGGAACCGCTGTTTTTGACAATGCGGACTCTTCTAATTCAAACGTTCTCGAAGATGCTGCTGAAGAAACGCAGACACGCAAGAGTGCGGGCGCGCTCGTGGCAGCCGCGGCGGCCAGAAGGCGGGAAAGAGAGACTCTACTCACTGATGTTGGGCCGTGTCGCCGAGCGCTCTGTGCACGCCGGGATTTGGCGATCAGAAAGAAGCTGAGGAGGGTGTCCAGTAAGGTGTGTTTGACGATCAAGCGCATGCGTTAATGCTTACAAGATGTATGTTGGAATTACTGCATTATTTTGCGAAGGTGTGCGTTTTTGACACGACACACTGACACTTCTCTACTGTCTCATTTGTTTCAGTTTGTCGCCAAATTGAACATGTTTTCGGCCGCCCCAACAACTCCACTGGATAGCGATCTGTTCCTGATGAGCGTCGCACTTTATAAACACGAGGCTCAAGCCGCCGATGTAAAACTGATTCCCTCCAAAGTTGGCTCTGTTTTAGCGTCTACTTCTTGAGTCGGAAATGTCAATATATTCCAATCTACCAACAGTTCTGTATCTCAGTCAGCTTTTTTTAGCGTCTTCTGCTCGAATCGAAGTGAGATTCACCGTCTGACAGTCTTGCGCTTAAATGAGTGTACGTTCAGAAACAGCCATCTGCCTCAAAGCTTTGTTTAGCGTGCTCATTTCCTGCGCGGACATTTGTTCCAAAACGCGTGCGGATACGCAAAATTTAGACGTTCAGAAGCAGCCAAGATTTGTGCAAGAGTAAAACAAAGGCACAGACAAGAGCAGAGTATACGAGTACTAAACAGTAAACAAGATAGAGTACTTCTCTTCTGAATCATTTATTGCTTTAGCCACAAGTATTTCATAGTTGTGTTTGTTGAGAGTTTTATTACTGATTGCTACCCAGGTGAAACACGTGAAAAGGATATTTCTTATTGGCCGTTGTTGGATTGCTCCTGTTACAAAACGAGGCAATGATGTGAAAATGAACGTACGAGTGAAACTAATGTCCATATACGACAGCCTAATGTCCATATATGGCAACCTAATGTCCATATACGGTAGCAGGCATTGCTTTGAAACAGAAGCAAAAGGTCAAGTCGCAAGAAGCCTATCAGGCTTCGCCAATTTTAACCTTTGCGCCCCATCTCCTTGGTAACGGAGTTTTTCATAGCTAAATATTCCCTGCAAACATCGACCCATATCGCTACCTTCCTGCTCGTATTCACCCTAACTCCTAAATCACGTTTCACTGATTAAACTGGAAGAAATTGAGAGAACACTATACTCAAGCCGAAGAGGAAGATATCCAGACCCTTAGGACGAGATTTGTGGCAGCGAATTGGGATATTTCTTCAGTTACGTGTCACTATTATCTTGAGAAATATTTCTCTGTTTACTCAACAGCGTTTAAAAATAGCTTGACATTTTATAGTTCGTGTTATTAGCAGCACTATTGGGCGCAATATCGAGAAAACGAGTGAGAGAGGACTTCACACTTGAAACATCTTCTTGGCAGTGTCTGTTTATTCCAGTCCCATGATAGTATTAATTTTGTAAAGAAGAACTCCGTCGCTAGTGAAAACATGCCTAAAGAAAGATATGGGAAGTCTCAGGAAACAGTCTCATCATCAACTGTGAGTATTGCTTAGATCTGGTTATTCGTTTGGCTTAGACACGTACGTGCGAAATGGGACGAGCCCGAGAGATTTAAAATAAGTTCCTAAAATAGTAGTTAAATTTGATTTACATTCTTGCTGCTATGATGAAGTAACGAATATGAGAAACAGGGCTGAATGAAGAAACTACTAAACTTGTTTAGCAACGGAAGAAAGATCAAGAGATTATTAAGATTATTTCAGCGTGGGAGTCATTTCTGAAATGGGCGGCATTTTTTCTGCAAGTGACGTATTCATAATTACTGAGAGTTGTCGCGTAGTTTTGCCCATCAAAATGTCATCTCGACAACAGCTGTTGGGAGTGACTGGCGCCAAGAGCAATATTGTGAACCTATAATTTGCAATACAAGCAAATACAAAAATTCCCAGTGCTCTTGAATAAAGCTCCGACGGTTCAGCTGGACCAAAACTAGCAATTATTTCTCCTTTAGTTTATCAGGTGACGAATGATGAACATTAAAGGTAAAGTAACATGATTTTAAAAACAACGATCCGTCAAACTGAGAAATGAGAAAGAACGGCAAATGTCGACGCGCCCTGCCCAGTCCCTATACCCGGCATTCATTTGGGCGCTTTGGCCACGTGTTCGGCGCCGCGACTCTTCCAGGGAAGGGAAGGGGTCCGGTGCGCGCGAACTCGAGGAGAGGGAATGGAGAGGAGAGCCAATGGAATGCTACTTCCTGTGAGAACTAGTTTCGAACGTGTTTTTTTTTTTTTTTTTTTTTTTTTTTTCACGCTCCAACATAGGCCAATCATATCGCACGTATTATCTACCTTCATTATATAAATGTATATGGTGCAATGGATGGTTTTTAGTGATTGTTATTCTCTTTGTTGTGTTAGTCGTCCGACAGTTACATCTCGTATGGCGCGGAGAGGTCCGGGGTCTACTCCGAGAACTCTTTTGCCAACAGATTCGTAGTGCGTTCCTGTGAGCCCCTCGTTATTGAGGCCCTAAAGACGGTACCCGTCAAGTATGGTCACGTGTTCACCATAGCAGAATACGGCTGTGCGGACGGCGGAGTGTCCTTGCCACTCATGTACGCATGCGTCAAGGAACTGAAACGTAAACACGGACCTGAGCTCCAAATTCAGGTGACTTACGAGGATCAACCAATGAACGACTTCCAATCGCTGTTCTTACGTTTACAAGGTACTACAACCACTATGTGGAAAATTGCATGTAAAGTTGTTTTGTTTCATTCGTATGAACCAGCTGATTTGTTCTTGAATTCTTCGTAATTCACACATCACAAACTGCGAACGCGATGAACGGCTCATAATCTCGACGAATTCGTTTTGAATTTCTTGTAGAGTATTTTGCATGGCTCTGCATCATTCCTGCACATTTGCTGTAATTGTTTCTATGCCATATGGCCGAATAATTGCCATGACTATCGTCTTCATCCAACTCATATCTTCCCCTCTTTGTGGTGATTCATTCCAGGGTTCCTTCCTGGCCCCCAAAGTTTTTACCTTGACTTCACCAGCGTGTTCGTGTCAGCTTGTGGTACGAGTTTCTTTAAGCAGTGCTACCCGTCTGGTTCGATCATGTTCGGCTTCTCTTCCATGGCAATGCACTGGCTTTGCACCAGGCCTTGTCACATCACGGGGGGAGTTTTTCACGGCACAATCACGCTGCCTGAAGAGCGTGAGAAATACAGACAACAAGCCGCGGAGGACTGGGAAACAATACTTCAACACAGGGCGACAGAACTTGCGAAGGGTAGGTAATGCCTAGTTACCCTGGCATGAAATTTTTGCAGGATTTTCGCTGATTGTCGACTTTTTGCGTTTCGCGGAAACATATTTTCGCGAATTTGGATTTCGCGGATCTTGGGCAACTTCCCGTCGAAGAAGTACCCGTATAAATTGGTGCTAAATTAGTTGACTTCTTGGTATACGTTAGGAACTGAAGTTGTTGCCATGTACCGTCTAACCATGAAATTGATTGTACTAGAGTCCGATGGCTTTGGTTTATTCCACTTTAAGACGTGTCAATAATTTTTGTAGGAGGAAAGATGGTGATTGTCTGCTTAGCAGAGTTGAACGAGGAAGAGAGAGCTAAAGGAAATACAGAGGGGAAGTTTGTTTTTACTCCAAATGCGATGGGCGACCTTTGGCAAGACATGGCCGACGAAAACATTATCACCCAGGTGTGTGCAGGGTGCACTGTTGTGAACTCTGGATGTCAGATTATTTCATCCTGCAGGACCAACATTATGCATGATATTTTTCCTCTATATTTCTAAGCGAATAACAGTCACCAATAATTACGTACACTGACTACTTGGCACTGAGACTGGCATCAGTACGACTGCTTCAACTACCACTACCACTACTACCACTAGAGTGATTTCAATAAACCCGTGAAACAGTTTTTATTAGTGAGGGTGTACTAGTATCTAGTAGAGAGTATTTGTCTATATCTTTGATTCGAAACAAAATGTCGCGATATTGGGAAATTGAATATCCGAAGTGGCTGCGATCCGACAGCTAGTAAGTGTTATGTCCGCGTCGATACAAGTATATTGAAGGCATATCTACGGAAGGTCACTAAAAACATGCGAGTCGACGTCAACTCAAGGCAATTTCTTGTCCTTTCACCGACCAAATGCCAGTAGTGCATGCAGGCTCATTAGTTTTGCAAATTACGCGGAAAATGACAATTCTAGTCTCCTCTCGCACAGCTCAAGACGCCAATCAAGTGCCCACATTGTTTCCAAACATTAGATGGGCAAGAGTCTAGTTTACTGCGAGTTTTGTGTAGGGGTGGCAAATCAACATCGTCCATTGCCGTATAGTCTGACATCTACTTGGAATGTGTACGTGTCTCTAATAGTCTCTAATAGTGTAGTATCTGTTTCACGGGTTTATTGAAATCACTCTACTACCACTACTACTACTACTACTACTGCTACTACTACTATTATTGCCATTGCTAATACAAAAATGCTATTCTCCCACTACGCCGTTGTACCTCTGTTGACTACTACTACCATCACTTCCACCATTACCACTTCACTATCACAATACCATCAATCCAACCTTTTGTCTTGATTTTTATGTCTTGATCTTATGTTCTTATCTGCACTTTCTTGCTGTCGTTACAGGAAGAATGTTACCAGACAACATTTGCGGCATACTTTCGATCCCTTGAGGAATTCAGGAAACCTTTTGAGTCAAACGACTCGAGTGTCCGAGGGGCGGGCTTGAGACTGGTATCCATAGAAACCAAAGTAATGCGGTACCATCACGAACAGTGGAAGAGAGACACAGGCGGCGACGCTACGGAGTATGCGCAGTGGTACATCAGGAACATCCGACTATGGAGTAACTCCACGTTTATGTCAGGTGCGAGGACAGCAGCAGAGATCTTTATGAATAATAATGAATGCGGATTACTAAATTGGTAGACATCACATGATATTACATGACTTGGGCGCATATGTTTGAGTTATTATCATCTGATTAATATTTTTGCAGGATTATCAGAAACTCGATCCAACGAAGACAAGCTGAAGATCGTGGACGAACTGTTCAGCCGTTATCAAGCCAGAGTGATGAGGAGGCCTGGTAACCACGGAGTAGATAACAACTACGCTTTTATTCTGATCGAGAAAAAATCATGAGAGCGCAGCAAATTCACCAGCTGGCTTTACTTTTATATGCACTAAAACTTTGTCCGTAAAGCTAACACACATTATATAATTGAACAGCTTTGGCAGTACGTGCTCTCTGATTGATTGAAAATAATGTGGCCACTTTACATATCGGCTCACATGATTTTCTGCCAATGATTTTATCTTTGGTCGGCTATGTCTGGTAATATTAGCGGAAACAGCTAAACTGTCTTCGATTCCTCGTCAAAAGATCTTAAAAAAATAAGAAATAATTAACGGATAAGTTGAACCTCTTGCCATAAAGGAGCAATATAGAACCCAGGAAGATAACAACCATAACCAAATGCACATCCATGAACAGCTAACCTGTTTTGTTTTGTTTGTCCTGTTTTGTTTTCCCTCGACGTCTACAACGATAAAACAAGAACAACCTTGCAACCCTTGTCAAAACATCATGTATTCATTCCCAGCATAAACGTCATTGCCAGTAATATCATGTTATAATTTAAAGGTGCCATCACATGTTGCATCAGTTTGGCCCTGTGCAGTGGAACGGTTTGGCTGTTTTTTGTTTTCGGGGGGGGGGGGGGGGGGAGTCAAGCTTTGGATGGAAGTAATTTATCTTTGAAAGTACGAACTCATTTCAAATGCTTGACTGATTATTAACAAAATGCTTTGATTTGGCACTGAACAAACGGTGCATGCACTCAAGCGGAACACAGCATCTGCCGGTTATTCCTGGTATTGTTAAATTGGTTGGAGCATAATATTAACTTCTAACTTCGTGACCGAAGCGAGTCTTTAGAAAACTCGGTCCCAGACAAGCTTAGGCCAACTGACATATATTCGGTCTTTTCTGACTAACTTATGGACATCCGTTTGGCTGTGCATGCCAATTCCTTGTATTATCAGGGGATTTATGTAACTTGAACGACCAGAACGGCCCTTAGTGCGTGATATTGATTTTGTGTCTGTTGAACTAGGTAAGGTTCTTCTGCGTTAACAAGATTATTTTAGCGGAACTGTAGGCTGTTTAGTCCTTGTGTAATGCGCTTTCACTCCTAAATCACAATGCAATTGAATAAGTTCTCCGTGTATGTGGATTGATATAGTTACATAATCAACCTTAAACCGATAACTTCGGACACAACAGATCTATGTATTATGCAACTTCAAACATCAACTGTATGAAATACTCGGAATCAATCATGGAGTCTGTTTCAAGCAGTGAGATCGTCTTCTTTGTGAACGGAAGAAAGGTGAGTACACATATTCGATGATATTTTGTTTGTTGGTGTTGAGCTATGTAACACTGCAGTATGGAGCGCACCCACTTGTGACTGGAAGTCCATGTAATTAATACGGACCAGCCCGGAGACCAAGAATACGCTTTCTATTTGGTTACATCCTCAATTCACCGCCTCGCGTGGCTATGAATAAGTTGGTATTCCTTGTTAGCTTTCAGTTCTGCAGCCAAGCAATCCTGATCTCTTTATCAGGTCATTTTATAAATCACTGCAGTTATTACTACACAGTGTACGATGAACACTTACTCTTGATATTTTGCAAATTTCAGGTGGTAGAGTCAAATCCACAGCCAGACATCTCTCTGCTGTATTATCTCAGAAACCATTGTATCCTTCAACTCACTGCCTTAAATGCAAAGTCAGAAATTATATAGAAAATATGTTGTTTCCTGTGAAGTAAAGCATTTCTACCTTCGTGGTTTAAGTTATAAGCTGATCAAGTTTGCCGTCTGGTATGTGCTGCAACTGGTTCACAGATAGACGCTCCTCAATTTTTGTGCCGTGCACCTGCGTCAATTGATTAGCTGAATAGCCAGGTTAAAGATCAGCCATGATTCCAACCCTTTCTCGCGTTACTTTGTATTTTGCTTCACCTTTTATTGGCATAACACCATGGATTACAAACTTTGTCTGCTGTTGTCTAAATGTTGTACATACTAATAAATCGAATAGCGGCTTGTTTGAAATGGATTGAAATCGTTTCATGTTTCCATAACAAATTGAAACAGTGGATCTCAAGGGAACAAAGCTTGGGTGCAATGCAGGCGGATGCGGGGCGTGCACCGTGATGGTATCGAGGTTTGACCACGATAAAAAGGAGATCCAGTATCCTTTTTGTAGTGCGTCAAATAATATCAAGGAAGAGTCGCATGCAAAGTTAGAGAAACCCGAAGAGACAGACTTAAAGGAGTCAGATAGAAAGAGAAGCTACAGAGAAGTTATCTGGAAAGGAAATTTTAAGAAGCAAAATGTAAAGGAGAAAACAAAGAGAGAAATGAAAACAGGATTTGAGGAAATGAGGCAAGCAAAAGATGGAAAGAATACTTATAAAAAGGAACTAAGCTTGAAATAACCGACGAACACTGCTGGGGATTGGGTAAAGTAGGGATGGCTGAGCTCTATGGAATACCGGCCTCACTACAAACTGCAGTTAGTCGGCTGTGTGGACGTAAAGGACGAATGCTGAAGTTAGTAAACCAGGATCACGGACTAATTCACTTTGTCTTACCAGTGATCGAGCAGCAGCTATGACGTCACCTTAACGGCATTACAGGCACATTCCAGTTAACGCGTGTTTAGCTCCACTGTGCTCTGTTGACGGAATGGCCGTCACCACCGTAGAGGGGATAGGAAGTACAAAGACAGGCGTGCACCCAGTACAGGTATCCCGTCATGCAATACTCCAGTTGTCATAGCAACCAAGTACAGGTACCTCGTCATGTTATACTCCAGTTGTCATAGCAACCAAGTACAGGTATCTCGTCATGGTATACTCCAGTTGTCAGAAAAAGTATTGATACACGATAGTACTATGCAGCATTTAGTCAGTGTAAATAACCTGCTTACTAACTGTCCACGACTTCATAAGTATAAAACCCAACTGCTAGTATGAAATTCATGGTCAAAACCGATGCAAAATCATATACTTCATTGTGCAACAGATTAGTTCAGCGGTCTCAGCAGCTGAACATTGTTGTGTAAACTGAGAACTTGGCGTTTTATCCGTAACCTGCTCAAGGAAAAACCTACCCCATGATAATTTCTCCAAACTGCTTACCAAAATGGTGTGACAAGGCGCGTTATCTTATTTTATTTTTTTCGTGCGTGTTCTGCAGGAGAGGATCGCCAACTCGCACGGCTCACAGTGTGGCTTCTGCACACCGGGTATTGTCATGTCCATGTACACTCTGCTCAGGAACCGACCCAAGCCAAACCAAGAAGAGCTGGACACCGCGTTTGAGGGTAAGGCTTGACGACCAGAAGAAACTCAGATTACACAGTTTATACTGACAGAATGCCCGATGGAGCATTTTCAAACAATTGTCGTTTGTTTGTGACAGGCAACCTTTGTCGATGTACAGGCTACAGACCTATTATTGAAGGTTTCAGGACCTTCACAGAGGTGAAGTTCAAATTTTAAACACTTTTACTGTATGTTAAAACCTCTAATTGAGGAATACATCTCAGCATTTCGTAGAGGCGTTTTAAACAAATCATACATCATATCAGCTTCTCACTAACCTCTGTTGTCCTTCTTCAGGTGTGCTGTGGTGGTTCCACTAGTTCAGCCAGCTTGTTTTAATTCTTTGTTCAGTTCGCTTATTCACTGGACTCTGTCGTCCTTCTTCAGGGTTGCTGTGGTGGGTCAAACTCTGTGACAGGAACTGGATGTTGTAAGCAAACGGGAAAAGCTAAGGCCATTGATAGAAATGAACAACGAAAAACATCAGGCGACGTAAGGACGCTCTCTAATGCTAGATTGACAATTATTCTAGATCCGATGCCTTGATTTTTTTTCCTGCATGGTTTAAATTATATGACGCTGGTGACCTGGAAATTTGAAGCGCAACTCACTTAAATTGTCAGCATCATCAGATTATTGATCATTTCATTTGTTTTCTTTAGGTGAGAAGCGATCTCATCAAACCTAACGACTTCACGCCTTATGACCCGACCCAGGAGCTGATCTTCCCACCAGAACTAATGGTAAACTGGGCTACGTTATTCGCTCCTACTACTCTAAGCCAATAGGAACCGAGGCTGATTTTAAGTGGCGCCTTACTTGAAGCTTTCGTCTGTGCTTAGTAAAGAGTGATTTCTACTCAACGTTTCAGCCTCTTTTACTGTTGCGTTGTTGCCTGAGCTCGTTGCTTTATTCTTGTAAATTAATGACCTAAATTTTTGTTATATTTTTTAAATCTCTTTATCAGCTGGCACCGTATGCCGTGCCAAGAAAACTCCACATCAAAGGAGATCACGTGACTTGGATCAGGCCTTGCAGTCTTGTTGAACTGTTGGAGCTGAAGAACCTGCACCCGCATGCGCAGCTGGTTGTTGGAAATACCGAAATGGGTACTAAAATACGTTTTGTGCCGTGCGGTCACCATAGGTTTGAGTCAGCGGTCATTCAACAAAACAACAAAACTGTGTGGATTTAAGTGCAGATATCTTAGTTTGGTGAAACGTTCGTAAAACTTCTGATAACCCAAGCTTAATATACTAGGACATGAACCGCAGTTATAAGCCAGTTCAATGCATTTTCTATGATATAAGTTTGATGTTTTATTTCGTCGCAGGGATTGAAACAAGGTTCCAAAATCAGCATTTCCCACTCGTGATTGCAGCCACACACATTCCTGAGCTGAAAGCTGTTGTGGAGGGGGAGGAGGGCGTGGCAGTTGGTGCATCTGTTACTGTCAATCAACTGGGAGAGGTGGCAAAGGAAGTCAAGAGCAGACTACCAGGTCAGAGAAATCAAGAGAGTGACGGACAGGAGCGAAAAATCTTTACTTATCCGATGCAATCGCTGGTGATAATATTTCAGGGACTAGGGAAATTTAGTTATTATGATACTGAATTTACCATCTCTTACTATGAATTCCATTTAGAGCACAAGACCAGGATATTTACAGGGATCATAGAAATGCTCAAATGGTTCGCAGGAAAGCAAATCAGGAGCGTCGGTGTAAGTTGATATGCAAGTTTATACATTTTCTTGGTCTCCTTTTCTTCCTCTTGGCTTAATTCTCTTCATTTCCTGAATCGTGATTGTTGAGTGACACAAATAAAGGGAAAAAGGACAAGAAAGAAACTCTGTTCTTCGGGCGTCCATCTTTATCACAAAATCGTAGTAAAACCTTAATGATTGCGCCGTTTTCTGCAGGCAATCGCTGGGAATATTATGGCACACAAACTGATTGCAGACCTCAACACAGTTTTCATGGGTGCGGGATGTTTCTTGACGGTGGCATCTGCAACAGGTTGGTAAAACACGTTCATACTGGTATAGATTTGAGCCGTGACTCACAAGCTGCTGTGGCAGAGCGCGTTACTGTTCTTCGTTGTTTCCTCTGTACAGGCCCGAGCAGGAAAATCAAAATGGACCAAAACTTCCATCTGGCGCACAGGAAGACAGCTCTAAAACCAAATGAAGTGATTGTTTCGGTTCACATTCCATTTACCAGCGAGGTAATTCAGCAATCTAACTTTAAACAGCTCTGAAAGGGGCACTAATATTCCAGAAAAAGTTAACCATTTGCTCAATGTTTTGTTTCATGTGAAAGTCAAGTTTTTAGTTCAGGAAAGCAGTTGCTGCTATACTTGCTGTGATCAGTATCACGACAGAGTTCCATGAGATCATCTTCAACTACAGCTTTATAGTTTTCCTTTAACAGAATGAGTACTACCACTGTTATAAGCAAACTCGGCGCCGCAAAGATGACAAAGCCATTGTTAATGCTGGGCTGCGCGTTGAACTGGAGCAGGACAATCATCACACGAACAAATGGCGAGTAAAGGAATGCACTCTGTGTTACGGAGGAATGGCGCCCATCTCTCTGTTGGCATTAAAGACCATGACAGGACTGAAAGGAAGGTAAGTTACACTTAAAAATCCTTTTAACATAATTCCTATTTTAGAAGAAAGAACGAAAAAGGCTTGAATACTTAGATTAAAGGGTACCTTGGAGCCTTGAATGGATACATGTACCGAATCTCTAGTAGTTGCTTAAAAATTACAATCCGTCCGAGGCGACAAATATGGCCAATCGAGTTCTTTCCTCATGCAGGACCTGGGACGACTCGCTCATGCCGCTAACCTGCCGCTTGTTGGGCGACGACTTTCCTTTGTCCAATGACAATTTAGAAGAACCAGTGGAGTACAAACGCTCTCTAGTCACCAGTCTCTTCTTCAGATTCTACTTGAACGTCGTCAAACGTTTGAATGAAAATCAGGTAAATCAGGTATTTTACGAAACCGCCTCAGCCTGCAAACCAGTTTTATTTTAAACTGAAGTTTTAGTGGTTGTATAACCATTCTATTTATCACCACGGACATATTTTGTTGTAGAATGAATAAAAGTAGTAGAAATGTTTTTGTTTCAGTCCATCGAAGCGGCGAAGATCCCAGGCACTTTCAGCAGCGCTGCACACGTGATACCGCGTCAGGCACTAAAGAGCAGTCAGACATTCCAGGTCAGAGTGCTTCTCCTTCTTTCGATATTCTCAACCTTACAGCTTTAATATGTAATATTGTCACTTTTCTTGTTCGGCCTTAGTTACTTAGTTACCTCTTTATCATGCTTGTGTTCTCCGACTCCAACAAACTTTACCAGGCCGAGATGTAAAATACTCAAAACTCTGATCCACGTTTGCATGTTATTATCCACAGGACGTTCCAGGTTCTCAATCACCGAAGGACGTTCTCGGCCGACCGACACGTCACATGTCTGCGACAAAACAAGCCACGGGGGAGGCAGTGTACTGTGATGACATGCCCAGATATCACGGTGCGTACCCCCTGATTATTGTCACTGCACACAATTAGAGACTTGAGTTTTAATTGGTCACAATAATTTCTTGAACCAACGAAAGTGTAGTAGAATGACACAGAACAAGTTCAGTCAGGTGAATCCACAATAGCGTATTAGTTGTCTCACCGCCTTTTTGTTTTACAGGGGAACTTCATTTGGCGCGGGTATTAAGTACACGTGCACATGCTAGGATAATGTAAGTAATGTGTAATGCAGTCCTTCGTTCTTTCAGTTCGTACAAAGTCTGTACATCGAGATTTTCTGATGCTGTTTTAAAAGCCCATTCTGACCATGAAATTTAAACCGCTATATAGTTTCTTGACATATTCATCGTAGTCGCAATGTAAGGTAGTATCAAACATTCAGTGCATGTACCCCTACCAGTGTAATTAGATCATGATATTTCAACTGGATCATCTATATTTCTGAGCACAGCACTGCATTTAGTGTCTGCCATGGAAGGTACTTACCCTAGTGCCATGCTTTTCTGTAGTTCGGTTGACCCCACTGAAGCCTTAACTTGTCCCGGCGTCCGTGTCTACCTGGAAGCAAATGATGTCCCGGGAAGCAACGCCTCTGGAATGATTGCACTCGACGAGGAAATTTTCGCCACTGAAGAGGTTTGCGAACAATCACAATTATTTTGCTTTTTTCTTTGTTCTGGCAGTATAAGTCTAACTTTGGTGTTCTACACTGAACAGTTGGAGACTAGAACAAATTTTCATGGGAATCGAAGGATCAGTAATTTGCCCTGTTTGTCATTTTCTTGATACGGACGGTCACTTAAAAATATTGAATTCGTTGTCCTTTTTCTTGCTTTTCTTAGTGAACATGTAACCACCACTGAAAATTCCCAATCACCACAAACAAATCAAATCAGCTTTTCTTTTGCTGTTATGGAAGTGCGAACCACGAATATCTCGCTGGGTAGCAATTAAAAAGACTCCCTCCGTATTTCAAAAAAAAAAGTTCACAAGTGAAAAATACAAGCGCAAAGCTCGAAGCTTGCAACAATTCTCTCTCTTGTGAATGCTAGGTGACATGCGTTGGTCAAGTGATCGGAGCCATTTTGGCCGACACGAAACTTCAAGCTCAACGAGCGGTTAAAGCTGTCAAAGTCATCTACGAGGATTTGCCCACGATTCTTACCATTGAGGTATGCATGTTTGTGTGTATATGATTCATGTATGTACGTGTGTGTGTAAAATTAAGTAAATGTGTTTGTGTTGACTATGTAAAACTGGGCGGCGCCTTAGTTGATGGATTGATGTTAAGTTTGTCGTAAAGTACGAATACCTTTACAAAACACCAACGCTAACTATATCCAGAACACGAGCAATAGAATTCTTTTCTTTGGAAATTTTAAACTTTTAATGGATGGATAATACATTGCTTCTGTAGAATATTATGGAATAGATATAGCGTTTCTCAACTCATTTCAACAGGAAGCAATTGCAGCAGATTCGTTCTTCGAGTTGTCCCATCCTCTGGTCATGTTTAATGGTGACCTGGAGGCCGGTTTTGCGACATCTGATCACATCATAGAAGGAGAGATGCGAGTTGGTGGCCAGGTAGCCCCTCTTATCTTACTGTGGCTTAACCTCGCTCCCAGGCTCTTTCATCTCCTGGGAACGAGGTTGACTGCGACTTCAGTTTTACAGATAAATTCATAAAGTCAAATATTTTATCGGCCAGTTCATCAAAGAACTGTATAAGTTCCTACTCCGTACATGTAGATGTGTAATTTGAAATAAATGAAATTTCAAAGTTCAAAGAAGGCCATCAATTTCTTGTCTGACTGATCTTAAAAGTAAGGCTTTGGAAGATTTGACTGTACGAAATTAGTACTCAGTTTGAGTTTTCTATTGCACATTGCACTTTATTCTTGTAGGAAGCATACGTGTCCGTAGTATTAAACCCTAAACGACTGATACAGTTGTTTTACATTACAGGAGCACTTCTATCTTGAGACTCAAGTTACTATTGCCGTCCCCAAAGGCGAGGATGGAGAAATGGAGCTGTTTGCTTCAACCCAAAACCCAACGAGGACACAGGTAATGCTGGTTTACTCCCATGTTATGTGACAAAAAATATTCGTCAGTTTCTGCGCTTGTAAGTTCGCTTGATAGTCTTAAAACTTTAAACAGTCCTGTTCTCATAAACCTCTCTTGATGGTAGGAAATGGTTGCTGAGGCTCTTGGGGTGCCATTCAACAACATTGTGGTCAGAACTAAACGGATGGGTAAGTGTAGAGAGAGAGAGAGAGAGTTGCGGGTGAAGTAGTCTTGTGACAACTGTGTTCTTTACGTTTGCATATTAATGTCCGCAGGAGGTGGGTTTGGTGGGAAAGGTGAGCGCAGTCAGCCCTTATCCTGCGCGGTGGCAGTGGCTGCCTGGAAGTAAGCAAGTCTGAATTTCATCTTACATGCAACTTCATTTATTTCTTATGATGCTAAGTTACGAACTCAAAGGGGACGCTGTCAAAACCAAGGTCATAGTCACCTTATATAGTTTACGTATTTGGAATCCCGATTTTTCCAACCTTGAAAGGAAATGAAAATTGGTTCGAGTTATTGGGAGCTCGAGAAATCGGAGATAAAAATTGCAGTGCTATAACAGGTTCAAGGGAAACGAGTTTCGATTCGAATAATCGGGAGGTTCGAAAAATCGAGGGCTCAAAAAATCGGGATTCCACTATTCCAATTCATATTAACTCACTACGGCACTGCCTTGTTTCTACGTGTAGTTGTCAGATGTAACTATGCGGCGTATGAGCTGATATATTCGGCGTCTTTTAGGACTGGAAAACCCGTCCGGTGCATGTTGGAACGTGATGAAGATATGCGAACGACAGGAAATAGACATCCATTTCTGTCCAGATACAAGGTGCGTTCATCAGATGACTTCCATTACTGTAAACTGTAATTGCAGCTTTTGCTTTACTGTTTCACTTATTAAACATCATCCACAAAGGTTGGCTTTAAGCGTGATGGCAGGATACAGGCATTAGACGTTCATTTGTACAGTAATGCTGGAAATTCCTTGGACATATCTGGTGTGGTGAGTTTCAGTAGGGATGGGCTTTCACACAACATATATACTGTAACCTTTTACACAACACTGATTTTACTATCAGGCCCACATAGCAATAGACAGAATTGCGGCTAATTGGTACCTGTATTAAAAAAAAAAAAAAGAAAACAATAAAATGGTTTAAATATGGAATATTGAATCAACTACTGAACCGTAGATTCTCAATATTTGACTTAAATTTTCAGGTAATGGAGGCTGCATTAATAAACATGGATAACTGTTATCGTGTCCCCAACATCCGGGGAACTGGACACATCTGCAAGACAAATCTCCCGTCAAACACTGCTTTCAGGGGAGTCGGCTCACCCCAGGTATGCGCTATTGCACGTGGCGCTTCAAGGCCGCAAGGCGTTGCCCAAAACACTATTGAACGGGGTTCACGCAAAGTTGAAAGCGAAGTAAAATCTTTCGAAAGAAAATTTGTCTTCTTTTAATAATTGAAATATATAGTCTTAATGTAAATTAAACGTAGTATTTTGTGCTTCTATCTAAGATGGATTTGTTTGTATCAACGACTGTTAGGTCGATCTTTCTCGTAATTAGTACTCTTCCATATGAAGGAGTTTAGACTCCGAACCCAAGGTTTAATGTGATTGTATCTTTACCGCAGTTGTTTCTGTTACTGCTAAGTGTTTTTCATATCCTTGCAGACCATAACGATGGCCGAAAACTGGATCAGTGACGTTGCCATAACCTGTGGGATCTCACAAGATCAGGTAAATTGGCTCAAACCTTTTTCCGTAATTTTGTCTATCTTGTGCGTAAAGGAGGAGCTCCATGTTTCTAGTTTTAGAGAACTAAGATCGAGGTTGACCGGTGTTTATTTTAACATTGATTTGTCTCCTGTATAGGTACGAGAAATAAATCTTTTCAGAGAAGGTGATTTAACGCACTTTGGTCAGCCGATGGTAAACTGCAACCTACAAAGAGTATGGAGAGACGTACTGGAAAGGTCCAATTACGAGCAACGCAAACAAAACGTGGAAACATACAACAGGTAAGTTTCTTACTGGGTGGTACAGGACCCGAGATCTGCCTGTGCACTCCGCGAATTGGTAAATTAAAGTTAGTTCAGGGATACTTTAGTGAAATAGCGGTTCTAAAACCGAAGTACTTCATCTCTTGCGCGGATTATAGGATGAAACTAGTGCAAGAGCTTTTGTGTCAGCATAGAAAATTCGTCTTCCCTGCAGGATACCACGAGGCAGGCTTTACCTAACTTAAGCTCTGATAATCTTTTTCAGGGAGAACCGTTGGAAGAAGAGAGGTATTGCGCTCACACCAACCAAATACGGCATCTCTTTTGAGTGTCTGTTCCTCAACCAGGTTTGTGTAACAAAACTAGTGTTCACTTTCTGACGATGAGGTGTTACTATATTGTGAAATTTACCGGGCTATCCTTGCAACTGCTTCTGCGAGGGTCACTTTTACTATCATTGTAAAAATTGTTGTTGTGCTTGACAGGCAGGGGCTTTAATACACGTCTATACCGACGGTTCTGTGTTATTGACACACGGTGGCACCGAGATGGGTCAAGGACTGCATACCAAGATGGCTCAGGTATAACCACAGTAAAATCAAGCATTGTATATTTATAAAGCAGATTATGATATAATAATTATAGCGATGAAAACAAACTCTGACATTTCATCTGTCATCATGGTGGAACTTGAAATGTTAGTAATCTCTCTTTTTAACTTGTGCCATACAGGTGGCTTCTAGGGTGCTAGAGATTCCGCTGTCAAAGATTCTCATCAGTGAAACAAGTACTAACACAGTTCCAAATACGTCACCCACATCAGCATCTGTATCCACGGATCTAAATGGAATGGCAGTTAAGGTCTAGTTTACAACTATTTGTGTCCCACACTGCACGCCGTATATTTTGTCTTAGTTCTCTCTAGTCTCCGACTCAAACACACTACAACTTTGGCATAAATGTTCGATCTTTATTACTCTTCTCTCAAAAAGAGGTCGAATCTCTATTCACATATTTCAAGTCCACTTTAGAAATAAATTCAGTGATAGCAAGGCCAACGCAGTGAGGAAAACATGAGTTGGGTGGCACACAACACGTCTCAACTTTTGTGGCGCGCATCTGTATGTTTAGATCACGGCTTCATACTTTAGTGATTGGAGGATATATGACATTTGCAGGCGGCCTGTGAAAAGATCCAAAAGCGACTGACTCCTTTCAAAAATGCCAATCCAGAGGGACAGTGGAAAGACTGGGTAAGTGCGGAGGGTGGACAAACCTGCAAAGCCAGACATTCCAATCAAGAGGGTTTTGCACGGTCACGTGACCTACATGGCAACCGTAACAATGCCGCCATGTTGACTGATTGGTCTTTTGTCAATAATGTGTTTGTTCCTTACTTTGTAGGTCCAAGCTGCTTACCAGGACCGCGTCAGCTTGTCTGCTACTGGTTTTTACAAGTGAGATACTCTCATTACATTTTTTTCTTCACCTATTTGTAATTATTTTCCGGCCATTTTTTTTTTTGTTTCATCTGCATTACCTCTCTGAAAGGGTGGCATGTTATCGAAGGTGATCTTTCTAGGCAGGCACTATACAAGATGCAGATCTACATTCGAGTTTTCTGTTGAGATTTGATCCAGCGGTAATGTACACATACAATTTTTTGAATCCTAAATTTCTACCAGTTTAGTAATTTCACCTAACAGATATTCTACTTACACAATTGGAACTCGTACTGAGCTTTGTATCCTCCCAGGACTCCTGGTCTGACGGAGTTTGATTGGAACGCCAGCAAAGGCACCCCTTTCAGTTACTTCAGTTACGGAGCCGCGTGCTCCGAAGTAGAGATTGATTGCCTGACAGGAGATCATCAGGTACACAATAAACACTAATCTACTAATCATTCACTTGGGTTGTACCTTGATAATGCCTTAACGTATTCCTTTGTTCAGATATTGCGTACTGACCTGGTGATGGACGTGGGCAGAAGCATTAACCCAGCCATCGACATCGGGCAGGTGAGGTTCTTGAATAAACGCACGATGCTGATATTGTTGATGATCATGATCATGATTATGATGATTGCTTATTTGTATAAACAAGAGTAATTGTAATCTCGTTTAACCTTTATCGCTTGGCAGATTGAAGGTGCGTTCGTGCAAGGCATTGGCCTGTATACCTTGGAAGAAATCAAGTTTTCTCGAGATGGTTCTCTGTTGACGTTTGGCCCCGCAACCTACAAGATTCCTGGATTCCAGGACATCCCCATGGAGTTTAACGTGCATATCTTGCCCAACTCCAGTAATGACAAGGCTGTTTTCTCTTCAAAGGTCAGTGAAACAAACTACTTTAAAAAGTCCTTTTAGTGTGTACAATTAACTGAAAGCTTTTTTGTTATGAAATGTAGTTAGTAAATTGATTCAGACTATTGGAATTGCTCGCTCTTTTATATCTTGCTGGTTGCCACTCGAACTGAACTCGGGTCGTACATTCTGGTCATTCCACACACCAACTAGAATTCAAAATACAACCCACGTAGCAATGACATGTAGCATATGTTCCTCGTACCAAGTCATGTATTCAGTTCACGAGCGTTTGGGGGAGTTCTGAGTTAAAGTTGTGTTCTTTGTTTCAGGGTGTTGGTGAACCACCCCTCTTTCT
The DNA here is from genome assembly GCA_964036295.1 of Plumapathes pennacea. NCBI lineage: Eukaryota > Metazoa > Cnidaria > Anthozoa > Antipatharia > Myriopathidae > Plumapathes > Plumapathes pennacea. The sequence continues at coordinate 2,334,984 of OZ038466.1, forward strand.
GGCATCATCTGTTCTGTTTGCTATAAAAGAAGCCATAAGAGCAGCAAGGTAATAGTCAATGCATCTCTTCCTACTAGCCTATTAATCTGACTCTGTCTTGCCATCAGATTATCTTTTATCTGTTCTATAACAACAGCAAGGCATATTCTAACCAAGTCGCCCTATAATGATATTGATCCGTTGCTAGGCGAGACGTGGGCTTGGAGGGAAGATTCCGAATGGACAGTCCAGCTACAAGTGAACGGATTCGCTTGGCTTGTGCTGATCAGTTTACAAAGCAGGTCAGTGAGTGTTCAGTGCTCTTGGTAAAAAGAAGATTGGTTCTCTTCTTGCCTCTGTATCTACTTTCCCTGATTTATTCAGGTATCCTGCAGCTAATAGTGTGTACCATAATTTCTCCTTTCAGGCAAACAACGCAAACAAGGCCTCTAGACGGTCCTCACTCTAAGACGCCATGAAAACTGGAATGTGCCAGAGTCTAGTCTCGCACCTTTTCTAGTAATGAACTATTCAGAGAAAACGATCATAAATAAAATGCATAACATGATTATAAAGTCAGTGTCAGCGTCTGTGCACAGTCATGATTAAATTGTCAGTGACTTAGTCCTCATTGATGTTGTTTGTTAATCTGGAGGGTAAGAGAGGGGAAGCGGGGTGGATGGTCTGAAAACAGTGAAAAAGGCACTCGGAGGGGACTACACAGAGAAATGGACTTTATTATTCCGTGTGATTACTGGATAAAAGCATTACTTTATTAAAGTGACAGTTTTTGTAGCCAATTTCACAAGTGACAAACATAACATAACATAAGCTTTATTTCAATTCGGATTCACAGTGTAGCTAAAGAAGCTAATATATAATATAACTAGAAATACGATCATCGCAGATATCCCCTCGCTCTGTAGTGGGTTTTCGGAAAGCGGGATTCTTGTTTATTTTCCGTTCGGAGGTTATTTAATTTTTTTTTTTTTTTGCAAACCACAGCTGTGTAGCGACGTCACCAGTCGGCCGCTAAAAAAAATCTTTCTCGCACGGCAGTCTCGGTTTAGTTCAGACAACGTGCACAGTCTCTAATTTTCGTAGACACAAGCTGAACTCCAAAATTCGCTGAGAAAACATTTACACGCAACTACAGAATACTCCCGAGGCTTGAAAGCCAAGCAAAGTCGATCTTAGACACCGAAAGTTTTATGAATTTCAAGAAAAGCCGCGATTTCTCCAGCCAACGCTTTATCCTAACCACATGTATGTTTTTTTTTTTTTTTTTTCTTTTTTTAACTTTAATACGCTTCTTCGAGTGTTACAAATTTAGAACCGTCAAAGCGGGTCGCTTGTTTACACGCTTTCAAAGTCTCGGAACCGTGTGAATTTTGGCAAGGATTCAATTTTGAACACAACAACTTTTCAAACCGCCTTTGACAATTTTAAAATCTTTGACAGAAAGAATAAATCAAGTCACTAAATAATACAAGGTCCGATTATGTTGAGCGAGCAAGTTCGGCCACAATTGTTTAATATGGAAAGCAGTGGCCCCTGGCCGGGTATTTTCAACTTTAATAGCCTTTAGAAAGCAAAAGCACTTCAACCTGGTTACATTTAATACAGCTAAGAATGGTCGGGATCCTGCTAAGAACGGCGACAGAATTTCTCTAATATAACAAATGTTACGCTGCTGTTGCTGTAATATACATTACAAGTTTGATATCTACCTAGTCATCGCCATTGGCTGTTGGATTTGGTGCACTAAAAACCCTCCAGAACCTTAAATATTTCTAAGTCCAATGTTTGGGATCCAGCTAAAGATGGAGGGGATCCTGCCAAGAACGGTGACAGAATTTTAATTTCTAATATAACAAATTTGACGCTGCTGTTGCTGTAATATACATTACAAGTTTGATATCTACCTAGTCATCGCCATTGGCTGCTGGATTTGGTGCACTAAAATCTCTCCAGAACCTTAAATATTTTTAAGTCCTATGTTCGGGATCCAGCTAAGGATGGTCGGGATCCTGCTAAGAACGGCGACAGAATTTCTCTAATATAACAAATGTTACGCTGCTGTTGCTGTAATATACATTACAAGTTTGATATCTACTTAGTCATTGCCATTGGCTGTTGGATTTTGTGCACTAAAAACCCTCCAGAACCTTAAATATTTCTAAGCCCAATGTTCGGGATCCAGCTAAGGATGGTCGGGATCCTGCTAAGAACGATGACAGAATTTTTCTAATATAACAAATTTGACGCTGCTGTTGCTGTAATATACATTACAAGTTTGATATCTACCTAGTCATCGCCATTGGCTGCTGGATTTGGTGCACTAAAATCTCTCTAGAACCTTAAATATTTCTAAGTCCTATGCTCGGGATCCAGCTAAGGATGGTCGGGATCCTGCTAAGAACGGCGACAGAATTTCTCTAATATAACAAATTTGACGCTGTTGTTGGCGTAATATACATTACAAATTTGATATCTACCTAGTCATCGCCATTGGCTGTTGGATTTGGTGCACTAAAAACCTTCCAGAACCTTAAATATTTAAATATTCGTTCAAACCTTTTTTTGACCTCGCTTTGATGCTAATCGATAATTATTATTACGTCATTGCCTTAGAGGTCGCCCGACGAACATCAAATTTTGAGATGGCGACTCGCTTGGAGTCTCCAAACAAAGTGAATTTGCTGCATTAGCGCCGTGATTATTACCCTCACTTCGCTTCTCTTCGCTTGGGGATGATGACAGATTATTTGTTAGAACCCCTAAAGTAAGGCCAACGTGACGTTCGTTGAACATTTCGCTGATGTACCTGGGGCCAGTGAAAGAATTAGTTGCTTATAAGTCAAAATTAACATGTCCTGGACTCGAACCTGCGATAGTGATTTAGAGTCATTCTTATATAGAAGGTTGTCGTAGGGCGTGGTAAAATCGTAGTCTGCGCTGGGTCTCTCATTATTTGCAACCCGCAGCGGGCTGGGGATTCGTGCTCAGTCCTAAGATTGGCATGCGCGGTCACTGGTGTCATCACACTAATTTGTGGCTTGTGCCAGGAAGGCACAGGAAGAAAGCGGGGGACAAAGCAAACACGTTTTCCCGAACTCGCACTCTTCACTTGCAGCCAAATGAACAAGAAGTCAAAAATGCACCGCTCCAGGGTTTTAAGAAACTGAGAGCATTTCAAACTGGGTCACCAAAAGTCATGCAGCAAGTTGCCTAGTCAAAAGGTCAAATCGGGCTTCGTCGTTAACTAAAACACTTTGCCATGGCTGAAAAAGAAAGGAGTCCGCGAAATTTTTCTCGCCTGAAAACTATCCGATGGTCTTGGTCAGAAGACAAAGATGGTTTCAATAAAATCCTCAACGGGACGGCTGCAACGCGATGTTCTCAACAGAAGAATGGCGAACGCACCAGAGCGGGATCGCTCCGAGGATCACCAAAGGCTACTAAGGACAAGGTACGTTGAATGAAACTCAAGAAGTGGCAGAACCTCATAATTTTGTCGCCTCTACCAGTTACCAGCACAACTTTGGAGAGTCAACGGATCGAATATTTGAGTCGCATTGTTTTGGTGACTACGTGTGATTTTATGGCCCATTACATGTTTTATTACTCATAAAACAGGATTATATCCGATGAACGCTGCTGGGTTCTGGTACTTTTTATCGGTGACCTGACGGAAATGCCAACCGTGCTGCTATCTTATAATCGCGTCTTTAATGTCCTTCTTTCGCAATACTAACTAGTGAGAAAAAATTGTATAAACTTCTTGCAAATTGTGCCGTAATATTGGCCCTGTTGTGAAAACAGAGGTGTTATTAAAGTCCATTATTAAGACTTACACACCAGAATTGAAAGAGAATTGAAAGCTAATTGTTAAATCTCTGACGTAATAGGAAATGTCACACAACTCTAATCCCCGCCGGTGCACAGGGAATGAAGAGTTGAAGTTTCTCAGAAAAGGAACAATCCAATGACTCGAGGCGCATGCTGCTCACATGCAACCAGGCTGAGCCCGTGAGTTCGTAAAATGATGGCGAGCAATCAGCAGGCTTTTGGCCTACTTTTAGACGTTTATATTTTCTTCAGAACAAAACTCGGCCCCTGGCCACAAAATCTACAAAATGCTTTTCAAAAGGAACCCATCACAGGGTTAGTGCGATTGTGTGAATTTACTGCAACTTGACGAAGGTATTGACAACATAAATATTGAATCCCCGGATTGAAGCCGACGTCTATACCCCTAAAAATTCTCCCAACCTAACCAGAACAAAAGTAGTGTTAGGAGAACTGATAATCAGACCAAGCCAGTAGTTCGTCATTTTCTCCATATTGAACTGCACTCAGCTGAATATGCCCCGGGAGAAGCTTAAAATCTGTCAGATCGGGATTTACTTTACATCGACTTGTACAAAAGTACTAAAAGAGCATTCAACTCGCCGTATTCTCGTGTCGCTATGCTCACCGGGTAAATCGCGTGCGCGACACACGCGTGTCATTATGATCAGGTTACCGCTGACTTTCGTTTGGCTCAGGTTTCGCTTGATGACAAACAGAATATTTATAAAATCGCACGGAAGGTCTGGAATTTATTTTCATTTGTCACACAATATCACAGTTCACGATCTTTGCGACAGGAGCGGCTTCGTTTTCCTTGCTTCAGAGCATTTTGGCTCACTCAGGTTCTAGTCATCACAACATTCCCGTCACAGGAAAACTAAATGAGAGGAAGGGCAGACAAGCACACCCGCTAATTCCATCTATTAATTTTGAGTGCAAAACCGACCAAGTGGATTCGGTTTCTAACTGGTACGGCTGCGTGTGGATTATACGGCTTTGTTCATTGTAAGCGGACATCCGTTGCCTATCAGAGAAATTAGACCCACGAGAGACAGGAAAAAAGTGAATGCACTGACAAATCGTTGGCTTGGACAGACCACTTCTTCCGGTGGTGAGGTGGTGAGATGGCGAGGCAGGCGAGTAGTAGTTGCAATAACAGTTGACTTCTTTCGAATTCTTGTGCTTTAGTTAGATCTGTACATGAAAACGTAGCTGCCGTGATCGTCTGTTTATCAGTCAGACAATGAAATTTTTAATAAGTAGTGTATTTACATTTGCCCACTGGCACTATGATCTGTTCGTGAAAATTGCGTTTCTTTGGCACAAAAGCCTTTTTTTTACAGGCGTGAAGGCACGATATTGTTTTATCGTAGCTGATAACAATAATGAAGTTGCTTCTAGAATGTTTGATTTGTGTGTTTAGCGCCACGGTATTAATGGTTGTTTAGTTCTTTCTCTTTTGCGCAAATATGACAGTTATGTTGCATTGATTAACCTTTGGTTTGAAGTTTTTGTTCACGGTAAACACTTGACAGACAGCTCACAAAATTATAAATGTGCGTTCTGGAGCAATATCTTCAGGATTAAGAGCGCAGATGTTTACCGCGGTTTGTTTCATAATGCAGAGGACAGTAGACAGTTTAGCTGTTCCACACGGCAGATTATGGCTTAACCGGCATAATGAGCGATATTCCATATGCACGAGTGGATAATTGTCCCATTATATACACATTCACTCGCCGCTTTGTTTCAGATAAAATGAAACATTGAGTGGAATTTTTCCTTTGTAGCACTCACTCACGAACAACAAACAACTCACTGTTTTCTTGGTAAACTTTCCAACCAAACAAGCATTGTGAGTAATATATCTCCGTTGGTGTCTCGGCTGATATAGTTCAGAAGTCGGGAACCAATCAGACTCTAGCTGCTGCTCATATCTCACAAACAAAGTTCTCTGGTTAGCTTGTTACAAGAAGTGGGAAGATTTTTAAAATTCCCGTTGCTTATTTTCCTCGCACGCCACTCGCGCGCCCAGTCGGGGTTCCAGAAACCGAGGGACCGTAACAATTTTTCTTTTTAACCATTTGACTTTGCAGGACGCATCATTTTTGAACAAATTAGAAAGTACCATGGCGGATCAACAAGCCACGACTCCTAAAATGGAAAAAAGAAGTCCATTCTCAAGACAGAAGAGTGGAGGACGCGCGGTACGACTGCGCATGCTCAGTAATGTTTGTCCCTTTCATCTGGTGTGCCGTTGTGACGCGCATGTGCAGATCAAAAGTGTTTCTTACAGAGTTGCCTAGCGCTTGGGTAGTTGCCATGCGAATTGTATCAAATTAGTTGAAAGTACTGCGGAACATTCTCGTACTGATTGTGCCACATCTAGTTTACTATCATTGACCAAGTTTTTTAGTGATGTGTTGTCTTGAGCACCGGTTGTTCAAATATGAGATACATTGATAAGTTATGTTTAAATACCTTTGAAATTTTAAAATTAAATACTAATATCAAAATTTGCCGACTCGATATTTGAGACCCATGGCATCAGTACTTCATGTTGAGACTAAACTAAAATTGAAAAACTAACATGAACAGTTGGATGCCAATTTTTTGTGTGCAGCATGATACTCGATACTCAGGCCTTCGTGTCATTCTTTTCAGGATCATTTGGAGATCTCTGTAAATGGCGATAAACCATCAGATCCTAAACCAGAGAGGAGAAGTCCTTTCTCGCTACCAAAATTTGGAGGAGGAAGCAAATCATTGGTGAGTACTTTTATGTTGCTTGTTTCTCTCGTGAACTGTGCAGTTCAGAAAAATCTGAGAGTCGCTGGTACCCACTATTTGGGAGTACGTTGCCCAGCAGTGTTACATCACACTTGAAAAGAAAGACAGTATTGCTATTTACCCAATTATATCATTAAATTTTGTTCTTTCCCAAACATATTTCAACATATTTAGTTTTTTCATGAATCGTATATCTTCGTAGTTACCCTGTAAACGTAAACGATCTTTCTGTAAACGATCTTCTTGTTTTCTATGGGAAGATTTATGTGCGCCTGCGTACCACATAGCGCTCAGCGGTACTCCGATTTTGCAGCATTTGGTGGCCATGTTTACTTACAAAAACAAATAAAACAACAAAATAAAGATGACCCTCAAGTTTGTTGTGGTGATAACCTCTATGCACTAAGAACAGTGTGAAATAAGCCGAACTGAACACAAAAACTAAACAAACAAAATACCAACAATACTACAAGGTGCCCAATATTCTGATTCTTCACTCATAACGATACATGTACGCATACAGTATTGCAATGCACATGCTCGTCATGACTCTTTCTTGATTTGTTCTGATTAAAAACACACCAGCCGTCTTATTCACAGGAAGACGACTCGTCAGTCAACAAGTCGTCGGAGAATTCAAAAGCCGAGAAGAAAAAGACTCATCAGCGGCAGAAGAGTGAACCTATACGGACGGTAAGCCGGGGCGAATGGGAAATGTGTTGATACCAGGAGGCATTTGGGTACCGTTTGGCTGGCCGGGCGGTTAGCAGGCCAGTCTTTCACCAATGCGGCCCGGGGTTCCCACCCCGGCTTGTGTGGATCTGATCCCCACGGCGCCGCCGTAAGTGGGAAGGATTTAGTGTCGTCCTGTCTGAGCTGTCCTTGCCGTCCTTGGGTGGGGAAGTTAAGCCGTTGACTTAGTCTCTCTCAGTCTTCACTAACCCGATATGAGGGACTTTACACACTTTTCGACAAGAGCAGGAAATCGGCCCCGGTGCTATGATCTGTCCATATCACTAATCAATTAACATTCACGTTCTAGTGAGCTATAATCACAGCTCCAAATTGACACGTGATCAAATACGATACAACTAAATTAACGTGGCAACTACAGCGACGTCGTGCGGCACTCAAAATACGACAGTATGAAGTTTGCGGCCGTCACTTTGCAATTGATCTATAATTGTGCATGGTCAGGAGGCACAGTAGATATTTTGTGATGTTCAGTTTTATTCCATACACTTGGTTGGTTGTTATGTTTTGTTTTACTAGAGCCAGTGTAACGTTTTTTTTTTTTCTTCTCACTCGGAAAAGACCTTTCTGTAAACGATCTTCTTGTTTTCCTTGGGAAGATTTATGTGCGCCTGCGTACCACATAGCGCTCAGCGGTACTCCGATTTTGCAGCATTTGGTGGCCATGTTTACTTATAAAAACAAATAAAACAACAAAATAAAGATGACCCTCAAGTTTGTTGTGGTGATAGCGAGAGCCGTTTTAAATTTTTGACAAGTTGTATTAATTATACAAACTAACCTTTTAGTGAATATAGGCTCCTGAATTTTTTTCCTGTTTGCAAAATTTACATCATTCACTCTGTGAAACTGTTGACTCTGTTGATCAAGGTGTCACCTCATTCTATAGACTCGGTCATCCGATCTGCATACGGTTTCGGTAAACATTGAGCTGCACGGCCATGAGTGAAGCCGCCGGCAAAAGGATCTCTAGTGGGAGTCCTCCTACGGAATCATTTCTGAGCGTTCCAGCTCAATACCCGGTCAAGGCTAGATCGTATTCGGATACTTCAATCTTGAAAATCCGGCCGTCTGCAAGTTTGGACTTTAGCACAAACACAAGTGATGAGCAGGCGACGGAGCGTTCTTCGCCGCTTCTCCAGTCAGCCGAGAAGTCTCCAAAACCCAAAACTCGCAAGTTTTCAAGACCACGATCACCTTTCAGCGGCGAGAAAGCATTGGATTTTCTCACTAAATTCACTAAGGATCTGGGAAAAGGAGGTAGTAACAGTCCGAAACCGGTTCGACCAACAGCGCGGAAAATAACTGATACGGTGAGGAGTTCATCACTTAGCAGTTTATCACATCATATCTGAACTTACAAATATTACCACTGGACTTAATGAACTGGCCTCAGAAGTTAACGAGTACTGTTTTAACGATTCTAAACTACCAAGATATTTGTTTCCGTTCTGTTTTGCCCGCGAACCAGCAGGTGCTAAGAAACCGTCAGAAACCCGCATGATGCGAAATGTATTCTTTTCTTTTAATAGCGGATAATCACGCTATATGATCGGCTTTTCACTTGCAACTAAAATTACCCCGATCTCGTCACTTTGGTTGTGCTTGTCATGTTTGTTTGCTATAACAATTCATTATTTGTTATTTTTGTTCATAAGAAACTGGCCCCTCGCATGTATGGATTCTTTATCTTCACGTTTAATTTTACCAGTCCACCGGGAGTCGTTTCGCGTTGTAGCTTTCGTTCACCTCAGCTGCGCGGTATTCTTATTCTAAATTGTGTCACTTTTATATTAATGGTGCAAATCAGACAAACCAAACTGGGGTCATTCTGCTCCGTGTACCGTGACAAGACTTGGCTACAGCTATACAATGATTTCTTCATATCACAAAGTCACCTGGAGTTGAAATTTATGAGAAAAGAAGATACTTGTGACTGCTCATCTAATTTAAGTTCTGTTTTAATTTTCCTTGTTTAAATAATTGAAGCCGGTAAAGCGGAAATAGGTTATCTGCCGACCCAGAAATCTGACGTTTTGATCGATGACAATGGTTCTTAAATGGATGTTCCTTGTGCGAAATATTTAATTTGCACCTGGCTGCAAATTAATGATCAAATGCTAAAGAAGAAAGAAAAGAAGATCCCGACATTTTTGACCCTCAATGTCAACAGCCTCGACCCGGCGCTTCGTGACAAGTGAGGGGGAGGGGGAGGGGAGCGTATCTTAATTCGTCTCCTCCCCATGTCCAGCTGTTTTCTTTCAATATACTGTATAGAAATTGATGCGAGCAATAGCTCTGCGGGAGAGTGTGTTTGTTTTTCTATTTGGTTGCTGGTTACAGATACAGATCTGATTAGGTTCCCCACTGGAGTCTGTGGTTTTATCAGTCTTTGTGGGCAGAAAATGCACTGCACATTTTAAATTCTTTGTGCTATGGCCTATCAGTGGGTGTATCATCTCACTGCTGGAACAAGGCCGAAGTAATCGATAACTTCCGGTTTTAGCGCCGAACCTAGTTTGTTGGATTATAAGTCGTACTATTTAGACAGTATCATGTTCCGAACTATAAATTATCACGAATTCAAAATCGACCCGTGTGGCAGCCGGCGCTTGAAAACAACGGCGTGTGGTACGGAAGTTGAAAAACTTTTTTTGGGATGTGGTCAAACCCACCCAAATCCTTCAATACAGCGTAGAATAAAATGAAAGTAAAACCTGCGCTTAAATGCTCTTTCCTCTGTCACCTTGAGTCCCACCGGCAAAAAAAAAGTGTTGATGTCATATATATTGCAGTTTCTTCCTGAGTGAATTACACTTTTTCAAATTGTGGCGTCACTTCTTATCCCGTGCAGGTTCTTTTGGTGGAAAATGTGCCGTGTGACGTGGAGCCAACTTTCAAGGTAAGCGCGGGAGTGTCGCGTGTTGACTGGATCCCTGACTGTCCCCGCCACCTACTGCGCGTGCGCGTGCATCAACCAAGGCGATTCTACCGGACGGTCACGTGTGTATGTAGAGGCCGCCTACAAGTGCTGGCTATTATAAATAACTGATACATTTTAGTACTGTCAAAGAAAGCGCGATTCTTTTCGCCAAAGACACACACACGAGTAAAAAAGATAAGCTTTGGCAACTGTTGATTGGTTGACCCCGTGTGGTGTGCCTTAAAATCTCTTCCGGGCTCAGTGTGCCGCACATTTCTCTGCATGGTTTACCTCCAAACGTCGTGACCATCTGCAAGTGCAAAACCCGTGAAAGAATAATAAAACCCGAGCTGCCTGTTTCTTAAAAAGTATATTCTCTTGGGTCAGAGCAACAGTCTAAAAGCTATCACTCGCAGGCAATTCGATATTTTATGTCGCGCGCGCACGCGCGCAACTTTCGTCTTGTGGTGCGGGCCGGAACCTGTCAACACGGATCAAAGATGACGGCTCGGCGGTACCGTTGAACGGGTGTGTGGTTCCATAGGATTTTTTTGCAACTCAAAGGGCGTCGTCCCTTGGTATGCTGGCCGATATCTTTACGAGGCTCCTGATATACTCCCGCAAAGGTTACTGACTGTCTCCGGCCTCAGTCACCATCACAGTACGATCTGTGCTGTGACACGTGAAACGCATGCAAACGAGGCCTCACTAAAACAACATGGCGCTTGAAGAGGGTGAGCATTCCCCTCGTTTCTGACCGTATTTTACTGCTGCCGAAATGGCTGAGCGCAAATCCAGCAAGGGTCACTCTAAGAGTCGGGACTCTGGACTTGATATCAAGTCAATTTCCACGGAAACTACGCGGAGCTTAGATCTTCGACCGCTGAAGGTGAGAGCAGCAGATGAATAATTTCGACTCCGCCTCTGCCTGCACGATATCTCAGTTCATTGAAATGTACTTCTCGTCTGTGCCTCCTGGGTGTGTCGTATTAACAGTGAGCTTGTCCATCTTGTAGAATCCGTGCATTTACATCTGAATTGAAAGATGACGCTTTTTAATTGCTCATAAAGCTGCCTCGATAACATTTTAATGCATACTGCTTGTCTTTGTGTGATCCTCTTTGCCTTTTGTTTGCGTGGATAACGGTACATATTTTATAACTGGTTATGAATCGTTTATTATTAAAATTAAATATCTTTGCTTCACTCTGCCTAACTTCAGCGCCATTTGTCAAACTCGACCTTTCTCTTTCAGGAACGTGTCCAGCTCTCGCTTTGTTTACTTTTGTGACTTTTAACGCTTTCAATGACATTGTTTCTTTAGGTAGTCTAATTAAAACTAACACATCATTTGTTTTGGTATTTTCAGGAAATTGTGACCGGAATCTTGCCTATCAGCTATGAAGACGAAATTGTCCAAAAGCGAACTCAGATTATGCGAGATCCTCTTCAAGACTTGCTTCTCTTTCCACAAGATGATGTTGTCGTAAGTGTGTAATTTTTGGTGTACCTACCGAAAGGCCATTTTGTGTATGTTGTTTAACCGCAAAGCAGACCCAGGAAATTGCGCTGAATGAAGTAAATTGAAAGTTGCGGGGTTTTCACAGTTGTCTTTGTCTAAAAGCCATAACACTGTTATTATTCGAGGCATTTTTCTCATCAAATTTAAACGGGCATTTTTTTCTTAAAGATGTTTAATATGCGGTTAATTTTAAAAAACGCCAGCTGCGGCAATTGGAGTCAATGTTTGGACTTAAACTCTCTCAAGCACTGGACATATTGCGGCCGCCTAAAACCCCGAGAACTTCATGCAAATTTCTTTCAACTTGGCAGCGGGGACACTGAATGATCTCGAACCCCGACTAAATTAACATGATTCCAGGAAAATCACTTTTTGCGAAGCATTAATATTAACATTTTCCATCTTTCAGATATGCAATATATTTGGGGGCCTTCAACTATAGCGATAGGTTTAAAATATATCAACAAAGGACAAAATTACGTAGTCGAGTGTCAATTAGGCCAAGACCGAGTCAACAATTAATTTATGTATGGCTAGCTTTTTCTCTTGGGTTGTATTTTGTTTTCAAATCAGGTGAATTGCGGGACCAAATTAAATTTTCATGCGTTCTCAATATGTAAGCCTTCGGGAGCGGTGCTTTTGACGTTTCTCTGTGCTGATGTCGGCTGAATTTCTTTATCGAAGCTGTTCAGTCCCCGTTCGAGTAAGTGAGAGCCATCTGTTTACGTGAGTACTGAGTTCGCTAAATTACTCTATTTGTCGTCGAGACAGACAATATCGTCGCCAAGCTTTTAATCTGTACTTTTCGAGATTTTTCTTCCCACCTTCCTGTGCTTTTCTGAATTTTTATTTCCATATATAAAAGCGATGTTTTCTGACTTTTTGACATCGAAGTAAACGGCGTTTGACATCCACATATCAAATATCGCGTCCGTGACACAAAATTGGCATTCGTATTCTGTTTCGAATTTATTTTAATTTTTTTATTCGTCATTTTGGTCTGGTTTTTTCCAGAAGGTTCGAAAGTGACATTTATAGGCTTGCATTTTCTGTATAATCTTTCTGTCTGAAACTTTGAACAATGAGATATTTCCGTGAAAATTTACTGCGTTGTTTGTTTTGCAGGGCTAAAACTGCTGTTCAGTCAATATCAAATCAGTTCATAGAAGTGATCTAGAATACATAATGCCGAATGCTTTCTTGTCATACTGTACAATGATTTTCTGTTTGGACAATTCATAATTTTCATGAAAAATGTAATATATTTTTGTACATACAGTCGATTGTACATTATTTCACAAATTATCTGTTCTGCTTTTTAAATTTGGAGGTATTGCACATATTTTTTTTTTTCCAATTTTCAAATTTAAAACAGACATTCAAATCTCATCAAGTCTGGTTCTTTGTTTTTTTAGTTTATCAAAAACAAAGCTGATGCATACAAAATAACTTCATGGAGGATCGAGTCAAGTCACAGTGGTCAATAAAACCTGCTGAACTCACCTGATGATTTCATGCACAAACATGTTTTCAGAAATATCAGTCATAGGCAAAATATGCAGATAATCACTTGTTTTTAATCTTCACATGACTGATGGAACATAGCATCAATGGTTACTGGCCGGGTCCCGGTTGTTCAAAGAGTGGATAGATATTTGTCCATCGGTCAAAGCACACGACAGTGCCATTATTATGTATGGATAGCCTGAATGTTTCTTGGCTTATCTATATGACCTTATGAGAAAATGCCAAATGACATACAGAGGCAAAAATCGAAAACACTAATAAACACATCAAATGATGCCTGTTGGCATGAAAGGGTTAAATGATATCAGAAATTTGCTACATACTTGTAGGGCTATTTCAACTGCCTTTTTTTTTTTTCTTTTTTCTTTTTTCTTTTTCTTGTTTACATTCTTTTTGAAGGGCATCAGGCCCCACACGGAAGAGAATTACAATAGTCCAATGCTTGAAAATGCTGCCCAAGGGGGTGGGGGTTACAAAATGAAATGTATTGTGGTTATTTCGTATGTTCATTTGGTCTTGTACTAACGTTAAGTGTTACATGCAGTTCTGCAATTATCTAAAGTGCTTTAAATATATGCATCCCGGAGTCAATCTTCATGCTTGTTTCTTGTGTGTAGGCCTCCACAGTCACTCGCGAGTTGAGGACAGTACATTCTACTGTTCCATATGATGCACTCTCCCACACATCTGACCTTTTCACCAGAGAGGTACCAGCTATGTATGTTTATTGTGCATGAAGTGAAGTGTGCTCTTGTCAATCTTTGGTTGTGTTAATTTATTGTAAGCCTGCAGGCTGCACAGTAAAGTACATTGTAGTCCACTAGACTAAAAGCTTGCTGAAACAAATAATTATGCAAACAAAAAAGCTCTATCCCTGTAATATTCACATAAGTATGTGCCATTAAAAATTAATTTCTATGGTGCAAGTTTCAAAACATTTTATTTTTGTAATGTTTATTTTGTTCACCTGAGTGGATATAAAGTGTTTCTTTAATGCTCACCCCCCATCCCAGATAGTTCTATCCCACCCCCACCCCAGAGAGTCGTACCTCACCCCCACCCCAGAGAGTCCTACCTCACTCCCACGCCAGAGAGTTCTGTCCCTTACATAAGTGGGGCCCAGATCCCCAGGTGAAATCTCCCAGGGTCTCTCTGCAGTTCAGGATTGCTCAGTTGAGGCTGTTTGATATATTTTTGAGAAACTTACTTGCAGTGAATTTTATGATAAGTACATTATTTTGTTTGTTATTGTTCTCAGTGTATCAGATTCTACACTGATAACTGGAGCTGCATAGAAAACAAGGATGCTTCCTACTCAGGAAGTTACCTCAAGCTGCCCAGGTATGTGCTGATTATATAATATTAACAATAACTTCACAGGCCACCACAGTACAATGTTTGCATTAGGCAGATGTCTCTGCTAACTAGCTCAGCAAGCCTTTATGTGATGTGTCTCCTGCTGTCCATCTAACTCACATCAATCCCCCACTTAAAAAACTTTATTCTTCGGATAATAGTTCATACGACATAAAAGAGCAAGGAAGAGGCTTGCAGATGTTCCAACTCAGATTTTAGACAAAAGTCAGCTTCAGCTATAAAATATTGCAACTTCTGCCTGCTCCCATAGAGCTGACTACTTGGGGTTCAGATCTCTTGTCTGAAAGCTGAGATGCAGATGGTGCTACTGTACTGATGCTCTCATTTGCTTTGTGTTCTAGACCTGCAATGGGAGAGGGCTTACAGGAGCAGTTGTTTGAAATGGACATGTCAGATGAGGTGGACAGTCAAGATACGGTGTGTTCTATGCTTACAGCAAAACTCATGCAAAATGTGCCAACTATCATTACTTGAATATTATGGCCACATGAACACTTGACACTGTCCTTTGGGTGTATACATATAAAAAAACATCTCTTCTTTCTTGTTTGTAACTACATTGCACATTGTATGATAATATTATATTTTAGGATGTTGGACATCACTCACCCAGATTCAAAAATTGTCTCTGTCTATAGTCTGTATTTCCAGGTTTGAGAGTATACACAAAGATGGAGACAGAATACCTTCGAACCCCAATATTTTGAACTCGGTTAATTTGAAGTCGCCGTTATTTTGAACTCAGGCGGAATCCCCTTTGATTAGCTTGACTACAGTAGCTTGGTTATTTTGAAAGCCATTAATATTTCAAACTTATTTTCATGTCCCGTGGGACTTCAAAGTAGTGGGGTTTGACTGTACTCCATATAGTGTAAAACAGAGCATTAAAATGCCAGCAATCACTTCACAATTGATCCTTATAACATATTGTTCTGTAGGAAGCCCCAGTGAGCCCCTTAAGGCAAAAAGGGGTCAGCAAGCAAGGATATCTAACCAAGGCTCCATTTCATGGCGAGAATGAGAGTGCTGCTGGTGGTGGCGGTGGTGGTAGTGTAGCTAAGGTAATGAAAAAGAAGTGGGCAGTAAATATGTTAATTTGTGGGTTATATTATATAGAGATGAGTGTTTTACTGGAAAATATACCATGCGTAAAATCCATACGAAACTACATCCGGGACCTGAGTGGCGTATTTTCCATATCGACATTGTTGGCATCATTTCCCGCTTTTGCAAGGTTGTTTGTGCAATTTCTCGTAAAACCCTCGTGTCTAATATAATAAAAAGAAAATTACACGTAAAATATTGTTTTTACCACTCGAAAATAAAATTCATATCTTCGTGCTGCCGTGTAATATCCTCTATATATTAAACATTATATATCTGCATGCATCTGAAAGCCAAAATACTGCCCACATGTGTTCCAGTCCAGATCCAAGTAGATTTAAAATGTGTTATGTTTCAAGTGCCTGCCAAGCATTTGTTTAGAATTGACCTAGTTGCACCATCCAAAATACATTCTGTATATCAATACAGTGTCTCTTTTGATGTACAATATACACTCTCCTTTTATCAGACCTACAAGAGAAGATGGTTCCACTTAAAACAAACTTCATCAGATGGCTCATATATTTTGGAATACAAAAAGGTAGGCTGTGGTAAGATGTTTTTTTTGCCTTTCCAATTATATAGAAATATTTTCTCAATCATTTATTCCAGAAAATAAAATATTTTGAAAATTTCAAATAATTTAAATTCATATATAGTGCTCAAATATTTACACAATCTAGTCTAGTTTTATCATTGATTGATTAATTTTGTGTACCCTTTGTTAGCACACTTACATGGTCATACATTTTCAACTCATTGCATATGACTATTTGACCTGACAGACATTAAACTATATGTCTTCTCAAGTGTGTCAAAATGTTCACTCAGATGACACAAGTTTTTTTTTTTATCAGGATGATAGTAACACAAACATGGCACGGGGTGTCATATATTTAGATGCATGTACTCACATTTCAAAGGTAAGGACATTGAACATTGTCATGTGCAGTCAGTTTTTTAATCTTTTACTCAAAGATATGCAGTCGACAAATATTATTAGATGATTGTGCATAACTACAGTATACAGTAGATTGCCCTGTTGCAGCTGTGAACCTACCATGAGATATCAGCATAAAAATCTGGAGGTTTGCTACGACCTTTTTATCCCCAGCTTCTTTGCCCCCCCTCCCAAAAAGAAAAAAAAAAAAAAAAAAAAAAAAAACAGATGAAGGCCTTGGCCTTCATCTTTTTGTCCTAACACTGACCACTGACAATTAATAATAACTAATAATATCTAATAATAATTATTACTATTTTGGGTTCTATTTGAGGTCTCAGTGCTTCAGCCATTCTGATGATTATTTTTCAAAGTGCAAACACAAATCTGTTTTTCTTTGTCTATTGTAATAGTATGTTATTGTATGCTATAATATGTTGTGCATGTTTGTGACTTTTTGCAGGGTGTGAAAGGAAGAATGTATGGTTTTGAATTGCACATCCAAGATAAAATCTACAGTCTTATTGCTGACAGCCAAGGTGACATGGATTCATGGATTTCTGCAATGTGCAAAGTCACTGGGATTGACATGGACTTGTCAAGTAATAAGAGCTCCTTTCTCCCAAGTTTTGGAGGAAAACTGAAAGCACCCAAAATCCACCAATCTCTCAGAGAGAGTTTGAAAAACAGCAAGCATCCAGAGCTCCAGGAATTTGCCAAAGAAACTGACGCCCTGAATTCCAAGAGAAGAAAGGACAACAGACACAAGCTTTTCTCTCTTGTGCGAGATCTCGACAACAACAGTTTGTGTGTGAACATAGATGATGCCAGGATAGATGCAGATGTTTTCACTGAGCACTTCGGCGAACGCTTTGTTGTAGAGTGTGAAGAACTGAAGTTCCGCTTAGTCAGAACTAATAACGGTGGAAATGAAATCAACGTGGAGCCATTTTTCACAACGCTTGCTCTGTTTGATGTTAAGAGGGGGATCAAGCTGTCGGAAGATTTTCATTGTGATTTAAATGATCCAAGCATCAGGAAGATGTTGGTGACGGATGACACAACTGATAATGAACATCTAAATGGAGAAGCTCACAATCGTGACGTACATGAGTTGGTATACAAGTATCCAAAGAAGGTACAGTGTATTGACATGCCCCTCCCACTCCCAGCCTTATTTTTCTGGTTATAGACCATGTTTTTATGCAGTGAACTGAAACAGCCTTGTTTTTTGGTTATACAGTGGAACCTCTACTTTGGAACATCTCCATTAAGGGGACACTTCTTGTCCTGAAAAAAAAATAAATAAATAAAAACGCTCATATAATTTTTCTACTGATTATCTCTATTAGAGGGACACCCCTGTTAAGGGGATGGGGACACTTTTCCAGCTTCCTGGACAATATTGACTGTAATCTGCTACTCAAAACCACCAAAGAGGATTGATAATTAGATTTTGTTGTACTTTAACCCTTTCACTCCCAAGCTCAAAATACTGATTCTCCTTACCTTTTAAATAGGAACTGTATGAGCAATGTAGTGAGAATTGATAGTTTAATCAGCTTTCATCTGAACAAAGGTATCAAAAGCCAAGTTCTCTTTTCTGTATAATATATTTCTGGTGAGAAACTGAAGGAGAAAATTGAAGTTGGTCACCGCTTGGGATTGAAGGGTTAATCACGAGACTGATCAACTTTAGTGAGGCGATGAAATACTGTAGCGTTGTTTTGTTGGTTATAGGCCGTGTTTTCCGTCACACATCCCAGTCCAGATGTATACCTTGTAGTCAGAATAGAGAAAGTTCTTCAGGGAAGCATAAGTGCTTGCACAGAGCCGTACCTCAAATCTGGCGACACAAAGAAAACGGCATTGAAAGCACATAAAATGGCGGAAATATGCTGCAGGAAACTGGGCCAATACACCATGCCATTTGCTTGGACTGCAAGGTGTGTCCATGATGTCGTTTGGCTAAATTGATGAATAATTTTTGTCCTCCGCAATTGGGGTATTGTTCTTGCTAATGATGTGTCCTTCGAAACGGTAGATCGCTCTTCACCAGTGAGGGAAAGCTGGATCCTGCAGGAGAATTTACACCAATCTACAAACAGGTCTGGTACCTCCAACAACCTCTTAACATTATTTTTTTCTGTTGCACATTTGGGTTAAACGTTTGAGTGTAGGTGTTTTTCTTTTTCGCGTGTCGAATGGAAAGAACTAAACGAATGAAGAAAATGAAGTACAGGCCTTCTCTTGAGACCGTGATCAGCATCACGCATTTAAGGTTCATCTTTGTGTCCTTTGTGTCACAGGACAGAGAGAAACTCGGAGATGAAGAACTCGTGAAAATGCTCTCAAGCTTCACTTCCAAGTAAGAACAATACATAATGCTGTTGTTAGACGGCTTGCTTTTACAACGAGGCATGGACCCGTTCCATAAAACCCTACCGTCCGGGACTAGCCGTTAATAATAATGGAAGTTGTATGCCAAGTCCCGGGCCCGGTTTTTCGAAAGTCGATTAAGCTAATCCAGGATTAACGAAATTATTTCTCTCGAACTCTCTCCCAATAAATTGCAGAGTTTTGTTCGAAGATGGATTAAAAAGCTTGTTCCAGCTTTTAAAAAACGTTATCAAGAAAGTCGTTGTGGACGAAACTTTCACGTTTTCAGGCTTATAAATAACAAGAAAGTTTAAACCTAATCCAGGATTAGCCTAATTGTGCTTTGAAAAACCGGGCCCTGGGCGTTATCGATTGATGCAATTGGGTCAACTTCTGTGGAATGACCACTGCTTGTCCTGCATTCTGTGCTTTGGTATTTTGGTTTATCTGCGGGACGTCGCGAGTGTGGTAATGAAATCTGTCCGATGCCTGTAAACAAAGCTGTGCTGTGTTTGTTTTTCAGTAAGGAGAAGTCCGTCAAGCAGCAGGTGATACCTGGAAATCTGCAGCTGTCAGTGAAGAAGCTGTCTGAAGGCTTGCTGAGTAAGTAGAGTGAAGCTATCTGAAGGCTGGCTGAGTAAGTATAGTGACGCTGTCTGAAGGCTCGCTGAGCTGAAGTAACTGAGTGTGAGGACTGGCACGACACTGTGTATATGTACAGACGTGCTCCTAGTGACACCTTGTCAATAGTGTCCTCTAAGGAAGTCCATGATCGAACATGAACAACTTGTTTCCCACGGCATCACTGAATAACAACGGCCAGCTACTGTTCTCCAAAGTCCGGTAATAGGCGTCAACAGCTAGTTATGTGTACGCCACCTCACTAACTAACTACGTGTACTGTTTTTCTAGGTTTTCACTGTTACTTTTTTCCATTTTGTTTTTCTTTCAGATTCTTTGACCCCTTCCTTGGTCCCCGTACGACCGTTTGACGATTCTCTAAATGAAGCAGTGACCGTTGAAGCTCAGGAGTTTTGTCAATCTCCTGAGGCAGCTTACCCGCACACCACATACGTGAACAACTTGTATGTGTATCCCACATCACTGAACTACAACAGCCAAAAAGTCTTCTCCAAAGTAAGTCCTGCAGACAGACACCGCGGAAATACGCTTTTCTCCGTGCAGTCACCTCGCTTTTGAGTCAGCGGTCTTTACACAAGACTGTGGGTTCAAGTACAGTAGCAGAGTTAGTAGAGTTGTTCAGTGTAACACTCGTAAAACCCGAAGACTTTTTATCCATTCAAGAAACTCAATATTAGGACTCGTTAGTTCACGTTCTCTATAACATAGTTGTGCCCAAGAAAAACGAGGCTTGCAATTTACCTCGAACTAGAAGAAGTTACATGGCGACGAGTAAACTCAGTTTCTGTGTGTCGCTACACGATGTTAGAGATGGATTATGTTAAATGATACTTTGGTTTTTACTTGTTTTAATCTGTTTCAGGCGAGGAATATCAGCGTGACGATAGAATTCCGAGACTCTGATGGGTACGATCCTCAACCACTCAAGGTTCGTTAATTAGGTTTTTGAGTTTGTCACATTTATAGTGACAGGAGGACGGGAACAGGACTGTCGTCCTAATTCAAACCCATCTCCCTTGTTATACAAAATGACGACTGAGTGTGTTATTCTTCCTCGTGTTACTTTTGTCTGTTCGCAGTGCATATACGACAAGTCCGGCGTGCCTGGCTTCACAACACAAGTGACGGCAGCCGTGCTGCACCACTGCACAAACCCAACTTTCTATGAAGAGGTGAGAAGTTCTTTTGATGTTCGTGTTTTGGTGTAGCTTTGTATTTTGTAAATGTTTGTTTTATTTATTATTTATTTATTATTTGTTTGGGGGGGGGGGGGGGGGGGGGGGGGGGGGGGGGGTCTGCCCGAGGATTCTTATTCCAGTTCAAGATAATAATGAAATAACCCTCAAGTTACATGGTGTGTTTTGTTTCGACAGGTGAAAATCCTTCTGCCCACTCACATGACAGATAAACATCACTTGTTCTTTACGTTCCATCACATCGCGTGTGAGCAGAGCAAGACAAGCACTGGGGGGTCCATGAAGGGCAAGCCGGCCCCCATCGAGACACCAGGTGACTCAACCATATGACTCACTGAATGCGTACTAAGATAGACCTAAAAACACTATTACTTGAGTCGTGTGTTTCATTTTTGCTCTTCCCCTGCATTTTTCCTCGCAGTGTTCTGAAATGTTTAAATTGTATTATTTGTTGTTGCTTTTCATTTGTTTAGTGGGCTATGCGTGGATGCCGGTCTTGACCCAAGGAAGGTAAGGCGGTCACATGCTACAATAGCTGATTGCAGTTGTGTATAACGTCGGAGAGAGGAGAATCTTAGGCAATTTATACTGCTAAGATTTGTTGAGGTTTATGATTGGATGAACAGCAGTTTTGAGCTCGTTTGTGTTTCCCTGAAGTCAGTGTTAACAGTACAAACGTGAGCGTATATATTTCTTGTTTTTAATTCAGTCCCAAGTCCCATGATGGCAGCCTGATGGTGGCGCAGAGCGCACCACTCGGATACTTGGCGGCCGCCCCTGCTGGGCTTGGAAAGGCAAGGAATCCTTTTCCTTGCTTATAAGGTTGTGTTGTCTGGTACTTGTTAGAACTAGTCTTAGAATACGTCGGCTTGGAGATGAAACACATCCTGGCACTGGACTTTCGGAAGTTTTCGGAAATCTTTGGACGTACTCGGATATGGTCTGGTCGTCTACGAAAATCCTGGCACTCCCAGGATAAAACCCTCGCTCCCTTGACTCGAAAAAAGTTGGCAGGTACACGTATAAGAGGGGGTAGACATAATACGCGCGTGCATGCGGGCGGGCGGGCCTGTGTGTATGTCTTGTGAGTGAGACTATTTGATGGCATTATGGACAAACACATGTTTACACTGGCAATAGCATACAGCTAACGTTGAGTGTTGTCTGTTGGTTAGGTCACTGGGCCTGATGTGAAGTGGGTGGACCGTGACAGAACCCTGTTCAGAGTGAGCACACGGCTCGTCTCCACAGTGTACAGCCAGGTGTGTGAAGACACCGCGGAAATACGTTTTTGGCCGTGCAATCACCTTATTTGTCAGTCAGCGGTCACTGCAAAAAACTGTGGATTCAAGTCCAGTGTACCGCTCGTAAAACCTCAAGACATGGTCAAGAAATTCAATACTAGGACTTGATACTCAGCTATGTGTTAGGTCGATGCACTTTCTATATACCATAGGTTTCTAAGGTTTCCGCACGAAGTGCAGTTTTACCTCGAATAAGTAAGTTAAGTAATGTGAATGAACGCTAACCAACGGAAATGACGTCAAAAACGTATTTCCGCAGTTTCAGTTTAGAGCTATTTCTACAGGGCTCACAAAACCCAACCCGACGGCCTTTGGGCTAGAAAGTTCGTTCTGTGCACGGGCTGGTAGACTTTTTCTTTTCCAGACAAGTTAGCAAAATATTTAATGTTTGTTGCCTGCTGTAGCCCATGGCTAGTGAGGAAGAAGACAATCTGTTTGTCCAGCGCTGTTCTCTAATAAATGCTCCACTTTTTCACAGTTTTTGTTTCTGTTCTTCAGGATCCCAACGTAGAAAACTTTTTTGCGCACTGTCAGAAGTTTGATGGGTCCGTAGTGTCCGAAGTAGAATTGACCAAGTTACTCAAGGTAAGATTTTTGATTCCGACTGTGCCACCACAAATGTGTCCTCCATTTTGCCAGGCCATTAGAAATGCACTTTTCAGGAACAAACATAGATAATAGACACGTTGGTGATAATGTGTATGTGTTTTGTTTTTTTTGCAGTTGATGTATGTGGTGGAGGTGAGTACGGTAGTCAAGTTCTTACCCGTCATCTTCAACCAGCTCTTCCATGTTCTCCTTGTCACGAATCATGAAGACTCGGCACTTAACGTGGTCAGGTGCGTATGCAGCTTCTTGTTACAAGTATTCTACTTTCTGATGTCTTGAATTAATGCATTACGTTCAAGATAAAATGTCGTGTCCTCCCTGTATGAACTTGTTTAGCTCTGCGTCCGCGTAAACAAATGTATCAGCAAAATGTATCAGCAAAATGTATCAGCAAAATGTATCAGCAAAATGTATCAGCAAAATGTATCAGCAATGTGTCGGTTGACGTTTCGGGCGTTAGACCTTTGTCAGGGCAAATAATAAACGAAAGACGAAGGGCACCACGTTCCTTACAGCGTTTAGTAAATCCAGTTTGCATTGGCGTGCGCTGACGCGTGTGAGTAATACCAAACAGGAATGTAGTATTCTCTCTGTCGTTTTCTCACGAACGTTGGTGTATTTTTCAGAGTGCTTATTCGCATTGCATCTCAAATCCACGAGGCCAACCGACTGGAAATATTGAAATCTTACATCAAGGTCAGTATGGAAGATAACTACACTGCACATGGTGAGAACGGGGTAACGCGGGTGGGGGAGGAGGGAAGAGGGGCGGCAATAGGTGTAAGCAAGACTATTTTACGAAAGTCTGAAACATATCACAACCCACGTGCTGTATCTAAATAAATTTTTTAACTAAGTCAGACACGAATCTGCCGGAATAACATCTTGCATCTACCATTTGTTTGTTTGTTTGTTTGTTTGTTTGATTGTTTGTATTGCAGTACGTATTCGTGACAGAGCAAGTGCCCGGGTCCAAGAAAACAATCCACGAGGAGTTGACAAAGTATCTGATGATGTGTCTCAAGCCTGGCGCCGACCCCGTAGTGGTGAACAACCTCATGAAGGTAAAACAGCGGAAGGGTGCGCACCTCAACAAACGAAACCAGTTCGTTAAGAATTCTTTGTTGACGTTATTGTCGTTCCCGTTGCTCTCTCTTACTATTTAGTGATAGCAAACTCGAATCTCGTCAAAAGCTGTCTGTCTCTTCTTTTCAGCATTCGTGGTTCTTCTTTGAGGTTACAGTGAAGAGTATGGCGCAGGCTCTTGTGCAGACAAACAAGGTCAAGGTATGTGTGGCAGGTGTCGCTTGGTTTGTATTTTATGTGTTTGCTTGATTTCCTCTTTATATTTATCGTCGTCTCTCGTTTTGTACCTGACTGTTTATCGTCTCCTTTTTTCAGAGAATCAACCGTGACAACTGGTTCCGTGAGAGTTATCACAAAAGTTTGGAGCATTTTCTTCAAGCGTTTGTTCCACAGATCATTAGCAGACTCAAGGAACAGCCGCAGATCGCAAAGGTGTGCAGCAAATAATACCTCTTCCTTTTAGACTCCCCTCTCCAATTTATTGCAATAGGAGAAGGATCGGATCGTCAGGTCTGTATGTCTTCCTGCCAATCCGCTCTTGACCGTGTCAATTTTTTTGTCTTGTCTGCAGGATGCAAATCTACACTCGGCGTGCTTTATTAAGGTTGGTGTATATGTAGTGCTCACCGCACTGTATGATGCCCTTTCCAGCCGCCACGCTGCATGGTGCTCCCATACCCAACCAGGCCCCACACTGTAGTGCTTCTACCCAGCCGAACCCCACACTCCATGGTGTTCCCATACCCAACCAGGCCCCACACTGTAGTGCTTCTACCCAGCCGAACCCCACACTGCATGGTGCTCCCATACCCAACCAGGCCCCATACTGTAGTGCTTCTACCCAGCCGAACCCCACACTGCATGGTGCTCCCATACCCAACCAGGCCCCACACTGTAGTGCTTCTACCCAGCCGAACCCCACACTCCATGGTGTTCCCATACCCAACCAGGCCCCACACTGTAGTGCTTCTACCCAGCCGAACCCCACACTGCATGGTGCTCCCATACCCAACCAGGCCCCATACTGTAGTGCTTCTACCCAGCCGAACCCCACACTGCATGGTGCTCCCATACCCAACCAGGCCTCATACTGTAGTGCTTCTACCCAGCTGAACCCCACACTGCATGGTGCTCCCATACCCAACCAGGCCTCATACTGTAGTGCTTCTACCCAGCCGAACCCCACACTGCATGGTGCTCCCATACCCAACCAGGCCCCACACTGTAGTGCTTCTACCCAGCCGAACCCCACACTCCATGGTGCTCCCATACCCAACCAGGCCCCATACTGTAGTGCTTCTACCCAGCCGAACCCCACACTCCATGGTGCTCCCATACCCAACCAGGCCCCACACTGTAGTGCTTCTACCCAGCCGAACCCCACACTCCATGGTGCTCCCATACCCAACCAGGCCTCATACTGTAGTGCTTCTACCCAGCCGAACCCCACACTGCATGGTGCTCCCATACCCAACCAGGCCCCACACTGTAGTGCTTCTACCCAGCCGAACCCCACACTGCATGGTGCTCCCATACCCAACCAGGCCCCACACTGTAGTGCTTCTACCCAGCCGAACCCCACACTCCATGGTGTTCCCATACCCAACCAGGCCCCACACTGTAGTGCTTCTACCCAGCCGAACCCCACACTGCATGGTGCTCCCATACCCAACCAGGCCCCATACTGTAGTGCTTCTACCCAGCCGAACCCCACACTGCATGGTGCTCCCATACCCAACCAGGCCTCATACTGTAGTGCTTCTACCCAGCTGAACCCCACACTGCATGGTGCTCCCATACCCAACCAGGCCTCATACTGTAGTGCTTCTACCCAGCCGAACCCCACACTGCATGGTGCTCCCACACCCAACCAGGCCTCATACTTTAGTGCCCCCAACTAGTTGAGCTCCTACATTCATTAGATTGGGTTTTTATTTTATTTTTTCGTTTCGTCAGGACTGCTTCACGTACATGGATCGCGGCTTCGTGTTCCAGATGATCAGTTATTACTCAGAGCAGTTTAAAGAGTCCGACACACAGGTAACGTGTTAGCTTCCTGATGGAGTAACGCTGGTGTCGTTGTCGCCTTGTTTATTTTTCTTGACCTTAACCAGACAACTTTATTGTCTTTAGATGCTGGAATTCAAGTTTGAGTTCCTTCAGGTGGTGTGTAATCACGAACACTTCATTCCTCTTAATCTGCCTCTTGATGTCCGAGGTAAGGCAAGACTTGCCGCTAGTCTGCACCTCTGCTAATTCTATCTATATTTTTCAAATGTTGTCAATGTATCAAGATTTGAGTTGTGTGGTGTCTAGCTTCACTGTCTGTCAGTTTCCCTCACCCTTTTTCACTTGCTATACTCTCTGTTAATCCAGCTCTTGGTGGAGTTTACGAGTGTGAACTGACAGAAGATTACTGCAAACGATACTTCTTGGTGGGGCTTCTGCTTAGAGAGGTGAGTAAACTTGTTCTTGCGGTTTGCTTGCTAAAACGTCACTTAATGTGGTTCCCCCACGGAAAAGAGGTGAAAATTAAGTAAGTATTACCTACAGATTACGTCAGCTCAAATCACTGAAATAGCAGGACAGAAAAGTTATCACGGTTTAACTCAAATATGCGCTTCTGCAACGTCTTCAACGAGTTCTTATGGTCGTCAGGAAAATAACTAGGGGGGGTGGGGGGGTGGGGGGAGGCTAAGCTTAAGATTTTTCTACGAGAAACTAGGCTTGCAAGCTGTGTAGAAGGGAGGTGAAGGTCGATTTCTTTGCGGTCTCCAGGTTTCGTCGGCGCTCACTCAAGGAAGACACATCCGTAAATTGTCGATCCGCGTGCTGCGTAACCTGCTTATCAAACACGAACTGGACGAGCGATATGACAACGAGGTAAGCGAGCTTTGGGACCAACTGTGTTAGCAGGTCCGAATATTGTTATCTATGGTTTAAACCCATACTAGTGCGTTTGTCCTGTTATGCTTCCCTCTGTTCTTTCTTGGGTGAGAGAGTGGGGATAATTACCCGCAGAACCTTAGTTGCACTGTGAAACATGGGTTGGAAGCCAAAGTATGTGTTCATCAATGTTATCACTGTTGGATAAGCTTTCAGAGTCGCCCTAGAAATTACCACTTTTAAGAGTTGACCTTAACATGATCCTTTTCAGATAAACACAGTTTTGGTATTGTTTGCTTTCACAGCAAAAACAAGCTCGTATCGCCACACTCTACTTGCCCTTCCTGACTATCCTGTTGAACCATGCACCACGTTTCCAGGGCAGCAAGCACGATCTATCCCAGATCTCGTGCCAGCTCCCCCATACAACTTTGACCATGAGTACAAGTGACTATGGATCGGACTCGAACCGAAGCTCGTGTCAGTCGGGCAACGTCAAACAGAGCCCCAACAACTCCCTCACCCAGACCGCCGCGTCCACGTTAAAGGAAGCTTCCCAGATTGCATTTCAGGTGCCACTGGATGAAGACGAAACCAAAGAGTTGCTGTTGTGTTTTCTTTACGTGATTAAGAACCTGGAATCAGGTAAGTACAGTAATGTCTTACATTTGAATAGGCCAAGGATTCAATTCTTGTTCACATTAAAGACTCAACGGCGTTCCGTACAGCACATCCAATGCAAACTAAAATTATCTGCATTAGACCCGGTTCAAACGTCGAACTTTTCATGTAAAATCAAAATCAATTGCTTGATGTCATATACATTGCTTTAAGCGCATGAAAAGTTCTCGTGAGTGAAGACGGCTGAATATAAAACGCGATATAAAATTTGCGTGCATAAGAGCTGAATGGAGTTTCACAACTGTACCCCCTGAACAGGTGTAATCCTTGACTGGTGGAGGCAAATTATGACCGGAGCTGTGAAGCGGCCTCACTGGCACTTCAGTGTGTGGAACTACATGGCAGATCATCACATGTCCAAGTTTGCTGCTGTCATCGATGTCTTTGATCTGCTGGAGTGAGTCTAGCATGTTCTTTCATCAGATGTGCAGCCTGTAGTTCTGTTCACATTCACGAGTTTGCTTGTCCAGTTTTGCTAGTATGGGTGTGTTGTTTCTTTGCCTGCACCGTGCGGCTTGTTTAATGGTGCGCTACTAACTGAGAAACTCGATTGGCAATGTCTATTCCAGAGCAAAGTCACGGAAACGTAGACGCGGGCAAATGCGTTTGTGCGTGCGTGCGTGACTCATTTGTGTGTACGTGCATGATTCACTTGTCTGTGCGTGCGTGACTCGTTCGTAGGTGCGTGCAAGTGGTCGTGGTGTTCTTGTTGTGTTTATACATTAACAGATCGGGGTTATTTCATTAGGCTGGCGCTGAAGCATTTTAACTACAAAGGAAGAACACAAATCGAGGCACACTGGTGAGTGGGTGTATCTGTTTTATTCGTGTGAGTTCTAAGCTCACTTGTCAACTGTTGGGGTACGAGCAGTGATTAGCACAGTCTCTGTTTTCTTCCGTTAGATTCTGCTATTAAATTTCGTTTGTTTTATACAGCGCATCTCACTCAGAAAACACCAAACAGTTTCTGCAGCAGAAATACCAGGGCGCTTACTCCACCAAGTCGTCCCTGCAGAGGCAATCAAGATATTCCAGCGGCGGAGGTAGCGTCACAAGTTTTACTAACTCGGGCACTGCTTGACTCAACGTAACCCTTTCACCCCCAAGATCAAAATACAGATTCTCCCAACCTTCTATAAGAAGAAAATGTATTAATGATGTAGTGAGAGTTGATAGTTTAGTCAGCTTTCATCTGAGCAAGGTTTCGGTGTCGGCCATGTTGGATCGCTACGTCACATATTTTATCTTTTCACCAGCGTTCAGCTTGGATGTTCAGACGCGAGTACTGATGGAAGGAAATCTCTCAAATGAAGTCGGCCTGATTGTACTGGACACGATTGAACTCTTCTGTAATCATTTCAAGGTGAGGGAATGATAATTTTGTATGATCAGCAGAAATCTGCGAAATGGAATGCAGCAGTTTTGTGTTGTAATCAGCCCAGCGTCCCAAGAACTTTGCCCATACAAATCTTCTTAATATTTTGTAACTTTAAAGTGTTGCTAAGTATAATCAAGACATGCTGTGAGCTTGACATTTTGCATTTTGTACGTATTTTTTGTGCTCTTTCTGTTTCTGGCACTCCAAAAAGCCTGAAGTGATGAATTCTTCAGTCACATGGTAGGGTTTTGGTCATGTGACCAGATCCTGCAAAGTGCCTAATCATAAAGATGAAGCCGATAATAGAGTAATGCAAAATGGAGTTGCTTTATCATCTTACTAAACTTTACAGTTTCACTTGGAGCAAGACGATGGAGACAATGTGCTGATGAAACAAGTAAGTCAAACGCCAGTCGTATCCATGAAGCGCCATCCCCAACTCGAATTGTTTCTGCTTTAAAAAGTCACTTCCAAACTGATAAATGTTCAAGCTCAGAGAGTATTACTGAGTGAAGTCTGAGTGTTCCAGCCGGCGTCAGTTATCTTTAACTTGCTCACTACAGTGTGTCTGTACACTGACCGTTATGTTACTTTATCTCTTCCAGATCGTCAGTGTTTTGTTAAGCTTTCTGCAGATTCCACAGTCAGAATTCTTGATGAAGCACGTTTTCGCCAGTTTTAGGTCCTTCATTAACAAGGTACGTCATTCATTCATTCATTAAAATAGTTATTCTTGTATTCGGATAACAGAGCACGCTCTTAATTTTACTCGGTCGTATAAACAGACGAGTCCTGATCGCTTGTGCGTTGTTGACTTTTAGTTCCCCGCTGCCCTGTACAAAGGAAGCGCGAGTCACTGTGGGGACATGTGTCGTGAGGTAGGAGACAGTGTTGCGAGCCCGCGATCCGCCTCGCAGCTTAGTGTTATCTGGATATACTGAGTTTAATTCGTTGTGGCGTTGGTTGCGATTTCCCGCATCTTGAGGTATACTTTCGTCTAAATGGACCGTTTTGCTTACGAAATTGCTACGTGGGTCCCTTCACAACAGGTTCCTTTGAAAAATGTCTATATCAAGTCAGCTTTTCGTTTCTGTTTACAGCGCCTGTCTAATTGTCATGACAAGTCGTTTGTCATTCCGCAAACCAACGAAAGTTATTTTTTAGAACCTGCTGTTAATGCTTTTCGTTTGTGTTCCAGATCCTTTGCTGTTGTAACTCAAAGTTAGAAAGTCTGAGAACTCAGGTGAGGAACTTGTGACCGTTTCATATGAACAGTATAAAGTTCAGTTGACGGCTCATGAGCCGAACTCAGCGTAAACGAGCAGAAGTTTGAGCTAATTTGCATCGAGATCGGTTCATGTGCGACGTCCGACGACTGAACTGGACTTGTTTTACTTACAAGTAGATGTGTGCTGTCTAAAGGTTTGTTTTCCAAACGCATATAGTTTGTTGGCCACAGCGAACATATCTTTTTATAATGATATATATAAAACTATCAAATACACCATATTCATATACCATGTGAAGGACAGTTGCTAGATCTCTCAATTAGTTGTTCAGCTTGTGGTAAGATTTGTGGTTGTTAGAGTGGTTGTATTTAATGGATTTTCATTTTCATCAAGGCTTGCTCGTTCCTCTACCTTCTCATGCGAAGTAACTTTGAGTTCAGCGGAGGACGCGGCTGTGACCGGGTCCACTGGCAGGTCAGTATGGTTTTGTTTGTAGGGTCATATTTTAGGGTCGTTTCTCTTGAATTGTATAGTTTGTGTAGTGTCTCGCTTGTGAAAGAGTCACATAAATTATCAGCCGATGTTTTGAAGTAGATCAGGTGTTCACAAAAAAGGTATGTTGAACACAAGAAGATAAAATTTCTCTATCCCAAAGGCCAGGTAATGTTATGCAAATGACAGAAAGCTTTCTTGTTGTTAGTTGAACAATGTCAGAATAAGCGTGTGAAATATCTCTTCGCTCTGTGCGACGAAAATACCACTAAATTATAAACAACTTTTATCCACAAAAAATGTACCAAAATATTTCAAAGCAGCAGAAGTATCCAACACGTGATCAACTTCAGAAAATATCACCATGGTTACATCTTTGTTCGCAATGTTTTTCTTAGGTCATCGTTGCAGTATCCCGACTGATGGCCAGCGGTTTAAACCGCGCTGCTGTGAACAATTCTCTGCAGTCGCTGAAGGATTATGCGTCATTGGATAAAGGCATGAAGGTTTGTTACCGTGCTGTTGGCTAAGACACCTCTCCCGCCTGGCTGGCCTTTTTACACGTGATTACCACACCTGTATTCTCGTTCTGTATGTTGATTGGATGTCTTCATTTGAGCCAAGTTTATCTGAGCAAACTTCGAAGAGTTTGCCTTTCGTTAGAATATACCTAGAAATTCTGCTGATAAATGCAGTTTTATTGGGAAAATCTACTTTGAACAACAATCAGTGGAGTAAAGTGCTTACAGCTACAAAAAGCAATCTAGCGTGAGACAAGTTTGCCAGACGTTTTATTAACGGCACCGACTCTTCACTAGAATACGTCGTTCTCCTCTGAAGTCAAAGATTTGACGAAGAAGATTTACACCGTGCTGCAGGCGACAGCTCAGATGAAGGTAACGTAATAACCCCCTCAAAAACAGAAAACAAAAACAAGAACAAGAACAAGAACAAGAACAAAAGCCTGTGTTTGGAAGCATTGGCTCGGCCAATCGGAAACAAAAGAAAACAGCAGTGCGTGGTCATTTATTGCTTTTCGGAAATACGAGATTCTTCTCAAACAGAAAAAAGAGCACCATCTGACGTTCAATAAGAACGACTCGTTGCAGAAAAATTGTTGTTGGTTGATCTCTGCTTGCTTTATTTTAAAAGGAACATGATGATATTCCTGAAGTGCTGGTGGATCTTCAGTACAGTTTAGCCAAATCCTACTCAGGAACTCCTGAACTGAGAGAAACCTGGCTGGAACACATGGCCGCCGTGCACGAGGGACAGGAAAACTATTCTGAGGTCAGTCCGATCAACAGCGTGCCTGCTTCTCACTGGTCGAGCTTCATTGCACTTCTTATACGCCATGAATTTTTCTTCTTCTTCTTCAGACTGCAATGTGCTACGTGCACGCGGCGGCTTTGGTTGGGGAATACCTCAAGCGACAAGGTGCGCGAGTCTACTCAGCTAGACTGTTTTATTCTGCGCTGTGCTATTTTGTCATGTTGATTATCGTGTTGTCTGAGTAAGGTTGTTTTGCTGGCATGTTAAGTATGTTGAAACGTCGTGTGTTAAGTATGCTGAATCATCGTGTGTTTCTTTAGTTTTCTGTAAACCTGTCGTGTCTCCAATAGACATCTACCCAGAAGGCTGTGCGGCCTTTCGAGCGGTGTCGCCTAACGTTGTGCCTGACGAGAGCGTCATGAAGACAGATGAAGGCATGTCCATGGGTCAGCGGTACACCGAGGTACGTTCCGCTCATTATTTGGGGAGATGTGTACACTGTTGTTGTTGTTGTTGTTTACACTGTTGTTTACACTATTGTTGACATCGTTTTGTTTGTAGAGTCATTTTGCCGATCTTCTTGAGCAGTGTGCTAAGTCTTTAGAGCGAGCCGAGCGCTACGAAGTGCTGGGAGAGATTTACAAGCTTGTGATTCCGATCTACGAGAAAAAAAGGAACTTCAAGGTACGTAGTCTCGCGCAAAATGTGTCTTGTTGTACTCTCTTCACAATTCCCATTCCTGAACGCGATCACTTATGTAAGACCTGTACAGTACTAGAAACATCATATCTATAAAAAGAAACGGGAGACAACGGCAGATTATGGCGGTTTCATTCTAGTAGAAATTCACTTGAGAACTTTGTGTTGCAGGCTCTGGCCAATGCTTATGAGAATTTATCTAAAGCTTACAAGAAAGTCGTCGAGGTCATGCACAGCGGGAGGAGGATGCTGGGAGTTTTCTTCCGCGTGGCGTTTTTCGGTCAGGTGAGCAGTTGAAGACGTGTTTTAAATGTCACGTAGCATGAACAGTTGAAGACGTGTTTTATGTCACGTGGCGTGAGCAGTGGAAGACGTGCTTTATGTGTCACGTGGCGTTAGCAGTTGAAGACGTGCTTTATATGTCACGTAGCGCGAGCAGTTGAAGACGTGTTTTATCTGACACGTGGCGTGAGCAGTTAAAGATGTGCTTTATATGTCACGTGGCGTCTGCCGCGGTCCGCCTTGTCGAGAGTGATGAATCTCTTCACTTATTTACCATCTTTCGGGACAGAGGACTTGTTCCTGTGGTGAAGGTTTTATTTCTGACTCGCACACGGGTTCGTCTGGTGTTGGCAGATGAAGTTAAAGTGACTCCATTGCCGTGATGTCTTTGAGGACTGAGAACTGGAGGTGCATTTGTAGTTGTTCTAAATCAGAGATTTTGTTCAGGTGTTCGGTGATGATGACGGTAAAGAGTACATCTACAAAGAGCCTATGGTCACAAGTCTGGCAGAAATTTCCCACCGTCTGGAAGAGATGTACTGCAGTAAGCACGGCAAAGACAACATCAAAATCATCCTGGAATCTTCTAAGGTACAGCACTACAATTATGCGACGACCCGCCCCCCCCCCCCCCCCCCCCCTCCCCCTTAACGAATCAGCGTATAAACACCATTTGCGTTAGTGTTCTTGTAAAAGCGTTTGAAGTTCCTACGATCCCCGCCAAAGTGTTTGAAACATTCCGTTCTCACTGCTCTCATTGCCTCCCTCCCTCGTTTCCCTAAATTACTGCAAGTTGTTCAAAATTGTATTTAATTGCGATAGAATGTGATTTATGTGGGTTTTTGTGCTTTGCTCCATCATGTTGTTGTGACTGCATGATACGTGTTGTCACGCTAGACCATTTCTAACGCACCGCTACACTTTTCAGGTTCAAGCGGATACACTGGATGTTAAAATCGGTCATATTCAGGTATTGCACGATCTTTTTCTGTATTGTGTGTCGACCTTATGCTGTATGGAGTAAATGGGAGGTTTCTTATATTATGATACAAATAAAGAACGAGAACCAAATACATCAACCAGTACTTAATCAATAAGTACAAATTGAGAAGTTTTGTACAAAGTTGATCTCGAAGAACATTGGTCTGGAAGTTTTTCGTGGCTGAAAGTTATTTGTCTAGTTAGTTGTTATATACATTTATATTTGTTTGTTTATCGATTCACTTTCCTGCAGATCACGTACGTGGAGCCTTACTTCGAGGACGACGAACTCTCAGAGAGAACCACGTGTTTTGAACGGAACCACAACATCAGGCGCTTCATTTACGAGACGCCGTTCACAGCCAGCGGTAAAGCGCATGGCACCTTGACGGAGCAGTGCAAGAGGAAAACAGTTCTGACAAGTGAGTGACGTCACTCGACCCTCGCGCACACACACACAGACACACCTGCTTCTGCGCACGATCAGCTGGAGGTTGACGCTTCTCGTTAATGTAACAAGGTTCAGATCCTTTGTACAACGTACTAACGTCTAAGTTACACTGTAGTCCTTAAATTACACCTAAGTTACCTGTTAACATAACTAAAGTGAGTCTCGTATTGGCAGTCTATACATCCGGGACTTGGGAAGAATTTCTCAGTCCGTACAGTCATATTATTCATGAACATGAGTTTGTTATACTCAGGTGTTGTCATCTTGTCTTGTTCTTTGCAGCGTCCAATACATTCCCTTACGTGAAGAAGAGAATTTTAGTCGTTCAGGAGGAGCAGTACGAATTAACTCCAGTCGAGGTAGAACAACTCCTTTGACCTTAGCGAGTGTTTTATGTCAGTGTGTTCGTTTTTGCCCTTTCAATAATTTCTGAGATGTTCTTCAGTGATGTGTGTATTCGTTTCTTATTGTTGGTTTTTTTTTTTTTTTTTTTTTTTTTTTTTTTTTTTTTTTTTTTGTCACTCCTAAACTGCTGAAACTCCTCGTTTTGTCAGGTTGCTATCGATGAGATGCAGAACAAAGTACAAGAACTGAATAAAGTCATTTCTCAGAGTCCTCCGGACATGAAGAGACTTCAACTCATTTTGCAAGGCAGCGTCAGTGTACAGGTGCGCGACGTCACGTAGTCACCCGACCCTAATCCTCCGGACCTTGTGAAAGTTGCTGTGTACCACATCAGTCAACATTTAACATTAGATTCTCAGTGGACCTAATCCCAGTACATACTAGAAGCTTTTTTGATTGGTTTGGTGGTAAACTTGTCAGCATTTCTGTTGTGTCAAGATGTTAACTCTTTCACTTCCAAGAAATCGTTGACTTGCACGTTGTTTTGTGTTGAACAGTATTACCATAAGTTTTTTTCTGTTCTGTGATGCAGGTGAATGCAGGGGCAGTAGCGTATGTGCACGCTTTTCTGAAGGCCAACGTGGTGGCGCTGCATCCTGTGAGACATATCGAGAAGCTCAAGCAGGTCTTCAGGTGAACAGACATTTTTCAGTGGAAGAAATTCTTAGAAATGACGTTTGATAACAAGAAATAAGTTCAACCCTTCAATTGTTGTGGCTGATGCTTTTGGCTTTGTCGCCGTCCTTTCTTCTTTCTTAGTATTGCTGTCTCTTTAGTACGCCGTGCACACGTTAAATATTTTGGTTTGTTACGCATAGACATCCTCAAAGAGCCAAATTTTGGGTTCACGTTCAGGTTAAGTCCGATGTGTTACCTTCCGTCGTGCTATTTATATATTTATTTATTTTGTTGTTGTTGTTGTTGTTGTTTTTTGTTTTTTGTGCTTTCTCTTACTCACTGGTGTTGGTTCTTTGTGTTGTAGGGAGTTCATTATCTGTTGTGGCAGAGCCCTGGAGATCAATGATCAGCTTATCAAGTCTGATCAGAAGATGTACCAGGAAGACCTCAAAGAAAAATATTCCTGTCTCAAATCAGAACTGATCTCGTACGTGGGCGAACTGGAGGACGAGGTGCGGTGGTGCTCTAGCTTCTTAGTTTTACTCTTCATATTTTTATTTTGGTCTCCTCTTTGTTCTTGCCCCAGTGAACGTGTTGAGTTTGCTGATACTGCACAGGGCACAAAGGAGTTCGCTTGCTTTCCATCATGTAAAGCCCTATATATTGACCTACATGATGGATACCTCGGGACGAATGCATCGCGGGCACGCAAAGGCATGCGTACAAGATACGCGTCATTATCAGTGTATGCCTTTGCGCGCCCGCGATGCAATCGTTCTGCGGTATCCATATGTAGGTCAATATATATAGCTTTACATGATGGAAAGCAAGCCAACTCCTCTGCGCCCTGTAATACTGTACACACAAGTATCACTAAATAACACAGGTTACTGTTCCCCCAGAATGTACCCAAGCATGCCAGTTCCTCCACCAGCTTGTCCTCCTTGACTAAATGATGCCGCGGGAACTTCCAGCAAAGACAGTTTGTTTGGACGCAGAGGATGAACTCGGCCAGAAAAGGGCAGTTTATAAATACCAAGTCAAAAGTCAAAAGTGGAACTATTCAAGTAACGCTCAAGTGGTGGCAGAGTCCTGTGTTTTGCTCGTAATCCGTGCTTTGTTCGCTTTGCATTAAGTTGAATAAGATGCGTGCTCCGTTCTCCTTACGTTCAAGAGCCTGCTAAGTTATAATGGACTAAACAAACCCGAGTTGAAATGTTACAAGAACTGATTTGCTTACGTATGATTTCATCTTGTTCTGCGTATATATATATATTTTTTTCCATAAGAAG
The DNA here is from genome assembly GCA_964036295.1 of Plumapathes pennacea. Lineage (NCBI taxonomy): Eukaryota > Metazoa > Cnidaria > Anthozoa > Antipatharia > Myriopathidae > Plumapathes > Plumapathes pennacea. The sequence goes on from OZ038466.1 coordinate 2,371,636, forward strand.
GACTAGAACACAGGGAGTTATTTGAGAAAGAGAGCAGCAAACAGAGGCTTCTGTTGGATTTTTATTGCAGAGCGTTTCTTTTCCTTCAAGAAGCATTTTAAATAGACCAACTTAGACTAAATTCCTTTGTTTTACCCCTACATTTTAAACTGAAAACGCAAAGGAATAACTGAACGTGGCCTAGAAAGGTAGCCTTTCATTTTTATCGACAGTGTTTTATCAAATTAGTTAGTGGAATTAGTGAGTTATATGCTTTATTTTTCTAGAGGTAATATTGGTTGCAAAACGAGCAGAATTTGTTGAGACAAAATAAATGTATATAGCCCTGCGTATTCTGGCTTTGTTCGTCCTTTGTTTGTTTTGTTTTGCAGACCTCTTGGCCATCTGACCTTTCTGTGGATCTCAGTAAGCAAATCTGTCGATATTACAGTCAGGAAGAGTCTGAACACTTGACAGAAGGATGAAGAAGTTGCTGATAAGGTATAACCCGCCTTGTTAGCAGTGTAAGATAAAAGGTTCATGATATTTTAGTTTCTTTCTTGTTTGCATAATGTCATTTAACTTGAAATGTCTTGTGTAACATAATCGAGAATCGAAAATGCTTGGTCTAAAAACGAAAAAATAAAATAAAATAAAAATAAATCACTCTATTTAAGTCTCGATGTATTTAGCACTGCCGTGCTAATTGGAGAGACTTGAAATGCAGAAACGAAATATCATAAACTGAACACAAACTTGTTAAGAATCCCAACTACAAAAATCTCCGAACTATGGCTAAATTTTGCATCGCCATTCTCACAATATGTTAACATATTCGAATGATTAAACCGCACCTTAAACGATCAAAGATGCCAAGTCAGTCCCCTTCCGCCACCCATCAATAACAGAGCAGGCAAGAGTAGCACATGCACAAATAATGAGTCTGCGCTGTATCTTTGCGTTGTTTTCTTGTTGCACGCTTATCCACTTCGTTTATAATTTTTTAAGCTTTCTGGTACGAAAATAACGTTAATGTTTCCTGGTCGACCCCATGTACATCACGGTAACCTTGTCACGTCGGTTCACCTCATTTACACTGCGCGAAATAGAATAACTTCATCGACAAACAGCTTTGGTCGGCCAACCATCAGAAATCGGAAACGATGGAAAAATATTGAAACCAAACTAAGTAACCTAACTATGACAAGAAAAGAGGCAGGATCTGTGGTACGTACTTGCTACAACGAATTTACAGGCGAAATGCCGGTACGATGTTTCGAGATTGTTTGATCGAAATGGAATTTAGTGTGAATAACTGATAAGGTGTTGCCAAGGTTTCTCGTTCGCGTTCATAATTCATGCGATGTTTAGAGGACCGGTTGAATGAAAATCAGAGAACTCGTTAGAAATTATCGTACATCTGGACTTTTTAAAGTAGCGTTACCTCAGATCGCCTGGGCTCATTTCGACCACTGGACAAGAAAGGTTTGAAGCGATAGAAGCTCCAAGAATGAGGGCGTGAAATACTAAGATCTTACTGATTCATAAGTGGTTACCCGAACCGTGTGGTACCTGCAGCTGAAAGTACAACATCTAACGGTGAAGATGCGGAGAACTAAAATGGCTTTTATATATCACTGCTCGGAAAGAATGGCGATGTTTGTAGCAATTGTATGTCTCGCTACGACGGCACAAGGTAAGTTGAATATGAACTTTTCTTCTCTGACTTAGATACCCAGTTTAATGCGTCATTTTTACTTCTTTTTAACCTTTGGAAGATTTGCTATCTTGAGTGAAACATGTTTCTTAGGAAAAGTGTCCGAATCCTGTAGTGAGCCGATCGAGATCAAAATGATAAAACGTTCTTTCTGCTCTTATTTATTTTTCATTCCCCAGACGATGATGTTATTTTTAGTCGATATTGACAATTATCGACTGACTGAAACTTATCTTATGGGGATGTCAAAATCAACATTACAGTCTAGTAGTCGTGGCATACGACCAACTATAAGAATAAGAGCAGTATAATGTTTTTAGTTGACCTGAACTCGTCTGTGTCATGTGGAGCAATAGAAGACAGTTTTGCTGGATGCAGTGAGGTGTGATAATAACCTGTTCCCTTGTCTTTGTCTTTATCCTCCGCAGGCAGCGGCTTTCTCGAACTCATTCGAGGTAAGGATAAAATAATCTCTGACCATTAGTCTGGGGTCAGTGTTTACTTCGTGTCTATAGATTGTTTTACACATTAACAACAACAACAACAACAACAACATGCATACATGCATCAGCAACTCCCATCCAACTGCACCACCATCTAAAACAACTCGATCTGTGAAGGAAATGTATCCAGTGTTCTTTTTACAAATCTTTACATTTTGCTTCGTTTCTACAGCCAGCCGATCTGAACCGCCTCTGGCTAAATCACAAAACCCAACATGCAAAAAAGCACAACTGTTGCACAGTGATGTGGTTCACAATGCGGGGTTGGAAGGCCAGCTGCAGGCAGGAAATTTCTCGTTCTTGGGAGAAGTCAAAGACATGGAGCAGTGTATGTCGCTCTGCTGTGCCAGCAAGAAATGTCAACTGGCCTACCTTGACAAGGTCAAGTGTTACGGTGTGAAATGCTACTCTGAACAACTCTGTAAAATAACCAGGGGTATTGCCTCTAATGACGTCAAGATATCACTGATGGTGCGAAACGATATCAACAGAAAAGGTGCGGGAACTCTTCATAATGTCTTTGGAAACTTTTTTAGGTTTTATTACGAAGAAACCACTACAAAAAGAGAGAACATACAGTGGAGACATTGAGAAATATAGTGAGATAGTGTGTCATTATTTGCGGACTAAGTTTACTGTTCTCTCTTTCTCTCTCTCTCTCTCTCCGGGCAGCTTATGTCACGGCTTACATTGTGGTAGTCGTGGTGGCTTTTGGCGCAGCTGTAGCAGGAACGGTCTGGGCAGTCTTCATCTTTGTCAGAAGGTAAAAGGTCATTCTAACCTATGGGGATTATAGAACTAATTAAGATTCTAAATAAATAGCGGTTACGACTATATACATTCCAGTCCGAAATGGGTATAACTTCACCAAAATATGACTGCGGTAAATGGGACTGTTCTCGTGCTTGTCCGCCTTGAATAGAAAATCTTCCAAACAAGCCAACAACGCGTGACCTAGCGGAGTCACTTAATTCCTGTTTTAAACGCAGCACTGGGCTGTAATCCAGACCTGGGTTAATGGGTGCAGGTTAATTAAATTATCCAAGTCTTTCAATAACTTAACTCGAACGGTAAACAGAACACTTCGTAGCAGTGCTCCTTAAGACAGCTGCTGCCTGCTGGCACAAGTGTCGGTCTCTAGAGGAATTCCGAGACTGGAATGAACTGCTTAGGTAAATAGTCAATGTTTTACTGCATCCTAAGTCGAGGCTCTGTAATGAGAATCTAATATGATTTATGATTCACCCAGATACCGGGACAATACTTACCCAAGAGGAAAGCAAGATGAAGACGACGACGATGAAAATGGATCACCAAAGGTACAGTAAGATGACAGCTGAAACAAGCAAAGACAGGCAAAAGGCGAAATCTTTATGACTGCGATCACTGGACAAAAGTTTTCCAAATGGACCGTTTCCTTTTTCTGATTCAAGCGAGAACATTAAAGATGAGACCCAACGAATCAGCCAGGCCAGTACAGTTCAAAGATGTCTTCAGTTTGTCTTTAGGAGACGCGAATCGTTGTTCTCCGGTCTTTTCACCCAATCGAAATGAGATATCTTTAAAATATCCAAAAGTTTATCTTGATTGGAGTAAGTGGGTTCTGAACTGATTTGATTCATCTGGTCAGAGGAGATATACACCATACGGGGTGGACGACAGTGAAAACTTTATTTGCAAACTGATTACTAGACACGTAAAATACAAATTATAAATTGAAAAATTATATCCTGTTTGATATAACTTGTGGCTATCTTTGTGCTTTCTCTTTTTTCTGCAGGTGTACTGACTTAACTAAGGAAGAAAATTCAACTTTCACTAACACTGACAGAGGAGCGGAGAGCAGATACAATTATTTTGAATCTTCTGCAACAAAACATGGTGTTTAGGTCAATTTTTTGGCAGTCTCTATCGACCCTGGGTTTTTTAAAAGGAATTTAAAGGGTACAAAATAAATTTGCAGTTTAGCTTACGTTTGTTCATACTTCTATACGTGTGCATGGTAAGATCTTGGACAGAAGAAATGTATAACAAAAGTTTATCATAGTACGTTGTAATTTATTTATTTATTTTAAAATATGATATCTGGAAAATGTGAATATATAAGTCTGACTGATCCCCAATGAGACGAATGTTGCTCTATTAGATACAGTTAATAAAAGTTTTGAGAACTACTGTGGATGTCTGTTTTTTTAACCCGTTTGATGCAGAAAGCTGGAACAACCCAGAAAAAAAAAAAAAACGTAGACCTCTTGAGCGCCTTTATTCCAAATGTTACAATGAGTTTAAACCTGTTCCATTCCAGCATTTACTGTTTCTACGCGGGAAACTGTTTTCTGCAAGAAATCATTTCTGTTTTACTGTAAAAAGGTGGAACAATTCAAGCACCTGCTAAAGTGAAGGACAGTATAGAGATGGAGCCAGAATGACCACACACACGAACTTCGCGATCTGAAATGTCTGCTTATATATACTTGATGGTGCAGGAAATGCTTTATCTAAAGTAAGGATATTTTAAAATTCAGCAATATGAGATGCCAAACAATGCGCGTGTATTAACCAACAATTCGGAGGCTAAAATGATATTCTGAAGGATCCTCGTCAAATCAATTGTAAAACGGACTAACTGCCTGGAGTCTTCTGTCTTGGCACATTTTTGGCCCAGTCATATTTCCATTTGTCAGTGTTGAAAGCTGCAATATTTTTATTAGCCGTCAACATATTATGGTCAGGTTCTCTTTTTGTTGCCGTGCTTCAGGCGTGTCGCTTGTCTCGGTACAAAGGTGCTAAATTCTCTCATAATTATTGGAAAATGACGTGATCCAGGTATGACATCACTCGAGTTTGTTGTTCGAAGGCAGCACTATGGCGTTTGAGAGTGTCACTGTATTCGTATTGTCGTGTTTTGTTCTTCGTATCAGAGCAGGGTCCAACACAGTTTGTCCGCACACCTTTATTTACTTGTAACTATAAGACAGAAATAGCAAGAGATTGTCAAAAGGTGTTGAGTGCGCCAAATGATCCAGTGGGTGTTATTGAAAAACATTCACGGTTGAATTCTTTTGACGTAGTGTCTAAGAGAGTCTCTGGCATTGTCTGTTACATTTCCACCAAACCTGCTATGAAAAAAGAAAATGAAAAAGAGGACCTAGTCCTCTACTCACTTGTAATTTCACCTCGTGTTCTATGTAGGTAGTCTGTCCGACCCCGCTTGAGAGCAGTTATATAGCATTACGTCGTAGTAATTGGCATTTGAACGCAGTGTGATCGCCACCTGTTTTATTTGCTTCATGTAGTGTGCACGTTTATCACAGCGCCTTTCATTAGTGGGCAGAACTTTTAATTGAAACCTGAAGATTCGCGCTACAGAATTTTTTTTTCAAAGATTGTCAAAATCCAACTATGAAAGGTTTATGAGCTTCACAAACTTTAACATCGGTGGTCCTACCAAAACCCCCTTTTTTTTTAAAGTCTGACCGGCAGCGTGTAAGCTTCTGGGCAGGAGTAGCGGCAAATGTGTTGAATTGACATTACAGAAAAAAAAAAAGTCTTGTGAATTGGTTGGAATATAAGAAACTTCACTTTATTAGGGGTTTCTTCTCGGAAAACAAACTAAATTTTATTAACCTACAGTTTGTTTACTCGTGATGCAATTGATCCATGAGATTGTTACTTTGTTTTAGCTTTTGGTTGAGCTTCATGCATGATGTTTCGCTCTGTGTTGACTTAAGTGTATGTTTAATACACCTGTAGCCAAACTCAGTTACACAGATGCGCTCCGATGAGCTTCAGCAAACAAACCGAAAAGTGAACGAGTTTCACAAATGGCTCGCGTTTTCTTCCCGCCAGTAAAAGCTTGTGCAGCGTAAACGAAACCAATCATTACGGGCTCCTTGACCAAACCTGTAAAGTTACTGATCAACTGACCGCGTGATTGCAGAAGTCTTGCGGACAAGGGAGCTCGTCACGAGCATGACGTAATTATTTTGGACCGGACGAAATTCCCTCCATGTGATGTCATTCGACAGCCTCTTTCCAAGACTGTGGGAGTTGTACACTCGAGAAGTTTCCTATACACTATTCTCTATGGTGCGCGCCGCATTTAATGCTGGTTTTCTTTAGCGCTCGCGTTGCAGCAGCGCAAATGACCTGACGCGCTTATCCCTGATGGATCTATAATGAAGTGTGGCTTCATGTGGAATAATGCAAAATTACGGATGGTATTTATCCTAGCAAGCGCAGAATCTTCAACTTTTTTCGATTTACATGGAGTGGGATCCTTCAGGAAATGTCTGTAGCCGGAGTTTGCACTTCTCCGTCCGAGTTTTGCTGTCGCTGTTGCTTGTGGTTTCCATTCAAGGTACTTAATTATATTTACTTGTGTTCTTTTCCGCTGAGCTTCTGGTGTATTTTTCCTGAGACGTGTAGGTCCCGGGATACCACATTTTAGCCATGTTAGCCATTACAGCCAACAAGTGATGATACCTAAGTATAAACGACTAGCCTACGCGCAGAAAAAATCTTTGCGAGGGCGATTTTTAGCTCAGAAGATTAAAAGTGAGAACAGAAACACTTCCGCTAATTAAATTAATAAAACTACAAGTAGCGGTGACGGCTCTAATTCTTCATTGTGACTTGATTAGCGTCGTCAACTATTTTACTGATTCGTCAGCGTTTTGTGTTCGCTCTATTTTGGTAAAGGTATCGAAGTTATATCAGACAGCACAGCGATTTAATACAAGGGACTGTTAAAAACCAGGGCAGCGGAACCGCCACCTGTTTGCATTAAAACACACTTCCTTCCATAACAATCTCTGAACTAAAACAAAAAAACAAGATTCTCTTAATGAGAACGTTCTTCCTGATGCTGTGTGCCCATCTGAATGGCCAATCTATGCACTTCTCGTGCAGTATGCCTTTTTGTGCGTATGTGTTTTCTACATTAAAGTATTATTAGGTCGCGCTTGAGATTCTGACTTTTGGTTCGACTTTATCCTGTTAGTCAACCTTCGTGTTTTCTTTTAGTTTTGTAACATACTTGGTATAATATCGACCTTGTGTGGCCGTAGCACGAAATATTACTGCGGCGTCACAAGGAACTAAATCACATACTTGAGAATAAGGAGCCAGGATCGTGTGAATATACTATTTCACCTGATATAAGCTCTATTTAATTTGCCTCTTCAATTTCTTGCTCTGCGGTCAGATACTTATTGTTAGTTATACCACGAGTTTGACTACGTAGTTTTATCAGAATTTACGGGTTTCTTTTTAGTGTTTTCCCCTTCTTCTTTTATGGTACAGAATGATAGTATAGTGGTGGTTGTGGTGATGATGTCTTCTTTTTTATTTTTCTAGGTTCATCACACAAAAACGCTAATTTCACAATTAATTCTTCACAACAAATTTTCAATAATGTTTCGTCAAATGGCGAGTATATCGAAAAACTGCCATTCCATCCAGAGAGCTCGGATCAAAAGAAGCCCTCTGAACGTGAACACAGTACAAAGGATGTCCTACACGACAGTGGACCTCTGAAGTCCAAACGGGGCACTAGAACACCCTCCATATTAGAAGATGACAGTTCCCTTTTATTAGACAAACATTCTAATGAAGCTGACAAATCGTCGCCGCACAGAAGAAACCGTGTTGTGAGAAGAAGTGATGGAAAGTCTGCGAGATTGTTTAAAAAATCGTCTCCGTCAAGAACCAGAAGAAATTTCAAGAGATTTAAGAGTCGTTTACGGAGGCGATCTCTTATACACGATTTAGCAAAACTGAAAAACTTGGAAGGAACTAGTGTTCAACAACGGTTGGGTGTCAATACGTCCACAGGATCACGTCAAAAGAGGCATCTTCCTAACAGAACTAAAAACGTCAAGGAAAACCGAAACGCTAATCGAGGAATAAAGCGGGACGTTCACGTCGGGAGCTCGTCTGCTCAAGAGATCGCTCGTTCTGAGAAAACAGACGAGTTGAGGCGTAAAGGTTTATATAATAGTAGAGAGTTCCAATTAGACTTGAACACAACATTATTAAATAAGAAGTTAAGAAAGACTAACTCCAAAGATGCGAAACCTCTTAAATCTGGATCAGGTTTTAAGAAAGGACGGCGTCATAAATGGAAAAGATACTATCGCCTTTCCAGACGAAATTTGGTTTCAGGAAGACATAACTCGAAAATTTCAAAGAAACTGAGAGCGAAGGATGGTTCTAAGGAATCTTCCAAGTCGACAGGAGCTGCAATATCTGAGAATGAAGGTTCGTCAGGCCAAAGCAGCGAACGTTTACTACTCAGATACAAGCGGAAGCTAGACTTGGAAGAACCAGATCTCCACTCGCATCTCTCCTCGAAACAGCACAGGAAAAGCAGACACAAAACACGCCGACAAATTGGGTACATGAATAACCGAGTACCACTGGGATGGGGCACATCATACTGGCCAGTTAAAGAACTTTACCCCTATGCCTCTAAAGTCACTCCAAGACAGGGGATCCCAAATCAAAACTTAAGAGGCTTGGTGGCAAAGCCGCAGTTTAAAACTAGCGCCGTCTATGGCTATACTCCTCGCAAACACGTCTACAGAAAGGTAGATCCATGGCTTTTAGCCAATGAACGCCATGTATTTCCAGTCGGTGGGCCGGCGTTATGGCAGAGGACCACGCCACAACAGGTTCTTGGTGGACAGGTACAACGTGCTGGAGAGGCAACCCCTGCGCAGGTGTTTAGAAGTACCGTACCGCAGCTCGTGGGGCCGAGGACCACAGTATGGAAACCAGCAAACCAAATCTCCCGACTTCAAGGCACAGAAGCAAGCTATGCTGTTGAACCGCAAATCTCAAGGCCCGTTTACGGGGTCTTAAGAACAGCGGCAACTCCAGTAGAAAGATTCATCCAAACACCGAGCTCAGCGAGACAGGAGATTTTCCAGAAGATACAAATGGCTCCAGAGTCTTTCAAACAAATGCAAAACACGCAGAATAATGTCCCGGTGCGGTATAAAGTTCCGTATCTGCACGGGTTGGAGCGAAGCCACATCACTCAAGCCACTCTGTCTCAAGAGTCCCCAGAAGTACATTCCAACACAGGTGAGACGCGCGGCCACTCACATGAAAGCTATTATTGAGTACTACATTCTGACCACTCACATGAAAGCTCTTATTGAATACTACATTCTGACCACTCACATGAAAGCTCTTATATTGAGTACTACATTCTGACCACTCACAAGAAAGCTCTTATATTGAGTACTACATTCTGACCACTCACATGAAAGCTCTTATATTGAGTACTACATTCTGACCACTCACATGAAAGCTCTTATATTGAGTACTACATTCTGACCACTCACATGAAAGCTCTTATATTGAGTACTACATTCTGACCACTCACATGAAAGCTCTTATATTGAGTACTACATTCTGACCACTCACATGAAAGCTCTTATATTGAGTACTACATTCTGACCACTCACATGAAAGCTCTTATATTGAGTACTACATTCTGACCACTCACATGAAAGCTCTTATATTGAGTACTACATTCTGACCACTCACATGAAAGCTATTATATTGAGTACTACATTCTGACCACTCACATGAAAGCTCTTATATTGAGTACTACATTCTGACCACTCACAAGAAAGCTCTTATATTGAGTACTACATTCTGACCACTCACATGAAAGCTATTATATTGAGTACTACATTCTGACCACTCACATGAAAGCTCTTATATTGAGTACTACATTCTGACCACTCACATGAAAGCTCTTATATTGAGTACTACATTCTGACCACTCACAAGAAAGCTCTTATATTGAGTACTACATTCTGACCACTCACATGAAAGCTATTATATTGAGTACTACATTCTGACCACTCACATGAAAGCTCTTATATTGAGTACTACATTCTGACCACTCACATGAAAGCTCTTATATTGAGTTCATTCTACAGGCCCGCCATCACTGTTGTTGTTGAGAGGAGTTGTAAGTTTAATTTAGAGAAAAATTCTTTCTTCCACTGTTTCATGGATCAGGCTTGTGTGACGTCCCCGTGGGGTTGAAAAGCGGCGCTCTCACAGACTCCCAGCTGTCCTCTTCATCTGACTACTCAAGATATCACAGTGCTGCACGAGGAAGACTGGACACTACACCATCTAGAGACGGTAAGACAAGTGGCGAAGTAAAAAGTACACAGAAATCGCGCATTGAATAAACAGCAGTGTACAGTGTTTCATACCATTGCAGAATTCAGGCAGCGTTGCTGCTTCGACAGCTAGCCTTTTACTCAAGTCCCGTGGATCACGCACCATTGCTGAATTTGATAAAGAACTGGTTTTGTCTTTGTTGTGTCTTTACTCAGGTCTAGCGGGGTCGTGGTGCGCAAGTCATGATCGCGTGGACAAGTCCCAGTTCCTTCAGGTAAACCTCGGTCAGCCCAAAACCATCTGTCGCCTAGCAACCCAAGGGCAGCCGGAGTTCCCCAACTGGGTCACGTCCTATACACTGGGGTACAGTAATGACGGACAGGTCTGGACGAATTACAAAGAAAATGGCGCAGACAAGGTACCACTGACGTTGATCGATCTTCTCTATCATACTAGACGAAATACGTTGAGTTGGTCGCACGGGGATAGGGGTGGGAAATGTCTGCTTATTAATCTCCAGGAAGGTTTACACTAATACGAACAGAAATGGTGTCGATATGGGCGTCAGTGTACTTTAGTAGTATCGAACTCTTGAATGCTCACGATAATTAAAATTCTAGTACCGAATCTCCTGTACCTTTTCCGAAACAAAGTATCCGAGACTCGCAAAAAGCTTTTCCTGTGGTTACGATACGAGAGAGTGTGAAACAGAGAGTGAAAAACGCAAGTATAAATGAGACAGAGAGCAAAGAGAAAGAAATATTCCGTATTCATTTCTATGAGCCCTCTAGAACTAAACTGTTCTACATCTGAGTGTTTGTTGTCTGAATTCAAACTTTTGGCTTTCAGACATTTGTCGGCAACTACGACCGGGACAACACTGTCGTTCATGACCTAAACCAGCCAATCAGAGCCCGTTACTTCCGCTTTCAGCCGCAAACGTGGCACTTCTATGACATTTGTCTTCGCGCGGAAATGTACACGAGACCTGACAGTGAATTGCTGTCGGACAGCGAGGGGTCTGGGCAGGGGCTCCTGGTGTACTTGAACTTTGACCAGAAGAACATTGCCCAGACTGGAAAGCGAACAGATGTCAGCAAGGCCCTGGGGTCATGTGGTCACGTGGCTCGACTCAGTAACGGAAGCGAGGTCCTGCTGGACGGCGACAAGATGAGAGTAAGTAGGGAGCATGGTGACAAGCAAAGAATGGCCAAATGCTTGGTTTGAATCTTCGCTATATTCCTAACGGATTTTGTTTTTGTGAATTAGGTCAAGCCACGTGGCGCGGTCACCATGACGGCCTGGATCCGATTGGACAGTAACAAGGGACGTCACTCGATATTTGACACGGTCGGTAGTCACTCACAGCATCAGAATGGTCAGTATCACTTCGAGGTCGAAGACGGCAAGTTGAGGTGGTTCCATCGGAACGAGGCCGGAGAAACGGTCTTTAGCGCGATCTCAGGTGAGGGCCGTTTTATTAGATCGCACAGTAGTGACAGAATTTTACGCACCTTCACTTCTTATACACTTTATGTTGACGCAGTTTCAATGCGTTGGTTTCTAATATGATCGGTCATTCCTTCGTTCTTAAATTTGTGTTTGTGTGTGTATTTTTATTATTCGAAAGTCTGCTTTCTTAACTCGATTTGAGTTATTAGAGTGCACAGGGAGTATTGAGCGAAAGTAAACTACGCGCACTGGAGACACGGCTGTGTAAGAAGCTGCGCTTAGGATATTGATGTGTACCAGGTATCAACGTTTGCTCAGACTATACATAGGGTTTGCATATCTCGCCATATTTTTGCAACGATGAATTTTGAAAGTGTGTTCACCTTCGACTACAGTTTTCATTACTATCCTTGTTCTTTTTAGAACCTCTCCTCCCCGCTGGTGTTTGGACGCACGTGGCTGGCGTGTATGACTCGCGCCTCGGATTGGCCAAAATTTACATCAACGGACACCTGAGGGGAGTCGGGACGGGAAAAGGCTTGCTGTCGCAGGATTGGAGTGCGCATGCGGGGATCGGTCAGCACAAGGGAAAGCGATTTCTCCAGGGGGAGGTGGACGAATTCCGAATTTACAACCAAGCCCTGACGCGAGATCAAATTCAAAAGTTGGTGAAGCTGTGCAATTTTGCGCAAGGTAATTTAAGCTGAATAGAGACGCCTATTCATACTTTGGCAAACGTGACACCCAAATGTTGGTCGAGAGGCTTGACTTGTAAATTCTGACTTTCATACACGTACGTTTGGCAAGGCTCACCAAAATCAGCAACATTCATTTTCACTGATCGACTAATAATTTCTTCACGTAGATTGTGGCGGCCTATTCCAAAGTCCTGCAGGTTTGCTCGAGTCTCCAGACTGGCCAAGCAACTACAAAGGCAAGCACGATTGTACGTGGCGCTTAATTACTGACCTGGGAAACAAGATAACCCTGCAGTTCAACAACTTCAGCCTTGAGCCGGATGACGCATGCGCGAGGGCGAGGCTCATGGTGCATGACGGAGTTACTCAGGACGCGAGATTATTGGGTACCTACTGTGGACAGCATGGCCCCGCTTCTATTATGTCGAGTGGGAATAAATTGTGGGTGCAGTTCAACAGTGAAGTCGGTGCGACAGGAAAAGGGTTTCGGCTTAGTTTCACTACCAGTAAGTTGGCAATCGTGTTATATTTCATTCTGATCTTGTACATGTATGTGTAAATCTCTTTTGGCTCCATGTTTAACCATCGAGCAGTGTTATAAGGCCCGTTTCAAACGTCGACCTTTTCATGTCCCGATCTCAATATAAACTAGCTCAAACAATAATTATTTTGCTCATTTACATTGAGTTCGGCACAGCAGTGGCGCGACATTTGAAACGGGCCTAAGTTACTGTTACTGATGTTCTCTGTCGTTGGCATACTGTTTGCGGGTTTTAATGTTTTGTTCTTGTTCAAATGCTCGTTAAATTTTAGCTTGCTATCACACGTCCTTCCCTCGTCACTACTTTTTGTGGGGTAAAGTTTTGTACTAGTTTGTGATGGCTAAAAATTGCAGGGCGGTTGATCAATGAGCAACTTACTATTTTTTGTGTCAGTCCTTTCGTTTGTTGTAGATCTTTACATTGTAACCCTTGTTGTAATCGCCCGCTATTGTGACTACGTTTTCACCGCAGAATTACACGGTCGCACACACGCCAGTAAGCATGTAAAAAGACACAGAAATGTAACTTGAAATACCAAGTGAAGTAATACATTTGGCCTTTATTTCTTTTCCTTGCTACTATGGAAGTTTCAAACACCACAAAGAAGGAAACGGTGCCGGTCGGCCAGGCTCAGAGATGTTCCGTCACGAAGCCCAAACATAACGTGACTCTCGTTGGCGGAATTCACTCCGGAGTGTTCTCGGAGGTGCCGAACGTGCACGACATGTCTTCGTGTGTTCGTCACTGCTGCCTGAGACAGTCGTGTCACGTGTCATTTATGATCAGGAGTAGCTGCTACCTCGTGGATTGTTTCAATGTGGAGTTGTGCAAGACAAAGTATGCGCGACCTTCGAGTCTACACCCCCAGATTAGCTACGTGGAGCACATGAAGGAGGCATCTATTACACCACCAGGTAATGTTCAGGCATTGCGTCTGTGATATAGGAAAGACAGACCATAAAATCTCGTAGAAAATTTATTGTATGAACAAAAGGTTTAGTTTTAACAAAGAGCTAGCTAAGTGTGGAGCAGCATATCCAGGGAAACGTTTCGTTGATACAATCCACGTTTACTGTTCTCCGAGGCAGACAAACACTAGTTTGTCAAAGGGTCAGCATTCCATTTCGTCGTAAAATACCGCACGCGATAAACTGGTCGTTCACGGGTTCTGTTTGAGGAAAATTACAACGCAAACAAAACTAAGCACAAACTTCTTCACTAAAACCGTATGAGCCACGGCCGCACACGATAAGAGGGAAGAAGATATGTCTGGGAATTATTTAACAATATGCTTTAGTGTTGATCCGCATCCCACAGTTTTCTTTGCAGAAGAAATTGCAACCACTTCATCATATATTTTATTGTTAAAACAAACGTTTCGAGTAAGAACGTTTGTATCGCTTATGCTTGACTTTTCTACTCGATACGTAGTTCCGGCCAGCGATCAGAAGCCAGACATTAAAACCCTAGCCCCACCCAACTCAACGCCTCCCATGAGCCCGCAGTGCCACCACACAGCCGTCAGCTACAACGTCACTCTGATGGGAGGAATAAACTCAGGAAAATTCAGCACCTACGGCACAACGTCCAACATGGACGAGTGTATACGTCATTGTTGCCATGACGATAAGTGTAACGTGGCGTTCATGATTCAGGGCAACTGTTATACGGTGGAGTGTGAAGACCGAGAGGCGTGTCAGCTAAAGAGAGCCAAGCCCTCAGCATACCATCCTACTGTCGCCTTCGTTTATCGAGGAAAGCAGACGCCCATTGGAGGTAAGATGAGGAATTAGCTAAATCACGAGACTTTAAATTGGTAGAGAGACGGCCTTGCCAGGTGTGTCACAGGTCTGCTAACCAGGACCACGGATCCGCCCAGCCATATTACTAATTTTACTAATTTTATTAACATAACCATCATTTATAGTAGGGCTTTTTCTCTTTTTTGCATTTCACAAATATAACGTGCTGGTAAGAACTTAAAAGGACGATCCAGTATAATCCAGAACACTTATTCAGCCAAGACAACCCGCGGTGCATAACTAAGAACACTTACCCATGGCAACTCCTTTATAACTTAAAACACTTAGTCAGGGCAACCTCTGATAATCCAGGACACTCAATCCCTTTTTCCGCAGACGCCCTCCCTGGAGCTCTCACGCCAAGTACAGGTGCCTGTCAGAGCCAATCAGTGAGCGACACGCTGTTCAACGTCACGCTGAGGGGAGGCATCAAGTCCGGCAAGTTCATCGACAAGGGGGTTGTACAGGACATGAGCGAGTGTACCGCTTACTGCTGCGCTGACGACACATGCAACCTGGCCTTCCTTATAAGGGATAATTGTTTCCTTGTGGCGTGCAAGGACTACGATTCGTGTCACGTGAAACCGGCGCTGTCGGCGTACTACCATCCACGCCTGGCTTACGTTAACTGGAGTCCACCTGACCAAGAGATACCGAGTATGTTGACGAACGTATCATGTTTGTAGAACCGGTCATGTTGAGGGTGAAACTACGTTCCTGGTCTCTTTAGGGGACTAAATAGGGGCGTAGTTTGATCACTGAACTGTAGCTTCTGTTATTTTCATCTGTGTTCACATTATATACGTAACGCACATTTGATCCACTCTCATTCATGTGGTAGTTCTTTTTTACTCGGCTGATAATGGTATTTTTTTTCGGGCTTTATGATCACAAATTACACTGATAGCTGTATCAAAGTTTATTTGCTGATCTTATAACGAGTATCAGTCAAAGAAGTTGGTTGAAGGTTAAGTTCTCTCCTTGTTCCTTGGTTTGTTTGTTGGTTTGTTTGCTTGTTTGCTTGTGCACTGCAAAGACAAATGCAGTTGACTCCGGAGGTTTACACTGAAGTCCACTCCCTTAGCGTTTTGAACCATCAGTCTTTGATGCGATGACAAAATCCCTTTCCCTTGCAGTACAAACACATCAACTTGACCGGTAGAATTTTCAAAGTATAGTACAGGGCCCGGTTTTTCGAAAGCCGATTAAGCTAATCCAGGATTAACGAAATTCTTTCTCTCGAACCCTTTGCCAATAAACTGCAGAGTTTTGTTCGAAGATGGATTAAAAAGCTTGTTCCAACTTAAAAACGCATAAAGGAAGTTGTTGTGGACGAAACCTTCACATTTGCAGGCAAAAAAATGACATGAAAGTTTAGACCTAATCCAGGATTAGCCTAATCGTGCTTTGAAAAACCGGGCCCAGGGCACTGCCTTCATTTTGGTTCTTCTCACACAGCCAATCAGTGGTACGCATCGCTGGGTTGCTGGAAAGACGTAGACACCGTGGCTGTGCCATCTCTTGAGGGTTCAGACGCGCTGTTAACCGACTCCTTTTACTCCCGCCTGCGTCCAACTGACAAGTGTGCACAAGTGGCCAGGAAACACGCCTACAGAGGTAACGTAATGTAACGTAACGTAGCCAACGGATCCCACACCGTGTGTAGCTTATAAGACCATGCAGTTTCAATCCCTTGTATTTCACTCCTTTAGGCCTCTTTCTTCATGATTTTGTTCTGTTCGTTTTTTTCGTTGACGACTCTTGTTCTCCTCTCCCTTTTGTTGTTTTTTTCTTTCTTCCACATCCTTGTTTTTCCTCCCCCTGCACGTTCTTCTGACCGTGCAAATTTTGTCTCAAAGTCGCAAAACTCCGCCTCAAAAGATAACATACTTTTTCCCTTTTTGTTCATTTGAGTGTAAGACAGTGATACGCATTCTTGTGATGCCTGTGTTTTCCACCGACACAGTGTTTGCGATTCAGAAGGGAGGCGCGTGTCAAGGCGGACCAAAAGCGGGTCGCACGTTCAATCAGATCGGCGAATCCTCCACTTGCAAAGACGGAAAAGGAGGATTGTTCGCTAACAGCGTTTACCTGCTGCTGGACAACGGTCAGTTCCTCTGCGTCCTAAGTCATCCTTTTTATTATTCTGTTTGTTATTGCATTTCGGTTGTTAGGCTTGTTTATGATATGTTTTTATAAAAAGTGTTCACGGCAAAACGGCCATTTCTCTGATAATAATAATGATTTATATAATAAAGCACTTGGCTGATGAAGTTAAAACGAAGTGGTAGCTGGAATCAGGCTGGTCACATGACCAAAATCTACCACGTGACTGAAATTCACCACCTTTCATCACCAAGGCTTTTTGAGTTTCAGAAATTCGATATGTACGCGCTGTGAGCGTGAAACTTTGCTTTTCTACATATTTGTTTTCACGCTCTTTTCATTTCTGGCGCTTAAAGAGCCTTGGCGATGGATTTCAGTCACATGGTGGATTTAGTCATGTGACTAATGTTTTGTTTGTTGTACCACTGTCAGCATCGTTATATCTACCTACATGATTTCCAAGGCAGTACTTTGATGATGTTTTTATCCTAAGGCACTTACCATACACTGGGCTGTTGGCAAA
Source organism: Plumapathes pennacea (assembly GCA_964036295.1). Classification (NCBI taxonomy): domain Eukaryota; kingdom Metazoa; phylum Cnidaria; class Anthozoa; order Antipatharia; family Myriopathidae; genus Plumapathes; species Plumapathes pennacea. The sequence goes on from OZ038466.1 coordinate 2,389,109, forward strand.
GCTCCGCTGACCACCTGCTGGCTCCACTGGAGTTAAATGACACTCAACTCATGGATTTGTATGAAACGCGTAGTGACCCAGTGCGCAAGTGCGCCGAGGTGGCACGAAGTCGAGGTTTTGGTGTCTTCGCAATCCAAGATGGTGGTATGTGCTTCGCGGGTCCAGGAGCAGAAAATAAATACAAAAAATACGGAATATCCAGGAACTGCCGTGATGGCACTGGAGGAGCACATGCTAACAGCGTTTACAAATTAATAAGTAAGTTAGAAAAATTAGCATCATTTGACATCTTTCACGATATCATCCAATTGCCCATGCATTTCGTGCGTATTTCTACAATGTGGTACCTTTTGAAATTGATAACTTTGTTACTGAAGACAATCTATTTACCATTAATTTGCCTGAGTGGCTCCTTTGCATTGTTTAAACTCTTGTTTTGGCAGCCCAAGACAGTCTCCCGAAACCCACAGAAACGCCAGCTATTTTAAAGACCCAGGGAAGCGTGACAGGTGAAGCAGAGTCACATAAGAGTGGAATGAAGGAAGATTTCGTGACTCTACAAGATGGTCAGCCTCAACTAACATCCTACACAGCGGAGCCAGTTCTGCACAACGTCACGCTCAAATATGGCATCAAGTCCGGCAAGTTCCTGGACAAGGGTCACGTGATCAACATGTCGGAGTGCATCAAGGCGTGTGGGAGAGAAGACTCTTGTCGCGTCGCTTTTATGTTGGGGCGACAATGTTTTTCCGTCGCGTGCCACAGTGACGCAATGTGTCAGACTAAGCCCGCATTCTCTGTGTTCTATAAACCACAACTTGCTTTTGTCAAGCACAACAATCAAAAAGGTGTGCTCTCTGTAGAATATTCTCAAGCAGCACTTTATTCCCTCTGTTCTTTTCCTTTCTCTTGCGTTCTCTTGTTTATTCTTGTTCTTCGACTTATTCGACTCGGAATATTCCTCCTGCTCTTGTCATCTTTGCCATTTTGCCTGCTCTCATCTCCTCCCCCATTTCTTCTTGTCCAGCTTTTTCTCCCTTTTTTTTTTTTTTTTTTTTTTTTTTGCACGCGTTTTTCTTCGGTTTCTGTTCTGCTCTCTTCTCTCCCCCTTTTCTGCCTTCCTTTCCTTCCCATAGTTCTCCCTTGATTTCTGACCTCCTTGTAACACATCTTTTTCTCTCTTTTCTTTTTCCTTGCTTTCTTTATCTTTTTCTCGATTTTCCTTTCTTCCTCATCTTAGGCTCAGCTATCACTAAAGTGCAAGACGGCGTCTGTCGCTCAAGCGGTGTACACGAAGACGTCACTCTCGTCGGAGGGATCCACGCAGGGAAATTCCACGATCTGGGTCCTGCAGACGACATGGCCTCTTGTATCCAGCGGTGCTGCCAGAAAGAGGAGTGTGAAGTGGCATTTATGCTGGAGGAGGAGTGTTATGGGGTCACGTGCACAAGTAAGACCACGTGCCAAACTAGGCGCGCCCGCAATCCAGAGCGGTATCATCCGCGGATTGCTTACGTATACCGCGGCAAGATGGCCGATCAAGGTTTGTAAAATGTTTCATATTGAACAGCAATCCATATAGCAAGCTAAAGCTTCACTCTTGTCCAATGTGCATAAAAAATTAACTAAAGTACACGTGTGTCTCCCGGGATCCTACGCGCAAAATTATTAGGCAATAGAAAACTAGCATTTCACACAGGAATTATACCGGAATTATGCAGAACAAACGTCACGTTTTTGGATCTAAACAACGCTTCACAGACGACAAGACTAACGTAACACAAACCAAGGCACGGACAAGTGTGATGCAACTAAACAACGCTTCACAGGCGACGAGAAAATGAACATGAAGACATCACGTGTTCAGATCAAGACACGGACAACTGTAACACGCACTGATGACGCCACCTAAGGCCTGGAATGCTTTTATTTAGTCGCCAAAGAATTCACGTTTTACTGCATTTGTGAGACTGATAGAAACTTCTCGTTACTGGATGACACTTCACCAACATAGAAACTGGAACGGACAGAATAACGGCGAAAAATGTGCAGCATCAGACTACAAAGAACCGCAGTTCCACTCTGAGACAGTAGACGATAATTGCCAGTCCAGGAAGGGACTCACATCTTTTGTCGTGAAGTAGAGCTCCTTGTGCGTTTCAATGATACGTTAAAAATGCCGATTCCATTCTCCTCAGCTTTAACAACGCAGAAACCGCTACCGAGCGGGTGTTGGGACGGTGATATTCTTTACAATCAAACCTTGGTCGGAGGAATAAACGCTGGCGTCTTCACCGACAACGGAAAGGCCGACAGCATGAACAATTGTATGCAGTTCTGCTGCAGTAAGCCTCGCTGTGACTTAGCGTTCATGATTGAGGATGACTGCTACTCTGTGTCTTGTCTGGTAAAAGGAAAGTGTGAAGCAAGAAAAGCTCGGCCCACTCACTATCATCCACGAATTGCATACACTAAGAAGTTCAAAGGTTTGTGTCACGAAGAAGAGGTGTAAGGAAGAATCAGTATACACCTGTCTATATGACCTTCAAACGCCTGACGACTGAAAGCTCTGAGGCCGAAAATTTACTAATATATAAACTCGAGTTGGTACTTATTGTTCAGCTGACTAATGATTTTGGTCCAATTTTCTCTCTTGCTAGAATAAGTTAGTTATGCACGGTGCATAAAAGTCTTTATTCACTTAGTACCATTTGTCACGAGTACAGGAGGATGTTTGGCTTGACTTTCCTTTTGTCGACAGCTGCTCCCCTTGCCAAAGACGCCCCTCCGTCCCCCCACACGGGAGCGATAGTCCCGGAGCCCCACCAAGGTGAGACGATCTCATTGGAACTTTATTCTTTTTACATTCAATGTCAGAGCCTGACCTTACCCGGGCCACGTGTTTATCAGGTTTATGCGGCTTAGGAGATTCACTTCACGTGCTAATCATCGGTTCGACAGCCGTGATAAGGGTACATACTGAGGTCGCACTGCTTCTCGTTCGAAGAAAGAAGCATCAGCCGGACTAAGTTCTGATGTAGCGGGCACATTCGTGAATTTGACTTATTTTGTGCCTTCTTAATATTTTTATCACGTGTTTTATATTATTGATATTGATAGTATAATGAGTGACATTATAGTCAGGGTAACACGGTGTTCTCACTTCAGCGAACGCGCCTGTTAAAGTGGAGCACTCCTGTAACGCATCACCGATTGAGTACAACAAGACCCTCAAGATGGGTCTGCATTCAGGAGTGTTTCGTAAAATCGGCAAAGTGGATTCAATGGATGATTGTATCGAGATGAGCTGCAAACAGCCCCACAGTGACGTGGCGTTCATGCTTGGGTCCATGTGTTACTCTGTGCGTTGCTATAGCGACGAACTGTGTCGGACCGTGCCGGTGTTTGGCGACAACTTGGCAGGGTTTAACCTGAAGCCCGCCATTTCTTTCTTGAGAACAAAAGCTCGTATTCCGTCTGGTGGACTCGATCTTGGTAAGAGCGATGGTTGTGTTTATCAGTCGTGCCCAGCTTTGTGATTCCTTAAGGTGCCGGCGCACTGTGCAACTTTGCGCACAATGTTATATGCAATTTGGTGGATACACGGAGCAATTGTTGCGCGCGCAAAAAAAATGACTCTGAGGTGTCTCTGTATCTTAGCTCTACTTGTCTCTTGTTTTTCAGCTGTTGAAACTGAGGGCCTTACACGTGATGTTCATTGTCGAGAAAGCACCGTCACCTACAACGTAACACTACGTGGAGGAATATCATCAGGTTGAGTTCATGGCATACTGGAACAAATCTACTCTCTTAATTAACCCTTTCACTCCCAAGTTCAAGATGCAGATTCTCCCAACCCGTTTAAGAGGAAAATATATGATGTAGTGAGAATTGATAGTTTAATCAGCTATCATCTGAGCAAGGTATCAAAAGCCAAGTTCTCCTTACTATATGATATATTTCTGGCGAGAAACTGAAGTACAAAATCGAAGTTGATCACTCTTGGTAGTGAAAGGGTTAATACAGTGTTCTCTCTACTAAGACTCTTTTGTTACGGTAATGTTTAAAAAGATGGACACCAGATCACACTTTCCTTCTTGTCTTACTGAAGAATAATTCCGTGTGGCTGCACGTACGTCCCTACAAGTTAGTACAGCCGGTAAGATTGTAATAATGGTCAAATAGAAAAGCGACTGTAAACGCGTTCAAACGACCTCGTTGACATACTCAATCGTCGGGCCTGGTAACAGTTTCAATTGACGGTGAGAGTATCAACATAATGTTTATGTAACATAGCAAGCATGAAAGGTGCAGAAATGGGCAAAAAGCGCAGAACATTCTACAGGTTTGGTACATTGTGTCATGTGATTTTCTTTTCAAGGTAACTTCACGGAAAGACTCAACGCCCAAACGATGCGTGACTGCATCGGCTATTGCTGCGATGACGTCACATGTGACGTGGCCTTCATGTTTGGTACGCGGTGTTACTCGGTCGCGTGCGAGGATGACAAACTTTGTCAGGCGGTCCTTGCTAAGCCGTCCTCCCTGGAGCCCAGGATCTCGTACGTCAGCCGCAGCCTCGTCCAGAGCAGAAGCCAAGGTATGTGTGGTCGCTGTGACCAGGGGCTGATCAACCTTCTGTTGACACAATTTCCGTTACCCCGGAGTATACAAACACGGGATTTACGGCCTATTGTATTATTATGTGGAGTCGCTGTGACCAGGGGATGATCAACCTTCTGTTGACTCAACTTTACCATAACCGCTGGACATACAAACACGGGACTAACGGCCTATTGTATGTGTGGGGTTGCTGTGATCAGGAGCTAGCCAACCCTCTGTTGACTCAATTTCACCATTACCGCGGGGCATACAAACACGGGACTAACAGCCTATTGTATTTGTGGGGTCGTCTGTACGCGAATTTCTAGTGTGCTGTAGTCTTGTCATAATATACGTGTAGATCTGCCTAGATCTGTTGGGTTTAGGAAGCGAAATGCTGTTTGATTTAGCATGCAACCCTCGCATGCCAGTGCAGTTTGTTTTGCTTGATGCTAGTGATTCTATTTCTATTTGGTTGTAACACTGGGTTCAGTTTTGCAGCTTTATCAAACTGTTCCTCACATCATGTGATTGATTCGCAGTGATCGTACTCAGCGAAAATGACGACTCTTCCACGTGTAGAGAGGACGAAGTGAAACACTCCAAGATCTTCAGCAACAAAAGCTTGGCTGGCGGACTGGAATCGGGGAGCTTTAAGTTTCTGGGAAAATTTAGGTACGTTGTATGTCCACAAATCACGTGATTATACACGAGACCCAGGTGCACCGACGTGAATCAGATGCTAATTACAATCAGACACGTGTTAGAGATCTATAGGCCGAACTACAGTGGGAGGGAGACACAAATTGAAACGTGGCTAGCCTGGAGGTGGGTACGCCTGGAGGAGTGAATTACAATGTATAACTCAAGCCAAAAATCTTGAGTTGAAAAAAGAGCTTGGGAACGAGGATGGCCTGACTGTACGGGTCTTCGTGAGATTTATATCATTCGCTCTGACGAAGGGCTAGCGCTTGAAACGTCAGCTATTGTCTCTTTGACGGCGTTCCATTACCCTCATCAACACTTAGTTGATACACCAGTTTGTCTTCGTGAGATTTACAAGCAATTTTGTTAGTTGTATCATTTTCGACGATTTTATAACACGAAGGTAAAACAGTTTTCCTTGTCACGCGCTAGTCACGGCGTCTATTTTCTAGGATGCACATAAATTCTTCTCGTTTCATTTCAGGACCATGGGTCTGTGCATGAGACGTTGCTGCGCCAGTCTCGGATGTGACGTAGCTTATATGGTGGACAAGAACTGTTTTTCAGTCAAATGTTACTCGTCTGCGTTGTGCAGAATAAGTGACGTCCCTTCAACAAACGGAGATGTCGAGATCTCCACAATATTGAAGAGTTCACCATCCACTGCTGAGAAACGTACGTTCGGTCTGCAACTCCTTGCTGCTCTTCCTGTCCTACTTCTCTGTTGCTGCTGTTGTTGTTGTTGTTGTTGTTGTTGTTGATGATGATGATGATGATGCTTTGCAAGTGTATCGGTTTCCTCATGCTCATGCTTGATGTAAGTTTGTTGGTCTTTGTCTTGATATTCGTGTTCTTGCCGCGGTGTTCTTGTTCTAAAAGCCAGGTAGAAGAAGGAGTAAAAGACAGGCACGGGAGAACATATGTCATACACAGAACTTCTTCACTTTCTGTTGATTTTTCTACATTGAGCAATGCTAGACTTTTTTACCTTAGAATCAGTATAATTATCGAATCTTCTTCCTAAATACTACACACTGAAACTAAACATTGCAAGCTCACAACCGCTGGAAACAGCCGTACGATTCTCTAGAGAGTGATGCTTCATTTAATCGATTATTCAGTCCACAAGATAGAAAAGGAGTGGAAAATGGAAGAAAACAAAATACCAACTTTAGTAAAAAGTAAAAAGGGTCTAAACAATAACAGCGACAACGAAAACTTTGTCAACTTTAAGAAAAAAGCAAGAACGTAAAGGAATGGGTAATTGGAATGTTGTAGCGGAAACGCGACTTACTCGTTTTCATTTCTCAGACTCGATGGTGGTTTATGTTGTCATCGGAGTTGTGGCGTTCATGTCTGGAGCTGGAGGAATTGTGTGGGCCGTCTGCATGTTCTTGAAGAGGTAGATAAAACGAGAAACCTGTTGTAATATAATTTGTGATGCCGCCGTGTTTTCTGTATTCACGTAGTGTTAAATGTACTTTGTTATATCGTCTGCTTGATGAGTTCGTGTGTTTATCCAGAAACTTGTTTTCGCTTGCAGACACAGACTGAAGATGCGAAACATGAAAAACCAAGAATGAAATCCACAGAGCATTGCAAGCAGGTGATCTGCTTCGATGAATATTCAACGGCTACAAATCTATAGCATGCTTCTAGCTAAAGGCACAACTTGGCGATATTGTTGAACCGACAATTTTACTCCTTCAGTTATACTTTCCGTTTTTACTTTGTTGTTGTTCGTTTGTGTACCGGCCACTGGAGCACGGTTGCATGTGAAATGCACAAAAATTCCTTCACAAATTGCATAACTATTGCTTTCTTTTTTGTTGTTTTTTGTTTTCAATAGGCTTCAAGTACAATATTTGTCAAGATCCAATATGGTTGGTATGGTGGCATCGCTGAGCCCAAGATAATCAAATCCCTGAATTGTCCAAGGAGATAAAACAATAAGTGGGGAGGGAAAATTGATTAAGAATTGTAAAATAATTTTAACAATCCATGCATTGATTTTCCCAAATCTTGATCCAACGAAACCCAGCTAAGGGCGAACACTAGGAGATTGTACACATCACACTTGCAACTTAGCTCCGTCAAAATATTGCTGCTTGAGGTGAGCAGAGTACAATGTAAACTTCGAATCAGACTTGATCTGTATCCTGTACACTTGGTTTCACGAATAACAGACAAAGGGCTTTGGCTCAACACACGATTGTTTAGCGCACGCTCGCATCGGCATAACAGAGACACTGCTCGCTGGAGCAAATATTTTATAACAAAGATTTCAACAAGAAAACAAAAAAAAATGGTTAGGTCGAAACAAAAAGTTACTTATATACCGCTTCTTTTTTACTGCTGACATTCGGCGCAAATATCTTACTGAGGATACTAGGGTGGGTTTATTAGATCTGTATCATTTATTGTGTGTCAGTTGTTTCTCGCCGTACAGCTCAGTGAGTTCCGGTCCCTCGGTTTTGATGATCTATCAAACAAAAGATGTGTAAACTAATCTACTCATGCTCCTCAAGTAAATAGTGCTGTTTTAGGAATGTAGCGAGAACTTTTAAGAGAGTAATAAAGTTTGTAAAACACGTACAACATATGATTTGTATATCTGGCTTATTGCATGGTTTTACGGGCTAAGCATGGGATATAAGTAGTCTCAGGTAGTCATGAAAAATATTTTGAGAACTTGTCAGCGGATTCCAATTCAAATGATCTGACGTGTGCATATAAATTATTACCTTCAATAAATACACCCCTGTCCGAAACTAATTGCTAATTGATCCAACTAATTAATTTTCTGTCAAAAACATTGAAAAGTGCCGCTTTTAACTCATTGAGCACTCTGACAAACTTTGCTTGTCAAGTTTAAGAACATTAACTCAAACACTAACAACAAATACTAATACTCTACGTTCGTGCACTCACGTAAATTGATGCTACTGACTTCAGCAAACGGCAGGCTTCAAAACAAAAGTGAATGGTTTCTGCTTCCGATTGGCCAACGCCATCAATACCAATGTGTCATCGCGCATTGTATTGGAACAAACTGCTGTATAATTGTGTGACCGCAGGACTATGAACGTCATTAGTAAAAGCGGCACAGGCGGGGGCAACCACTAAAGCGACCTGAGGCTAAAAAAGGCAAGAAAGTTATTCACAATCACTCATCTAGGAGCTCTCATTATAATTAAATTTTATATTGGCCCCTCAAACCACTTCAGCTCTTTTGTTTGGCTTCAAGTGCACAAGTCTGCCTTGGCTACACGGTCTGTTTATTGTCTTATCAAGACCAATGCGATGTTCAAACAAGAAACGCGTGCGTTCAGGTAAGAGAGCTTAAAACTTTTGTGATCTTGTCTGGCGTGTGCGGACGGAATCTTTCAAACCTAACGACACACACGGCGGCTATATAAGGAAACTAAAGCGCTGAACCGGCGATAACACGAAGCTCGGTGTGATTCAGGTATCACACTGCGTCCCCAACATTACGAGCATCGCGAATATTCGGCATATCGGTGTGACTACAAGGTCAACAGTGCCTCCTCTTCTTGTGAGCCTAAAACATTCTAACATAGCACCTCGAGGGATTTGCTGCCAACCTCGCGGCTCAGTCGGTCTTAGAAAGCAAGATAAAACGCCATGGCTACTTTGATGTTAAACGAGGGCATCGACTCTTGGTTCTGTATCTTCTACATCTGCATTTTGCTCGTCATTGCTTTCCTCGCCCTGCTGTTCAACACTATTGTCCTAGCGACAATCTACAGCAGCACGGAACTAAGGCGTCCTTTTGATTTGTACATTGCTAACTTGGCCGTTTCTGATATTGTCTTGGTGTTCTCCTCGACATTTACTATCGACAACGCGAAGATGCAATGGAACATGGGGGAAGGGTTATGCAAAGGCTGCTTCTACGGCGTGTATCTTAGCTACACCGTCACGACTTTGACTCTATGTGCCATGAGCATTGAAAGGTACCATGGGATTTGCAAGCCATTACAATACGCCGCCATGACGCCTTTCCAAAAATGCCGAGTCAGCATCCCCGCGTTGTGGCTCATATCTGCGCTCATCGCGTCTCCAAGTATCTTCGCTTACGGAGTCCAGGACTTCACCGTCAGCGGCACCAACAATTATCAGCACATGTGTGAGGAGAACTGGTCCATTGTAGGTCAGCGAGTGTACAGCGTGATTTTTCTAGTCCTGCTATTCTTTGCTCCTGTGGTGCTGCTAGTATTCGCTTTGGCGAGAATCATCGACAAATTGAATATTCCTCTGAGTGCAACATCCGGTGGTAACGTAATCCTGCACAAGAAACGCATGCGCACTGCGCAACTGCTTCTCCTGATGATAGCGGTTCACCTCCTGTGCTGGGCGCCTTCGTTATTTTTCAAAGTCGTAAAAAGCTTCTCGGGAACATCTTCGGTATCTTTGAGTCTCTGGCTCGGCTTTGAGTTGGTGCATTTTGGGCGATCTCTTATTTACCCTTTAATATACGTTGGGATGCATACAAGCTTCAGGAGCGCCTTGAAAGCTTTGTACCAGGCCTGCAGTCCTTGTAAATCCAACCAAAACAACAGCAGCAGTACGACGGGCAGAGTAGGCTCGGCCCCAGGCTCCTCGGTTGCGTCAGACCGCTCGGCATTTTACTTTCCAGAGGATGAGCTTACGACGGATATGTAGAGACCTGTGAAGTAGCAGTACTGAAATTAAAACACCAAACTTTCTTTCTTTTTACTTTTTTTCTCTTTTTCAACTAAAATGAAATGTTCGTGCCATTTAACGGTCGCCTGACTGTGTTTTGTTTCTATCCTGTTTTTCTTTTTCTGTTGTTCTTTTATTATTATTATTATTATTATTATTATTATTATTATTATTATTATTATTATTATTATTATTATTATTATTATTATTATTATTATTATTATTATTATTATTTATCTAGTTTTATTGTGATGTTGCTTAACGCCAGAATAATACACTTTAAGTAAAGAATGTGTATCTGTGCATTATGCTTGTACGGACGCACTTCCATATTTGGGCGTATCGCGTATGTCACGCGAGTGTGTTGCAGCCGGCGCGTGTGTAGTGGATGCTTGCCTTTTTATTGTACAATGGAATGTGTAGAATGGTGGTCCATCTAACAGTTAGGCCAGATTACGCGTCACACTTTACATGAGCCCGTGAACCAAACCAAATTATCTCTGACTTTTCCTCTTTTTGATTTGAGTTCGACTCATGTGAAGTTTGACGTTAACATGGGTCTTAGTATTTCGTGTCAGCGTAAAGAGGAAAAGGAAGCATTTTGTCTACTAAAGTTTTATGTGATGTCACAAAGAATTTGCGTGTACGTTGTGTAGGTGTGTTGTGTTGTGTAACTGTGTCTGCGTGTGTGGCTGTGTTGTACATGTGTTCGGTTGGTGTGGTGGTGCATGTCACATGTCTAAGTTGTGTGTGCTATATACGTGTGTTGTGTAACTTAGTGTGCTGTACATGTTTTGTGATTGTGCGATTGTGCATATTTCAAATTTGTGTCAGTGTTGTAGGTCCGGGTGTGAGTATATGAGAATACATGCTAAGTT